>JALAZF010000031.1:13410000-14737500 GCA_022829125.1 Lathyrus tuberosus
ATTGCTTGGAAATTGAGATACCATCCACTTCATAAACCATTAAACCGGTTTTTAAACCTTTTTATCTTGTCCACATTTTATTTTTTTATCCAAATTCTCATTCTAAATTCCTCCCATTTTCAAATCCAATATTCATTTAGATTTTAATTTGTCCATTTAAAACCATTTTAATATCCATTTTTGAAATTCATATCCATTCTTTTTTTCTTTTTCATTTTCAAATGCCATTAAACCATTTTTCAAGTCCACTTACTTAAACAATTTCCAAATCATGCTCATTGTCCATATCCATTTGAAATATCCAAATATCCATCTTTTAAATCCATTTAAATCCATTTATTAACTCTTAAATCCATATCCAAACCTATTCATTTTTTATTATTTCATTTCTTACCCAATTTCTAAACCCACATCAAATGTCCATTTAATCCATTTCAAATCCATAATCCATAAACTCTTAAACCACTTTTCAGCAAAAAAAGAAAGAAGAAGAAGTATCAATAGAAAATTCAGTCCACGTCAGTTTTTTTTAGAATTAATTTCAGCAGTGGAAAAGTTACAACAGAAAAAGAAAGTTCAGCAAAAGATTAAAATACTTGAGGATACCACGTCAGAAAATTATCACAGAAAAATTCCAAATACAAAATCACCCTCCAATTCCTAACAGACTCGTAACAAACTTTTCTTTTAGATGATTCCAAGCTGCTCTATAAATTCACCGCTTCTTCACTCTTGATGGGGTTCTCTCTCTGAGATTCAATCTTCGATTCTCCACTATTCTCTTCACTCTGTAACAAACTCTTTAACCTTCAAGCTTCTTCTTGAATCCATCTTCAAACCAAATTTTGTTTTCACCAATTCTTCAAGCAACTCTTCTTGATATCTTCAATTCAGATTCACGACTCCATCTGCAGAAAGCAATAAACCAGAATTCAACAACCTGCAGAAATGACAGGAGGATACTCTTCGTCATCTTCGAGTCGCAACACAACATCAACCGCAAATCATGAAGAAGAAGGATGAGGTAGCAGTGTGGAATTTATCGAACCTGCAACAACCACAACAATTCACGTCAAACAACAATAACACCAGACTTCAGAAGCTCGATTCGAAACCTTCAACAACAACAGTTTGAACGCGGTAGATTCAAAAAAGTGAAAGAAGAAGTAAGCTGAATCGAAGCAAAAAGAAGAAGCTAGCTAACGTTGAATCATACCTAAAGCTTCGCATCTAGCCATCGTCACCGTCTTCGAAGCGCCATCGGAGCGACTCCGATAGGTACGTCAGTCTCGATCCAAATTTCAATTTCATAAGGTTGTTGTTCGTCGATCTATGTTCATGTTGCTTCTTGTATTTGTTTACATCTTGTAATTTGCGTTGATTTGGTTAATTTCGGGGCTTACATTTGAGAGAAGTGAACATATCGAGTCGTGTGAGTTAGAATAGAAGTGGCGCGGCGGAGAGTTTTGTGGTGTGAAGTTTGATTGGAGAAGACAGCGCAACGTCATGAGTCATCATCCGGACGTTTAAAGCTAGATGAAGACGAGCGATTGGAGAAGGATATCGCATTATGTTTTTTCGGTTTGTAAGTTAAGAGAGTTGAGTTGAAGCAGAAATTAAAGAGTGAGCGCAAGTTTGTTGAGTTACAGTGAGGTTCGGGTGGCGGCGATTTGAATGGATGACGGCGATGATGGTGTGTTGGTGGTCTATGGTGAGCGAAACTGAGACGGAGAGACGCAGACGGAGGGAGGAACGGAGCGGCGGCACAATGTTTGTTACCGACGACAATTTGGGAAGAAGGTTGAACGAAGAGGGAGAGGAACGAGGTTGAGAAGATGACGAGGGAGATGAAGGAAGCGGCGGATTGGTGCTGAAGAGTGTGCTTTGGGTTTTTAGGTTTTCTTGCTTTGACAATCTTAGACTGGAGCGGGCTCAGAAACCCACTTGGTTTTTTCCCAACTAGACCCCTTGATAACTCGCCTCACCTCCTTTACTTCATGATTCATTTTACTGAACCTTGGGTCCTAAGCCCATTCGCATTGAATTACTGACCACTTTCTCCTAACCGCACCCCCTTGGCTTCATTGGGCCCTGCGTTTAATTCTTTTCACACCCTCTGTTTCACCATACACTTCCCTGGCTTCTTGTTTAGTCGTTGGGCCATTAACCTCAAGCCCAGGCGCTGGATTTGCTTTCCATACCTTGTTATCACTGTCTGAACCCCCACTAGAGCTATGATAAAGACTTTGGGCCCAAACATCAAAAGCCCACTCGCCTAGAATTCTACTTACACCACCCTGAGCTGCCTCTGTACCCCCATTATTTTAATAGTTCTATTTTGGTTTTTAGTTAATAAACTTAGGAATTAACTTGTTTTATCTAGTTTTTTTCTAGAAATTAATTTTTAGAATTATTTTTCTTTAGAATTAGTTTTAAGATTAATTATCTTTTAATTAGTCTATATTTTTAGAATTTGATTAGTTAGAATTAGGTTTTAATTAGAAATTAATTGGAATTAATTTTAGGATTGATATTAGTTTTAATTCTAGATTTAATTTTAGGATTAATGTTCGAATTAGACAAATTAACTTTTCTTGTTAGATTTTAATCTTGATTTTTACTTCGCATTTTAACTCTAGCTTGGTTATTGTTGATTAATTGTTTACTATAATTTCAATTGCTCATTGTTGATTAATTTCTGATTTCTCTTTTTATGAATAGCATGATATAATGCTATGTGTAGAATTTTCTCACATCTCTTTGGGATCCTAGCTCAACTTTAATCTTTGATTAAAGTGAGGTAGGATATGCATTAGGTAGTGCTATCCCTCTTTCTCTTTTTAGTTTAAGAGTTCTCACACCACACTTAACCCTTAGGATCTCCAAGTTTGATAACATTAGGGTTTGAGTCTTAGTCTCCCACATTAGATTTTACCTTTCTCTACCTTTTGAGTCTCTTCTTCTCATCTTAAAACAAAAATAAAAAACACTTAATAAAGGCATAACAAATATTGTATTTGAGCCTTTCATGTGAGAATAAGATAGTGAGGGGTCTTCTCTCACTTTCTTAGAATGTTTAGCCTACGTCCCGTCTTGGGTCGATATGCGAGGCATTCGATCCTACATGAAGGACTTAAATACAATGTGCGTTACTAAACACCAATAAACAAAACACTTCTTTCTTAAAAGACAAAAACAAACAAACAAATTCTCTTCTCATCTCCTTCATTCTATTCCTTAAGGATGCGTCAAGTCCGTTCCACCGCAAACAGGTAACGCGTAAGTCTCCCTACAGCGAGCTGCAACACCTAAACTGCTGGAACGCGCACTCTGACGTTCCCACTAAAAAATAAAAACAAAGTGACCCTCGTTGAGGGGAACTACGTCGCTCTGATTCTCATGTTCCCGATGAGATACGTAGGCAGTGGGGTAGGGCCCATTCGAGCACTTCTTTTATTTTCCCTACATTTGTTTCTCTTTCTCTCTCCTTTCCTTTTCCAGTTCTCCAGCTAGCAGTTCCTTTTCCAGTATCCTTTCCTTACACCCCTTGATTGAAGCAGCAAGCGTGGATCCCATCGGGTACGATGGACGCGAGGGGGTGCTAATACCTTCCCTTCGCGTAACCGACTCCCGAACCCAGTTCTCTTGGTCGCAAGACCATGTTCTTTCCTTCCCTCAGGTTTATGCAGTGTTTCCTTTCCCTTTCTTGGGATTAATACACATTGCTGGCGACTCTTTTTCGGTGCCACTTTCGCGTTTGTACTTGGATGAAAATCCCGGGAGCGACAGCTGGCGACTCTGCTGGGGATCGAACCCAGAATCTCTGGTTTCCTTAGCGAGTCAATCCTAGCGCTTGTTTGTTTTTACTTCATTGGGTGTTTATTGTTGTGCTTTATTATGTTGTATATTACTGTATATTACTATTTTTACCGTATTTTATTGCATCTCATTGTTATCATATGCTGGACTGTGCTGTGTTGTGCTGGTTTTTTGTTTGGTAGGTTGGGTTGTTTTGAGAGATAAGCCCAATACACAGGCTTGAGCATACACTTAGGACTAGAGTGTAAAGTAGTGGGACCTACGTGCCGCCTTGGTGCGTTTGGTGTTCACGAACTTCACATCCAGACGAGGCTATCTTGGGAGATATTCTGACGTGCGTGTCTTGCGCATTTCAGAATGTTGATCTAGAGAGCTGTCGACTCTGGCGACCGTTTCTCCGAGGACTCAGCAACGCCTTTCCTCCCGACATGTGATAATGGCAGACCAGAAATGGTAAACCATTACACTTGTCGATCCGAGGACCCAATGCTAGGAAATCGCATAGGATGACTTTATTTTTTAGGGGAATCAGTTGAGGCCTCCTCGATTGATGATGATGCCAAACCAGAAATGGTGAATGTATCATCATTTCTCGACCTGAGAGCCCGTGATATTGAGGATCCTCGGTCTTCTAGAACCCACATGTGAGAGGGGATGGGTGTTTGCAGGTCTGCAGGTAACCGTAACCTTCAACCTACCTGGTTTTCTGGTTCTCTTATCAGTGCAAACTTATTAGTCTGGTATTCTGATTATGCCGATATGCCTGGTATTTCGGTATTCTCGTTATTCGGATATTCTGGTATTCTGGTATTCTCTTTAGAGCAGACCTTTGGGCTTATTTAGTCAGCAGTACAACACTTATCTAGAGCTTTGTGGATACCTTGATCCCGTGTCTTTGCATTTGCATTGCATGACATTTTGCATTCTCATACTCATATGTATAATAGGTATTCAGATAGGGGATTCTTATTCTGACTTGGTATTGTCTCCAGAACTGCAAGCTTGACTTCTCACCACTACGCAACTTGAAGCAATCAGAGGAGGATCATGGACCAGATGCGAGCAGAGTTGTCAGAACTCCAGACTCGTATGGCCCAGTGCTCTGAGATGATGCAGGGCATGGCTCAACAACAAGAGGAAGTAGGGGCAGTTATTCAAAGGACTTCTGTTGTTATCCCAGTGGATGGTAATGGGAATGTTGTTGGTAATACTCCGGGCGGAGTTGTGAATCCTCCACGTGTTAATCTTCCTCCACCCTCTCCTATGAGTCAATCCAGAGGAAGTGCTGCTAGGATTCATGTTCCTCGTCAGAAGGTGGATAATCAGGAAGAACAATTTTACGATGTTGAGATGAATTTCCCTACCGAGGCGGACAAGAGGCTTCGTATGCTCGAAGAGAGATTGAAGGCTATTAAAGGTCAGAATGATTTGGGTATGGACATGTATGACTTAGGGTTGGTCCCAGGCGTGAAGGTTCCTCCGAAGTTCAAGGCGCCTACTTTCGAAAAGTACAATGGAAGCACCTGCCCTAAGCTTCACATCAGGGCATATTCCAGCAAAATGTATGCCTATACGGATGATGAGAAGCCGCTGATGCATTTCTTTCAGGACAACTTAACTGGGGCATCTTTAGACTGGTATATGAGCTTGGAGAGAACACATATTAAAAGCTGGAGAGATTTGGCAGAGGCTTTCATCAAGCACTACCAATACAACACGGACATGGCGCCCAATAGAATACAATTGCAGAGTCTTTCTAAGGGACAAAACGAAAGCTTCAAAGAATACGCCCAGAGGTGGCGTGAATTGGCTTCCCAAGTTCAACATTCGATGTTGGAAAGAGAGCTAGTTGATATGTTCATGGATACGCTTCAGGGGCATTATTATGAGAAATTGGTTGGATGTTTGTCAGCTGGATTTTCAGGTCTTGTATTGGCAGGAGAAAGAATCGAAAATGGCATCAAAATGGGAAAGATTCGAATTGCTGCTGAAGATGCAAAGAAACCTTATACCGGGTTCTCCAAAGGAAAGAAAGGAGAAACTAGTGCTGTTTATATTCCTCATGTTGTTCAACGGCCTGTTCAGTATCAGCGACCTTATGCTCCTCAGCAACAGAGACAACAAAGATCACGGAGGCCTGCGAGAAGGTTCGATCCACTCCCTATTCCTCACAGTGATGTTCTTGCATGTCTACTTGAGAGTTCTCTAGTTGAACTAAGGGATGCCAAGCTTGTCCCTGACCCCATTCCTCCTGATTATGATTTGGATGCTAGATGCGAGTATCACTCAGACACACCGGGTCATTCCATTGAAAATTGCAACGTGTTCAAGCACAAGGTACAAGACCTGGTGGACTCAGAGATCATTGCATTCACTGAAGATGATATGTACATCAATTGAAGCCTCCTGTCTCAAGTGAGCACTCAGTTTACAAGGACATCCAGACAGAATCAAGCCTCCTTAACGATGGCAATCTTCAGCTTCTTTACTGCATTTTCATTTGTAGTTTTTCATTTCTTGTTAAAGCATTATATGCCTAAAAAACTTGTTTGTGTTCTAAATGATGTTTTAATGCAATGAATATGTTTTTTTCTTGAAGTAATTCATTTTTATTCATTCATATAATGTTTCTGCGCATTGCAATACCAATTTTCTTGCTTAAACTCTTGGAGGGAGGATGATGAAGTAAAAACGCAAAATCTTTGGTTGTATGCTTTTGGATAAAACCCTGTTGAGGATGTACATGCATTGCTTCAAATCCCAAAACACCGGAGATATAAGGGGGATAGACCCTCGCAAACCCCTTTGAGCCTTGAAGTAGGAGTTTCTTTTCATTAAAAAAAAACCCTCACATCTAACCTGGGGGCAGGGTAGTTGTCAGTAATTTGACCAAGCATTCAAATTTCGAAGGGAGTGTGCATCTGAGGATCCATTACTTTCAAGAGGTCAAAAGATGTGAAAACAATGGTTATCCCTCACCAACCGCAGAGTGAGGCAGTCATAACCCTTTCAAATAAGTCAGACAACTAGGGTCACACGATTTGTTCAAAAAAAAAGGGGAAAGAAAGCCCGCTAAGTTCAAACTTGAAAACAAGCGACTTAGGCAAAAATTAGGGCATCCCGCTGGACTTCAAAATTGAAAGATTAAAAAAGAATCAGTCCAGGAAAAATCAGGGAAATAAAAAAATGCGAAAAATGGAAAAAGAAATGATGAAAAGAGAAAATCCTCGATAAAGAACAAGTCGTGTGACCGAAACACTGAAGACAAAAGAGGTGACTGCCATTTCAAAGACCTCATGGGTTCCTTAACCATTGATCCTCACAAAAATCCTTTTGGGAGATGAGCGCTTGTGCCAAATTAACTGGACGTAGGACTGGAGAACGTCAAGAAGAATGAGTGGGTACAAACAGAATTTTGAGCCATAAATCCTTTTTTCTAAAACCGTGAACCAGGCCACGTTACAACCCTTAAAAGTCCTAATTAAAACAGAGTTTATTCCGAAGGCGTACTTCAACGAGATAGTGTTCCTGACTCCCATGAGTTGTGCTAATAAGATTTTTGTTGGTATTGCATGTGCGTATTGTTTTCCATTCAAAAATCAATGTCGTAACTAGTGACTCGTTCACAGGGTTTTGCGACATATTTTCAATAAACTTCAAGGTTAACATGTTTGTTGCATTAGAATTACCGTTCTCATAATAAACTTGTTCTGCTTGCATACATGTGCCTAAGCATCAATGAGGCTTACACAGTGAATGTCAGTCGAGAAGCTTGATTCTGCCGAGTTGGGATGCTAGAAAATTCTGAAGGACAATCATATCAAGAGGCATGTTGCCAAGAGACTCAGTACCGCGGGCTCTCCCCAGTAAGTCGCGATGAGATGTAGCTAATTTGGGGCAGTCACGTCGAGAAATCTCTCTGAAGTTCAGTTATTCTGGGGCATTCATTCGGAGATCAGGGGCAGTCACGTCGAGAAATCTCTCTGAAGTTCAGTTATTCTGGGGCATTCATTCGAAGATCAGGGGCAAAGTCACTTCAAAGCTCATGTCGAGGCAAGCCACCTCCGGAGCATAAGAAGTTATCCTCTCCAGAAGACGGTTAATCAGGAGCGCTTCTTCAAGGTTTGAAATACTGAGGCAGAGCATTTCAAGTCACTACAAGTCCTCTTGGGGCAAATTCCTTCACCGATTATACAGTCTGGGGCAGTTACGTCGAGATCCGATAAATCTCTCCAAGAGTTTGAAGACCCTGGGCAGTGTGAACGCCCGGTCTTCTGTAAAATCCTTTTGAGATGATTTCTTTCAATGGACCCTGTGGTCTGGGGCAAGTCATAAAGGAACCGTTGTTCACTCTTGACAATCGACATGCAGTCGATCAGCAGAAACTTGAAGTACTAAGTCTTTTCCCCAGTAAGGAGCCAGAAGGTATCCTTTGCCAGCGAGGTGTTGGAATTGCTATGCTTCCCCAAGCAGAGAATCATCCTCAAATCGAAAAGGGTTTATCATGAGGATTTCTTAGCCCCAGCAGTGTAGGTGGATTCCTCATTCTCAGCAGGGTAAGACGATGGAATATTTTCAAGCAGTTTGAAGACGGTGAGAAGTCAGAGTATCCTCTTCCTCAAAAGTTAGATCCGGTATTTCCCGCAAGTCAAAGTCCAATCTTTATTGGCATCTCCCCAACAAAGTTCGCAATTTAGCTTGCAGTTCCTTGACAGGGTTGGCATCACCAGTGGTTATTGGTGGTACAGTTGGTTATCTCCCCATAGGAGATCAGATATTGGTGATCCCTTCCTCAGCGAAGTCTGATTGTTTCGTTCTGCGCATTCCCCGATGGAGTGTCCTCTTATTCTTGCATATAGTTATCATCATTGCATTGCATCCTCAAAATGCGTAGCATTTCCATTTCGTATGGAGCATTACGCCATAGAAAGAAAATTCAAACATGCATCGAAGCATAAGCCAGATTTAGTACCTTGTGCAAAAGCCCAGATCAACCCTCAATTAAAGCAGTGGTCTCCAACCTCAGAGTTGACGCATCTTTATACCAACTTTAAAGTTGTCGTGTACCTTTTCTCAACCTCAGAGTTGATGATTAGCCATCTCTTCCCCAACCTCAGGGTTGATGCCTCTTTATACCAACTTCAGAGTTGTCGTTTATTCCCTTCCCAACCTCAGAGTTGTCGCACCTCCTTTTCTCAACCTCAGAGTTGATGAATATCCTTTTCTTTACCAACTTCAAAGTTGTCGTGGTTCTTTTCTCGACCTCAGAGTTGATGAATACCTTCTTTTGCCCCAACCTCAGGGTTGACGTTCACCTTACCAACTTTAAAGTTGTTGTATATCTTCTCTCCAACCTCAGAGTTGAAGCCTTTCGTCCCCAACCTCAGAGTTGTCGTACCTTCTTTTGCTCCCAATCTCAGAATTGACGCCTCCCTTCTCCATCCTCAGAGTTGTCGCACCTCCTTTTCTCAATCTCAGAGTTGACGAATATCCTTTTCTTTACCAACTTCAAAGTTGTCGTGTACCTCTTCTCAACCTCAGAGTTGATGAACGTCCCTTTCTTCCCAAAACTCCTAGTTGACGCCTTTCGTCCCCGACCTCAGAGTAGACGTATTGTGGCATGTCTCCAACCTCAAAGTTGACGTATATCCTTCTTCTGACCCTAGTGTTGAAGTTATGGTTTTTCTCAACCTCAGAGTTGGTGTCTACCTTTTCCTCAACCGCAGTGTTACTGTTTACTTCAAATTTTCTCAATCTCAGAGCGAATGCCATTTTTCATCAATCTCAGAGTTGATGGTCTACCCTCTTATCCCCAGCGGAGTCATCTTTGTAGGTCCGTTGATTCTACAAACCTCCAGGAAAAAGTCCATCTTAGGGTGGCAAATCAGCAAAGTCCAACCGCAGATTGGCGAAAGTCCATCTAAGGGTGGCAAAGTTTCAAAGTCCAACCGCAGATTGGCGAAAGTCCATCTTAGGGTGGCAAAAGGCTGCAAAGTCCACCCGCAGTGTGGCAAGTTAGTATTCGTCTGACTCCATTTAAAAAGACAGTTTCAAGACCAACCGTAGATTGGCGCAAGCCCGCCCGCAGTGTGGCAAGCCAGTAGTCGTCTGGCGTTGTACAAAAGACGTTGCTAAAGTCCACCCGTAGTGTGGCAGGCCCGTAGTCGTCTGGCGTCGTACTAAAAGACATCTCTCCAGTGCTACTCTTCCCACCAGAGTTTTATCCAAGCAGTGTTCATTTGGTTGGGTTTATATCCCTTTTCTTATTCTCCACAGAGTGCAAATTTTGCGGTTCTTTTTGTATTCAATCACCTTGTACCTTGAATGTCTGAAAGCTGTTGCTATCATCCTTCCAGGTCCAAGTCCATTGAATAGGGGCAGCTGTAGCACCCCAAAATTTTCCCTACCTTTTTCTGGCTTTTGCTTCGTGTTCATCTGCATTTTTAGGTCATAACCTCATTATCATATCATTGCATTGGTCTTCTAAGACATGGGCTCGAAGGTTTATTCTTGTTATTAGTATCTCTTATTCAGAGGTTCACCAGGACTACGACCGCTCATTCAAGGGTGAATTGTTAACCGTCGTCAACTGAAAATCCTTGGTTAGGATTACATGCGTTCAAGTCAACTGGGTTTATTGATTGAAGATGAGGGAGCCATTAAGGATACGAGTTTGTGACTTGCTTGGAAATTGAGATACCATCCACTTCATAAACCAATAAACCAGTTTTTAAACCTTTTTATCTTGTCCACATTTTATTTTTTTATCCAAATTCTCATTCTAAATTCCTCCCATTTTCAAATCCAATATTCATTTAGATTTTAATTTGTCCATTTAAAACCATTTTAATATCCATTTTCGAAATTCATATCCATTCTTTTTTTCTTTTTCATTTTCAAATGCCATTAAACCATTTTTCAAGTCCACTTACTTAAACAATTTCCAAATCCATGCTCATTGTCCATATCCATTTGAAATATTCAAATATCCATCTTTTAAATCCATTTATTAACTCTTAAATCCATATCCAAACCTATTCATTTTTTATTATTTCATTTCTTACCCAATTTCTAAACCCACGTCAAATGTCCATTTAATCCATTTCAAATCCATAATCCATAAACTCTTCTTAAACCACTTTTCAGCAGAAAAAAAAAAAGAAGAAGTATCAATAGAAAATTCAGTCCACATCAGTTTTTTTTTTAGAATTAATTTCAGCAGTGGCAAAGTTACAACAGAAAAAGAAAGTTCAGCAAAAGATTAAAATACTTGAGGATACCACGTCAGAAAATTATCACAGAAAAATTCCAAATACAAAATCACCCTCCAATTCATAACAGACTCGTAACAAACTTTTCTTCTGGATTATTCCAAGCTGCTCTATAAATTCACCGCTTCTTCACTCTTGATGGGGTTCTCTCTCTGAGATTCAATCTTCGATTCTCCACTCTTCTCTTCACTATGTAACAAACTCTTTAACTTTCAAGATTCTTCTTGAATCCATCTTCAAACCAAATTCTGTTTTCACCAATTCTTCAAACAACTCTTCTTGATATCTTTTATTCAGATTCACGACTCCATCTGTAGAAAGCAATAAACCAGAATTTAACAACTGATAAGTGCAAAATGTACCTATTTTTGTATATATGTTTTGTTGCACTTATTGTTGCTTTTTGTTAAATATCATACGAATAAACCCTGTTTTGTTTATAAATGCGTATAGTTTACATTTTAGTGTATATATTGCATTTCGTGTATATATCATTGAGTTTAATTGATTTTATCTCATTTTTGTAGGTATTCAAGCGGTGGGATTTTGCCATTGTTGTATAGAGCATTGAATAAGCTTTCCAATGCTTCGAACCGGGCAAAAAACGGAATTACGCTTCAAGAGTTATGAAGAAAATAAGCTTTGGATTTTCAAGCATGCTTGGAGCGCGCTGAGCGCGCTCCAAGCCCCCGAAAGGAGCAAATTCCAGGGAGTTGCGCGCTGAGCGCGCTCCAAGCCCGCTGAGCGTGATTTTAAGGCGGTTTAACTTTAAAAAGAGTGCGCTGAGCGCGTTCTGCGACTTTGACAGCAATAAATTTAGTGAAAAAACACATTTTTAGGGATGGTCTTGGGTATTTTTTGCTCCCAACTCCATCAAACTTCATTTTTCTTGTAGATTAGCTTAGAAAACATCATGGAAGCTTGCATTTGGATGATCCGGTGTGGATTTCTCATCGATCGGCGCCGACAAACCGTGAAGTGTTTGGTTCATTTCTGATTTTCTTCATGTTTTTCTTCTATGTTGGGTTTGTATATGTCTTACTTTGATCCTATGTATATTTGTCGCCCATGGCGTTATATGAAATTTGTTTTACAAATCTCTATTGGTGATTGTCTCTGATTTTATCTTTATGCGCGGGGTTTGGGTCGTGTTAGAGATAAACTTCACAAACTTCGATTAGGGGTGATTATTTGTTAGTTTCTGAATGCTAGAGATAGATTTAGGGCTAACAATCCGTAAGGGTTTCGAAACTTAATGACATCCGTGTCTCGAGGCTTCGTGCGCGAGAGTGACGAAGAGAGTGATACGGGTGATTTCTCAACTCAGTGTGCCAGAGATGGACACTGTTGTGAGCGATACCGGGTGATATTGAGGAGTATTGTAAGTTGAGTGTAACTGGTCGATAAGTTTAAGTCTGTGACGAGTGGAATATATACATGCTTGATAAGTCTTTTCTCTCTGATGAATGAATTTTCTTATGTTTTTATTTACTTTTCTATTATTTACTTTTAAACCCATTTAAACCCAAACTCATTAATAATTAAATTGTCGAACGGCAGTTCGGTAGCACCGATCTCTGTGGACACGATAATTCCCGGAAAAATACTTCCAAATCTTTTTGTTTGCTTGCCCTATTCCGCAGCCAACAAAATGGCGCCGTTGCCGAGGATTGGTGTTTTTATTGAATCGCATTGCGATAGTTTCTTTGTTTTTGAGTTTTGTAGATATCGTATATATTGTATATTTTTCACTTGTTGATATTGATACTTGTATATGTTTACCATATTTGTGAATTTTACATGTTTTGTATACTTGTAAATTTAGTGTATTTGTGTGTTTCTCTTCACGTTTGCTAAGTGTTTGGTTAGGTTTCATCGTCGGTGAGCGCTAACCGTGTAAAGAGGCAACTTGGAGAAGTGTGTATAAATAATAGGCGTCGAGCTTACGACGTAAAACAAGCATGTTTTATCGTTTTTTGTTCCGTTATTACTTTTTAATTATGAGATTTTGTATATGAGATTGTGTAGGTGTTAAGTGGAGGCCCACACCAGAACCTTGTTGCTGTACTAATTTTTCTGGTTCTGGTGTAGCGCGCTCAGCGCGGGCCTGCGCGCTGAGCGCGCTCTGCTGTGCTGAACCAGTGAACTCTTTTAATTGTTCACTTGGTTCCCCCTTTTTCCCACTTCCACCAAGGCCTTATATATTAGTAATTATTAGTAATTTTTCTAATTCTTTTGTTGTTGTTTGGACTCAAATTTTTGCCCGATTGCTTGAAGTTGCATTCAGTGATTTTTCCGATTTTTGATCATTTCAACTTGCGAATGCGTGGTAATGATAGTGTTTACAGTTTTGTACACGTCCAAGGTATGTGTTTATCGCTTTCTTTACTTTAGCATATTCATGATACTTAGGCTTTTTACAAACTTTCATGCCATTCATTCTTTTGTATACTTGTTCTTGTTGTGAATCACTTTAGTTCCCATCCTTTTTGTGAGGAAGCCTTCCATTGTTCATATATGCTCGGAGTTCCAACATTCTTGCTCTAACTGGATTTTATTATGTTGAATATGTTGTTTATGTTGTGTATATGAATGCATGAAAATGATCAAGGCATTTGTTTCATTTTGAGCACAACCACCCTAGCCAAATAGTCAATTCACCTTGTGAGTGTGTGAGAATTTGTAACCCCTTTGAGCTTTTTGATCCATGTTTTTATTTGAACTTAATGCTTGTCTATGAGTATTTAGTTCACTTATTTTTGAATGGATTTTGTTTTTTCTTGGACCTCAATTTTGTGTTGTTGTATGGATTTTTTTCCTTGCCTTAGAAAGTAGGGAGTATTCACATGATGGTGCGGTTGAATTCAAGTTGGGGAGAGAATGATTATGTATTCATTAGTTGGATTCTATGAGGATTGAAAAAAAAAAGAAAAAGACAAAAATATGAAAAAGAAAAGGAAAGAAAAAAAAAAGAAAAAAGAAAGAAAAAAATCCTTGAGAAAGGAAACAAAAAGAGTTCCAATAATTGTGCTAAATAAGTATTGTGTTTTGTGTAACACTTGGGTTTTTGGAAGAAGTTAATTGGAATTTTGTGTTTGAGTCTTTGTGAGTTGATCACTCCCTTAGGTTTAGGCAAGTTTTTGTTTCGATTAGCTTTAGGAATTGCCCCTTGTTTGTTTACCCGACCACATTACAACCTTGAAAAGTCCTTGTGATTCTTGCCTTTGTATGTTCAATGTGAATTTTTGGATGGATGCATAATTTAGTCTTTTGTTTGCAAGATTGTTGTGTGAGTGAAAGTACCTTATTTTATGTTTTTCATCTACCGATGATTGTTTTTGCTAGGTGTGATTCACATTTGAACTTGTGTTGTTTTAGGATGTTTGGCATGATTTTTGTATTTTGCATTTGTTTCGTGACTATGTTATCGTTGTAGTTTAGTGGTAAGTATCTACTTTGTGTGTACCATTTTCGATTGAACCATTGCATTTGTTTTTGTTTGTAAAACCTTGTTGTTGCGTGATTTCTTGGATTTCACTTTTGTTCCTTTAGTTGTTGGCTTTGTTTGAGGACAAACAATTATGTAAGTTGGGGAGAGTTGATAAGTGAAAAATGTACCTATTTTTGTATATATGTTTTGTTGCACTTATCGTTGCTTTTTGTTAAATATCATACGAATAAACCCTGTTTTGTTTATAAATGCGTATAGTTTACATTTTAGTGTATATATTGCGTTTCGTGTATATAGCATTGAGTTTAATTGATTTTATCTCATTTTTGTATGTATTCAAGTAGTGGGATTTTGCCATTGTTGTATAGAGCATTGAACAAGCTTTCCAACGCTTCGAACCGGGCAAAAAACGGAATTACGGTTCAAGAGTTATGAAGAAAATAAGCTTTGGATTTTCAAGCATGCTTGGAGCGCGCTGAGCGCGCTCCAAGCCCCCGAAAGGAGCAAATTCCAAGGAGTTGCACGCTGAGCACGCTCCAAGCCCGTTGAGCGCGCTTTTAAGGCGGTTTAACTTTAAAAAGAGCGCGCTGAGCGCCCATAGCGCGCTAAGCGCGGTCTGCGACTTTGACAACAATAAATTTAGTGAAAAAACACATTTTTAGGGATGGTTTTGGGTATTTTTTGCTCCCAACTCCATCAAACTTCATTTTTCTTGTAGATTAGCTTAGAAAACATCATGGAAGCTTGCATTTGGATGATCCGGTGTGGATTTCTCATCGATCGGCGCCGATAAACCGTGAAGTGTTTGGTTCATTTCTGATTTTCTTCATGTTTTTCTTCTATGTTTTGTTTGTATATGTCTTACTTTGATCCTATGTATATTTGTCGCCCATGGCGTTATATGGAATTTGTTTTACAAATCTTTATTGGTGATTGTCTCTGATTTTTGCTTTATGCGCGGGGTTTGGGTCGTGTTAGAGATAAACTTCACAAACTTCGATTAGGGGTGATTATCTGTTAGTTTCTGAATGCTAGAGATAGATTTAGGGCTAACAATCCGTAAGGGTTTCGAAACTTAATGACGTCCGTGTCTTGAGGCTTTGTGCGCGAGAGTCACGAAGAGAGTGATACGGGTGATTTCTCAACTCAGTGTGCCAGAGATGGACATTGTTGTGAGCGATACCGGGTGATATTGAGGGGTATTGTAAGTTGAGTGTAACTGGTCGATAAGTTTAAGTCTGTGACGAGTGGAATATATACATGCTTGATAAGTCTTTTCTCTCTGATGAATGAATTTTCTTATGTTTTTATTTACTTTTCTATTATTTACTTTTAAACCCATTTAAACCCAAACTCATTAATAATTAAATTGTCGAACGGCAGTTCAGTAGCACCGATCTCTGTGGACACGATAATTCCCGGAAAAATACTTCCAAATCTTTTTGCTTGCTTGCCCTATTCCGCAGCCAACAACAACCTGCAGAAATGACAGGAGGATGCTCTTCGTCATCTTCGAGTCACAACGCAACATCAACCGCAAATCATGTAGAAGAAGGATGAGGTAGCGGTGTGGAATTTATCGAACCTGCAACAACCACAACAATTCACGTCAAACAACAATAACACCAGACTTCAGAAGCTTGATTCGCAACCTTCAACAACAACAGTTTGAACGCGGTAGATTCAAAGAAGTGAAAGAAGAAGTAAGCTGAATCAAAGCAAAAAGAAGAAGCTAGCTAACATTGAATCATACCTGAAGCTTCGCATCTAGCCATCGTCACCGTCTTCGAAGCGCCATCGGAGCGACTCCGATAGGTACGTCAGTCTCGATCCAAATTTCAATTTCATAAGATTGTTTTTTGTCGATCTGTGTTCATGTTGCTTCTTGTATTTGTTTGCATCTTGTAATTTGCGTTGATTTGGTTAATTTCACGGCTTACATTTGAGAGAAGTGAACATATCGAGTCGTGTGAGTTAGAATAGAAGTGGCGCGGCAGAGAGTTTTGCAGTGTGAAGTTTGATTAGAGAAGACGGCGCAACGTCATGAGTCGTCATCCGGACGTTTAAAGCTAGATGAAGACGAGCGATCGGAGAAGGATATCGCATTGTTTTTTTTCGGTTTGTAAGTTGAGAGAGTTGAGTTGAAGCAGAGATCGAAGAGTGAGCGCGAGTTTGTTGAGTTACAGTGAGGTTTGGGTGGCGGTGATTTGAATGGATGACGGCGATGATGGTGTGTTGGTGGTCTATGGTGAGCGAAACTGAGACGGAGAGACGCAGACGGAGGGAGGAACGGAGCGGCGGTGCAATGTTTGTTACCGACGACAATTTGGGAAGAAGGTTGAATGGAGAGGGAGAGGAGCGAGGTTGAGAAGATGACGAGGGAGATGAAGGAAGCGGCAGATTGGTGCTGAAGAGTGTGCTTTGGGTTTTTAGGTTTTCTTGCTTTGATAATCTTAGACAGGACCGGGCTCAGAAGCCCACTTCGTTTTTTCCCAACTAGACCCCTTGATAACTCGCCTCACCTTCTTTACTTCATGATTCATTTTACTGAACCTTGGGTCCTAAGCCCATTCGCATTGAATTACTGACCACTTTCTCCTAACCGCACCCCCATTGGCTTCATTGGGCCCTGCGTTTAATTCTTTTCACACCCTCTGTTTCACTATACACCTCCCTGGCTTCTTGTTTAGTCGTTGGGCCATTAACCTCAAGCCCAGGCGCTGGATTTGCTTCCCATACCTTGTTATCACTGTCTGAACCCCCACTGGAGCTATGATAAAGACTTTGGGCCCAAACATCAAAAGCCCACTCGCCTGGAATTCTACTTACACCACCTTGAGCTGCCTCTGCACCCCCATTGTTTTAATAGTTCTATTTTGGTTTTTAGTTAATAAACTTAGGAATTAACTTGTTTTATCTAGTTTTTTTCTAGAAATTAAATTTTAGAATTATTTTTCTTTAGAATTAGTTTTAAGATTAATTTTCTTTTAATTAGTCTATATTTTTAGAATTTGATTAGTTAGAATTAGGTTTTAATTAGAAATTAATTGGAATTAATTTTAGGATTGATATTAGTTTTAATTCTAGATTTAATTTTAGGATTAATGTTCGAATTAGATAAATTAACTTTTCTTGTTAGATTTTAATCTTGATTTTTACTTCGCATTTTAACTCTAGATTGGTTATTTTTGATTACTTGTTTACTATAATTTCAATTGCTCATTGTTGATTAATTTCTGATTTCTCTTTTATGAATAGCATGATATAATGCTATGTGAAGAATTTTCTCACATCCCTTTGGGATCCTAGCTCAACTTTAATCTTTGATTAAAGTGAGGTAGGATATGCATTAGGTAGTGCTATCCCTCTTTCTCTTTTTAGTTTAAGAGTTCTCACACCACACTTAACCCTTAGGATCTCCAAGTATGATAACATTAGGGTTTGAGTCTTAGTCTCCCACATTAGATTTTACCTTTCTCTACCTTTTGAGTCTCTTCTTCTCATCTTAAAGTAAAAATAAAAAACACTTAATAAAGGCTTAACAAATATTGTATTTGAGCCTTTCATGTGAGAATAAGATAGTGATGGGTCTTCTCTCACTTTCTTAGAATGTTTAGCGTACGTCCCGTCTTGGGTCGATATGCGAGGCATTCGATCCTACATGAAGGACTTAAATACAATGTGCGTTACTAAACACCAATAAACAAAACACTTCTTTCTTAAAAGAAAAAAACAAACAAACAAATTCTCTTCTCATCTCCTTTATTCTATTTCTTAAGGATGCGTCAAGTCCGTTCCACCGCAAACAGGTAACGCGTAAGTCCCCCTACAGCGAGCTGCAACACCTAAACTGCTGGAACGCGCACTCTGACGTTCCCACTAAAAAAACACAAACAAAGCCACCCTCGTTGAGGGGAACTAAGTCGCTCTGATTCTCATGTTCCCGATGAGATACGTAGGCAGTGGGGTAGGGCCCATTCGAGCACTTCTTTTATTTTCCCTACATTTGTTTCTCTTTCTCTCTCCTTTCCTTTTTCCAGTTCTCCAGCTAGCAGTTCCTTTTCCAGTATCCTTTCCTTACGCCCTTTGATTGAAGCAGCAAGCGTGGAACCCATCGGGTACGATGGACGCGAGGGGGTGCTAATACCTTCCCTTCGCGTAACCGACTCCCGAACCCAGTTCTCTTGGTCGCAAGACCATGTTCTTTCCTTCCCTCAGGTTTATGCAGTGTTTCTTTTCCCTTTCTTGGGATTAATACACATTGCTGGCTACTCTGTTTCGGTGCCACTTTCGCGTTTGTACTTGGATGAAAATCCCAGGAGCGACAGGTTAACGACACGGACAAGTATCGAAAGATGATACGGACAAGTGTCCGAGATCAATACGGACGAGTATTGAAGAATTTAAGGTCAATACGGACGAGTATTGACTAACCTGAAACAAACACGGACAAGTGTCTGAGATCAACACGGACGAGTATTGAAGCATTTAGGGTCAATACGGACGAGTATTGACTAACCTGAAATAAACACGGACGAGTATCTGAGATCAATACGGACGAGTATTGAAGAATTTAGGGTCAACACGGACGAGTATTGACTAACCTGGAACAAACACGGACGAGTGTCTTGGATCAATACAGACAAGTATTGAAGAATTTAGGGTCAATACGGACGAGTATTGACTAACCAGAAACAAACACGGACGAGTGTCTGAGATCAATACAGATGAGTATTGAAGAATTTAGGGTCAATACGGACGAGTATTGACTAACCTGAAACAAACACAGACGAGTGTCTGAGATCAATACGGACGAGTATTGAAGAATTTAGGGTCAATACAGACGAGTATTGACTAACCTGAAACAAACACGGACGAGTGTCTGAGATCAATACGGACGAGTATTGAAGAATTTAGGGTCAATACGGACGAGTATTGACTAACCTGAAACAAACACGGATGAGTGTCTGGGATTAATATAGACGAGTATTGAAGAATTTAGGGTCAATACGGACGAGTATTGACTAACCTGAAACAAACACGAACAAGTGTCTGAGATCAATATGGACGAGTATTGAAGAGTTTAGGGTCAATACAGACGAGTATTGACTAACCTGAAACAAACACGGACGAGTGTTTGGGATCAATACGGACGAGTATTGAAGAATTTAGGGTCAATACGGACGAGTATTGATTAACCTGAAACAAACACGGATGAGTGTCTGAGATCAATACGGACGAGTATTGAAGAATTTAAGGTCAATACGGACGAGTATTGATTAACCTGAAGCAAACACGGACGAGTGTGTGAGATCAATACAGACGAGTATTGAAGAATTTAGGGTCAATACGGACGAGTATTGACTAACCTGGAACAAACACGGACGAGTGTCTGAGATCAATATGGACGAGTTTTGAAGAATTTAGGGTCAATACGGATGAGTACTGACTAACCTGAAACAAACACGGACGAGTGTCTGAGATCAATACGGACGAGTATTGAAGAATTTAAGGTCAATACGACGAGCATTGATTAACCTGAAACAAACACGGACGAGTGTCTGGGATCAATACGGACGAGTATTGAAGAATTTAGGGTCAATACGGACGAGTATTGACTAACCTGAAACAAACACGGACGAGTGTCTGAGATCAGTACGGACGAGTATTGAAGAATTTAGGGTCAATATGGACGAGTATTGACTAACCTAAAACAAACACGGACGAGTGTCTGGGATCAATATGGACGAGTATTGAAGAATTTAGGGTCAATACAGATGATTATTGATTAACCTGGAACAAACACAAATGAGTGTCTGAGATCAATACGGACGAGTATTGAAGAATTTAGGGTCAATACGGACGAGTATTGATTAACCTGAAACAAACAGGGACGAGTGTCTGAGATCAATACGGACGAGTATTGAAGAATTTAGGGTCAATTCGGACGAGTATTGACTAACCTGAAACAAACACGAACGAGTGTTTGAGAATCCAGATTCAATACGAATGAGTATTGTCGAAACTGAAGTAAACACAGACGAGTGTTGAAAGGACGGTGTCTCGAAAACATCAAGATTAATGCATCCAAACCTTGGATGATGGGTGTGAGGGACGACTCTGAGGGGACAAGGAAATCCTAGTCAGACGACACTGCTAGGGAATGAAGGCCACGAGGGTAGGATTGACGAATTTACCACCCTAAGGATTGGTTGAAGCCTGCTTAGGGCCACGGTCACATTGTTTTATGCTGGGGAGAAGAGAAGTCTGAACAGACAACTCTGCAGGGGGATACTAGTAAGATGAGTGGGTTTATTGGTAACTTCCCCAGGGGTGAAGTAAGATTGAAGCTCTTGAGTTAAACCTCTTTTGTTGGGGGACGTCTGGCAATGAGAATGTACAAACCTGACTTATGCTTCGAATGCATATGTTTGAATTTTCTATGGCGTAATGCTCCATGTGAAATGGAAATGCTACGCGTTTTGAGGATGCAATGATTACTATATGCTGAATGTCGATGTATGCTCGGGCTACCGGGAAAAAGAAGGAGGTGCCAAGTATGATTGGACTTTGCTGGTACGGATAGGTGAAACCTGATAGTGATTGATTTTTTGAAGGTGAAATTTTTGGGTACCAACGTGGATTGGGTTTTGGAATGAGGTGCCAATAGGAAATGGGCTTTGGAATGAGGTGCCAGGCAAGGTGGGCTTTGGATTGAAGGAAGATGCCAACAAAGTGGGCTTTGCTTTAGATGAGGTGCCAAGCAAGGTGGGCTTTGGACAAAGGAAGGTGCCAGCAAAGTGGGGTTTGGAAGGATGCCAAGCAAGGTTGGGCTTTAGATTGAAGGAAGATGCCAACAAAGTGGGCTTTAGGATTTAGGAAGATGCCAACAAAGTGGGCTTTGGATGAAGGAAGATGCCAGCAAAGTGGGCTTTAGATTTTCTGTTTGGTTGTACAAGGCTTTATGATATGTTATGCAAATGATTATGCAATGAAATGATTATGCAGTGATATAACAGCTCGACCGACGATTTCATGGTAGGTCAGGTATAGTTGGCGTTGGAAAGTGTCTTGTCTGGTTACACTGTTTCTGGTTGAAAGGTGGGAATGGTTAACATGACTTCCCAACATTCATCTTGAACTTGAAGATGGACAGAACTTACCTGAATAGCTCTGAAAGGATGGAGACGTTCCATTGTTACCTGTCTTGCCCTAGCCCATGGGCGGAAACGCTTCCTGACTTGATGAGGAAGTTATATCAGTACTCTGTAGGGAGTCAACCAAATCACTTTTACCCTATTTGGGGTTTGAACTCTTACTGGGGACAAGACAGATCCCATTCTGGCTGGGGAAACCAAGCCTCTGGACCCTTGCTAGGGAGGATAATAAGAAGACATAACCTCTATCAAGGATAATACCATCTTGATTGTTTCTGCTGGGGAGACATTCATTCTCACATCCCACTGAGAAAGATACCTTGCCGAGGAATAGAAACCCTATGCTGGGAACCACTCTGGCGCTTTACGCTTCTGCTGATCAACTGCATGCCAATTATCATAAGTGGACTCCCCACTTGTCTCAGACCACATGGTCTACTGGGAGAAATCATCTCAAGAGGATTTTACAGAAAACCTGGCATTCAAAATGCCCTAGGGTATTCAAACTCTCGGAGAGATTTATGGATCTCGACGTAACTGCTCCAGATTGCATAATTTATGAAAGAATTTTCCTTGAGATGATTCATAGTGATTTGAAATACTCTGCCCCGGTATTTTGAATCTTGAAGAGGTGCTTTTGATTAACCGTCTTCTGGGAGTGGATAACTTCTCGTGCTCTTGGGGTGGCCTGCCTCGATACGAGCCTTGAAGTGATTTTGCCCCTGACTGATTGATCATCGAGAGATTTTCCTAATCTCGATTTGATTGCCCCTGTTTGGCTGAACTTTAGAGATATTTCTCGACGTGGCTGCTCTAGATTTGCTGAATCTTGGAAGGGCTTACCCTCCTGGCGTGATCACTTAATGACTTGCCCCTGCTCAACGGAGTCTTCTGGCGTTTGCATCTTATCTTGATCAACCTTTCCACTGTAGAAAACTCTCCTGATATCAAGTACTTACTAGCAAGTAAAACTGACCATTTTGAAAAGAAAATTTTAATGCAATGCATATGACAGTTTTGAAATCCAAGTCTGTTCACTGGAGAAATGTTGTGACATATAGTGAACGAATCACTTATCAGAATGTCATATCGATACCAACATGAATGGTAAGAAAACCTTTTAGGAGTCAAAACTGACGCAATCTTTACTGAAGTATGCTTTCGAAACAACCCTGCTTCAATTAGGTCTTTTGACGATTGTAACGTGGCCTGGTTCACGGTTTGAGAAAGAAAGGATATAAGGCTCCAAGTTTTGTTTTAACCCACCCATTCTCCATGATGTTCTTCAGTCCTACATTCAGCTAACTTGACGCAAGCGCTCACCTTTCAAAAAAGGTTAATGAATGGTAGGAGGATAGAAGGAACCCACACAGTTTTCGGAGTGATAGTCACCCCTTTTGTCTTTGTGTCTATATTGACACGACTTATTCTTTATCGAGGATATTCTTTTGTAATCCTTTTCTCTTTTTGTTCTTTTTCTTTTTTGATTTCCCTGATTTTTTCCTGGACTGATTCTTTTTGAATCTTTCGATTTTGAAGTCCAGCGCGATGCCCTAACTTTTGCCTAAGTCACTTGTTTTCAAGTTTTGACTTAGCTGGCTTTCTCTTTTTTATTTTGATTCTTTTTCTTTTTCTTTTCTTGCACAAATCGTGTGACACTGGTTTGTCTGACTTGTAAGGGTTGTGACTGTCTCACTCTTCAGTTGGTGAGGGATAACCTCAGATGTAATTGATCCTTGAATAGGACACTTCTTTTGAAATTCGAATGCACGATCAAATTAACTGACATCTACCCTGCCCCAGGGTGAGATAGAGGGTTTTTCATTTTCAGAAAGAAACTCCTACTACTAGGCTCAACGGGGTTGACGAGGGGTTATCTTCCTTATGTCTCTGGTGTTTGGGGAGTAGAAACAATGTCTGTACATCATCAGCAGGGTTTTTGTTTAAAAGCATACAATCGGAAGTTCTTGTGTCTTCGATTTCGTCTTCCTCCCTCGGATCCTACTTAAACAAGCATATGATATCGATAAAAGTATGAGTGAACACGAATGGAGTTAATCAAAACATGCATATTCATTTCATTATCATTATCAGTTAAAAACAGACGTTTTACAAATGAGTTTGTACTTTAACAGAAAAGAAACTACAAATGCAAAGAAATGACATGATACAATGATTGCCAGCTCCGGAGAACTGGACTTTCTTAGCTTGATTCGCTACTGAGCTAGCCATCTTCAGAATTGCTCATCGAAGTCAGTCTGATAATAATCTGCACAATTGCTCTCAGTACCTTCTTCCATAACATGGAATGATGAACCCACCTGATTGGATGAAGGAGAGTTGTTGATCTGAATACCCTGAGGTGTGAATGAGAACATGTTGGAGTCAAGAAATGTCTGAACTTTGCTCTTGAGCACCTTACAGTCTTCAGTTGAATGCTCTTGTGCCCCAGCATGGTAGTCACAATGGGCATTGGCATTAAAACTTGGTGGGTATGGAAAAGGTATTGACTTCAATTCCTTTTGCACCATAAGTCCACCTTTGATTAAATCTGGTAGTATCTGACTGTACGCCATTGGCAATTGAGTAAAATGCCTCTCCGTCTTCCTTGGTCTCTGTCTAGCGTGCCGACGTGGCTGACGACGGTATGATCGTTGATTCTGAGGAGGTCCCTGATTCGGAGAAATATATTGTCCCTGTGGAGAAAATGGTATCTGATTCAAAGACCCAGAAGATTGTTGACTATGAACAGTCAAAATAGCCAAATACCGAGGGTGAGGTGGCAAAGATTCCCAGATGGAGCTATTTTCTTCCTCGCATCCTTTTTGAGAACTGACAACCGATTCATTTCCACCGGCTGGGAATTTTGAGGTGTCTTGGATCTTTCCACATTTGAGCAGGCTCTCAATGCGTTCTCCCGCTATTACCAAGTCAGAGAATTTCGATGCCCCATTGCCAATCATCTTATCGAAGTATGGGCCTTGCAAAGTGTCCATGAGCGGGTCAGCCAACTCTCTGTCTAAAAGTGGTGGTTGAACACGAGCAGCTAACTCTCTCTCTCTCTGAGCATACCCTCGGAATGATTCATTATCTGCTTGAGACAAACCTTGCAACTGCATGCAGCTGAGAGCCATGTCAAGATTGTAACTGTATTGCTTCACAAAGGCGTTAGCGAGATCTGACCATGATTGGTTGCTACCACTCTCTAACTGCATATACCAATACAACGATGCTCCACTCAGACTGTCCTGGAAATAGTGAATCATAAGCTTGTCATTGTGGACATATGAGGTCATCCTTCGGCAAAACATCACCAAATGTTGTTTTGGACAGCTATCCCCTTTGTACTGCTCAAACTTCGGTGTCTTAAACTTTGGAGGAAATACAAGACCAGGCACCAAACACATGCTCGAAGCATTCAGATCAAGAGTATCACGCCTCTCCAGGGCTTTAAGCTTCTCCTCCAACACACGGTATCTTTCATCAAACTGAATAGATCGTGGGTCCTTAGGCTTCATCTTTGGAACTACCCCTTGGAAATCTGGCACATAGAAAGCAAAACTCTGATATTCTACAGCATCAAGAGAAGATGAATGTCCGCCTCGGACAATGGGATGTTCTTGTATAATAGGATCCTCAACAAGAATCCGCACGGGCTGAGCCTGAGCAACAGTGTTCATCGGAGGTGGAATGACATTCTTAGTTCTCTGAATATTGGCCTCTCCCCTTGTCATGGCGACCATAGCTTCCACAAGCTGATCCAACTGATTCTTCATCAATTCAACATTGGCCCTAGTCACAAACTGATTCTGTTCCCCTGAGTTCATGATTCTGCCAAGATACTGATTCAAGTCCAATACTAAAGTCAGGAAATCAACTGCAGGTCAAGGACAAAGTATGGATGAGCTCACTGTTCCGGCCTGGAGAAAGACATGCAAAATGATGCAAAAATGCAAATGCAATGCAATAGTTATGGATGCAAAAGACATGGGATCAAAGCTTCCATGTATTCTGAATAAGTGTTGCACTGCTGATAACTGAATAAGTGCATAGGTCTGCTCTGAAGAGAATACTGAAATACCTGAATATCCGAATAATCAAATTACTAGAATGCCAGAATATCGGCATAATCAAAATACCGGGATAATCAGAACACCGGAATAATCAGGGTGCCAGAATAATCGGAATACTAGAATATCCGAATAATCATAATACTATAATACCAGGCTGATAAGTCCACACTGATAAGAAAACCAGAATACCAGGTAGGTTGGAGGTTACGGTTACCTGCAAACCTGTAAATACCCGCCCATTCTCACATGTGGGTACTAAAAACGAAGAATCCTCAGTTTCTAGCACTGAGGCCGAGAAGCAATAATACATTCATTCTTCTGGGTACAGTATTATCGCCAATCGAGGAGTGCATCCACTGATTCCCCCTCAAAAAATCGTCATCCTATGGCAAGTTCCCAGCTTTGGGTCCTCGGATCGAGAAGCGTAATGGGTTTGCCATTTCTGGTCTGCCATTATCACCCCTCGGGAGGAGTTCCTCAACTGAGTCCTCAAGAATGGTCACCAGAGTCGACAGCTTATAAAGGAATATCCAATGGACTGCATCAACATGCAGTATCAGATATCTCCTATATGGGCCTCGTCCGGCTGTGGATCTCGCGAACACTTAACGTGGTCAACACCATGCAAGAGATCGACTATCCACTCTAAATCCCGTGTGTATACTCAAGCCTTGGTAGTAGGCTTATCTCTCAGAACACCCTGCCCACCAAACAGAAAAAATCCAGCACAGTCCATCATATAATATATGGCAACAGTGAAATGAAAAGCAAGTAAATGTAATAAAACAGTAAACATGCAACAATGCCATAAATAAAGCGAGTAAAGTAAATAGATAAACACCCTAAAATCGAAAACAAACAAGCGCTAGGATTGACTCGCTTAGGGATGGGAAGATCCCCAGCAGAGTCGCCAGCTGTCGCATCTGCGAAAATCAACCGGCGGAAAAGAATAGAAGAGTCGCCACCGAACGTTATTTATCCCGACGCAGGAAAAGGAAACGATCTAAGAAAACCTCAACACAGGGAAAGGAATGGTCATCGCAAATATAGCATGGGTTCGGGAGTCAGTTACGCGAGAGGAAGGTATTAGCACCCCCTCGCGTCCATTGTACTCGATGGGATCCACGCTTGTTGTTATCGATCAAAGGGTGTAGGTTATCTGAAGCTTAACTGCTAACTAGAAACGGAAAGGGAAAAAATGGGAAAAGAAAAGAAAAGGTGAAAACCAAAAGAGGACTCACAAGGATCATCACAATCCTATGCCTATGTATCTTCGTGGACGAACGAAGAATCAGAGTCGACGTAGTTCGACGGACTACAGAATTGCGGGGGAAGTTTGCTCGCCAAGACATCGCGTCTCGTGCCTACGTATCCTCAATCTAACCAGAGAGAGGAAGTCAAAGCAGTCGTAGTTCGACCTAACAAGGTCGATAAAGGGAGACAAAAGGATCGCTGGCCGAAGGCAGACTTACAACAAAAGGAAGGGTGCTCCTACTACCTGTCAGAATCGGTAGAAAAGAAAGGAGAAACAAAGAGGTTGATAAATAAGGTTGTGCTCACAGAGATCTCGCACGATCTCCTGCCTACGTATCTCCATTAACCAGTGAAGAATCATAGCGACGTAGTTCCCCTCAATAGGGATGACTTTGCTTTGTTTGTGTTTTTTATTGGAATACGCCAAGGTTCGCGTTCTAGCAGTTTAGGTGTTGCCGCTCGTTGTGGGAGTCTTACGTGTTTACTTGTTTGCGGTAGAAAAGAAATGATGTTTCCTTTACAAATAGAGTGAGTGAGATGAGTAGAGAATCCCGAAGGAAGACGGTTGTTTGTTTAGTGTCTTTTAGAAGAAGTGTTTTGATTTATTGTTTGTAACTCATATTGCACTAAAGTCTATGACATAGGAACGAATGCGTCACATGGTCGTCCCCAACAGGACGTATCCTAAACACTCTAGAAAGGCGAAGGGAGACCCCCCCCCCCTTTCATCTCCCATGTACTTAAGGCTCATGGCGTACAATACTTGTTGCCTTTATTATGTGTTTTTGATCTTGTTTTGAGATGAGAAAGGAAAGACTCAAAGTTGAAAGAGAAAACAACTAAGGGGAGACTAATTGTATTCCTAATGTTGTCATTCATTGATGGCCTTATGGTTGAGTTAGAAAGAGAACTCCACCTAATGGACAAGTAGGGATTGCATTACCTAATGCTCATCTTACCTTACCTTAATCAAAAATTAAGGTTAAGCTAAGATCCCAAAAGGGTGTGAAAGAGTTATTCAAACAAGAATTATATCACACAATCCACTAGTAAAGGGGTAAGAGTAAGCAAAAGAAATAAGGGATGAAAGAAGAATGAGTACTTATGTACTCAAGTGCCTTACCTTGCAAGCAACCTAAGCAACAATGATTAAATAATGTAAATCATAAGCATTAGTTACTAATTGATTAGAAAAGTTAAGCATACAACTCCTAAACTAAGACTAGTTAGTTTGCATTAGTGTTTAAGGCAACATACACGAGTAAGCAAAGTAAAGTGAGTCCTAATGGTTAAGTATTTTATATAATTCAGTAGCTATGTCTAAGTAACTCCTATTTATGCTAACATGTTAAAAGAAGTCAAACTATGTCAAACTATGCCCTAAAACATCATACAAATGCAAGTTATGCACAAACTAGATGAAATGAGTGCTTAAGAGTTATGTAAGTGAATTACAACATGAATTTACATCTAGGTCAGAAGTGTGTAACATGGAAGAATGGATGCAAATGTCATTTGATTAGTATAGGAACCATGTATTAAGGTATTCTCAATTATTAAGCAAGTTAAGTGCAAAAGTAATCAACTAGTATGCAACATATGATTCAAGTTTCAGTAAAAAGACATGCAAGGGTGGATGTATGCTATGGAAAAGTTCAAAGTCAGAAATTATGTCATGCTAAAGATACCTTAAACAACTTTCAATTAGCATTGGGAGTTCATAACATTTCAAGTTTAGAAGCTAAAGTGAAACAAACACCAAACAATGTCATTTTAGTTCTTAGAAATTAGTATACTTGTAACACAAGCAAAGGAGAAGCATGAAAGGATTATACACATGTTAGATGGGTCAAGATCAGTACCTAATGACCTCTAATAGGTCCTATCTAAATCCTAAAAGAGTTAGAAGAAGATGGAGCATACAAAGGTTAGGCACTTAAGCAAGCAATGTTCAATTAGAAAGTGTAAAACAAAGTTATGTTCCATGAGGTATGAAATGCAATTAGAGGTTATTATGCTTCATGTAAGTAGATGTGTACATTATAGGTCATGTATGATATGGTGAAATGCAAGTTAGAAGCATCATGTTAAGGCATACTACACAAACATTAAAGTAGACACAAGTTTATGCATTAATGCCACATTTACAAGTCATGCCACTTTAAAAAGAGTAAGATGAGATTAGAAGTCAAGTGGGGATGACCAATGGTGTTCAAGGTCAGTGAGCATGTCATATTTCACATAGTTTCTAAGTCCTAAAAGAATTAGCAAAGGAATGACATCAAAATAACCACAAGGAAAGAGCAAATCAAGAGAACAAGTTCATGTTCAAACAAGCATACATAAGTCATTCAAAGTTGAACAATCAATGACCTATAACTTGGATTCCAAGGACCTACAATTGTCACAATACAAGTATTCAATTGCTTCAACAAGTTCTCACATTGAATGGCATAGAAACAATCACAAAACCCTAATACATAGTCTCTAGCAATCACACAAATAAAGATGCATTTACAATCCAAAAGGAACATGATCAAGGGCTTTAAAACTAAAAGAAACTAAACAAGTCAGTATGGAGTCAGTAGCTAAACATCACCTAAAAAATGGGATCAAAACTCCTCTTTTATCAAGCTCAAACAATGCTTAAACAATCCACTATGGTCAATGAACAAGCAATCACAAATATGGCATCAAAACTCAATCAAAAGTGACCTAAACATCCCAAAAAAATATACAAGACCTCTTGGTATGTGTCAAACTTAATTTCCAAGTTGTGTGTAAAAATTCACTTTTATTCAAGTTGAGGAAAATCTTTTATGAAGTGTGTACCAAAAGACATGAGCAAGTGAACATGTTTAAAAGAAAATTATGGAAAAAATGTCAAAATGTATTAAAATTGAAAATAAAAAACGTCAAAAATTATTGACACATACATAGAGCCTCATGAATTAATTGGTAATTTTTAGGCTAAGGAAACTATTTTTAAAAGACATGTTTGCAACATGTAATCAAAAGAATTAAAAAATAAGCAAAGAACACAAACAGGGTGCAAATAGCAAGTATATTAGTTCAATTCCTAATGGGCTCATAATCAAGGTGGTACGAAAAGCAACAATACTGAGCCCAATGCGCTATCAGCCTGGGGGTCTGTACTATGGTCTTTAGTCAATTTGTTGATTGAATCCTACGCGGGGATCTGGTTAAGGCATCATGATCAGACAAGTAATCAAATCCCAGGGTTCTAATTACAGGCACATGGTAATTATGGTGGAACACACGCACATCATCATCATTTCACATTATTAAGTCATAAAATAAAAATGAAAAAAAAAAGAAAAAAGGAAAGGAAAAACACGTGAGAGGGGGTGGGGACATTAATGAGTTAGCGCATGTTTATTGGCTAATATGGTGATCCATGAGCGAACAGGATCATGCCACGTATCAAAACGGAGGGGAATTAGGGTTTAACGCAGGCTTCCAGAGAGGACATCCGTTCGTCTTCTCCGTCCCACAACCACCGTGGCCAAGAACAAAATTCCCAGAAATAAATTAAATCACCACCATTTGACCTGTTTTTCACGCTGATTTCGAAAATGATATTATTTTTTCTTTATTTCTCTTCTATTAGTTAAACTGAAGCAAAATAAATAAATCCAAACATCCAAGATTTCACATTTTGCTAATCTATACACACAACCAATGCCTCCAAGTGGAGGACCCAAGTAACAAAGCCAAAAACGAACTCTTAATCACCAGAAATTGCACAAAAACTGTACGAAGAGCTAAAAGATCTGACTTGATTTATGATGACTTTTTATCTACAAGAAACCCAATGATCCACTTTTATGACCTTCATAGCACATACACTGGCGAAATAAATGCGTGGAATCACTTGTATGTGCTGAAAAACGGAATTGAAGAAGATGATGTTGAAATCCAAATGTGATGATAGAGCAGTTGCAGTATCAATGCTTTGCGTTCAGAAATATCTTTGAATATGATGGATGATGAATCTTGGAGAAAAATGGGGAGAGAGAACTTCTATGCCGTGATTCTTAGAATGCCAAAAATGAAGAATTTTTAGAATATGGGGAAAAATGGTTGTAACTAAATTTAGTTAGGTTAAGGGCCTTTTATACTTGTGGTTTAAGCTGTGGTTAAATGCTACCTGTGGTTGAGAGCTTGGTTAGCAAGTTTGGTTAAGAAAATGTGAAGAATCTTGTCAAGGTAATGTTGCATGCGGGTTAATGATTTTGTATGTGTATGGAACGTGGTTTTATAGTGTGACTAATGTACATTATCATGATGCTATAATGGTTAGTGCAACCATGATTCTTGCTGATTAAGTTTTTGTTCTCTTTTTCTCATGGATTTATTAAGTAAGGTAATAATGTGGTGCATGGAAATTAAGGTTATGCTTGGTTTAAAGGAGCAAAAGTGATAACATGTTGGTATGTGATGCGCATGGCATGATGGCTGCAGCAAGGCATTGGTTTGGTGTTGAGTTTGGGTGACATGATACGATGACATGGAACATGTTTGAGGCTGAGTTTGATTGATTATATCTCAACAATTAGTGAACCAATTCATCCAATCTTGGTAGCATTGGCATGAGGAGGTATGGCACAACAATATTGATGTTTGGGGAACACTCATTTGAGATCTCTAGCATGGTGAAAAGTGATGATAAACCCATGCAATTGTAACTTGGATCCTTGGGCAGGCCAGACCTCCCATGTGTGCAGGCTTCCTAGGTTCATGGTGGCAAGTTTTGACATTGCGCAACCATGACTTTTCATCAACATAACTTGAGATGTGATTGTTAAAACGAAAAAACTCCCAACATCAAAGTTGTAGAGGGCAACGAGATGAATAATTTTCATGTTGAATACTTTTCCAAATAACACTTGCATCATGTAGCAAATCCACCATGAATATGCACCCCTGCATGTACACCAACTATTTGACAAAATTCCTTGGCCTGGCACGCACACAAGCTTGTCTTGCTGGCCCTTTGACAACTTGAAGTGATCATTTTCAAAACCTCATATCTTTCTCATTTTTTATCCAATTGCAAAGTTCTTGATATGCTTGTAAAGAGGGAAATGAGTACTGCAACATAGTCTCTGAAAAATCTTGGTTTGGATTTTGCATCATGGAGAAAAGTGGCTCTAAAGTTGGCTGATCAGCTTGACAAAACTTACCAAAAATAGAAACTTCTTTGAAAAACCCTAATCCTTATTTTAGTAAGTTTACACCATCTTTGGTTTATTTGATGAACCATTTGGAATTTCTTGATCAAATTTTACCCCATAGACAGATTTGACATGATGAACACCATACTAGCCTCGAAAGTTAAGGGTTGACTTTTGGTTGACTTTTTCCTCATACAGTTGATTTTTGAAGCATTGACCAATTGGAAACCTTCTGATCACAACTAAAGGCCAATCTTGCATCCTTGGACACTTGATGACATATGAAGTACCAAGATACCAAGCTTTGGCCCAAGACTCAGAAATAAACATGATCTTGGGCAAAACCCTAATCTGAACAATTGAATAAGGAGGATTGACAAAAGGGCAAAACCCTAATTCTTTGTAGTATGACTGAAGATCTTTCTTTGCTTGAGATAATCTTTGACATGATGGGCCATATGAGTTGCCTTGGAGTTATGGCAAGCTTCTGTGGATTAATGAATTAGTATCTCATTCTCCTTGCCTTGCCCAATATAGAGATGGTGACACCCTTGATACCATGCCCTGTGAAAGCTAATGATGCATATGCAAATGATTATGCTCTAGATGCAAATGAAATGTGAAGCATAAGCCACTTATTGGGTATAAATAAGATGGAAAATTTTGAGGTGTTACAGGTGGATACCTAGATCGACAACAGGATCGTCGTCAACACTTGGGTTGATACCTAGATCGACAATAAGATCGTTATTAACACTTAGGTTGATACCTAGATCGATAGTAAGATAGTCATCAACACTTGGGTTAATACCTAGATCAACAATGAGATTTTCATCAACACTTAGGATGATACCTAGATCGACAACAAGATCGTTATCAAAACTTTTCTTGATACCTAAATTGACAACAAGATCATCATGAACACTTGGGTCGATGCCTAGATCGACAACAAGATCGTCATCAACACTTGGGTTGATACCTAGATCGACAACAATATTGTCATAGACACTTGGGTTGATACCTAGATTGACAACAAGGTTGTCATCAACACGTGGGTTGATACCTAGATCAAAAACAAGATCATCATCAACAATTGAGTTGATACCAAGATCAAGGAAGTATAATGCTATTGGAAATATCTACCAGGAATTTGTTAAGAAAGTTGCAAAGGAGACTCACCAAAGAATGGTTACAGGGGAGACTCACTAGGGATTAACTGGGAAAGTTTTACGAATATGGTCAGTTGGGGAAGATTTCCCAATGAAACACACTAGAGATAACACTTACTGAGGAGAATGCTTATTGGGGACACCTAGCGAGGAGTCTTGTTGGGATGAAGCTCACTTGGGAAATTGTGACTGGCTATGCTAGGGATTAATCTGGACTTCCATGTGCGATCACAGAATCCTGGCTTATGCTATGCATATATGCTTTATGCTGATGTGTTTCCTAATGCATGATATGCCTTTGATTATCTGGCATAGTATGTCATATATGTGGATATGATATGTATGGAATGTAATGATTGATTAATGTATGTAATGTGTTAACGGATGTGCGCCAATTGAAATTGGACTTCAAGGTAAGTATGTCAGGCAAGGCTTGGTTTTCCTTTTTTGAAAAGGGCCAAGTGAGGCTGGATTTTGGAATACCAATGAAAATTGTTTGTTTTTTTTTCTTTTAGGAGTTTCGAATAAGGTTGGGCTTTTGATTGCGAATGTTTGATTTGTTTGCTTTTTTTACAAGGGTTTTTTTTATGATGTTAGATTCATGATATGAGATGACATGCATAGTTTGATGTTGGAGCAATGCAACATGATTAATGCATAATGATGATTTATACGATGACTTGAATGTTTCAACAAGTGTCCACCTGGCTAGCAATGGACTGGTTGAGACTAAGAATGATCTTTTGCAACAAAGCTTCTTGTCAAAAGGTTATGGGAAGTTATGCCAGCGTGATCTCCTGGCACTCATGTTGAAATCAATAGTTGTTGACGTGCAGCTGGATTTGCTTAAGCTGCTTAAAGGTATGGAGAGCACCTGCCCCTTTCCAACCTATCTTGCCTCAGTATGTTGAGTCTTTGAAGAAATTTTCCTCAAAAGGAGTTTTTAAGCAGCTTGCCATGATATGAACTTGAGATGCTTTGCCCCAGTATTTGAATCTTGAATTAGTCTTGCCCTAATTAAATCGAATCTTGGAGCGGTTTACCAAGTCTCTAGTTGGTTTTCCCCTTGATTGACAGAGTCTCTAGGCAGTTCTCCCCTTATCGGACCATTGTTGAAATTTCCTTGATGCTAAATGTTGGTTTGCAAATAAAATTTTTCCTTCAAAATGGCAATTCTAATGCATGGCTTGGGCAAGTTTTGAAATAAGAAGTTTACTGAAATGATGTTGCAATGTAGAGTGAAGGATCACTGTTCAGAGTGCAGTGATTTAGAAACTTTAAAGTGTGGAAAATGTAATGCAGAATCACGATACCTACGTAGATGATTAGCAAATATTTTTGGGGTCAACTTAACACAATTTTTCTACAGTATTCTTTCAATGTAAACCTAGCTTCAATTAGGTATTTTGAAGGTTGTAATGTGGCCTAGTTCACGGTTTATGAACAAAAGGATTATTATGCTCAAAATTTGATTTTAACCCTCCCCAAGTTTCCTTGTGATTATCTCCATTCTTAAGTTCAATTAATTTAATGGATGCATTCAGTTTGAGAATTTTGCGATTGTAAAGATGAAGACGTGATGACTCAAGAACTGATGAGATGTCTTTATTAGAACAAGATTTGTTCATGACATATTTTCCTTCGGTTTGATGATAACAAAGTATTGAAAGAATAATGGTTTATTTGATGTGTGTTACATGTGTTCAGGTTCTAATACTTGTAAATATTATAGTCAGAATCTGTGTTACATTAAGCACACTTTGAGACTTGCTAAATTGCTAGCTTCTGGTGGAAGAATCTGAAGAACACTTGCTAAGTGATGTCTGGTGTAGACTCTGAAGCTGAAGGTCTCAGCATCAGAAGAAGCAACATAATTGTCTCTACACTTAGTGAATGCAAATTGGCTTCTGGTACCATTCAGAGTTGGCGATAAAGCTGAAGTTGTCAATACGGCAGAAAGCAAGTTGTATTGTTAAATCATTTTGTCAACTAGAGTCTACAGATTTCAAGGCTCAAGAAAGGCTGAGATGTTTTACAGATATATACTCTCAACGACTCTATTAGTACAGAATCTCTTGAAGAATCAAAAGTTAAACATGTTACACATTGGATCAAGATCTTCTTGTGTATCTATCTTCAACGACTCTTGTACTATGGAGTAATAACAAAGACTCTTGATTAAGTTACCTCTTCAACGACTAGTTTCTGAAAAGGATATGAATATGGCTGAAGGTTCAAACTGAATCTTTAACAAGGATCAACCAGAAGAAGGAGTAATAAGACCAGCAATTATGAGCACATTGTATATGCAGATTTTTCTGTTGTAGGTTGTAATTGTAAAAGCCTTAAGATTTCTTACACATTGAATATCTTAGAAATATTAAGTGCTTTAAGTCTTTGTTATGGTGATTTCTTGTACCTATGATACTTGTATCATGTACACCTTGTTCTCTATTCTGCTGATCTTGTTCAGTAGTTTAGATAAAAGTCTTGTATCATTGGGATACAAGCAAGAAAGTCTCAAGCCAAGATGCTTGAGCCACGTAAGTCTCTTTCTATGTGATTAAGCTGTGAAAGTCTTAATCAACTAGGTTGATTGAGCAAAAGTCTTGTGTCATTAGGACACAAGCAAGGAAGTATCGAGCCAAGATGCTTGAGCCACGTAAGTTTCTTGCTATGTGCTTAAGCAGTGAAAGTCTTAATCAAGTAGATTGATTGAGCAGGAAGTCTTGAGCCAGTGTGGCTTGATCAGGATTAGCTCAGTACATGAAACTTAGAGAGTAAGTTTTGAATCTGAGGGATCAAGCAGGGTGGCTCATTTCATGTGACCCGGAGCATAATTCTTGAGCCAGTGTGGCTTGAGCAGGAGAGCTCAGTACATGGAATTGGAGCAGTAAGTCTTAACCAGAGGGATTCAAGCAGGGAGTCTCGTTTCATGGGACTTGGAGCTGAAGTCTTGGGCTGAGGGCCTGAGTAAGGAAGTTTTGGGTTCGTGGAACCAGAGCAAGAAGTCTCGAGTGAGGAGCTTGAGCAAAAGTCTTGGACCTTGGATTTAAGCATTTGTAAAAGTCTTATGCAGAATCCATAAGCGATTGTAATCATGATTTGATTATAGTGAAAATCTCTTGTAAAGTAAGGGGACTGGACTACTCTCAGTTTGGGAGGAACCAGTATAAATCTTTGTGTCTTCTGCTATTATTTATTTGCTTCTGTTAACATTCTGTTGCTAATAATTAACTAGAATCTGAACACCAGTTTATATTCTGAACTCTGATCAGATGCAAACTAAGAAAACAGAAAACACAACTCAACCCCCCCTTCTTGTGTACTTTTCTCACCTTCAGTCTTTAGATGACAAATACTATTTTTTTTCTTTTTGATATGATGGTAATAATCATGTTTTCCTTCTTTTTTCTTTTAAAGATTTTGTTGACCTTTTTTTTTTGCTTTTTCTTTTCGGGAACAACTTCTACGGAATTTGTTCATTTGATTTGTGACCGCCATGTTAATGGTTCGAGAGGAATAACCGCTGCAGAGTTTGGATTATTACTGCTTATTCGACATTATATGATGTGTGAGAGGAAGAAGACATGGTTGAACCTCTTATTGCAATGATTAGATGTGATGATTCTCTTGTAGTTTGAATGCATATTCAAACTAGTTGAAATGAACTACCATGCCCCTAATTAAGCATAAGGATTTTTCTATTCAGAAAGAAACACCAACTTCTAGGATCAAAGGGGTTGACTAGGGATTAACTCCTTAACTCCTTGGTGCTTATGATTTGAAACAACACCATACATCGTCAAAAAGGTTTTATTCAAAGGAATAACCGCTGCAGGGTTTGGATTGTTACTACTTATTCGACATTGTATGATGTGTGAGAGGAAGAGAACATGGTTGAACCTCTTATTGCAATGATTAGATGTGATGATTCTCTTGTAATTTGAATGCATATTCAAACTAGTTGAATTGAACTACCATGCCCCTGATTAAGCATAAGGATTTTTCTATTTAGAAAGAAACACCAACTTCTAGGCTCAAAGGGGTTGACTAGGGATTAACTCCTTAACTCCTTGGTGCTTAAGATTTGAAACAACTCCATACATCGTCAAAAAGGTTTTATTCAAAAGAATACTTTAGCAATTTCAGGTATTTTGTTTACGTCATCCTCCATCTGATATTTATTAACACAAAAAGTGAAGAAGGAAAAAGTGAAAGGAATAAGCGTTGATTTATTTATTTATTTTGAGTGATGGCATATAAAGGAGTGAACATGACAGGATTGATTCCAAAAATGAATGCTCATTTTATTAATATTACCATTTAAAAGCAACCAAGTTAAAAGTAAATAGTACTTAGCAAACAAAGAAATGATAAACAAAGAAATGATAAACAAAGAAATGATAAAATGACCTAGTGGTCATCAGCTTCGAGGATAAAATTTCTAGTCTGATCCACCGGCTTCAGGAGGTGCTTCCCGAAGTGTTGGAGTTTATTAGGGAAAGGGGTTGTTGTTCACGTTAGGGTTATCTTCCTTGAAAGTTAGTTGCTTACTATTAATTAGATCCTACACCTTTTCTTTAAGAATTCTACAATCCTCAATCGAGTGCTCCATTACCCAAATATGAAAGTCACATTTGGAATTTGGGTTATACCAGGTAGAAATGGATACTTCATAGGTTTAGTTAGCCTGGGGGTTACCAGCGAATTCTGGACCAAATGAGGCCACAATTGATTGTATGCCATTGGAATCGGGTTAATATGGCAGGGCTCTTCCTACTAATTTTCTGAGGTCTATATTGATTATGTTGTTGTTTTTGGTTCGGGTTTTGAACCAGATGATTTTGTGGATGAGTAACCCATGGTTGCTGGTACGAAGGCATGGAGAGTGTTGGTTGCGGGTACTAAAAGTTTCCACGTACGGATACTAGTAATATGGAAACAAAGATGAAGCGAATGAAACTTGATAAGAAGTTCCTCCTTGTGGCATGATTATATTGTCTTCACTTTCCTTTTTCTTTTGGAAATGATCAAGGGTCTTCTTCACGCCTGTCTTGTCACTTGAGGTGCTTTGAATTTTTTTTGCTCTTTATACCAACTTCTATCTGTTCTCCAATTATCTCCAAATCAGAAAACCCTGATGATACGCTTCTTATCATCTTCTCATAATATTGGCCCTGCTGAGTGCCCATGAACATGTCAACCATCTCCCTTTCTAAAAGTGGTGGCTGCACACGAACTGCCAGTTCCCTCCATCTTTGTGCATACTCTATGAAAGACTCGTTGTCCTTTTGAGACAGGTTCTCCAACTGCATATGGTTGGGTACCATATCTAGGTTTTACTTGTATTGTCTCAAAAATGCATCAGCTAGATCTTTCTAAGTATGGATGTGGGTTCTTTCTAATTGTATGTACCAGTCTAGTGATGCTCCACTTAAACTATCCTGGAAGTAGTGGATCATTAATTTTTCATTGCGAACATAAGCATCCATTTTCCGGCAGAACATCTTTAGGTGAATCCTCGGGTAGATGAGGTGTTTATGCTTTTCAAAGTTCAGGCACTTTGAATTTGGGGAGAATAACCACATCGGGTACAAGGAACATGTCGAAAGCATCAAGACCATATGTGTTGTGTCCTTTGAAAAATCTCAACCTTTCATTCAGAATATGATATTTCTCGGCAGACTCCACATTTGTCCTTGGTGTGCATCCCGAGGACTTGGCCTGTAGTATCCAAATTGGGTAACCTCAAAAGCATCCAGAGGTGAGATATGCCCAGCCTGACTAGCGAGATTTTCTTTCATAGTAGGTCCTCTGTTCCCGTTAGGCACCGTAAATTGTATAGGATGAGGACGAGGAGGGTCATCATCTTGTGGTGGAGTATACCTAAGAGGAAGGTCTAATTCTGGGAATTGATTAGTCTCCCTAGGTTGCAGGTTTAAAGTAGAACCAAATGGTGGAGCGACCTTCTCAACATTCACAGCTGGTTGAAGGTCATCCTCTCTCCTTATCATAGCTAACATCGCTTCCAAGAGTTTTTCCATCTTGACCTTTATCTCATTAACATCTTCTCTTACCGTAACCTGATTTTGCTTTAACTGGTCTATGATCCTTTGTCACCTGCCTCTTGTTTCTTAAGAGTGTTAGGGAATCAACTTGGATGGCTAACTACTCGATTATTGCTAAGGATGAAAAAAATGGGATGAGTCTTTTGAAACAGGTGCATGCATGCTGATTAATGAAAATGCATGAGTTTTTTGATATTCTAAAAGATTTTTTTATGGAAACGCAAAGTCATGCTATGTATGCTTGGTTTATGGGTAATGTTTCGAATAATCCAGGTATGATTTCTCAATTTAGATGGATTTTAGGTGCTATTTTACCAATAATACCCATATGGGTAGGCTCTAGGGTTTAAGAAGGTTCCTAGAGTAAAGCATCATATTTGAGAATATTATCGCCAAAATGAATACGCATTAGACATTAATACCCTCAAGAGGATCTATTCTAGGTGAGGTTTTCGCGTCAACCAAGCGAGACATACGTCAAGAAGGCCATCGCTATGCAACCATCGAATTCAAGGCTCAAGACATGGTTCCTAGAGTCACAAATTCTTTTTGAGGATATCATCACCATAACAAATACTCATTAGACAACAATACCCTCAAGAGGATCTATTCTGAATAAGGTTTTCATGCCAACCAAACGAGACACGTCAAGAAGGCTAACACTACACAACCATCATTCTTAATAATAAGTTTTAGGGTTCTACATAAAATTTCCCTAGAGTCACGAATCTTATTTGAAAATATTGCAGCCATAACGAATACTCATTATACAGTAATATCTCCAAGAGGATCTACTCTAAGAAAGGTCTTTGTGTCAACCAAGCGAGATATACGTCAAGAAGGCCAACACTACAAAACCACTATCTTAAACTTAGAATTTTTCCTCAAAGCTCGAGTATAGAGCCTTACTCACAGTGCAAACAGCCAGAATATCCCATCCATATTATATAAGAATTATACATCAGATGAAGAAACAACAAAAATAAAACATAAGAGTTAATTGATTAAAAGTCTATAGAACAAAACAAATAAAAGTTGCTAACATTCATCGCAAAGTTAAATAAACTAGGCTTGACTCTAATATTAGTCCCAAGCAGAGTCGCCAGCTGTCGCGGTAGAAAAAAATACTCGGGCGTACTGTAGCGTGAGATTTTTGTCGGTGACGCGACCACCTTATCGCAATTGGATGGAATTGGGTGCTACTTTCTGATTTCTTATTTATCCTATGAAGATGGAAAGGAAAGGGAGGCTATCTAAAACTAACCTTGCACGCAGATGTTTTCTTTAACAAATGCTAAGAGATTGGAGGGTCCGGGGTCAGATTATACAATGGGGAGTTGTCAATTACCCATCCTATATATGGTTATCCATAGATTGTTTGGCATTTTCTTCTGTTATATACTTACTGGTGTTTATCTATCATAATTGGGAAAGTTTCTTCTTTGGGAATGATGAGAGAGTATTTTTGTTGATTTTCAGGTTTTTTCGATGTTTTTGGTAAGGTACTGGACCTAAAGTTTTGGTTATGTGTGCTCGCTAAGATTTCACAATCTTATGCCTACGTATTCCCGTTAAAGAAAATAGGGAAATCAGAGCAACTGTAGTTCCTCTTATTCTATTGGAGGAAAGAGATGCTTGGTGTCTTGTTCAAAGCCCAAGATTGAAGCTAAATGTTATTTGTGTCTTGTTCAAAGCCCAAGATTGAAGCTAAAGGTTTTGACTAAGAGAGAATTTGTCATCTCTAAAGGAAGATATCTCATTTGTTTATCACAGTTGTTGGGTAACTGATTATAAAGGAGAATTACTTTAACTAGAATGTATGGAATCCAACAATGCCATAATTTCCTTTATAAGAGATTTGTCCTGAAGGAGAAAACTTTAACTCAGTGTAGAGCAATGCCTTTTTTCCTTAGGAGTCTTTCATGCTAAGAGAGGGACATTGGCTTGGATGTAAATAATTCAGAGGCTTGCCACTTACAGTAATTAGATGAAAGAAATGGGTTTACCAGGATAAGAGATGGACTACAGCTTGGATATTTGAATCAACAAGTGTGCCACTTACAACAGTTATCTGGGATTAAGGTTTGTTTGATTGTCTATTTTTTTGTGTGATTGTATAGAGAAATGTCTTCCTACAGAGAGATTTTTGATTTCCTCTGGGGGGATGTTGATTTTTGTGTGCCTTGATCAAAGCCCAAGGTTGAAGCTAAAAGTTTGACTCTGCTTAGGGAGATCATTATACAAAGCCTAAGAGGAGGCTGAAAAGAATTGATTTTTCCTGGGAAGTGTTTATTTGTCTTGTACAAAGCCCAAGATTGAGGCTGAAGAATAATGACTCAACAAGAGAGTGTTTTATCTGTCTTGTACAAAGCCCAAGATTGAGGCTAAAAAGTGATTGACTCTTTTGGGGAATATTTTGTCTGTCTTGTACAAAGCCCAAGATTTAGGCTAAAAATAATTGAATCTACTGGGGAGAGGTTTTATCTGTCTTGTACAAAGCCCAAGATTAATGCTAAAAAGAATTCACTCTACTGGGGAGAGGTTTTATCTGTCTTGTACCAAGCCCATGATTGAGGCTAAAAAGAATTGACTCTACTGGGGAGAGGTTTTATCTGTCTTGTACAAAGCCCAAGATTGAGGCTATAAAGAATTGACTCTACTACCGAGAGGTTTTATCTGTCTTGTACAAAGCCCAAGATTGAGGCTAAAAGAAGTTGAGGGATGATCATTATACAATGCCTAAGAGGTGGCTGGTTGGGGAATTTTTTATATGAAGCCCAAGAGGAGGCTAGTTTCTGCTGAGGATTATTGATATCCAGAGACAGGTCCAAATTAGGGAATCAACTCTTGCTGGGGATTGCAGAAGAGTTGAAATATCAGAGACCATGAGGTTCTGAGTTTTCTGAGGGTTTACTGGTAGTAACTTGACCCTAGTTGGGGAAATTTGAAAGTAAGAGTTTAAAGATTGAGTTTTGAAACCTGTGGAGGTTTTTACTCTGTTGGTGATTGATCAGGATTTTTCTTGTGTTTTTTTAGGAAACTTGAGGGTTTCTTTGAGATTCAAGAGGAGATGAGACTGTCCAAGTCTACTGTGTGAGAAGGTTGATCTTTGTATGATGCGCAAGAGGAGGCTGATGTTTTAAGGGATGAGAATCAACCCTAATTTGGTCTGACGTTTTGACTCTGACTCTCTGGAGGATTGAACTATCAAAGGATGACTAAGTTCTGTCCTATGCCTGTAGGAGATCTTTGTGTCCTTGTACTAAGCCCAAGAGGAGGCTGAGAACTACTAAGAAGTCTGAGGGTCCTTGTACAAAGCCCAAGAGGAGGCTGGGGATGCTTTTAGGAAGCCTGTGGGTCCAAACCTAAGAAAAGTTCAAGAAATGTTTCACCGGGAATAATCCTTTCTTTAGTGAACAGTTATAGGGTTTGAAGAAATTCAAAAGAAGTTTCATCGAGAATTAATCTATTTTTGGGAAATGAATTTCTTGTACAAATTTCTAATAGTGACAGTCTTGAGAAAAGTTTCACCGGGAATAATGCCTTTCTCTGTTCCATATTGTATAAGCCCAAGAGGAGGCAAGACTGTATTTGGAATTTCCTATGGGGAACTAGTTTTGGCTGTGTTGAAAGAGTGACCACTGGCTTGTTCTAATCCTAGACCTAATTGTCGGGGCTTCCAGTGTTATAAACACAACTGTATGGTTAGTTATTCAAGAATTGAAGGAAGTTTTGATAAATTTTTTTGAATTCAAATCAAAAGGAAAGTTGTTTTAAAAAGAAGATTGTGGCTTATACTCAAGGAGATTCCCAGATGAATTCTTTTGATAAGGCGACAATCGCGTCTATAGTTTTGAAAACAATAGAGGGACTTATACAATGACCGAGGCCCAAATTTATTGTATTTACAAAAGAGATTGGGTCTTACACGCTATTATAGGCCCAAGAGTTTATTTTTATACAAGAGATGGGGCTTTAAACTCAAAGAGAGGCCCAGATGAAAAAATAGTGATCGTTCTGTTATTCAGAAAATTGTACCAGGGCTTATACAATGACCGAGGCCCAAATTATTTATGTGCAAAAGGTGGTTTGGATCTTACACTCTATTAGAGGCCCAAATGTGTTTGGAAAAGAAGAAAAATTGGACTTACAACCAAAGGGAGGCCCAAATGTTTATTGTTTTGAAAGCGGCGATCGCGCCGAGATTTTTGAAATCGTATTGGGACTTATACAATGACTTAGGCCCAAAAAGGTTTTGTGTGACAAGGGATGGGTCTTACACTCTATTAGAGGCCCAAAAATGTTTATGTGAAGTTTGAAAAATCAAAATTTAGAGAAAACCATAATTTTGAATTTAAAAGATATAATTTTCAAAGGAAATTAAATAAAAAAATGATATAAAATATCAAATATATTCAAAAAGAAGTTGTAAACTTTGAAAAATATTTTGAAAAATCATGTTTAATCACATGAAAGCTTGAAATTCATTTGGAATGAAAAGATCAAAGTGAGAATTTCATTTTAAAATGTTTTAAAACAAATAAAATAAAATTAATTACAAAAATTCTAACTATATTAAATAAATAATATAAATTGGATTTTTTTGTAAAATAAAATAATTTAACATTTTTGTGACTTTTTAAAAAAAGAACAATAAAAAATGATAAAAAATGAGAGAGAAATTAATTTTTGAAATCAATTAAATAAAATATCAAAAATTCAAATATTTGAAAATTTGAAAAAGGGCGCCAAGAACAAGGGAAGAACACGCGCGACTCTATTTTGCCCAGATTTGCATTTTCTCACTTTTCTCTCTGATTGCACAATGATTTTGCACGATTCAAACACCAATCTTGCTCGTTTTTGAACAAGGATCACAACCATATAGATTAATTGCATTTATATTAAGTATGGGGTGAGAAATTAGAGGATGAACTCAAGAACCCTAGTTTCAGCATGAACACTATGAAATTCTATACACGACTCATAATAGCAATTGATTGAGGGTTATCACTCTATATACATGCAGGAACAAGATGGTAACTCAAAAATTCATTTATGATGCATGTAATATGGAGTTTGAAGACTTCAAGCTTACCTCTTGCAGCTGGTGATCGAGTTCTATGTTGGAGGTGATACAGATGCTGTGTAATGATCTGGACAGCTCTAATGGACCTCAAGTAATGTGTTTGAGGGCTTGGAATGGATTAAATCAGCTCAGAACTTGTTGTGGCACCTCAACTGCAAATAGACCAATAGTTTGAACAAATGGATGGTGACTTTGTGATTATGAGGTTCCAGATGTGTTTCAAGGCCATGGATCACTCATATATTATGTATATGAGGTGTTGGCATGATTGGTTTGGTTTGTATTGCTTCCTATTTCAAAATTCGATAGTGACTTGAAAAAGAAGGAAAATCTGGTTTTTTGAGAGTGGTTTTAAGGAAAGCATCAGTTTGGGTGCTTTGGTGTACTTAAACTGATCACAAATGAGCTCTATTTATAATATATCAAGTTTTTTTTTCAAGCAATAGTGAATGGCAACTGGTACAAGTCTTTGGCCAATGGTTGCATAAAGGAATCCAAGTCTTCTATAGCCATTGGCTTGGCTCAGTGCAGCAGGTTATTGTTGCTTTGGTTCAGAGATAAGGCTTGACTCAATTCAGTTAGTAATGTCTTGATTCTTGCCACCTTGTGAATCCATTGAATGCATTGAAACAAAATTGGAGTCTTTGAGATTTTTAGCCTTTTTAGGGGACGCATAGCTACATGTAGATCCTTGGACTTGGGAGGCTTGTGGATCAGACATTGTCCCTTAGATGTTATCCCTTGAGGTGTCCAAATGGATAACAAGACTTGTAATTGTCTGATTTAGCTAGTTCGAGCAAATGACCTATAATCTACCTTGGGAAGAAACCAGTCTTTGATGCCATGTTCCAAGGGTTGTAACTCCCTGCTCAAATTGAATTTGGAGATGATCTGGTATTTGTTGGAAAGCTCTCATGACATGCTTTAACTTTGATATTCACAAATGGACCTGGTTCAGCTTGTATCAAGGTGAAAAATGGCCTCCAATTTTGGAAAAAGTGAAACAGATTCTAACTTGTTGAAAATTTTACTAAGTGTTGGAAAAAGTGGTCATTTCCACTTTTTGTGATTTTGATCAATCCATAACTCAAAATCCATGAGGATTTGGAATCTTTTGCAGTTGACATATTTGAAGTAGGTAAGATGAACTTTCATTTGTGCTTTGAATGGGAGAAAAAGGCCTTGTGGTTTAGGAGTTATGACCTTGCAAAGTTGGTACAAAATCACTTTTGTTCCACAACTTAGAAAAATTTTGGTTTCTCATGGTTGCCCCTTTTGCAAGAAATCTCACTTTTCATGATTTTTCTTGATGAATGATGATCAACACCATACATTAACATTGTTTTTGACTTAGGGGAACCATATTTGTGAAAAATTTCAAAAAGTCAAACTTGATTTTGGGCACAGTTGACTTTTTGTCAGATGAATTCTAAACTGTGTGATCCTCTATGCAATCAAGTTTTTGACCTAATTCAAACCTAATGGATGGATTCTATAGGTGTTTTAGGGTGTCTTGAACCATGTCCTAAGGTTTGAGAACATGCATTGGTTAAAAGTCAAAGATACAGTTGACTTTTTCTTCAAAACCCTAATTGTGGTCCTGATGAAATTGAAACTTGTGAATCAAGCTTCTTGGATCAATCCATTGTTGTAAATGGATCAATGCGGTGTATTTGAGGCCCTCAAATCATGTGTTGAGCTCTTGGTTCATACCTTGACTCAAAAGTTAACTTAGGGGTGAATTAAGTCAAGAAACCCTAATTCCTGATTTTTGATTAATGCTTCCCCCGAGGTTGTTTTGACTTGATGATTGAGTTCATGAGGTCCTTTGAGCATATTGGGCCATGTTTTGAATTATTGGCCTATACCCAGATGAAAATTTTCATCTGGAGGCCTTGGTCGACCAAAACCCTAATTTGGTGACACTGTCGATCTTGAGGTTTGATCCACTTGGAATGTTTCACTCTTGTGCTTGATTCTTGATGTGGGAGACCTCTTGATCCTTTATGGGTGTTTGAGAGGCTAGACAAGTTGAAGATCATGTCAATTCTAGATTGATCCTTTGTCTGAATGCTCTGAGAGGGCTCAAAACCCTAATTCTTGGTTGTAGTGAATGCTCAACAATCCTTGAAAAGATTGATGAGGTATGATAGTACATCCATATTGTGATGATGATTTGCACAATGATGGGAAATCTTTGTGGTCAAAATTTGGGGTATGACAGATGCCCCTATTTAATCTTCTTGGACCCGAAGGTGTGAATGGTGAAGATATTCGGACATTCAGGGGCAAGAGGATTAAATATCGGAGTACCCGAAATTTTGACTGTGGTTATGAATGGCAGGTCTTCAGCCACGGAACTGGTCTCAGTTTCTGAAATAAACTTCCCCTCGATCCTGGTCTTCAACCACGGAACTGGTCTCAGTTTCTTCTTGTCGAGTTTCTTCCTTGACAAGGGATGTTATTTGCAGCGGTTTTCATCAAACTTCTCGCTGAGTTTTACTGGGGAGACGCCATTTGATGGAAAAAGTTTGAGGTCAGACTTGTTAGGGATACCCATTTGTCTGAGCTGTAGAGGTGTGCAAACTTCTCTATTGGAGATGCCATTCATTGACTCTACTAGGGAAAACGTGTCTTTTGAGAGACTGCTTTTCACTTGGGGATATTACATCATACTTTTCTTCGAGATTTTTTCGGAGAAATGCCATGTGATGTGATCTAATTTTGAGGTGCTACTGACTTTAGTAACATCACATTTCTTGGGAGAAAAGCCGATGTATTGCTGAGAGTCTTTGGTTAAGACGCTTTCTCTGGGGATTTTCCTTAATCCGGGAAAGCAAAGATATCTTCTTCAACAGTGAAGAGTGATGTTCCAGAGGTGTCTGTCGAATGTCTTTTTGCCTTTCAGAGGTTCAAGTTATCAAAGTGGTTGAGGACATGCTCCAATCCAGAAATAAACTGGGGAGAGATTGCTCAGACAATACATTTCCTGACGAGGAAAGAGCTGACAACCTTATTGGCGGGAGGACGTTATCACCTGGGGACGAGACTGACCAAAGTGATAGTAATGCAATATGAATATGAACATGAATCAATTATGCATGATGTATGTATGTTCATGCTGACAAAACTGACGCGACATACAGACTAGTGGATGAACACGACTGGATACTCGGCCACTGCGGGGGATGAAAAGTACCATTGGTTCAAGATAACAATCATGCCTTGCTTAGGAGAGGTAGACCAGGTGTGGTTGAAAGAACCATTAATTAGTCTTAAAAGGTAAGAACTCTGACGTGAATGTCAGATGGGACATTACATCTGAAATAGTTGATCCCTCATTTAGGTGTACTAGTTTAGAAGGAGTACTTGATTCTGCAAATTGAGGTTTAATCACTTCCGAAGAAGCTGTCGATGTTCTTTTCGTGTTCAGCAGTAAAAAAGAAATGCCATCTTTATTTTAAAAGCAGAAGAAAATTTGACAAGTAAATTCTTTTTTTTTTTTGTTTCAAGAATCGTTGATCATGTTAAAATGTCATTCTATAAAGCAGAAATAAATGAGAATTGCAAATAAAAGCACTAGGCTCAAATTTTATTGATAGGATGGAAATCAGCCAAGCGCGTGATACCATAGAGTATTACAAAGTTTAGAAAATGGTAATTTAAGGGAAAAGGGGCTACATTGAAACATAACGACCGCTATCCTTCTACCAACTTTGAATTCTGGACATTCTGGGCTTCTGTCGAAGGTGACCTTGACTGAAGTTTTCCTTATAGATGGCATTACTGCTGAGGAGTCGAACTGATCATACATAGTTACTTTCCATGAATCCCTAACTTTTTCCTGGATTGTCTTTTGAGGTTTTTAATCCATCGGGATGATTTTTGCTCATGTCTCTAATTTTTGCCTGGATCGCCCTTTCGAGTTTTCAATCCACCGAGACGTTTTTTTTAAGTTTTTTATTTAGGCGAAGTATTTCTTGACTACATCAATATTCGTGGGGTAGGTAAACTCCTCTCCATCCATGGTTGCGAGTCTCAAGGCACCGCCTGAGAAGGCTTTCTTGACCACATAGGGGCCGTCATAATTCGGAGTCTATTGCCCTCTGGAATTAGTGAGGAATGATTGTATCTTTCTGAGCACAAGGTCTTCTTTCCTGAAGACACGGGGTCAGACCTTTTTGTCGAATGCCTTCTTTACTCTTTGCTGATACAACTGACCATTGCATAGAGCCGTCATTCTCTTTTCTTCGATTAGGTTCAGTTCATCGTGTCGACTTTGAAACCATTCAGCCTCTGTTATCTTAGCTTCCATCAATACCCAGATTGATGGGATCTCTACTTCTATGGGGAGCACTGCCTCCATGCCATATACTAGAGAGAAAGGGGTTGCCCCTGCTGAGGTGTGAACAGATGTGCGATAACCATGAAGAGCAAAGGGTAACATCTCGTGCCATTCTTTGTAGGTTACAACCATCTTTTGAATGACCTTCTTGATGTTCTTGTTAGCCGCTTCTACCGCTCCGTTCATCTTAGGCCGGTAGGGAGATGAGTACGGTGTTCAATCTTGAACTTAGCACACAACTCTTTCATCATCTTGTTGTTCAAGTTGGATCCATTATCAGTAATGATCTGGCTTGGAACACCATAACGGCAGATGAGATTGTTCTTGATGAATCGGACCACCACTTGCCGGGTTACATTGGTGTATGATGCTGCTTCGACCCACTTGGTGAAGTAGTCAATGGCTACCAGGATGAACCGATGTCCGTTCGAAGCCTTGGGTTCGATCATGCCAATCATGTCGATTCCCCATATAGAAAAAGGCCATGAGGAAGAAAGAACTTTGAGATTATTTGGCGGTACATGGATTTTTTCAGCGTATATCTAACACTTGTGACACTTCCTCATGTACTTGTAGCAATCGGATTCCATGGTCAACCAATAGTATCCTGCTCTCAGAATTTTTCTCGCCATCGTGTGTCCATTGGCATGAGTGCCAAAAGATCCTTCGTGAATCTCTTTTATCAACATGTTTGCTTCTGGTCTGTCTAAGTATCGGAGTAGAACCATGTCGAAGTTTCACTTATAGAGTGTATCATTGCTCAGAAAGAAGTTCCCTGCCAGTCTTCTGAGAGTCTTCCTTTCTTTCCTGGATGCCCCTGGTGGCTATTGTTTTTGAAGTAAGCACTTGATATCATGATACTAGGGTTTGTCATCTATGACTGCTTCAATTATGAAAATGTAAGCGGGCCTTTCAAGACGCATTATGTCGATCTTAGGTACGTCATTCCATTAACCTACACTAATCATGGAGGAGAGAGTGGCTAGTGCATCATCCATGTGGTTTTCTTCACGAGGGATATGATGAAACTCGATTCTGTTGAAGAATGGTAACAACAATCTCGCGTAATCTTTGTAAGGAATCAATCCTAATTGGTATGTATTCCAATCTCCTTTGATCTGATTGATAACCAGGGTTGAGTCTCCATAGACATCCATGTTCTTAATTCTTAAGTCCAGAGCTTCTTCGAGACCCATGATACAAGCTTCGTATTCGGTCTTATTGTTTGTGCATTTGAATGTTAGTCTGGTAGTGTAAGGAATATGGGTACCCTGAGGTGTGATGATGATTGCTCCAATTCCGTTTCCATAAGTGTTGACAGCTCCGTCGAATATTAATCCCCATTGGGAACCTGGTTCTGGCCCTTCACTGGGTAGCAGTTCATTGCAATCTTTTATTTTCAGGTACATGACATCTTCGTCTGGAAAGTCAAATCCGACTGATTCCTTATTGTCAATCGGTCGATGAGCCAAATGATAGGCTAAAATACTTCCTTTGACGACTTTCTAAGATTGGTACTCGATGTCGTATTCAGGTAACAACATCTGCCAACGGGCAATCCTTCCCGTGAGAGCAGGCTTTTCAAAGACGTACTTGATTGGATCCATTTCTGAGATTAACCAAGTAGTGTGGCAAATCATGTACTGGCGAAGATGTTTGGCTGCCCAAGCTAGAGCACAACAAGTTTTCTCGAGCATAGTGTACCGAGTTTCACAGTCAGTGAAAGTAGTAGATGGTAGACTCTTTTCTTTTGGTTTCATATTGTTGGCCAAGTACACAACCCATGGAGTCTTACAAGACTGTTAAGTATATGATCAGTGGTCTTCCTTTCACTGGAGGTGACAGAATAGGTGGATTCAACAGATACTCTTTGATACTGTCAAAAGCTTTTTGGAAATCCTCTGTCCATACACAGCTTTGATTATTTCGGAGTAGTTTAAAGATCGGCGTGCATGTTGCGGTCATGAGGGATATGAACCTTGAGATGTAATTCAAACGTCCCAAAAATCCTCTGACCTATTTTTCAGTCTTTGGTGAAGGCATTTCTTGAATGTCCTTGACCTTGTCAGGATCACCCACAATTCCTTTCTGGATGACGATGAACCCCAAGAGTTTTCCTGACCGAACACCGAACGTGCATTTGTTGGGATTCAAGTGGAGTTTGTATTTTCTCAGACGCTCGAATAACTTTGACAATTGTGTCACATGCTCTTCTTCTGTTTTAGATTTGGCAATCATTTAATCGACATACACTTCAATTTCTTTGTGCATCATGTCATGAAACAGAGGCGTCATGGCCCTTTGATAGGTTTCCCCCGCGTTCTTTAAACCGAACGACATTACCTTGTAACAAAAGGTGCCCCATGGGGTGATGAATGAAGTTTTCTCCATATCTTCCGGCGCCATTTTGATTTGATTATAGCCCGAGAATCCATCCATAAAAGAGAAGACTTTGAACTTTGTTGTACTGTCAACCAGCATATCTATTTGTGGTAAGGGGAAGTCATCCTTCGGACTTGCTTTGTTCAGATCCCTGTAGTCTACACACATTCTGACTTTTCTGTCCTTTTTCGGAACTGGCACTATGTTAGCTAGCCATTGAGGATATTCTGAGGTGGCAAGGAAACCTGCGTCGATCTGTTTTTGCACTTCCTCTTTGATCTTGATAGCCATATCCGGGTGAGTTCTTCTCAGCCTTTGTTTTATCGGCGGACATTCTGATTTCAACGGTAAATGATGTTCCACGATGCTGGTATCCAACCCTGGCATGTCCTGATAGGACCAAGCAAATACATCTGGAATCTATTTAAGAAGTTTTATTAAGCCTTCTCTGACAGTTGGACTGAGCAGTGCTCCAATCTTAACTTCTATCTTTTCTTCCCCTGAACCCAAATTGACCGTTTCCAACGGCTCTTTGTGAGGCTCAATAGACTTTTCCTCTTGTCTGAGTAATCGGGAGATATCTTATGGGATTTCTTCATCCTCTTCTTCTTCAGCCTTAAATACCGGGAATTCAAAGTTGGGAGAAGGCATTGGATCATATGTTTCGAAGGGGTTTAAAACAAGCAATCTGCATGACGTGATGATTCATTTTTAGCAAAGACAGAGAGAATGCAAGAGTGTGTGCAGTGTATTTTCTGAAAAATGCTTGTTTTTTTTTTATTTTGGGTTGTTTTAGGATTACCATTTTCTGAAAAACGAAAAGTGAAAACAACAATAAATGCGGGAATGACAGAATGACATTATTTATTTATGATTTTGTCGATTCTTGAAATACAGCCCTATAAAACAAAACTTTGTCTCTTTGGGCAAAGCGAAGAGGGACATTTACAGAAAGGTGAGCCCTATAAAAACACCTGTTTCACCTGGGCAAGGTGAAAGGTTTAAAATAAAGATGGCAATTACTTAGACTTATGGACGACTTTCGGGACATCGACAGCAACCCATTGGCGACGAACTCCTTGGTGAATCACAAAGTCTGGTATCTTCTTTCTTGGTTTGTCCTCAGAAATAATGCTGATTTTTGGCAGAGTAAGATCATTGGAGTCTTCCTCCCATGCAGAGTTGTCGTAAACGAACTCTTCTGTTGTATCTTCCCTAGTGTTTTTATCCTTAAGCGGATCTCCCCATCCAGTTGGCTGGATGTCCTCGTATCTGATGCGAGAACTTTCGGGAGCAGTGTACTTGACTAAGAAGTCGTACTTGCCACTTGGCTATCCTAAGGTGTCCCATATTTCTGCAGGAGTGGACGAGTCATCTTCTTCAATGACGTTGACCTCAGGGAAAGCATAGTTGATGAACTCTTGTCCTGCAATCTTTGCAGATTCGTCACCATGGTGTCGGAAATTTTTGGAATATCTTGAGTAATGATTCCATGACCCGGTGGATACATGGGTATTCTTTTCAATATTACTCAGTTGATAGGCATTATCAGGCTGACTCTTTTGCCCCAAGTCTTCTGGACACGACCTCCAGATAGGCAAGTCATCCACATGATCATAACAATCTTGGTCAAAGCTGTCTTTCATTAGGTCATCTTCTAATGAATTAGGTGGAGCACGACATCCTTCAGGATCGTAATCTCCATAAATCATCCGAGCGTTGGATCTCGATATATATTTCGGGCTCTACTTTGGAAAACATAATGACATGTGCGTTTCTTCCTAAGATATATAATCGTTATCCTTGAAACAAGATTTCCATTCTTCATCTGTATCAGAGGAGTCACTCTTATTGATGGTGTGTACTTCTTGAGACACTGGGTGGAGGAAGCCTCCACTGTGGAAGAAGTTCTGAATGGGATGAAAACATTCATCTTTCTTGGTCTGGGTACAGACTGAAGAGAAACCAAAACCTTTATTTGTCTTGTTATCAGTAGGAAATACAAGCTGTCCCCATCCTTTTATGTCATTACTCTCGATCACTTTGAGAGCGCCTTTGTATGAGGAAATCGATGTCCCTCTTTCTGATCGATTCTTATTGCTCACCGAGAGTGCTTGGAACTGGGTTCCAATAACCTCCTCCGGTTATAAATAGGAAAATGATGATAAGTTGCTCATAATTAAGGCTTGCTCTCCTCAGACTTTGACTAACTTGTCATTCTTGACAAACTTCAGCTTTTGGTGAAGCGTCGAAGTGACTGCCCCAGCTTCGTGTATCCAAGGTCTTCCTAATAAACAGCTGTATGCTGCCCGGATGTCCATGACATGGAAAGTGACTTAGAAAGTGTGAGGACCGATGGTTATGGGAAGATCGACTTCGCCGATAACTATTTTTCTGGATCAGTCAAAGGCTTTGATGATGATCTCACTGCCTCTCATCGGGGCTCTTTGAAATGATAGCCGTGTCAGAGTTGATTTTGGCATAACATTCAAAGATGATCATGTGTCCACCAGTACGCCGGCTAAAGCATCGTCCTGGTAGTTGAATGTAATGTTAAGCGCCATATTATGATTCTTGCCTTCTTCCGGCAGTTCTTCATCACTGAATCCTAAGTTGTTACAGGAAGTGATGTTGGAAATGATGCTGTCAAACTGTCCGACCGTCACGTCCTATTCCACAAAGGCTTACTCTAAGACTTTCTGCAGAGCTTGCCTGTGAGCCTCTGAACTAAGTAGGAGAGATAGCACAGAGATTCGAGACGGAGTTTGTAACAGTTGGTCCACAATGTTGTACTCACTTTTCTGGATGAGCTTCAGCATCTCATCATTGTTTTTTACAAGTTCTGGATTACTGGATTGACCGACTTGTTGATTTGGAACTTCAGTTTGAGGCTCATTTTCTTTGGCAGGTTCTCCAACTCCTCTGTTGAAGATTCGACCGCTCCGGATAACTCGACTGATGTCGACAATGTTCACTACGGAGGGTAATGGAGTTTCTCCATTTTCGATGGTTGTCGCACCGTACTTGTAAGGGATAACCTTTTCTGATTTGTACGGTATTGGTCCTGGCAGATAGATAACCACAGGAGCTTTTTTATTTCTCTGACCGTTATAGGTAACCTCAATCAGTTCATGGTTGGGAACCTTTCTACCATCAAGAGGGATTCTGGATTTATTGAGTAGAGGGATTATGGTGCATATGTCTAAAGTCATTTCATGATCGGGGATTATGACAATGTTTTCGCTTTGACCAGGGAGATAGTCTTGTATTACGTTGATCGCCCCAGAACTTGAACATGGTCGAATCTCTTTCTGGTCTATCTGATTTTGAAGAGCCGCTCTGATGCGTGTTATCCGCAAGTATACAGATTACGTCAGAGTAATATAAAAGATTTATCGATCCCACAGAGACCAATGTCAATCTATCGATTACTATTGTTACGTTGTTTATCTAAGGCTAATAAATATTCAGAGTAAAAGTTTTCTACAGAATGAAAGTAGAAATAAATCAGATAAATACTATATGTAAGACCCTAATTTTTACCCCTAAGATTTCGCTCTTTTCATTTGCATCTCATACCACAAACAAGATCACATTTTGTGTTTCTCCCTGGTATCTGTGTATTTTCTCACTTGCTTTATTACTTGTTTCTGTTTGCTAATCTCTAACCAAAATACAAAAAAAATATGCTGTCGTTTGCTTGTTTCTCTCTCTGTGTGTGGTGCAGGTTTGTCAAGGACAATGAAGTGGTTTCAAGTCACAGGTGTTTGTTCAAAAGCAAGATGTCTTGTGCTGAGATTCTTCAGTTTATCAGGTAGTGGTTCATACAAGTTTTGGGGTTCAGACAGATTCAAATGGCCGTTGTTTCAGTTGTGGCTTGTTATGTGGCATATGTTTATCAGAGGCTTGTGAAAATTTTCAAGTTTGGTTCTGGGCTAAAAAAAAGAGAGACTTGCTATCCATTATCCACATCTTTTAACCATTTTTCACATATTCCACTTTTTGCTATCTAAACCATTTTTCCCTAATCCATTTCCTAAACCAAATGTCCACATTTATCATATCCATTTCAAATCAATATCCAATTCACTCATCCATTATCCAAATCCAACAAATCCATTATCAACCCATATTCATTTTTTCTAAATCCAATTACCTTATCCATTTTTTTCATCATTATAAACCATTCATCCATTTAATATCCATTTTATTCAATTTTAATATTCATTTATATTCAATCCATTTTTTATTCTATCCCTTTTTTAACCATTTTTCCAATATCCATTTCACATTTCAAATATCCAAATTCACTTATCCATTTCTCAAAACCAATTATCCATTTCATGAACCAAAATTTCCATTTCATAAAAAAACCATTTTCCTAATCTTTTTTCCAAAACCATTATTCAACATTCAAATGCAAAGTCCCATTATACTAAACATCATCACAATTCCAAAAAATACTAAGGCCCATTAACCATTTTTTGTTTCAGGCCCACATTATCAAAAAAAAATGAAAAAATAAGAAACAAGCTCATGAACTTCTCAGCCCATGAAGCCATTACGCATGCATTTCCAACATCCAACCATCTACCACAATTTGAGCCAAGTTCTAACTAAATCTGAAAAAAAAGAAATACTAAATCATGCTACAATTTCACAAAGCCATCATCCCAGCCGCAAGTTTCAACGAGCTGAATCATTCCAAGCCGTTCGACACTACTTCTTGTTAATGCATTTTCAAGCTACCTTTCCAAACTTTAACAAGCCAGCTGCTACTAAGGTCTTTCGGCCAAAATGAGTTGCCAGCCACCACGTGCGGCCATCAACATGAAGCCGAGCCGTCCAAAGCACACGCACTGCATCACGAGCAAAACGCAACACTTATTCAAACGAAACGCGAGAAAATTCACAAAAACGGCAACAAAAAATTTCAGCAATTTCAATTCAAAAACTCACCCAATTCCATCTATAAATAAGGGCCTCTGCTTCACAATTATTCAAGCTTGAATAAGCCAAGAAAACTCTGCAAAAATACCAACTCCAAAACCAAGCTTCAATTAACTTCTCATTTTAGTTTTACCTTCTTCAATTTCATTCTCGTTTTCAAAATCTTCAAATAAAAAACTCTGCAGAATTCACCTCCAAGCTTCGAATCCTCACTTCAAAACCTTCAAGAACCTTCCGTAAACTCTCCATTCTAATTTAATCTCCATTGATCCTTTAATTTCAAAACTCTCCTTCAATTCAGATCAACCTACAACAATAATCAATTTGCAAAAATTCAAAACATAGCTTCAGTTTCGAATCACAATCGGAAGCAGCTAGCGTATCACAGAGAAAGAAGAAGAGAGTTTCAATTTTACTCATACCTGAACATTGAAGGTAATCTGAGGAATTTGCATCTACTTCGATTCGCATCTATGGTGGAATTTTCGTTCGAAATCGATTGAATATTTGAGTAGAGCATCGAATTCCGATCGCAACCGTGTGTGTTTTAAATCCCGCCGCTCCGACTCAAGAAGATCGCGAATTCCCGGCTATGGCGTGAATAGTGCAGCGTTGCTTTTGGGGAAGATGATGGATTCAATACTCTGATTCTTATTTTCCTCTTTTTAATCTTTTTAATTTTTTTCCCTATTTCTTTTATTTCATTTTTTTTAATAACTTTGGGCTTGGCCCGTGCACGTGCGTGGATTTTACTACCACCACCACCAGTAATTCTTTCCAAACCTCCCTCATTTTTCTTTTTATAAAAACTTGCTTTATTCTTTTCTTTTTTTTAATTCCTTCATTTTTTTTCTTTTATTATTTCAAATTTAGATTTACTACTTTTTTCTTAAAATTTGTTTTAGAAAAATTTCCTTAAAAAATTTTCTTTGAAAAATATTTTAATTTCTTTCTTTTTTTTCATTTTCATTTCCTTTTTATCTTTCTTTTTGTTATTGATTGTGTGGATCATAATTTTTAGATCCACTTTTCTTCATATATTTTCTTTTTGATCGATGAAAGTCGAAGTGATCGTGAAATTCCTTTGTGGAATTTCGATCGAGACGAGATCATTTCCACCTTTTCTTTTCGTGTGGCACCGCTTTAGGATAACGATCCCTATATCGTTTATCTCGCGTGCATTAACACATACATCTCATGGCCGGCCTCATTCGTAGGGTAATTGCTCGAACAAATTACTCGGCGTGCGCTTAACATAGACCAAAATTTGTCCCGCCTCGGAAAACTATCAAAAATAGTTGATTATTTGTCTTTTGGTTCAAAACTTATGAAACTTGTTGTTAGGAGGCTTTGGTCTTATCAATCCTCTAATGAGTTCTCATTAATCTTGACCTAAGTGCAAGTATTCAATTATAATTGATCACTAACTTTAACTACTAATCACTAACTTACTAACATTACTCTTGTACTAACTTCTTTAAAATTACTTCTCGCACCCTATCTCTTTTACTTTTATGCTCCATTATTATCATTTCATATCATGTTTATGCTTCCGCAATTTTTCCTTTGTCCGTTGGACATATGTTTATGCTTCCGCAATTTTTCCTTTGTCCGTTGGACACATGTTTATGCTTATGCCTTTTTCTCTTTGTCCACTTGGACCTAAAACATTAATAAAGGCTAAAACCCCTAAAAAACTTGTGCTTTTAATCTTGGACTATGGTTACTATCCTTTGCAATGGACATGGAGTTTTGGACTTAGACCTTGGACATCCAATGCAATTCTTGGAACCTTGGACTTAGAACTTAGGACCTTTCTCCCTTTGCTTTGGAATTATGGTTCGAAGACTTGGAAGCATACTTGTGTGGTTAGGCTATTCTCTTCCTTAGCTTTTACTTTATGCTTTAGGATAGTCTCTTCTTCTCCTCCCCATTCTTTAATTTTCAAAACTCTCTCTCTTTTCCAAAACCTTCTTGATTTCAAACTTTCACCGCTTTCATAAACAAACCTTGACTTTGTCAAGTGACTTTACTCTTTTCCTTTCATTTCTTAATCAAATGCTAAACTACATAAGCATATTGACATCTTTTTCAAAAGACTTAAAAAACATCAAACTCATCACTCTCTTTTGTGCCCTCGTGCACCTTTTCCTTTAACTTTTTCATAAGTTTAGACATGAGTCATTTCTTTAAGCGGAATTATTCGCTTGGAAATGACGACTTGTCTTTACATTTAAAACCAACCAAAACAAACAATTTTCACTCTTTGTACCACGAACTACGGGGTTTTGATCCTACATTGCACATCGTGGGTACGTAGGCATGAGACGACAAGCCTCTCCAAACACAAAAATCATAAAAACAATTTCTTTTCTCATCTCCTCAATCACTTTTCAAGCAAACTTTTTCAGACCAAAAGCGGTAGATATTTCAAAGGGCTCCTATAGAGTACTATAGACGTTTTGGGTGCTAACACCTTCCCATTGCGTAACCAACCCCCCTTACCCGGACTCTCTTCACTTGTTCTTGTTGTAGAGCTTGTGTAGGTTTTGTTCGCTCTTTTTCCTTTCCTTTTTGGATAAAATAAAAGTGCGGTGGCGACTCTTGCTTTTCGAGTTAAGTTAATCAATAGCTTACACTCACGATTTTGCCGCTACAGAAAAGTGGCGACTCTGCTGGGGAATCTCTGGTTCCTTGAGGGGTTTAGCCTACTTTGACTTATTTACTACCTTTTGTCTGATTTGCTTGTTACTGGATTGTTCTGTTTTGGAGTTCCTCTGTGGGTGAGATAGGTCCTATACCCGGACCAGAGTGTACTTTAAGATAGGAGGATGGTATAGTCAAGGGAACTTTGAGGGAGTCGAATCCTGAAAAAGAAGAACTTGAGAATCCATCCACTCGGTGGTTGCTTCTTTGGAATTACTGATGCCGATCGAGCAATCGAGAAGGCATTACTTTTTCCATAGAAGCCTATAACACTGAGAACCGTAGTAACCCTTAACCCATCCTAGCCATTTTAGGATCGTGGCGCGGAAGCTATGAAGATGCAAATCTGACTTAGCTGTCACGCGATGCCACACTCAGGTTAGATTCTCTTGAGGATAACTACCAACCTCCGAGAAAATCGGTGCGCTGGTGTGTCTGATAGTGAATTGTGGACCCTGGGCACTTTGTTAGAACCGCTGTTTTCTGCAGGTACAATGAAGACAAACCTTAGCATATACCTTTTGTGGACTGGTTCTTGACCTCGACTCCATGCTCGTGGCTCGAACCTTTGAACTTGTGTGCTTTGAGTGATCTTGTTTGTGGTTACTGCATCCATGCACTCTTGCATCCATGAGCATACATATGCATTTCTTCCCAGTTGTCTCAGAACTCATTTCAACTGTCTTCTTCTCCAGTTATCTGTTCACTGTCAAGCTGTTTCCTCAACACAACTACGGAACTAGAGCTGCTGTCAGATTGAGAATGGAAAATCAAGAATAACACAACGCCGAAGTCAGAATGGAAATTGATGAGTTGAAGGCCGGCATGACCAAGCTCACAGAAATGCTGCAAGTTCTGATTGCTAGAGGTGAACCACCTCAGAGGACTGTGATTGTTGAAACTTCAACTGCTGCTGTTGACCCTCCACTGACTCAGCAACCAGCTTCTACTTGGCCAGAATTTGGGTTAGCTCCGAATTACTCGCCACCCTTTGCAACTGCTCCTGTGTTTGTCTCGCCAGTATCTTCAGCTCCTTTGTTCACTGTACCTCAGCCTGTTGTGCATTTTGTTGCTCAAGCTGCTCCTGAGAATCCTTTCGTGTACCATGCTGCTGGTCCACAATCTGAAAGTCAGGGAGAACCTGGATACATTGAAGAAGTCAGAGAGCAATGGCAGACTCTTGACAAAAGGATAAGAGCCGTGGAAGGAAGTGATGTCTTTAATGCTGCCGCAATGGACATATGCTTGGTTTCCAACTTGGTTATTCCTCCAAAATTCAAAACTCCTAATTTTGAGAAATACCAGGGGCACACTTGTCCCAGAACTCACTTGGTGATGTACTGCCGCAAGATGGCTGCTCACGCAAAAGATGACAAACTGCTCATTCATTGTTTCCAAGACAGCTTGAGTGGGGCTTCAATGAAATGGTATATGGGACTTGATAAGAACCGTATCCAAAGCTGGATGGACTTGTCTGATGCTTTCTTAAAGCAGTACAAGTACAATCTGGACATGGCACCTGATCGCCGTCAATTGCAAAACATGTCTCAGAAAGAAAAAGAATCCTTCAAAGAGTACGCTCAGCGATGGAGAGAGCTAGCTGCTCAAGTGGAGCCACCATTAGCTGAAAAAGAATTGACTGGTCTGTTCATTAACACTCTTCAGCCACTCTATTGGGAAAAGATGATAGGCAGTGTATCATCTGGTTTTGCTGACCTAGTCACTATTGGAGAAAGACTAGAAGAAGGTATCAAGAAAGGGAGGATTGTTAATGCTGAAGCCTTTAGTGGTGCTAAAAAGTATGCTGGGAATTTTCAAAAGAAAAAGGATGGTGATACCCATGCTGTTTCGGTTGAAGGTAAACCTCGTCGCAGACAACAACAATATGTAGCTACAGTCGCTCCTGTTGTCAATGCTCAACCAGCTCAAGCTCCTCGTCAACCTGCTAGACAGAATCAGAATCGCAATAGGGTTAACTTTGATCCTATCCCGATGTCCTACACTGAGCTGTATCCATGTCTTGTAAAGAAAGGTTTGATTACAACAAGGACTCTACCTCCTCCTCCAAATCCTCTCCCAGCCGGCTATAGGGCTGATCTTCACTGTGAGTTCCATCAAGGTGGGGCAGGCCATAACTTGGAAGGTTGCTTTGCATTGAAAGCTAGAGTACAAGAATTGGTGAACTTAAAAATTCTGGACTTTATTGATAATAATCCCAATGTTGTCAACAATCCTTTGCCAGAGCATGCCAAGTGAAGTTTGAGTCAGTTCAAACGGATCATCTCCTAAAAGCTAGTGTTTCAGACAGGACAGCTCATCCTTGTTGCTGATTAGTCACTAGGCTTTGCTTCTTTCTGTTTGCATTTTCCTTTGATTGTATTGACTGTTTGCTTTCAAATTTTATTTGTACTTTCATGGTAATTTCAATGAAATGAGCATTGCAACTTTTGATTCAATTCATTTATATCCACTGTGTGAATCTTTATGCTTTCTTTTTCACAAAACAAAAATATATCTCCTGTTCAATTTCTTTATCAAGCTTTTGTTTATGCAAAGATTGGAGGGAGGATGATGAAAACGAAATACCTAACATTGCTGGACTGTATGCTTTCAATTGAAACTTGGCTGAGGATGTACAGGCATTGTTTCAACTCCTAAACACTGGAGAAATAAGGAAGTTAATCCCTTGTCAACCCCTTTGAGCCTAGAAGTTGGAGTTTCTTTCTGTACGAAAAAACCCGCATCTTAACCTGGGGATGGGTAGTTCTCAGTTAATTTGACTGTGCATGCAAAACACTTTCAATAAAGGTTGCAATCACAAGTTTTCCTTTGTACACATCAAAGAAGTGTCGAAGATGTCTTTCAAATCAAAAGCCAATGATGGTTCACCGTAATCATTAAGCCAGGCAGTCACTATCTTTCAAAAAAAAATGAAAAAATGAAAATAAAAGCCCGCTAAGTCAAAACCTATGAAGGAGACTTAGGCAAAAATTGGGGCATCCCGCTGACTGTAAAGTCAAATGACACAGTTCAGGCAAAAGTTAGGGATAACAAAAGAAAAATCAAGAGGTTGCCAAAATCCTCAAAGACAAAACGAGTTAACTGAGGTCCTCATCAAAAAACAACAAAATGTTGTAAGAAAGAGTGACTGCCATCTCAAAAAATCCCTTGAGCCATCATCATAACTGTGTTGCAATTCCAAAATCACTTGGAACTTGAATGCACAGTTTGAATTAACTGAGCATAGGACTGGAGATCATCATGAAGAAAGGGTTAGGTACAAATAAACTTTGAGCCTATATCCTTTGTTTCAAAAACCGTGAAACATACCATGTTACAACCTTCAAAAGACCTAATTGAAGCCAGGTTTCTTTTGAAAGCATACTACGGCAAGGTTGCGTAAATTGACTCCTATGTTTGTTGCCAATCATTTGCTTTGATGTCATACCTTTGCTTTATCTTTCATCTTTGCATGTCTTAACCGCCGTGTTTTGACAAGTGTTTCATTTTGCTTTACATCAATAACATCATTCCAAAAATGATTTTTGATTTCAAAATTGCATGAGCTTTGCATTAAAATTACCATGTCTGTTTGAATAATCTTATTTACAGGCAAACTTTCCTCATCAAGGAATTTTCAAACAGTTGAGAAACCTGGTCAGTGATCTTATCAGGGGCACATTACATCCAGATCCTGTTGTGAATCAGATTTGTTGCTCAGTGCAAGGTATTCTCAGATTTGGTTAACCAGAAGATCTCTTTCAAGATTCATACTGAGTTTAGCCTTCTCAACAATCATCTCAAGAACTGAAGCCATGATCAGTTCATTCATCCCCAACAACTGAAGCCATGATCAGTTTATCCTCAGCAATCATTTCAAGAATTGAAGCCATGATCAGTTCATTCTTCCCCTACAGCAGTCAAACTGAAGCTATGATCAGTTTATCATCATCAGTCAAGCAATCTGGGGCAATCTTCTTCAAGGATCCTCAAGAAGTCTTTCCTCAAAACACCATCAGCCTGATACAGTTCATAAGGGTGGCAGAGATGTGTTCAACATCTTCTCTCCAAGCAGAGTGGGCAGTGTTCCCTGTGTTGAGGAATCAGATTTCCATTCTTCCCTCACAAAATAGTCTATCTCAGTTGTCTCTATCATTTGCATTGCATACATAAATCATTCATATTATCATTGCATAGAAAGATTTTCATAGCTCGAAGTTTGCTTCGTGCTCATATGCATTTTCCTGAGGTCCTGTTGCTTTCAACATCTTACCTTGTGATCAAAGTCCAACTTACTTGGCGCCTACCAAAACTTTTACCTGCCTTTTCATTCAGTGCCATTCCTGAAAGTTGTTGGTTACCTGTCTTGTTTGTCTTCCAGTGCTATTCCTGGATGTCTTGCTTATCTTCTTTCTTTCCAGTGCTATTCCTGGATGTTGTCGTTTCCCTGTGTATCTTGTCCTGTTGTTAGATGGTTGTCTTCTTCCGTTCCAGTGCTATTCCTGGATCTTTATCTTCTTTCACTCCAGTGTCATTCCTGGATGTCTGTCTCTTTTGATCTCCAGTGCCATTCCTGGATACCTTGTTCCTCTTGTTTCTCCCAGTGCTATTCCTGGAAGTATTTTCTCTCCTCTATAATCCCCAACAGATCTGCTTGGATATCTTTCAGTGCCATTCCTGAAAGTTTTACCTGTTCATTCAGTGCCATTCCTGGATGAGTTTTTACCTTTACTTTCAGTGCCATTCCTGAAAGTTTTACCTGTTCATTCAGTGCCATTCCTGGATGAGTTTTCTCCTTTGCATTCAGTGCTATTCCTGGATGTCTTTTTCACTGTCATTCAATGCCATTCTTGAATGTAGTGATTCACCTTTATCTTTCAGTGCCATTCCTGAAAGTTTTATCTGTCCATTCAGTGCCATTCCTGGATGAGTTTTTACCTTTACTTTCAGTGCCATTCCTGGAAGTTTTACCTGTTCATTCAGTGCCATTCCTGGATGAGTTTTTACCTTTACTTTCAGTGCCATTCCTGAAAGTTTTACCTGTTCATTCAGTGCCATTCCTGAATGAGTTTTCTCCTTTGCATTCAGTGTTATTCCTGGATGTCTTTTCCACTGTCATTCAATGCCATTCTTGAATGAAGTGATTTACCTTTACCTTTCAGTGCCATTCCTGAAAGTTGTATCTGTTCATTCAGTGCCATTCCTGAATGAGTTTACCTTTACCTTTCAGTGCCATTCCTGAAAGTTATATCTGTTCATTCAGTGCCATTCCTGGATGAGTTTTTACCTTTACTTTCAGTGCCATTCCTGAAAGTTTTATCTGTTCATTTAGTGCCATTCCTGAATGAGTTTATCTTTACCTTTCAGTGCCATTCCTGAAGGTCCCTGCTCACTTTATTCAATGCCATTCTTGGATATTGTGAACCTTTTATCCAATGCCATTTTTGGATAATTCTGATATATTTTCCAGAACTTTTCTCACTACATTCAATGCCATTCTTAGATGTTGTGATTTCTTCTGTCCAATGCCATTCTTGGATATGATTTCCTCAATAGAGTCCAATGCCATTCTTGGACACCTTTTCCCCAGCTAAGTCCAATGCCATTCTTGGATATCTTTTCCTCAGCTGAGTCCAATGCTATTCTTGGATGTCTCTGATGCTTGTTGTTGCCTCATTCAATGCCATTCTTGAATGTTGCAGTGCCTTTATCCAATGCCATTCTTGGATATCTTACCCAACAGAGTGTTTTTCACCTCCATCCAATGCTATTCTTGGATGACGCTGTTGTTTTTACCAGAAACTTTCTTGTTGCTATCCAATGCCATTCTTGGACATCTTTCGACATCCCCTTTGTCTCGTTTGTAGTTTCCATCCAATGCTATTCTTGGATGTCACTACTTGTCTTCCCAGGGTCTTGTCCCTCTCTTTCCAACTATTGATGGATATTTCTTGTCACCTTGACAGATATCCAGAAATAGCTTGTGTTCCCCGGCGTGTCTTTTCATGTCATCTCCGTCAATTTACCTTAAATCCTTTGTTTCAAGCTTCCCCGCAGTCTGTCTCATCCTTTGCATTCATATCATCTTGTGACATCTTATGGCTAAAAATTTGGCTTTCTATATTTAAGTATCTTCAATCTTGTCGAGACGAAGTTTTCAACCTTCATATCTCCCGATTGAAGAAACTTAAATAGGGGCAACTGTAAGACCCTAATTTTTACCCCTAAGATTTCGCTCTTTTCATTTGCATCTCATACCACAAACAAGATCACATTTTGTGTTTCTCCCTGGTATCTGTGTATTTTCTCACTTGCTTTATTACTTGTTTCTGTTTGCTAACCTCTAACCAAAATACAAAAAAAATATGCTGTCGTTTGCTTGTTTCTCTCTCTGTGTGTGGTGCAGGTTTGTCAAGGACAATGAAGTGGTTTCAAGTCACAGGTGTTTGTTCAAAAGCAAGATGTCTTGTGCTGAGATTCTTCAGTTTATCAGGTAGTGGTTCATACAAGTTTTGGGGTTCAGACAGATTCAAATGGCCGTTGTTTCAGTTGTGGCTTGTTATGTGGCATATGTTTATCAGAGGCTTGTGAAAATTTTCAAGTTTGGTTCTGGGCTAAAAAAAAGAGAGACTTGCTATCCATTATCCACATCTTTTAACCATTTTTCACATATTCCACTTTTTGCTATCTAAACCATTTTTCCCTAATCCATTTCCTAAACCAAATGTCCACATTTATCATATCCATTTCAAATCAATATCCAATTCACTCATCCATTATCCAAATCCAACAAATCCATTATCAACCCATATTCATTTTTTCTAAATCCAATTACCTTATCCATTTTTTTCATCATTATAAACCATTCATCCATTTAATATCCATTTTATTCAATTTTAATATTCATTTATATTCAATCCATTTTTTATTCTATCCCTTTTTTAACCATTTTTCCAATATCCATTTCACATTTCAAATATCCAAATTCACTTATCCATTTCTCAAAACCAATTATCCATTTCATGAACCAAAATTTCCATTTCATAAAAAAAACCATTTTCCTAATCTTTTTTCCAAAACCATTATTCAACATTCAAATGCAAAGTCCCATTATACTAAACATCATCACAATTCCAAAAAATACTAAGGCCCATTAACCATTTTTTGTTTCAGGCCCACATTATCAAAAAAAAATGAAAAAATAAGAAACAAGCTCATGAACTTCTCAGCCCATGAAGCCATTACGCATGCATTTCCAACATCCAACCATCTACCACAATTTGAGCCAAGTTCTAACTAAATCTGAAAAAAAAGAAATACTAAATCATGCTACAATTTCACAAAGCCATCATCCCAGCCGCAAGTTTCAACGAGCTGAATCATTCCAAGCCGTTCGACACTACTTCTTGTTAATGCATTTTCAAGCTACCTTTCCAAACTTTAACAAGCCAGCTGCTACTAAGGTCTTTCGGCCAAAATGAGTTGCCAGCCACCACGTGCGGCCATCAACATGAAGCCGAGCCGTCCAAAGCACACGCACTGCATCACGAGCAAAACGCAACACTTATTCAAACGAAACGCGAGAAAATTCACAAAAACGGCAACAAAAAATTTCAGCAATTTCAATTCAAAAACTCACCCAATTCCATCTATAAATAAGGGCCTCTGCTTCACAATTATTCAAGCTTGAATAAGCCAAGAAAACTCTGCAAAAATACCAACTCCAAAACCAAGCTTCAATTAACTTCTCATTTTAGTTTTACCTTCTTCAATTTCATTCTCGTTTTCAAAATCTTCAAATAAAAAACTCTGCAGAATTCACCTCCAAGCTTCGAATCCTCACTTCAAAACCTTCAAGAACCTTCCGTAAACTCTCCATTCTAATTTAATCTCCATTGATCCTTTAATTTCAAAACTCTCCTTCAATTCAGATCAACCTACAACAATAATCAATTTGCAAAAATTCAAAACATAGCTTCAGTTTCGAATCACAATCGGAAGCAGCTAGCGTATCACAGAGAAAGAAGAAGAGAGTTTCAATTTTACTCATACCTGAACATTGAAGGTAATCTGAGGAATTTGCATCTACTTCGATTCGCATCTATGGTGGAATTTTCGTTCGAAATCGATTGAATATTTGAGTAGAGCATCGAATTCCGATCGCAACCGTGTGTGTTTTAAATCCCGCCGCTCCGACTCAAGAAGATCGCGAATTCCCGGCTATGGCGTGAATAGTGCAGCGTTGCTTTTGGGGAAGATGATGGATTCAATACTCTGATTCTTATTTTCCTCTTTTTAATCTTTTTAATTTTTTTCCCTATTTCTTTTATTTCATTTTTTTTAATAACTTTGGGCTTGGCCCGTGCACGTGCGTGGATTTTACTACCACCACCACCAGTAATTCTTTCCAAACCTCCCTCATTTTTCTTTTTATAAAAACTTGCTTTATTCTTTTCTTTTTTTTTAATTCCTTCATTTTTTTTTCTTTTATTATTTCAAATTTAGATTTACTACTTTTTTCTTAAAATTTGTTTTAGAAAAATTTCCTTAAAAAATTTTCTTTGAAAAATATTTTAATTTCTTTCTTTTTTTTCATTTTCATTTCCTTTTTATCTTTCTTTTTGTTATTGATTGTGTGGATCATAATTTTTAGATCCACTTTTCTTCATATATTTTCTTTTTTATCGATGAAAGTCGAAGTGATCGTGAAATTCCTTTGTGGAATTTCGATCGAGACGAGATCATTTCCACCTTTTCTTTTCGTGTGGCACCGCTTTAGGATAACGATCCCTATATCATTTATCTCGCGTGCATTAACACATACATCTCATGGCCGGCCTCATTCGTAGGGTAATTGCTCGAACAAATTACTCGGCGTGCGCTTAACATAGACCAAAATTTGTCCCGCCTCGGAAAACTATCAAAAATAGTTGATTATTTGTCTTTTGGTTCAAAACTTATGAAACTTGTTGTTAGGAGGCTTTGGTCTTATCAATCCTCTAATGAGTTCTCATTAATCTTGACCTAAGTGCAAGTATTCAATTATAATTGATCACTAACTTTAACTACTAATCACTAACTTACTAACATTACTCTTGTACTAACTTCTTTAAAATTACTTCTCGCACCCTATCTCTTTTACTTTTATGCTCCATTATTATCATTTCATATCATGTTTATGCTTCCGCAATTTTTCCTTTGTCCGTTGGACATATGTTTATGCTTCCGCAATTTTTCCTTTGTCCGTTGGACACATGTTTATGCTTATGCCTTTTTCTCTTTGTCCACTTGGACCTAAAACATTAATAAAGGCTAAAACCCCTAAAAAACTTGTGCTTTTAATCTTGGACTATGGTTACTATCCTTTGCAATGGACATGGAGTTTTGGACTTAGACCTTGGACATCCAATGCAATTCTTGGAACCTTGGACTTAGAACTTAGGACCTTTCTCCCTTTGCTTTGGAATTATGGTTCGAAGACTTGGAAGCATACTTGTGTGGTTAGGCTATTCTCTTCCTTAGCTTTTACTTTATGCTTTAGGATAGTCTCTTCTTCTCCTCCCCATTCTTTAATTTTCAAAACTCTCTCTCTTTTCCAAAACCTTCTTGATTTCAAACTTTCACCGCTTTCATAAACAAACCTTGACTTTGTCAAGTGACTTTACTCTTTTCCTTTCATTTCTTAATCAAATGCTAAACTACATAAGCATATTGACATCTTTTTCAAAAGACTTAAAAAACATCAAACTCATCACTCTCTTTTGTGCCCTCGTGCACCTTTTCCTTTAACTTTTTCATAAGTTTAGACATGAGTCATTTCTTTAAGCGGAATTATTCGCTTGGAAATGACGACTTGTCTTTACATTTAAAACCAACCAAAACAAACAATTTTCACTCTTTGTACCACGAACTACGGGGTTTTGATCCTACATTGCACATCGTGGGTACGTAGGCATGAGACGACAAGCCTCTCCAAACACAAAAATCATAAAAACAATTTCTTTTCTCATCTCCTCAATCACTTTTCAAGCAAACTTTTTCAGACCAAAAGCGGTAGATATTTCAAAGGGCTCCTATAGAGTACTATAGACGTTTTGGGTGCTAACACCTTCCCATTGCGTAACCAACCCCCCTTACCCGGACTCTCTTCACTTGTTCTTGTTGTAGAGCTTGTGTAGGTTTTGTTCGCTCTTTTTCCTTTCCTTTTTGGATAAAATAAAAGTGCGGTGGCGACTCTTGCTTTTCGAGTTAAGTTAATCAATAGCTTACACTCACGATTTTGCCGCTACACTATACTGGAATGTAATTCACGTCAATAAAGCAATACTCATATCATCTAAATAGTAACACTTATGGGGAAATGTTTTCTTCTTTGAAAAAGAGTTAATTAAAAAGGATCCGCCGCGTTAGCGTGATCGGAACCAGACCTAACCTTTAATCTATACCAACCACTCACGCTGCACCGGTCGCTCTCTGCATTAAAGTGATAAAGTCCTTTTTTATGTAATTACCTCCAAGACTTAGTTAAAAAGTGCTTTCGATTGAAAATATTTTATACCAAAGGGTTTCCGGCATATGCTCGGCCAACCGGATCCTAAATCTATAAACGCGTCCGAAAATAGTTTAAAACCTCTTTCTAATAGTATAAAACCTTCCTAGTTAATCAATAAAGTGCTTCCATTTTATTTATCAATTAACAACTAACAAACTCTTTTCTAAAATGTCGGACGGCTTTCGATCTTACCCGATCTAGTCACAGTCATTACGCAAATAAAAACACGGTCTCATTTACGTAATGACCGATCAATTTAAGTTCAGAAGAGTTTAGTTAAAATAAAAAACAGCCCCTAAAGTATTTCTAAAGAGATGACATGTGGAGTACTGTCGGAACGACGATCCTCACATCCCAGCACAAGGGATTTAGCTGGACATGGTAACTAAAAACATAACAATAAATTGGTTTGCAAAGTAAAGCATTTTAAGATAAAAACGTGCAAAGTGTGAGAGTATATTTTGAGAGAATGAATACAAGTGTCACGCTTGAGTTCAGTTCCGAAAGATAGACAGATCACACAGAAACTTAAAATAACAAAGTAAGGGTAGCGACAGAAAATAAATGAATGTAAAGCAGTGCAGGAAAATAAACGAATATAAGAGCGATGCGGAATAAAATAAAATGCAATTTATAAAAGAAACCTACTCCAAAGCGGAGATTGAATCTGGTACAGAGCTGGAAAGTAAATTGCGGGAAAGTAAATAACTTCAAATATAAATACTCCTAACTATGGTTGCTCCAATCTAACTAACAACGATAGTGCAATAACCCCTCGATGTGACGGATTATTGCTTAACAAAATGAACTTTATGCCTAAGGTTGGAAACTAGGATTGGATGAAATGAAAGTGAAAATACAAGGCCTATTTATAGTAGTCATGAAGCTGTAACTGCCACACGACGTTATGAAAAAACGGTTAAATAATAATTTTCTTCGTGTGTAGCTGCTTCTAACGTTTCTGACCGTTTGCCTGTTACAAGGTTCGGCGCCCGCCGACTCCCTCTCCGCACCCGCCGAGTGCACATGAGGAATAAAATGTTTTTTGTGACTGTTGGAATGTGGGCGAAACCTACAATTCAAATGGCGTCCTCTATGGCGTTCGTTGAGTGAAACGACAAGTGTACAATTTGCACAGGAAATTTCCGTTTTAGCTCCGCTTTGCGTCGTTTCTTCACTGCAAGTTCAAATCAGGCAATGTATCTGAAAGTAAAACAAAATACCATAATAACAAGGGAAAATAACAAATAAACAACTAAAAACATGTGTAATCAGAGTCAAATATATAGTGTATTTTAGTGTTATCAAATTCTCCCACACTTAAACCTTTGCTTGTCCTCAAGCAAACTCTCATAAGCAGAAAAAGAAAAACAATAAACATACAAGTATCTAATCTAGGCTAAAGACTTAAGTTTGATCAATGATGCATCAGTAGGTACTAACTCATGGACTAAGGGTATCGTAATGACAATTTCCGCGATTTGCGGGCATAAGTTCCTCTCCTATACAAACCAATCCAAACCATGATGTTATACTTAGGCCTATCTTACTCATTCCTTTCTTACCCCTTTTCATTCAGGTGCAGTCACATTAAGCTCGTTATCTTTCACTCGCATGGTGAACATAACCTATGGTAATCCTGATCCTATTATTATCAAAATTTTGATACTTTTTGCAAAAAAAAATTTCTCTTTTTTTTTTTACAATTTTTCTAAAGATACTTTAGCATCTTCTTGGATTTTTTTCTTTCTCTTTTCTTTTTCTTTTACAGGATCTTACCTATTTGCATCGGTTTGTCACTTAGTGGTGGCTAAGATGGTGCTGACTGCTAGAATAAACTACTTAAGGGTAAGTGATGAAGGGTGAGATTTTAAGGCCACCGTATAAAAAAACTGGATAGGCTCCTATATTTAAGGAACTTACGGTGTAAAAACGATATCGATTTTTCAAAAAGTTTTCCCAAGCCTTTGCAAATGATACTTACTTGTCCTAATAGCCCAAATTCTCAAAATAAATGTTGTTTTCTTTGACAAAATTTTTTTGTTAAGGCTCAAGAATTGGGATAATAGACAAACTACACAAAATGACTCGTCAAGCACATGTGAAATTTTCTTTTTAAAATAAACTAAACTATACTAGAAAGCAATAACAAAATAGAAATAGTAAAGACAACTAAAAACAGTAAATATCTCCTCCCACACTTAAACCAAACACTGTCCTCAATGTTTCGATAAAAGTGAGAAAGGGATAGGTGAAACCTGGCAATCAGTCATGTCGGCCACTGGGGCCTTCTCCACCATGCTCTGAACGTCTGGGACGACGACTTCTACTGCGGTGTCGGGTGGTATGTGACAGCTCCATCTGCTCAATCCTAAGTGCTTGGAAGCTCTCAAGAGTGAATTGTTGTGACTCCCGCATAAAGTCCATCATCTCCTGCTATTGTTGGTACATGGCATAGAACATGCCATCACGCTCTTCTTCTCTGGCTTGCTGTGCTTGCCACATTTCTTCGGTGATATAAAATCTGGAAGATGTACCTGCAGGACGGTTAGTAACAGGTGGGGTGTGTGCAGGTGATACATGAATAGGAGACTGCTCCATACGGTCAAAATCATCACCCGTCTCGTTTCCTTCGTCCTTTGGGACGTTTGGTAGTAACGGACCTAAAATAAGAGCAGCCTTCAAATCATAGAGCCAGTTTCCTCTTTTGCGCACATCAGTGCGACTTGAGCAAGGTAAAGCGACACTCGGGATGGCAGTGTTGCGAACCATGAGGATATAACCTCCTTCCGGCCTCGTTTTGCATAAACGCATGTCTCTCAGAAATTTTAAATCAATGGTGCGAGGCGGGAGTGGTTCCAACGTGGCCAACTCAGTGTCCGGGTGGAGGGCTCGTGCAATGAAGGTAATCAATCCTCCAAATGACACGGTGTTGCCCTTTTTCTCAATAGCCCGCATATGTGCTATCATAAATGGTACAGGATTTAATCTTTTTCTATATAAAGCAGCCTATAAAAATATAAATTCTTTAGAATTCATCTTGTTAGAATTTTCACGAGCAAAAATAGTATTAGCTAATAAAAGGCGGAATACTCGTATGGTTGGGTTCTGAATGTCGGAAGCCAAATTTCCGTCAAAGGAGTAGGTGGTCTGACCCGTGATTTCTTTCCACAGTTGGAAAGCCTCAGTTGACCAATTTTTGTCTATGGGTGCCTCACAAACTGCACCATTCCCGTAATGGAATCCTAATAACTCAGCAAGTGCATCAGTGGTATAAGTGTATTCAACATTGAACATCCTAAACCTCGTTGTGCCTACAGTGCTAGCAGTGTTATCTCTGACAGTGTACCCCAAAGAACTCAAAAATTCGCGGGTTAGCCTTTCATAAGTAGGCTCCTTGCAAATAAAGATACTATCTAATTTTAAATTTTCTAACAGATAAAATACGCTATACCGTATACCAAGGTTATATAGACAGATATCATTAACATACCTCGTCGCAAGAATGTTGCGTGCCTGCAGTCTGTCCCATTTTTCCCATTGCTTGACTCCGTCATCTCCATTTCGAAAAATGATGTTTTCTTGGTTCTCCGCTGCCATTGTTGAAGTGAAATGAAGGTTTGGTGGTGGAAAATGGGTAATTTGTGTTTTTGTAGATTTGGGTGAAATCTATGGTTTTTATAGAGAAAATATGGAATGGAAGGTGTAATGGTAGTGGAGAAGTTATGAAATAAGATATTTTAATGGCTTAGTGGGGTTTTATGGTGATTAAAATCGAAATTATTGGAGGTTGAAGATGAAGAGAGTGGCAAAAATGGGGGTTTTACTATTCTGGTCTGTTAAGATCACAGGGCGCCTCCGCGTCCGCCAAGTAGAGGTCCGCGTCCGCGGACTGTGTAAATTGGGTTGGCACAGTTTTTGGGCTTTTGTTGGTTCATGTATCCCTACTTGGGGTGTCTATAGATTGCAATAATGTCGATATTTATTATAACTTGAAATAATATGACACTCGCATATAGCATTTGGATGCAATGAGTCTAATAATAACAATGGAAAATTAAATCTACTAATAGTCTGATAATAGAAACGATAATAACGGTGAAAACATGAATGAGGTAAAGGTAAAAATAAACTATCATAATAAGCACATGGTAAGTCTCTCCACACAAAGTGAGTGCTATGACCCAGAGCTCCTGAATATCTTCTAGAAAGACTGTCGGTGGACATCCTGACTCATGTGAGGACAAGGTGCCCGTGCTTCTGCAAGCTGGTGTCTGAGATCGCAAATCTCCTGGTATAAAAGATCATATGATGAAGCATTTGTTGCGTCTGAGATATGTATTTGTAAGGTGAACTTGGCGCATTCTTCGCAAAGAGAAATGATTTCCTTGCGCATATCGTCAAACTCTTAATATATGTCCCTGCGTTGCAGATTAACGTTAGAGGAATAAACAGTAGTCCTTTCAGGATAGGGTGCAGGGTGGTACTCAGGCACATGTGGGTTCCTAGGTCGGATGGGTGTCTCGTCTTGGCCTTCCAAAGCTTATGACCAGTTAGCTTTGTCATGGATACTTGTCCGGGTGTAGTTTGGCAAACCAAAGTAGTGAACGACTTCGTCATCTATTAGGAGCTTAAAGTTATCTACACTAAAGAATGCTCTCCTGATAAGGCCACGGTCAAGGCAATGATTAATGTCAATTAAGGTGTAGCCACAATGGGAGGAAAGATGAGATAGCTTGTTGGCTAGACCTAGGGCATAAGCTATGTGTGCAACAGTGCCACCTACATGGATAGGTCCTTTGGAAGATCCAGTAGTTAAGTATAGGTTATACATCAGAAAATTACCATTGGCTAAAGGGCGTGACTCAGCAGTGCAAAAGAGCATCAGAATCTCCTCTGCAGTAACCTGGTTCTCGGTTTCACTTCTACCAAAGAAAGTCTCGGCTAGGATCATTTGGAAATAACGGAAAGCTGGATTATGGATTTTGTTTGTTAATTGGGTAAAAGGATCAGGTCCTCCTCCACCGGTGATTTTTCTCCAGAATCTATCAAGCTCATCTTGCATAACATTGGTTTCATGCATAAAATGGATTGCATCCATGCCATACTGAAAACCAAGTAATCTAGCAAAATCCCTGTGGTTAAGTGTATACTCGTTTCCAAATAGTCTGAATCTTATGCTTCCACTGTTGTAACCTCTTCCACTATAGGGGTCAGAAACGGGTGAACTGAGGAACTCTAAGGTTAGATGCTTATAGGTTACATTCATTGCTTCAGAATACTCATCCCACTGGAGCTAGTGACAAAGGTACCTTACATTGGCCTCAATACCTAAGGTTGTTAGACAGTTTGGGTCAGGGTACCTAGTGGGTAGGATCAGTCTCTCATAAAGGACTACATATTTCTTCCTCTGTTTGTCATCTCTGAACACGATGTGCATGTCATCATAGCTCTGCATCCTGAAAAGAAAGTTAGTGTAGAATATCTGAGACGATGTGATCTGTAACCTGTAAACATAGACATTTCATAAGTCAGTCCAGTTAGTCAAATAATATAAATAATAAATCTTTTTCTTTTTCTGAAATATATTATATGCATAAATAAAAAAAATAATGAAAAGAAAGTCGTGGGTTGCCTCCCACGCAGCGCTTGTTTTACGTCGTTAGCTGGACGAATGTAAAACTTACGTTGTGGATGCTGCTATAGGTGGGTCTATCAGAGTGTGACCAGAGTAATAGGTGGGTATGTCACCTCCATAGTAGGGTTTCAATCTTTGTCCATTCACTAGAAAGGGACTACATGAATAATTTTCAATTTCAAATGCTCCAGATTTTAGGACTTTGGTGACCTTATAGGGTCCAGCCCACCTCGAGCGTAACTTACCTGGAAACAGTCGTAGCCTAGAATTGAAAAGTAGTACTGGATCGCCTACGTTGAACTCCTTTTTGGAAATCCTTTTGTCATGCCATACTTTGGTTCTTTCTTTATATATTACGGCATTTTCATAAACATTTTGGCGTAACTCTTCTTATTTGTGGACATCTAGAATACGTTTTTCTCCGGCTGTTAAGTAATCCATATTAAGAGCTTTTATGGCCCAGTAGGCCTTATGTTCAAGCTCAAAGGGTAAATGGCAAGATTTTCCGTAGACTAACTGATATGGGGTTGTTCCTATAAGGGTTTTAAAAGCGGTTCTATAAGCCCACAAGGATTCTTGTAGTCTTAGGGACCAATCTTTTCTAGAAATTGATACGGTTTTCTCTAAGATTTATTTTATTTCCCTATTTGATACTTCTACTTGTCCACTAGTCTGCGGGTGGTAAGGTGTGGCTACTCGGTGTTTAACTCCATATTTCTTTAAAAGGTTTTCAAATATCTTAGATATGAAGTGCGATCCTCCATCTCTTATTACTAATCGAGGTACTCCAAATCTAGGGAAAATATAGTTTTTAAATAGTTTAATGACTACACGAGTATCGTTGGTGGGTGAAGCTATAACTTCAATCCATTTGGATACGTAATCAACAGCTACTAAGATATACTTGTTTCCCATCGAAGATGAAAAAGGTCCCATAAAATCTATACCCCAAACATCGAAGAGTTCTACCTCCTGAATATTTCTCAGAGGCATTTCATCTCTTCTTGAGACGTTCCCTGTGCGTTGGTATCTGTCACATCTTACAATGTAGGCATGAACATCGCGCCATAAAGTTGGCCAGAAAAGACCTGCTTGAAGTATTTTAGCGCATGTTTTGGACGAGCCTAGATGTCCACCGTACGGTGAAGAGTGACAATGTTTAATTATAGTTTCTGCTTCTTCTTTAGGGACACAGCGGCGGAAAATGTCATCTGCGCCTCTTTTGAATAAGAGGGGTTCGTCCCAATAGAAGTGTTTCACGTCGTGATAGAACTTCTTCTTCTGTTGGTAATTTAGATCAGGTGGTATGATATCAGCTGCTAGATAGTTAACAAAATCTGCGTACCAAGGTATGGTTGTTACTACGAGAGCTTTTTCAATGTCTAATTCTAAATAGGGGTCAGGATCATCATCATGGATGATTCTAACTGCTCCTACTAATCTATTATATGCGAAATCATCATTGATAGGAATGAGATCTGGCTTTAGATATTCAAGCCTTGAAAGGTGGTCAGCAACCACATTTTCAGTGCCTTTCTTATCTCGGATCTCCAAATCAAATTCTTGAAGTAAAAGGATCAAGCGTAGTAATCTAGGCTCAGCGTCCTTTTTGCTTAATAGATATCTGATTGCAGCATGATCAGTGTAGGCTATGATTTTTGCTCCTACTAAATAGGATCAGAATTTGTCGATTGCAAAGACTATTGCCAGGAGTTCCTTCTCGGTCGTGGCATAATTAAGCTGAGCCGCATCTAAAGTCCTACTGGCGTAGTAAATCACATGGAGTTTCTTATCCTTCTTTTGTCATAGAACAGCGCCGATAGCGTAATCGCTAGCATCGCACATAATTTCAAAAGGTTGGTTCCAATCAGGAGGTTGAATGATGGGTGCGGAAACCAGTGCTTGTTTTAGGTATTTAAAGGCTTCAAGACATTTATCATCGAATTTAAATTCGGCGTCTTTCATAAGTAAGTTGGTTAATGGTTTGGTTATTTTGGAGAAGTCTTTAATGAAGTGTCGGTAGAAACCGGCGTGTCCAAGAAAACTTCGGATTTCTCTAATGGTTTTGGGGGGTTGGAGGTTTTCTATTACTTCTATTTTAGCTTTATCAACCTCAATTCCTCTTTCGGATACTATGTGTCCTAGTACTATGCCTTCAGTCACCATAAAATGGCATTTTTCCCAGTTTAGAACGAGGTTGACTTCTACGCATCTTTCCAGGATTTTCTCAAGGTTGGTTAAACAGTTTTTAAAACTAGATCCACATACCGAGAAATCGTCCATAAATACTTCCATGATATCATCAAGGAAATCTGCAAAGATTGACATCATACAGCGTTGGAAGGTAGCTGGGGCATTGCATAGTCCAAATGGCATTCGTCTGTAAGCAAATGTTCCATAGGGACATGTAAAGGTTGTTTTCTCTTGATCATCAGGGTGAATGGGTATTTGGAATATTATTCCAGCCTCTAACAACTTTAACACTTCCCTTTTTACTACGTCACTCATTATAGGATTTATCCTTCGTTGATGTTCTCTGGAGGGTTTTGCGTCTTCCTCCAGCATAATGCGGTGCATACACACGGAAGGACTTATTCCTTTGAGATCGAAGATATTATAACCTAGAGCTGAGGGATATTTTCTTAAAACATCTAACAGTTGATTGGTTTCAGGACCATCTAACGTGGCACTGACTATGACTGGGCGGTTTAATTCTTTGTCTAAGAATTCGTATCTTAAATTCTTAGGTAGCTCCTTAAGCTCTATTGATGGTTTTTTCGGACATGGCATATGATCTGGGGTAAGTGCCAAGCATTCGTAAAGACTGTTATCGATGTAAGGTTCAGATAAGCGTTCGAATCCGTCGTCCTCCATAATGGGGATTGAAGGTAGTTTGATGGTTTCTACTGGATCTTCTTTATCCAGTTCTCTTATGCATTCTTCAATTATATCGATGGCATAACATGAGTCATCTATGGCTGGTGCATTTAAGAATTGGGATAGTATAAATTCTACTTTTTCATTACCTACCTCGAATGTCATTTTTCCTTTCTTGACATCTATTATAGCTCCAGCTGTTGATAAAAAAGGTCTACCTAAAAGGATTGGGATCTCATCGTCTTCCTTAATGTCCATTACGACGAAGTCCGTAGGGATATAAAGTTTACCAAGCCTAACTGGGACGTCTTCTAAAATGCCAATTGAATACTTAACTGATCTGTCGGCTAGTTGGAGAGACATCCTACTCGGTTGCATTTCTCCTAGGTTTAACCTTTTACAATTGGTATACTTACACTTGCTCCTAAGTCCAGAAGTGCTTTATCAATAACTTGGTTTCCCAAAACACAAGGTATGGAAAAACTTCCTGGATCTTTCTCTTTTTTAGCAAGCTTATTCTCAGCAATTGAATTACATTCTAAAGTTTAGGATCATCTAATCTTCATTTATTGGTTAGAATGTCTTTAAGGAATTTGGCATAAGATGGTATTTGGGTAATAGCTTATGTGAATGGAATCTCTACGTGGAGTTTCTCAATCACTTTTATGAATTTCTTATATTGGTTATCTAATTTGGTTTGTTTAAGTCTTTGTGGGTATGGAATCATAGGTTTGTAAGGAGGAGGTGGTACATAAACTTTTTCATTCTCTTCTCTTTCCTTCTCCTTAACTTCCGTATTCTTAGATTTCTCAGGTTCCACTGATTTCTCAACTTCTTTCTCAGGTGTGTTCATAACTTCATTCCTAGGAGGTTCTGGATTATTCAACCTAGGGTTTATAGGCCCATTGTAAGTGGTCCCACTCCTTAGGGCAATAGCATTTGCATGCCCTTTAGGGTTAGGTTGAGGTTGTCCAGGGAATTGTCCTCCTGGAGTAGCATGAGTAGATTGTTGTTGTGCTACTTGAGAGATTTGGGTTTCAAGCATTTTGTTATGGGTAATTACAGAATCGGGTTTAGTACCCAACTGGGTAATTAGTCCATTCATGTGTATGTTTTGGTTCATGAAATCCTTGTTCTGCTGTAATTGAGCTGAGATGAATTCGTCCATCTTTTTCTCAAAATTTGATTTCTGAGGAGCATATGGTGCAAATTGGTTGGGTCTTTGAGTTTGGAAACCAGGTGGTCTTTGAGGTGTTGAATTTTGAGTAGGGTTATTATTCTTATAGGAAAAATTTGGGTGATTCCTCCATCCAGGGTTATATGTGTTTGAATAAGGGTTTCCTTGGGCGTAATTGACCTGATCTGTGGTATTCTCAGCTAAAAGGTTGTATTCAGCTACTGTATGTCCTGAGGTTCCACAGATTTCACATTCAGGTTGTATAGTTGCTATGGTTGCTGTGGGGTTGATAGTCAGGTTTTCTACCTTTTGAGCTATAGCGTCCATCTTTGCGTTCATATGGTCAAAACAACTAACTTCATACACACCTCCTTTGGTCTCTTTTTTCTCCATTGGTGCTCGTTCGGTTCCCCATTGGTAATGGTTTTGTGCCATATCCTCAATGAGAGCGCTAGCCTCGGGGTAGGGTTTGTTCATTAGAGCGCCACCAGCGGCAACGTCTATGGTCATCTTGGTGTTGTACATGAGTCCATTATAAAAGGTATGGATTATAAGTCATTGTTCTAAGCCATGATGTGGACATGCTCTTAATAGTTCCTTATATCTCTCCCAAGCGTCGAAAAGTGATTCTCCCTCGCTTTGGGTAAATCGGGTTATTTGGTTTCGTAGAACAACAATTTTACTCGGTGGAAAGTATCTAGCAAGGAATACTTTCTTTAGGTCATTCCAAGTGGTTATAGAGTTGGTTGGAAGGGAATCTAACCATGATCGGGCTCTATCTCTAAGGAAAAATAGGAATAGTCTTAGACGTATTGCCTCAGGAGGAGCTCCGTTTGCTTTTAAGGTATCGGCTAGTTGAATAAAGAATTTAAGATGTTGGTTCGGGTTTTCCGTGGGAAGACATGCAAACTGGTTCTGTTGTACTAATTGTAACAGCGATGGTTTTAATTCAAAATTATTGGCTGGTATAGCCGGGTTAACTATACTAGAATGAGGTTCTTCGTTATAGGGTATGGCGAAATCCTTAAGAGGTTTAGCGTTTTCTTCGTCTACCATTGCTCTTTTGAGTTTTCGAAGTAAAAGACGAGCTCGGGCGTAACGTTCAGGTTCTTCTAATGGATCAACTAAGTTTCCGGTACTGCGAGTTCTTCGCATTTACCGGCTAAGGGATGCCTTAGCCTAGACGGTGTAACAATAGGGTATGAAATTTTGACGTAACTGGTCCCCAGCAACGGCGCCAAAAACTTGATGCGTGTTATCCGCAAGTATACGGATTACGTCAGAGTAATATAAAATATTTATCGATCCCACAGAGACCAATGTCAATCTATCAATTACTATTGTTACGTTGTTTATCTAAGGCTAATAAATATTCAGAGTAAACGTTTTCTGCAGAACGAAAATAGAAATAAATCAGATAAATACTATACTGGAATGTAATTCACGTCAATCAAGCAATACTCCTATCATCTAAATAGTAACACTTACGGGGCAATATTTTCTTCTTTGAAAAAGAGTTAATTAAAAAGGATCCGCCACGTTAGCGTGATCGGAACCAGACCTAACCTTTAATCTATACCAGCCGCTCACGCTGCACCGGTCGCTCTCTGCGTTAAAGTGGTAAAGTCCTTTTTTATGTAATTACCTCCAAGACTTAGTTAAAAAGTGCTTTCGATTGAAAATATTTTATACCAAAGGGTTTCCGACATATGCTCGGCCAACCGGATCCTAAATCTATAAACGCGTCCGAAAATAGTTTAAAACCACTTTCTAATGATATAAAACCTTCCTAGTTAATCAATAAAGTTCTTCCGTTGTATTTATCAATTAACAACTAACAAACTCTTTTCTAAAATGCCGGACGGCTTTCGATCTTACCCGATCTAGTCACAGTCATTACGCAAACAAAAACACGGTCTCATTTACGTAATGACCGATCAATTTAAGTTCAGAAGAGTTTAGTTAAAATAAAAAATAGCCCCTAAAGTATTTCTAAAGAGATGACATGTGGAGTACCGTCGGAACGACGATCCTCACATCCCAGCACAAGGGATTTAGCTGGACATGGTAACTAAAAACATAACAATAAATTGGTTTGCAAAGTAAAGCATTTTAAGATAATAACGTGCAAAGTGTGAGAGTATATTTTGAGAGAATGAATACAAGTGTCACGCTTGAGTTCAGTTCCGAAAGATAGACAGATCACACAGAAACTTAAAATAACAAAGTAAGGGCAGCGTCAGAAAATAAATGAATGTAAAGCAGTGCAGGAAAATAAACGAATATAAAAGCGATGCAGAATAAAATAAAATGCAATTTATAAAAGAAATCTGCTCCAAAGCGGAGACTGAATCTGGTACAGAGCTGGAAAGTAAATCGCGGGAAAGTAAATAACTTCAAATATAAATACTACTAACTATGGTTACTCCAATCTAACTAACAACGATAGTGCAATAACCCCTCGATGTGACAGATTATTGCTTTACAAAATGAACTTTATGCCTAAGGTTGGAAACTAGGATTGGATGAAATGAAAGTGAAAATACACGGCCTATTTATAGTGGTCATGAAGCTGTAACTGCCACACGACGTTATGAAAAAACGGTTAAATAATAATTTTCTTCGTGTGTAACTGCTTCTAACTTTTCTAACCGTTTGCCTGTTACAAGGGTCGGCGCCCGCCGACTCCCTCTCCGCACCCGCCGAGTGCACATGAGGAATAAAATGTTTTTTGTGACCGTTGGAATGTGGGCGAAACCTACAATTCAAATGGCGTCCTCTATGGCGTTCGCTGAGTGAAACGGCTAGTGTGCAATTTGCACAGGAAATCTCCGTTTTAGCTCCGTTTTGCGTCGTTTCTTCACTGCAAGCTCAAATAAGGCAATGTATCTGAAAGTAAAACCAAATACCATAATAACAAGGGAAAATAACAAATAAACAACTAAAAACATGTGCAATCAGAGTCAAATATATAGTGTATTTTAGTGTTATCACGCTCGTACAAGATAGCATCCTTGGTTGTTCTCCGAGCATACTCTACATCGCTCATAATTATGTGGTGGTACCCTACCACGCCCGCTTTCTACGCAGTGCACCTTTACTATATTTGTTTCCATTGAGCGGATATCCCAATTCTGATGTCTACTAGGACTCCCATTTGTCATGATAATCTGTTGTGTAGCTTCATCGAGGTAGATCGGAAGTCACCAGTGGTCCAACAGATGTTGAAGAGTTCTTTGTACAAGTGCACACCCTTGGTCGTCTTCACGACATTCTTCACAATCTTGATAATCATGTGAATCCAGAAAGCCGAGCCTGACTTGCTTAGCATGTAATTCTACCACACTGGTATTCATTAAGCGTATGTCAAAGATCTGAACCATATTGACTTGATGGTTATTTCTCCCGTGGTAGTCTTGGATCCATCCGAGATCCATCTGACGTTGGAGGGCCTCTTGTACAAAAGAGCATCCCTGATTGCTTGTTGAGCAGATCGGACAAGCATTGTAGTTGTGCCGTGGCAGATTATGATATTGACTTTGCCTTGAGTGCATTGCCACCAAATTGACGTTCATTGCAAGAATGTTGCAGTTCTGAACAATGTTGGGATGCGTATGGGCCATGTTGACCTTGCGGATTCTGTGATCCTGAATCCACCCCAGATCCAGTTGTTCTTGTAGAGCTGATTGCACTATGGAACACCCTTGATTGTTCTTTGAGAAGATATTACACTGGTGATAATTGTGAGATGGCACATGACCGTACCCGCTCTGTCTGCAATGCATCCTCACCAGATTGGTTCCTAATAGGAGTATATCGTGAATTTGATAACTACAGCTAAATTCTTCCTCTATTAAATTTACTGCAGTCTTCTCATGTTGCGGCAACAGGTTCGTTTGAACATTCGGATTAGTATCTTTGAAAGATAAGATCCCGTTCTTGACAAGCTTCTATACATCAGACTTGAAGCTGAGACAGTTCTCAATGTTGTGCCCCGATCCTCCTTGATGGTAAGGGCAAGTTTGATCTGCTTTGAACCAAAAAGGTAGATTTTTTGGTATTGTAAAAAGAGTCCTGGTTTGGACGTGCCCCTTGGCTAGTAGAAGTGGAAATAGTTCTGCGTACAACATCGGTATAGGGTCAAACCCTGATGGTCTTGTAGTATGATTATTGTTGTCGTATTGTGGACGAGCATACTGAAGAGGCTATTGCGGACTTTGCTGATAATGTTGTTGACTTAATTGGCTCTGAGTAACCTGAGGTTGATAAGCTGGAGCCGGTGTAGGGTTGATAGCGGGAGTTATTGCCGCTATTGGATGATACCTTCGCCTTTGCTTTCCCAGAGAGATATTACCAATATCTTGCTTTTTTTTCTTTTGGAAAGCACTACCATATCTCTTAGTACTGCTAGATGGCTCTGCATCTTTGACCAATCGTCCTTCTCGGACTGCTTCTTCCAGGCGTACTCCCATGATCACCATTTTAGTGAAGTCACTGGGCGTACTGGCGATCATTCGGTCATAATAGAACAAGTTTAAGGTTTTCAGGAAAATCTTGGTCATCTCCTTTTCCTCAAGGGGGACAGATTGGGCGGAAATTTCACGGCATCTCTGAGCATATTCTTTAAAAGTTTCTTTGTCCTTTTGTGACATTGCTCTGAGCTGATCCCTATCTGGTGCCATGTCCAAATTGTATTTATACTGCTGAACGAAAGCTGCCCCAAGATCTCTGAAAGTACTGATCTTGGTGCGGTTTAAACCCATATACCATTTGAGTGCGGCACCAGTTAAATTGTCTTGGAAATAAGGGATCAGTAGCTGTTGATTTTCTGTCTGAGTTGGCATTTTTCGAGCGTACATCACCAAATGACTTTGAGGGCAAGAGTTGCCCTTGTATTTTTCAAAGTCAGGCACCTTGAATTTGTGCGGGATTTTTACATTAGGGACCAAACAAAGTTCGGCGACATCCTTTCCGAATAAGTCTTGACCGCGAATGACATGCAGTTCCTTCTGCATCTCCAAGAATTGTTCCTGGGACTCATTCATCCTTTCATACATGTTTTTGTTTCCACCAAAGATTGATTGTGGAATCTGTCATTCCGGGACAGTGTGTACCACTGGTTATGGTATAGACATTATAGCAGTGACTCTTGGTGCTTCAGTGCCCTGAAGTTTGTAACCTTCAGGAGTTCCTGTCGTAAACCTTGCATCTTCACTTTCCCGAAGTTTGTAACCTTCGGGTCCAGTGGCTCCTGCCATGGTTTCTGGGTCTTCAGTGACCGGAGGGATGTATCCTTCAGGTATAAAGTTGAGAGGCATGCCCCAGGGACGACCCTTAGGCATGTTGTACCGAGGATGATTATCATGTGTCTCCATAATGGGCGTAGATGTGATCTCTGAGATTACAGTCTTTTGATGTCGTTGCTCCTGAGCTGCTGCCAGGGATTGCATGTCACTGTGAAGTTTTTCCAAACTTTCTTTCAGAGCGTCGATTTCTTCTCTCAACTCTCTGTTCTCTTCCTCGAGATCGTCCATTTTCTTTTGTCGATTAGCCTGAGTATTGTATGAGTGAGACAGTTTGACTCTAGAGTTGTGACACGTACGTGAGACTCAAAGATAAGAAAAATGTGTTATGTGAGAATGATGAATGATATGCAAAGACATATTTTTTTAGTTTTTGTTTTATTCAAAAAGAAACTTCAACAAATAGATTGCAAATATCATACAGTGGGGGGAGAACCCTTTTATTGAATTCGAAAGATTGCAGTATTTTACAAGGAAAAGTACAATATTTTACAAAGTGCTGTAAGGAAAATGTCTAAGCTCATGGATCCTGAGTTCTCTTTAAAGAGAGCTCAGATGCCGATTCATGTATTTTCCTTTTCTTTGATCGGGGATCTTCAGCCGTTGTCGGGTTGTCAGTCCTTTGCCAAGTGAAAGGAGCGAGCAAATTTCTTCAGCCTTCTTGACTTTCTACAGCATGTTGTTCTAATATCTCAATCAGAGCATCCTTCTCCTTTAACAGTTCCTGAATCTTGGTACACTCTAAATTGAGGAATCGGTACTTGTTCTTCCAAGAGCTCTTCTCACGTTGAACTTTGTTGAGAGCGACCTGGAGTTTTTCCGCATCAGACATGAAATAAAGGACATATTCCTTTAACAGAAAAACTTCTTGGCGAAGGTAAGGCATCCTCAGCTTGAGGGCTCTAGTTTGCACCCAGTGGAGATAAGGTTCCATGGAGATACAGTTTGGTTTTCCTAGAGACACTCTTCCTTTCTTGTGAATATGTTTCCAGGCATGCACTATTTCTTTCTTTAGTGCCCTGTCATTTTCTCCTTCCTTGAAGAAAAGACCTTCCAGATGAACGTTATGTGGGATATTCTTCATCGGGTATCCGAGTTGACGGCGAGCTAAAATTGGATGATAGTTGATTCCTCCTTTAGTCCCAATGAGGGGTACGTTAGGGAAATTTCCACATCTATCGATGATCTCTATCCCATCATAAATCCTATTGTACCAGTCTATGTCCGAATTTGTAAGAGACATGATTCTCTGTGACCAACGTATAGTACTCTTGTGATCCCAAAAAGCAGCAGACTTGGGTAAATGGAAAATGAACCATTTGTAGAGTAAGGGTACACAGCATGTGATCATTCCTCCACTGTACAAATTCCTTAAGTGTACGGAATGATAAGCATCTGCGAGCAAGGTTGGTACGGGGTTCCCAATAAAAAATATCTTAACACCATTGGTGTCGACGAAGTTGTCAATGTTGGGAAAAAGGAATAACCCGTATATGAGCAGGACAAAGATATATTCGAAAGCAGTTATGTTTCCTATACTAGCAAAGTATAGAGCTTTCTCTATCAGGAATTTAGCTGGTAAACCCTGAATTCCTCCTTTAGTGGTTATGTGAGTCCTAACTTCTGACTCGTCCAAAGAGATTGCTCTTGCAATGGTTTGTTCCTTTGGAATTTCTTCCAGTCTAGAAAATGGAGCTCGATCAGTGATAGGTAAATCAATCAGGTGAGAGTACTCCTCCAATGTTGGTGCCAGTTGGTAATCCGGGAAAGTGAAACAGTGGTAAACTAGATCGTAGAACTGTATCAGCGTAGAAAAGATCCCTTCAACTACGCTAACCCTTAACAAAGACAATAATCCTCCGTGCTTAGCCCTGAAAGCCTCGGGGTTGGTAATCATCCTTGCCAACCTCCTTAAATCCTCTAGTTTCGGAGCCTTTAAGGTGTACTTGTGCGTCTTTCTTCTACCAAAATCCATAACGCAATCTCTGATATTTGCAATTATTGTTTAGTTTATTTTAAAAAAAGATTTTTTTTTTGTTTTTTTGTTTGAAAAGAGTTTTTTAAATGAATGCATGAATGCATCACACAAAAAAATTGAAAAAACATGGGCTCAAGGGTTCAACGTCACGAGCATGGAGTCATGGCTCTACCCATCTCCAAAGGTTGTACTATTTCGGTCAATTTTTGTACCTGTAGAACGGGTTCTAAGGTTCCCAAAATCATTGACCCCCTAGGGATATCAATAGCAAGCTGATTCACTCGAGCGAGCTGTAATATCCTATGAAGAATCTCATTTGAGTTTAGTATCGCATATCAACTATTCCCGATAGTCACCGCATTACCAAATGGTCATATGGTTAATGTCTACTAAATCCCCAGGGTCATGGGTACCGCACTGGGAACACTATGCTTTCACGATAATCGGTCGTTCAACATAGAGAATCCACACGGGTACCTCGACTGATTCGGTGGACTGCCAGGTCAGCTTGGTCGGGATTCACATCCTATAAGCCTTTCCTGGAGACGCCACTATGTATCTTAATGTTTTCTCAAACTTTCCACATGCGTATCAATCGTATTCCCATTTGATAGAAAATTAAACACGGATATCAAGTAGGAATAACAGTATATATATATATATATATATATATATATATATATATATATAGTATAGAAAAATGCTAAACAACCTAGACCTCTTAGGAATTCTAATCCTAAAGACTCCTCAGCAGAGTCTCCATTTTTCTGTAGTGTGCGATTTTTGTCGGTGACGCAACCACCTTACCGCAATTGGTTGGAATTGGGTGCTACTTTCTGATTTCTTATTTATCCTATGAATCTAGAAAGGAAAAGGAAGCTATCTAAAACTAACCTTGCACGCAGATGTTTTCTTTAACAAATGCTAAGAGATTGGGGGGTCTGGGGTCAGATTATACAATGGGGAGTTGTCAATTACCCATCCTATATATGTTTATCCATAGATTGTTGGCATTTTCTTTTGTTATCTACTTACTGGTGTTTATCTGTCATAAATTGGGAAAGTTTCTTCTTTGGGAATGTTGAGAGTATTTTTGTTGATTTTCGGGTTTTTTTTCGATGTTTTTGGTAAGGTACTGGACCTAAAGTTTTGGTTATGTGTGCTGGCTAAGATTTCACAATCTTATGCCTACGTATTCCCATTAAAGAAAACAGGGAAATCAGAGCAATCGTAGTTCCTCCTATTCTATGGGAGGGAAGAGATGTTTGGTGTCTTGTTCAAAGCTCAAGATTGAAGCTAAAGGTTATTTGTGTCTTGTTCAAAGCCCAAGATTGAAGCTAAAGGTTTTGACTGAGAGAGAATTTGTCATCTCTAAAGGGAGATATCTCATCTGTTTATCATAGTTATTAGGTAACTTATTATAAAGGAGAATTACTTTAACTGGAATGTATGGAATCCAGCAATGCCATAATTTCCTTTATAAGGGATTTGTCCTGAAGGAGAAAACTTTAACTCAGTGTAGAGCAATGCCATTTTTCCTTAGGAGTCTTTCATGCTAAGAGAGGGACATTGGCTTGGATGTAAATAATCCAGAGGCTTGCCACTTACAGCAATTAGATGAAAGAAAGGGTTTACCAGGATAAGAGATGGACTACAGCTTGGATATTTGAATCAACAAGTGTGCCACTTACAGTAGTTATCTGAGATTAAGGTTTGTTTGATTGTCTGTTTTGATGTGTGATTATACAGAGAAATGTCTTCCTACAGAGAGATTTTTGATTTCCTCTGAGGGGATGTTGATTTTTGTGTGCCTTGATCAAAGCCCAAGGTTGAAGCTAAAAGTTTGACTTTGCTTAGGGAGATCATTATACAAAGCCTAGGAGGAGGCTGAAAAGAATTGATTTTTCTAGGGAAGATTTTATTTGTATTGTACAAAGCCCAAGATTGACGCTGAAGAATACTGACTCAACAAGAGAGTGTTTTATCTATCTTGTACAAAGCCCAAAATTGAGGCTAAAAAGTGATTGACTCTTTTGGGGAATATTTTGTCTGTCTTGTACAAAGCCCAAGATTGAGGCTAAAAAGAATTGACTCTACTGGGGAGAGGTTTTATCTGTCTTGTACAAAGCCCAAGATTGAGGCTAAAAAAGATTGACTCTACTGGGGAGAGGTTTTATCTGTCTTGTACAAAGCCCAATATTGAGGCTAAAAAGAATTGACTCTACTGGGGAGAGGTTTTATCTGTCTTGTATAAAGCCCAAGATTGAGGCTAAAAAGAATTGACTCTAATGGGGAGAGGTTTTATCTGTCTTGTACAAAGCCCAAAATTGAGGCTAAAAAAAGTTGAGGGATGATCATTATACAAATCCTAAGAGGATACTGGTTGGGGAATTTTTTATATGAAGCCTAAGAGGAGGCTAGCTTCTGCTAAGGATTATTGATATCCAGAGACAGGTCCGAATTGGGGAATCAACTCTTGCTGGAGATTGCAGAAGAGTTGAAATATCAGAGACCATGAGGTTCTGAGTTTTCTGAGGGTTTACTAGTGGTAACTTGACCCTAGTTGGGGAAATTTGAAAGTAAGAGTTTAAATATTGAGTATTGAAACCTATGGAGGTTTTAACTCTGTTGGTGATTGATCAGGGTTTTTCCTGTGTTTTTTATGAAACTCGAGGGTTTCTTTGAGATCCAAAAGGAGATGAGACTGTCAAAGTCTACTGTGTGAGAAGGTTGATCTTTGTATGATGCCCAAGAGGAGGCTGATGTTTTAAGGGATGAGAATCAAGCCTAAGTTGGTCTGATGTTTTGAATCTGACTCTCTAGAGTATTGAACTATCAAAGGATGACTAAGTTCTGTCCTATACCTATTAGAGGTCTTCGGCTCCTTGTACTAAGCCCAAGAGGAGGCTGAGAACTTCTAAGAAGCGCGAGGGTCCTTGTACAATGCCTAAGAGGAGGTTGGGGATGCTTTTAGGAAGCCTGTGGGTCCAAACCTAAGAAAAGTTCAAGAAAGGTTTCACCGGGAATAATCCTTTCTTTAGTGAAAAGTTCTAGGGTTTGAAGAAACTCAAAAGAAGTTTCACCGGGAATTAATCTTCTTTGGGGAAATGAATTTCTAGTACAAATTTCTAATAGTGACAGTCTTGAGAAAAGTTTCACCGGGAATAATGTCTTTCTCTGTTCCATATTGTATAAGCCCAAGAGGAGGCAATACTGTATCTGGAATTTCCTATGGGGAACTAGTTTTGACTGTTGAAAGAGTGACCACTGGCTTGTTCTAATCCGAGACCTAATTGTCGGGGAAAACTCTAAGCAGATATATATATATATATATATATATATATATATATATATATATATATATGAAATATATAAACAAGTATATAAAAGAAAGCTGGTAGAACTTACAGGTGAGCAAGCTTCCAGTGTTATAAACACAGCTGTATGGTTAGTTATTCAAGAATTGAAGGAAGTTTTGATAACAATTTTTGAATCTAAATCAAAAGGAAAGTTGTTTTAAAAAGAAGATTGAGGCTTATACTCAAGGAGAGGCCCAGATGAATTCTTTTGATAAGGCGACGATCACGTCTGTAGTTTTGAAAACCACAGAGGGACTTATAAAATAACTGAGGCCCAAATTTATTGTATTTACAAAAGAGATTGGGTCTTACACTCTATTAGAGGCCCAAGAGTTTACTTTTATACAAGAGATGGGGCTTACAACTCAAAGTGAGGCCCAGATGAAAAAACAGTGATCGTTCTGTTATTCGAAAAATTGTACCGGGACTTATACAATGACTTAGGCCCAAATTATTTATGTATAAAAGGGGGTTTGGGTCTTACACTCTATTAGAGGCCTAAATGTATTTGAAAAAGAAGAAAAATCGGACTTACAACTGAAGGGAGGCCCAAAAGTTTATTGTTTTGAAAGCGGCGATCGCGCCGAGATTTTTGAAATCGTATCGGGACTTATACAATGACTGAGGCCCAAAAAGGTTTTGTGTGACAAGGGATGGGTCTTACGCTCTATTAGAGGCCCAAAAGTGTTTATGTGAAGTTTGAAAAATCAAAATTTAGAGAAAACCCTAATTTTGAATTTAAAAGATATAATTTTCAAAGGAAATTAAATAAAAAATGATATAAAATATCAAATATATTCAAAAAGAAGTTGTAAACTTTGAAAAATATTTTGAAAAATCATGTTTAATCACATGAAAGCTTGAAACTCATTTGGAATGAAAAGATTAAAGTGAGAATTTCATTTAAAAATGTTTAAAAACAAATAAAATGAAATTAATTACAAAAATTCTAACTATATTAAATAAATAATATAAATTGGATTTTTTTGTAAAATAAAATAATTTAACATTTTTCTGACTTTTTAAAAAAAAGAACCAATCAACAATGATAAAAAATGATAGAGAAATTAATTTTTGAAATCAATTAAATAAAATATCAAAAATTCAACTATTTGAAAATTTGAAAAAGGGCGCCAAGAACAAGGGAAGAACACACGCGACTCTATTTTTCCCATATTTTCATTTTCTCACTTTTCTCTCTGATTACTCAATGATTTTGCCCGATTCAAACACCAATCTTGCTCGTTTTTGAACAAGGATCACAACCGTATAGATTAATTGCATTTATATTAAGTATGGAGTGAGAAATCAGAAGATGAACTCAAGAACCCTAGTTTCAGCATGAACACTATGAAATTCTATACACGATTCATATATAGCAATTGATTGAGGGTTATTACTCTATATACATGCAGGAACAAGATGGTAACTCAAAAATTCATTTATGATGCATGTAATATGGAGTTTGAAGGCTTCAGGCTTACCTCTTGTAGCTGGTGATCGAATTCTATGTTGAAGGTGATACAGATGTTATGTAATGATCTGGACAACTCCAATGGACCTCAAGTAATGTGTTTGAGGGCTTGGAATAGATTAAATCAGCTCAGAACTTGTTGTGGCACCTCAACTGCAAACAGACAAAAAGTTTGAGCAAATGGATGGTGACTTTGTGATTCTGAGGTTCCAAATGTGTTTCAAGGACATGGGTCACTCATATATGATGTATATGAGGTGTTGGCATGATTGGTTTGGTTTGAATTGCTTCCTATTTCAAAATTCGATACTGACTTGAAAAATAAGGAAAATCTGGTTTTTTGAGAGTGATTTAGAGGAAAGCATCAGTTTGGGTGCTCTGGTGTACTTAAAGTGATCACAAATGAGCTTTATTTATAGTAGAGCAAGTTTATTTTTCAAGCAAAAGTGAATGGCAACTGGTACAGGTCTTTGGCCAATGGTTGCATAAAGGAATCCAAGTCTTCTATAGCCATTGATTTGGCTCAGTGCAGCAGGTTATTGTTGCTTTGGTTCAGAGATAAGGCTTGACTCAATTCAGTTAGCAATGCCTTGATGCTTGCCACCTTGTGAATCCATTGAATGCATTGAAACAAAATTGGAGTCTTTGAGATTTTTAGCCTTTTTAGGGGACACATAGCTACATGTAGATCCTTGGACTTGAGAGGCTTGTGGATCAGACATTATCCCTTAGATGTTATCCCTTGAGGTGTCCAAATGGATAACAAAACTTGTAATTGTCTGATTTAGCTAATTCGAGCAAAAGACATATAACCTGCCTTGGGAAGAAACCAGTCTTTGATGCCATGTCCAAGGGTTGTAACTCCCTACTCAAATTGAATTTGGAGATGATCTGGTATTTGTTGGAAAGCTCTCATGACATAATTTAACTTTGATGTTCACAAATGGACTTGGTTCAGCTTGGATCAAGGTGAAAAATGGCCTCCAATTTTGGAAAAAGTGAAACAGATTCTGACTTGTTGAAAATTTTACTAAGTGTTGGAAAAAGTGGTCATTTCCACTTTTTGTGATTTTGATCAATCCATAACTCAAAATCCATGAGGATTTGGAATCTTTTGTAGTTGACATATTTGAAGTATGTAAGATGAAATTTCATTTGAGCTTTGAATGGGAGAAAAAGGCCTTGTGGTTTAGGAGTTATGACCTTGCAAAGTTGGTACAAAATCACTGTTGTTCCATAACTTAGAAAAAATTTGGTTTTTCATGGTTGTCCCTTTTGCAAGGAATCTCACTTTTCTTGATTTTTCTTGATTAATGATGATCAACACCATACATTAACATTGTTTTTGACTTAGGGGAACCATATTTGTGAAAAATTCCAAAAAGTCAAACTTGATTTTGGGCACAGTTGACTTGCAGGTGTTGAACCAATCAACTATAGCGAAGCCTTCAAAGATAAATAATAGAAGTCTGCTATGGTCAAAGAGTTAAAAATAATTGAAATAAATAACACATGGGAGTTGGTCGAATTGCCAGCACATATAAAAACTATCGAAATGAAGTGGGTGTTCAAGTTGAAGCACAATGCTGATGGGTCGATAGCAAGACATAAGGAAAGGTTGGTAGCTTGAGGATTTATTCAGAGAGAAGGACTTGCCTACTCTGAAGACTTTGTACCTGTCGCAAGATTGGAGAAGGTCAAATTAGTTGTAGGCTTGGCATGCAAGCAAGGCTAGTTATCGCACCTCGAAAAATGATACGACCTTCACGATGGACGCAGAAAAACAGAGTCTCCACCGAATTTTATTTATCCCAAAGAGGGAAAGGAAAATATCGATAAAACCTTTAGGGAAATAACATGGTCATCGCAACCACATTCTGGGTTCAGGAGTCGGTTACGTGAGAGAAAGGTATTAACACCCCCTCAGTTTCGTTATACTCAACGGGAACCTCTTAACTCAATTTGTGAGGAAGTTAGCTAAGATTGTTTGTTTTCTTCTAAGGGAGTAAAGCGAAAAGGTATGAAAAAAGGTTTTGTCTTCTAAGGAGAAATGAGTGGTTTTTATTAGGGTGCTCGCCAAGGATTAGGGCCCTTGTGCCTACGTATCTTCATTTGTAAGAAATGAAGAATCAGAGCGTTCGTAGTTCTTGTGACTACGGTGAAAAATGGGAAGTTTTCTCGCTAGGATCTCGCAATCCTATGCCTACGTATTCTCAACAGGTATGAGAAATCAGAGCGTATATGTCATACAACCTCCTGGGGTATGACACTAGTCAACATTTCACTTAGATGTGAAATAATCATTTTTGAATGGTCATCTAGATGAAGAGGTATATGTCACACAACCTCCTGGGTTTGTGATTCAGGAGGAAGCAAGAAAAGTATACAAGTTGCATAAAGCGCTTTATGGTCTCAAGTGTAACACCCCAATTCCCATCGCGAATAAATAATACATAAATAAATCAGAGTGAATAAAAATTTATTTTTCTGACAGAAACAAGGATGCCACATTTAAAGAAAGAAAACACAATCCCTGCTCATAAATTTGTTACATAACACAAAATGGAATAAACATAAAAGGAAAACTTTTTCCATACAAAAGGAAAGTTCAATTATGGAATAAAGCGGAAAGATCCACAACTGAATGGTTTACAAAATAAATTGTTTTATAACATCAAAATATTCGTACAAAGGATGGAGAACTAATCTTCACAAAAGCCTCCAAGACTACTAATCTGCAATTGCCTCATAGAGCAACAAACCACAGCAGAAGGGTGAGAAACACAATTATAATATAGTTACATACAATTATATAATAACACAAAATACTCATGTAAAACATTCTCACCATGACTTACACCATAATTCAAATACAAAACACCACAATTCATATCTCATACATCCATCACAACGGCATATCAATCATGTTCAATGCATTTATCACCAATATATATATATATATATATATATATATATATATATATATATATATATATATATATATATATATATATATATATATATCAACTCATCAATTCCATTCACAATTTCACACATATAATCAATCCATTCATGATTTTCCACACATAATCAATCCATTCATGATTTATGCAAATGCAAAGAGACCGACACAACGACTCTATGCAATGCAATGCGGTACCGTTCCATACATCATTCTCATCATTAGTTCACTCAGGAACTATTAGAATCATTGCTTGTTACTTAGTGTAACTCCCTGTCGGGCAAACGATGTTCCCCGTCGCTCACACCTCTATGTATAAGGCACACGATGTTTATGGATCACTCACACCTCTTTGTATAAGGCACACGACCCGATCGCTCACACCTCTTTATATAAGGCACACGATCGCCTATAATCTTCGCTCACACCTCTTTGTATAAGGCACATGATGTTATAGCAGATTCCCTCTGGAATCGTTTTTTCGCTCACACCCACTAGGGCACACGACCTCACAAGAATGTATATAATGATGCTTGGCATACAATGACTCATGACATTCAAATGCACACATATACACATCCATAATCATGCATATACAATCAAACACCACACAATGCATTTTCTTGCCCTTAGCCACAAACCATCATCACAACATTTCATCACATGCATTCACATCGTATAACATCACACAAGTCCTATGATATATATATGAAGCATATTGCATGATAACACAACAATCACATACAGTTAAGACGGTAAAAGTCGGCAAAACGACACATTTCCAAATTCTCGACATAATTAAATCGGCCAACAATATCAAAAACTTTTTAATAAGAAAAAACATCTCAATAGCTTTCTAACGGTACCAAGAACGCCTCGATCCGAGTTACGGATCAAAAGTTACGGCATCGGACGCAAAATCGGGAACCATTCTACACCCTCTCTGGTCATACGCGTATTTCCTTAGGCCATACGCGTACTGCCCAACTTGCTCGCCCATTCCATACGCGTAATGCCCAAAATGCTACGCGTATGGGCAGAGACTGATTTCTCCCCAAAATTCCACTAAAAACTCCATACGCGTAATGCCTCACTTGTTACGCGTAATGCCATGCCACCTATGCGTACCCTTACGTAAATCAACAGAAGGCCGTGCAAAATGAGCTTCCATACGCGTAATGCCCCATTTCCCCCTAGCCATACGCGTATTGCCCAAACCAATACACGTAATGCCAAGCCTGATACGCATATGGGCAGCGAAACCCAGAAATTTTCCTGCATAATTCCTGTTACGAATTCACCCAATTCCTCTCCCAAATCTCACATAAACAACAACAAATTACCCATAAATTACACAACAACATCTATCTAACATGTCTCAGCAATTAGGAACATTAAAACATGATTTCAGACACAATTTGAATCAAATTCTAACAATCTCAACATATTAATGGTTTTGGTTCTATATCCAATTTCAACCAAATATCACACAAATACATACATACATAATCATACACAAGTATAGGATAATCGAGTTTCACACCCTTACCCGATTAATCGTGTTTTCAAAAGTCGGTTGAATCGATTCCTTACTCTCCAAGTTTTCCCCTTTTCTTCTTTTCTTTTCTCTTTTCCTTCTTCTCTTTCTCTTCACTTCTTTCTATTTTTCTCTCTTTCTCTCTTTCTAACCTCTATTTTCTATTTTATGAAAAATAACCAAGCAAAAAGACCAAAATACCCCTACACTCAAATATCTCGCAAACGCTCCCAAAACGCGATAAAACATAACAACGATGAAAAATAATATATTGCCAAATAAAAGTCAAGAATAAAATAATATAATAATAAAAATAATTAAATCGACTCGATTAAATAAATCTAACAAAAAATTGGGGCGTTACATCAAGCAGGCATCTAGGACATAGAACAGGAAGATCGACTCATACTTGGTCGAATTGGGATTTATCAAATGCAAACCTAAGTATGGTGTCTATGCTCAGGTTGTGGCATAAGATTTAACAATCATATGATTATATGTCGATGACTTGCTAGTAACTGAAAATAGCTTGAAGAACTTGTCGAAGTTCAAAGAGTTGAAGAAGAAGGAATTTGAAATGTCGGATCTGGGAAAGTTGTCGTACTTCATAGGCATGGAATTTCAAATGTCGAAGTAATGTATGGTGCTACATCAAATAAAGTATGTCAAAGAGATACTCAAGAGATTCAGGATGGATGATTCGACTCCTGGATTTTCGCCTGTCGAACCAAATTTAAAGTTGGAGAAACATGGAGAGGAAAGACAAAGTCGATGCAACTTTGAGTTATGTGTGCAACAGTCGACCTGATATATGTTTCTCAGTTGGATTAGATCCGTGCTTGAAGAAATTGAGGTCGAAGTGAATAAACCTCTGATACTGCAGATCAATAACAAGTCAGCCATAAATCTAGCAAAGAATCCAGTTTTGCATGAAAGAAGTAACCACATCGAAGCTAGATTTCACTTCTTAACGGAGAAGGTAAATCGAGATGAACTTGAAGTAAGACATTGCTCAAGTGAAGTATAGTTGGCCGACATTTCACCAAAGAATTGAAGATCAATAGATTCCTAACTTTGAGAAAGAAATTAGGAATAGTTCAAATTGACAATGATTAGTGTGTTTCGACAACTTGGATTATAGGGGATATGTTGAGATATTATATATAATCCAAGTTGAATTATGTGGCCCAAACCTAAAATTAATTACAATTTATGGTTTGTTACTTAGTTTATTTCTTTATTTAGTAGACAAATTAGTTATATATAAATACATAGTTTATAGTTCAGGTATTATCATTCAATTCAATAATACACTCCTTATTATTTTATTTTTTTCTCTCATCACTAAAAATACACATATCTTTATTATATATCTAATTTGAGTTAGGTCTCAAAATCCTCTTGCATGTGTTTCGTACTCTCTACTTCTTTAATTTCATTGATTTCTTCAATCAATTATCCTCCGGTTGGCCGTCCTCACTTTTTTGCTTTGGGTTCTTAGATATTGAAATGAAAAATAGTTTCTTAGTTTGGCAATATAGTTTTAGTTTGGTTTAATGTATGGATTCAATTCATACATGTATATAATGCGACATATTTGGAGGTTTAAAAGTCACTATCTCAACATTTGGCATTTGAAGTCGAATTATTTGATGTTTCTATATGTGTGACTCCTACTTCACGTGGTAGTAATAAGCAAAATGTTTATTTGACTTTCCGTTTCTTTTGGTAGAGTATGAGATAAGTTTTAACTTTGTAGATAATGTGTCCACGTACTCATGTTATGTCTTTTTATCTTTTATTAAAGTGAAGACAAAACACTCATGCCACTTAAAAGTTAATAATTCCTCCAATCTATTATTAGTGGTCCATATGAAATAGTACAAAACAATTTAAAATAAATAATCAATTTTCGTTTCAATTCTATCCTATAATCATTACTATTTTTAATATTTGACAATGAGTATTTTAATAACAATATTATTTTTTCTTTCATTTATTTATTTATTTATTTTAATAGAGTGAAATAATCAATTTGATTATGTGAAATAATTTTTATACTACAAATTGGTCAAAACATATTTTTTAATATGTTTTTAAAATAGATTTCGGCAATTGAATCATCTGTTAGTTTTTTTCACAGTTGTCTCTTAATTAGGGATGTTCGTGGTTCATGAACTGAATTGAACCGAACCAAATTAATGGTTCAATGCAGTTCTTAAAAACCACTTTATCAAAAAGTGGTTAATCTATTAAACCAATTCAATTCGGTTCAGAACCAGTTTATAATTTAGAACCAGTTTAAAACCAATTTACTATTTTAAATCAGTTTAATTTAGTTTAACCAGTTTAAAATCAATTTTTTAGAAGAACTGAATTATTTTTTTCACCAAATTTCAAATTGGTTTTCTTAAATATTAAAAAAAACCGTTTTATGTGATTTTTTAAAATAAAATTGGGTTCAAATCTAGATTTTTTTAAAAACTTTTTGGTTTAAATAGTAATTTTTAAACTTTTTGGTTTAAATAAAATTGGATTCAAATCAGGATTTTTTTTTTAACTTTTTGATTTAAATAGCAATTTTGGTTTAAACTTTTCAAATCTGTGATTGTTAGTGTGAAATTGGAAACACTAAAAATAGAATCCATAGTTCATATTATCCCTTCATATGAATCTATCTAATCCATTTTTGGTTCTCATGAATGAATTAAAAGTTATAACACTAATTGGATATTATTGAACTAGAATCCGGTTACAGCCACACAACAGAAACAACAAAATTGGATGCCACATAAGGTCAAAAACCAACATTCCAAATTCAAAATCAAAACTTACCAAAACCAGATCATATCAGAAATAAAATTAGAACTTGATACAAATCTTAAACTGATATTACCATCAAATCAAGCTTAACCAAATTTTCAACAAAATTGAGAAAATTTCCTTCAATCCCACAAATCAAAATTTAAACTTTCTCAAAACAGAATTGTTCCATTAACTGTAAACTTAATCAAATCTTCCCAAAATCCAAATTTATTTTTCTGAATCCAAATTTCAAACCACAAGTTCCTGTCCTTAAGAGCATATAAACAACATGACCGAACTTTCTTTCAACCACATTTCTTATTCATCTTCATCTCCAATTCTTCAACCTTCAAACACTTCCAATCACCTTTAATTTGAATCTGCAACAATTCAACAAACCAATTCAACTTCAAACAACAACCACAAAACAGAAATGTTCCATTAACTGTAAACTTAAGGCATACAATGATCAATATTCCTACTAAAAGAATTCCGCAGGAACTACCGAACAAACAGACACAACAGCAGAACCAAGCCCCAACACTAAAATATAAAAAAAATACGTGGAAATATTAAAAAAGTTAAGAAAGACAATATCATAGCAGGCATTAAAAAGTTGCTTTCAAAATGCCAGGGATCCAAAAAAAAGTGGGACACTTGACAGATATTTTGGGGAACACACATGTTGAAGACTATATAGCAAATTTGGAAAGTGTTAGGATTACAGAGACACCTCATGAGAACCCCACCAGGAAGGATATGATTGTGGAAGAAATTGGGGAACCAAGCAACACAAAGTACCCCAATAACATGCTGTTAACCCTCATTTTTCGACGCTAGGAAAGAGCAAATGTTGGTTCAAATTGTTAAAAGATTGTTTTTAACTAGAAGAGGGTTTTAGACCAAGTCCTGAATAAAGCTTGAGTCGAAGAGAGTACGCTGAAACCCCTCAAAATGGTTAAGTGTTGGAAAGTCTTTCGACCGTGGGGACGTGGAATACGCGCTGCAAGGGCTGGAGGGAATTTCAGATATTTGAAATTCAAATAAGGGCAGTTGTGAGCGTGGGAACAGTTGAGACCAGGAGGAAGGCGCCAAGAAGGGACACGTTGGAGCAGTAACTACTACTTAGCAGTTATCCCTTAGCACTATAAATAGGAGTTAGATTTATGTAATAGGGGTGTTCATATTTTTGTACTTGTGACTCAAAGAAACTCAAAGTACCCGCGTGTAGAGAAACGAGTTCGCGAGAATGTACGTAATATAACACCACCTCTTTCTTCAGCAATGCAATTTGTTTTCTTCATCATGTTTATGTTTCAGCACTTTACATTTTCTTAAGTTTAATCTTTCATGGCTTATCTTGTCCTTTGAACTGTATTTTCAATCAGCCTTATGTTACACTGCAGTTGCACTTTCCTTTAGAAGCCTTCGACATCTATTTTTCTGCACATTTTACATTCAAAGTCTTTTACTTTCAAACCTCTCCCTTCACTGCATTTATTTTCAATTACCTTTTTATCTTCAAGAACGTGGAGTTCATTGCACTTTATTTCCAAAAGCTTTCATCTCCCTGCATTACTTTCGACAGCCCTTTACATTTGCCAGTATTTACTTTTCAAAGAACGTGGAGTTCGAGCATTTTCTCTCATTATTTACTCTCGACAGAACTTTACATTTCCTGTATCTTTATTTCTCAAAGCTCTTTACATTTCTGTCTTTTACATCCGACGTCTTTAAAGTTTTTGCATCATTTACTTACAGCCCTCTTTTTAAGCTTTTTACTTTACTGCGCAAGTAGTCGAACGTGGAGTTTGTGTAGTCTATTTTACTGTCGAACGCGGAGTTCATTTTACATTTCTTACATTTATTGTCGTCAGTTACATTTTCCCTTAAAACTTAGCACATGTCCTAGGATTTGTGTGATCGATCCTGCAAGTTAAATCAATTTGCGTTCAGATTGATAGATCAGAGGTTGTTTACCAAAATTCACGGCAAACAAATTGGCACGCCCAGTGGGACCCAAACCCACAATCGCTTGATTTACCAAAATCCACGGCAAACAAATTAGCACGCCCAGTGGGACCCAGTGCTAAGTCAAACCTTTGTCAGTCTTATTTGTCTTGGTTAAGATCTACTTCCGTTGTATGTTATTGAGAAGTGGGAAGTTAGCCACAACAAACGAAGGAATACCAAAGAGAAGATACACTAAGAAAATGGCAACCAGTGCCAATCAACAAGTTGATCCTCAAGGGAGCATTTCAAACACTCAATCCAGTAGCAGTATTGGGACTCAAAGCACACCATCACCAGTGTCTTCAACAGGAGGACAGGCGTCACTTCCATTGGTAGTGTCTGAGTCAGGATCAACATATACAAAATCATATACTCAACCTGTGTTGGAATACATAGGGCCACAAGGTTCTAATTCACCAACACCCTTAGGGGGAAATACCACGTACAAGCACGTTCCTCCACCAGGCTTTCCACATCCAGGGTCAAGGAACCAACCCTATGGTATGCCTACATCAATGATGCAAAACCTACAAAGTGCTCCGCCTGTGTTTTCAGAAACTGTTGTGTCTTCGCCACTACAAGGATCAGGAGGACGAAACATCCAGCATATAGGTGTGGGTTACTCTGTGCAAACGCCTAGCCTTACAAATACATCCATAAATTGTTTGAGACAACAGATGGATGAAAGTAACATGCAAATGGTGCATACGTTGTCTCAGACGATGGGAGAAGTTTTTCAACCTTTGATCCAAAATACAACCCAAACTAACCAACAACTGGCTGCACAAGTGGCACGCATGGCGGATTTCATGGGAGTGCCAGCAGTAGATCAAAGAGCAACGGTCGTCGAAGATGTCCCAAGACGTCATCCACGTCAGATACCTGATGCTAACTTGGAGGATCAAGAGATGGTTGACCATTTTAGAGTCGAACCTCCGAGGAACCAGATGCCATACGAGATGGAGGAGGAACCAGTAGTGATGGTGAACAGGAACCAACACGCAGATCAATTGCTTAGGCAGGTTCGACACCAGAATCAAGCAGAAGAAAATAATCTTGCAGCCATGGTCGAAAGGATAATGACTAGAAATGGTATGAATTTTGGCTTCACCAGGCCAAATTATACATCACCTATAGTGGACTACATTCTCCAAGCAGAACTTCCCCCTAGGATGAAGGTTCCAAAGTTCAGCAAATTTTCAGGAGATACTACTGAGTCTACTGTCGAACATGTGGCTAGATATTTGATCAAAGCAGGCGAGATTGCAGCTGACGAGAGCCTTAGGATCAAATACTTCCCAAGTTCCCTTACCAAGAATGCCTTCACATGGTTTACCACGTTGCCTCCAAATTCCATATACAATTGGACCCAATAGAACGTTTGTTCCATGAACAGTTCTATATGGGGCAAACTAAGATTAGTTTGAAAGAATTGGCTAACATTAGGCGCAAGGTCACTGAGCCAATTGACGATTACCTGAATAGGTTTCAACTTCTTAAAGCCAGGTGCTTTACACAAGTACCAGAACATGAGTTGGTCGAAATGGCTGCTGGGGGTCTTGATTATTCCATTAGGAAGAAATTAGATACCCAATATCTTAGAGATATGGCCCAGCTGGCTGATAGGGTTCGACAGCTAGAAAGGCTAAAAGAAGAAAAAGCCAGATTCAGTAGGGGTAAAAAAGTAGCGTTTGTCGAATGCAAGGAAGATGTGGAGAGTCTGTATGGCGAGCCACCTTGTTTCGACGAAAATGAGGTTGACGTTGCTGAATTAAAACAAGGTCCACCTTACGCTTGTAAATTATTAGCTCCTTCAGAAGGAAAAAATCCTGTCGAATCTAACGACAAATTCCCTAAGAAAACATATACTTTCGACGTCACTAAATGTGATGAAATTTTCGATTTGTTAGTTAAAGATGGGCAAATGATAGTGCCTGCTGGTGCTAAAACGCCACCTTTAGAACAAAGAAAGAAAAGAGGTTTTTGTAAGTACCATAATTTTTTGGGTCATAAAACTTCTCAATGTTTTCTTTTCAGGGACTTGGTGCAAAATGCTATCCAGGAAGGAAGGTTGAAGTTTGGAGAAAAAGGCAAAGCCCAAATGAAGATTGACTCTGACCCGTTGCAAGTTGCAGAGGCCAACTATACAGAGCCTCATGAGGTTCAGATGGTGGAAGCCACATGGGGACTCGACGAGTCAGTCAACATGGTAAAAGTTACTGAAGACTTCGCCATCAGTGCTGTGATGACTGAGGGTTCTAGTAAGGCTACAGGTGGCCTAAACGTTGATGGCACCAGTTTGATGTTGGTGACCAAAGAAACTGCTGATAAGTTTGTGGAAATGGATAATGCTGCTAAGGGTTTTGATGTAACCAGGAGTGGTTGGAAGATAACTGTCAATGAAGGAATAAATCTGGTCGAGTTGGTTGAGGAGTCTGATTCTAGTTCAGATAGCATCAACACCAAGGAGGCTATGGGTAGAAATGCCCCCAAAGTTCAAGTGGTTAAGGAATTGGAAGACGACATGCTCTTGGTTGGAGAGATGCTGGACATGGATGGTTGCCTGGTGGAAAATTAGATCTCTATGGCTGCTGAAAATTTTTTCAAGACGTCTCCTGATGTCGAAAGAGTCAACGCTGAGGAGATGGTGGAGGCTGAGAAAGCTGTTTGGGAAAAAGCCTCCCAGAGAGCTGTAAAAGCAGCAGTAGGTGGTGGCTGCTTGGCAAAGACCACTGAAAGTCTGGAAGCCAGCTTCTCCCAGATGCGCCTGAAGGACAGAATGGATGTCAACATGGTCGAAATTACGGATCGAAAGGATGAACAATTGAGTAAGGTAGATGAGCAAGAGAAGCTTAACAAAATGGCTTATCCTGAGCCAGAAGAGACAATCGTGGATTTCTTGCATCGTTGCCAGAAAAAAGACTCTTGAGTAATGCTGTGTCCCAGGTGCAGCGCCATTTTTGATGAAAAGGCTGCCCACAAGCTGGAAGGCATTAAGAAGGCTGGTGAAAGCTGGGGGCAGAAGGTGAACAAAGGGCACAGAGGTTTTGACCATAGGCGACTTTCGACAGGGCCAAAGAACCAAGTACCAAGGACCAAGCCAGGAACATTCAAACCTGTTGTGAATGCGCCAACAGGTAGTTGGATCAAACCTGTCGAAGGGAAAGGAAGGAAGAAAAAGTGGGAGAAGTTCGATGTGGAAAGAGGTGCGTCCTTTGAGTACAGAAAAGAGAATCGCACCACAAACAAATCCGCATACATTTCGCAGAATTACAAGGGTAACAACCCAATGTCCAGATCGCAATGGCGAAGAGAGCAGCGCAGGCGAAAAGCTGTTAGGGAGGCTCAGGTGCAAGGGGAGTCAAGCGCCAATGTGGCTGGGGCAATGGAGATGATGCCCATAAGACAAAAGTTGTTTACTAGTCAGCCAGAAAAGAAGGTCGAAGAAGATGAGAATATGACTGATAACTTCGACAATGAATCAGCAGCTTCCCTAGACATTTTGGTAAATGTGGTGTCTGTAATGCCAAGAGAGTTTGGTCAAGTTTCAGAGGTCGAAGACTTAGACCAAACTGCTGAATTGGAGTGATGGCACACAAGCCTGTGTGCTATTACATCATGAATAATGGGTGCGTCGAAGAACAGAATGCTTTCTTTGAGCATCCCACGAAGGCAATGAAGGGTCACTTGCAGCCTCTTTATATTACTGGAAAAGTGGAGAACGTTCCTGTCAACAAGATTTTGGTAGACTATGGTGCGACGGTTAATCTGATGCCAAGGTTTCTGTTGAGCAAGATTGGAAAGTTTGAAACTGATACTAAACCCCACAACATGGTTCTGTCGAACTATGAAGGCAAAGTTGGTTCTACTCTGGGAGTGATTCAGGTAGATCTCACTGTGGGAACTATTACCAGACCAACAGTGTTTATGGTCGTCGAAACAAAGGCTAATTATAATCTACTCTTAGGTAGGGAGTGGATTCATGGGATAGGAGCAGTACCCTCGTCTATGCACCAGAGAATCACAATCTGGAGACCAGATGGGATAGTGGAAAACATTGAGGCTGACCAAGGGTACTTCAAGGTGCCTGTTAATCATGTGGATAGTAGGCAATTTGAGAATCATCTGGCGAACATTGCTCCATGTCCTCCAGCTGATTTTGAGTTTACACCTGACGAGGAAACGTTTCATTCGTTGTACTTGCACCCTGTTGAAGGTTTCAGATGGGACAGGGAGGTACCAGGAGGAAGATTGCCATGCCTAGGCACGCCTCCAATAGAGCCCACAGGGTGGGGAGATGAATTCAGTGATCATGACTGAGTTCGACGCTTTGAAAAGAATTTCGGCCTATGTGGCCGAAACAAAACTACAAGCGGCTTTGGAAGCCGCCAATGCTTATATGGCTGGTGAAGTCATTTCTGAAGTGTATCAAGAAGGTCGTGGCAAGGACTTCGACCCAAAACCTTCAGATAAGGTTGAAATTGGAGGGCAAAGCCAGAGGCTCGACGCCATCTATGAAGATGAGCCTTTGGGATTTGAGAAGGATCCGTTGGCAAATAATGTAAAAATGCTAGCACAAGACCCCTTAGAAGAAGTGGACCTCAGTGAAGGGACAACCAAAAGGCCTACCTACATCAGTTCCAATCTTGATCCCCAGTTGAAGGTCAAAGCAGTTCAGTTGTTGAAAGAGTTCAAAGACTGCTTCGCCTGGGATTATGATGAGATGCCTGGTTTGAGTAGGGAGTTGGTCGAACACAAGTTGCCTATGACACCTGGGAAAAAACCAGTCAAGCAAAATCCAAGACGGTTTGCACCAGAGATATTGTCAAAAATCAAAGAGGAGGTCGAAAGACTGCTTCGTTGCAAATTCATTCGCACTACAAGGTATGTCGAATGGTTGGCTAATATAGTACCCGTTATTAAAAAGAATGGGTCTTTGAGAGTTTGCATTTATTTTAGAGATTTAAACTCTGCAACTCCCAAAGATGAATATTCAATGCCAGTAGCAGAAATGTTAATAGATTCTGCAGCAGGACATGAATATCTTAGTATGCTGGATGGATATTCTGGTTACAACCAAATATTCATTGCTGAGGAAGATGTTCATAAAACTGCTTTTAGATGCCCTGGAGCCTTAGGCACCTATGAATGGGTAGTGATGCCTTTTGGTCTCAAGAATGCTGGTGCCACTTACCAAAGGGCAATGAATTCAATTTTTCACGATTTTATAGACACATTCATGCAAATTTATATTGATGATATTGTTATAAAGTCTGTTTCTGGGAGTAGTCACATTGACCATCTTCGACAATCCTTTGAAAGGATGAGAAAATATGGTCTTAAAATGAATCCTCTTAAATGTGCTTTTTGTGTGCAGGCAGGGGATTTCTTAGGCTTTGTGGTCCACAAGAAAGGGATTGAAATAAATCAGAATAAAACCAAAGCCATAATGGAGGCGAAAGCGCCATCAACTAAAAAGGAGTTGCAGTCGTTGTTGGGCAAAATCAACTTCTTAAGAAGGTTTATATCCAACCTGAGTGGCAAAACACAAGCTTTTTCGCCATTGCTTCGTTTTAGCAAAGATGGTTTCGAGTGGGGGCAATTACAACAGGAAGCCTTTGACAAGATCAAGGAGTACCTAAGTCACCCTCCAATTCTTTCACCACCTTGTCGAAACAAAAGTATGAGATTGTACATAGCTGCATCAGACAAAACCCTAGGGAGCATGTTAGCTCAGGAAGATGAGAATGGAGTCGAAAGAGCCATTTATTACCTTAGTCGAGTTTTAAATGATGCAGAAACTAGGTATAGCATGATTGAAAAGTTATGTTTATGCTTGTATTTCTCTTGTACTAAACTGAAGCAATATATAAAACCTGTTGATGTGTATGTTTCATCTCGCTTTGATGTTATAAAACATATGTTATCTAAACCTATTTTGCACAGTCGAATTGGCAAATGGGCATTAGCATTAACAGAATTTTCCTTAACATATCAACCTTTAAAAGCTGTGAAAGGGCAAATAGTTGCAGACTTCATAGTTGACCATTCCATAAATGAAAATGATTTGAATTACGTCGAATTAAGATCTTGGAAATTATACTTTGACGGATCAAGTCATAAAAATGGAACAGGAGTAGGAGTATACATTATTTCTCCTGGAAAAATTCCAACAAAATTCAAGTACAAGGTCGAAGGGCCTTGTTCTAACAATGAGGCTGAATATGAAGCATTAATTGCTGGCTTTGAAATTTTGTTAGAATTGGGGGCAACTAGAGTCGAAATAATGGGAGATTCAGAATTGGTTATAAAACAAATCACAAAGGAGTATAAATGTGTTAAAGAAAATCTCATTATGTACTTTGTGATAGCCAATAGATTATTAAATAAATTTGAGGTAGTGGCCATTCAACACATACATAGAATGGAGAATCAAGTTGCCAACGACTTGGCCCAAATTGCTTCTGGATACAAGGTGTCGAAAGAAAACCTTCAAGAAGTAATTGAGGCAAGAGGTAAGGTGGTGGTTGTTGGATTATGTCCATCAGACTTAGAAACAACGAGGTTTGGGTGCATGGATGGCGAAAATTTTGAAATTTTGGCTATAGATGGTTTGACGGATGAAGACTGGAGAAAGCCAATAGTTGAATATCTTCAAAACCCAACGGCTTCGACAGAGCGAAAAGTCAAATATCAAGCTTTAAGCTATGTGCTATTGGGTAATGAACTGTTTAAAAAAACCCCTGAGGGAGTCTTGTTGAAATGCCTTAGTGAAGCAGAGGCGTATTGGGCACTTTCGACAGTACATAGTGGGGCATGTGGAGCACACCAAGTTGGCCAGAAGATGAAATGGTTGTTGTTTCGACAAGGCATGTATTGGCCCACTATGCTGAAGGATTGCATAGAATTTGCTAAAGGGTGCCAAGAATGTCAAATTCATGCTGGCATACAGCACATTCCTGCGAGTGAATTACATTCTATAGTGAAGCCATGGCCTTTCAGAGGATGGGCTTTGGATATAGTGGGAGAGATTCGCCCAGCATTTTCAAAGAACCAGAGATACATTTTGGTGGGTATTGATTATTTCACCAAGTGGATTGAGGCAATACCATTGGTGAATGTAGGGCAGGAAGATGTTATTGAGTTCATCCAAAGTCACATTATTTATAGATTTGGTATTCCTGAAACAATTACTACAGATCAGGGATCAGTGTTCACTGGTCGAAAGATGCAGGAATTTGCCAAAGAAATAGGTTTTAAGTTAGTAACTTCTACACCTTATTATGCTCAGGCCAATGGGCAGGTCGAAGCTGCCAATAAGGTAGTAATTGGACTAATCAGGAAACATGTGGGAAAAAGGCCTAGAAATTGGCACAAAACATTAGACCAAGTTCTTTGGGCGTGTCGAACATCCCCTAGAGAGGCTACCAACACTACCCCCTTTCGACTCACTTTTGGTCACGATACAGTATTGCCTGTTGAGATTTATCTACAGTCCGTGAGAATTCAAAGACATCATGAAATTCCCTCTGAGAATTATTGGGAAATGATGATGAATGAATTAGTGGATTTGGATGAAGAAAGGCTTAGAGCCTTAGAGTTGCTGAGGAGACAAAAGAAAAGGGTCAAAGATTCCTACAACAGAAAGGTTAAATCTAAATCTTTTGCATGTGGGGAATTGGTTTGGAAGGTGATTTTGCCCATGGATCGAAAGGATAGAACATTAGGCAAATGGTCTCCTAAGTGGGAAGGACCATTCCAAGTCATACAAGTGTTCTCTAATGGAGCTTATGAAGTGGAAGAGTTAGATAAAGACAAAACAATCTTGAAAGTAAATGGCAAGTATTTGAAAAAATATAAGCCTATGCTGCAGGAGATTCATATTAAAACGTAAGCTTTATTTAATAAGAGAAGGCCAAAATAGGCCAAGTTAGGCTAATATGGCATACAAAGCAAAGAGAAAATAGTACAACATTTTCTTTCTCAAGGAAAGGTTATTCGTAATCTTTCCAATCTATGGATTTGAGGAATTCCATATAATCTGCATCTGGCTCATCATCAGATTCTTGGGTGCTGGAGCGCCCTTTCTTGGAGATCTTCATTTTGGTTTCCTTCTTCTTGGCCAAAGAGGCTGCTCCAATTGAGGCATTGGGTTGTCGAGGCGCCTCTACTTTCTTTGTTTCCTCAGTTGCCTTGGCCTTTCCAGCCATCTTCTTGGTTGGAGGTTTCTCTGAAGTATTCATGGTTGCTTCTATGCAAAGCGTGGCCAGATGGAAGAGATTTATAGAGGCTAAGGGCTAATTGGATTGGCCAGCCAAACGGTGGAAATAGGTGAGTGATTCTTGGAAATAGGCCCGAGGGCTATGCTATGAGTGTCACATAAAAGCTAGAGGCTTATGCCTTGGAGTTTAAAGCGAGAAGGATGATTTTCCAAGAAAAGGATAAAATGCTTTAAATGCAAGTTTGACTGGTAAAAAAAAAAAAAGCCAATAGAGAGCATCATCATGCAAAATAGGTCGAAAAGCAGTTAAAAGCAGAATAATAATGATAAATTAAATCAGTGCCAACAAGCATAAAATTGTCATTACATAAAAAGCCTGAAAAGGCCAAGAAACAAGTGACGACTAGACAAATGAAATAAAGGTATCAGAAGGGAAGCCTCGACGCCAACTGAGAAAAAGAGTTTATATGATATTTGAGTCGAGCATTGCACAAGGATTCGTCAAGTTTTGTGTCTGCGAGCTCTTTCTCATATCTTTGAGCCGCTTCAATATGATCAATAGCATGCTTCGTCTCTTCAGCCATCTCAGTGTCGTCGAGTTGGCGCAGATCACGATTGCGGTTTTTAGCATTCACAATTTTTGCTTGTAGCTCTGTGATCTGCTGCTTCCACGCTTCGATGTCCTTCGTGTTGGAGGCTATCTCGTCTTGTTTCTTCTTTTGATCAGCCTACAGACGTTGGATTTCGTCATACGCCTCTTGTGCACTACAACAGGCTGCACACTCACTGCCAGATGTTCTCTCGATGGTATCCTTGATCAAGGGAAGCAGTTTTATTTCTGCAGATATTTGGTTCACCACGGCAGTTAGCTCTATCAGAAAACCAGAGACATCTGGATTGAGGGTAGTGAGTTCAATCTTTGCGAGGGTGTCCTTCAGGTAAACGGATGCAGTTGGATCGGAGGCCAGAATTTTGTAAATATCCCCTTTGAAAAAAAATTTCTTGATGGCTTGGAGAATTGATTGGGCGAAGTCATCTGGCGCTGAGGTCGAAGAAACAGAGGAAGAACCATGCCTTTGCTCAAGAATCAATTTGGAAAATTCACGTGGGTTCGACCACTTGAGTTCTGTCAGCGAATCCCCAGCTAGTGGAATAACCCTAGGCGAAGGAGTATGGTGGGGGCGAGGTTCAACTTGTTCTTCTTCCTCCTCTGTTGATTCCCCTTCCGCTTCATCTTCTCCCTCTCCCATTTCCTCATCAGATTCATCTGCAGCTGGTTGCACATTCTCCTGCCGATCAACTGGTGAGGTGGGATCAAGAGTAGCGTTGTGTGTTTGGATCTCAGGTTCACGCCTTTCGTCTTCAATCGTCTGGACCTTATCCATGGAGGTACCCTGATTGATAGGTGGTGGGCTTGAAGCGTCATCCTCATCAGAGTTAGCTCCCTCTGCTTGTGCGTGCTGAGTTGGGGTTGGAACTGGTGCTGCAGTGGTTGCTGTAACACGTGGAATAGGTTGATTAATCTCACTCAGACCAGAGCCAATATCAGAAGAGGGGTGATAAGTTGGCTCACCTTGGCTGTTGAGAAGCGTGGTGGTAAGGCTTTCTGAAGTTGGGTGAGGAACGGGTTCGTCAAGTGTAGCGGTGGCGAAGTTGCGTGGAGTTGGTTGAGGGTCCGGATTGTTGATGATAGATGCCTGAAGAACACAAGTGGAGATAATGAGAATGAAATAATAGGCAGGGGATGTCAAGCATAAAAGGAAAGGTAATGGTATGCATACCTGAGTTTGCTCAACAGCAGGACTTGATTCTTCAACCCCATGGTCACCAAGAGGGGGCCTCAAGGCTACCTTGGAGGGTTCCTTCTCGACACCACTTGTAGTGGGTGTCTGTTCGAGGATTTTGGCCACCTTCGAAGGAGGTGGGCCAGCAGGTCCAGAGGCCTTTGTGGGTTTTTTCCTTTTTCTCGCGAGAACCTCTTCAGGAGATTCATCTGAGGCCTCTGAGACTGTAACCACAGCTGGGGCATCTTTCTTGCCTTTCTTGGAAGGTGTGGAAGGCTTTCGACCAGTCTGAAGAGGTGGTGAAAGTGAGGAAGAAATTCATAGAGTACAAGTAAAAACGAAAGGTGCAAAGTATACCTGTGTACTCCCTTGGTCTTTGCCACTTTGCAAGGTGGCAGCTCTAGTCGAGGCAGCTTTCCTCGCCACAGCTGTAAAACAGAAAAATTGTTACAAGTTAATGATGACGTGAGTGGTCATAAAGCCATGGATTAATGGTTTCAAACCTTCATATATTTTAGATTCAACACGAACGTCCTGAATTCCTATATGAAGGTGTCCTTTAAAATTGTCCAACACATGCTTAGTCGAAACCACTCGTTGGGCCTTTGGCTGAGCCTGCTGTCGAAGAAGTTTTAAATGCTCCCCGCAGACAAACCAGTCTGGAAATGGAGGGGCAAGCGCCACTCCAAAATCAGCAGTAGGTAGTCGAGGGAACTTGGGAGGAAAAAGTTTAAAAGCTACCTCATAACGTTTCTCACGAGGGACGTTCGGGGGAAGTTTTAGTTGATCTAGCTTAGCTAGAAACTTTCTTTTTAGAGTGACAGCAGCCTCATGAATGGTTCGACTAAGATCATTTGGTAGATAGACGGTTTCAAAGTATTTTTGAAAAGCCTGTATCTCTTCGACGTGAGTGGACTTACTCTTTTTTGTCTTGTCCTGCACATTGAGAAAAGCTTGGTCAAGTAATGAAGAAAGCATAGCCACATCGAGGAAATGCTCGCTATAGTGCTTCGACCACCAGAGGTGGAAGGAAGAAGTACAAAGAAAAGAAGGCTAAAAAAATACAGGAGAAAGAACTTTTCTTCTCTCATTATGACTGGCAAGGGTGAGGGAAACGTTTGCCTCGTCAAAGCAGGCAGTGTGGAGAATCACTTGACCCTTCCTCTCATACAGGCATCGAGGGAAACTTTGGGCCAGCCCAAACTGTCGAGAGACGAGGTTTGGTTGATAGGCGATGAGCGCTGACAAGCCTTTCCCTAGGTTCAGCCTGTGTATAATAAGTCTGGGGATTAGAAAAGCTTCCCAGATAGTAACAGACTCTTGATCAAGAGGTTGACGAGGATCTGGGAATGGCCTGGTGAACCATACAGGGCGACACCTCCTGTGAGCAAAGGGCGCCATGCTAGGAGTAAAATCATAACGCTTGGCAAACATCATAACATAGCTGGTAAAACCCCTTTGAGGGGTTTCGCCATCATCAGTAGGAGTAAGTTTGGCCAAGCGCGTCCCTTCGACACTCCTCTCCCGGATCTCGACAGAAGCTTCGTCAACCAGGCCTTTTCTGGGGAGGCTAGCCTCGAAGGTGGCATTAAGCCACAACTGAAGTAGCCAAAGAGGTCCACTCAGATGCATAGGACCTTGAGCCTCCATACCTTTCAGTCGAGAGGCCCCGTCGCTAATGGACTCATAAAGGTTCGCCAAAATGAGTTCACTCAGGCAAATCCCTCTGTTGTGATGGAGTTGGTTCGCCAAGGGCAAGTACTTCTTGGCTACCTGCAGGGATTTGGTGTAGAAAACGTATCTCGACAGCCAAACTGTGAGAAAAGTAATGTGTTCGTCATCAGACACCGGGTCTTCTTCTTGGTTGAAGTGGTGTTTGATGAAGAGAGTATACGTGAGTTTAGAACCTGAAATGTTGATGGTGTCATCAGCATCAAGCTCAGGATTGTAAGTGAGGCCATCTGGGAAAAGACCCGTAATGGCAGCTACGTCGAACAGAGTTGGAGTTACCATCCCACATGGCAGATGGAAGGTGAAGTGGGTGCAGTCCCAAAAATACAAGGACGCTGCCAACATATTCAGACAATAAGGGATGCTAGTTTTCGACAGCATGAGAAGGTCATAGATCCCTATTTGCTTCCAATGGTCAACCTTGACTTTCTCCATTTTTGCCATCCATTGGTCGAACTCCTTCAAGGGGTTGACGGCTCTCACCAACCTGGTGCCATCAACAAGGTAGCTAATGTCGAATTTTGGAAAAGGGATGTCCTCAGGAGACGTTTCAGCAGTGGCATGGATGTTGGAAAAACTTTTTTGCGCCAGCGGGCGTGTTCTCCGGTAGGAAGGGAGAAACTCACTTAGTCTCTCAGGGAGAATATACATATCAGCCAGTGGACCAGATAATGCGTAAGGTTTATTAGAGACTATTAAAGGGATCATTACCTGGGATTCATAAATGGCTTGTGATTCTTCGGTGGCAGGTTCCGGCAGACAGCGGCGGTTATCCACCAGTTGGGGGCCCAGAATATTGGTGAAAGGAGGAATGGTTTGCTTAAACTGTGAAGCCTTGCCACGCTGGGTTTTCTTTGGTTGGGTTTTAGCTTGAGAAGACGCCATTATTGAAGGAGGTAGAAAGATGGTGTTTTCTGGGTTTTTTTCGTAAGAGGAAATGAACTAAGAAGGAAGTTTGTTTGAGAGTTTGAAGACAAGGAAAAGTCACTAAATGGTGAAAGTGGGTTTTTATAAACGTTTGAAACCCCCAAAACTAAAGATCCACCGTTGAAGTTGAGAGGGTAGTGGGACACGTGTCCTGTTTCTGGAGACATGATAAAGGGGAGCAGTTATGTACAGACTGCAAACGTCTTTTTTCGAGAAAAAGTGTTATGATGAAAAACGGCTGAAGAGACGTTTTGAGAATTCATCATAATGGTGTGACGTCAGAAGCGTGGGTCAAAGGAATGGAACAGTTCAGCCACAAAAGTGGTTAATAGGGTATTTGGCTAAGGGCCATGCAAACAAGCGTCGAAAGGGTCTCTGGATCAAGAAATGGCCTTCCTACCAATCCTGGCGAAAGGTCATTCCTGGGGGGCAATTTGTTAACCCTCATTTTTCGACGCTAGGAAAGAGCAAATGTTGGTTCAAATTGTTAAAAGATTGTTTTTAACTAGAAGAGGGTTTTAGACCAAGTCCTGAATAAAGCTTGAGTCGAAGAGAGTACGCTGAAACCCCTCAAAATGGTTAAGTGTTGGAAAGTCTTTCGACCTTGGGGACGTGGAATACGCACTGCAAGGGCTGGAGGGAATTTCAGATATTTGAAATTCAAATAAGGGCAGTTGTGAGCGTGGGAACAGTTGAGACCAGGAGGAAGGCGCCAAGAAGGGACACGTTGGAGCAGTAACTACTACTTAGCAGTTATCCCTTAGCACTATAAATAGGAGTTAGATTTATGTAATAGGGGTGTTCATATTTTTGTACTTGTGACTCAAAGAAACTCAAAGTACCCGCGTGTAGAGAAACGAGTTCGCGAGAATGTACGTAATGTAACACCACCTCTTTCTTCAGCAATGCAATTTGTTTTCTTCATCATGTTTATGTTTCAGCACTTTACATTTTCTTAAGTTTAATCTTTCATGGCTTATCTTGTCCTTTGAGCTGTATTTTCAATCAGCCTTATGTTACACTGCAGTTGCACTTTCCTTTAGAAGCCTTCGACATCTATTTTTCTGCACATTTTACATTCAAAGTCTTTTACTTTCAAACCTCTCCCTTCACTGCATTTATTTTCAATTACCTTTTTATCTTCAAGAACGTGGAGTTCATTGCACTTTATTTCCAAAAGCTTTCATCTCCCTGCATTACTTTCGACAGCCCTTTACATTTGCCAGTATTTACTTTTCAAAGAACGTGGAGTTCGAGCATTTTCTCTCATTATTTACTCTCGACAGAACTTTACATTTCCTGTATCTTTATTTCTCAAAGCTCTTTACATTTCTGTCTTTTACATCCGACGTCTTTAAAGTTTTTGCATCATTTACTTACAGCCCTCTTTTTAAGCTTTTTACTTTACTGCGCAAGTAGTCGAACGTGGAGTTTGTGTAGTCTATTTTACTGTCGAACGCGGAGTTCATTTTACATTTCTTACATTTATTGTCGTCAGTTACATTTTCCCTTAAAACTTAGCACATGTCCTAGGATTTGTGTGATCGATCCTGCAAGTTAAATCAATTTGCGTTCAGATTGATAGATCAGAGGTTGTTTACCAAAATTCACGGCAAACACATGCATGACAACGTGACAGTGGAGAAACCTAATATACCAAGACCTCTAGATTAAAAGTAGATAGTTAGAGAGTCAGGCCAAGCAAAAATGAAACATTTTCTTGAGCCAAGCCAAGCATTACAAACTATTGGCACACTAATCAAAATTAAATCAAAGAAAAGCCAAGCCAAGCATTACAAACAATAGGCACAAATCCTTAAAACAGTTAAAGGCAACACAAACACAAATCTTAAAACTAAACATAAAATGAACGACAACAGAAAATCAATAATGAAAAACATAAACATTGTACTCAACAACAACAATCCCATTTTTAGGATCATACAAATAAATACTAATTTGAGCATAACCTCTAGCAAATCTGAAAAGTCCAGTCCCACCAACAACAGACATCTCTCTAACCTTATCATAAATAAGATTCGTCTCCAAGATAGTAATAGTACTTCCATTATACTTTCCTTCAATGAAGGCTAAATTCATAGCCATGAGAAAACCATAATCATCTTGTGATGTAGAAGCATACAAACCTTGACATTTTCCAACAAGTTTTGAACTCAATTCGGGTCCTAAAGTCAAAGGGTCGTCCATCATGAAGACTGAACCAAAATAAGAGTTCGAGTTTAACTTCGATGGTGATGGAACAACTATAGCTGAAGTTGGGTTTTTTCCACTTAAGTAGTTAGATACCAACATGACAGTAGTGTGGACATGAGTGTTAACATGGTTCCAAAAAATTTATGGTTCATTCATCTTAAGGTGCAACCTAGGTATGGTTCAACTTGGTTCTTCACCCCTATCTATGCCAGCCCTAGTGTGGACAATAGAAGAATAATGTGGAATGACTTCAAGAATTCCGCAGGAACTACCGAACAAACAGACACAACATCAGAACCAAGCCCCAACACCAATAACACCCTTTCACTAAAATATAAAAGATGATACTACAAACAGAAAAGCTGAAAGCAGACAAAAACAAATAACCACAACACTACGCAACTGGACAAACATGCCGAACAGGTTGCTAACTTAAAACCTCCTCTGCAAATTTATTAAAGCAAAACACACCGAGCTAATATCACATGTGAATCATTTTCTAAATAACAGAACTTAATTGCACAAGAATTTTTGTATCAGAAATATCCCCATGACTTACCCTCAATCATCAACAACTGACACAGAGACCGAGCAACTGCCAGCATCTGGCGTAGAATATAATTCTGCAAAAGAAAGGAAAATAATTAATATGTATCAATAAAGTAATAAGACACTATTTTTTATTGACATCTTACCATCCTCAATTCGAACAATATTATCGAGATCCTCAATACTAAGAAAAGACGGAACTACTCCTTTGAGCCAATCTTCAGTACAAATAAGTGCTTCCACACTAGCCGATGTTAAAGAACTACGATATGCTTCAAGGATCCTTCCTCCATTACTGAACGCTGATTCAGAGGCTACACTGGATATCGGTATGGCTAAAACCTCTCTTGCAATGCTTGCAAGTATTGGATATCGGCTTGAATGCACCTTCTACCACTCTAGCACATCAAAATTTGGAGGAAGGTTTTCTACTTCTTCTTGAATATACTTCTGTAATTCTGTCTCTGATGTGTTGCACTCATCTGACAGGTAGAATTCAGCGCAATGGTACGGATCATTAACTGTATTAAAACCACTTGATAGATTGACAGAACTACCTAGACGAGACACTTCCTTACCAGGGTATTCATCAAAAATAGACTTCAAATATGAATCTAATTTTGTTTTCAAATATTCTGCATCACCACTATCATAAATCCTAGCCGCCATCCATACCACCAGCTTCATTTTACATCGAGGGTCTAATACCATTGCAATCAACAACAACATGTTAAGGTGGTCAGGTTTTCCCCAATATTTATTGTACTTTGCCTTCATCTTTATAGCCATTGACCTTACCTTTACATCTTCCGAATTACACATGTTCAAAATGCTTCTTCCAATGCCAAAAACCTTAAGCATATACGTGTTGCTTGTCACATAAGAAGATCCCGAAATACGCACTGTAGCTTCATGAAATATCTATAGAAATGGAAGGATTAACTCAACATGCTCCCAATCTTCTTGTCTAGGCACTCCTTTATCCTTACTCATTTCATTAAAATATTTCTGGTATCTAAATTCTAACTTTGTAAAGGTCTTGTTATGTTTTAATGCACCCTTTAACATTAGATATGTTGAGTTCTACCGAGTCTCACAATCTCTCCCAACATAACCTTTATATCCAATTGTTTCATGATCACCGCTGCACGAAGGAGTACGCCTCACATACCTCACCGTTGCACAAATTCTTACAATAGAATCATCAACTTCTTTCATTCCATCCTTCATAATAAGGTTTAATATGTGGGCACAACAGCGTGTATGAAGGTATTCTCCATTCAAAACTAGGCCATTCTGAGAGAGAAGCCATCTTTTGAGATTTTGAATTCCAACATCATTTGAGGATGCATTGTCCACTGTCATACTAAGCACACGATTTAGTTCCCAACCATTTAAGCACTTCTTAACTGTTTTGGCCATAATCTCTCCTGTGCAGTCTGCGACTTCAGTAAAATTCAAAATCTTTTTGTGTAGCTTCCAATTGTTATCAATGTAATGCCCTGTGAGACACATGTAATTAGAGTCTTGGGTAGATGTCCATGTGTGTGTAGTGATACAAACTCGACGACAATTTTGTGACAAAATAGTCTTCATCTTTGCTTTCTCTGCGTCCCAATTCTTCAAAATATCGCGTGCAAATGTATTGCGTGATGGGAACTTAAATTTTGGTTGTAAGCCATAAATGAACCTATGAAAATATGGATGCTCTACCTTTTGAAATGAAAATTCCATGGCTACAAACATTTTTGTCAAGTCCATTCGGCTTACTTCTTGGTCAAATTTGGGAACCGAAGGGGATGAATTAACAACTGCTTCCCTATTTTCCATTGAGCTTGAAGATGGTTCATGCATTGTCGCATTCACCGAATTATCTGGATTATCACTACATCTTCTCAAATGAGCTAGCATAGCACTTGTTCCACCATTATACTTGATCAAGGAGCCACAATGCCTGCATTTTGCTGACTTAGACATTTTCGTGTTCGGCGACATCAGTGTAAAATGATTTCATGCTTCTAATCGATTTTTACGCTTTTGAGGCAACAAATCAGCATTATTAAAAACTGGAGGTGCAGAACCGATACGTTCTTCTGTCTCAAAGTCTGTAACGCTGTCATGACTATCCATATCGAAGTTGCTACAATTTCGCTGAAAATTTTTAAGCACCAGTCAGATCTATAAGAAGAAGCTAGATGCAAAAGCCATAAGATATTTACACACTAAAAACACTTGTAGATATTTACTCAGAGCAATATTTACTTTGAGTGTTACCGAAACGATAGCGTAGTCGAAGCTAATTCAATCCTCTCAATTCGCTTCACAATATTCAAAACTTCACTGATTCGAACAAAAACACGGAATGTCTCCTGCTGCTATACGTCAGGTTGCTTCAACATCTCCCATGGTGCTCGATTCGTGTTGATGAGAAGCAGATATATGGTGAAATTGAAAATGAATTTGAATTGGAGCGAAACGTGAGATTTATGGTGAAATTAAAGATGAATTGAATGAGAATCTAGGGTTCAAGTTTGGGGAAGAACAACATAGAGTGAAATTTAAGAATCTAGGGTTCAAGTTTGGGGAAGAACAACATAGAGTGAGAATGTGAATAAAAAATATAATATGTAGTCACTAATTAGAAATATTAAAAAATTGTAATTAAAATATTTGTTAAATAATAGTATTTATATTTTTGATAAATTTATGAAAAGAGTTTATAACAATTTAAACTAATTTTTAAATGCAATTAGATTAATTGAATTGCTTAAAATAAACAATTCAGTTTATTAACTATTTAAATGATTCAAGTTTATTATGGTTCAATTCAATTCAGATTAGATATTTAGATTAGTTAACCAAATTTTTGAACACCCTACTCCCAACCATAATTTGCTTCATCGGAAATAACCTCCGTTCAACCTTTTATTGCTGCTCAAACTTTCATGCCCATGGTGCAGTGGAACTATAAATTAGTTAAATTCTCCTCTTCTTGATTACAAATAACACATTTTAGAGGAGAATTGGTCATCTTAAATCCAGTAGCTTTTACTTGGATTGATCCAGGAGGTATTTGGGGTGTGCCTGAAATTCAAAACCATCCAGTCAGTCTTATGGAGGTCTGTATTAAAAATATAATGGCTGTGCGGGAAATGTCACTTTCATCATACCAGGTTCAGTAATAGGTGGTATAGTGTCCTATTGATAAGGGCTTTATCGAGTTTTCGTAAAGCAGATGCGTAGGGCGAAGTGCTTTGCAGTCATTCTGTTCGGTCGCAGTGCTCCTTAGCAGGAAAAGATGGATCCTGTAGTGTGGGCAACATAGGTTGGCAATCTGTCTCGCATGTTTTAAACATTCCCTATGTTAGTAATATTCAGTCCAAATTCAAGGAGAGTACCATGACAAGGTAATGATATTCATGTGGGGGTGGTTCGAACGGTGGTCATCTTGGGTGAGATTCATCATTAGACATGAATTTCCTAGGCGGTTTAGAGAGTTTTAGAATTAGATATAGACTGCAGACTTTCATGAAAATGTTAGAAGACTATCACATTGATTGGAACTGTAACAAGTTGCAGTGGAGGCGGGCCAAAGCTTGATGCCATTGGAAGTCTGATCTCAAGTGTAGTCGCGGTGATAATAGCGCTCGTTTATGTGGTGTTCTGGTCTTTAGGGTCTATTTTTTTGCTTGATGTTGTTATTTGGAGGGTGCAGTTGGTTTGCCCAGTTCTTGCTGAGAGTGTGTTTCCTTCTTCTCTAATTGTTGTAGCATACTCTTGGTTGTTTAGGGTTGGTGTAGTTTGTTGAATTATGGGGGGTTAGGAGATTGAGAGTTAGGCTGTTGTTTGGATGTTGTCTGCAATCTGCTAGCAGAATCTGGAACTGATATGGGCTTGGGGTTGGTCTTACCAATTGTACTTTGTTATTGTATCCTGTTTTACTAGCATTTCTTGTGCTAGTTTTTATTCTAATGATATTTTTGCTTCTCAAAAAAAAAAAAAACACATTTTAGATCTCCACCATTCTGAATTATCCCCCTCCTTGCCAATTGAGATTTGAATGGTAACCTGTCTTGGAAGAGTTTCCAACCAATGATCTTGAGTTTTTGAGGAACATGTGTCTTCCACAGACCTTGCATTGCTAAAAGCTCGTGTTCACCCAACAAGTCACTCGACTCTTCAATTGAATCCTTTTCAACAAACATGTAATAGGATTTTGTTGGCAGCTTGATTGGAAGGTAGATTTATCTCATGATCAGTTACAACAATGTGAAGAATTATTGAGCCACTAAATCAGGTTCAATAATAGTCTAGTTACTCCTGATGAACTCAAAATTAATTCCATCAGACCCTGGAGTTTTGCAACCTTCACTCTCCCAAATTACATTCTTAATCTCTTCCCTAGAAAACCGCTCTTCTAGTTGAAAGTTATCTTTAAACGACAGATTCTTGAAGTCCACCCCATTCTTATCAGGTCTGTTAACATTTACTTCTTTGAACCTCTCAACAACGTAATTTCTAAACTCCTCCCAAATGCCCTCAACATCCTCAATCCTTCTTCCCCTATTACAATTAACAAAACAGATGAAATTATTTCTATATATCATCCTCGAAACACTATGAAAATTATGGAATTCAAATCACCATCCTTTAACAAAGACACCTTAGACGTTTCCTTTAAAATAATCTCTTTATAAAGCTTTTTTTCCAAATATTATTTGAGGTGGATTTTCTTTTCTCTACCACTTTAGACCAAATATCTACTGCATAATTACCTACCAGGTCACTCAATTCATTTATCTCTTTTACTTCCTCATCTATCTTCATACCTAACCACCTAAAAACATCTTTATTCAGCCAACTTAATCTTTTAGAGCCTTCAACTTTTCTTTTAAAATGAAGGCTTTCCAGCTTTCTATCTTAAAATGTTTTCATTCCTCCTCCACAAACTTCTCAAATTTAGGGTGGTCTATCCAACAATTATTTAATCTAAAGGGCTTTGAGACCCTATTTAGAGAATTTGCCTTCAACCAAATGGGACGGTGGCAAAAACTGTCTCTAGAACATTTAGAATGTCATATTGCTCATAGATTTTCCATCACCATTGAACTAATATTAAACTATGAAGTTCAATCAGTTTTTCTAATGGAATTCCAATAAATTTTAATTATGGATTCATCAAAAAGTAATGAGTTTTATATATTAATTAAAATTTTTTAAATTATTAATCATTACTATTTTTTATATCTTTAAACTGAAAATTTTAAAATATATATATAGACACACATAAGTAATTGCCCAATAAAGGCCTAGGACTCAACGTCCCGCGCCGTGTAATTGCCCAATAACTTGAGGCCCACTTGTTTAACATGCTCCACCAAACCCAAAGTAAATATATTTACAAAGAGTTTTTAGGTACAAAATCTCTAATTTCCACTATCTTTGATGTTATCTCAGACCCTAAACTGATTTGAGCATTGGAGTGCTAACCGTAAAGGTATCCCCTCTGAACCGTCGTATCAGAGATTAACAATGTTGATTCAAGATCAATGCTTCTAGTTCAAGAAGCATCGTGATCGCTAACTTCAGTCCACGGTGCCACAACATAAAGTCACATGTGAAGCTCCACTCCACCACGATTTTTGTAATCTCATCCATTTTTTGTTCTACAACGGAACAATGACGCCGTTTGTGGAAATTGACTTCTGATTTCTAGGATTTCGCGTTCGATTTCTAGACCTGAAATCCGAAAGCATCTCAGTAGAAGAATAAAAGCCTTACTTAGTCAAACTTATAGATCTAAGGGTTTTTGATCGGTTAAACCTCATTTCAGACTTCAGTTCGATAAAGATCTCATCGAAGATCTCCACTTCTCACTACCACGGGGGTTCACAAATGGAATTTTCCCGATATGAGAAATATCCGATTAGATTCATGTCAAGGCTGAGCAACATTGAAAATAATCACCTCAAAAACGCCATCACACCAGCCTTGGGAAAGCTTATATGCAAAGGGTACTGTAGCTACCCAGAGTCGGGCATCTCATCATCGTAATCGCCTTATGTCAGTTATCTCACCATCGTAATAAATCGATTATGGCACGTTCAACCTATACAGTGATCGAGGTCAGGTATCTCATCATTATAATTGTCTTATGTCAGTTATCTCAGGGAATAAAATTACCTACTGAGAATTGCCCATCAACTATATCCTCCTTCCAAACCCCGACATTATTTCAGTGGAAAGACTACAAGGACAACGATGGTGTCAGCCGAGGGGAAGGATAATTCACGTGCAATGGGCATCTCGAGCATAACTACCCAGGAGATTCTACATGAGACAAAGCCAGAAAAGCATCGAGGAGCGATCGACCACAAAAAATGCCAATAAGAATCTCCTCAGCACCCAAGCAAATATTCGACCTTCCGAGGCATCTTAAAGAAAACTCAACCCTAAGAACCAGAACTGGGCACATTAATAGAAATCAGGCATCTTCCGAGTCGAGGAACCAGTCCTCCGCATAAGCCGACCATGAAGCCACCCAAATAATACATCTGAGGACGAGCGATCGATACACACTTGTAACAGACCGCAAGATTTGATAAATGTATTTGTAAATCAATTATATAATAGTGAAATATATATATATATATATATATATATATATATATATATATATAAAGGTCGGGGCATAGCTCTCGCGCCTATTCCAACATTAGATCTTGAACCATGCACACGGTTTCCACAACCCAGTGAAGAAATTCCTGGGATCTTTGTCGTGCCGAAGCCACCTACACACGGTTCCCACAAAAACCAAGAATATAACAATTTCCATATTTTAAAAACTAAAAACATCTTGCATTCAAAATTTCTTTCATCTTCAAACTCTAGTTGGATTCAAATCTTGATTATGAAGATTTGTAATTATTGAGGGAAACATGTCTTGAAATTAACTTTTCTTGAAGAGTTTGTAAAGATTTTTTGGAGGCTTTCAAGATTGAAATTGTTATGACTGGTGGTGACAAAATCCAGCTAAAAGAAGGAGGTTCTTCAGAGTTGTTGTTGGATAATAGGGAATGGTAATAAGGTTAAAATTTGCCAAGATCTTTGGCTATCTTATCAAGGCTGGTTTAAAGTCCTAACTTGGAGACCCTTAGACTCTAAGGTGCTTTAGGTTAGGGAACTAATTGATGGGAATAACAATTCTTAGAACACTTCCCTTATAAATTAATCCTTCCAACCCTATGATATTAATATGATTCTTCAAATTCCTATTGGAGATAGAAATGAGGAGGATATCCTCATGTGGATAGGGAAAACATTAATTATTCGGTTATGACTGGTTATCACTACTTCTACAGGATAGACAACCAAGATAAACTGAAACATTCGAAAGTGAAGGATGATGTTCAGGTTTTAGGTGGACAAGTGGTGTGTTTCTCACAAAGGTGCCTAGTCCTACACTATGTATTAATGCTCCCTAGTAAACTCCCCCCAACAATGGTATCATGAGCCTTTGTTTCGAGAAAGAGATCGACTTACTTGTATCGAAATGCCCAGGAAGTGGTGTTCCGTTGAAATCGACGCCCAGGAAGAGGTGTATCGAAATGCCCTTGAAAGGCCTCCCTTGAAAAAATGTGTCAACGGCTGTACACGTATAAAAAAATTAAAAAGGGGAAACATTGTGGACTCACACTTGAGGGGGAGTATTGGAATAATATAAGCAAGTGTGAGTAAGTGGGGAAATAGTCCTACATTGGATAGGAATGTGATGACTTGAGCATTTATAAGTGGGAGAACCCACTCACCTATCACCTTAAGGTTTTAGGTGGACAAGTGGTGTGTCTCTCACAAAGGTGTCTAGTCCCCACTATGTATCAATGCTCCCTAATGAAAACTCCTCTAACAGAAACTTTGGAATGTCAAAATCGATCATAGGATTAGGACTCTTAGTTGGCACATCCTTACTAATTCTATCCCGGTTAGGATAAAGCTCAACGAAGAGATGCATCAATCGTCCCTTGTTTTGCACTAAATGTCTCTGGTATGGCGAGACTCTGGATTATACTTTTATGCACTGTGAGTGGGCCAGAAAAATTTGGTTTGGGTTCTAACTTGATATTAACTTCTACCATAACTAAGTCTATATCATCTGAGAGTGGATCTGGGACACCATAAAAACTAAGGATAATGACACAATTAAGAAAGTGTTGGCTCTTCTTAATTGTATTTGGTGGGCTCATAATAGATCAATGTATGAAAATATTGTTATCTCTACAACCGATAACATTAAATATGCAGACCATACTATTAATCAAGAAGAGGTTTCTAGGAGAGGGAATGATCCTAATCATCTCCCAAACCAAAAGTACTATGCTAATAACATGCCTAAAGAGAGCAGTCAACATAATCATATTTCTAAAGAGCACAACCAGAACAAGCAGAAGTACTATATGGGCAATATCATGACTCAACAGAGAAAAAGTAAAAGAAAGAGGGATAAACTTGAGTGGAGTGAGTATCATGCTAGTAAACGACATCGAACCCCTATTGAGTATGTGAATCATTCTTATAGTCATAATAACCATCACAATAACAGTATGTATAAGTGGAAAGGTAATTACAATAATATGTGGAATAAGGATGATAGTGGAAAGTTTCATAACTTGCATGATATCTCGGGCTAGATTAACATGTCTAGCAAGTAGGGGAAACATCACACCAACACCAAGGAGATGAAGGGCTCCAGTTCCAAGAACTACATAGGAAATGAGGATGAGAATAATAGGGTTAACTTTTTGGAAAGCATCACCTAGAGATGTTTAACATGGGGCATCTAACGACTTTCAGTATGAAAAGTATAAATAACTAGAGTAAGAATATTACTCAAAACCTGGAGGATAATGTTAATGAGAAAAATAGTATATACCATAATGGAAGATGGGAGAAGGGAGAGTGTTCCAAGCACCAAAGAGGACAGCCACATAACAACAACTCGCAAGACAATAAAATTTCCACTCAGAATCAGAAAAATAATATGAATCAACATAGTAACCAGGGGGAGAATCACACCTACAATAAGGAGGATATATGGAATAGAAAACTAATCATTGAGATTAATCCTGAAGATGATCAGCAAATCAATACTTTGAAAGAGTATATGGATGATGAAGGAAAAGAGAAAGAGAGGGATTTTACCCTGATAAGGCATCTGTATAATGAGAAATGGAGTATCAACTTTAATAATCACAACATTGTTGCCCATATTTATGATAATTCTATGAAGAACATAAACTTTGATAAGAACAACAATTACATCTACAACAACGAAAAATATGCACCAAAAGATTAACTACCTCAAATAGAATATCTAGAGTAGTTACAACCAAGCTATGCAAATAATTATCAAGCATCCCTAAAAGGATCACTGCAATAGCATTGTTCGAATCAACAACTAAGGAAAGGAGGGATCAAAAGCTCAGAGAGGGAACAATTGTAACACCCTAATTACCCCCGCGATAATTATAATAACAATCAGAGTAAATTAAAAAATTAACTAACATGCAATTAGGATGCTACAAATCAACATACTATCATACCTCAAATTTGTCCTACCTTTTTCAAATTTTCATTTGTATGATTTTATTTTTTAGTTTGCATCGCCACACTTCTGAATTATTTTTGTTTGGTTGTTATGTTATTTCATTTCAGTTTATCTTCATTTTAAATATAACCCTGCGTTGCAGATGGCTTTTGTCTATTTTTATTGCAAAAATTGAACCTCGATCCATGGAATTGACAATCACATGTCATTATGCCGTTGGTTTTAGTTTCAATACATAAACCAGTTATTTTCGTCGTGTTTCAATCTGTACGCACGACACTCCAATTTTGTGGTCACTATGTATAAACTGGTTTTGAGCATATTTCAATTTTATTTCGATTCTGTTTTATTTCAAAATTCAATAACCATTTCCAATTAAAATCACTTTTTATTCAATAAGATTAATTAATTAATATTTGTTAATTAGTTAGCTTTAATTAGTCCGATTATATTGATGACATTAATTTTTATCGAATAATCTTAATGTTTATTTTCGAGTACCTTACTTAGTTAATTCAATTAAATCTTAATTAATCAATTAGTTGGTTTAAATGAATACAATTTGAAGTAAATCTTTTAGATAAACAAACATCCTGGTCCAACACCAAGTGTTTCATTTCAAATCCGATTAAATCATTTCTCAAAACCTTTTTCTTAACCAAATCACGAAAGTAATGGATTCTTTGAGTCTCGCATTCCTTGAATCCTTGAATGATTGCTCTTGAGGCAAACGTCTTGGGTTGTTTTTAGTTCAATCTTTTGTTTCTAAAATACTTGCCCAAATTACTTGGACAAACCTTGGAAAATTCATTGTCCATCAAACAAATTTTCATAATTAATCGAATGAAAAAGGTGTAGTTGGGATCAAGCATTCCGGTAATACCCCGATCAATTAGTTTTGAGGCCCACGTCTCATTCTTATCAAATAATCGCCATTCTCCTTTAAAATACTCAACCGATCGAACCTTACTTTCTCTTCCTCGTGCGATAGAAACCCTTAACATTCCCTAATCCAATTCCAATCTTTTTCTTCAAAAAGACATTTGTCTAATCCTTTCTAATTAGTACAAACTTGCGCTTAAGCCTCCCCTGCGAGCAAGCAAGCCATGTTTTACTGTTAGAATGCAATCTAGACACGTAGTCACCTTTAACACTCTTTAATCTATCAAACTCTTTTTTGAAAGGACATTGTTTAGTTTGTTCTAACGCGAACATAAACAAACGCTTTAAGCCTCCCATTGCGAGCACAAGGAACGTTTAACCGTTATAATGCAATCTAAACACCTGTTCATTAAAAAACACAAACCAACAAACAATAGTTCCACGAACTACGAACGCTCTGATTCTTCATTTTCGTCCAAATGAAGATATGTAGGCACAAAGGCCTCAATCCTTGGCAAGATACCCTTTTTTTTCCACCTTTTTCTACCTTCTTGTTTCTACCTTCTACCTTTTCTTCTTCCCATCCAAACTTTTTCCCGTAGTCCGAACTATGGATGCTTTGATTTCTCATTTCGCAATGAGAATACGTAGGCACAAGGGCCCCTATCCTTGGCGAGCACCTTAATAAAAAAACCATTCATTCCCCCCCTTAGAAGTGAACCTTTTACTCCTATCTTTTTTGTATTACTTGCTTAGAAGAAAATAAATAACATTAGCTAACATCATCATAAGTCGAAATAAAAGGTTCCCGTTGAGTACAACAGGCGTGAGGGGTGCTAATACATTCCCTTTGCATAATCGACTTCCGAACCTAAAATTTGGCTGCGATGACCATGTTCTTATCTCTTAAAGGTTTTCTCGATATTTTCCTATTCTTTATTGGAATGAATAAAATTCGGTGGCGACTCTGTTCGAACAACTTTTTTCCGTGTCCCATTACGAAGGTCGTATTTTTCGAGGTGCAACATCTGGCGACTCTTCTGGGGACCACATTGCTCCATGCAAGAGAGAGTCAAGCCTAACTTAGTCCAATTTGCGATGTGTGTTGGCTTTTCTTATTTATTTTCTTCATGTTTTCTCTTTATAATTGTTTGCTCTTTTATTACTCTCTCTTTTATATATGCTCATTATCATACTTGTCTGTTGGATCCTGGGATGGTATCATGAGTAAAGCTCTACGCCCGAGATTTGGAAAAAGAAGAGAGAACACCTAGTTTAGATTTAGAAGTTGAGTAGTGTTAGTCCCCGAGGACTAGCTCCTTGTGTGCCTAACATGAAAACTTCCCATAGAGTAGACCTTTTCGTAGATCTTGTTGTAACGCAGCTAGCCTGTTGCACAACTTGATTTATGAAGGGTCTATGACTTTGGGAACCACTCTTAGATCCAGTTTTTGTATTGGTGGTTGTGTAGTGTTAGACTCCAAGGACCCACTCCTTGTGTTCCTAGTGTAGCGAGCGATTTTGGACGCGGTTCTTAAGCGCTGTCGCTCTTTGGGGTTTACTACAGGTCGATTCATTTTTTATCCTATTGTGAACTGACTAAGGAAGGGAAATAGATGTCTCCAATTAACCCTGCTTGCATACTGAGTTTAAACAGCGATCTGTTAGGTTACGGATGCTATATGGTAATGGGGCCTTTCTTTCTTCTTACTTTATTAAGATGGAAAACTGGGACTATTCATGGGGAATTTGTCAGATTGGGTGGAGATAGGGGACTTTAGGTTTTTTTATTAGTGTGCTCGCTAAGATTTTTCTTTCAATCTTATGCTTACGTATTCCCGTTTACCGAAACAGGGAAATCAGAGCATTCGTAGTTCCTCCTATTCTATGGGAGGAAATGGGTGTTTTGGTGTCTTGTTCAAAGCCCAAGACGTGAAGCGAAAGGTGATCTATATCTTGTTCAAAGCCCAAGATGTGAAGCTGAAGGTGGTTTATATCTTGTTCAAAGCCCAAGATGTGAAGGTGAAGGGTCTATTTGTATCTTGTTTGAAGCCCAAGATGTGAAGCTAAAAGGTGTTGTCTTTAGAGAGAATTTGTCATATCTAAAGAGGGTCTATTTGTCACAACTGTTTATAAAGGAGAATTACTTTAACCAGGATGTGTGAATCCGGAAATGCCATAATTTCCTTTATAGGGGGTTCCAACCTGAAGGAGAAGACTTTAACTCAGTGTAGAGCAATGTTATCGTTCCTTAGGAATTTTTCATGCTAAAAGAGGGACAGTGGCATAGATGTAAATAATCCAGAGGCTTGCCGCTTCCAGCGATTAGATGAAGGGGAGGAGTTGTTGATGTTTGTGTACTGTGAACGAGGCACAACTTTCATGCTAAAAGGTTGATTGACTCAACCGGGGTTTTCCTTATACAAAGCCTAAGAAGAGGCTATTGGCCCAACAAGAGGGAGTTTTTATGTGTCTCGTACGAAGCCCGAGAGAGAGAGAGGCTAAAAGGGTTTACTCAATAGGAGAATCTTTTATACTCAACAAGAGAGTGTTTTTGTATCTTGTACGAAGCCCGAGATGGAGGCTAAAGGTTTTGACTCAACAAGAGAGTGCTTTATACTCAACAAGAGAGTGATTTTGTATCTCGTACGAAGCCCGAGATGGAGACTAAAAGGTGATTGACTCAACAAGAGAGTCTTTTATACTCAACAAGAGAGTGTTTTTGTATCTCATACGAAGCCTGAGATGGAGGCTAAAAGGGAGATTGGCTCAACAAGAGAGCCTTTTATACTCAACAAGAGAGTGTTTTTGGTATCTCGTACGAAGCCCGAGATGGAGGCTAAAAGGTTTGACTCAACAAGAGAGTTTTTGTATCTCGTACGAAGGCCGAGATGGAGGCTACAAGGTTTGACTCAACAAGAGAGTCTTTGTATATTGTACGAAGCTCGAGATGGAGGCTAAAAGGGTACTGTTTCAGTTGAGTGACAAGCCCAGTATGTTGGTTAAGAGAAAATTAGTTCTAATATGAGTAATGTTGCACTCATGGATTTGATCTGAGGATCGGGATTATTTCCTGTTCTCTAAGGAAATGGGGAATCCAAAGGGTATTTGAGACTGTCCAAGTTTGCGGGTGTTTCCTTACTTGAGAATGTCTCTGAGACTCGAGGATATTAGACTGTCCAAGTCTAGAGTTTTATCTTTTGTACTATGCTTAAAGAAACAGTAGTAGTACGTTTATGGTAGAAAGATCTAGACTCTTTGAAAGACTGTTCTATTAAGATGACTAATTTCTGTTCCTATACCTCTAGGAGGTCGTCGGGACAATTTGTACGAAGCCCAAGAGGAGGCTGGAAACTTTTAAGAAGCCGAGGGACAATTTGTACAAAGCCCAAGAGGATGCTATTATTCCCGGAGGAAGAAATCATTTAAACGAAGCCTAAGCGGAGGCTGTGAATACTTCTAAGAAGCCGACGGGTCCTTGTACAATGCCCAAGAGGAGGCGGAGATGCTTTTAAGAAGCCTGTGGATCCCCAAACCCCGAGAAGTTCAAGACAGGCTATTCACAAAGAATAGATCAAGCATGGAAAGTACGAGAATTTGGAAGAAACTCAAGGGATGCAATTCATGGAGAAGAGATCATCTCTGGGGCGTAGAGTTTCTTGACAATTCCTAAGGAGGACAGTCGAAGAGAAGACTGTATCTGGTGCTCCTATGGGGGATCTAGTATTGTCTATTTCTAAGAATGATCGAAACGGCTTTACCTAGTACTAGACGTAGTTGTCGGGGAAACTCTAAATATCTATACTATTATTACACAGTCGATATGAGTTTATGAAAGAAGACTTACAAGGAAACAGCCCCACAATACAGTTATATGTATATGAAAGCGGTAAATGAAAGCATATAAACACTTACTCAGTTGTAGAGCTTCCATGTTGTTTGGTAAGTTGTTCAACAAAGAAAGATTGAAAACAACAGTATATTTCAAAATCAAAGGAGAAAGTGCTTTGAAAGGAAAGATTGGGGCTTACAGCTCAAGGAGAGGCCCAAGTGAGTTTTGCCAGTGATTGCACTATGATATGAGTTTGTACAGTGGGACTTATACAAGTGACTGAGGCCCAAAATGTTTTCTATACAAGGGGAATGGGTCTTACACTCTCTCAAGAGGCCCAAAAAATGATTTATAGAAAAGAAGCGGGTCTTACTACTCGAGGGTAGGCCCAGATGATTTTGAAAAGGACGACGATCGCGCCGAGGTTTTGGAAACACCGTGGGACTTATACAAGTGATTGAGGCCCAAAAATAGGTTATGTAAAAAAAGGGTTGGGACTTACACTCTATTAGAGGCCCAAGTGAGTTTTAAGAAAAGAAATGGGTCTTACTACTCGAGGGTAGGCCCAATGGTTAATTTTGAAAACGGCGACGATCGCGCCGAGGTTTTGGAAACACCGTGGGACTTATACAAGTGATTGAGGCCCAAATTTTGGTATTTACAAAGGAATTGGGTCTTACACTCTATTAGAGACCTAAAGGTTTAAAAATGAAAAGAAATGGGACTTATAGCTCAAGGAGAAGCCCAATGGTCTTTTTTGTTAAAAGGCGACGATCCCGCCGAACTTTGTAAATGTACAGAGGGACTTATACAATATCTGAGGCCCAAAATATTTTATTTACAAAAAGGGTGGGACTTACACTCTATTAGAGGCCCAAAGTGTATTTTAGGAAAAGAAATGGGGCTTACAACACGAGGGGAGGCCCAGATGATTTTCAGTTTGAAAATGGCGATTGCACCGAGATTTTTAACGTATCGGGACTTATACAATAACTGAGGCACAAAATATTTTTGTACAAAAAGGGTTGGGTCTTACACTCTATTAGAGAGCCAAAGTGTTTTTGAAAAAAGATTTGTTAGGGTGAAAATCAAAGAAACCCTAATTTCATTTTTTAAAGGCATTTTTCAAAGAAAAATAAAGTAAAAAAATGATAAAATATCAAAGAAAATCATTAATCATGTTATAAACAATGATTATGGTTTATGAAAAAGTATTTTATCCACATGAATATTTAAAATCATTTTGGTTTTAAAAATCAAGAAAAAGAAATCATTTTAAAAGCATTTAAAACAATTTAAAACAATATTTTTGAATATATTAAAAATATATCAATTAATAATTTATTTTTTATTTTTTGTGGATTAAAATATTATGGAGTATGAATAAGAAGTGTGTAAAACAGAATTGGAAAATGATGATTTTTCCTATGTAAAAGAATTGGTTGAGTTTTGAAGATAAACTAAGAAAAAGAGGAAAGATGTCACAACATCACATTCGACATCTTTCATGAGTTTTGAAGATAAGAGAAAAAGGGAAGATGTCACAACATCACATTCGACATCTTAAAAAAACAGAACTGCACCTTGGTTTTCAACATCTTTTTTTATCAAACTTCAAACATTCATAACTCTCTCAATTTTTAACGAAATTAAAATCCGTAAGAACCTATCTTGACTGATTTTTCGCAAGGAATCCAATGGTATCACTCATACATACTGAAACTTAATGTACAACACACACAAGGTAAAAAACCAGAACTGTATGTTGATTTTAAACATCTTTACTTATCAAACTTTCAACGCTCATAACTCTCTCAATTTTTAACGAAATTAAAATCCGTAAGAACCTATCTTGACCAATTTTTTTGCAAGGAATCCAATGGTATCACTCATACATACTAAAACTTAATATACAACACACACAAGGCAAAAAACCAGATTTGCACCTTAAGTTTAAAATAACATAAACTCCACATATAAACATGTTAAAGTGCAAACAGTAGGAGGATCATAACATACACATTAAGGAATACATTTTTGCTTCAAGAATTGTTCAATATGATGCATGTATGTGGACATCAAAGGAAAGCATGATTCAAAGAATTCAAGTTGTGAATTTTACCTCTTTTTTGGAGATTTTGTGCAACCTACGAAGTGCTTTCTTCCAGAAATGATTTGATGCTTTGGACACCCTCAAATGACCTCTTAGAAGCTTTTAGGATGGTTGGAATCAGCTGGAACCTGCAAAAACACAAACTAGCCCTTTCTTGCAAAAGGGGTTAAAGTGGCCAAAATGCCAACTCTCTCAAATGGTGTTCTAGATGTGTGGCACCATTTGGGACAGTTCAAGGATGATATTTGGAGTGTGTTTGAGGTTTTATCTGGTTTGGAAAGTGACTGAATCAAGATATGGCTTAAAAAATGTAAAAAAATCCAATTTTGAGGTTTTGAGAGGTGACTTTGTGATTTTGGTGTTACAGGTCACTTGTGGTAGTTTGGATCACCTACATATGATGTTTATGAGGTGTTAGGATCATGAGATGTGATGGAAATGCTCTCTAACTCAAAAACTCAGAATTACCTTACTAAAGAAGGCATTTTGGAGTGAAAGAAGTGATTTTGAGGAAAGCATCTATTTGATGGATTTGGTGTACTCAAACTGAGCACAAATGAGCTCTATTTATAGTAGAGCAAGTTTGTTTTGGCAGAAATAGTGAATGGTGGCTGCAGCAGAGATTTGTTCAATGTTGGCCAATGGAAATCCAAGTCTCCTCTAGCCATTGACTAGAGGTTAGAGCACAGAGCTTTGGTTCCCTACTTGTTGGAGGAATTTTGACTGAATTCAGTTGCAAATGTGTCAGTCCATGCCACCTCTAAGCATCTATTGAATGCTCCAATCCAAAATTGGAGTCTTGTCTCTCTTTTAGGGATTTCTAGGTTTGGCATGCTACTTCTTGTTCCAACGAATTTGGAGGCTTAGATCAGTGATTGTCCCTTTTGGATTTGATCCTCAGATGTGTCCAAGATAATGATAAGTCTTGGAAATTCGTGTGGCACAAGAAATGTGCAAATTTGTCCTGTAACATGTCTTAAAAATCAGCTGCAGTAAGCCTTGTTGTAAAATCCATAACTTCTTGCTCAAGAATGATAAATGGATGTTCCAGGACTCTATGGAAAGCTGAGATGACATACTTCAACTTTGATGTTTGACCCTAGACTTGGTTCAACTTGGATCATTGAGAAAAATATCCTTGAAGTTGGGACATTCTTGCTGGAAAAATAGTAATGATGTCCTATGAAATGTTGGAACATCTGACAACTTTGAACATTAATAATTCCAAACTTTCATCACTTGTATCTTTTAATCCACTATGATATTTTGAGTTGAAGTGAATTGCATCTTTGATGCTTGTCTTTCATGGTGACAAAGCTTGAAAATTGAGTGGCACAAGAAAAAGTGCACAAAATCTGTCCTAAAAAACAGCTGCAGCAAGCCTTCTTGTAAAGTCCATAACTTCCTGTTCGAGTGTGATAAATGGACGGTCTACAACTTTCTGGAAAGCTGAGATAACGTACTTCAACTTTGATGTTCAAGGTTTGTGAAGATAAGACTTGTAAAGTTGTCAAAATTGACCCTGAACTTGTGTGATCAAATCTGTCCTAAAAGTTGTCATGAAAATTCTGTTTTGTCAATGCCTTTTGCAGAGACCATAACTTTCTGCTCGAGAATGATAAATTAGCATTCTAGGACTTTCTAGAAAGGTGAGATGACATACTTCAACTTTCATGCCCAGGTTTTTTCCTGAATCAACTTGGATCATGGAAAAAAACATCCTTGAAGTTGGGACATTCTTGCTGGAAAAATATTAATGATGTCCTATGAAATGTCAGAACATTGGACATTAAGAATTCCAAACTTTGATCACATATATCTTTCAATCCTTATGATATTTTGAGTTGATTCCTTCTACAATGTTGAAGTATCAAATACCTTTTTAAAAGTAGCTCTTACGCAAAATCAATGGATGCTTGGATCAATAGTTACAACCTTGAAAAGTTGTGCACTTGAACATGATTTTAACTTAGAAAAAATTTCTAAGTTTCTTTCAATTTGATCAATTTTTCAATTTTGCATGATTTCTTGATTTAAATTTGATCAAATTAAATCATCCATAATATTTTCTTGAGTAATGGCTTGTGAAGCTCAAAGTTGACCAAAAGTCAAACTTTGACTTTCTGCGTCAGTTGACTTTGTATTAGATGAACTTGAGGCTTGATCCACTTGAAATGTTGCACTCTTGTGCTTAATTCTTGATGTGGGAGTCCTCTTGATCCATTGTGGATGTTTGAGAGGTTAGACAAGTTGAAGATCATGTCATTCCTTGATTGATCCTTTGTCTAAAGCTCAGAGAGGGCTTGAAACCCTAAGCTTAATTGTAGTGAATGCTCAACAATTCCTTGAGGAGATTGATGAGGCACAAAGTTACATCCATATTGTGATGATGATTTACACAATGATGGGAAATCTTAGTGGTCAAAATTTGGGGTATGACAGATGCCCCTATTTAATCCTCTTGGACCTGAAGGTGTGAATGACGAAGGTATTCGGGCATTCAGGGTGCAAGAGGATTAAATATCAGAATACCCAAAATTTTGACGGTGGTTATGAATGGTAGCTTACGCATTCATCTTCTTTAGCTAAGCGATGATGCTTAGAAAAGGTAAACTTCCCCTCGATCTTGGTCTTCAGCCAAGGAGCTGGTCTCAGTTTTCTTTTGAAATAAACCTCCCCTCGATCCTGGTTTCCTACCAAGGAACTGGTCTTAGTTTCTTTTGTCAACTTCCCCTCGATCCTGGTTTCCTACCAAGGAACTGGTCTTAGTTTCTGATTTGTGAACTTCCCCTCGATCCTGGTTTCCTACCAAGGAACTGGTCTTAGTTTCTGAAGTAAACTTCCCCTCGATCCTGGTTCCCTACCAAGGAACTGGTCTTAGTTTCTGAAGTAAACTTTCCCTCGATCCTGGTTTCTTACCAAGGAACTGGTCTCAGTTTCCGAAATAAACTTCCCCTCGATCCTGGTTTCCTACCAAGGAACTGGTCTCAGTTTCTTTTGTCAATAAACTTTCTTGACAAGGAACGCTGTTTGTAGCGGCTTTCCTTTAAACTTCTCGTCGAATTTTCCTGGGTAGATGCCATTTGAGTGGAAAAAATTTTGATGTCAGACTTGCTGGGGAACCCATTCGTCTAAATTGTAGAGGTACACAAACTTCTCTGTTTGGAGACGCCATTTGTCGATTCTACTGGGGAAAGCGAGTCTCTTGAGAGACTGTTTCCATTTGGGGTGTTACATCATACTTTTCCTGAGGTCTTTTCAGAGAAATGCCATACGATGTACCCCAATTTTGAGGGGCTTTCTCTGGGGATTTTCCTTAATCCGGGAAAGCGAATATATCATCTTCAATGGCGAAGAGTGATATTTGTTGAAAGTTTTCTTGTTTCTCAGAGGTTCAAGTTTTCAAAGTGGTCAAGGACCGTCTCTAATCCAGAGATAAACGGGAGAGAGATTACTTAGATGATTCACTTCCTAACGAGGAAAGATCTGACAACTCGATTGAGAGGACTTCTATCACTAGGGGACAAGACCGACTAGAGTGATAGTGATGCAATATGAATATGAATGCGAATCAATAATGCATGATGTATGTATGTATATGCTGACAAAACTGACGCAACATACAGACTAAAGGATGAACACGACTGGATACTCGGCCACAGTGGGGCATGTAGAAATATCGCTGGTTCAAGATAGCAATTCTGTCTTGCTTAGGAGAGATATTCCCTGTGGGGAATACCGTCGGTCGGGCTTAGGAGATGAGAACTCGGCCGAGGATGTCAAATGAAACATGGTCTCTGACACAGTTGATCCTTCATTCAAGCGTAATGGTCTAGAAGGAATACTTTGATTCAGCACTTTGAGGTTCGAACATCTTTGGAGAAGCGACCGATGTTCTTCTGATGTTCAATAGTCAAAAGAAATTGCCATCTTTATTTTAAAAAAGCAGAAAAAATTTTATCAAGTAAATTCATTTTTGTTTTATTTCAAGAATCGTTGACCATGTTAAAATGTCGTTCTATAAAGCTAAAATAAGTAAGAATTACAAACAAAAGCACAAGGGCTCAAATTTTATTGATATGATGGAAATCAGCCGAACGCGTGATTCCATAGAGTATTTACAAAGTTAGAAAATGGTAATTTACAGGGAAAAGGGCTAGGTTGAAACATAACGACCACTATCCTTCTACCAACTTTGAATTCGGGGCATCCTGAACTTCTGTCGAAGATGACCTTGACTGGATTTTTCTGACGGATGATGACTGCTGAAGCGCTGAACTGATCAGACGTAGTTACTTGCCATTAATCCTTAACTTTTGCCTGGATTGTACTTGGAGATTTCCAATCCACCGGGATGATTTTTGATCATGTCTCTAATTTTTGCCTGGATCGCCCTTTCGGGTTTTCAATCCACCGAGACGTTTTTTTTTTAGTTTAGGTGAAGTATTTCTTGACTACATCAACATTCGTGGGGTAGGCAAATTCCTCTACGTCCATGGTTACAAGTCTCAAGGCGCCGCCTGAGAAAGCTTTCTTGACCACATAGGGGCCATCATAGTTTGGGGTCCATTTGCCCCGAGAATCAGTGAGAAAAGATTGTATCTTCTTGAGCACAAGGTCTCCTCTTCTGAAGACGCGAGGTTGAACCTTTTTGTCAAACTCCTTCTTCATTCTTTGCTGATACAACTGACCATGGCATAGTGCCGTTATTCGCTTTTCTTCGACCAAGTTCAGTTCATCGTGCCGACTTTGACACCATTCAGCTTCTGTTAGCTTAGCTTCCATCAATACCCGAATCGGTGGGATCTCTACTTCTATGGGGAGCACTGCTTCGATGCCATATACTAGAGAGAAAGGGGTAGCCCCTGTTGAAGTGCGGACAGATGTTCGATAACCGTGAAGAGCAAAGGGTAGCACCTCGTGCCAGTCTTTGTAGGTTACAACCATTTTTTGAATTATCTTCTTGATGTTCTTGTTAGCCGCTTCTACTGCTCCGTTCATCTTGGGTCGGTAGGGAGATGAGTTATGGTGTTCAATCTTGAACTCAGCGCACAACTCTTTCATCATCTTATTGTTTAAGTTAGATCCATTATCTGTAATGATCTGGATAGGAACACTATAACGGCAGATGATGTTGTTTTTGATAAATCGGACCACCACTTGTCGGGTTACATTAGCGTACGACGCTGCTTCGACCCACTTGGTGAAGTAGTCAATGGCCACCAGAATGAACCTATGTCCGTTTGAATCCTTGGGCTCAATCACGCCAATCATGTCGATTCCCCATATGGAAAAAGGCCACGGGGAAGAGAGAACTTTGAGATGTGTTGGCGGTACATGAATTTTGTCGGAGTATATCTGACACTTGTGACACCTCCTCATGTACTTGCAGCAGTCGGATTCCATGGTCAACCAGTAGTACTCTGCTCTTAAAATTTTTCTCGCCATTGTGTGTCTGTTGGCATGAGAGCCAAAGGATCCTTCATGAATTTCTTTCATAAGCATGCCTGCTTCTGGTCTGTCCACACATCGGAGCAAGACCATGTCAAAATTCCTCTTATAGAGTATGTCACCGCTCAGGAAGAAGTTTCCAGCCACTCTTCTGAGGGTTTTTCTGTCTTTCCTGGATGCCCCAAGTGGATACTCTTGTTTCTGAAGGAAGCATTTGATATCGTGATACCAAGGTTTGTCGTCTATGACTCCTTCAATCGTGAAAACGTAAGCGGGTCGTTCAAGGCGTATGAAATTCTGGTATATCAGACTACAGATGTCCTATAGAATGTCTGGACATCTGATCTGAACAAAACAGCATGGCAAGGTATAAACAAATAAAACCAGTATAGAAAAACATAAGAACACACCAGAATTGTTTACCTAGTTCGATGACACACATCTACTCTGGGGGCTACCAAGCCAGGGATGAAGTCCACTATTAGCAGTATTAATTTGCAGACCCTATAGCCAACACACCCATTGACGATCTACGCACTTAATCACTACCCAATGACCCTTCTACCTAGGTCCTCCCTAGATACGAGACTCCATCTCACTTCCAATCATCGCAATGATGTCTAGCAGTCAACATCTCAGCCACTGCATCGACATCCCTTCACCTACATTCTGATCACACAGATAGACATGAAGCCACACTTCCATGGTGAGGAGATACACTCCTATGACACATCAATATCTGATGAGAACAATACCTAGCTAAGTATGATGCCAAACTCCACCGTTTGTTAGCTTCTTCCCTTAACTAAGACCACAACCTGGAGTTGCTTCAAAGCTTCCTCCAAGAACAATACGTACTGCCTCTTACCTACAGGTTTTGAGGGATACGGGTAACCTTCCCACAAGCCGGGAGGTTTACCTAGACAGAACCCTAGACTTCTACATCTTGAGCCGTATCTTCCAAGGTTACAAACCCTTCTATTTATAACCTGTACCCAACTAGATTTGGGCCTTCAATCACAACTTCATTAGCTGTTACAATTAGCAGTTGCTTCTGCCACAAGTTAGGCCTTCAATCTTTTAGTTTCCTAAATAATCTCCTTATTTAGAAAATCTTCATTTAACTTGATTTCTGATTGAATCTTCTAGCCCTTTAAAAATGCGCCATATAGGATGCATAATTTTCTCTTGTAGATTCTGCACAATTCAAAACATAACTGAATCTCATTAATCCAGCTCAGCAGGTGCGATGTCGAATGCTCCCTCTTAGGACATCTTCTTCGACATGTTATTCCAGTTGTTGAATAACTTCAACACAACATGTTCTTGTTGTACCTGTTCTTCTTAGCAAGTTTATACATCCTATTCTCTATTACATTATTGCTGCTATTATTTGTTTTACAAAAATTAAGCCAATCCTAATACAAGAGAACTAACAATCTCCCCCTTTGGCAAATTTTGGCTAAAACAAATAATCTAAAAACAATTACAATCCAGGAGTTTACAGCAATATAAAAATACAACCAACAGTAGTAGTGTTCAGAGTCTACTGCACACAGCAACAGATCTTTAGTTTGAAGATAATGTCTCAACATCTTTGTTTGACATCTTCTTTGCAGCACTCTGAAGAACTCCATTGCATCAGCACCAACGAACAACAATCTTCAGGATAAAAGGAAGGAAAGTCCTGAAGTTTGTTGGTGCACACGAGGAAGAAGATAGCAGAAGACAGCTTGTACTCCTCCTTAATCCAGGAACCTCTTCTTAACATCGAAGACCAATGATGGCATAAGAGAACTCTTAATTACTCTTTGAAGGGCATAAGAGGAAACTTATGACCAAACCCTCCACCACTCCTGGTAACTCAGAACACAGATCACAACTGTGTTCATAAATCAGATCACAGGTCACAAAAAATATCCAAATAGAAACATGATAGACATTTGATTCGACATGTTTAAACAACATTTGTAATCACAGACTCCTGTCTGAACATCTGAGCAACAAGCCCTTTCTCCCCCTTTTTGGCCAAAAATTGACAAAGGAGGTCATCACAAAACCAGACCCAGGCACAGCTTACCCAGACCCGAACAAAACCCATTGTTTTGATGAGAACAACACTCACTTGATGGTAGAGGATAGGAGAAGCCTCTATAAATAGTAGAGTAGTTTCTTAGATATTAACGATCTTTAATTCTTGGTCAAAGAAAACGTTAATTGAGAATGGAAAAACTGCAGCTTAATTTAAGGTGCACCGTCCAAACTGACTTTGAACGCCTTTAATAGCTCTTAGATTGTTTCTGCTGAAATGAACCAGTCCTAATTCATGCACCTGTATGGTCAATCAACACTTTCTAGGCTCCCTTCTTACATGTGGCTGGATGCACAATCTAGAATATTCCTTTGTTGAGCTCAGGGAAACATGTCTAGAGTAATGTTCTAACATCTTTTCAGACATTGTCTCCAACAAATCTTCAGTACTTTGGTCAGGGATGTTTCCCAGACTTCTTCAAAAGTTCAGAGGCATGACCACAATGCCTTCAACTGAAATCTCTGAGTGAACTTCTTTCACTTAGTGTCACACACCACATGGCAAAACAAATGTGACATCTCCCAACAACCAGCATGACCCCTTACTTGTCCCATTCATCACTGCAGAAAAAATAAATTCTCGCAGAAATAACACATCCTCATAAGAGGCCAACAACTCCATAAGCTCAAGCTCCAGAACAAATCCATTATTCTACTGACTCCCCCTATCATGGACAATCACAACTCCAGCTAAGCACAAAACTTCATTGTGGAGAATACTCAAAATTGAACAATCACCAGCTCACAGGGAATGACTCTAAGTACCCTGAACTAGTCTCTGAATCATCCCTTTGCCCCTCCACACATATTGTCATGACTCTCTGGATGGCTGAGAAGTCATGCAACCATAGTCTGAAACCAATCTCCAACCTTTTCTTAGTGTGCTTAAAAGCTTTACTAAGATTCAGACTCTCTAACAATAACAGAAGGAATACCCCTTAAACAATGTGCTGATCAAATCATCCTTCTGTACATTAAGTCTTCAAACCAAAATAGTAGTTATGCATCGCTGAGCATACTGCTCCAAACAGACTTAGAATCTTCTTATTCTATACCAGAGATAGAACTGCCACTTCTGAATGTGGTGTTTGAATATTAAGATTCATGGTCCCAAGTCTCTGCCACAGACTATCAACAAAAATGATGTTATGACATCATTTGGAACATCAGCAACATTACCACAGAACCTATCAGCTTTTGGTTCTGAAGGCATTATTCAAGGGACTTAATTCCATTCATGTCCTTTACTACAGGATCCCAATAGATCTCATCTTCAGTAGAACCACACAACAGAATATCATAGAGAGAATTAAACTCTCTAACATGTTCAGAAATCAGATTTGCACTCAACCATCAGACAAACACTTAGTCTCCCGTCAAAGTATTTGTCAGTTAGTCAGATAAGATTACCTTTTCACACAAGGTAAGACTTTAACCTGACATACTTATTCTTCACACCTGTGGTACTTGTCGAATCCTCTACATAACATCCAGTCATGGCAGCCAGAACATCCTAGTTTAGGCCAGTGGCTTGACTTCAACCTCTACTCACAAACAAACTGAGATGATGTTCCAACATCTGATACCACATCATCCATTCTTACTATGGTTCTGGGGGTAACATCCATAGTAACTCATATATACCTCTTGTGGGGGTAATACAAGGAACCAAACCAACTACTAATCATCTTCAGGATCAGATCACACCCTTATGCAGGGAATTGCACGAGCCTCATCTCAATAAGCTTCAAATCAGACCTCTTATCTGATGTTGAGATGATGGATGCCATTGCTTGCACCTACAAAGGAGATTCCCTCTATTAGCTCTCTAGAACACAGAAAAATATACAGACTGCTCAAAGAGGTCTGTTTCCCCTGATCTTTAAAAACAATGCCCTTCAGACTTTAACATCTTCAAACATGTCACGACATCATGTCTGACATTACTTCAACCCTAGACTAGGGAATCTTCTTCATTCTAACTCACTTAGATCAGAAATAAACTAATCCAAGCTGTAACCATCAAGATTATGATGTCAGAATGTCTGACAAAACATCCCCACTCTTGAATTTCAAGGATAATCAATTAAATGCTTGTGGATTTCACAAATTAATCTTAACTCCTTATACAATAACCGTTCTTCACTGCTGTAGTTAAACTCCACCAGATCATGTCATGAGAACTTATAAAGTATTCAGTCTTGTTGCAAGTAACTTTTTAAGGACAATGTTGAGATACCAAGGCTGCCACTCTTGACTCACGTAACTAAGACTTTCTCTGAACAAGTCTTCTTTACCTCAACAAATCTTCAAATAGATTGGATTCACTCTTAGGGTCAAAAGAGATGAATCCTTCCTTGCTGATTTTATGAAAGGTGAAAATAAATCACCTCCACGGTCTTCACCCCTATGCTTCCTAGGAAGCACCTCCTAGTATGAAGAATAACTAGAAGACTCCAGAACATGACTCAGTTGCCTTGATTGGACTTGATCATCATATCAAGTGTCTTCAACAACATAATCAACAAGAAATCATCAAACCCCTAGAGCATGAGCTTGAAGATTCAATTTACCCTTCAATCTGACTTCAGCATACATGATGAAGCCACTCACCAAGACTCAACCATCACAAAGACACCCCTCTGCTCCCGACTTTGGAATGCTATGTGACATCACACCGGTTGACATCTACAAGAACAGAAAAACGAGTAAGGACAACTACAATCTTCCTTCAAACATAACTCCAGAATCCCATACTTCTAGAGCTCTTCAATCAGAACCTCATGCAGCGGAACTACCAAGGAAGCAGATCTTGCTTGCCCTAATAAGATGTCAGAACATCTTATAAGGCACGTCAGCAATATGAATAACCAGGAATTTTCCATCATATATATATATATATATGCAGTGGAACACACACCAGAAAAACCCCTCTACAGCCTTCAGACAAGACATAATAACCCACGCCACTCCATGTGCAGTAGGTCAACATAGGTTTGAAAATAAATCAAACCACACAACAGCTCACCACCAAAGCTACACGCCTGACAACTTCAAACAAAACCAATACACACCCTATCATGAATAGTCCATCTTCTACTTCAAGGGACCATTCAAACAACATATGAACTGACCAACTCCATACAACTTCTTAGCACACCTAATTTCCTTACACATGAACCAGAAAGTATCTTCCCTAGTTCTCATCCAGAAACAGACAGGATGCCTGCTCTGATACCAATTGAAATTCTGGTATATCAGACTACAGATGTCCTATAGAATGTCTGGACATCTAATCTGAACAAAACAGCATGGCAAGGTATAAACAAATAAAACCAGTACAGAAAAACATAAGAACACACCAGAATTGTTTACCCAGTTCGATGACACACATCTACTCTGGGGGTTACCAAGCCAGGGATGAAGTCCACTATTAGCAGTATTAATTTGCAGACCCTATATCCAACATACCCATTGACAATCTACACACTTAATCACTACCCAATGACCCTTCTACCTAGGTCCTCCCTAGATATGAGACTCCATCTCACTCACAATCATCGCAATGATGTCAGCAGTCAACATCTCAGCCACTGCATCGACAGCCCTTCACCTACATTCTGATCACACAGATAGACATGAAGCCACTCTTCCATGGTGAGGAGACACAATCCTATGACACATCAACATCTGATGAGAACAATACCTAGCTAAGTATGATGCCAAACTCCACCGTTTGTTAGCTTCTTGCCTTAACTAAGACCACAACCTGGAGTTGCTTCAAAGCTTCCTCCAAAAACAATACGTACTGCCTCTTACCTACAGGTTTTGAGGGATACGGGTAACCTTCCCACAAGTTGGGAGGTTTACCTAGACAGAACCCTAGACTTCTACATCTTGAGACGTATCTTCCAAGGTTACAAACCCTTCTATTTATAACCTGTACCCAACTGGATTTGGGCCTTCAATCACAGCTTCATTAGCTATTACAATTAGCAGTTGCTTCTGCCACAATTTAGGTCTTCAATCTTTTAGTTTCCTAAATAATCTCCTTATTTAGAAAATCTTCATTTAACTTGATTTCTTATTGAATCTTCTAGCCCTTTAAAAATGCGCCACATAGGATGCACAATTTTCTCTTGTAGATTCTGCACAATTCAAAACATAACTGAATCTCATTAATCCAGCTCAGCAGGCGCGATGTCGAATGCTCCCTCTTAGGACATCTTCTTCGACATGTTGTTCCAGTTGTTGAATAACTTTAACACAACATGTTCTTGCTGTACCTATTCTTCTTAGCAAGTTTATACATCCTATTCTCTATTACATTATTGCTGCTATTATTTGTTTTACAAAAATTAAGCCAATCCTAATACAAGAGAACTAACAGCGCATTATGTCGGCCTTAGGTATGTCATTCCATCGTCCTACGCTAATCATGGAAGAGAGAGTGGCTAAGGCATCAGCCATGTGATTCTCTTCACGAGGAATATGGTGAAACTCGATTCTATTGAAGAAGGGTAGCAACCTTCTTGCATAATCTTTGTAAGGAATCAGTCCCGATTGGTATGTGTTCCAATCTCCTGTGATCTGATTGATAACTAGGGCTGAGTCGCCATATACATCCAAATTCATGATCCTTAAGTCGATCGCTTCTTCGAGACCCATAATACAAGCTTCGTATTCGGCCTCGTTGTTTGTGCACTTGAACGTAAGTTTGGCGGTGAAAGGAATATGGGTACCCTGAGGTGTTATGATGATTACCCCAATTCCGTTTCTGTAGTGATTGACAGCTCTGTCAAAGATTAGTCCCCAGTGGGAACCTGGTTCTGGCCCTTCACTGGGTAGCAGTTCATCGCAGTCTTTCATTTTTAGATACATGACATCTTCGTCTGGGAAGTCAAATCCAATTAATTCCTGATCGTCAATCAGTTGATGAGTCAAATGATCGGCTAAAATACTTCCTTTAACGGCTTTCTGAGCGTGGTACTCGATGTCGTACTCTACTAACAACATCTGCCAACGGGCAATCCTTCCCGTGAGAGCAGGTTTTTCAAAGACGTACTTGATTGTATCCATTTCAGAGACTAACCAAGTAGTGTGGCGAATCATGTATTGGCGAAGACGTTTAGCTGCCCAAGCCAATGCGCATCAAGTTTTCTTAAGCATCGTGTACCGAGTCTCGCAGTCGGTGAACTTCTTGCTCAGATAGTAAATGGTAGACTCTTTCCTTTTAGTTTTGTCTTGTTGGCCAAGTACACATCCCATTGAGTCCTCTAGAACTGTGAGGTAGATGATCAGCGGTCTTCCGTCCACTGGAGGTGATAGAATCGACGGATTCAACAAGTATTCCTTGATACTGTCGAAGGCAGTTTGGCAGTCATCTGTCCAAATGCAGTCCTGATTCTTTTTTAGTAGTTTGAAAATTGGCGTACAGGTCGCGGTCATGAGGAATATAAATCTGGAGATGTAGTTCAAACGCCCCAGGAATCCTCTGACTTGTTTTTCAGTTTTCGGAGAAGGCATTTCTTGAATGGCCTTGACCTTGTCAGGATCAACCTCAATTCCTTTCTAGCTGATGATGAACCCTAAAAGTTTCCCTGAACGAACACCGAAGGTGCACTTGTTGGGATTCAAGCAGAGTTTGTAATTTCTCAACCGCTCGAATAGTTTTGACAGGTGGGTCACATGCTCCTCCTCTGTTTTAGATTTTTCAATCATATCATCGACATATACCTCGATTTCTTTGTGTATCATGTCATGAAACAGAGTAGTCATGGCCCTTTGATAGGTTGCCCCGGCATTCTTCAAACCGAACGGCATTACCTTGTAGCAAAAGGTACCCCATGGGGTGATAAATGAAGTTTTCTCCATGTCTTTCGGCGCCATTTTGATTTGATTATAGCCCGAGAATCCATCCATGAAGGAGAAAATTTTGAACTTTGCTGTACTGTCTACCAGCATGTCAATGTGTGGTAAAGGAAAATCATTCTTTAGACTAGCCTTGTTTAGATCTCTGTAACTAACATACATTATGACCTTTCCGTCCTTTTTCGGAACGGGTACGATATTGGCTAACCATTGAGGATATTCAGATGTAGCGAGGAAACCCGCGTCGATCTGTTTCTGTACCTCCTCTTTGATTTTGATGGCCATGTCAGGATGAGTCCATCTCAACCTTTGCTTTACGGGCGGACATTCCAATTTCAACGGTAAGTGATGTTCCACGATGCTGGTATCCGACCCTGGCATATCCTGATAGGACCAAGAGAATACATCGGGGAATTCTTTGAGAAGCTTTAACAAACCCTCTCTGTCAATGGAACTGAGCAGTGCCCCAATCCTGATTTCTTTTCTCTCTTTTTCCGAACCCAAGTTTACCATTTCCAACGGCTCTTTATGAGGTTCAATGAACCTTTCCTCTTGTTTGAGTAGTCGGGATATCTCTTCTGGAATTTCGTCGTTAACTTCTTCTTCAGCCCCAAATACCGGGAACTCAAAGTCGGGAGAAGGCATCAGATCATATGTTTCAACGGGGTTTAAAACAAGCAATCTGCATGACGTGATGATTTGTGTTTAGAAGAGATAGAGAAAATGCAAGTGTGTGCAGTGTATTTTTCTTTTACTGCTTGTTTTTATTATTGAGTTATTTTTTAGGATTACCATTTTCTGAGAAAAGAAAAAAGAGAAAACAGTAATTAATGCGGAAATTACAGAACGACGTTATTTTATTAATGAACAAGTCGATTCTTGAAACTACAGCCCTATAAAACAAAACTCTGTCGCTTTGGGCAAAGCGAAAAGGGAAATTTACAGAAAGCGAGCCCTATCAAACATCCGTTTCACCTGGGCAGGGTGAAAGGTTAAAGATGGCAATTACTTTGACTGATGAATGATCTTCGGAACATCGACAGCAACCCACTGGCGGCGAACTCCTCGGTGAATCACAAAGTCTGGCACCTTCCTCGATTTGTATTCAGAAATAACGTTGATTTCTGGTGGATCAGGATCATTGGAATCTGTCTCCCAAGCAGAGTTGTTGTAGGAGAATTCCTCTGTTGCATTTTGCATAGTATTTGTACTCTCAGGTAGATCTCCCCATCCAATAGGCTGAATGTCTTCGAGCCTGATGCGAGAGCTTCCGGGAGCAGTGTTCTTGACAATATAGTCGTATTTTCCACTTGGTTGTCCCAAGGTGTCCCATACTTCTTTGGAACAGGAGGAGTCATCCTTCTCGATGACGTTGACCTCGGGAAAAGCATAGTTGATGAACTCTAGTCCTGCAAACGTTGCAAATTCATCGTCGTGCTGGGCATTTTCAGGATAACCTGGGTGTTGATCCCATGACATGGTGGGGACGCAGGTATTCTGTTCAATGATGCTCAGCTGATTTTCATTGTTCGGCTGATTTTCTTGCCCCAAGTCTCCTGGGCACGGCTGCCAGATAGGCAGGACATCCATCGGGCCATAATAGTTGTGGTCAAAGTTGTCCTTCATCAGAGTGCCCTCCTCTAATGAGTTTGGCGGAGCACGACATCCTTCTGGATCATAATTTTTGTATATTGTTTCGACGTCTGACCTTGGTATAAACCTCGGACTCTGCGTGGGAACGCAGAATGGGGTATGCGTTTCGTCTATATAGATTGGAAGCCACCAGTGGTTCAACAAGTGCTGAAGTGTTTCCTGGACAAGGGCACAACCCTGATCGTTTTTGCAACCCGCTTTACAGCTCTGATAATCATGTGATACCAGGAATCTGAGATGGACTTGTTCTGCGTGTAACTCCACCAGGCTGGTATTCATCAAGCGAATATCAAAGATTTGAATCATGTTGATATGATAGGGATTCCTATCATGGTAGTCCTGGATCCATCCAAGATCCATCTGACGCTGGAGGGCCTCTTGTATGAAAGAGCATCCCTGTTTGTTTACCGAGCAAGTCAGACAAGAACTATAATCATGCTGCGGAAGATTATGATACTGGCTTTGCCTTGAGTGCATTGCCACCAGGTTGACATTCATTGCACGGACGTCGTGGTTTTGAATGACGTTGGAATTCGTATCAACCATGTTAACTCCACGAACTCGGTGCTCTTGGATCCATCCGAGATCCATCTGTTCCTGTAGAGCTGATTGCACCACAGAACACCCTCGATTGCCTTTAGAGTAGATATTACACTGATGATAATTATGAGGTGGCACATGGCCATATCCACTCTGTCTATAATGCATCTTGACCAGATTGGTCCTTAACAAGAGTACATCATGAATTTGATAGACGTTGTTAGACTCTTCCTCTATCAGGTTGACTGCAGCTTTCTCGTGTTGAGGTAGCGGGTTCGTGAGAACATTGGGATTCGTATCTTTGAAAGATAAGAGCCCGCTCCTAACAAGCTTTTGCACGTCAGATTTGAAATTGAGACAGTTTTCTATATTATGCCCTAGTCCTCCTTGATGGTAAGGGCAAGTCTGATCCGCTTTGAACCAAAAAGGCAGATTTTCTGGTACTGTAAGAGGAGCCTTAGTCTGGACGTGCCCTTTGACCAGTAATAACGAAAATTGTTCCGTGTATGATACGGGTATAGGATCAAATACTGGTGGCCGCGTTGTACGGTTGTTGTTGTACTGAGGACGAGCCTGCTGAAGAGGTTGTTGTGTCCTTTGCTGAAGTTGTTGTTGATTAGGTTGGCTCTGTGCAACCTGAGGTTGATACATAGAAACAGACGCAGGGTTGATAGCAGGAGTTACAGCTGCTACTGGTTGATACCGTCGCCTTTGCTTTCCGAGAGAGATATTCCCAATATCCTGCTCTTTTTTCTTAGGGAGAGCACTACCGTATCGTTTTGCACTACTTGATGATCCAGTGTCTTTAACTAAACGTCCTTCCTGGACGGCTTCCTCAAGATGAACCCCCATGCCCACCATCTCGGTGAAGTCGCTGGGCGCACTGGCAACCATTCTGCCATAATAAAATGAGCTCAAGGTCTTTAAGAAGATCTTTGTTATCTCTTTTTCCTCAAGAGGTGGACAAATTTGGGCGGCAATTTCACGCCATCTCTGAGCGTACTCCTTAAAGGTTTCCTTGTCCTTTTGTGACATTAATCTGAGTTGATCTCTGTCGGGTGCCATGTCCAAATTATATTTGTACTATTGGACGAAGGCAGTGCCGAGATCTCTGAAAGTGCTAATCGTAACACGGTTTAAACCCATGTACCATTTTAATGCGGTACCGGTTAAACTATCCTGGAAGTAGTGAATCAGTAGATCTTGATTCTCTGTCTGAGCCGACATTCGTCGAGCGTACATCACCAAGTGACTTTGAGGGCAAGAGTTACCCTTGTACTTTTCAAAATTGGGCACTTGGAATTTGTGCGGAACTTTCACATTGGGGACAAAGCAGAGGTCCGCGGCGTCCTTTCCAAATAGATCCTGACCGCGAATAGCTTGCAATTCCTTTTGCATTTCCAGGAACTGTTCCTGGAACTCGTTCATTCTTTTGAACATGCTTTCGTTTCCACCAGAAGGTATCTGCAGAATCTGTCCTTCCGGGATAGTGTGTACCACGGGTTGTGGTATAGTCATTACGACCGAGACTCTTGGTGCCTCCCAAAGTTTTTAACCTTCAGGAGTTGCTGTCATGCCCCTGGCATCTTCGCTTTCCCGAAGTTTGTAACCTTTAGGCCCAACGGCTTCTGCTACGATTCCCTGATCTTCAGTGATCGGCGGAACATATCCTTCCGGGATATAATTAACAGGCATGCCCCAGGGACGATCTTTTGGCATTTGATACTTAGGATCATACTTCTCCACTATGGGCATTGAGGTGATCTCTGAGATCACGGTTCTTTGTAGCTGAGCTTCTGCCATGGCTTGCATGTCGTTACGAAGCTTTCTCATATCCTCTCTTAGAGCGTCGATCTCTTCTTTCAACTCTCTGTTCTCTTGCTCGAGATCATCCATCTTTTTCTGACGATTGGCCCGAGTATTGTACGAATGAGACAGTTTGACTCTAGAACCGAGACACAAATGTGAGATTCGTAGGTAAGAAGAATACGTGACGTGAGAATGATGAATGCAATGATTATATTAATTGTTTTTTGGTTTAATCAAAATAAACTTCGACAATTAGATTGCAAATATCAAACAATGGGGAAACCCCGTTTTATTGAAATCCAAAGAATTGCGGAAATGGAAATACAGTAAATTACAAGGTGCGGAAACAGAAACCTAAGCTAGTGGGCCCAGAGTCCTCTCTGAGGAGAAATTGGGTGCTGATTCTGGTACTTTCCTTTTCTTTGACCGGGGCTCTTGGGCCATTGTCGGGTTGTCATTCCTTTTCCAAGTGAAAGGAGCGAGCAAATTCCTTTGGTCATCCTGATTATCCACAGCATGTTGCTCTAAAATCTCGATCAGAGCATCCTTATCTTTCAGTAGTTGCTGTATTTTGGTACACTCCACGCTGAGAATGCGGTACTTGTTCTTCCAAGACTTCCTCTCCTGTTAAACTTTGTTGAGAGTAACCTGAAGCTTTTCAGTTTCCGTCATGAAGTACATGACAGATTCCCTTAGCGGAAGAACTCCGTGACGAGGATACGACATCTTTAGCTTGAGAGCTCTAGTTTGTACCCAGTGGAGATAAGGCTCCACCGAGACACAGTCCGGTTTTCCTAGAGACTCCCGTCCTTTCTTATGAACATGTTTCCAAGCGTGCACTATTTCCATCTTTAGTGCTCAGTCATTTTCTCCTTCCTTGAAGAAAAGACCTTCGAGATGAGCATTACGCGGGACATGCCTCATTGGGTTTCCAAATTGACGACGAACTAATATCGGATGGTAGTTGATTCCTCCCTTAGTTCCTATAAGGGGTATGTTGGGGAAGTTTCCACAACGGTCAATTATCCTGATCCTGTCATAAATCCTATTGCACCAATCAATGTCACAGTTAGTGAGAGACATGATTTTCTGCCACCAGCGTAAGGCACTCTTATGATCCCAAAATGTAGCAGACTTAGGTAAATGGGAGATAAACCATTTGTTTAGCAGGGGCACACAACACGTGATCTCTCCTCCGCTGTACAAATTCCCTAAGTGTACAGAATGATATGCGTCTGCGAGTAAAGTCGGCGCAAGTTTTCCAATGAGAAAAACCTTAACGGCGTTGATATCGACGAAGTTATCAATGTTGGGAAACAAAAATAACCCGTAGGTGAGTAAAACAAAGATGCTTTCAAAAGCAGTCATGTTCCCTATACTAGCAAAGTACAGAGCTTTCTTTGTTAAGAACTAGGCCGACAAACCTTGTATGCCACCCTTAGTGGTCATGTGAGTCCTGACCTCTGACTTGTCCAAATAAATTGCTCTTGCAATGATTTGATCCTTTGGAATTTCTTCCAGTCCAGAAAATGGAGCTTGATTAGTAATGTGTAGATCAGCCAGGTGAGAGTACTCCTCCAGTGTTGGTGCGAGCTGGTAATCCGGGAATGTGAAACAGTGATAGATCGGATCGTAAAACTGAATGAGTGCTTCCATGATTCCTTCAATCACATGGACTCTTAATAGAGGTAGCAGACCTCCGTATTTGGCTCTGAAAGCTTCAGGGTTAGTGATCATCCTCGCTAACCTTCTCAAATCCTCAAGTTTTGGAACCTTGAAGGTGTACTGGTGAATTCTCCTTCTACCGAAATCCATGAGCGCAATCTTTTTCTCTGACATTTGAAATCATTGTCTCAGTTTAATTTGAAAAAGAGAGACTAGAAGAGAAAATTTTTCTTTGTTTTAATGTTTTTTAGATGAATGCATGACTGCAGCACACAAAAACATAGAAAAAACATGGGGTCAAAGGGTCGTTGTCATGAAGTCAAGGCTCTACCCATCCCCTAAAGGTTTATACTAGTGAATTTTGTACCTGTCTCTCAAAATCATCAGTTCTTGTCGAGAAAACACCAGCGGGCCGGGAACCGTTCTAGGTGATGTCTTTTCGAAGAACCTTCAGAAGAGGGTGGTATCGCGTGACAACCATTTCCGATAGTTTCCGCACCACTAAAAGAGGTTTTTCCTAGGTGTATACTCAATCTTTCCACATGCGGCATCACACGCATTCCCATTAGCAGAAAAATAAACATATATATCAATTAGGAAAAATAGTATATATATTTGTCCTAATGTCCTAGACTTTTAAGAGCTATGAATCCTATGTTCCTGACAGAAAATGGCTCCCCGGCGGAGTCGCCATTCTGTGGTACCTTACCAACTTAAAGGTTTTGACCTAAGATCCTAGTGAAGTCAACAAAAAGTCCTATTCCCAGTGAAATTCCCAGTGAAGTCACCATGAATTGTCCAAGGTAATTGTAAGAAAGAACGTGAACAGCCCCACGGTGGGCGCCAGTTTTCTGTAGCGAGCGATTTTGGACGCGGTTCTTAAGCTCTGTCGCTCTTTGGGGTTTACTACAGGTCAATTCATTTTTTATCCTATTGTGAGCTGACTAAGGAAGGGAAATAGATGTCTCCAATTAACCCTGCTTGCATACTGAGTTTAAACAGCGATCTGTTAGGTTACGGATGCTATATGGTAATGGGGCCTTTCTTTCTTCTTACTTTATTAAGGTGGAAAACTGGGACTATTTATGGGGAATTCGTCAGATTGGGTGGAGATAGGGGACTTTAGGTTTTTTTATTAGTGTGCTCGCTAAGATTTTTGTTTCAATCTTATGCCTACGTATTCCCGTTTACCGAAACAGGGAAATCAAAGCGTTCGTAATTCCTCCTATTCTATGGGAGGAAATGGGTGTTTTGGTGTCTTGTTCAAAGCCCAAGACGTGAAGCGAAAGGTGATCTATATCTTGTTCAAAGGCCAAGATGTGAAGTTGAAGGTGGTTTGTATCTTGTTCAAAGCCCAAGATGTGAAGCTGAAGGGTCTATTTGTATCTTGTTCGAAGCCCAAGATGTGAAGCTAAAAGGGGTTGTCTTTAGAGAGAATTTGTCATCTCTAAAGAGGGTCTGTTTGTCACAACTGTTTATAAAGAAAAATTACTTTAACCAGGATATGTGAATCCTGCAATGCCATAATTTCCTTTATAGGGGGGTTCCAACCTGAAGGAGAAGACTTTAACTCAGTGTAGAGCAATGTTATCGTTCCTTAGGAATTTTTCATGCTAAAAGAGGGACAGTGGCATGGATGTAAATAATCCAGAGGCTTGCCGGTTACAACGATTAGATGAAGGGGAAAGAGTTGTTGATGTTTATGTATTGTGAACGAGGCACAACTTTGATGCTAAAAGGTTGATAGACTCAACGGGGGTTTTCCTTATACAATGCCTAAAAAGAGGCTATTGGCCCAACAAGAGGGAGTTTTTATGTGTCTCGTACAAAGCCCGAGAGAGAGAGGCTAAAAGGGTTGACTCAACAGGAGAATCTTTTATACTCAACAAGAGAGTGTTTTTGTATCTCGTACGAAGCCCGAGATGGAGGCTAAAGGTTTTGACTCAACAAGAGAGTGCTTTATACTCAACAAGAGAGTGATTTTGTATCTCGTACGAAGCCCGAGATGGAGGCTAAAAGGTGATTGACTCAACAAGAGAGTCTTTTATACTCAACAAGAGAGTGTTTTTGTATCTCATACGAAGCCCGAGATGGAGGCTAAAAGGGAGATTGGCTCAACAAGAGAGCCTTTTATACTCAACAAGAGAGTGTTTTTGGTATCTCGTACGAAGCCCGAGATGGAAGCTAAAAGGTTTGACTCAACAAGAGAGTCTTTGTATCTCATACGAAGCCCGAGATGGAGGCTACAAGGTTTGACTCAACAAGAGAGTCTTTGTATCTCGTACGAAGCCTGAGATAGAGGCTAAAAGGGTACTGTTTCAGTTGAGTGACAGGCCCAGTATGTTGGTTAAGAGAAAATCAGTTCTTATATGAGTAATGTTGCAATCATGGATTTGATCTGAGGATCGAGATTATTTCTTGTTCTCTAAGGAAACGGGGAATCCAAAGGGTATTTGAGACTGTCCAAGTTTGCGGGCGTTTCCTTACTTGAGAATGTTTCTGAGACTCGAGGAAATTAGACTGTCCAAGTCTAGAGTTTTATCTTTTGTACTATGCTTAAAGAAACAGTAGTAGTACATTGACGGTAGAAAGCTCTAGACTCTTTGAAAGACTGTTCTATTAAGATGACTAATTTCTGTTCCTATACCTCTAGGAGGTCGTCGGGACAATTTGTACGAAGCCCAAGAGGAGGCTATCATTCTCGGAGGAAGAAATCATTTATATGAAGCCTAAGAGGAGGCTGTGAATACTTCTAAGAAGCTGACGGGTCCTTGTACAATGCCCAAGAGGAGGCGGAGATGCTTTTAAGAAGCCTGTGGGTCCCCAAACCCCGAGAAGTTCAAGACAGGCTATTCACAAAGAATAGATCAAGCCAGGAAAGTTCAAGAATTTGGAAGAAACTCAAGGGATGCAATTCACGGAGAAGAGATCATCTCTGGGGCGTAGAGTTTCTTGACAATTCCTAAGGAGGACAGCCGAAGAGAAGACTGTATCTGGTGCTCCTATGGGGGATCTAGTATTGTCTATTTCTAAGAATGATCGAAACTGCTTTACCTAGTGCTAGACGTAGTTGCCGGGGAAACTTTAAATATCTATACTATTATTACACAGTCAATATGAGTTTATAAAAGAAGACTTACAGCGAAACAACCCCACAATACAGTTATATGTATATGAAAGCGGTAAATGAAAGCATATAAACACTTACTCGGTTGTAGAGCTTCCATGCTGTTTGGTTAGTTGTTCAACAAAGAAAGATTGAAAAAAACAGTATATTTCAAAATCAAAGGAGAAAGTGCTTTGAAAGGAAAGATTGGGGCTTACAGCTCAAAGAGAGACCCAAGTGAGTTTTTCCAGTGATTGCACTGTGATATGAGTTTGTACAGTGGGACTTATACAAGTGACTGAGGCCCAAAATGTTTTCTGTACAAGGGGAATGGGTCTTACACTCTCTCAAGAAGTCCAAAAAAAATGATTTATAGAAAAGAAGTGGGTCTTACTACTCGAGGGTAGGCCCAGGTGATTTTGAAAAGGGCGACGATCGCGCCGAGGTTTTAGAAACACCGTGGGACTTATACAAGTGATTGAGGCCCAAAAATGGGTTATGTAAAAAAAGGGTTGGGACTTACACTCTATTAGAGGCCCAAGTGAGTTTTAAGAAAATAAATGGGTCTTACTACTTGAGGGTAGGCCCAATGGTTAATTTTGAAAATGGCGACGATCGCGCCGAGGTTTTGGAAACACCGTGGGACTTATATAAGTGATTGAGGCCCAAAATTTCGGTATTTACAAAGGAATTGAGTCTTACACTCTATTAGAGGCCCAAAGGTTTAAAAATGAAAAGAAATGAGACTTATAGCTCAAGGAGAAGCCCAATGGTATTTTTTGTTAAAAGGCGACGATCGCGCCGAAGTTTGTAAATGTACAGAGGGACTTATACAATATCTGAGGCCCAAAATATTTTATTTACAAAAAGGGTGGGACTTACACTCTATTAGAGGCCCAAAGTGTATTTTAGGAAAATAAATGGGGATTACAACACGAGGGGAGGCCTAGATGATTTTCAGTTTGAAAATGGCGATTACGCCTATATTTTTAACGTATCGGGACTTATACAATAACTGAGGCCCAAAATATTTTTGTACAAAAAGGGTTGGGTCTTACACTCTATTAGAGGCCCAAAGTGGTTTTGAAAAAAGATTTGTTAGGGTGAAAATCAAAGAAACCCCAATTTCATTTTTTAAAGGCATTTTTCAAAGAAAAATCAAGAAAAAAATGATAAAAATATCAAATAAAATCATTAATCATGTTATAAACAATGATTAAGGTTTATGAAAAAGTATTTTATCCACATGAATATTTAAAATCATTTTGGTTTTAAAAATCAAGAAAGAGAAATCATTTTAAAAGCATTTAAAACAATTTAAAACAATATTTTTGAATATATTAAAAATATATCAAATAATAATATTTTTTTGTGATTTTTTGTGGATTAAAATATTATGGAGTATGAATAAGAAGTGTGTAAAACAGAATTGGAAAATGATGATTTTTGCTATGTAAAAGAATTGGTTGAGTTTTGAAGATAAACTAAGAAAAAGAGGAAAGATGTCACAACATCACATTCGACATCTTTCATGAGTTTTGAAGATAAGAGAAAAAGGGAAGATGTCACAACATCACATTCGACATCTTAAAAAAATAGAACTGCACCTTGGTTTTCAACATCTTTTTTTATCAAACTTCAAACATTCATAACTCTCTCAATTTTTAACGAAATTAAAATCCGTAAGAACCTATCTTGACCGATTTTTCGCAAGGAATCCAATGGTATCACTCATACATACTGAAACTTAATGTACAGCATACAAAAGGCAAAAAACCAGAACTGTATGTTGATTTTAAACATCTTTGCTTATCAAACTTTCAACACTCATAACTCTCTCAATTTTTAACGAAATTAAAATCCGTAAGAATCTATCTTGACCAATTTTTCGCAAGGAATCCAATGGTATCACTCATACATACTGAAACTTAATATACATCACACACAAGGCAAAAAACCAGATCTGCACCTTAAGTTTAAAACAACATAAACTCCACATATAAACATGTTAAAGTGCAAACAGTATAAGGATCATAACATACACATTAAGGACTACATTTTTGCTTCAAGAATTATTCAATATGATGCATGTATGTGGACATCAAAGGAAAGCATGATTCAAAGAATTCAAGTTGTGAATTTTACCTCTTTTTTGGAGATTTTGTGCAACCTACCAAGTGCTTTGTTCCAGAAATGATTTGATGATTTGGACACCCTCAAATGACCTCTTAGAAGCTTTTAGGATGGTTGGAATCAGCTGGAACCTGCAAAAACACAAACTGGCCCTTTCTTGCAAAAGGGGTTAAAGTGGCCAAAATGCCAACTCTCTCAAATGGTATTCCAGATATGTGGCACCATTTGGGACAGTTCAAAGATGATATTTGGAGTGTGTTTAAGGTTTTATCTGGTTTGGAAAGTGACTGAATCAAGACATGGCTTGAAAAATGCAAAAAAAATCCAATTTTGAGGTTTTGAGAGGTGACTTTGTGATTTTGGTGTTACAGGCCACTTGTGATAGTTTGGATCACCTACATATGATGTTTATGAGGTGTTAGGATCATGAGATGTGATGGAAATGATCTCTAACTCAAAAACTCAGAATTACCTTACTAAAGAAGGCATTTTGGAGTGAAAGAAGTGATTTTGAGGAAAGCATCTGTTTGATGGCTTTGGTGTACTCAAACTGAGCATAAATAAGCTCTATTTATAGTAGAGCAAGTTTGTTTTGGCAGCAATAGTGAATGGTGGCTGCAACAGAGGTTTGTTCAATGTTGGCCAATGAAAATCCAAGTCTTCTCTAGCCATTGACTAGAGGTTAGAGCACAGAGCTTTGGTTCCCTACTTGTTGGAGGAATCTTGACTGAATTCAGTTGCAAATGTGTCAGTCCATGCCACCTCTAAGCATCTATTGAATGCTCCAATCCAAAATTGGAGTCTTGTCTCTCTTTTAGCGATTTCTAGGTTTGGCATGCTACTTCTTGTTCCAAGGACTTTGGAGGCTTGGCTCAGTGATTGTCCCCTTTGGATTTGATCCTCAGACGTGTCCAAGATGATGACAAGGCTTGGAAATTTGTGTGGCACAAGAAATGTGCAAATCTGTCCTGAAACATGTCTTAAAAATCAGCTGCAGCAAGCCTTGTTGTAAAATCCATAACTTCTTGCTCAAGAATGATAAATGGCTGGTCCAGGACTCTATGGAAAGTTGAGATGATATACTTCAACTTTGATGTTTGACCCTAGACTTGGTTCAACTTGGATCATGGAGAAAAACATCCTTGAAGTTGGGACATTCTTGCTGGAAAAATAGTAATGATGTCCTATGAAATGTTGGAACATCTGACAACTTTGAACATTAATAATTCCAAACTTTAATCACTTGTATCTTTTAATCCACTATGATATTTTGAGTTGAAGTGAATTGCAACTTTGATGCTTGTCTTGCATGGTGACAAAGCTTGAAAATTGTGTGGCACAAGAAAAAGTGCACAAAATCTGTCCTAAAAAACAGATGCAGCAAGCCTTCTTGTAAAGTCCATAACTTCCTGCTCGAGTGATAAATGGACGTTCTACAACTTTCTGGAAAGCTGAGATAACGTACTTCAACTTTGATGTTCAAGTTTTGTGAAGATAAGACTTGTAAAGTTATCAAAATTGATCTTGAACTTGTGTGATAAAATTTGTCCTAAAAGCTGTCATGAAAATTCTGTTTTATCAATGCCTTTTGCAGAGACCACAACTTTCTGCTCGAGAATGATAAATTAGCTTTCTAGGACTTTCTGGAAAGGTGAGATGACGTACTTCAACTTTCATGCCCAGGGTTTTTCCTGAATCAACTTGGATCATGGAGAAAAATATCCTTGAAGTTGGGACATTCTTGCTGGAAAAATATTAATGATGTCCTATGAAATGTCAGAACATTGGACATTAAGAATTCCCAACTTTGATCACTTATATCTTTCAATCCTTATGATATTTTGAGTTGATTCCTTCTACAATGTTGAAGTATCAAATACCCTCTTTAAAAGTAGCTCTTACACAAAATCAATGGATGCTTGGATCAATAGTTACAACCTTGAAAAGTTGTGCACTTGAACATGATTTTAACTTAGAAAAAATTTCTAAGTTTCTTTCAATTTGATCAATTTTGCTATTTTTCATGATTTCTTGATTTAAATTTGATCAAATTAAATCATCCATCATATTTTCTTGAGTAATGGCTTGTGAAGCTCAAAGTTGACCAAAAGTCAAACTTTGACTTGCTGCGTCAGTTGACTTTGTATTAGATGAACTTGAGGCTTGATCCACTTGAAATGTTGCATTCTTGTGCTGAATTCTTGATGTGGGAGTCCTCTTAATCCATTGTGGATGTTTGAGAGGTTATACAAGTTGAAGATCATGTCATTCCTTGATTGATCCTTTGTCTAAAGCTCAGAGAGGGCTTGAAACCCTAAGCTTGATTGTAGTGAATGCTCAACAATTCCTTGAGGAGATTGATGAGGCACAAAGGTACATCCATATTGTGATGATGATTTACACAATGATGGGAAATATTAGTGGTCAAAATTTGGAGTATGACACCTAGCATGAGAACCCGGCTCAGGATAGACCTTTTTGTCACTCGCGTCATAATACAACTAGCCTGTTGTAGGACATTGATACGATTAGTGTCCATGACCCTGAAAACCTTATCCATCAACATATAAACTATCCCGTGAGTGGTTTTTATGGGTAAATAACCTAGAACTTTCCTTATAGAGCCTACTTGTGGGGTTCCTTTGATCAGAGATATTGGTTATTTACCCGTAATTGTAACCAACCTCAGAATTGATTGAACCTGTGATCTTGGAATCTTGCATCTTGCATTGCATCCATACATGTCATGACATTGCATTGCATCAATTATGCCTCTTGCATTTAATTCCAAAATCAGAAACTCATTCCACATTCCTTCATCTCTAGTAAATCAAGTTGATTCCTCGACACTAGTACGCAACTCGAGCCAACACTAGACGAATGATGGATCAGGTTCAACAAGCGCAAGCGACCTTCAGAGAGGAGTTGGACTCTGTCAAGGGCAAGATTGACCATATTCTCGAAGCCATAATGACCAGAAAGGAAGATCAAATGTGTAATGCCACTACCACAACGAACAATGTTCCTGTGCAAGGATCTACCTCAAGACTTTCAGTTCCTGTTTCCAATCCCATCATTTATGGAATGCCTCTGAACTTCACCCATGTAGTTGAAGGAGCCACTACTCAGTCGATCCCCACATCTGGAGTCATTGTTGGAGCTATCCCGCAAGTACAACTTATTGTTACTCAAATTCCCATTTCTCATGTTGAAGATGATCTGCAAGATGAGTATGAAATGCAAAATCATCATACTGTTGTTCCAATTGCCAATCCTATTGCTGCTCAAGATTCTGAAGCTGTCAAGATGTGTCATAATTTAGCTGAAAAACTCCGAGTTATGGAAGGCATAACTCAACTTCCTTGAATGCCTTAGAAATGTGCTTGGTTATAGATGTTGTGATTTCTCCCAAGTTCAAGGCGCATGAATTCCTGAAGTATAAGGGTCTCAGTTGTCCCAACATTCATCTAAAGATGTATTGCCGAAAGATGGCTGCCTATGCCAGGGATGAAAAGCTGATGATTCATTGCTTCCATGATAGCTTGTATGGAGCATCTCTCGAATGGTACATGCAACTTGAGTGTAGCAATGTGCGTACTTGGGATGAGTTGGCTGAAGCTTTTGTCAAGCAATATAAATACAATATTGACCGTGCTCTGAATCGTACTCAACTTTAGAGCATGGCTCAAAAGGACAGAGAATCCTTCAAGGAGTACACACAACGCTGGAGAGGGTTAGCCGTAAAAGTACACCCGCCATTTGTTGACCGTGAATAGATTAACATCTTCATGGGAACCTTGCAAGGCCCATACTATGAAAAACTGATCAGCATTGTGCCTTCTAGATTCTCTGACATGGTAATCGTCGGTGAGAGAATTTAAGAGGGTCTGAAGAGGGGAAAGATCCAAGGATGTTGCTGTTGCACATATATGCTCCTATGCCTTATCAACAAGCTGTTCCAACTCAGATTCCTTACTTCCAGTATTTGTATGTTACTGTTGCACAATATGCTCCTATGCCTTATCAACAAGCTGTTCCAACCCAGATTCCTACTTAGATACCTTTGTAGCACTCTCCTTAGCAACGAGCTTCACCTCAACACGCTCCACAGCAGCGTCAACCTAATCAACAAAGGATAAAGAGGCCAGAAAGACATTTTGATCCTCTGCCTGTGTCTTATTCTCATATCTTTCCTTTTATGCTTAAGGATGGGTCAATTACCCCGAGAGACCTAGCTCTACAAACTGTCATTCCTCCTGACTATGATGCCAATGCTCATTGTGAGTATCATAAGGGCGCCTCAGGGCACATAATTGAGAACTTCAGAGCTTTCAAGCAGAAGGTTCAAGACCTGATTGAGTCAAAGGATCTCACATTCACTCCAAGGATTCCAAATGTCACAACCAACCCCATGACGCCACCAAATTAGTTCAAGTGTCAAGTCAAGAAAGGAAGTTTGTTTCCCTGAAGATGGCTATCGTCTTTCCATCCCATCATTTGTATTCTTGTATCTTATTCTTGTTTGTCTTAAGTATTGTTTGCTTTAAACATTGTCGTTTGTATTTGGTTTTATTAATGAAGAGATTATGCATGTTCTGAACTAGTTGTGTCGTATTCACTCATTTTTCCCATTTACTGCAAAGCATAGATACATACTTCTACACTTCACTTTCTCTATCAAACTGTTGTTTTAGCAAAGATTGGATGGAGGATGACAAAAGCGAAATACCCATAATTGCAAACTGTATGCTTTCAGAAAGAATCCTGTTGATGATGTACAAGCATTGTTTCAAATCCCCAAACACTGGAGAGACAAGGATTTAGTCCCTAGATAATCACTTCGAGCCTAGAAGTAGGAGTTTCTTTCGGATTTATAAACCCTTACACTTAACCTGGGGAATGTGTAGTGTTCAGTTAATTTGATTAAGCACTTAAATCACAAACTAAAATCCAATAGACATGTCAGTTGTTCTTTAATGACGAATGACTTGGCAATCGCAATCAAAATTTTTTTTAAAAATCAAAAAATAAAATCCTACTAATTCGAACACCTCAAAGAGGCGACTTAGGCAAAAAAAAAACAAGGCAATCCCGATGGACTCAAAGAGCAAAATCAGTCCATGCAAAAGTTAGGGATCAAAAGCAAAATCAAAAGAGGTCTGTAAATCTTCAACAAAAACAAAATAAGATTCAGTGACCACCATGTCAAAACTAAAGGGTCACCGACATACATCGAAAAAACAAAATAAGGTGACTACCATCATCATCTTCACCCTTTCACCGTCAACCCTTTTGGAAGACATACGTGTGTAGAATTAATTGAATGTAGCACTGGAGATCATCACGAAGAAGGGGTGGGTACAAACCAAGTTTTGAGCCAAATATCCTTTGTTTCATAAACAGTGAACCAGACCGCGTTACAACCCTCAAAAGACCTAATTGAGGCAAGGTATATTCCGAAAGCATACTACTACAAGGTTGCGTAAACTGAATCCCCACATATTTGCTAATCTTCAACATTGGTATCATTCTTCTTACTATATCTTTCACAAACTAGCTAAATCAGTACTACGTTTGGACTAATGGTTCATTCGTCTCACACTACCACAACACTCCGATAAATGACTTTTTCAAAACTTGCATGAGCATTGCATTAAAATTACCATTTGTGAATGAATAATTATAGCGACAAATTAATTCTTGACATCAAAGAAATTCCAACAAGGGGCAATTGAAGAGGAACTTGAACTCTCAGTAGTGTCGACCCGAATTAAGACTACTTCAAAACCCTAAATCTGGGGCGAATCCCTCAACAGCTCAATCAGGGGCAAGTCATCTCAGAATCATATCAAAGATCAGCTTCCAAAGATCAGACTATTTCAGGAACTGGTTAATCAGAAGCAGACCACTACCATGTTCAGACGTTGAAGCAAATCATATCATGGTAACTCTTAAGAGCTTCCATTCAAGGAAATTTCATTCGAGAGCCATATAGACTGGGGCAAGACCACTTATAGAAGGCAGATCCTCTTTGTAGTTTCAAGATGGACAAGCATATCTTGCCAGATGCTAGCAATCATCAAGTGTAGATCAAAAGCACGATTTTCATGATTTGATCACGTCACTACACTCATTTTCAGGCTATCTTGATCATCATGTATAAGAGTTGTAGTTTTCTCTAGAACGGACACATAACTTATCATCAAGTGATCAAACTCGGGGCATCGAAAGAATCTTCGTCTGCTTTGATCATGACATCTTCAACGATCTAATGTTGAGGAAATCAAACCATCCCACCACCCAAAGTCCAAACCGTATTGGCAACTACCAAAAGTCCACCGTGATGACACCCTCACAAAATATATCCAGTCACCTATCTACATTCAAACATGCATCAGATATATCATCATGTTCATCATAAGCATCGCATGCATTATATGCATACATGAACCATCACATACTTCCCCGAAACTTGCATCTTAGCGCGTCAACATTTGCATTGTATTTCCATCCGATATGGAGTACCGTCACAAAATAAAACATGCATACATACATCAGTCAAGATTCAGGATCAATTATGAGATTCCAAGATGATCTTTAGCACATCCAGGGGCATCTTCTTGGAGTCCGTAGGAGTTCCACATGGAGTTGTTTTAACCTTTTGTTGATGAAGTTGTGATCCCCAAGTGAGTCGATGGGCATTCCCCATTGAGTTGATCTCCTCAACCTTTTGTTGATGAAGTCGTCATCCCCATCTCAACCAGTAGCATTTCTCCGAGTCAATATACGTTCCCCATCGAATTAGTTCTCTTCAACCTTTTGTTGATAGAGTTGATATCTTTAGACCGGTCAGTGGTGTTTCTCCGAATAAATTTCTACTTTCCTCTTGGGCATTCCCTAGTGAGTTGGTTCCTTTCAACCTTTTGTTGATAAGGATGTTGTTCTTTAGTGGCTTCTTTGCTTCAACCTTTTGTTTGTGTCTCCAAACAAGTCTTACTCATCATACATCCATCAAACTTGACCTTTTGTCAATAATCTTACTATCACCTTTTTTACGGTAATCATTCCTGTTGATTCAATCTAACCTTCATCCTCGTGGTGTTGATAATTCTCAAAATTGGGAAGTTTCTATCATCCTTTTGGTGGTAGCAATTTGTGTTGTTTGATCTTACCGTCATTCTTTTGGTGTTGGCGATCCGTGAATCTTTGGACTGTGTATCATCCTTTTGGTGAATGACAACCTCTGATATCATTATGTACTTACTATTATCCTTTTGGTAATAGCAAGGCTTGCTGACCTCACTTTCATCCTTTTGGTGAAGGTCATTGGGTTGCATGTGTATACTATCATCCTTTTGGTGATAGGTCCGTCATCCTTTTGGTGTAGGATACATCTGGGTGTGTATTCTCCATAATCCTTTTGGTGATAGATCTGTCATCCTTTTGGTTTTGGAATTGTGTGTTATCTATCATCATTTTGGTGATAGATCTGTCATCCTTTTGGTGTTGTAAATTCGTGGATCTTTGTTCTGTGTATCACCCTTTTGGCAAATGACAACATTTAATACCATTATGTGCTTACTATTACTCTTTTGGTAATAGCAAGTTTTGACCTCACTTTCATCCTTTTAGTGAAGGGTTTCCATTGTGTGTTTACTATTATCCTTTTGGTAATAGCGAGTTTTGGCCTCACTTTCATCCTTTTGGTGAAGGTTCTCCATTGTGTGCTTACTATTATCCTTTTGGTAATAACAAGTTTTGACCTCACTTTCATCCTTTTGGTGAAGGGTCATTGTGTGTACTTACTATTATCCTTTTGGTAATAGCAAGTTAAGTCGTGTGAGTTCACTATCATCCTTTTGGTGATAGGATTGTCATCCTTTTTGTGTTAGTAATTTCTGTCATTTTGATCTCATCATCCTTTTGGTGATGACAACCTTTGCAAGTTATTCAGTGTCCACTCGAGGGTCGACGTTGATCTGGTATTCCACTTCCCAAGCATCTTTCTTTCTTTTAGGACAAATTCAGAGTCTTCTTCGTATCTAATTGACTTCCACCTTGAAAGTATGAGCATTGTAGCAGTTCATCTTACTGGGTTTAAACCAATTAGATAGGGGCATCTGTCATACCCCAAATTTGTCCTACCTTTTTCAAATTTTGATTTCTCTGACTTTATTTTTTAGTTTGCATTGCCACACTTCTGAGTTATTCTTGTTTGGTTATTTTGTTATTCCATTTCGGTTTATCTTCATTTTAAATATAACCCATGCATTACAGTTGGATTTTGTCTATTTTTATTGCAAAAATCGGACCTCGATCCATGGAATTGACAATCACAGGCCATTATGACGCTGGTTTTAGTTTCGATACATAAATCAGTTATTTTCGTCGCATTTCAATCTTTACGTACGACACTCCAATTTTGTGGTCGCTATGTATAAACTGGTTTTGAGCATATTTCAATTTTATTTTGATTCTATTTGAATTTCAAAATTCAATAACCATTTCCAATTAAAATCACTTTTTATTCAATAAGATTAATTAATTATTTTTTTGTTAATGAGTTAGTTTTAATTAGTCCGATTATATTGATGAAATTAATTTTTATCGATTAATCTTAATGTTTATTTTTTAGTACATTAATTAGTTAATTCAATTAAATCTTAATTAATCAATTAGTTGGTTTAAATGAATACAATTTGAAGTAAATCTTTTCGATAAACAAACATCTTGGTCCAACACCAAGTGTTTCATTTCAAATCCGATTAAATAATTTATCAAAACCTTTTCTTAACCAAATCACGAAAGTAATGGATTCTTGGAGTCTCGCATTCCTTGAATCCTTGAATGATTGCTCTTGAGGCAAACGCCTTGGGTTGTTTTTGTTCAATATTTCGTTTCTAAAATACTTGCCCTAATTACTTGGACAAAGGAGGGACCATTGGAGTCTACCATTCCATGTGGCACCCTTAGACAATCCTTGGAAGGTTCATTGTCCATCAAACAAATTTTCATAATTAATCGAATGAAAAAGGTGTCGTTAGGATCAAGCATTCCGGTAATACCCCGATTAATTAGTTCTAAGGCCCACGTCACGTTCTTATCAAAAAATCGCCATTCTCCTTTAAAATAATTAACTGACCGAACCTTATTGTCTCTTCCCTGTGCGATAGAAACCCTTAATATACCCTAATCCAATTCAAACCTTTTTCTTCAAAAAGAAATTTATCTAATCCTTTCTAATGTGTACAAACTTGCTCTTAAGCCTCCCCTGCGAGCAAGCAAGCCATATTTTACTATTAGAATGTGATCTAGACACGTGTTCACCCTTAACACACATTAATCTATCAAATTCTTTTTCGAAAGGACATTATTTAGTCTGTTCTAACGCGAATACAAACAAATGCTTTAAGCCTCCCATTGCGAGCACAAGCAACGTTTAATCGTTAGAATGCGATCTAAACACTTGTTCATTAAAAAAACAAAAACCAACAAACCGTAGTTCCACGAACTACGAACGCTCTGATTATTCGTTTTCGTCCAAATGAAGATACGTAGGCACAAGGGCCTTAATCCTTGGTGAACTACCTTTTTATCCACCCTTTTCTACCCTCTTGTTTCTACGTTCTACCTTTTCTTCTTCCAATCCAAACCTTTTCCCGTAGTTTGAACTACGGATGCTCTGATTTCTCATTTCACAATGAGAATACGTAGGCACAAGGGCCTTAATCCTTGGTGAGCACCATAATAAAAAACCATCCATTTCCCCCTTAGAAGTGAACCTTTTACTCGTATCTTTTTTGCATTACTCGCTTAGAAGAAAACAAATAACATTAGCTAACATTCATCACAAATCGAAATAACAGGTTCCCGTTGAGTACGACGGGCGTGAGGGGTGCTAATACCTTCCCATTGCGTAATCAACTCCCAAACCTAGAATTTGGTTGCGATGACCATGTTCTTATGTCTTAAAGGTTTTCTCAATATTTTCCTATTCTTTCAGAAGGTTCCGAAGCCACGGTTAATCACATCCTCACAGAGTCATCACCACATCAATATGGGCAAAAAAGAAGGTTTTTATGGTTATTCATCAAAGCAAAGGGTCGAAGTTCAGAGCCATGACCAAAGCACCTTATTTCAATCAAAATTGGGAAAATTTTGTCTGTGTTAATCGATTAACCAAAATACAGGCAAAAGTGGTTAATTTATTAACACCTTTTTACAGCGTTATTTTCAGCTTTGGAACCGCTGTTAATCGATTAACAGACAGTTGTTAGTCGATTAACAGACAGGTGTTAATCGATTAACACCTGCAAGTTTTACATAATTTTAGTATTTCACAGCGCTGCAGCATCTACACTCTTCTCCTTTGGTCTACATCATTCTTGTAACTCGTGGAAGGTTCTAGACATGCGATTACACCATAAAATATCAATTAAATTTGCTACACTACCTCACTTTCAATTATGCTCACCATACACTCTCATTTCCAAGCATGTGAACCATTTGATTAAGTGAGTTGCATAGGGATTCTCCAACCGAGTTAACCAATAACTAACCGAGTTAGACCTCAACTCAGTAAGTTAGGTCTAACTAACTCCAAACCAAATTCCAGACCTCGTGTAACTACCTCCATGCCTAATTTCAAACCTAACCAAGCTCCAAACCTACACTCTATTTAAGCAAACCTTCACATTGTTGAAAAGGACCCTTGATCATTCTCTCATTTTTCACTCTTCATTCTCAATTCTCTCTGAATTTTCTACAATTTTCTTTCAATCATATTCATCTTCTTCACTTAACCACACTAAAGCTCTTTTTTCCACCATTAAAGCTTAGCAAACTTCACATTGAACTTGATAAATTTTTTAGCTAAACCTCCATTACACTAAATTTATCCTTGATTTCTGCAATTACAAAAACTTCTACTTTAATTCAAGTTTTGGAAGTGATCATTTCAAGAGTTTTGGTGGAAACTCATATTTGCAGCATTTATCGCATTTTCTTCGATTTCGCTACGAATTGCTCTAAAGCTTGTAATTCTCTGGTTTTGTTTGCTTCTTCGCGTCATATTTTACTTACAATTATTACCAAGGCAGGCCTCCGCCTTTTAGGTTGGTGATTCTTGCTTAATTCGTTATTTTCAATCATTTTAGCGTTTTCACAATGTAGCTTTTAATTGAGATTTTGTTGCTTGAATTCTTGTTTTGCATGATTAATTATTTTAGTTATTATTTGCTATGAATTAACGTGAATTTTGCATCTTTTTCTATGCTTTGATCCACTGCAATTACATGAAAGAAGTTGCTGAAAAGTGCTATTGTGCTGAATTTTATGTTGCTGAAAAGTGCTATTGTGCTGAATTTTATGTTGCTGTTTTTTACAGTGTTAACAGATTAACCAGTTTACAGGAAAAAGTGGTTAATCGATTAACATTGTTGCCATGTGAATTTTGTGCTGTTAAATGATTAACCAAATTGAAGGCAAAAGCGGTTAATCAATTAACACTGTTGATGAAGCTAATTTTTGTGCTTTTTCATGCTTATTTGGATTCCTTTCCACATTTAACTTTCATGGCTTGACATATTTGATATCTGTGGATTTATCTAGAGTTTTTTAGCCTCTGGTTGCAGTACGTATGCAAATCTTTGATTCACGATTTTCCGATTATGTAATTGTTGGCATTCTTGACATTCATGTTGCTTAGTAAGTTTATCACATTTTATTAACATGATTAATATAATTATGCTTAGTGAGGCACTTTTTGCATACTTTTGAGGCACTTTTTGCATAATTTTGCTTATGTGTTAACATGATTATGCCAAGTGATTCATGCTAGCTTGTCCTTGTTAATGCTTTGCAATTTGAACTTGATGCATTAGATTTGTTCTTCCTTGAGAAAATTTAATTTTATGCAACATTATTCATCACTTTTTGCTTTGATAATCTTTCAACTCTCATGAAGGATTATTGGCATACTCCTTCCTATTGATTGATTGATCGAAACCTCGTTTCGATTGGTTAATCTTCCCTTGCACTCTTCTTTAGGATCTCCTTAGAGCCTCGTTCTCTTGATCCCCTGCTGAGCCGGACGTCTGCACAACGCGTTGGAGCACTGTACAAATTGCATCGTTACTCTGTCGGTTTCAATTCCTGCACTTCACTTTGGGTGTTAGTAAAGGAATGAGAATGAAGTATATCCTACCCTTATTCTATTTATTTCGGGTATGGGCGTCTGGCCCTGATATCAAGAATAGTCACCTCAATCCTCAAACTGTGGTGTCTCTTGAATCAATCCTTGGTCATTAATTCCTGCCCCCAGTCTCTTCTTTTCTTTGGGTAATCACCTTCTCTTGGTGCATCGCCAGTTCTTTGGTTGATCATAGTCCGTATGTTAAAACCAATTTTCTTCTTTCCCAATGAAGTCGTAATCGTTCCTTGGTTCATTGCACCCATTCCTTCGGATAATCACAGTCTGCTGGCTAAAATACCAAATCCCTGGCGGAGTACGCAACCTTCTCTTAGTTTCTCTCCCTTTTTTCGCTGGTTAATCACTGCCTGTCAGCTAAAATACCAATTGCTCCTTTAGTTAGTTAACCACAGTCAGTCTGTTAACATACTGAGTTCCTCTTTGGTTAATTACCTCCTCTTGGTTAATCACCCATGCTTTCGGTTAACCACAGTCCGTCTGTTAACATGGCGAACCTTTGTTGGGTTAATCACCCATTCCTTTGGTTGATCACAGTCCGTCTGTTAAAAACAATCTTTATTCTTGGGTTAATCACCTCTTGGTTAATCACTCATTCTATTGGTTAATCACAGTCTGTCTTTTAAAACTAATATTCCTTCTTGGGTTAATCACCCGCTCTTTTGGTTGATCACAGGCTAGCTGTTAAAACCAATCTCTTTTTCTTGTTGGGTTATTCACCTCTTGGTTCATCACCTGTTATTTGCTTAATCACAGTTTGCCTGTTAAAACCAATATGTCCTTGGGTTAATCATATTCTCTTGGTTAATCACCCATTCTTTGGTTAATCACAGTCCTCCTGTTAAAACCAATATGTCCTTGGGTTAATCACATTCTCTTGGTTCATCGCCCGTTATTTTGGTTGATCACAGTCCGTCTGTTAAAACCAATACCACTGTGAGTTATCAACCTTCTTTTGGTTCAAACACTCACACCTTTGGATTAGTAACCTTCTCTTAGTTCAAATACCATTTCCTTGGTCAAGTACTGCTTGTCAGTTAGTGTACTAAACCCCTTTGGGTCATAACCTTCGTTTGGTTCCACACCTATTCTCTTGGGTCACAACCTTCGCTTGGTTCCACACATGTTCTCTTGGGTCACAACCTTCGCTTGGTTCCACACCTGTTCTCTTTGGTCACAGCCTTCGCTTGGTTCCACACCCATTCTCTTAGGTCACAACCTTTGCTTGGTTCCACACCCGTTCTCTTGGGTCACAACCTTCGCTTGGTTCCACACCTGTTCCTTTGGTTGATCACAGTCCGTCTGTTAAAACCAATATCTCTTCTTCTTGTTGGGTTAATTACTTCTTGGTTCACTACCCTCTCCTCGAGTCGTTTGAAGTCCATCTGTTAAGACCAATTTCTCTATTCCCTTATTATGGTCGCTTTATTTTATTCGGTTAACCACTGTTTATCAGTTAACACACTGAATCCCTCAGTGGGTCAAATACTTTGTCTCGATTTAACACCTTTGCTCTTACTTCCTTATCTCTTGGTTTTGACACCACTTCCTTGTTCCTTTATTCTCTTGGTTTCGACACCATTCCTTTGCTTTTCGCTCTTTGTTTTCACCCAATTTCTCTTTTCTTCCCCGTCTTGGTTCCCCAAACTACAGAGCTCTGACTTCCTCATTGCACTATGAGGATACGTAGGCACGATATCGGGAGATCTTGGCGAGCAACCTTCCTTTGTTTTCAACCTTCCTTCCGATCTTCTTCCTTCTTTCTCCTTTCTTTTCCTTGGTTCCCTGAACTACGAAGCTCTGAATTCCTCATTGCACTATGAGGATATGTAGGCACAAGGGCCCCAATCCTTCGCGAACACTTTCTTTTTTTCCCTTTCCCCTCCCTCTTTATTTAGTAGCCTTTAGATAGATAACCCATCCAAACCTAGAAACAAGGAAAATGGTTCCTGTTGAGTATGATGGATGCGTAAGGTGCTAGTACCTTCCTCTCGTATAACCTCCCCCTACCCGTTTCTCTTCCCCTTAGGTTTTATCGATATTTTCCCTATCCTTTGGGTCTAATAAAGTTTGGTGCCGACACTATTGTATCTTTGAGTGTAAGTTTCACTCAGATATAATCCCTCTAGCTTCAGCTGGCGACTCTGCTGGAGAATCCTTGCTCTTGCAAGTTGGGGTCTCGCCTAGTTTTGTTTGCTTTCTTGCTTGTTTGGATGTTTATCACTACGCTTTACTTGCTTTATCTTTATGTTATTTTCTGCATTTCTTTACTGCTTTAAATATTCATATGTTGCATACTCTGGATATTTGCTATATTCTCTGCTGTTGTTAGGATGGGTTGCTACTTGAGAGATAAGCCCACTACTCAGGCTTGAGTACATACACAGGATTATAGTGGATAGTCGTGTTACTTGCAAGCATCTGGTTACGTTTAGTTGACACGAGACCCACATCTGTCATACCCAAAATTTTGACCACAATATTTCCCATTATTGTGCAAATCATCACCACAATATGGATGTACCTTCATACCTCATCAATTCTCTCAATGATTGTTGAGCCTTCACTCCAATCAAGAATTAAGGTTTTTAGCCCTCTCAAAGTGCTCAGACAAAGGATCAATCAAGAATGGACATGATCCTCAACTTTTCAAGCCTCTCAAACATCCATAAAGGATCAAGAGATCTCCCACATCAAGAATTAAACATGAGAATGCAACATTTCAAGTGGATCAAGCCTCAAGATCACCAGTGTTACCAAATTAGGGTTTTGGTCGACCAGGGCCTCCAGAGAGAAATTTTCATCTGGGCATGAGCCAATACTTTAAAACATGACCCAAGGAGCTAAAAGGGACCTCATGGATCCAATCATAAGTTCAAAATAGCCTCAGGGGATGCATTCATCAAAAATCAAGAATTAGGGTTTCTTGACCTAATTCACCCCTAAGTTGACTTTTGGAAGCAATGAGTGAGCCAAGACCTCAAGAAGTGTTTTGAAGACCTCCAATACATCATATTGATCCATTTACAAGATTGGATTGATTCAAAGAACTTGGTTCATAAGCAATACAAGGATTCAAATTCATCTGGACCAATTAGGGTTTTCTAATGAAAAGTCAGCTGTACTTTTGACTTTTGACCAAGACATGATCCCAAACCTTGGGACATGATTCAAGACACTCTAAAACACCTATGGAATCCATCCATTAGGTTTGAATTAGGTCAAGGACTTGATTTCCTAGAGGATCACAAAGTTTGAAAATCATCGGACAAAAAGTCAACTGTACCAAAAACCAAGTTTGACTTTTTGAATTTCTTGATAAACAAGGCTTCCCTAAGTCAAAAACAATGTTAAATTATGGTTTGGATCATCATCCATCAAGAAAAATCAAGAAAAATGGGGTTACTTGCAAAAGGGGCAACCATAAGAAACTTGAAATTTCACTAAGTTAAGAAAAAAAATGATTTATACCCAACTTTGCAAGACCATAACTTGTGATCCAAGTAACCTTTTTCTTCCATCCAAAGCTCAAATGAAAGCTCTCATTAAGTACTTCAAGATTGTCAACTACAACAGATTTCAATTCCTCATGGATTGATCAAAATCACAAAAATATGAAAATGGCCTTTTTTCCAACACTTGGTGAAATTTTGGACAGAATCTGTTTTGCATTTTCACCAACTTTGAGGCCATTTTTCATTATGATCTAAGATGATTCAAGACAAAAGTTGGATATCAAAGTTGAAGTATGTTATTGGGGATTTCCAAAAAGTACAAGAGCCTCTCATGGTTCAACTTGAGCAAGGAGTTATAAGCCTCAAAAAATGGCATTTTTCACCCTGCCCACACAAAGGCATGAAAATATAACTTGGTTCCCACGATTTCTTGAGCCAATTTTGGACACTTTCATCATTTCATTTCTGTCCAAAATCAACTTGAATGGTGAAGGATCTGATCACAAAGCCACCAAGTCAAAAATCCTATTCCTTGGCATGTGAAATTCAATGTTACAAATCCAAAAACTTCAATTTTGTTTCAAGGCATTCAAGAGATACATTGAGGTGACATGGACTGAGTCATTGATCACTAAAGGAGTCAAGCCTTATCCCTACAACAGAAGACTCATAGCCTGCAAGATTGACTCAAGTCAATGGCTAGAGGAGACTTTGGCTACATGACAAAGTTCAATGGATATTGGAGTGATCCAGCCTCCAATCACTATTGCTCCCAAAACAAAGTTGCTCTACTATAAATAGAGGTTCTTTCTCATCAATTTAAGTACACCAAAGCATAACAACTAATGCTTTCCTTCCAATCACTCTAAAAAACCAGAATTTGCTTCTCTTACAAGTCACATTCGAATTTTCAAATAGAGAGCAATTCCACACAAACCAACCATCCTAACACCTCACTTATGTCATATACAAGTGATCCATAACCTCAAAACACATCTGGAACACCAGAATCACAAAGTCACCATCCATTTGCTCAAGCTTTTTGGCCTATTTGCAGTTGGGGTACCACAACAAGTTCCAAGGTGTTTCAATCCATTCCAAGCTTGCAGACACACTACTTGAGGTCCAAGGAAGTTGTCCAGATCATCACACAACATTTGTAACACCTACAACTGAGGATTCGATTTCCTCTTGCTGAGGTAAGCCTGACACTCTCAAACTCTATGATCTATGCATCATAAATGTGTTTTCAAGTTACAAACATGTTTATGCACTTATGTAGAGTGTTTCCCCTCAATCAATTGCTTTGTAGCTACCGTGTATAGGATTTCATAGTGTTCTTGCAGAAATTAGGGTTCTTGAGTTCATCTTTTGATTTCTCACTCCACACTTAATATAAATGCAATTAATTTATATCACTGAAATCCTTGTTAAAAAACGAACAACTTGCATGTTTAAAAAAGTCAATTTCATTACATATTCAGTGAGATAGATGAGGTTTTGCAAATCTGGGGAAACATGGCACGCACGAGCAAGAACAAGTGTTCTTGGCGCCATTTTTTGAATTTTCAAATTTTTGAATATTTGTTATTTTTATTAATTGATTTCAAAAATTAATTTCTCTTTAATTTTTAATCATTTTTTATTGGTTCCTTTTTTAAAAAGTCATAAAAATGTTAAAATATTTTATTCTACAAAAAAATCAAATTTGTATTATTTATTTAATATAGTTTGAATTTTTGTAAATAATTTCATTTTTATTGTTTTTAAACATTTTTAAATGAAATTTCCACCTTGAATTTTCAAATTCAAATGAATTTCAAGCTTTCATGTGATTTAACATGATTTTTCAAAACATTTTTCAAATTTGACAACTTGTTTTTGAATATATTTGATATTTGATATCATTTTTTATTTAATTTCCTTTGAAAATTATATTTTTAAAATTTTTTAAAATTAAAATTAGGGTTTCTCTTAATTTTGATTTTTCAAACTTCATTTTGAAACACTTTTGGGCCTCTATTAGAGTCTAAGACCCATCCCCTTTGTAAATATACCATTTTGGGCCTCAGTCATTGTATAAGTCCCGATACGATTTTCAAAATAACGGTACGATCACTGTTTTTCATCTAGGCATCTCCTTGAGCTGTAAGCCCCATCTCTTGAATAAAAATAACTTTTTGGGCCTCTAATAGAGTGTAAGACCTATTCCTCCTTGTACATAAATAATTTGGGCCTCAGTCATTGTATAAGCCCCTATGTTTTCAAAATCACGACGCGATCGTCGCCTTTTCAAATAAATCATTTGGGCCTCTCCTTGAGTATAAGTCTCATTTTTCTTCTTTTACAAACACTTTTGGGCTTCTATTAGAGTGTAATACCCAACCCCTCTTTGTACAAAAACAATTTTTGGGCCTCTGCTATAATATAAGTCCCACAACGTCTTTCGGTGTCGCATTGCGATCAATATTTTCAAATAAGTCATCTGGGCCTCAGTCATTGTATAAGCCCCAAACACTATTTTCCTTTTAAAAAAACAACTTATTTTTTAATTTAGATTCAAATTCAAAGTTTCCCCAAAACTTTATTCAATTTCTTGAAACCCTAAAAGAGGCAATATAGTTGTAGGCAATACAACAGATCACAATACACTTGGGGTTCTTCTCAGAAGGTAAGTCCCCATATCTCTTCAATGTATATCTGTTTATATATCTGCCAATTTACTTGTCAGTATATACTTATGTATATCTTTCTTAGAGTTTTCCCCGGCAGTTAGGTCTATGTTTAGGTCAAACCAGAGGTTACTTTCAACATAGTCAAAAAACTAGTTCCCTCATAGAAAATTCCATATACAGTCTGCCTCCTCTTGGGCTTATACAATATAGAACAGAGAAAGTCATTATTCCCGGTGAAACTTTTCTCAAGACTGCCAAAACTTAGAAATATATGTGTACAAGAACTGTTCAACAAAGAACATAGAGGATTAATTCTCGGTGAAACCTCTTTTGAATTTCTTCAAACTCTAGAACTATTCAACAAAGAAATGATTAATTCCCGATGAAACCTTTCTTGAACTTTTCTTTGGTTTGGACCCACAGGTTTCCTAAAAGTATCTGCAACCTCCTTTTGGGCTTAATACAAGGACCAACAGACTTCTTAGAAGTTCCCCAGCCTCCTCTTGGGCTTAGTACAAGGACCCAAAGGCCTCCTAAAGGTATAGGATAGAAATTAGTCATCTCTACTAGTTCAATCCTCAGAAGAGTCAATAATTCCAAAACATCAGATCATTCTAGGGTTGATCTTCATCCCTTAAACCAAAGGTCTCCTCTTGGGCATCATACAAAGACCCCATCTCTACACCAGAGCCTACCACTTCTTGAAAGAATTGGACAGTCTCAACCTCATCTTGGGCTTCATACAAGTAGACTTGGAAAGTCTTATCTCCTCTTGAACCTCACCAAGAAACCCTCAAGTTTCCTAAAAGCATAGGAAAAACACTGATCTTCACCAATATACTAATCTCCATCAGAGTTAAAACCTCCATAGGTTTTCAAACTCAACTTTAACTTCCCTGACCCCCAATAAGGTTTAAGCTTTCACCTTGAACATCCCAGCCAGGGTCAATTGACCATCAACAAATCCCCACCAAAATCAGAGCATCATGGCATCTGATATTTCAACTCTTCCTTGATTCCCAGCAAGAGTAATCCTTTTGGATTCCCCAACACAATTTGGACCTGCTCCTGGATTTCCATAGTCCTCAGCAAAAGTTAGCCTCCTCTTAGGCTTCATATAAGAATTTCCCCCAGTGGAGTCAGTCAGCCTTAACCTTGGGCTTTGTACAAGACAGATAAAACCCTCCCCAGTGGAGTCATTTTCTTTTAGCTTCAACCTTGGGCTTTGATCAAGGCACACAAAAATCAACATCCCCTCAGATGAGACCATGAGTCCACTCTACAGGAGGACATTTCTTCTATACATCACATTTTAAAACAGACAATCAAAACCTTTTCCAGATAATTGCTATAAGTGGCACACTTGTTAAATCAAAATCCATGCTGGAGTCCTTCGTTTATCCTGGCTAAAATTTATCTTTCATCTAACTGCTGTAAGTGGCAAGCCTCTGGATTCTAACATCCAAGCTAATGTCCATCTCTTTGCATGAAAGATTCATAAGGAAAAAGTGGCATTGCTCTACACTGAGTTAAAGCTTTCTTCCTTCATGATATCTCTTATAAAGGAAATTATGGCATTGCTGGATTCACATATCCCAGTTAAAGTAATTTCCCTTATAATCAATTTCTCAACAATTTGTGATGAATAGGTGAGGTATTCTCCCTTTAGATATGACAAATTCTCTCTCAATCACCCTTTTAGCTTCAATCTTGGGCATTGAACAAGACACAAATACTCAGCTAGCTTCAATCTCGGACTTTAAATAAGACACCAAACATTTTTCCTCCCATAGAATAGGAGGAACTACGATTGCTCTGATTTCCCAGATTTCTTTACGGGAATACGTAGGCATAAGATTGCAAAATCTTAGCGAGCACACAAATAAAAAATCTTAGGTCCAGTACCTACACAAAAACAAGGGAAAACCCAAAAAATAACAAAAACCTTCTCTCAATTCTCCCAAAGGAGAAACTTTCCCAAGCCACAGCAGATAAACACAAGAAAGCATTTTAAGTTAACAGAGAAACATGGAATAAAAGGTTCCTATGGATTACTATAGATACACTGGGTGTTAATAGCTTCCCTTTGTATAACCAGACCCCGTTCCCCGATCTCTTAGCATTTGTTAAAGAAAACATTTGCGTGCAAGGTTAGTTTTAGATATCTTCCCCTTCCTTTCCAGCTTCATAGGATAAATAATAAATTAGAAAGTAGCACCCAATTCCAACATTGCGGTAAGGTGGTCACGTCACCGACAAAAATCGCCCGCTACAACATCCAGACGATGTTTTCTTAGGAGATATTCTGTCCTGTGCGTCTGGTGCAGATGACAGGGTATTCTAATAGAAAACTCATGACTTTGGAAACCGTTAGTTGGAAATCAGTAGAGGCCTCCTTGAGGCATTATAATGCCAAACCAGAAATGGTGAACGTATTATTACTTCTCGGCCTGAGAGCCCAAGAAGCTGAGGACTATTAGGAATCCTTATTCAAGACTAAAACACACCTCTGAGGGAGATATTGGATTTTTTTTGCAGGAAACCAAGACTCTTCATATCTTTGTTCTCTCGCACAAGCCAGACCTTTGAATCTGCATCGGGCAGTATATGCAGACTATCCAGAAGATGTTGCATCTCTAACCTACATTACTGTATACTATTATTGCATCATCATGTATGCCAAAATTTTGAACCTGAGTTATTGCATCATGTATATGCCAGACTTTTGAGCTTAAACGGTTGCATCATCAAATCTTTGAATCAATGGGTGTTGCATATCTTAATTGAATTTCCATCCGCATAAACAACATATGCATACATACATTTGCATTGCATACATCCAAACCAAAAAAATATCACCTTTTTTCCTTCATCAGCCCAAAGACAATGATTCTCCGATGCCGAAAGCCAAAGAATCATGGAACATGTTGGGTATAAGAACACAATGTGCAAGAAAGACAAGGTTTACATGGTTGTGGAACTACTCATGGATAGTTTGACAATGAACTTCTCAGATCAAGTTGTGATTGATGAGCAAGCCTAAAATAGATAAAAGGTGGATAAGATCACAAATGTGAATGCAAGTAATCTGCCGGTTCACCCTTTGTCTAATCAAAAGACCACTCAAGGCAGTCAGAAACAAAAGCATAAGTAAATCAACAATGGGAACAACAATCAAGGGAGTAGACATCCCTGCTTTGATCCAATTCCCATGACTTACACGTATATAGTGCCTGTTCTGATTCATGCTAGAGCAATTGTTCCTAAAGAGATCGAGCCAACCAAGTTTACTTACCATCTTAAGCATGATCCTAATGCCACATGTGAATACCATGCTGGGTATGTGGGACACTCTATAGAAGCCTATATCGTCTTTAAGAATAGAGTTCAAGAGCTCCTTGATTAGAAGTTGTTATGCTTTACAAAGGAACCTTGCTAGAATTCATCACCTGCGACTACTAAAACATCTGCTGAAGTTGAGAATAGGCGTCCTCCCACTCATATACAGATTCCTCCAGTCATTCAACCTGTTGGGAAATACCCCTACCAAGGTTTTTAGTCTGTTAATTCTAGAATACCTTTTTCCTATCCTGGGGCACCTCCTAATGTTGTATCTCCACATGCTTATCTTGGGGCACCTTACGCTCCATATGGGATCCAATTTGACCAGATGGTTAATCATAGCTTGATGTACCCTGCTCAAATGTTTCCAGAATATGATACTTCTTAGACTCATCCTCGGTTTTGAGTTCCTTAGGCTCCCACGCCACACTACTCCTTCTCGCATGTTGTTGTAACCCAATATCAATGGCCTCCTTAGGGCCAGGGTTTGCAAAAGTCAACAAACTGCACGACGAAACATAAATCAAGGATAGAGACAGAGGACACCAGTCTAGGGTGGATACAAAGGCTAATCACGTGAACAATTGCGTTGCATTGCACTTTTCTCATTTGTAATCTTTTCTTGTTTGTCGATGCATTGTTCATTTGAGAACTTGTTTGTTTTCGAATGATAATAATAATGAAATGAATATGCATGTTTTGAAAAAATCCATTCGTGTTCACTCATACTTTATACCATTATCAAACATTTGATCAAGCAAAATAAAAAAGAGAATGATGAAATAAAAAAGATATGAGATCACTGTCTGTATGCTTTGAATAAAACTTTGCTGACAATGTAAAGCATTGTTTCTATTCCCAAACACTGGAGTTATAAGAAAGATAATACCTAGTCAACCCCTTTGGGCCTTGAAGTAGGAGTTTCTTTCTGTATACATAAACTCTCAATCGTTAACTTGGGGCAGAGTAGTCTTTAGTTAGTTTGACCGTGCGTTCAAATTTCAAAAGGAGTACCCCATTTGAGGATCAACCACATCTTATCCCTCATGCGAGGTTGGAAAATCACAAATCCATAATGGATATACCTCACCGATCAAAGGAACGAGGCAGTCACAACCCTTTATCAAACAAACAAATTTCACACGATTTGTTCCTAAAAAAATTCAAATTCACAAAAAAAAGCCCGCTAAGTCAAAAGCAAGGAACTTAGGCAAAAATTAGGGCATCCTGGTAGATTGTAAACTCAAAATAATCAGTCTACGCAAAAATTAGGGAAAACAAAAAGAACAAAAAAGAATCAAAAGGAAAAATTCTCAACAAAAAACGAATTTGTGTGACAGCAAACAAACAAAACAAAAGGTGAGTGACTGCCGCTCCAAAAACCTCGTTGGTTCCTTTATCGTCACTTACATTATTCAAAACCCTTTTTGAAAGATGAACGCTTGTGTCAAACTAGCTGAACGTAGGAATGGAGAACATCAAGGAGAATAGGTGGGTTAAAATAAATTTTGAGCCTTATATCCTTTCTTTTTGAAACCGTGAACCAAGCCACATTACAACCTTCAAAAGACCTAATTGAAGTAGGGTTTATTTCAAAGGAATACTATAGTGGGATCATGTCGAAGCTGACTCCTAAAGATTTGCTTGTTATTTGTGTTGGTATTGACATGACATTCTAAATGGTGGTCTATTCACTATATGTCATAATCTTAGTGAACATGCTTGGATTTCAAAACTGGCATATGCATAGCATTAACATCATCATTTCCAAAACGAACAGTTTCACTTGCGAACAAGCATTTGACATCAAGAAAGCTTGCACTATGGGAAATTTGATCACACTAAAAGGGAAAGCCGGTCCATAATTCAGTCAATTTAGGGCAATCACGTCGAAGTTTAAAAAATCCTTCAAAGATCAGTTAAGTCAGGGGCATTCCTCCAAATATCAGTCAGCTAGGAGCAAAATCACTTCGAGGCTCGTACTAGGACAGGCCACCCCAAGAGCACAAAAAATCAATCTTCCCAAGGGGAAATTAATTAGGGACACATAACGTCAAAACACTTGGGCAAGTCAAATTCAAATTGTTCCATGACAAGATGACTTCATAACTTGCGACCGGGGCAACCCATGCAAATTCCCAACAGACTGGGGCAGAGATAGGCTACCAAGATACAAGTTCTCTCCTTGTTTCAAATCAAGCACAAAAGTGAATCAACAACTGGTGAGCCTGGAGTAGATGTCGGAGAATCACGTCTTTATGACCTACATCCTAGCCCTAAATCTCTCACCCACGCAACTAGAGCACCTAGTGAACCTTCAAAAATCATTGAATAGATCACTCTCATGCAAATCAATCATCTAGCATAGCATGTAGCCTTGTGGAACAAACAGGAAAAACCAAATATTTGGGGGACCTTCCAAAACTCGACCTTACTTGTCTAATCAGACTTGACATATCAAAATCCAGTTCTCGTCTGGTAGTCAGTTCCCGCCTGACTTGTCTCTTCAAAATCCAGTTCTCGTATGGTAGTCAGTTCTCGTCTGACTTGTCTCTTCAAAATCCAGTTCTCGTCTGGTATTCAGTTCCCGTCTGACTTGTCTCTTCAAAATCCAGTTCTCATCTGGTAAACAGTTCTTGTCTAACTTGTCTCTTCAAAATCCAATTCTTATCTGGTAGTCAGTTCCCGTCTGATTTAGCTCTTCCAAGTCCAGTTCTCGTCTGATTTGTCGCTTCAAAATCCAGTTCTCGTCTAGTAGTCAGCTCCCGTCTGATTTGTCTCATCAAAATTCAGTTCTCGTCTGGCGGTAAGTTCATGTCTGGCCTATCCTTGCAAAGTCCAGTTCTCGTCTGGAAAACCTTTTCAAAGTCCAGTTCTCGCCTGGAAAAAATTTTCAAAGTCCAGTTCTCGTCTGGAAAACTGTTTCAAAGTCCAGTTCTCGTCTGGCAAACTTTTTCAAAGTCTGGTTCTCGTCTGGCAAACTTTTTCAAAGTCCAGTTCTCGTCTGAAAAACTTTTTCAAAGTCTAGTTCTCATTTGGAAAACTTTTTTCAAAGTTCAGTTCTCGTCTAGAAAAAATTTTCAAAGTCTTTTCCTTACCTTTTGTCCATCCAAAGTCTCTTCCTTTCCTTTGGTCCGTCAAAAGTCCTTTCCTTTCCTTTGGTGCGTCCATAGTCATTTCCTTATCTTTGGTCTGCCCAAATTTGTTTCCTTATTCTTTGGTCTGTCCAAAGTCTTTTCTTTACATTTAGTATGTCCAAAGTCTTTCCTTTACCTTTGGTCTATCCAAAGTTTCTTCCTTTCCTTTGGCCCGTCCAAAGTCCTTTCCTTTCCTTTGGTCCGTCCAAATCCTTTTCCTTATCCTTTGGTCCGTCCAAAGTTTTTTCCTTCCTTTGGTCCGTCCAAAGTTTTTTCCTTCCTTTGGGTAGTCCAAAGCCTTTTCCTTATCCTTTGTTCCGTCCAAAGTCTTCTTATTTCCTGTGGTCCGTCCAGAATCTCTTTATTATCTCTGGTCCGTCAGAAACCTTTACAATCTTACCTCTGGTCTGTCCAGAACATTTCCTATTTTCCCTGGTACGTCCAGAACCTTTGTAGTTTTCTTTGGTCCGTCTAGGGTTTTCTCAATTGAGTGTTTCCCCCAGCTGAGGATGTCGAGTCGAAGGTTGTTGCATCACTACCTACCCACAACACTATATCATAAGCTTTCATCGCTGCATAACATAATCTCACGCACCATGTAAGAGTAAACATACATTACATTTGTCATGTGCATCCCCCATGACCGATGCATCTCCCCAACAGATGACCTAACCCATACTCACCTTACAATACACTCCCACATAATCCAATTCTCAACACATCCTCTTTCAATACACTTCCACCAATAACGGCCAAATTTTTTAGTTACTCTTATATTTAATCCCCTTCCACCTTGAATACTCGAAAAGCTGTTGCAATACGTGCATTTAATTCCAAGAGAATTAAATAGGGGCAGCTGTCGTAACCCATAATTTGACCTCCCCTTTTGCCTTTTGTATGAGCATGTGCACTCGTATTTCTGGCATAAGCATTAGCCTTTTTTTCTCTATAGTTTTACCGCAGGCATGTCCAGAATTTTAGAAAGTTTCGTAGCCATAATTAATCACATCCTCACAGAGTCATCACCACATCAATATGGGCAAAAAAAAAGGGTTTTTATGCTTATTCATCAAAGCAAAGGGTCGAAGTTCAGGGCCACGACCATAGCACCTTGTTTCAAGCCAAATTAGGCAAATTTTGTCTATGTTAATCGATTAACCAAAATATAGGCAAAAGTGGTTAATCTATTAACACCTTTTTACAGCGTTGTTTTCAGCTTTTGAACAATTGTTAATCAATTAACAGACATGTGTTAATCGATTAACACCTGCAAGTTTTGCAAAATTTCAACATTTCGCAGCGCTGCAACATCTACACTCTTCTCCTTTGGTCTACATCATTCTAGTAACTTATGGAAGGTTCTAGACATGTGATTACACCAGAAAATATCAATTACATTTTCTACACTACCTCACTTTCAATTATGCTCACCATACACTCTTATTTCCAAGCATGTGAACCATTTGATCAAGTTAGTTGCATTGGGATTCTCCAACCGAGTTAACCAATAACTAACCGAGTTAGACCTTAACTCAGTGAATTGGGTCTAACTAACTCCAAACCAAATTCCATACCTCATGTAACTACCTCCATGCCTAATTCCAAACCAAACCAAGCTCCAAACCTACATTCTATTTAAGCAAACCTTCACATTGTTGAAAAGGACCCTTGATCATTCTCTCATTTTTCACTCTTCATTTTCAATTCTCTCTGAATTTTCTGCAGTTCTCTCTCAATCATCTTCATCTTCTTCACCAAACCACACTAAAGCTCTTTTTTCCACCATTAAAGCTTAGCAAGCTTCACATTGAACTTTCTAAACTTTTGAGTTAAACCTCCATTACACTACATTTCTCCTTGAATTCTGCAATTACAACAACTTCTACTTCAATTCAATTTTGGAAGTGGTCATTTCAAGAGTTTTGGTGTAAACTCATATTTGGAGCATTTATCGCGTTTTCTTCTGTTTCGCTACAAATTGGTCTAAAGCTTGGAATTCTCTGGTTTTCTTTGCTTCTTCGCATCACATTTTTCTTATAACAATTACCAAGGCAAGCCTCCGTCTTGTAGGTTGGTTATTCTTGCTTAATTCGTTATTTTCAATCATTTTCGCGTTTTCACAATGTAGCTCTTAATTAAGATTTTGTTGCTTGAATTCTTGTTTTACATGATCAATTCTTTTAGCTTTTATTTGCTATGAAATAACTTGAATTTTGCATCTTCTTATATGCTTTGATCCACTGCAATTACATGAAGTAAGTTTCTGAAAAGTGCTTTTGTGCTGAATTTTATGTTGTTGTTTTTTTACAGTGTTAACAGATTAACCAGTTTACATGGAAAAGTGATTAATCGATTAACACTGTTGCTGTGTGAATTTTGTACTATTAATCGATTAACCAAATTGAAGGCAAAAGTGGTTAATCAATTAACACTGTTGGTGAAGCTGATTTTTGTGCTTTTTCATGCTTATTTGGATTCCTTTCCACATTTTACTTCCATGGCTTGACGTATTTGATATTTGTGGATTTTTCTTGAGTTGTTTAGCCTCCGGTTGAAGTACGTATGCGAATCTTTGATGCACGATTTTCCGATTATGTAATTGTTGGCATTCTTGACATTCATGCTGCTTTTCAAGTTTATCACATGATTTGAGATACTTTTTTCATACTTTTGCTTATGTGTTAACATGATTATGCCTAGTGATGCATGCTAGCTTGTCCTTGTTAATGCTTTGCAATTTCAACTTGATGCATTAGATTTGTTCTTCCTTGAGCAAATTTTATCTTGTGTAACATTATTCATCATTTTTTGCTTTGATTATCTTTGTTCTTCTTTAGGATCTCCGTAGAGCCTCGTTCTCTTGATCCCCTGCTGAGCCGCACGTCTGCACAACGCGTTGGAGCATTGTACAAATTACGTCATTACTCTATCGGTTTCAATTCCTGCACTGCACTTTGGGTGTTAGAGAAGGAATGAGAATGGAGTCTACCATACCCTTATTCTGACTATTTCGGGTATGGACATCTGGCCCTGATATCTAGAATAGTCACCTTTATCCCACACATTATGGTGTTTCTTAAATTGATCCTTGGTCATTCATTCCTGCCCCCAGTCTCTTCTTTTCTTTGGATAATCACCTTCTCTTGGTGCATCACCCGTTCTTCAGTTGATCACAGTCTGTCTGTTAAAACCAACTTTCTTCTTCTCCATTGAAGTTGTAACCGTTCCTTGGTTCATTACATCTATTCCTTTGGTTAATCACAGTCTGCCTGTTAAAATACCAAAACCCTGGCAGAGTACGCAACCTTCTCTTGGTTTCTCTCCCTTTTTTCGCTGGTTAATCACTGCCTGTCAGTTAAAATACCAATTGCTCCTTTTCTCATTTAACCATAGTTTGTATGTTAGCATACTGAGTTCCTCTTTGGTTAATTACCTCCTATTGGTTAATCACTCGTGATTTTGATTAACCACAGTCCGTCTGTTAACATACCGAACCTTTGTTGGGTTAATCACCTTCTCTTGGTTAATCACCTGTTCCTTTGGTTGATCACTGTCTGTCTGTTAAAACCAATATTCCTTCTTGGGTTAATCACCTCTTGGTTAATCACCTGTTCCTTTGGTTGATCATAGTCCGTCTATTAAAACCAATCTTCCTTCTTGGGCTAATCACCTCTTGGTTAGTCACCCGCTCTTTTGGTTGATCACAATCCAACTATTAAAACCAATCTCTCTTTCTTGTTGGGTTATTCACCTCTTGGTTCATCACCCGTTATTTGGTTAATCACAGTCTGCCTGTTAAAACCAATTTGTCCTTGGGTTAATCACATTCTCTTGGTTAATCACCCGTTATTTGGTTAATCACAGTCCGCCTATTAAAACCAATCTTTCCTTGGGTTAATCACCTTCTCTTGGTTTATCACCCATTTTTTTTGTTGATCATAGTTCGTCTATTAGAACCAATACCCCTGTGAGTTATCAACCTTATTTTGGTTCAAACACTCACACCTTTGAGTTAGTAACCTTCTCTTGGTTAAAATACCATTTCCTCGGTCAAGTACTGCTTGTCAGTTAGTGTACCAAACTCCTTTGTGTCACAACCTTCGCTTGATTCCACACCCGTTCTCTTGGGTCACAACCTTCACTTGGTTCCACACCCGTTCTCTTGGGTCACGCCTTTCCTTGGTTCCACACCTGTTCTCTTGGGTCACAGCCTTTGCTTTGTTCCACACCCGTTCTCTTGGGTTACAACCTTCGCTTGGTTCCACACCCGTTCTCTTGGGTCACGACCTTCGGTTGGTTCCACACCCGTTCCTTTGGTTGATCAAAGCCCGTCTGTTAAAACCAATCTCTCTTTTTCTTATTTAGTTAATCACTTCTTGGTTCACTACCCTCTCCTCTGGTCGTTTACAGTCCGTCTGTTAAGACCAATTTCTCTATTCCCCTATCGGGGTCGCTTTCTTTTCTTCGGCTAACCACTGTTTATCAGTTAACACACCGAATCCCCCAGTGGGCCAAACACTTTGTCTCGATTCAGCACCTTTGCTCTTACTTCCTTATCTCTTGGTTTTGACACCACTTCCTTGCTCCTTTATTCTCTTGGTTTCGACACCATTCCTTTGATTTTCGCTCTTGGTTTTGACATCATTTCCCTTTCCTTCTCCGTCTTGGTTCCCCGAACTACGGACCTCTGACTTCCTCATTGCACTATGAGGATATGTAGACACGAAATTGCGAGATCTTAGCGAGCAACCTTCCTTCGTTTTCAACCTTCCTTCCAATCTTATTCCTTCTTTCTCCTTTCTTTTCCTTGGTTCCCTAAACTACGGAGCTATGAATTCCTCACCACACTATGAGGATACGTAGGCACGAGGGCCCCAATCCTCCGCTAGCACTTTCTTTTTTTTCCCTTTCCCCTTCCTCTTTAGCTAGTAGCCTTTATATAGATAACTCATCTGAGTCTAGAAGCAAGCAAAATGGTTCACGTCGAGTACGACGGATGCGTGAGGTGCTAGTACCTTCCTCTCGCATAACCACCCCATTACCCGTTTCTCTTCCCTTTTGGTTTTATCGATATTTTCCCTGTCCTTTGGGACTAAATAAAGTACGATGGCGACTCTGTTGTATATTTGAGTGTGTGATTCACTCAGGTACAATCCCGCTAGCTTCACCCGGTGTTACACATCAGAGCAGACACCGACTCTACGGAAATAAAAGGAAGAGCACCCTCTTCAACTCACATCTACGCCACTACTGCGGATCATTTGCACGGTGTCCATGTAAAGGAATTATTCAAATAGAAGGGGTGAGAAATCACGAACATATAAAGAATTGTATAATTATATGTAGGCACACCCAAAATACACACCTAGTCACCCAATCCACATTTCACAATTCACAGAAATCCACACGACTCAATGCATGTGGTACCAAATTGTGAACTCTCAGGTTCACTCGCTCCAATCCCCACCTAGGATCAGAGCACACCAAAATCGTTACCATCACCATAGGTAACGCTTCACTAATTCTATCAACATAGGAATTATCTATTCGCACCCAATCCATCACCATAGGATTGAGGCTCACCAACACGGACCACCGTCCAACACCATGATGCATGATATATAACATGCATGCAACAACAATAACAAGTACATTGACATTCACCTTAATCAATATACTCCACCACAATGGCCACCAATACACCAAACACATGCTATAACATTCCAGCAACAACAACTGAATAATATATCAGCAACAACAATGCATTCAAGCATATTTTACACCACAATATAAGTACCATACACTGTTTAACACCATCACACAACACTTAAATCACATTTAAGTATGCAATTATTTTTAAATTAAATTTTGTCGCGTCAGCTTCCAAGCACTCCGAACGGCACCCAAATCGGACACCCAGAACTCAAGATATTATTTTTCCAAGTTTTTCATATTTTCTTCCCAGTGTAACCGATTACACCAAATGCAGTAACTGTTACACCCCTGTAACCACGCGACTGCTAGCCACTGTTTTCACAGTGTAACCGGTTACCCCCCCCCCCCCCCCTCCTTAATTTGCCCAGAAACACGTTTTTTCAACAGTGTAACCATTTACAACAATCCCGGTAACCGATTACACCTGTAGCAGAAGCACTTTTCTACAACTTTTCATTTCAAAAATAAATTTTCAACCCATTCCAAAACCTCACTTCTCATACCAATCAAATACTACATTTTCTACACAAAAAAACATTTTTTTAAAGTCCTAAACCCCGAATTTTTGTAAAAAGTCACATCTTCGAGTTCCGACCCTGACTCGAAACAATTTCAACAACACAACATCCAACATCATGCAATCCCACCAATTACACAATTATACTAACATCAACATATAATTCAGCGACAATCAACAACACAACAACATCGTGCAAGTTCATAATTCATCAATCAATTGATCATTCCAATACACACATAATGCATCAATTCTCATCAAAGAATCACAACATACATAGAGAAGAGATAATTAAGCATATAAAGACAAAACCCACCCCCATAATATCATGCCAAATCCTATATGAACAGAATTACCACCCTTACCTTGGTATTCCTAGCAATGAGTTCTCTTCTACCTCTAGCAATGGTGGTCTCCCTTGCCCTAGCTCTCCTTCTGCTCTTTCTCCCTTTTTGTCAAAATACACGTATTCTGACTCTTTTCTCTCAACTTCCCATTTGTCTCTTATTTTAATAAAATAATATTATTACTTATTCCTAATAATAATATTAATAATAATTTTCACTAATTCGTTAATTTAAATAATTTCCACCTATTATTAAAATTAAATAAATAATAACTAATATCAAATAATTAGTTTTACTCCCACCACTCCCAACCTCTACAATTTTACTCACACACCCTTAACACCTTAAATTCTATTCTTTAAGGCTACTACCCTACACCAAAGGGTACCTATAACACACCAAAAACCAACAATTCATGCAATAACACATGATTTAATTAGGAAACATAAATTAAAATAAATGGGGCATTACAACAATAATCAGCAAGACGGAATCGATAAAAATCAGAAAACAAGTCAAAGTCCCACCCAGTGTCACATTCAAAAGGTTAACTTGGATGGAATCAACAATGAGAATGAATATGATGTGGGTAAGTACGAATAGTACGATTCTGAAGTGGGTATGCACAACTCTGAAACTAGTGATAGTGAGACCTTGAAGAATAGAGTTATAAACATTACGACAAATGCTAATATGGCGGTTGAGGGAAATGGAACATGGGAGCGAGTTTCAGAAGTTCATACGGTGTTTACCTGGCGAATAGAACCTAGAAGCATCAAGGATTTAGCAATCATATGGAAGAGGAAGGCCATGCAATCATTAAAGCGCTTGATGTGGCTCTCCAGATGCAAGCTAACATGGTGAGTATTTACTCGGACTACAAAGCGATCGTTGATATGGTGAACCTGAATAGGAAAACGAATTTGGGTAGAAAGATGAAGGCATGGGAGAGTGAAAGCAGCATGATGATGGAAGCTGAAGAAATTCCTAAGGTTTGTGGGAGCAAAGTGAGCAGCGACAAGGAAGATCAAACCCATGTGGGTCATATTGTGGCAGAGATCCGGAATAAACTCATGGGTTTTCCTTATGGATCATTTCTCTATATTCCCAAAAACTATAGATGATTTCTTAATGCACCCTATAAGTTTCTTATCCACCATGCAAGAATACATAAATGCCCCCATATTTCAGAGATGCATCTTCGAACGCACCAAAAGGTCAGTTAACGTTAAAATATTTCAGAGATTAATCTTTAGAATATTTTGGAGGTTAATCATGTCAGACCCTTGCCCTTCCTCATTTCTTATTTTACTCAAACTCAACTTTAAACTCTCTAAAATTTCTTCTCTACACCAAGTCAAAACTCAATCAACAAGGTAAAAGGGAACATCAATCATCATCTGTAACATCAAAAACATCAATTTCTTATAAGCTTTTTTATTTTTTGATAAGTTTTTTAGTGTTTGGGTAAATGAATAGAAATCAATGAATAGAGTTAGAAATGAGTAGAAATATCATCTAATATAGTTTATACATAATGTATTAGACGTTTGTCGGCTGAAAATGATGATCAAAATAATTTTTTTTTAGATTGCATTGGGTACATTGAGTCATTGACGCAACTTCTGAGTTGCAGGAAATTTCGGAGATGCGTCTCTGGAGTTTTTCAGCGTTTTAGTTTCCTAGAATTCGGAAATGCATCTCTGAAATTTTATGCAGTATTTTTTACTTTTTTGCTTGTGTGTTATTTTCCTGCACTAATGGTCTGCTTTACTATAACTTACAGACATAATGGCTGATATACAGGATAGATTGAGGCACGAGAAGGTTGCTCAACATGCATCAGTGTGGCGGGAGAAGAGTCAGTAGGTTTCAGAGGCTACTGGGCACTCTGTTCAGGCATAACCATCTACTTCTAGGGATCGTGTTTCTCTTCATTCCACTCTATTTTCTTCTTCCTGTAGAAGACGACATTCGCCATCTGACGCATCACTCCCCCCATCCTCCCGCGGGCGCCAGGTTCCACCAGTGCCACCTCATACTATAGATGCTTCTGATCCACTCCCACCTCCGGAGGGTAAGGTTGCTGAGGATGTTGAGCCAGAGGCAGTTGGAGGAGGCCCAGTTGATTTGTCATTACAGCCTCTGTATCCAAACCATAATGCCATACATATTTGGGATGGAGAGGTAGCATTAGTTGGATCCTTTTTTTTTACGTTAATTTTAATTGAAAAATCTCTGACATTTATATTTTTTTCTAGAGCGTAATCTACCGAAGTTTGTTAACAACGGTGCAAGATTGTTGGCCTGCCTCAGCCGAATGAAGATTGGTTTCAGGCAATTTTGTCCTTATATGGCCTGAAGGACTTGTGGATGATCGGTCATACTACGGTCAACCACAGGATGCTTAATGCATTCATAGAGAGATGGAACTCGGAGACCTCATCGTTTCATCTCCCACGCGGTGAGATGTCTATTACACTCGACGATGTCTCATGTTTGCTACATATTTTAATCAGTGAGAGATTCCTAGATCATATGAGGATTGCCAAAGACGAGGCACTCGAGATGATAAAAGACTATCTGGGGGATGATCTAAGGGAGGCGAAGGAGGAGTTGGATAAGACCAGGGGTGCTCATACTAGATTTGAATACCTGGAGAAGATATATGAGGCTGAGATCTTGAGTGCATAGCAGGCTGCAAGTGATGATAAGGAGGTGACATTCCATATATCGCATGCTATGAGAGCAACCTGCTTTATTTGGGTGGCACTGCTATTAATATTTGTGTAGACAAGGGTGCCACTTATACAGATGTCGTCTAGCTACGGTACTTTGTGGATTTTGAGAAGATACATGAGTAAAACTAGGGGGTGGCTTGTTTAGTCTACATGTATTCAAAGTTGAGAGAGCGCAGTATATGGAGGACGAAGCAGGCCATAGGCATTGTCACACTACTGACGGTAATAATAAGTGGTATTTGAATTTTTTTTTTGTCATTTCCATTTCATCTTTGCAAATTCATTAGTAATGATTCGTGTGTTCCAAACTTTTCATTTCATGCTTGAATCCTCCAGCACTTCTCGTGCATCTCGGGCTGGGTGAGTGTACTATCTTACACTAAAGTAATGTTGCGTGCTACTTCTTTTTCACCCCTCAGAAGGAACCAGGCAACCGAGCCTTACAGAGCCTATCTTGACGGTTTGGTTGCTGAGGACATGAACTTCAACATATATGTTCATCATCATGAGACGTGTATGTTTGACGAGATAGTGCTATAATTTGGATTGTTGGCCTGTGGACCGTGTCTCACTACTCTTTATCTACCCGAGCGCGTCATGTGGCAGTTCGGCTACACTCAGACCATTCTCAGACACCCTGTTGTCTCTGGTCCTTCTGCCTTGACACATAGACAGATAGATGACATGTTTAATGATTATGAGAGTCATCTGGTACCAGAGAAGTCACGAGCTAGCATAGCTGAGGACGATTGGAGCTACTTCGAAGGGTACATTAGATGGTTCTTCAGTGTGTCACATTCGTACGTGGTGCATGCTGATTCAGGAGATCCGCCGAGGCCACCTCATCAGGAGATACTATAGGAGGAGCGGACATAGTTAGATCATGTTAAGGATGTCTTTCTTAAATGTCGTCGCATAGTGGAGATTGTGTAGGCAGACATTGACAGAGGTATCTTTCCTGACGAATTTGATGTGAGGCTGGTCCTAGATGCCATCACGACGGAGGCACATGCGACATTGTTGTACCAGAGACATCACCAGAGGACAAGGGGATTGATGGTCGAGGAGGTAGACGAGGTAGAGGAGAGGTAGTCAGACATACACAGTAATGTCTCAGTATATAGTAGTAGTATTATGGTTTGTATTTTATTTTAACATCATGTTATTGTATTGATCTCGATTGTATGGAATTTTTGACATTTATTAGTATTTTATTTATGTATGTCATTTTTGGACCATTTAGAATTATGTGCGTCTATTTTTTAAAAATTTTCGATTGTGCAGTATAGTTTAAATCTTCATCTGAATATAGATAAACAAATATAACATGAAAGACCAAGTTTTGATACGTTACAGAGATGTACCTCCAGAATATTCACGGAGATGCATCTCCGGTCCAATTCAAGTATATAATGACTTCAGAGTGTGATGTAATGTATGGTTTAAATTGTTATGAACATGCATCTCTAGAATATTTCTACGTTCATTCAGAATTTGGTGCGTCTGAAAATGCATCTCCGAAAACTAGGAGTAACTAAATAATTTCACATGGTGGTTAATAAACATAAATGGTGCATTAAGAAATCCTCAAAATATAATGTTATAGCTCACAAACTTGCAAAAAAGGTCATTCACTATAACAATAGAGTTATTTCTTTGGAGAAATTGATCTGTCAGCCCCCAGTTATACCTCACACACCCCAATGTGTATGAAAAGACCAAACTGATCTTGTATATTTTTTTCCAAAAATTTCAAAATTTAAAGTGTTGGGACAAAAATTTCAAATCCTTAGGGCGATACCAAAAATTTTTAGTGAACTATCAGAAATTTAGAAAACAGTAAGTATTTCAGTGGAAATTACATAATTTACGGTATTTTCTATCGGAAATTTTGAAATTTCCCGTATTTTCTAACGGAAATTTTAAACATTCTGGTACAGAACCAAGAATTTTCACCGAATTTTTTTAAAATTCTGGTATATAACCCAGAAATTTTACTGCAAATTTAAAAGTTTCGATAGTTTCAAAAATCTGGTTGTGTACCGGAAATTTTGAAATTTTTCAGTTGTTGCCATTATTATTATTTTTAAATATTTTTTTTTCTTATTTTGCAATGAAATCCAAAGGAAGAGACGACACTATTGCAAGGAGAGCTGTCGATCGAGCAGCAAACCAGGGCAGGGCTGACAGGTGTACTGATGCTGAGTCTTCCCAGCTACGGGCAAGACCAGTGGCCCCAACCGGTTCACATCGGAAGCGATTGGCTGAACGGGGTAATTTTTGGGCACCTCGTTCCACTCGACACGGACCAGTTTGATCAGTAGAGCAGGCTACAGATGAGGTGATTCCAGATGTTCTTGTATATGATCGCGTTGGAAAGTCGGTGGTTGAGCCAGTTGCTCAGGAGGTATTTCAAGAGGTTGTTGAGAGGATGTTGGTTAGGAGGAGGTTGCTTGGGTGGTACAACCAGATGCTGCTGTTGGTGAGTCGGGCCTATCGGTTATTGTTGACACTAAGGTTACGGCTCCTTCGACTTAGCCCTCTATGCACACGGATGAAGGATTCCCAAGAGGACCCATCGACTGGTCGGTGCTTACAGAGTATGTTAAGCAATTGGCCTTACGATTATGGCAGGGCGAGGTATATGTCTTTTATGTTTAACTTTAATTTTTGTTTATATATGTCTATCACATGATGTATAACCAAATTTGTTTATATTTTGTTGTCACATGAGCGACCCACACTGAAGGTGACATCGCACGGGTTGAAGATGAAGGACTTCCCGAAGATTCCAATGCCTGAGCAGGTCTGTCAGATTATACGGGACTTCCTGCTGCTTGATTTTGCGCATTGCTCCCTCACCATGCTGGATGCTCCATTACTTATTTCCTTTGTTGAGAGGTGGCACAAGGAGACATCATCATTTCATCTTCTATTCTCGGAGATGACTATCACTTTGGATGATGTCTCTGCATTGTTCCATCTCCCTATCGGCGCTAAATTCTAGACGGCTTTCGTTCTTAGCATGACCCTTGCATGTCAGGTTGTGTCACATGATTTGAGTTTGTCTGAGGTGGAGGTGCTGAAGGAGTTTGGTGGGACCAGGGGTGCGCACCTTCGTATGCATTGGCTTCGAAAGATATACGATCAGCTTGTAGCTGCTGGGAGGTATGAGGCTGCCGCTAGGGTATACATGCTACATATAGTAACATGTACTATCTTTGCAAACAATTATGGTACTTATGTTGATGCTCGATACTTGTGCCTATTCAGTAGCCTCAAGGACACGAGTTGGGCTTGGGAGTGTGCTGTGTTGACCCAATTGTATACAACCCTTGGAGTGGTATCGACCTTTGAGACCAAACAACTTGCTGGATATTTGAGTCTGTTACATGTATACTTGAAATTATTATTTGTTGTTGCTATTATCTATACTGGATATACGAGTATTTCCCTATTATCTATAATAGGACGGTGCAACATTGCGAGGTGGGGGCCCCACGGGCGAAGAGGTGAAAGGAGAGACAGCCATATCCTAATGGTGTTGTTGAGTACAGGAGGAGGCTCGATGCGCTGATTATAGATGATGTCATCTAGACACCATACACTAGTCATAGAGTTCACCGTGAGTTTGAAGAGTCGTGATTATATTCAGGTTATATGCAGTGGAAGACCATGGTTGCTAGATACTTGCCTGAGAGGTGACTGCAACAGTATGGCTATGTTCCGAGTATCCCACAACCCGTTTCAAATATACCAGTTTCAGAGATTGACTGGTGGTTTCAGAGTAACTTCATCAGCTCTGGTCGTGCAATTAGAGATCAAGTAGTCACTATTGAGCACTCCTCGCAGTGCGAGCATGGTTATTTAGAGTGGTACCTCACCGTATCACACCCTTGTATCACCCCACCTACAACTGATGTTGGGCCTTATGATGACCAGGTACCTGTTGAAGACGTGTCACCGCTACCTCCTCTGACAGATCACACTGATGACCAACAATGCCTTTAGATGATTGCAATTATCATGGATAACTTCATGGGTTTGGTAAACCCAGATGGTGAGGTTTATACTGGATTAGCTCGGGCTGCACACATAGCCTGTGGAGGGCCTATTTAGATATCTTTTGTATTATTTGTATTATTTGTATATTATTTCGACATCTTCATCATAACACTTTATTAGATAATAATTGATCATCCTTAAATTGCAGTGTGAACGTTAACTAACATCTGACGATGAATTACATAACTTAAACAGAAAAAACTTAACATTACAATATGATTAGTAAATAAGAAAAACCTTTAACGCTACCAGACGCTTCAGGACGTTTTAGCATATCCATTGTGTCATCAACGAATCTTGAAAGCTTAGCATCTAACTCGATCGACCCCTTTGTTATCCTACGACGAAATTATCTCCACATTTCCTTCACATCTTCGTCGGTATTCAACTTAATAAGGTTGTATTTCACCCTCCCATTAGTATCAATCCAATCATCACGAAACTCGATCTTTCTCACCTTTATGTTTTCGCCATCAGGCAACAATTCATTCAACTTCGACGTCATGCCGACAAGAGATGTGGTGCATTGGGAAGGCGAAACTCTACATGAGGAGAAGATCCGTTGAAGTACACTTCTCCCTTAATTAGAAATTAAGAAAGAGGCATTTTTTTAGATGTGTTTATCAACAACATGTGACCCATATTTATACAACTTTGTATCTATTTTGGACCACACAATTTGTCGGTGCAATCACAACCATCCAAAATTATCGACAAAATCCTGATCATCCAAAAAATCATACAAATGAAATTACGAGAAATTTCACTTAGGTTGAAATTTCCAGTATCACCACGAAAATTTCAAATTTCTGTAACAGTTTGCAACTTACCGAAAATTAGTAAATTTTCGATACACCTGAAAATTCAAATGAACTATCGAAAATTTCACTCTTTAGCGGAAAATTCATTGTAGCTACCTGAAATTTCATACGAAAATTTAATGTGTTTTTCACCTAGAGGCAATTTTAAAAATATGAAACTTTGAGAGATGTTAAGTATAATTTGGGAGATGTTATGTAAATTTGAAAAATGACAAGTTAAATTCTCATTTCTTTGGGACAAATGGGCCCAAGCAGATTCTCGTAACAATGTAAACAAGCCCATTGTAACTTTTCTTAAGGAAAATTTTACCCCATACCCCTACATTTATCCCCATACCCCTACAAATTTTCAAAAATTCCAATTTTATCCTTTTATTTTTTATTTAATTTTTTTTACTTTTTACCGTGCACTCAGATGTGTCAAAAAGTAAATTTTGTCAGTATTCGACGAGAACCGGAGAACACAAGGTAAGGATTTTCGGAATGTGTATTTTTCAAACCGAAAAACTTAAAATGATGAAATCCGGTGAATAGTTTTTTCTGAACCGGAGAACACAACATCAAGTTATCCGGTTTGCGTTTTGTAGGCCAGGATTAAAACTGGATAACTTGTCTCCAAGTTATCCGGTTGGTATGCTTTTCAACACAGAATTACTTGTTGTTAAGTTATCCGGTTTGAGTTTTTTGTCAACCTGATAACTTGGTCCATAGTTATCCGGAGCGTGTTTTTTTTTTAATTTTTTAATTTTATTTTTATTTTTTTTTAATTTAAGTTTGTTTATGAGACATAGACATTCCTTTGATGATATGCGACAAAGACCAGACAAGTGTAGATACAACAGAGATATTTTCGGCTACAGAAAAATTTCCTACAAAAGAAGAGGCGACTAGGTGGATTAAGGAGGTTGGACTGAGGAATAGAGTCACTGTTATAATAACCCGTTCGGACACCAATACTGGCAAGAGAGGAAGAAGTGACAAAATTATATTTGGCTGTGATAGAGGTGGAAATACAAAGAAGGGGATAGCGAAACACAAAGTGCTACCAAAAAATGTAACTGTCCTTTCAAAGTAAGAGAATCCTTGTTGATATCATCTTTAGGTTCTCAGTCAGTAGATAAATGGATGACACTACCGGAAATGGGTTATGTGATAGCAAATCTGTATAACATCATTCTTATCTCACTAAGTGCTCTTAGTTTGAGTTACTTCCCTATGCCGACTTCACATAATCCTAATGTGTCAATTTATTGCATTGGTTTTGTAAACTCAAATCATTGGGTTCAGGTAAATATTATAGTTTTTTATATTACATAATTATATACGATTTACGTCTTACTTATTAAATTTCTTAATAGGTAAACATGAATGAGGGATTTCCCTTGCCACCAGTCACAACAGATTGGAGGAAACATCAGATGCAACATCAATCATAATATAATTCTGAATATTATCACATAAATATAAATCATAAATCTGAATAATACATAAGTTTAAATAATAATACATAAGTAACATAAGCAACTGGTCTAAATAATACATCAAGCATCATCCTCACTAACACAAGTAACCGGTCTACCCTGAGGTACCGGTCCACCCTGAGCTAGACGTAGTGCTCGAAAGATCTCAACATAATCATCATCATCCTCATCGGCCTTATGACGAGCGAGATAGCGACGCAACTCATGTGAAATATGTCGTAACCTCGGATCTGCCGGTCCATCATCAAACTCAGGAACTGGAACCTCTCTGACCTCTCCCCGAGGTGGTGGTATCAAACGAGGATGGGAAACTGTGTAGTACCAATCCATGTAATCAACCATCGTATCATACGGAGTATCTGCAAACTCGGCCTGCTGTATCACTTGCAAGACGCTCGCATGGTAAGTAACCCACTCAAAGTTTATATCAAGTGTGCCAATATCAGGTGGATGAGATGGTATGAACTGCCTGTATCTAAACTGATGTAAACATCTGTCAGATAGATAAAGTACAGCTATACCATACCACTTCAGACCACCCCTGTACATGCAAATATCAGTAAATGGTATGTACTATCTGTGATCCTCAAACAGGAGCCAAATGACATCAGTAGGTGTCAATCCATCCAGCACTGCCCTAATCTCATCAACCTTCTACGTCCCTTGCCTGTATTGCCACGTCATCGCCCTGGAAAGTGGACTACCAACACCAATAATCTTCGAAAATCCTCTCTTTCCAACAGTTGGGAAATACTCATGAATCCAACACTGTGACACATCATGAATATCATCAATTAAAGGTATTATAAATAATATAATACAAGTCTAAATGAAATTAAAATTAAGCATTTGTACCTGTAGTTGAGAGGCATATCCACCAAGTTGTCTGCAACTATAGAACAAAGCATCTCTGAGATATCTATATAGTGTGACAAGTGCAGCAGCCCCCCAACAGTATCTACCACATCTGTCTAAGTCCTAAAATAGTGGTAAATACTTTGTCTCTACAAGAGTAAAGGTCTTATCTGTAAGAATAGTGCAGTCTAGTAGCAACAACATATAGGCCCTAGCTGCACAATCAAATCTGCTCTCAGCTCGCAAACTGACAAATAGCTTCTTCAACCAATCTAGCCTATAGTAAGGACATCTGGTTATACGAATCTCCTCAGCTGCATCCTCCAGTGAAACACCCACCAGACTAATAGCATGGGTAATAGCATCCGAGTCAGTAAACCCTTGTGCAGGGTTAGATAACTCCCCTCTAATCGATATATGAAGGAGGCAAGAAACATCGTCCAGTGTAATCGTCATCTCGCCAAACGGCATATGGAAAGACAATGTCTCAGGATGCCACCTCTCAATAAATTCAGATAACAGGTTCTGATATATCCTTGATAAACTGGTATTCTGCAGAGAGGATATACCAGAACCAGATACCCACCGCTCAATCGCAGGTGAGAGATGTGATGGAACCCATCCAATCATTTTGCTGCCATGAGCAGCAACCTTCAGCTCCTTCTTCGGAACTCTCTCCTGAAAAATAATTCGTAGAATATGTCATAATACATAAATAATTAAAATTACATTTTATTCACCATAGAAAGGTCATAGATTTACTTATTTGGCCATCCCACAGATAACGAGCCACGTGGTTCTGATACCTCACTAAAAGTGACGTATCAGTCGGTCCTCCAGGAAATGGTGGATGCGGTGTAATGTGAGCCACTGTTGGTACATGTGCAGGATCGGCTATCCGATCTTCATCTCGAATATACTGTGCTCGAACTACCGATCCATCAGCGTATCGTCGATAAATAAATCCGTCGCGTCCTCTAAAACGAGCCACTGTAAAAAAAATTAAAAACAAAACAAAACCGCAAAATCCAGCCTTAAGTTCTCCGGTGAAGAAATTTTACAAATCGGATAATAGGACATCAGGTTATCCGGTGTAATAATTACACAAACCAGATAACACGATGCCAAGTTATCCGGGGTGTACAAAATGAAAAAAATTCAAACCCGAAGTAACTTACTCTAGTTCTCCGGTTTGCAAATTTTTGTGATCCGGATGTAACGTACGTGGGTTCTCTCAGAGTGAATTTCAGTGCGTTTTTTACCGTTCGTACAAAAACAAAATGAGGATAAATGTAAATTTTTTGAAATATAGACTATTATATGGGGGTATTTTCATCCAAAAAATTGATGAGTAGGGGTATGGAAATAAATGTAGAGGTATGGGGTAAATTATTTCTTTGATTTAAAAAAAGAAACGCCAAAATTTATATTGGTATGATAATTAACATCTAAATTTATATTTTTTTTAAGGCAACAACAACATAGTCTCTCTAGTCACAAAGAAAACTGATCTTAAATTTTGATCACTTAGTATAAATAAAAAAAAGTTAATAACTTTAAAACTAATTAATGTTTGTGTTATTGTTATACTTTTTATTTTATTTAAAACCATTTAATATTGGTAATCGATCATGAATTTTTTACCCAAATATCCCTCTTTTTCAACAAAATTGCCAAAATACCCTACGTTTTAAAAAAAATCCCAAAGTACCCCCAGTTAGGGTTGGGGATTGCACACTGTCGCCAATTGAACTGGAGACTGCTTATCAAGTCGCCAATTCAATTGGCGACCTAGTGTAAAAGGTAAAAAATCAGTTTCTAGGGAGTCTCCACATCAATTGGCGACTCCCTTGTAATTTTTTGCACTAGGTCGCCAATTGAATTGGCGACTTGATAAGCAGTCTCCAGTTCAATTGGCGACAACTTGGATTCCCCTAAAGAAGGGCCGCCAATTGATTTGGCGACAGTGTGCAATCTCAAACCTAACTGGAGTACTTTAGGAATTTTTCTAAAACGTAGGGTATTTTGAGAATTTTTTCGAAAATTAGGGGTATTTGGATAAAAATTCCATTGATCATCACATATAAGTGAGGATATTATAATAAATTTTATTTTGATTATATATAAAATAAAAAAAAATAATTACACTTAACTAATATTCTTAATCATCGTAAAATTAATTATTTTTGTTTATAATTGTAATCGGAAGTAGTACATTCTTTATAATTAAAAAAAATTCAAAATTAATATGATATATCTTATTTTTATAATACTTTACGAAAATTCAAATTTAAAATTTCCTTAACGTTAATTCCAAAATAATATAATAACTTTAATGTCAATAACTATATTTTCGAAATAATATCTTGACTTTAGTGCCAGTTACTATATTTTTAAACTGTCGAAACAATGGCAATAAATCATTTTGTGTATATGTCATGAATTCTCATTGACCACAACGTTTTCAAGTTGTACTCAAAATTAATTTAACTTTAAAATGTAATATGCTGGAGATTATTATATATTATTTATGACATATTTTATGAATCAACCAATATGTATACACGAATAAATTTTATTTTCATACTTGAATTTAGTGCTTATCTACCAATCAATCTAAAGAAAGAAAAAACAAATATATGAAAAGAAAAAAAATAAATCATAGTAATTGGATCCAAACACCCTCACTAGGAACTTCTTGATGAACCACAAATAATAAATAGTAACCAGGTGGTGCAAGATTAGATGAACATGGTATTGCTACTTCAACTTGGCACGTTGATGTTGATGTTGATGTCGATTTCCCAACAACATTATTTGTTGTTTGCACATGATCAAGCACTAATAGCCTCTGATTCATTGAGAAAGAATGTGTATTAAAAGATGGCGCCAACATTGTCACCGACACTGAATCTATCGCCAATGTTCCCTTCACTTGAAACTGAATCTTCAAATTTTGAGCATATTTCAAACTCGTTTGTGACTGAGGAGAAGGATATATCATTATAGGACGTATATCATTATATTGAGGCTCTAGATACGAAGGTGAAAAAGTTTCTAACCGCAACTCCGTTGGAAATAAAACATTGCTAAAATTGTAAAACTCGTGAGGATTGCTGCCAGCAACAAGGACCCTACCATCACGAAGCAAAATGGCAGTAGAATGGTAAATTCTAGGAATACCAGAAGGATTTTGTAACTGAAATCTCGACTTTATAACATTATTTGGTTTATAAAGAAATGGATGTAAAATAGGGTTACGGCCGATATTCCAACCAGCCGCCCCGGAAGCTGCTCCGTTAATCAACAAAACATTGCCGTTTGGAAGTAAAATCATGTCGCTCATGACTCTTCCAAACGGCATTGTTTCCATACTCCATGTAGGATTCGGGTCGGTTATTTTCAATCGGGCGCATGTGTTTAAAGCTCTCATAAATTTACCATGTAATGATTGTTGATATGAACCTTTCGGAGCTCCACCGCAAATCAAAACCTCAGCTTCAACTGAAGGATTTTGTAAGTTTCTTAAAGGTAACAAAACTGCAGAACCGGTACTAGGAAAACTCCTGGGATCTTCACCTGGGATTGAAGGATATGTTTTAACAACAACGTTGTTGTTATAATCAAACAAAATAGCACGGTTATTTGCAAAAATGAAAAGATTGCCATCTACGTTGAGAAAAACAAAAGGGTAAAGATTGTTCTCAACACCCGGGTCATTTGTTTGTGCAAGAAAAGGTAGCATGTATGTTATCTTCTCCGTGTGTTGTTTCTTAGGATAAAACTCATAGTTGAACTCCTTTCTTCCACCTATGATAATCTGTCGTCCATCCGGAAGAATGTGACTGGTTGCATACCATCTTTTAGCTGCGAGTCCATGGTTGAATTCTTGCCAATCACAAGTAGGGCATGGATCGATGGTTCTAACCACAAACTCTCCTGCACCAGAACCGCCGGTTTGGATTAGAGTTCCGTTTGGAGTGACAGCACCAGAGGAACACCAGACATCGGTTTGGAGGAAAAGTGGTCGGACGGTGTTGGAAACAACGTCGTACTCGACGGAGTGAGCGGTGCAGTCAATTTTAAACCTTTCTTTTAAGTTAATGCGGCATCTTCCGTTTGGTAAGGATAAGTTTGAATATCCAAAATTAGTGCGGTCGTAAATGATGACACGGTCGTTGTGCAGGAGTTGCATGTGCATGCCTACAATGCCGATGTTATTGTGTATGAGCTGCCATTGTCCACCACCGGGGATTACCGGAGATGGTGTGGCCGTGGTGGCTATACTAACATTGAGAATGATAAGAAGAACAGTAGTGAAAAGTGAAGGAGTCATGATATTGCTCAGGAGTTCTTGAAACAGTTGCTAGGGTTTATATGTATGTGAGGATTGTGGGGGAGCAGTGCATGGACGCGTAATGATGATGTTTTGGTAGCTGTAAGAATTAATATTAATAAATTGCTCTTTATATTTGAATACGTTTAATTCGTATGTTTTGTTTTTCAAAATAAATTACTACTGTGGACTGTGGAGAAGCGGTATATTCAAATATAATTGTTTTTGATGGTATAATATATAGAGTAGCATTACAACCGATAATGAATAAACAAAATGAAAAGAATCACACACACTCCTAACTCAGACACAAAATATACTTCAAGAAATATAAATAAAAAATTGATAGATTACAAAAAAAAGCTTAACTAGATCTAGGGGGTTACATAACAAGAAGAAACATAAAAATAGTTTCTAAAATTTTTCATTAAGGCTTAACTATTACATAGTCCCCTTTATATATTTAGGGTTGAATAAACTAAATGGACCTAAGCCACTTTAAATAATCCTTAACCCAAGTTGGTCTTTTGTCCACTCGTTTAAAAAGGAATTTGGGCTTCTTAACAATACTTCTGGGCCCTGAAAGAACCGTCCTCAAGGTTCACATGATGTGTCAGTCGTGCTGACGTGGCAAAAGGCAAAGGAATAGGGTTAGGTGAATGAACCAGGGAAGTGGAAGTAATTGGAAAGGAAGGATTCTCGTTGGGTTTTAATGGCTTTGGCAGAGTCTTGGGAAACGCATGGCCAAATGGGGGGGAGGGGAGATGGGGGTTTCGAGGTGGGTAATGGGGTAGGTGGTGGGTCAGAAGTGGGAGAACGTGCAACAGGCTTTTTGAGCGTGGGGGAAGATAAGAGATAAGATTGGGGTAGATTTTGGTGTGTGAAGGGGATTTGCTGAGCATGCATGGTAGTTGGCTGGAGACAAGCATTGGGACACGTGTGCGAATCTGATGAGGGTAGGAGGTGTCCGTTGGGATCCAATGGTGGGAGGGAATTAAGAGGGTATTCAGATTGTTTAAGAGAGAGAATATGAGACTTTGAAAAAGGAAATGCCTTGGAAGGTGGGTTCCGCATAAGTACATGTGAAGCCTCATTAAGTACATGGTCTTTCTCACTTGTGTTCACATTTTTCAGAGAAACTCTTGTATTTCCCAAACCCTTTTGTGAAACGGTTTGTAACTTCACAGAGTCTTCTTGTTTATTTCCACCCTTTTCACCTCTTGAAAATGCTTTGTCTTTCTCCCTCGAGTCACTTGTACATTGCACCATGGACTTAGGCTCCATGCATGCTGTTTCTACATGTTTGGCTTGAAGTGTATCCACGTTAGAAAGGGAAGATCTGTCACCATAATAAGGTCGGAGGAGGGAGACGTGCACTACGGGATGAATACGAGATGTAGATGGCAGATCGAGTTCATAAGCCACCTGACCCACGCGTTTGATGATGGTGTATGGTCCATAGAAACGTTTTGAAAGTTTCTAGGAGAGACGTGTAGACACCGTTTGTTGACGGTATGGCTGAAGGCGAAGGAGGATGCGGTCTCCTACTTGAAAGGTATGATTCGTTCGTTTTCTATTCGCTTGATTTTCCATTTGCCTTCTACTTTTAACCAAGTTCTTTTTCAAAAGCTGAAGGATTTCATGTCTTTATTTCAGGATGGTGTTCAAATCCGTTGTAGAGGTCGAACCAATTATGTAGTCCGGTATAGATGGTGGCGGACGTCCGTACGACGCAGTAAAATGAGTCATTTGGATTGCAGAGTGGAATGATGTGTTGAACCAGAATTCAGCGAGATGAAGAAACTTGTACCAATGTCGCGCTTTATTGCTGACAAAACAACGAAGATACGTTTCAAGGCAACGGTTGACCCCTTCGGTTTGACCGTCAGTTTCAGGATGGTAAGTCGTACTGTATTTAAGTTCTGTTCCTTGGATTTTGAAAAGTTTTTTCCTGATCGTGCTTAGAAAAATAGGATCTCTGTCTGATATTATTGATTTGGGAATGTCATATAAACGACAGATTTCAGTGGAGAAGCGAGAAGCTAGGTCAGCAGTTGAAAACTTTGTTGGGAGAGCAATGAAGTGGACATACTAAGTCAAACGATCGCAAATGGCCCATATGGCCGTGTGACCGAAGGAATTTGGTAGATGTGTGATGAAATCCATAGTCAGTTCCTCCCAAACTTGTTGTGGTACTGGTAAGGGTTGAAGTAAACCTTTCTTTTTCTGAGTGAGATATTTGTTGTGTTGGCATGTAAGACACTCCTTAATGAAAAGTTTGACATTGGTATACATTGCAGGCCAAGAAAATGAGGCGCCTAGACAAGCCATGGTCGCTTTGACGCGGAGTGACCTGCAGAAGGCGTGTTATGATATTCAGTAATTAGAGTTGAACGCAGATCTCTGATCTTGGGTACGGATTATTTTTCCTTAAAATAAAATAATCCATTTTACAATTTGAACAAATTTTTTGTGTCATCCTATTGTTTTTGTGTAACCATTTGCTAACATTTGTTTGTAGCATAAAAGGTTTGCAATTGTGGATGCAACTTTGGAACTGGAGAGGAGATGGACAGGAATAGTGGTTGAGGAGTGCAAGATTTCCGAATCAAGGCGTCTACGACCAAGCTAGATTTACCAGGTTTGTAGAAGATTTCGAAATTAAATCCTTGCAGTTTGGAAGCCTATTTTTGCTGTTCAGGTGTTTGAATCTTTTGAAGTAACAAGTTTCTCAAACTTTTTTTATTTGTGTAGATATAGAATTGTTGGCCTATCAGATATTGGCATCTCTTCTTCACTGACTCTGTGATGGAGAACATCTCTCGCACATAAACTGAAGAAGCATGTATTATGGGACACATCTTCTTGCTCAAGAAAGCCAAAGGATTTTCTTCCTGAGATAAGACAGCACTAATAGATACTCCAGATGCATCAGTTTCTAGGATAAATGTTTTTGTAAAGTTTGGCAAAGTCAGCACCAGCATGTCGGTCATTATCTTCTTTAACTCTGTAAAGGCGATAATAGCCTCTCTACTCCATGTAAACTTAGTGGAATGCAATAAATCGGTGAAGGGAGCGACAAGAGTGGCATAGTTGCGCATAAAGCGCCTATAGAATCCGGTGAGCCCTAAAAAACCACAGAGTGTTGTGAGAGAACGCAGTTGAGGCCAATCCAAAATTGCCTTAACTTTCTCTGGGTTAGGTGCAACACCACAAACTGAAATCACATGGCCGAGGTATTCCACTTTGTCCACTGCAAACACACATTTTGACAATTTGGCAACAAACACTACTACAATTTTCTTTTATAATAGCACTAATTTAATAGTGCTTTTAAATAAAGTGCTATTAAAAAGTTCACTGAAAGACCTTTGATAGCGCTTTATTGTCGGGCGCTATTAAATGATATACACTAGAGATTGTTGACAAAACAAATAAAAAATTATAAAGGGTTTTAATAATGCTTTTAGAATAAACGATATTGTTGGATATTCCTTTGTTAGCGTTTTTATTAATGCTACTGTTAGCGTAACATTTTATACTAAAATAAAAATAATAATAATAAAACACGCTCAATTTTTTTTGGATTTTCTCTAAATTTAAAAAAAAACTCACCTTCTTTTCCAGTTACATTCTCAACCTTACGTGGTATCGATGGTAAGATTCACCATACAAACTCACCTTTTTTCCAGAGTTCATAAACCATTCTTCTCTTCATGAAAATTAGAAATCTTCTTCTCTCCATGAAACTTAGAAATCTTCTTCTCTCAATGGAACCCAACTCCATTCACCATCGCAAAAACCCTAAAACAAAAATCAATTGAACTTGGAACTCTGAAGTCCTAAATATCGAATAAAACCCTAAAGTTGATTGAACCCATAACTCGAAAATTGATCAATTTATTTTCAAAAATCGATTGAAACCAACATGCTAGTTCGAAGGAGGGTGATGAGTTGGAGAATGGTGGCAAAGTACTTTCAAGCAATGCTAGGTCATGTCTTTCTTTTCTCCTTCACTCGTCTCCTTGTTCTCAAGCTTGATCATTTCTTTACTTACTCATGGTTGTGAGATTTTTCTTCATCTTTTTTATCAGCCCTTTAGTAAAAATGTACAAATGAATCAAAGGGTTGTAACAAAAAAAATTTCTTTGTTTTGAATGATCGTAATTCATACCTAGTGATGTATCCTGAAATTGTGAGTTTTTGTGTTGTTGACAATGATTGGTGTTGTTTTTGTTTTCCCATTTTGTTATTTCAATAATGCATGTATGAAGGGTTTGATTTTTCATTTTGTTTTTGATTTCATAGAAAATGACATTCAATCGACAAAGTTGTTGTGATACTGGGTATTGTTTTCCACCCTTCATTTGTATATTGTGTGTTTTGTTGTGTTGATATGTTTTTTAGTATTAGGATAATTTTTTTAAAATTGATTTTACTTTTAAAATAGGACAATTTACTGCTTTCAGTTTTAGTTCTTGATTGTTGCTTCCCCTGTGACACTAAATTTGTGTGTGTGAGTTCATGTGTTTTAGTGTTGTCTGTTCTAATGAAAGTGAAGAGAATTTGTTTGATTGGGGAAGTAAAATTTACTAAAATTGTGAAATATAATGTGCATTTGAGCTCAGTGACTATCCACTTTTCGTGATATAATAAGATATATGTACGGGATACGGGCGAGTACGACGGCGGAAATAGTGTACATAATGAACAACAGCTATGCAAATCCGCGACTTAGAGTAACTTTGTTGATGAGTGGAAGAGTAGAGCTAGAAAAGAGCTTGGGCTGCAGAATCAGACATTAGGATGCAGAACATGTGGCAAGCGGCAACCATAAAAATGAAGCAGATTCGCAAAATACAGCTCCAACTCAGCAACACTGGCCGCATAAGCCAAAGGAAAAATGGTGTCTGCAGTGTGCACGGTTACAATCTCTAGCTGGTGAAGAAAGACTCCATTTTGGTGTGCTACGTAATATGGAATGAGCAACAAGTGTTTATATTCCTCTCTTTCTCTCAGGGTGCAGATGAAATAACAAAACACAGTTAAAATGATAAAATATTATGTAATTAATGTCGATCACTGTCGTTTCATATCTCGATGTCAACGCGTCTTTACTTGGTAATAGTTACTAATTAATGTTTTTTCGTATCTGATTTACAATGTGTCTTTTGTTGGTAAGAGTCTTGTGTTTTTTTATAACCAGATTTGGATTTGGATATGAATGTATTACTTATCTCGATATTGGAAATTTATTGGATACTTTCTGTGGACGTTTTAGATACATATTTGTATCAAATCCGTGTCGAACACCTTACTTATACACTTTTCCATTTTTGAACACATCTTTCTTTTTGGCAAGACTGTATTTTTTCCACTTTAGATTTTTCATGTCGTGGTAGCACATGGCAACTTTTCCTTGCCCTCTCCTTCAATGCCTCATGAACTCCATGTAAGACACACTTCAAACTTTTTTTTGGAGAAATTAGAAATTTGTCGTTTAGTAGGTTTTAGTTTCTGATGTAAAATTATTTTGTTCACACGCAGTGGGCTCCTTGTCATTCAGTCATAGCAACACCATTACTTATGGCATTTGAGCTTCTTCTGTGTATACATCTTGGGAGCAATTACGGTAAGCAGAATTTCTTATGGCGTAACTGTCATGGATATTGTTGATCATCGTCTCATTGCATAAAGATGAGTTGTGTTAATTTTATAATTCATTGATTGAAAGATATATCAATTTAAGTAATTATTCATTGTAATGGTGCATAGGTGAATTTAAAGATTGTCTTCATACCTCTTATAGCTTTTGAATTAGTGATTTTGATCGATAACATCAGGTAATTATCTTTTTTCGTTTATAGCTTGCCAAAATTTATATTCTATAAGTTGCAAATCTGCCTAAATTGTGGTCTGTCCCTAGCTCCCTTAATTGTGGCAATTTGGGACTACTTTTGTTCATTGCAACCTTTAGTATTTTCATCGTGTCGGGTGTGAGTGATGGGGAAATGGATTAGGTGTTGTACAAGCATTGCACAATTTTTATTAAGTTATTATTCTCAAATAGCATCGCGTATCACCGTCCCTCGTTAAGTCAAGACAACAACTTGTGGGCTCAGAGTTGTAACTTCCTACAGGTTTTCGATCGATCTCCCTTGTTTTACTTTTTTTTCTTTAACTAGGTCAATTCCTTTGGGTTTAATTGATTATATTTTTTTTCAATTTTAACGGTTTCATTATTTGTTTATCTTCATACCCAATGATCTAGATTTATTTATTTTTGTTAACTGAAATTGTAAATTTTCCTGACATTTTTTAATATTCTTGATGATTAAAAATGGATATGCATGAAATAGAAGTTCCATACAAACAAATGTTTGTTAGAGATACTAAAATCCATATCAGGAGAGAACTTGATGTGAACTGATGCTTTTTATGTCATTTTGATTGTATATTGTTTGTAAAATATATTTTTATGAATCAAAGGTGAACCTAAAGCTGTTATTTGAAGGAAGAAAGCACAATCTGTTATTTATGTACACATCAGTCGTTCCGTTTAGATGTTTCGTGTTGTTCACCTTTTTATTCATATGTTTCGTCCATTTATCTGGCAGTACGACAAGGGTGTACTGGCTCCTGTTCGATTCAGTCGTTCGGATCGGTCGGGGTTGGCTTTTTAATTTGCAGTTATTTGGGTCGTGTCTTTGTATGTTGGACCTTTTGCTTTCTGGTTTTGGTGATTGTTTTGGTTGTGGTTGATTCACTTATTAGGGGCTTCTGTGTATTGGGTGGTTATAGTTTTCATTTCAAGTCCCGTGGGCTGACAGTGAGGGTGGTGTATTTCAGAAGATTATCGATTGGAGTGTTTTGTTGGGTCTTTCAATTTTGTGGTGGCCGTTTAGTTTTTTGGCAGCATTCTCATCTAGCTGAGATGATTGGTCTGCGGTTTTGCCATGTAGTGTTGTTGTCGCAACGTTCTCTAGCAGGTTTGCTCAGAGGGTGGTTCGGTGTGTGTTTTTGCAGTCGAAGTGGAAAGGTCCATTTAGTTGGGTGATCTTAGAGCGATTCGGCATATACTTGATATCTGGTTGTTGTGTTCTTTTTGTAACAGGTAAATTTTGCATGGAGATTGCTGCCTTGGTTTTCTTCGTTGCTCGCAGGTTATTCGAGCGAGCTGGTAGAATATTGTTTCGTAGAGATTTCGGCAGTTTTTGATGGGCTCTTGGTTGTTCCATATGTGCTGAGCATAAGTGTCTATATGCGGTGGCTTTTTTTCGGTGGGTCTGGCCTTGTTTTAATTTCGGAGCGGCAAACGGTGCCTGGTGCAGAGTTGTTTCAGGTTTCAACAACCACTTTATATTGTCGACTTCTGGCAGGATTTCGCCCGGAGGTGTTTTCAATTGGTGGAGCTGGCCTTGCTTGAGGGGTAATGTATCAATTTGGCTGTTGTGACTGTCATGACAATATCACTGCTTCTCTACTGCATCTTTTAATTTTTCTGGAGTAGCTAGTGTTTTATCATGTTAGGTTGGGGTGCTTTGTATGTTTTACCTATTTTGTAAAATTATCTTTTGGTATTGGGGAAGAGTCTAGTTTCATGGGTGTTGTTGTTGCTTCACTATGGGTGTATATCTCAATTGGTCAGTTTTAGTAGTTGCTTAACACCCTATGACTTTCCATTGTACCGGTGTTGTCTATCCTAAGCACAACTTGTGCTTAGTTTAGATGGTCTATTTTATATATATATATATATATATATATATATATATATATATATATATATATATATATATATATATATATATATATATATATATATATTTCAATTTTGCCTCTTTAAAAAAAATCAATCAATAAAATTTAATTGAACATATCTTAAATGAAATGAATGTGTTCTTTTTTATGATATTCACATTTTTAAGTTGATTGTTATGTTGTTTTTGTTGTTCTAGTATTGGCTTACAAAATCTATAATTATGATTTTGATAGCTGAAAATAAAAGAAAAAAATAATGGCCTTTAATAGCGTTTTCTTACAAAGCGTTGTTAATATATGGGTCTACAATAGCGGTTTTAATAAATGTGCTATTAAAATTCAAGCTAACAATATCACTTTTCGAAAAAACGATATTAATTCCTATTCAAAAAATCTACGAAGTAACACACAAACTAGGCTTTGATAGCGCATTTCTAGAAAAACGCTATTAAAGATTGAACATTTAATAGCGCTTTACAAACGCTATTAAAAGAGTCAATCCTTTAATCGCAGGAGCTTTAATAGCGCTTAAAAGCGCTATTGAAAGCCAAAAAAAGCGCTATGAAAAACCGGTTTTGGCGTAGTGAAAAGCATGAGACTTTAATAAATCGAAAACAACCTGCAAATGAATAGGATGATTAGTAAAACTAACACTGTAAATGAGAATGTCATCAAAAATTACCAAAATAAATTTGCATAAATGAGGTCTTAGTAAATCGTTCATTGCGGATTGAAAGTAGATGGGGCATTAGTGAGCCCAAAGGGCATTACGAAAAACTCGTAATGTCCATCAAAAGTACGAAAAGATGTTTTATGAGTGTCTTCTGATGCAACTCAGATCTGGTGGTAGCCTAAGCATAAGTCTATCTTAGAAATTTTTTTGGCAGAGCCTAGTTCATCTAACAATTCATCAATGGTTGGGATTGGGAATCTGTCTTTTATGGTAATTGCATTAAGAGCCCAATAGTCAACACAGAAAAGCCATGTTCCATCCTTTTTTTTACAAGTAGGACTGAGGAAGAAAAAGGGTTGTTGCTGGGGACAATGATACCCTCTTTTAGCATCCCCTCTATGATGGAGGTCATAGCTTCCTTTTAGGAATGGGGATAACGGTATGGTTTGACATTGATAGGAATTGTATTTGGGAGGAGTGGTATGTGATAATCATGGGGTCTAAGTGGTGGGAGTCCACTAGGTGGTTGAAAGACGGTTGGAAATGGATGCAGAAGGTGGGAAATTTCTGGTTAAAGAGTGTGGGGTAGGGTGTTTAGTAGGGAAGTATTTGGGTTAGAAGCCTCAAGTGTAGGGTCAAGAGGTTGAATAGTCACAAGGTAGAGTGAAGCAATAGAGTTAGTGTGTAGAAGGTGGTGTAGTTGATAAAAAGAGGTTTGTGTTGGATGTGAAGTTCGGTCTCCTTTTAGTGTTTACACTACTACGGAAAACCCATTTAACAACGGTTGGGAAAGATATATAATGACGCGGGCACAGACGTTGTTATATAGAGTGTCGTTGTATATATGATACTTACAATCACAGCTCAGTAAACGTTGTAATAAACTGGAAAGCATACTACATATAATCACGATTATTTTAAATATCCGTTGTTGTATGTCTTTTAATAAAATAAAATAAATGCAGCATTAAAACTACCTATAATCACGGTTATTTTAAATAACCGTTGTTGTATTTCTTTTAATAAAATAAAAAAGTTGCAGCATTAGAACAAGAACAACAAGAACATCAAGAACATAAAGAACAACAACAACAACAACAACAACAACAATAACAATAATAACAACAAGAACAACAATAATTAAAAAAGAACATCAACAACTAACATTGCTAACTCGAATCCATACTTTCCTTGTCTCATTGAAGTTGTAGAAGAGATGAAGGAGTTCTGAAATTTGGTTTAGTGGAGAAATAGAGTATTGTAAATGAAAGATGATGTTTGGAGGTAGAAGATGTAGTTCGTCTAAGTTTTAGGTTTCACGCAGATCACTAATAGTAGTGTCTTGGCCTTTGATAATCACTAAATGGACGGTCATGATTTGTTTAAGGATGGTGAATAAACTTAATAAGCGCGCCACCTATAATGTTGGTAATGGGACTTAAAAAAATAAGTAAAAAAACCAAAAATGTTGGTGCTGAGACTTGAACCCATGACCAGACGCTACCTATGATCACGGTTTTTTTAAATACCCGTGTTGAAAGGTCTGTCAGTATTTTGAAAATATAAGTAAAAAAATGCTACCTATATTCACGGTTTTTTAAATACTCGTGGTGAAAGGTCTGTTAGCATTTTGAAAAACTAGGAAAGAAGTAATATGATTAAAACAAATTCAGAAAAATACAAAAACACAAAATTTAATCTAATTAAGTAAATTAAGAATTTTGAGATCTTTTTTGGAATTTTTTGAGACTATGAAAACAGTAAAAAAATTCATTAAAAATAGAAAAAAGATGAATTTGGAGTTTTGAGGGTGAAGTCCCGTAACTCTTCTAGAGTACAGGATAAATGATCGCACGACTTTTCTGATCAGAATGCACGAATCAGATTTCAAAAAGGAGATGATTTTCCCTAAAACAGGGTTTTCCAACCAGCAAGACCTAAAACTAAACTATAGGCTATAATCACGGTTTTTTAAATACCCATGGTGAAAGGCTGTCAGCATTTTGAAAAAATAAGTAAAAAATCATAAATGCTGGTGCTGGGACTTGAACCCATGACCAGACGCTACCTATAATCACGGTTTTTTAAATAACTGTGGTGAAAGGCCTCACATTTCACCACGGTTGGAATTTTAACCGTGATTAAAAGAATTTTAATAAGATTTAAAAAATGCGTGTATCCAGTTTGCACTATTACAACGGTGTATATGAATCTGTTGTAAACGTGGCGTTGTTGTTTGCGTATTTTGTAGTAGTGTAAGGAATGACTGTTCTGTTTGAGGGTGATGGAAGGTATAGCAAAACCAGTTTGAATAGGACCCAAGGTCCATAACCAGGCCATGCCAAGAACAACATCAACCCCTTCTATAGGTAGTAATTAAAAGGGTAGGGTGAAGGGTTTTTCATGTAGGAAAATTTTCACATTGTTACAAATTCCTTGACATTCTAAATGAGAACCATTTCCCACCATAACTGAAAATTGTGGGATAGGAGTGGCTGTGAGGTTAAGGTGTTGAGCTATGCGAGGTTGGAGGATGTTGTGTGTATTACATCTATCAACAAGAACCATAACCGAAAGGCCTCCAATTGATCCCTTAAACTTAAGGGTTTGAGGAGAGAATTGACCTGTTAATGCCTGTGTTGACAATTAAAAATAGGTGTCACCAAGGTCTGTTTGTAATTGCTCTTGTTCAGTTGCTTTTATCCTTTGTTCTGGTTCTGTAGTATCATCCTCCGCCGAGAATAATAGGGATTTGGTTGTAGAACATTTATGGTCGATCAAAAATTTCTCATCGCAATTGTAACACAACCCTTGGGCTCGTCTTTCTTGAATTTGGGCCTGCGACAAGTGTTTAATAGGCAGTCTAGGGAGTTGGGAGGTTGTAAGAGTTGTTGTTGTGAGGCTACCATGTGGGGGTGTGATGATTGGAGGCTTGGGAGGGTTAGTTCCTTGTAGTGGAAGAGGGTAGTGAGGTTTTGAGGGCTGTGAGTTACTGGTTTTTTGGTATGGGCTAGTGAAAGGTTTGGAGAATTTAGCCTTGGAATCCTTAAGTTTGGATTCAATGAGTTTAGCAAGTCCAATAGCTTGGGAAGTAAAAGTAGGTTTATGAATAGCCATCTCATTTCGAATCTCTGAAGTCACCCCGGAAATAAAATAATTCAAAATGAAATCGGGAGGCAAGCCAACAACTTGATTGCCTAATTTTTCAAACTTAGTTTGGCATTCCACAACAGACCCTTATTCTTGTTTTAATTTGAATAATTAAGCCTGATGATTCTCATAAGAAGAAGGACCAAAACGTAATTTCAAGGTCTTTGTGAAAGAAACCCAATCTGATAATAATAAATTCTGATGCATCCATTTAAACCAGCCCAAAGCCTCTTCTTTCATGTAAAAAGAAATTAATGACAATTTGTTTTCATGGGGCATATTATAGAAACTGAAAAATTGCTCTGCTTAAGACAACCAGTCCAATGGATTGGAACCATCAAACAATGCAAGCTCAAGCTTAGGAGTACGAAAAAGTCGTAAAAGGGGAATATGGGGAAGTTGTGGGTAATGGTTTTGCTGGAAAATGGGAATGTAATAGTTTGGGGTGTGTGTGAAAACAAGCTGGGTGGTGATGTGTGGTAAAAAGTGAGGTGGTGGCTGAACAGTTGTGTTACGCATAGTGGCTGTGACAGTAGGTTGTGTGGGTGAGTTAGAAAAAGGTGTTGAATGTCGTAAAGGGGTATTTGTGGGTGAGGTAATATGAATAATAGAGGTAGGTACCATGGATGTAGATGAAATGTGTTGAGTAATACCTGAAGAACTTGCTGCTGAATGAACAGTAGCAGATTGTTTCTGCTCTTTTTGTGAAAGGAGCTTGTGGAGGGTGGACATGATGGATTCATGTCGAGAATATGAGTTTTGCATGGAAGAAGTAAACACATCGAAACTAGATTTCACTTCTTAAGGGAGAAAGTGAATCAAGGTGAACTTGAAGTAAGACATTGTTCAAGTGGAGCACAATTGGCCGACATTTTCACCAAAGGATTGAAGATCGACAGGTTTCTCACTTTGAGAAAAAAATTAAGAATAGTTCAGATCGACAATGATTAGTGTGTTTCGACAACTTGGATTATATGGAGGTATGTTGAGATATTAGATATAATCCAAGTTGAATTATGTGGCCCAAGCTAAATGCTAATTAGGGTTTAGGGTTTGTTATTTAGTTTATTATTTTACTTAGTAGTCAAGTCACTTAGGTGTATATAAATAGACACTTTGTGATTTAGTTTTATTCATTCAATAATTTTAACCCTTATTTTCTTACTCTCTCTTTCTCTCATCACTAAAAGTGTCTCACACACTAACAATTTTTATATTTTCCATCTCTTTCACAACTAAATATTATCTTGTAATTCCTGCCTCTTTATTTGATAGTTGTATTACAACATCTTTGTTTAATAGTTGTATTAGAACAAATAGTAACTAGTCATCGAACCATTCCTAGCCATGATAAAATTTCTGCACTAGTTGAAATATTTTATAAAAAACATTTAAACCATAATTTTATTTAGGAAACTTTAGAATATATTTAGCAAACCAAATTTCTACGTGATTATAAAATGATAAAATAGAAAAATTAAAGAATATTTTAATATTATATGTAATTTAAAATATTTCCCTTCATTAAATCTTTACATCTGTGCACAAACAAAAAAGAAGAAACAATTAAATAAAAATAAATTGTAAATAAGACAATAAAAAAATCAAATAATAATATAATAATTGTATTTTTTTAGAAGTGGAATAATATTCAACTTTGATTGGATTTTATTTATTATTTTTTTAATTACAAAGAGGGTTAAGGCATAAAAAAACAAAACTACAAAAAGATATTTCTAGGGATGACAATCTCCTTCTCATCAAGAGGTGCTTAAAATCATATTAACAATCCTATAAAAAATAACACATCTCCCTCAAAGAGTAGCTATAACTTGCTTGACTTAGATTGGAATTTGAAATAACACGACGTCGATGAATGACACATTATTTGAATGGTCTAATAATAATATATTAATAATAATAATCATGTGATATGGTAATTTTAAAGAACAATTGTCACTTCCGACTGTATTAATTTGCAATTTAAATGCAGAAAATAAATCCTAAAATTTGGGAATTGAATTGACATGAATAATCATGAGTCAACATTATAAATAAAAGTGTTGCTACGATAAAATTATAGTTATGTACGGCAAACCAAATTTTTATGTGATTATTTGAAATATGAATCAATTCTGACCATTTATGCATTTTTTAATATAACTATTATCTCTTGGCATCTTTTAATTAAATGAAATAATAATTTACACAATATATGTTCTATTAGATTTAAGATATCTCATTATTTCATAGATGGAAATACATGTGCTGATAGATTAGCTCATGCAGGTTTTTATGTTGATTATGATACTTGGTGAAATTCATTTCTTATTTGTGTTTCTGAAAGTTTTTTGAGTGATAGGTTAGACATGTCTAATTATTGTTTTTGCTATTTGTTTGATGGATTATGTTTAATGTCCCCCTTTCTTTTTGTTTTAACTTTTTTATTCAATAAAATTGGTAGGAGATAACGGGGTCAACACACCAATGTTCAGCACCTGCAAATTGAGTAAGTATGACTGTTGGAGTGGTAAAGCGGCAAGCAAATGTTTATGTTTGAAAGAATTCCCGAGGGTTGTCGTATCCACAGGGATCAGTGCGAGGGAAAGAGCGCCGTTCACGGCCTCTACGTTTCTAAGCTTTTGTTTGAAATGAGATTTCAAACGGTAACATGCGGAAATTAAAGGAACAAAAAGCAAGTAAATAACAATAACACATTCTTCGGAGAAGAGAAACTCAATAGAGATCAATCGATAACACATGCATTCTTCCGATCATATTAAACACAAATCAATCATTCGTTTAATATCCTCATGTATCACCCACAACAGAGGTTATGTCTAACGCAACGTCGAGAGAACAACCGTATTGTCTCATTGGTCATGTCTCACGCAACAAAACCAACACTGAGCATTAAGAACTGATACTCATGCAAATGTTCAGCCTAAATCTATGTCTAGAGTTTAGAACCTAACAGATAATCATCCTAGATCCGGATCTGAAGAGTATATGTCTATAGCGGTTCAAATCAAAGATAACCAGGTAAACAAAGTTGACATCCAAATCAGATAAATGATTGGTTCATATTAAACGCCATGATCAGAATACATACATACGCTTAACCCTTTTTACATGTATTCAACTAAGTTGCCAAATGTAAGTGAATATCGTTCTTCATCACTATTATCACGCATCCTCGCAATACCGCATCGATCCTACTCATGCTATTCATGCTACTTAATCAACACAATACAACAAAAGATACAATGAATATCAACTTGGAAGACTATGTCAAGAGTTTATTCATTGATAGATGAAAATCTAAGATAAATGATTTGTAAAGGTTTTGTCAAGACCACAAATAACCAATAAAAAATAATCAACAATAGAGAATCAAAACTAATTCACAAACATACATTAGATAAAATACATAAGGTATCAAGAGATTTACATACAAAACCTCAATAAATAGAGAATACAAAGAGAAGAAAGGAGAATAACCATTTTCTCACGGTTTTTCAGAGCCGATTGAAGCAAATCCAACTCTGGATCATCAATATGCATCATCTAATGTTGTTTCTAAGCCTCTCTACTCTTAAAATATGTTTGATTAAGTTGGGAGAAAGTTCCCCCAAAAACATAACCTAAAAAATGATGAAAAATGACTTAAATAGGGGGCTGGAATGTCGCGAATGTGATGAGCGCACTCTGAGGGCACTTAGCGCCATCCGAGAAATCCAGCATCTTGTTTTCGTTATAACTTTCGAACCATAACTCCGTTTATAGCGCGCTCGAAAGAGTCGGAAAGCTTATTCAATGCTCTATATGAAAATGAATAGAAATCAAGGCATGAATACCTACAAAAATGAGACCAACAAATTATCAAAGAATGAAATTTATTAATACAGCACTAAGCGGCCTCAGGTTGAGCTAAGCGCGATCTCACCTAAAATACACCTAAACCGCCTTAAAGAGCACCTTTGGCAGAAAATGCGCGGTGAAGCCGCGCTGAAAAGCTCGCTTAGCGCGAGTTACCGACACGACTTCTCGAAAATCAACTTTTAGGCATTCTTTCCTTCACCAATTGTTCCTATCATCAAATATAAGCAAGAAGACCTGTCAAAGAGCATCAAAATGATCAATATTCAGAATATTTACAATAAAATCGAAAACTTGCATATTTACACTAAAACATATGTATTACTACTAAAACATAAAAGAACCAATTGAAAAGGGCCACAAAATACTATCTAAAATATGCATAATTTGGCACTTAACAACTCTCCCCAACTTATTATTTTGTTTGTCCTCAAACAAAAGTCAATTAACTCGAAGAAACAAGCAATTATCAAGAAATCATGCTCAACAAGTTTTTACAAATGGAGAATAAACGTATGGTACAAATATCAAAAGTACATGCAAAGCAATGCTTACCACTAAACTACAATGACACCACGAATATGAAACAAAGTCTAAGCACAAAACACATGTCAACATCCAAAAGCAATACATGTTCAAGAATGAATCACACCTAACACTCCACTTCAAATAAGAATGAAGAAATTAATGCGCGTTTGCAACCGCGAGGAAATTTCACTCATCTGACAAATAATGCAAAAATGAGAGAAACAAAATATCAAAGAATGAAATTTATTAATACCGCGCTAAGCGGCTCAGATCGCGCTAAGCGCAATCTCACCTAAAATACACCTAAACCGCCTTAAAGCGCGCTAAGCGTGGTCCTGCCCTCGCTAAGCGCGACAAAGGAACCATAGCCACTGCCTTTGGCCGAAAATGCGTGCTGAAGCCGCGCTGAAAAGCTCTCTTAGCATGAGTTACCGACACGACTATTTGTTGGAGCGGTAAAGCGGCAAGCAAATGTTTATGTTTGAAATAATTCCCGAGGGTTATCGTATCCACAGTAATCAGTGCGAGGGAAAGAGCGTCGTTCACGGTCTCTACGTTTCTAAGCTTTTGTTTGAAATGAGATTTCAAACGGTAACATGCGAAAATTAATGGAACAAAAAGCAAGTAAATAACAATAACACATTCTTTGAAGAAGATAAACTCAATAGAGATCAATCGATAACACATGCATTCTACCGATCATAGTAAACACAAATCAATAATTCATCTAGTATCCTCACGTATCACCCACAACAGAGGTTATGTCTAACGCAACGTCGAGAGAACAACCATATTGTCTCATTGGTGATGTCTCACGCAACAAAACCAACACAAGGCATTAAGAACTGATACTCGTGCAAATGTTAAGCCTAAATTTATGTCTAGAGTTTAGAACCTAACAGATAATCATCCTAGATCCAGATCTGAAGAGTATATGTCTATGGCGGTTCAAATCAAATATAAACAGGTAAACAAAGATGACACCCAAATCAGATAAATGAATGATTCATATTAAACGCCATGATCAGAATACGTACATACACTTAACTCTTTTTACATGTATTCAACTAAGTTGCCAAATATAGGTGAATATCGTTCTTCATCACTATTATCACGCATCCTCGCAATACCGCATCGAACCTACTCATGCTATTCATGCTACTTAATCAACACAATAAAACAAAAGATACAATGAATATCAACTTACAAGACCATGTCAAAAGTTTGTTCATTGATAGATGAAAATCTAAGATCAAAGATTTGTAAAGGTTTTGTCAAGACCACAAATAACCAATCAAAGACAATCAACAATAGAGAATCAAAACTAATTCACAAACATACATTAGATGAAATACATAAGGTATCAAGAGATTTACATACAAAACCTCAACAAATAGAGAATACAAAGAGAAGAAAGGAGAAGAACCATTTTCTCACGGTTTGTCAGAGCCGATTGAAGCAAATCCAACTCTGGATCATCAATATGCATCCTCTAATGTTGTTTCTAAGCCTCTCTACTCCTAAAATATGTTCGTTGAAGTTGGGAGAAAGTTCCCCCAAAAACATAACCTAAAACATGTTGAAAAATGACTTAAATAGGGGGCTGAAATGTCGTGAACGCGTTGAGCGCTCTCTGAGGGCGCTTAGCGCCATCAGAGAAATCCAGCATCTTGTTTTCGTCATAACTTTCGAACCGTAACTCCGTTTGAGGCGCAGTCGGAAGCGTCAGAAAGCTTATTCAATGCTCTATATGAAAATGAATAGAAATTAAAGCTTGAATACATACAAAAATGAGACAAACAAATTATCTAAGAATGAAATTTATTAATACCGCGCTAAGCGGCCTCACCTAAAATACACCTAAACCTCCTTAAAGCGCGCTAAGCGCGGTCAAGGAACCTTAGCCATTGCCTTTGGCAGAAAATGCGCACTGAAGCCGCGCTGAGAAGCTCACTTAGCGTGAGTTACCGACACGAATTCTCAAAAATCTACTTTTAGGCCTTCTTTCCATCACCAATTGTTCATATCATCAAATATAAGCAAGAAGACCTATCAAAGAGCATCAAAATGATCAATATTCACAATATTTACAATAAAATCGAAAATTTGCATATTTACACTAAAACATATGTATTTACTACTAAAACACAAAAGAACCAATTGAAAAGGGCTAAAAAATACTATCTAAAATATGCACAATTTGGCACTTAACAACTCTCCCCAACTTATTATTTTGTTTGTCCTCAAACAAAAGTCAATTAACTCGAAGAAACAATAGCAATTATCAAGAAATCATGCTCAACAAGTTTTTACAAACGGAGAATAAACGTATGGTACAAATATCAAAAGTACATGCAAAGCAATGCTTACCACTAAACTACAACGACACCACGAATATGAAACAAAGTCTAAGCACAAAACATATGTCAACATCCAAAAGCAATACATGTTCAAGAATGAATCACACCAAACACTCCACTTCAAATAAGAATGAAGAAATTAATGCGCGTTTGCAACCGCGGGGAAATTTCACTCATCTGACAAACAAAGCAAAAATGAGACAGACAAACTACCAAAGAATGTAATTTATTAATACCGTGCTAAGCGGCCTCAGATCGCGCTAAGCGCGATCTCACCTAAAATACACCTAAACCGCCTTAAAGCGAGGTCCTGCCCGCGCTAAGCGCGGTCAAGGAACCTTAGCCACTGCCTTTGGCTGAAAATGGGCGTTGAAGCGTCGCTGAAAAGCTCGCTTAGCGCAAGTTACCGACACGACTTTTTGTTGGAGCGGTAAAGCGGCAAGCAAATGTTTATGTTTGAAAGAATTCCCAAGGTTTGTCGTATCCACAGGGATCGGTGCGAGGGAAAGAGCGTCGTTCACGGTCTCTACGTTTCTAAGCTTTTGTTTGAAATGAGATTTCAAACGGTAACATGCGGAAATTAAAGGAACAAAAAGCAAGTAAATAACAATAACACATTCTTTGGAGAAGAGAAACTCAATAGAGATCGATCGATAACACATGCATTCTTCCGATCATAGTAAACACAAATCAATCATTCGTCTAATATCCTCACGTATCACCAACAACAGAGGTTATGTCTAACGCAACGTCGAGAGAACAACCGTATTGTCTCATTGGTGATGTCTCACGCAACAAAACCAACACTGAGCATTAAGAACTGATACTCATGCAAATGTTAAGCCTAAATCTATGTCTAGAGTTTAGAATCTAACAGATAATCATCCTATATCCGGATCTGAAGAGTATATGTCTATAGCGGTTCAAATCAAAGATAAACGGGTAAACAAAGATGACACCCAAATCAGATAAATGACTGGTTCATATTAAACGCCATGATCAGAATACGTACATACGCTTAACCCTTTTTACATGTATTCAACTAAGTTGCCAAATGTAAGTGAATATCGTTCTTCATCACTATTATCACGCATCCTCGCAATACCGCATCGATCCTACTCATGCCATTCATGCTACTTAATCAACACAATACAATAAAAGATAGAATGAATATCAACTTGGAGGACCATGTCAAGAGTTTGTTCATTGATAGATGAAAATCTAAGATAAATGATTTGTAAAGGTTTTGTCAAGACCACAAATAACCAATAAAAAATAATCAACAATAGAGAATCAAAACTAATTCACAAACATACATTAGATAAAATACCTAAGGTATCAAGAGATTTACATACAAAACCTCAATAAATAGAGAATACAAAGAGAAGAAAGGAGAATAACCATTTTCTCACGGTTTGTCAGAGCCGATTGAAGCAAATCCAACTTCGGATCATCAATATGCATCATCTAATGTTGTTTCTAAGCCTCTCTACTCTTAAAATATGTTTGATTAAGTTGGGAGAAAGTTCCCCAAAAAACGTAACCTAAAAAATGCTGAAAAGAGACTTAAATAGGGGGCTGGAATATCGTGAATGTGATGAGCGCACTTTGAGGGCGCTTAGCGCCATCCGAGAAATATAGCATCTTGTTTTCGTTATAACTTTCGAACCGTAACTCCATTTATAGCGCGCTCGAAAGCGTCGGAAAGCTTATTTAATGCTCTATATAAAAATGAATAGAAATCAAGGCTTGAATACCTACAAAAATGAGACAAACAAATTATCAAAGAATGAAATTTATTAATACCGCACTAAGCGGCCTTAGCGCGACCTCACCTAAAATACACCTAAACCGCCTTAAAGTGCACCTTTGGCAGAAAAGGCGCGGTGAAGCCGCGCTGAAAAGCTCGCTTAGCGCGAGTTACCGACACAACTTCTCGAAAATCAACTTTTAGGACTTCTTTCCTTCACCAATTGTTCCTATCATCAAATATAACCAAGAAGACCTGTCAAAGAGCATCAAAATGATCAATATTCAGAATATTTACAATAAAATCGAAAACTTTCATATTTACACTAAAACATATGTATTTACTACTAAAACATAAAAGAACCAATTGAAAAGGGCCACAAAATACTATGTAAAATATGCATAATTTGGCACTTAACAACTCTCCCCAACTTATTATTTTGTTTGTCCTCCAACAAAAGTCAATTAACTCGAAGAAACAAAAGCAATTATCAAGAAATCATGCTCAACAAATTTTTACAAACGGAGAATAAACGTATGGTACAAATATCAAAAGTACATGCAAAGCAATGCTTACCACTAAACTACAATGACACCACGAATATGAAACAAAGTCTAAGCACAAAACACATGTCAACATCCAAAAGCAATACATGTTCAAGAATGAATCACACCTAACACTCCACTTCAAATAAGAATGAAGAAATTAATGCGCGTTTGCAACCGCGGGGAAATTTCACTCATCTGACAAATAATGCAAAAATGAGAGAAACAAAATATCAAAGAATGAAATTTATTAATACCGCGCTAAGCGGCTCAGATCGCGCTAAGCGCAATCTCACCTAAAATACACCTAAACCGCCTTAAAGCGCGCTAAACGTGGTCCTGCCCGCGCTAAGCGCGACAAAGGAACCATAGCCACTGCCTTTGGCCGAAAAAGCGCGCTGAAGCCGCGCTTAAAAGCTCGCTTAGCATGAGTTACCGACATGACTATTTGTTGGAGTGGTAAAACGGCAAGCAAATGTTTATGTTTGAAAGAATTCTCGATGGTTATCGTATCCACAGGGATCGGTGCGAGGGAAAGAGCGTCGTTCACGGTCTCTACGTTTCAAAGCTTTTGTTTGAAATGAGATTTCAAACGGTAACATGCGGAAATTAAAGGAACAAAAAGCAAGTAAATAACAATAACAAATTCTTTGAAGACGAGAAACTCAATAGAGATCAATCAATAACACATGCATTCTTCCGATCATAGTAAACACAAATCAATCATTCGTCTAGTATCCTCACATATCACCCACAACAGAGGTTATGTCTAACGCAATGTCGAGAGAACAACCATATTGTCTCATTGGTGATGTCTCACGCAACAAAACCAACACAAGGCATTAAGAATTGATACTCGTGCAAAAGTTAAGCATAAATCTATGTCTAGAGTTTAGAACCTAACAGATAATCATCCTAGATCCAGATCTGAAGAGTATATGTCTATGGCGGTTCAAATCAAAGATAAACAGGTAAACAAAGATGACACCCAAATCAGATAAATGAATGATTCATATTAAACGCCATGATCAGAATACGTAAATACGCTTAACCCTTTTTTACATGTATTCAACTAAGTTGCCAAATGTAGGTGAATATCGTTCTTCATCACTATTATCACGCATCCTCGCAATACCGCATCGAACCTACTCATGCTATTCGTGCTACTTAATCAACACAATACAACAAAAGATACAATGAATATCAACTTGCAAGACCATGTCAAAAGTTTGTTCATTGATAGATGAAAATCTAAGATCAAAGATTTGTAAAGGTTTTGTCAAGACCACAAATAACCAATCAAAGACAATCAACAATAGAGAATCAAAACTAATTCACAAACATACATTAGATGAAATACATAAGGTATCAAGAGATTTACATACAAAACCTCAACAAATAGAGAATACAATGAGAAGAAAGGAGAAGAACCATTTTCTCACGGTTTGTCAGAGCCGATTAAAGCAAATCCAACTCCGGATCATCAATATGCATCCTCTAATGTTGTTTCTAAGCCTCTCTACTCCTAAAATATGTTTGATGAAGTTGGGAGAAAGTTCCCCCAAAAATATTAAAAAAAATGTTGAAAAATGACTTAAATAGGGGGCTGAAATGTCGCAAACGCGCTGAGCGCTCTCTGAGGGCGCTTAGCGCCATCAGAGAACTCCAGCATCTTGTTTTCGTCATAACTGTCGAACCGTAACTCCGTTTGAGGCGCAGTCGGAAGCGTCAGAAAGATTATTCAATGCTTTATATGAAAATGAATAGAAATAAATGCTTGAATACCTACAAAAATGAGACAAACAAATTATCAAAGAATGAAATTTATTAATATCGCGCTAAAATACACTTAAAATGCCTTAAAGCGCGCTAAGCGCGGTCAAGGAACCTTAGCCACTGGCTTTGGTAGAAAATACGTGTTGAAGCCACGCTGAAAAGCTCGCTTAGCGCGAGTTACTGACACGACTTTTCGAAAATCAACTTTTAGGCCTTGTTTCCTTCACCCATTGTTCCTATCATCAAATATAAGCAAGAAGACCTGCCAAAGAGCATCAAAATGATCAATATTCACAATATTCACAATAAAATCGAAAACTTGCATATTTACACTAAAACATATGTATTTACTACTAAAACACAAAAGAACCAATTGAAAAAGGTCCAAAAAATACTATCTAAAATATGCACAATTTTCCACTTAACAACTCTCCCCAACTTATTATTTTGTTTGTCCTAAAACAAAATTCAATCAACTTGAAGAAACCAAAGCAATTATCAAGAAATCATGCTCAACAAGTTTTTACAAACGGAGATTAAATGTATGGTACAAATATCAAAAGTACATGCAAAGCAATGCTTACCACTAAGCTACAACGACACCACGAATATGAAACAAAGTCTAAGCACAAAACATATGTCAACATCCAAAAGCAATACATGTTCAAGAATGAATCACACCTAAAACACCACTTCAAATAAGAATGAAAAAATTAATTGCAACCGCGGGGAAATTTCACTCATCTGACAAACAATGCAAAAATGAGACAAACAAAATACCAAAGAATGAAATTTATTAATACCGTGCTAAGCGGCCTCAGATCGCGCTAAGCGCGATCTCTCCTAAAATACACCTAAACCGCCTTAAAGCGCGCTAAGCGCGGTCCTGCCCGCGCTAAGCGCGGTCAAGGAACCTTAGCCACTGCCTTTGGCAGAAAATGCGCATTGAAGCCGCGCTGAAAAGCTCGCTTAGCGCGAGTTACTGACACGACTTTTTGTTGGAGCGGTAAAGTGGCAAGCAAATGTTTATGTTTTAAAGAATTCCCGAGGGTTGTCGTATCCACAGGGATCGGTGCGAGGGAAAGAGCGCCGTTCACGGTCTCTACATTTCTAAGCTTTTGTTTGAAATGAGATTTCAAATAGTAACATGCGGAAATTAAAGGAACAAAAAGCAAGTAAATAACAATAACACATTCTTTGGAGAAGAGAAACTCAATAGAGATCAATCGGTAACACATGCATTCTTCCAATCATTGTAAACACAAATCAATCATTCGTCTAATATCCTCACTTATCACCCACAACAGAGGTTATTTCTAACGCAACGTCGAGAGAACAACCATATTGTCTCATTGGTGATGTCTTACGCAACAAAACAACACACGGCATTAAAAACTGATACTCGTGCAAATGTTAAGTCTAAATTTATGTCTAGAGTTTAGAACCTAACAGATAATCATCCTAGATCCAGATCTGAAGAGTATATGTCTATAGCGGTTCAAATCAAAGATAAACAGGTAAATAAAGATTACACCCAAATCAGATAAATGACTGGTTCATATTAAACGCCATGATCAGAATACGTACATACGCTTAACCATTTTTACATGTATTCAACTAAGTTGCCAAATGTAGGTCAATATTGTTCTTCATCACTATTATCACGCATCCTCGCAATACCGCATCGATCCTACTCATGCTATTCATGCTACTTAATCAACACAATACAACAAAAGATACAATGAATATTAACTTGCAAGACCATGTCAAAAGTTTGTTCATTGATAGATGAAAATCTAAGATCAAAGATTTGTAAAGGTTTTGTCAAGACCACAAATAACCAATCAAAGACAATCAATAATAGAGAATCAAAACTAATTCAAAAACATACATTAGATGAAATACATAAGGTATTAAGAGATTTACATACAAAACCTCAACAAATAGGGAATACAAAGAGAAGAAAGGAGAAGAACCATTTTCTCACGGTTTGTCAGAGCCGATTGAAGCAAATCCAACTTCGGATCATCAATATGCATCCTCTAATGTTGTTTCTAAGTCTCTCTACTCCTAAAATATGTTTCATTAAGTTGGGAGAAAGTTCCCCCAAAAACATAACCTAAAAAATGTTGAAAAGTGACTTAAATAGGGGGCTGGAATGTCGCAAATGCGCTGAACGCTCTATGAGGGCGCTTAGCGCCATCAGAGAAATCCAGCATCTTGTTTTCGTCATAACTTTTGAACCGTAACTCCGTTGGAGCGCGGTTGGAAGCGTCGGAAAGCTTATTCGATGCTCTATATGAAAATGAATAGAAATTAAAGCTTGAATACCTACAAAAATGAGACAAACAAATTATCTAAGAATGAAATTTATTAATACCGCGCTAAGCGGCCACACCTAAAATACACCTAAACCTCCTTAAGGCGCGCTAAGCGCGGTCAAGGAACCTTAGCCATTGCCTTTGGCAGAAAATGCGCGCTGAAGCCACGCTAAAAAGCTCGCTTAGTGTGAGTTACCGACACGACTTCTCGAAAATCAACTTTTAGGCCTTCTTTCCTCCACCAATTGTTCCTATCATCAAATATAAGCAAGAAGACCTGTCAAAGAGCATTAATATGATCAATATTCACAATATTTACAATAAAATCGGAAACTTGCATATTTACACTAAAACATATGTATTTACTACTAAAAAACAAAAGAACCAATTGAAAAGGGCTAAAAAATACTATCTAAAATATGCACAATTTGGCACTTAACAACTCTCCCCAACTTATTATTTTGTTTGTCCTCAAACAAAAGTCAATCAACTCGAAGAAACAATAGCAATTATCAAGAAATCATGCTCAATAAGTTTTTACAAACGGAGAATAAACGTATGGTACAAATATCAAAAGTACATGCAAAGCAAAGCTTACCACTAAACTACAACGACACCACGAATATGAAACAAAGTCTAAGCACAAAACATATGTCAACATCCAAAAGCAATACATGTTCAAGAATGAATCACACCAAACACTCCACTTCAAATAAGAATGAAGAAATTAATGCGCGTTTGCAACCGCGGGGAAATTTCAATCATCTGACAAACAATGCAAAAATGAGACAGACAAACTACCAAAGAATGAAATTTATTAATACTGTGCTAAGCGGCCTCAGATCGCGCTAAGTGCGATCTCACCTAAAATACACCTAAACCGCCTTAAAGCGCGGTCCTGCCCGCGCTAAGCGCGGTCAAGGAACCTTAGCCACTGCCTTTGGCAGAAAATGCGCGTTGAAGCGTCGCTGAAAAGCTCGCTTAGCGCAAGTTACCGGCATGACTTTTTGTTAGAGCGGTAAAGCGACAAGCAAATGTTTATGTTTGAAAGAATTCCCGAGGTTTGTCGTATCCACAGGGATTGGTGCGAGGGAAAGAGCGTCCTTCACGGTCTCTACGTTTCTAAGCTTTTGTTTGAAATGAGATATCAAACGGTAACATGCGGAAATTAAAGGAACAAAAAGCAAGTAAATAACAATAACACTTTCTTTGGAGAAGAGAAACTCAATAGAGATCAATCGATAACATATGCATTCTTCCGATCATAGTAAACACAAATCAATCATTCGTCTAATATCCTTACGTATCACCCACAACAGAGGTTATGTCTAACGCAACGTCGAGAGAACAACCGTATTGTCTCATTGGTGATGTCTCACGCAACAAAACCAACACAGCATTAAGAACTGATACTCACCCAAATGTTAAGCCTAAATCTATGTCTAGAGTTTAGAACCTAACAGATAATCATCCTAGATCCAGGTCTGAAGAGTATATGTCTATTGCGGTTCACATCAAAGATAAACGGGTAAACAAAGATGACACCCAAATCAGATAAATGATTGGTTTATATTAAACGCCATGATCAGAATACGTAGATACGCTTAGCCCTTTTTACATGTATTCAACTAAGTTGCCAAATGTAGGTGAATATCGTTCTTTATCACTATTATCACTCATCCTCACAATACCGCATCGATCCTACTCATGTTATTCATGCTACTTAATCAACACAATACAACAAAAGATATAATGAATATCAACTTGCATGACCATGTCAAAAGTTTTTTCATTGATAGATGAAAATCTAAAATCAAAGATTTGTAAAGGTTTTGTCAAGACAATAAATAACCAATCAAAGACAATCAACAATTGAGAATCAAAACTAATTCACAAACATACATTAGATGAAATACATAAGGTATCAAGAAATTTACATACAAAACCTCAACAACTAGAGAATACAAAGAGAAGAAAGGAGAAGAACCATTTTCTCACGGTTTGTCAGAGCCGATTGAAGCAAATCCAACTCCGGATCATCAATATGCATCCTCTAATGTTATTTCTAAGCCTCTTTACTCCTAAAATATGTTTGATGAAGTTGGGAGAAAGTTCTCCCAAAAAGATAACCTAAAAAATGCTGAAAAGTGACTTAAATAGGGGGCTGGAATGTCGCGAACGCGCTGAGCACGCTTTGAGGGCGCTTAGCGCCATCAGAGAAATCCAGCATCTTGTTTTTGTCATAACTTTCGAACCGTAACTCCGTTTGAGGCACGGTCGGAAGCGTCGGAAAGCTTATTCAATGCTCTATATGAAAATGAATAGAAATCATTGATTGAATACCTACAAAAATAGAGACAAACAAATTATCAAAGAGTGATATTTATTAATACCGCGCTAAGCGGCCTTAGCGCGATCTCACCTAAAATACACCTAAACGGCCTTAAAGCGTGCTAAGCACGGTCCTGCCCACGCTAAGCGCGGTCAAGGAAACTTAGCCATTGCCTTTGGCAGAAAATGCGCGCTGAAGCCTCGCTGAAAAGCTCACTTAGCGCGAGTTACCGACACGACTTCTCGAAAATCAACTTTTAGGCCTTCTTTCCTTCACCAATTGTTCCTATCATCAAATATAAGCAAGAAGACCTGTCAAAGAGCATCAAAATGATAAATATTCACAATATTTACAATAAAATCAGAAACTTGCATATTTACACTAAAACACAAAAGAACCAATTGAAAAGGGTCACAAAATACTATCTAAAATATGCACAATTTGGTACTTAACAATGATGAGAAAATTTAATCACATAGACAACACATTAGATTAGATTTGTTACAACTTAAAACTTTGCATTTCTCACATTTTCGAGCTCATATTATTATGAGCTTATTTGATTACTAAGTCAATATAAAATAAAAGCTAAAGATGAAAGATATAACATCATTTTACGTTGTATTGTTTTACTCGATAAAATGACATTGATACGTCCATAAAAATGACGGAGGCGGGGATATAATAATAAAGAAATAAACCAATAATCGATAATCTTAGAATTGATTGATTGGTTATTTAGAACAATTATATTTGCTGATATTATTTGAATGGACTATTTAGCCACCTCGATCAATTGTTTATTTAATTTTGATTCATTTTCAGATTTTTATCTTTTCTGTGAAAAAACAAAAGGATACAGATGAGATGACTGTATAGAAGAAAATTCGTCTAAAAAAGTATAGTAGTTAATTATTTACCTTGTCGGTTTCAAAATAACTCACATGAAAGATCAATTTACATGAGTTAAGAAAAACTTATATACATTTTCTATAATACCTTTATCGTTTATGATGTTTTCACATTTAACATAAAATACAAAGTAAAACTTATTAAAAGAATGAGGTAAACAGCATTAAGAAAATTAAATAATTGAAAAATATAAATAGTTTTGTTTTAAATTTAAAATAGATAAGTTTTTAAAAGGTCTTACTTTTAAAAATAATTCAGTATTTTAGGAGGGGTAGAGTATTATTCTTCACAGTTCACAATATCTAATTTGAAATGAGAATAGATTGGACAGATCTACTAAAATTTATAACTTGATTGGACGTGATCTATTTAATAAAAAGGTTGTCCTAAATTTTTAAAAAATATATATATTTAATTAAATGGATTAAACTTAGATTCTTAAAAAATTTTATGAAACTTTATCTATATATATATATATATATATATATATATATATATATATATATATATAGTCATGATTCGTTGACACTAAATCTCAATAGTTAATATGATTGAATCAAAAAGTCAAATTGAATATGAAATACATAGTCACTTCTTTTTTCTAAAAAATAGGCTATTTATATCACTATTTGATTTATTTACATTAACAACTGAGATTTGATTTAAGATTTTTAAACTTACACACGCACGTACACACGCGTGCACTCATACGGACACACGCACACACACGCATGCGCGCGCACACACACTTATATAGTCGGAATTCGTTAATACCAGGTGTAATTCTAAAAATGTTATATCAAATCTCAACTATTAATATGAATAAACCAATTAGTCATATAGACTAGATCAAGTTGAGACCTTAAAAGTTTATCATAAATCATACTTATATCTTCTAAATTCTGTCTTAACTTAGTTTCACCCCTATATCTAATGTATATATTTAAATTTAAATAGTATAAAATTACTCAAATTTAAAATTTATTTATGATGGATTGTAAAGGATATTTATTATAGAATAAGAAGACTCGCAAGGATAAGAGAGACATCACGTATTTTTAAAAAATATCTTGACATTGTGAATATAAGTCATCTAAATTATAAAGTGTTTGTTTTTTTTTAAATAACTAGTGGGATATCCGTGCATTCGCATGGATACTGGTATGATACGCGCATTTTTTTTAAAATATAATAAAAGTGATATTAAAAAAATTAAAGTGTTTAACTAAAAAGATTTTATTTTTAAAAGATATAAGAAATTAGTGTCAACAACGAAGAAATTTAAATGAACAATATATTATATTTTATATAAATATTATTGTTGTTTTGACGTTATTTAAAAAAAAATATTAAAATGTATATTATAACAATGATATTTTCCCGTATATATAAATAAATTAATCAACAACGAACTTGATCCCGTATATATATATATATATATATTTGAATTTGTATAAAAAAAAATTTAATCAAGAATGTATTTCTGTCTTTAACTAAATATTATTTTGTTCAATGACATACAAAATATTTTTGCCCGTAAAAAATTTGAATCAAAAATGTATTTTTTCACGTAATTAATCAACAACGAACTTGATCCCGTATATAAATGTTAAGTTTGTTCTGACATTAGATATATATTTGAATTTGTATAAAAAAATTTGAATCAACAATATATTTTTGTCCGTATCTAAAAATTTGATTTATATTTTCTTTTAGTTAAATATCCCAATCATCATTTGTCATTGGATCACCTGTATATTTTTCGTGTATATATATATTTTTTATTTTCACATTATTCATAGATGTATTTAAATCACATGTATATTTTTTTCTGTATATAAAAATAAAATAGAAACTAAATTAGAATCTTATTTAAAAATGAAAAAGAGAAAGTAAATTATTAATATAGATAATTAAAATCTAAATCAAAATTAAAGTTTAAAATTATAAATTATTGAAACAACATATTTGGAATTCATTGATAAATATTTATTTTAAATTATAAGAGATTATTAATAACATATATTATATTATAATTAAAGGTCTCTATTAATTTGTATTTGTTTAGAATTAGCAGGATATTCATGTATTCGCACGGGTACTAGTTTATTACGTAATTTTAATCTAGAAATAGTTGAAATAAAAAGAAAACAATTAATAAATAAAAAATATGATTTTATAACAAAAAAAATATTATTGATCAATTGAGTAGTGATTGAAATAAAAAATAAAACTAATTGTATTAATAATATATATTTTTTCATTTATAAAAATAGTTGCATCAACAAAATAAACTGATATATATGGAATTGATATCCAATTCATGCAAACCTCAAGTGTTAACATGTCCATACATGGTAACCAATGGAATACACCAGCTAGTCTTATCACTTTGGCTCCTTAAATAACTAATGGTATTGTTTTAATACGAATTTACAAGTTGAATCTACTTTTTGATTGAAAATGCTACCCAAACAAAGAAAATAACAACTCCATATATTAGAAGGTGGTTGTAATTTTTTAATATGTTTTTTATTTTGGGAGCTATGTCAAGAATAATTTATTTCTTTTCCATTTCAATTGTCAATTTATTTTAGGGTTAATACCCATTTTGCCCCCTGCCATATAGGCGCTTTTCGAAAAACCCCCCTGTAAAAAAAAAACTTGCAAAAAAAACCCTAACATTTGAAGATTCTCTCAGTTTTGACCTTCATCACATCCAGTCACTAAAAATGCCAAAATGACAGGGGTCAAAATAAAAACGCTGCCAAAATGGCAGGGGTCAAAATGAAAACGCTGCTAAAATGGCAGGGGTCAAAATAAAAACTCTGCCAAAATGGCAGGGATCAAAATGGCAGGTTTTTGGTGACTGAATGTGATGAAGGTCAAAATTGAGAGAATCTTCAAATGTTAGGGTTTTTTTTTTGCAAGTTTTTTTTTACAGGGGGATTTTTCAAAAAGCGCCTATATGGCAGGGGGCAAAATGGGTATTAACCCTTTATTTTATGTAAATAGCACTCTTCATTTGGATTTCATCTACACACAACACATTAACCTAAAAATAGAGTTTCACAAACATTCACACATCATGAATTATTGTCTATATTACTTGATTTCACCCATGACAGAGCAATACCAAAGCTAGCCTAAAGAAACACATGATTCTAATTTCTTGAGTTTGAGACTTTCATAATCAAGTTCCTCTTTATTATCAATATTTTCTTTAGTATAACTCTTCATATTTTCTCTTGCCACTTTCAAAGTACAAATTTTCTGTATTCATCTGCCTCTTGTGCCATTTCTTCAAGACTCCTATCTTTCCTCTCTACATCCACCTCTAGCTTATTTTTCAATTCCTTCTCCTTTTCATTTATCTGCATCATTCACACACAAATATTAACATCAAATGAAACTCACAAAACAACGACATAAGAATAATTTCCATCATACCTCATCATAAATATCACCATTGTTTTCATAATCACCACTTTTCCTAGGAAGAATATGAATATGAACATGTGGAACTAATTGCCCAGCATAAGGTCCATCCCATGGTTAAAAAAAACTGCATTTGTCATAAAATAAACACACGTCATAAACTCTTGTCTAAATTTTCTTACTTGGATACAGAATGTAAGTGATGATGCATTATGATAACTCTTAAGTTGTCTACCGAGTTTATGCGTTATACGTCGTAATTTAATATTCTCGTTGTCAGTATGATCAACAAAGTACTTGATCACTTCGTGCTTTGGACAAATAAGAACATGTAGCTACTATTAACTCAAACAAATTCAGCTACATAGAAGACAATTTAGTAATATTTGATGCAAAATATATACATTAAAAGGATATGACCTACAAAAGAAATGAAAAAAAGTTATTTATAAAGATATGAAATCATGAAAGATGAATAAAGTAAGCTGAAAGAGGTGCTGGAGCAAAATATATACCAGTGACAGCAGGACGTAGGTTGACAAAGGCAAAAGAAAGATCTGTTGTGTGAAAGACTGAACTATAGAGGATCTTGTAAGGTCCAAAATCAAAGAATTCAACAGCCATATCTATATATTTACCATAAAACTAAGATTATTTTTCTACATTATGGACGAAGAAAATAATATTTGATGATTACAAAGTTGATGTTAGTTATTTATTTACCTTGATGGAGTGAGTAATATAGAGGAGATATACAAGAATAACCAGTAGCTAGATGGCTTAAAATTTGGATTGTGGTTTGGAACTTATAGAGATTTTGTGTTTTTCTTATTTGACCATTCTTTTGAGTAGGACAAATACTTAGATAAAAACCTCTCCAACTTTCCAACCAATCAGCTAAAGGCTTCCTTCTACCTAGATCAAGGGGAATACAATTATCTTCCCACTGGACAATACCTACACCATTTCAAGTGTAATTAGCATCAGCAAACATAGACAAGAGAATAATGCCAAGAACCTCCAAAGGGGTGCATCAGTTTGCCTCCCCTCTAAAAAGAGACCCGGGTGGTGAAGGTCATCACATGCATCAAGTTTAATAACAACTTTAAACTCCTTGTCCCTCCAGCCTAAAATCAATTAATCAAACAATTTATCATCGTCATCATGCAACGTTCATTCAACAAAAGATATGCATTTCATGAAACCGCAAGTAGGGATTCTAAATTAGACACAAACAGACATAATTTAACACACAAATACTTATAATATATGAAATAATTTAACACACAAATACTTATAATATATGAAACTAGTAGACTCACATATTCCAATTGTTCGCAGTTGAAGAAAGTGTCATAAGAGCAACCACAATGGATCTCATACTTGGACGCATTTGAGGATTTTCATTTCAACTTGCTTTCGCTAATTGATCCATCTGCAATTCAAAACAGTGGCCATATGTTTAACATTCTGAAATAATTAATATAAAAGGGTTTATTAACAAATCGAATCACATACTGACCAACATCAGTTAGAATCTGCACATATAAAAAAGTTATGTGTATCAGCAAGCTTGAACTTCAATGCATAAGACAAAATGTCTGAATAATTGAACATGAAATCCTTCGGTTGAGATCAGTAAAATGACTTAGCGGCAACAGTTATACAATTATTACAACGATCTGATAGGAGACGGAGTTAAAGTTGTAGCACTAAAGAAATATGGCAGGAGAACTTGTTTAAGAAAAATACAAACTAATCAGAATTGTTTAAGCTTGTACTTGTATTGGAGTTTGCAATACAAATTTAGAAAAATAATTTTTATTTAATATATTTATAAAAAAAATAACCATTGCAAAAGAGAATAACAGTAATGAACATCTAGCAAGTATGTTAAACAAATAAAACAAATAACTAAACAATTTTCTGGATGGCCAGTTGACCACTTAAGCAAGGTATTTTCTGTTACAAGATTTGGAGTCAGAGTAACTTAAATGGGTTTACCTACTTCTTCAATATTCTGCAAATTAGTAATAATCAGTTAGCTTATCCACATGAAATCACTCTATGATGAATGCATTTTTAATTGTGGAAATGTTACTAACCTTAAGAATTTTTAGCCAATATATGACATATAAATTAATAAAATCTGTGTTTTCTTTTTTCAAATCATAAACATTTCATTATACAAGACAATATATAATCAATACTAGTTAATATGAATATTTTGCTAAAATAAAATTACGAGTGTGTTTAGTATATTTATATTTTTTAACCTTTAAAAGAAATTTAAGACTATCGTGTGTTATCTATAATCTATAACATATATAAAGGCAAAACTTGGTTTTTGGTGTAATCTAATTTTTTTTTATCAATTTTACCCTTATTTTAAAATGTGTAAGTTACACAATAACTTCCATTGAACAACTACTATCATCTTTCACATAACTTCTTACTAATAACTTCCTACATAACTTCCATTTAAAATTAACATTAAATAAATAAATATCATTTATATTTTTATGTGTGTGCATTAAAAAAGCGGATAGACGAGTGCCCGTCTGGACACTAGTTTTAAAATTAAAACAAAAGAGTTACAATAAAATAAATAAAGCACATGAGAAAATTTTACCTCATACCCCTACAATTATACCCATACCCCTACATTTAAAAAAAAATGCCAATTTATCCCTGTTTATTTTTTATTATTTTATTTTTTTACTTTTTACTGTTCTTGCCAGACTGTCAGAGTTCCGAAAAATTCACCCCATCAACATCGTTTAGGAACACTTTTGAAATGACTTCCGGTATGTATTTTTTCACTTCGGAAAACTTTGGTTAAGAGTTTCGGTTCATTACAAAACATGTACCGGAAGTGTTATAAAAAGACTTTCGGTTCTGAGACCTACTTATGACTCTTCCGGAACACTTTCGGTCATTGCTTCCAGTTTGGTCATAATGTTTACTGGAACACTTTTCCTAAGAGTTCCGGTTTGTAAACTTTGTGTACCGAAACTCTTTTCCTGAGACTTCCGGTTTGTTTTCGTAAATGTAATTTTTTTTAATTGTTTTTTATTCTGCAGGTACGAAAATTCCTCCGTAAATATGCGATAAAAACCATATATGTGTAGATACGTCTGATGTTTTTTCAACTACTCAAAGATTTAGTACACGAGAAAAGGTGATAAGATGGATTAAAGAGATCAGAATCTGAAATAAAGTAACGGTTATCATCACTCGTTCAGATATTGAAACAGGCAAGAGAGAAAGAAGTAACAAATTAATATTTGGTTGTGATAAAGATGGGAAACACAAGGATACTGATAAAGGTACCCAAAGTTCAACGAAAAAATGTGGATGTCCATTTAAAATCAGGTCGACTCCGGTGAAAGATGGGTTTGATTGGAAGGTTGATGTAAAATGTGGAGTGCATAACCATAGTTTACCTAATAGATTAAAAGGTCACTCCTTTGTTGGTAGGTTGACAGCGGATCAGAAGCAACATGTTGTTGATTAGACAAAGAGAAAGGTTCCATCTAGACATATATTGCTTTCCTTGCAAGAGCAAGATCCAGAGAATGTCACTCGGATCACGCAAATATACAAGCAAAAGAGTATGATAGAAAAAGAGATAAGAGGTCTTAGAAGTGAGATACAACATTTGTTTAAGCTTATTGAGGGTGCAACTTATGTTTATTGGAGTAGAAAAAGAGATGACTCTGAAGTTATTAGAGATATTTTGGGCTCATCCAGATTCAGTTAAGTTGTTGAATATTTTTCCTATTGTGTTAGTTATGGACAGAACTTACAAGACAAACAAATATAGGCAACCTCTGTTTGAAATTGATGGCATAACATCAACCGAGTTTACTTTTGCTGTCACATTTGCGTATATTGAGTCTGAGTAGGCCGAGACTTTTTGTTGGGTGTTAGATAAGCTTAAAAAATTGTTTGTGAAGAAAGATTTGTGTCCACAAGTGATTTTGACAGATAGAGATCTTGCTTTGATGGAAGCCATTGAAGCTGTGTTTCCAAGGTCGATCAATTTTCTATGTCGATTTCATATTAACAAAAATGTTGGTGCAAAACGAAAACAATATGTGGCTAGTGACATGCAAGAGAAAATTGACAAATTATGGACGAAAGTTGTATGGGTTAGTGATGAGATTGAGTATGATCAATGGTTGAACTAACTTGAGCAGGTGTGCGTTGATTGTAAAGAATTTATTGATTATGTGAAGGACACATGGTTGACACCACATAGACAAAGATTTATTGGAGCATGGATTAATTGAGTGCTACATTTGGGTAACACCACGACTAATCGGTATGTATTTATTTTTAGTATTTTTAAATTGTATTTTTTTTTTGTATTTTTTAAAGTATTTTTAATATGTATTATTTTTAGGGTTGAGTCTGCTCATTGAAAGTTAAAGCAGATGTTGGAGAACAGTATTGGTGACATGGTCAAATGTTGGGAGCCTATGAATGACAATTTAAAGTTACAACTGGGCAACATTAGAGCTTCTTTTCAAAAGAGTTTTTATGAAGTTGAGCACGCCCACGTAAGTCCATTTTACAATAATTTACGTTGTTCAGTGTCTCGAGCTGCATTGAGACGTATTGCTGAAGAGTTAACACGAGTTAATTATGTTGGAACTAACAAGGAAATATGTCGTTGTACTCTTAGAACAACATATGGATTACCTTGTGCTTGTGAGTTGACAGGATATAGAATTGGTGGTATACCGATACCAATAGATGCTGTGCATGTTCATTGGAGGAAACTAAGTATGGAAGTTAAGTTGGAGGAAGATGTGACGCCCCCCCTCCCCAATCTATACCCCCAATTAACACGCAATTAAGGCGGTAAAAGAAAATTCAAAAATTGATCAGAGTATATTTGAAACATCATGGCATAGAAAGGGAGGATCACATCAAAGTAACCAAACATACACATAACATGCAACACTTGCCCATAATGATATGCAACTGTGGGGTAGCAATTATACAGAGGAAACTTTGTTCCTTACACCCACTTTTCAGAAATTAGAATTAAAGCGGAAAGATCTAAAATCTGAATAATACATATACATATAAACAGTTTGTCATACATCAGGTATCATATGTACAACCAAAATATATCATCAGATATACAAAACAATCACAAACGGCCACCCTATGCTACCCGGAGTCACATATCAGAGCCGACCGACCAAAATAATGAAGACGCAACGCTTCACAAAAAGGAATACCTCCAGCAGCTCTAATCTGCAACGCCTCATAGAGCGTTATAAAACAGCAGAAGGGTGAGAAAAACAACCATAATATAATTGCATAAAATTATATATTAACGCAAAAATGCACAAATAACATATTCTCACCACCAAAGCACCCATATAAATTATAACAACACACAGTACAATTCACACGTATCAATTACCACTGCACATCAATTATTCACAATACAATCACACATGTTCCATTTCATTAATCACATTCACAAATTCACACATAATTAATTCATGACTTATGCAATGCACATAGACCTACACAACGACTCTATGCACATGCCATGCGGTACCGACTTCCATTGTCACGTCATGTCACGTCATTAGTCCACTCAGGAACTATTGGAACCATCGCTCGTTACTGAGAATCTCAAGTAACTCCCCGTCGGGCCTACGATGTTCACCCGTCGCTTTAGGTCCTCAGGCATCGCCTCATATTTACGAGGCACACGACGTTAAGGATTGCTTTAAGTCTCCAAAGGAGCCCACAATTGTCTATACCCATTGCTTTAAGTCCTCAGGCATCGCCTCATATTTTCGAGGCACACGATGGTATAGCATATTCCCTCAGGAATCAAACCGTCACTCAGGACGTTTCCACAATGCACATTATGATGCTTGGCATACAATGACTCATGACACTCACATTGCATCCATGCACACATTCATAATCATGCATAAATCATCAATACAACACTTAGCATTTCTTGCCTTTCGGCCACAACAGCATATAAGGCATACATATCCAAAGCACAACATATAGCATAATACATGATAATTATGCATCATTAAAACAACAAAAGTCGACCATTGACACCATTAACATTCACCGACAAAATAAAATCGGCTAACAAATTCTAAACCATCATAATAAGAAAGTACAGCTCAATGGCTTTCCAACGCATCAAACCACGCCTCAAACTGAATCACAGATCAAAAGTTATGCAGAAAACAAAATTACACGAACATCACTGTTCGCTGGGCGAACCTCCCTCGCGAGCATTCGCTAGCTTCTTCGCTAGGCGAACCCCCTCGCGAGCATTTGCTAGCTACTTCGCTAGGCGAATGTTCCAGCGAGCCAACTGTTAGCTAAAAACAGACACAAAGTTCGCTAGGCGAACACTTGGCGAACCAAGTCAGAACCAAAAACACCCAAAGTTCGCTAGGCGAACACTCTAGCGAACCTTCGCTCATGCCTTCGCTAGGCGAATACCCGTAGCGAACCTTCGCTACCATTCGCTGAATTGTTCGCTAGGCGAACCCGCGAAAATCTCACTCGCTGCCACCTTCGCCCCAGGTTCGCTAGGCGAACCAAGGAAAACCCAACATTTTTCTGCGCTGTTGAAACCCCAAAAGTGATATTTTCCAACCCAACCCATTCCAAATCAACATATTTCAATCAAAACCTATTCTAATCATGTCAACAAGCAAACTACTACCTTTACATCGATTTCCAACCGTTAAACCATCGATTCCCACAATCCGACCTAAAATCAAAAGCTATAAAACACCACCAAAACACATACACACACATACATAACCATACACAAGTATAATATAATCGAGTTTCGCACCCTTACACGATTTAATTCGATTCTAGAAGTTGATCTTGATGATTTTCACACTTTTTCTCCACTTTTCTCTCTTCTCCTCTTTTCCTCTCTTTTCCCTTCTTTCTTCTTTCTTTCTCTCTATTTTCTCTCCCTTTTCTCTTCTATCTTACTAACTTAGTAAAAATATCTATGAAATGTCTAAAATACCCCCACACTCAAATATCTCATAAACGATCCCAAAATGCGATAAAATATATTCACGACTAAAAATAACACATTTTCACACAAAAGTCGAAATTACGATAAAATAATAATAAAATAATCAAAAACGACTCAATAAAATAAAATTGGCAAAACGGGGCGTTACAATTCTCCCCCACTTAGAAATTTTCGTCCTCGAAAATCTTACCTGATACAAACAACTCTGGATACGACTCCCGCATCCTACTTTCCAACTCCCACGTCAGATTACCCTCAGCAGCGCCTCCCCATGCCACTTTCACAAGTGCAATCTCTTTACCCCTCAACCGCTTCACCTCGCGATCCAAAATACTAACTGGTAAAGTCTCGACCGTAAGGTTATCCCTTACCTCAACCTCGTCCATTGGAATAACATGTGAAGGGTCCGGAACATACTTCCGTAGCTGTGAAACATGAAAAACATCATGCAAATTCAACAGATTCGGCGGTAACGCCACACGATACGCTACAGCACCAACTCTCGCAGATATCTGGTAAGGACCAATAAATCGAGAAGTAAGCTTCTTAGATTTCAAAGCACGACCAACACCCGTTACCGGCGTAACTCTCAGAAATACGTGATCACCCTCTTGAAACTCAAGATCCTTCCGTCTCCGATCATGATAACTCTTTTGTCTACTCTGAGAAGCCTTCATTTTCTCACGAATAAACTTTACCTTTTCCGTCGTCTGTTGCACCAATTCCGGTCCAACCACAGAACTCTCACCAGTTTCGTGCCAACACAACGGCGTTCTACATCTTCGTCCATACAAAGCCTCAAAAGGTGCCATTCCGATACTAGAATGGAAACTGTTATTATACGTGAACTCAATCAATGCAAGATAACTGTCCCACGCACCACCTTGCTCCAAAACACACGACCTCAACAAATCCTCCAAAGACTGAATCGTTCTTTCGGTCTGACCATCTGTCTGCGGATGATAAGCCGAACTCAACCTCAATCTAGAACCCAAAGCCTTCTGTAAACTTTCCCAAAATCTAGATGTAAACCTAGGATCTCGATCAGAAACAATACTTAAAGGAACCCCATGCAATTTCACCACCACACTGATATAGATCTCAGCTAACCGTTCCAAAGAAAAACTGATGTCAATCGGAATAAAATGTGCCGATTTAGTCAGCCTGTCCACAATCACCCAAATAGCATTATGCCCACGCTGAGTGTTCGGTAATCCCGTCACAAAATCCATCGAAATGCTATCCCACTTCCACTCAGGAATATCCAACGGTTGCAACAAACCACTAGGTCTCAAATGTTCCACTTTCGATTTCTGACAAGTCAAACATGCATACACAAACTGAGCCACATCCCTTTTCAAACCAGACCACCAGAAAATCTTCTTCAAATCTTGGTACATCTTATTCGCACCCGGATGAATACTTAAATTACTCCGGTGTCCTTCCTCCAAAATCATTCTTTTCAACTCCGCATCATCAGGAATACAAATACGACCACGGAATCTCAAAACACCAAAATTATCAACCTTGAAATCCACATCCTCATTCATCATCAAATCAACAAATTTCAAATCCAGCTTTTGTTTCTCACTAACCGACTTCAAAAATTCATTTGTAACTTTCAACATTCCAAGCCTCACACTAACCGAAGTCACTTCACATATCAAACTCAAGTCTCTAAACGACTCCAAAAGTTCCCACTCTTTCACCATCAATGCGGACATATGCAACGATTTCCGGCTCAATGCATCGGCTACCACATTAGCTTTACCAGGATGGTAATTTAAGCCAAAGTCGTAATCTTTCAAGAATTCCAACCATCTCCGCTGTCTCATGTTCAACTCTTTCTGATCAAATAAATATTTCAAGCTTTTATGATCACTAAAGACTTCGAACCTCGCACCATAGAGATAGTGCCTCCAAATCTTCAACACAAAAACCACAGCCGCTAACTCAAGATCATGAGTAGGATAGTTTTTCTCATGAACTCTTAACTGTCTTGAAGCATAAGCTACAACTTTACTTTCCTACATCAGAACACCACCCAAACCAATTAAAGAAGCATCGCAATACACAACAAACGGTTCATTAGGATCAGGTAAAATAAGAATCGGAGCTGTCGTCAATCTTCTCTTCAGCTCACAAAAACTTTCTTCACATAGAATATCCCAAATGAATGCCTTGCCCTTACAAGTCAACTGCGTCAAAGGAAGAGCTAGCTTAGAAAAACCTTCAATGAACCTCCGGTAATAACCAGCCAAACCCAAAAAGCTTCGAATTTCAGTAACGGATCTAGGAGCCTCCCATTGTAGAACTGCTTCTACTTTAGATGGATCCACAGCAATACCATTACCTGAAATTATGTGCCCAAGAAAACTCACCTCAGACAACCAGAATTCACACTTGGACAATTTGGCAAAAAGCTTCCTTTCCTTCAAAACCTGCAAAACAATACGCAAATGCTCTGCATGCTCCTTACGAGACTTAGAATAAATTAAAATATCATCAATAAACACCACCACAAAACGATCCAATTGCTCGTGGAAAATACGATTCATGTATTCCATAAACACACCAGGCGCATTAGAAACCCCGAACGGCATCACCGAATATTCATAATGACCGTAACGTGTTCTAAAGGCCGTCTTCTGAATATCCTCTTCTTTCACTCTTATCTGATGGTACCCCGATCTCAAATCAATCTTACTAAATACACAAGCACCAACCAACTGATCCATCAGATCATCAATCCTTGGAAGCGGATATTTGTTCTTAATCGTCACTTTGTTCAACTGGCGATAATCAATACATAATCGCATACTCTCATCCTTCTTTTTCACTAACAAAACTGGAGCACCCCAAGGAGAAACACTTGGCCTCACGAACCTCTTTTCCAACAACTCACTCAACTGCTTTTTCAACTCCACCAATTCAGATGCCGACATTCTATAAGGTGCCATAGAAACAGGTCTAGTACCAGGAACTAGATCTATCGAAAATTCAACTTCTCTCTCTGGCGGCACATCTGAAATATCAACAGGAAACACCTCAGGAAATTCGCACACAACAGGAAACACTTCCAATGAAACTTGACTATCTACAGTCAAAGATGCAAATAATCCAAACAACTGAGCTTCATCCGCCAAAAGTTTCTTCAACTCTTTGGTAGACAAGAAACTCGAGTCTTCATCTTCCACAAGAGAAGGAAACCTTACAAGCTTATGATAACAATCAATGTGCACCCGATTGAATTGCAACCAATTCATTCCCAACACCACATCTAAACCTTCCAAAGGTAAACACACCAAATCCATCACAAAGTCTTTACCATAAATGGCCAAAGGACAACTTAGACATACCAAAGAAGTAGTTACTGACCCCATCGCTGGAGTATCAATAACCATCTCACCATCCATCGAAGACAACCCAAGATTCAAACGTTCCGCGCACTCAGACGAAATAAACGAATGAGTCGCTCCAGTATCAATAATAGCAATTAAAGGCATATTATTAATAAAGCAAGTACCTCTTATCAGACGATCAGCGCTTGAAGTCTGAGTTCCTGCCAACGAAAACACTTTCCCACTAGCCTGAGCTTTCTTCTGATTCGGACACTTTGAACTAATGTGACCAGGTTCTCCACAATTGTAACACTTCACCACATTCTTCCTTTTACAATCAGCTAAAACATGTCCGATACCACCACAATTAGAACACTTATTCAACTTCTTCCTACATTCATGTTGGCGATGACCCAATTCACCACACCCAAAACACCTAATAGGATTAGACATACCTCCTCCACCTGACCTTCGATCAAAAGTTCCCCTTTGTTTACCTTTATCAGCCGGTGACACATACGGACCACCACGGAATTGTTGCTTCCCTTTCCTGTCACTTACACTTTTATAGTGAGCAGAACGAGCCTTACTATCTTCATCATAAATCCTACAGCATTCCACCAAATCAGCAAACCTTCGAATCCTCTGATAACCAATAGCCTGCTTTATCTCAGGACGCAAGCCACTTTCATACTTTACACACTTTGAAAATTCAGCTGTCGCTTCCACATAATGAGGATAAAACTGCACAAGTTCCACAAACTTAGCAGTATAGTCAATAACCGACATATTACCTTGTTTTAGCTCTAAAAACTTAATCTCCTTCTTTCCTCGGACATCCTCCGGAAAATACTTCCTTAGAAACTCTCGGCTAAACACCTCCCAAGTGATCTCTTCTTCCTCCTCATCAGCTTCCAACACCTGACGAGTACTGACCCACCAGTCATCAGCCTCTTCGTGTAGCATATGAGTGCCCAGCCTCACCTTAACATCATCGTCATCACACTCCATTACCCTAAAAATCCTCTCAATCTCTTTCAACCACAACTGCGCACCATCCGGATCATGCTTCCCTTTAAAGACCGGCGGCTTATTCTTTCTAAACTCATCATTTCCGGCAGCATTCGGTGCACCCTGCACAGCCCGTGCCATCGCTTCCATCGCAGCAGCCAAAGCAGCATCATTACGACCAGCCATATTCTGTTCGTCCAAAACAGAAACTATGGTTAAACAACAACTCGCTCAACACAACTCGCCCAATATGCCAGACACCACAAACACAAACAACACAACAAACACAACTGACACGGATTGGCTCTGATACCACTTAATGTGACGCCCCCCCCCCCCCCAATCTATACCCCCAATTAACACGCAATTAAGGCGGTAAAAGAAAATTCAAAAATTGATCAGAGTATATTTGAAACATCATGGCATAGAAAGGGAGGATCACATCAAAGTAACCAAACATACACATAACATGCAACACGTGCCCATAATGATATGCAACTGTGGGGTAGCAATTATACAGAGGAAACTTTGTTCCTTACACCCACTTTTCAGAAATTAGAATTAAAGCGGAAAGATCTAAAATCTGAATAATACATATACATATAAACAGTTTGTCATACATCAGGTATCATATGTACAACCAAAATATATCATCAGATATACAAAACAATCACAAACGGCCACCCTATGCTACCCGGAGTCACATATCAGAGCCGACCGACCAAAATAATGAAGACGCAACGCTTCACAAAAAGGAATACCTCCAGCAGCTCTAATCTGCAACGCCTCATAGAGCGTTATAAAACAGCAGAAGGGTGAGAAAAACAACCATAATATAATTGCATAAAATTATATATTAACGCAAAAATGCACAAATAACATATTCTCACCACCAAAGCACCCAGATAAATTATAACAACACACAGTACAATTCACACGTATCAATTACCACTGCACATCAATTATTCACAATACAATCACACATGTTCCATTTCATTAATCACATTCACAAATTCACACATAATTAATTCATGACTTATGCAATGCACATAGACCGACACAACGACTCTATGCACATGCCATGCGGTACCGACTTCCGTTGTCACGTCATGTCACGTCATTAGTCCACTCAGGAACTATTGGAACCATCGCTCGTTACTGAGAATCTCAAGTAACTCCCCGTCGGGCCTACGATGTTCACCCGTCGCTTTAGGTCCTCAGGCATCGCCTCATATTTACGAGGCACACGACGTTAAGGATTGCTTTAAGTCTCCAAAGGAGCCCACAATCGTCTATACCTATCGCTTTAAGTCCTCAGGCATCGCCTCATATTTTCGAGGCACACGATGGTATAGCATATTCCCTCAGGAATCAAACCGTCACTCAGGACGTTTCCACAATGCACATTATGATGCTTGGCATACAATGACTCATGACACTCACATTGCATCCATGCACACATTCATAATCATGCATAAATCATCAATACAACACTTAGCATTTCTTGCCTTTCGGCCACAACAGCATATAAGGCATACATATCCAAAGCACAACATATAGCATAATACATGACAATTATGCATCATTAAAACGACAAAAGTCGACCATTGACACCATTAACATTCACCGACAAAATAAAATCAGCTAACAAATTCTAAACCATCATAATAAGAAAGTACAGCTCAATGGCTTTCCAACGCATCAAACCACGCCTCAAACCGAATCACAGATCAAAAGTTATGCAGAAAACAAAATTACACGAACAGCACTGTTCGCTGGGCGAACCTCCCTCGCGAGCATTCGCTAGCTTCTTCGCTAGGCGAACCCCCTCGCGAGCATTCGCTAGCTACTTCGCTAGGCGAATGTTCCAGCGAGCCAACTGTTAGCTAAAAACAGACACAAAGTTCGCTAGGCGAACACTTGGCGAACCAAGTCAGAACCAAAAACACCCAAAGTTCGCTAGGCGAACACTCTAGCGAACCTTCGCTCATGCCTTCGCTAGGAGAATACCCGTAGCGAACCTTCGCTACCATTCGCTGAATTGTTTGCTAGGCGAACCCGCGAAAATCTCACTCGCTGCCACCTTCGCCCCAGGTTCGCTAGGCGAACCAAGGAAAACCCAACATTTTTCTGCGCTGTTGAAACCCCAAAAGTGATATTTTCCAACCCAACCCATTCCAAATCAACATATTTCAATCAAAACCTATTCTAATCATGTCAACAAGCAAACTACTACCTTTACATCGATTTCCAACCGTTAAACCATCGATTCCCACAATCCGACCTAAAATCAAAAGCTATAAAACACCACCAAAACACATACACACACATACATAACCATACACAAGTATAATATAATCGAGTTTCGCACCCTTACCCGATTTAATTCGATTCTAGAAGTTGATCTTGATGATTTTCACACTTTTTCTCCACTTTTCTCTCTTTTCCTCTTTTCCTCTCTTTTCCCTTCTTTCTTCTTTCTTTCTCTCTATTTTCTCTCCCTTTTCTCTTCTATCTTACTAACTTAGTAAAAATATCTATGAAATGTCTAAAATACCCCCACACTCAAATATCTCATAAACGATCCCAAAACGTGATAAAATATATTCACGACTAAAAATAACACATTTTCACACAAAAGTCGAAATTACGATAAAATAATAATAAAATAATCAAAAACGACTCAATAAAATAAAATTGGCAAAACGGGGCGTTACAGAAGACGTAGATGAAGGATCAGAGGTGGATATGAGTAGTGCAATAGATGAGTTATGGAAAAGGTTTAGGTCACTAGATGTTGTTGAGAAAAGGGCATTAAAAAGTAGGGTTTTTGAACTTGCCTTCCCCACAATGACTTCTTTGTGTCCACCACCTGAGAAAATAAAAACCAAAGGGGGAGTCAAGAAGAAAGACAAAAAACCAGTAGGGTATGATGTTTATAGGGACCCTTCGTATCACGATTATGTTGATCAAGCATCTCAATCTTCACAGAGGCAATCTCAACCATCACAGACTTCGAAGAAGTTGAAATTATCACAATCTTCACAGAAGAAATCTCAACCATCACAGGCTTCGAAGAAGTTGAAATTATCACAATCTTCACAATCATCTAAGTAGTTTATCCTTCACTTTCCTAATCATCAGGTCATATATTGATGATGTAGTTAATGTTGTATCAGATGGTAATTGTGGATTTAGAGTCATTGTTTCATTGCATGTATATGGTGAAGATGGTTGGCCAATGGTTCGTCGAGACTTGGGGTTGGAAATAATACATAATGAAAGATCAAGTTTGTATGCCAATTTATTTGCTGATGGCTTAGCAAAAGTGAGAGAATCTTTGATGATAGAGGCATTTGGTCATCAACCACCACAGAAATAGTTGACTCTACCAGATATGGGTTACTTGATAGCGAATCGTTATAATGTTGTACTTGTCTATTTAGGATTTGAATGCTTGACTTTCTTCCCTATGACAACTTCATTTTCACCAAATGTATCCTTTTACTGCATTGGTTTTGTAAATACAAATCATTGGGTTCAGGTACTTAGTTTTTTTTACTTAGTTTTTTTAGTTAATGTGACTAACCTAATTTCTTAGTTATTTTTACTTAACGTTTTGATTATTTTTTTTATTCAGGTAAACATGAAAGAAGGGTTTCCATTGCCACCAGTGAGAATAGATTGGAAGAAGTTTCGTTCTCTAGCAGCAACATCTTGGATGCTAGGATTTGCAGGACGTCTGCAACATTGACAACAACTTACGCCTATATTGCCAACGCATTATGAATTATAAATTATGTTATTCATTTTTTATTTCAAAACACGAATCATGAATTATGTTATTCATTTTTAATTTCAAAACACGAATCATGAATTATGTTATTCATTTTTAATTTCAAAACATGAATCATGAATTATGTTATTCATTTTAAATTTCAATAACACATAACTGGATTCAAAACTAAACATAAGTCTACAAGTTAACACATGAACATATCCCAACTAGGTCAAGTGAGTCTAAACGTTAATACATAAACATAAACATAAGTCAATAAGTCTAAATGTTAACACATAAATATAAGTCAATGTGAACGAGTAATATGTAAAGCTTCGAACAGGAACTGATAGACATATGACATCGGCATATGACATCGGCATGTGCCAGCTCATCCAGAATAGGTCGCAAGTCATCCACCTTCAGGATACCTTGCCTATAGGACCATTTCATCGCTCGAGGGAGACCAACATTATTAGCTGGTATTTAATTCTCTCATTTTTTTTCCAAGTGTTGGAAAATACTCATGAATCCATCACTGTTACAAAATTAATACTATTAGTTAATTTAAAATAATTAATTATAACATAATAAACTAGATAAATAAAATTAATTAAAACAAAATAAAATAAATTAAAATAAATACCTGTAGGAGAATCGGATAACCACCGAGCTGCTTACAACTGAACATGGAAGCATCTCCGAGATATCTATAAAGGGTAACCAACGCAACTGCTCCCCAATTATATCCTGATAAGCCCTCCAAGTTCGTAAATAGTGAGAGGTATCGTGCCTTGACAAGCGTAAAGGTCTTGTCTGCAAAAATCGTGCACTACTACAAAACGCCCAAACAACAACGCGAGGTTTACAACGACATCCTATACACTGTTCTTATAGTGCGTACTGGATGCACGCACATTATTTTAATTAGAAATCTCAAGGGTATAATAACGGTTGTTATGAAAACCGTGGTGATACAATCTAGCTATCATGGATTCGAACCTCATCGCCCTCAAATAGTTTATCCCTTTGACGTAAATGCTCCCTTTTTAAGTTTTATTAATATTTAACTAAAAAATAATAATGATATCACGACAGCTTTTTCTTAAAACCGTTGTTACAAACTGTTATGTATTTTAAACACCAAGTATATATTAATTTATCCATTGAAAAAAGAAACAAGACGAAATAACCCTAACACCAACGCCGTCACCATTGTCGGGAAGAAGACAACAACAACAAGAAAGTGTTCTACTTTAAGGTGTTGCAATGTCACATTTGAAGACAAAATCATCCAAAGGTGTTTCTACGTCTTCTTCCAGTGTAAAATCTCGATCTGGAAATTTTTGTGGTTGTGATAGTCGTATGGTTTCGTATCAATGCAAGAAGGGACAACATAAAGGAAGGCTTTTTTGGAGATGTCCATTTTGGAGAAGCGATGAAACATGTAATTTGTTCATATGGGATGAAGACGTGGGAGAAAGAGATGGAAATGACGATAAGAGCATTATGAAGTCAGAGTTGGAAGCTGTGGGCTATCTGAAGGTTATGTATGAGGATTTAAAGAAAAAGAACAACAATTTGAAGAACAAACTGAAATCAGAGATGTTTTCTGGAAATATCAAGATGTTATGTTTTCTTGTCTCCTTTATGTTTAATGTTTACTTTGTTATGAAATGTAATAGTTGAATTAGGGTTTGAATTACATTGTTGATGTTTAAACTGCAGATCCATTGTGAATTACATTGTTGATGTTTAAACTGCAGATGCATTGTGAATTACATTGTTGATGTTTAAACTGCAGATGCATTAAGTGAGAAGTTAAGGCGCACCTTTTCTTTTTTATTTATTTTAAAATTCACAAATAAAAGGGTTATCACTACGGTACTCCTGGTTAACCGTAGTGATATATTTATAATAAATAAATACCTATCTATACGGTTTTTATTTATTTTAAAATTCACAGATAAAAGGGTTATCACTACGGTTATTCTAGTTAATCGTAGTGATATATTTATAATAAATAAATATCTATCTATACGGTTGTTATTGTTAACGGTTGTGAAATAGTTTACCCATATATAAGCAAAATAACTTTCACTTAATTGACAGTAACGCCGTTGCCTTCAAAGTGAAACCCTAGAACCCATTTTTTCTCTTTGTTTTCACCATTAGCCGTGAATCATACATTAAGGTATTCTTCTTATTCCATCTATTGTTAGATATTTCCCATTATCTCGTTTGTGGATTGTTATTTTTGTTGATTGTTCTCATTCACCTTGTACTTTTTCTTCATAGCTTCACGAACAAGATGTTATGATAGAAACTTCATAGCTTCACGAACAAGATGTTAGTAAATGAAGAATCAACACTGTAAGCAAACTTTATCTAGTTTCAGAAACAATGAAAAGAAATATAAGAAGTATGAAGCTTTTGTGTAAGCTTCTTCCTCCTTATATTTCTTTTTCATTGCTTCCTAAACTAGTTCAACATCATAATTGATTCCTGTTCCGCGATTAGTTTCATTAAAAGGTGCGTTATTCCTGTTCCTCTCTTTACTCTTCACTGGATTATGGTCTTAGGGTTTGTTTTCAACTGAGGATCCTCATTTTTGAAGTCTGCTTTGTTTCCTTTCAGGTTAAGGGGATGATACAGGGTGATGATGCTGGTGGAAGCAAGCGCATTATATCAGTTTATAATTTCTGGATCTGGTATAGAATGTTGTTTGAATTTATTATATTCTATTTACATTGTTTGTTTAACTAACCCTCACTTAAAGTTTGCTGGTGGTAGCAAGCGTATTATATGAGTTTATAATATCTGGATCTGGTATAGAATGTTGTTTGAGTTTATTATATTTTATGTAGATTGTTTATTTCACTAACCCTCACTTAAAATATATTCAGTTAATTTGACATAGATACTTATAATCTGCAAATTAAGTTGTATTTGAAAACCAACTTAAACAAACCAATGATGTTTTCTGATTGCATGCCTCTCATCATTTATCTCACGTTCTTTTATATATAGATTATGGTATAATGATCTGGCTCCTTAGATGCATCGCCATCTTCCATTATAGTTAAATCAAAGATGAGGCAGATTATCCAATGTCTTGTTGATCGTATGGAAATTTAATTATAATAAAAGATAGCGATATATCGAAGGAGTCGGATCAATAAACCACAATATATGTAAAAGAGCGTGAAATGCACAATGAGACGAATGCAATCAGAAAACAACATTGGTTTGTTTATGTTGGTTTTCAAGAACAGTTTAATTTGTAGTTTATAGACATCTTCATCAAATTGAATCCATGTATATTTATTTAGTGAGGTGTTTGGAAAACAAGCAATCTACATTTAATATAATACACTAAGGGTACTTACAACAACGGTTATATATTGCAACCGATATCATAAGTAATTTATGTTTTATATAATTTCGCTGCTGATGGCTTTCGAACCCAGAACCTAAGTGTATGTATCACAACGGTTTATTATCATAACCGTTGTGATATATGGCTCGCGCCCTACCTTTCAATAACGGTTTCCAGCCCGTTGTAGAAACAACTAACTTACAACGACAATCTACATAACAATGCCTTCGCCCGCGTTATTATATGTCATTCCCAACCATTGTTAAATGGGTTTTTCGTAGTAGTGGTAGAACCCACTAATATCAACAAATATGCTCTAGTCGCATATGCCCAACTAGAAGTAACTCTATGCTCTACGAATCAATCGTATAACCACTCCAACTTATAGTAAGAACCTCTGCAGTCACGGACTTGTTGTTGTGCCACTCTCTGTGACACTCCTAAGTAATCAGCAACCCACTCAATAGCAAGCCCTTCACTGATATCTTAAGGGCTCTAGAAGACTCCCTTGATGGGAAAATGAAGCAGATAAGAGACGTCATCCAGATTAATCGTCATCTCACCAAACGACATGTGAAATGAAGATGTCTCTAGATGTCATATCTCTGCAAATGCGGAAACCAGGTTCGTATCTATCTTTGTCAAACTGGTTCTCTAGAGTGAAGATAGACCAGACCTAGATACCCAACCCTCCATCTCTCTATGAAGCTGTAGTGAAACCCTCTGAGTCAGCTTCAACCCATGTCCTGCTACCTTCAACTCTTTTTTTGGACCTCTTTCCTGAAAACAATTAAATATAAATATATTATAAAATACAACATTAAAAATTCAGATTTTATTTAATATCAAATAATTGTCGTTTACTTACCTCACCGAACCATATATGTCTAGCAATATGATGTTCGTACTTAACCAAAAGAGAGGTGTCGTACGGTCCTCCTGGATATCCAACAGGTTGCGTTGCTGATGCAGATGCACCAATATGCTCTTCCTCAGCCATTCTCGATGATTTGCCCTGTCCTAGACCGCGATCAGGGATCTTACCGCCCTTGCCTCGTGTGTGCACCACTTCCAAAATTAAAACATAAAAAAAAGTAAAAAAAACGAACCGGAACACTTCAAATAAGAGTTCCGGTATTAATCTTCATGTAAAAGAACCGGAAGACTTGCATTAACACTTCCGGTAATTAAACGCAAAAAACCATAGTACCGGAAGACTTCTTCAATGACTTCTGGTATGAAAACAGAACCGGAAGACTTACTCTAACACCTCCGGTATGCACTTTATGAACCGGAAGACTTGTGATATGAGTTCCGGTATGCACTTTATGAACCGGAAGACTTATGGTATGAGTTCTGGTATACAGTAGCAAAACGTTTCTCTCGGAAGACTTCAGATGAAAATGAAAATGGAAAGGAGAATTTCTAAAATTATAACTATTTATATGAGGGTATTTTGATCCAAAAAATTTTAGTGTTGAGGTATGGGGTAAAATTTTCAACACATGATTAGTGGAGTGTCTTTTGAATAACTAGTGTAAGAAATTAGATTGATGATGAGTATATGAAAATCAAATATCAGGTAACTAATTAATTCATAACTAATATTTTATATTTTTAAAAACTTGTAATAATATTCTAAAAATTTAAAGACAATATTCAACTCTAGAACCAATTAACTATATTTTCTTCCATGTTGCTAACATTTCAACAATACACACCCATTAACCACTATTTTTTATTGACTATAGGGCTGACAATGAACCAAACCAACTCGAAAATAGCTCGAAATTCGATTCAAAAATTAAATCCTTGAACTAGGTTCATGAACCAAATGAGCTGAATATGAGCTAAAAACTAAGTTCGTTAACTAAATGATCTGAACTTGAACTATACATAGTTCGACTCGTTAGGTTCATGAGTCAATTCGATTATATATGAGATAGATTATATTGTCTTTAAGAGTAGGTTTAAAGATTTGTTCTAAATCTTAGTCTCATATTTTCTTTTTATCTAACGGTTTTAATTGATAATTTATATTCTCAAGGGGGTAAAATATTTCTACGAATAATTATACAAATAAAATTAACATCGTATAAATTCCAATCTTATAACTTTTATTTTATTTCTATATTTTTTATTTAAAAAATATTAATTTAAAATGTCATATATATATATATAAAATAGACTTAAAAAAATTACTTTTAAGTCTGTGAAATAAGCGAGTTGAACCTAACAAGATAAGTCTAACGAGTTAAACCGAGATATTCGTGAAATTCTAACAAGTCGAGTTTGACCTGAAAAAAAAGTTCGTGATGAACTCGAACTTGAACTCGGCCAATTCTTAACGAGTCGAGTTTGAGCTGAAAAAAAAGTTCGTGATGAACTCGAACTCGGCTAATTCTTAACGAGTTGAACTGAGCTAAGGCGAGTTCGAATCGACTCGACTCATTTCCAGCCCTAATTGACTCTAATGCCACTAATCGATTACGAGGGGAATTTATAGTCAAGTTTAATCACATGGATACAACCACCATATATTCATTTAAAATTTTAAAATATTAGATATATTAATGATCTCACGTATAAAATGTTTAACTTATATTTTTTTAATCTCCATTTATATTGCAAAAATTTATTATATAAAATTAATTTTAGCAAATTTTTTTTTTAAACAAAAACTGTTTATGTTTGATGAATATGCATGCATGGTGAATAGAATAAGAGAGCAAGATCACCTTGCTTTAGTATATTGAATCCATCAAATCATAGCGAAGCTAGTGCTTTCCCTTACATACAAGAGTTCACATTCAAGATAAATAGTTACACACTTTACCTTGAAGTTAGTTATATTTCATAACTACCATACTTAACACTTAATTACTATAACCAATCTCTTATACCCCCCTTAAGGTCATGGTGGTTTGAAGGAAACAACCTTGAATTTGTCACAAAAGTCAATGAAGAGATTAATGGGTAGCGGTTTTGTAAGGATGTCAACAATTCATGCATGAGTTGGAACATGTTGATTTGCAACTTTTGTGCCACAATTCGTTTGCGAATAAAATCAATGTCCAACTCAATGTATTTTGTGCGAGCATGCAAGTTTGGATTATGAGACATCATCATTGCGGTGAGATTGTCATAAAGAAGCTTAGGCGACAAGTAATTGGTATGTAACTCATTCAAGAGAGAATCGATCCATAAAACTTCAGATGTTGTCTGTGCCAAATTCCTTCTCTTAGCCCATGTGCTTGAACATGCGACAAGAGATTGCTTATTTGAATTCCATGCAACTAAATTTGGTCCAAAATATACATACGAGCCCGAGGTTGATCATCTATCATCCAAATCACTGGTCCAATACAAATCACTATAATTTTTCAGTGAGAAATTTCATAGTGAATTAGCAGGTGCTAAGATGAGACCATGAGTCACAGTGCCACTAAAGTACCTAACTGTCGTACCTCAAAAAATACGATCCTTCGCGAAATGTATTGCAGAAAAAAATGTTCGTACAGAGTCGCCACTGGACTTAATTTATTCCAATGAAGTAATGGGAAAATATCGAGAAAACATTTTTAAAATAGAAAATGTTCATCGCAACCATATTCGGGTTCGGGAGACGGTTACGCGAGGGGAAGGTGTTAGCACCCCCTCACGTTCGTTGTACTCAACGGGAACCTCTTAGTCTAATTTGTGACTTGAGTGTTAACGTATGCTTATTTGTATTCTTCGAATAATAAAAAGTGAAAGGTTTGCAAAAGGTTTTAGTTAGGGTTTAAGGGAAAATAGTTGATTTTATTATTAGGGTGCTCGCCAAGTATTAAGGCCTACGTATTTTCTCGTGCAATGGAAAAGTCAGAGTAATCGTAGTTCGACGCTACAGTTTGTTGGTATCTTTTATAGATGTCAATTGCTCGAACACGAGAAAGACTTCTCGTACCCAAACAGTTGAAAGAGAAGAATGGAATACTCCACTCCCCCTTGTTTCATCTTTAGGGAAATAATGTTAAGATATGATTAAGTATTTTAAGGAAATAATTTTTTGAACACGAAAAAGACATCTCGCACCCAAACAAATGAGGAGAAATTTTGAAGCCTCAAAACTCCTCCTTTTATTTTCGTAAAAAAAGGTTTTAGTATAATGAGATATATTTAATTTGTTTGAGAAAATTTTCGATGTTGATCGAGGTTTAAATATGAGACGTTATGATTATTTGAAACATTTAATAAATAAACCTAATAACTAAGGTTGATGGCGATCATAAATGACCGACTTACAAGGTATGAAAGTGGCTCAATGTGAATCGAGAATTGTTTGATATTTTTGAAAAATGATTTGATATGATATGGATAATAATGTGAAAGGTTCGAATTAGATCGCAAAGGTATGCAAAATCACAAAGAGAAATTTAATTGGATCTAATTATAACGATGTTGGATCGTTATTCTTAACAAAAATTGATAAAAAAAACAAATTTGAAACCGCTGTGTGCCGTACCAATTGAAACAAGCTCGCATCTGTAGTAAAAAACAAGATCTGTACCAATGATATATACATTGAAACAAGCTCGTTACTGTAGTAAAACAAAGCATGAAAAAAAATACTATATATAAACCAGTACCATATGTTAGAATGTAATGACACATAAGAGAAAAACAATTAACAAAAAACCCATAATATAATAACCGAAACCCATATAAGAAAAGAAAGTATGAAAAAAATAAGGCGATAGAAAACGTATCGTAGATCCAGGTAAAGAACAATACCGCCGTTATATCTGTTTTTCTTCCCTTATCTTCCCTCTTTCGTTGTGGCAAAAAGAGTCTTATTTATAGAATGAATTTTAGGATTTGCAATTAAGTCTGATCCTTTATTTTAGATAATATTTTTAGAGATTGAGATCTGATTCAAGTCTTGGTGAGTAAGACTATGAATCTGGAAGGGAATGTGACCAGGTGCAAGATTTAATATGAAGACATTGTAATTTGAAATAACATCTCTTTTCTTTTTGGTTTTTTATTTATTTATTTAATGCATAAAATAAAGATTTAAAAATAAAAAATTAATTTTTAAAATACTCCTAAATAAAAAAACGAAAAATAGTAATTAAATAATCGAAAAATAATCTTTTTACCATTTTTTAAAATGAAAATACACAAAAAGGAAAATAAATACAAAAAGTAATGCAATGAGACTTGAACACGCAACTTTATGATTAAACTTCTTACACATACCTTCTTAGCAACTGTGTTATCTCATTTATTCAAAATAAAAGCCACTCGAAAGTATATGAAGGGTGGACAAAATTGAGGTATGGCACTAATCATACGTTTTACATTACTCCAGTGTGACTCCAATGGATTAACCATGAATTGGCAAGCTTTGTTAACCAAAATGCTATATCAGGGCATGTGAGAGTAACATATACTAAGGCTCCCACCGTGGACCAGTAGAGAGAAGATTCTAAAATTTTGTCATCACCATGCTTTCTTAGTTTGCAAGAACTAAACATAGGTGTGCTCACACCATTTGCTTCAGCCATATTGACTTTGGACAACAAATCCTTGATCTATTTTGTTTGAGTCAGCGCCATGGATCCATTTCCTTGTTAGTGTGCTTAAATTCTTACAAAGTATCGATGAATGCCAAGCTTTTTTAAAGCAAAATTCTCATGCAGTTTGGTAATCAATTTATGAAGCAAAGTAGAAGATGATCCTGTAAGTAGTATATCATCAACATACACCAAAAGCATACAAGGTAACATTTTGATGATTGTAAATGAAAAGGAATAGTCACTTTTTCTTACAATGAAATCAAAGTGGATCAGGGCCTTGTGAAGCTTTTTATACCAGGATCTTGGAGCTTATTTTAAGCCATAAATTATTTTCTTCAGTTTGCATACCAGGGTGGAATCTGAGTTACATAAGCCAGGTGGTTGTTGCATATACACCTCTTCCTGAAGGTCACCATTCACAAATGCATTTTTAATTTCAATTTGTTGTACCAGCTTCCATTTGTAGGTGGTTTCTAGAGTTAAGATGATTCGAATTGTTGTTGGCTTAACCATAGGTGAAAAGGCCATAAAATTCAAAAACATTTGGATGATGAAATCCCTTTGCCACTAGCCTTTCCTTATACTTGTTTATGCTACTATCTGAGGTTTCTTTGACTTTAAAAACCCACCTGTAGCCTATATGGTCTTTCTATAAGGTGGTAATGATGTAAGGACCCAAGTTTCATTCTTGATAAAAGAGTCATATTCAACTTTCATGGCTTTGAACCACTTAGGCTGAGAAAGAACTTGTTTTGCAGTGGTAGGTTCATAGTGAACTAAAAAGGATTTTGGTTTTGACTTCACTGTCTTAGCCCTAGTGAGAACAGGATGATTAGTAAACAAATGAGGACCATGAGTAGACTGAGAGTGAAATGATGGTAAAAATGACTCAGTGGAGTTTGTCATGTTGGTTAGAGTATACGGGGGTGACTCAATGTATTATGGTGACCTGGAAGTTAAGTTATATATAGGCTCAAATGACCTAGAGTTTGATAGAGATGTGATAAGAAGAACATGTGTACTTTGGACGAACACGAAATTATTTGAGACATGAGATGGTCCACTCAAAGTGTCATTAGGTAATCAATGGTTTATAATAGAATGTGCATGTTTGCTTTGTTCATCAGGAAACAAGTTATGGGTTCTAGGTGTGAAGGAAGTTTTGTAGATTTTATTGGTTCCTGACTTGAAGGAAGTGTACATTGTGCAAAGTTCAAGGATGGGCTGCTGCTTATGGGAGTATGACCTTGTTGTGTAGTGTGAGTGAGATCTTGTTGTGTGAAGTCTGACCCGCATGGAAACTCAGTTTCATTGAAGGTGACACCTTTGGAAATGAAGATTATTCCTTCCAAGCTAAGACATTTGTGACCTTTGTGGGTAGGTGACACTCCTAAGTAGATACATTGAGTGCTTCTAAATTTTAGTTTGTGTTGATTATATGGCCCGAGTAGTGGAAAACAAGCTCAACCAAAGGTTTTTTATTGAAGCATAATCAGGTTGCTTATATTACACTTCTAAGAAAGGTGAGATATAGCCATTCAATGCACTAGTTGGAAGCTTGTTGATCAAGTACACATAAGTTGTAAAACTATTATCCTAATAATCGTTTGGCAATGATGCATGTGCAAGCAAAGTAAGTCTTATCTCCAAAATCTGTCTACACTTCCTCTCAACATTTACATTTTGATGATATGTGCGAGGACATATCAGCCTTTGTAGAATTCCTTGTTTATTAAGAAATCTTGTGAAAGGCTTAAACTCTCATCCAAAATCATATTGAACTAACTTGATCATGGCATTGAATAGTATGGCCACATAGCTTTGAAAGAGATTGAATGTAGAAATAACATCACTCTTATGCTTGAGCATATAGATCCATGTGTATCTTGAAAAATGCATTCACAAATGCAATTTAATAGTAGTATCCATTACTAGATGGTGTGGGTGATGGACCTCACAAGTCAATATTAACAAGTTCAAATAAAGTGGTATATTTGGTATTGGAAAATGGAGCATATAGCCTATGTGATTTACCAAGATAGCGTGAATTACAAAACACACGAGACTCTTTATTACTCACAGGAATATTAGACAATTTAAGTATGATATGCATTGCTCAAGGATTAGCATGTCCTAGCCTAGAATGCCAAATGGACAACTTATTCTCAATTAATGCATTAACTTGTACACCATTGTGTCTTATTTGAAACAAATGTAGTATGAAATAGAGAATTCAAAGCCTTTGGCTTATGGCTCAAGTTAGTTATTAAAGATTCCAAGGTCAGATTGTTGAAGCAATATAGCCCACTCTAATTTGGGAACCCTTCAAGTAGCACCAAGTTAGAAGCTTGAGATTTTACAAAGCATTTGTTAGAGTGGAATTCAAAGTAAACATGATTATCTTTTGCAAATTTTGAAAAAAATATCAAACTTCTGATAATGTTAGGAACATGTAGTAAATCAACTAGTTTTACAATGGAATTTGACACAAGATTGAAGTGAAATTGTGAGTTCCCAATTGACTTGACTTATGGACTATGTCCATTACTAACTACAACTTTATTTGGTCCGACACATGACCAAATATGTCGTAAATTAGAATTGTTAGAAGTAATATGATGAGAAGCATATGAGTCTTCAAGCCAGGCCTAAGATTCGAGTTCTTGAGGGATATACAAGTGATCTTGATGAGCTAGGTATGTAGTTGTTGGTGTAGTTGTGGCGTCTTGATTCTTGGCACCTTTTTGTGAAACACTAGTGTTGCTTGATATTGATGGTTGAGTTTGCGACTTTGATAGAGTAGGCTCAAATATTCATCAAACATATGCCAATAATCCACTACAGAGTGTTCATACTTGTTACAAAGTTGGCATGTAAGTTGATTCTCTATAGTGTAAACTTGTCTGCCATGCCCTCTACCGCGAGCTGGCTTGCCTCTACCACAAAATTAGTCATGAGAACCACCTAAACTCCCACTCATGTCAGAGTTTGTGTTACCAAATGCGTGAGCAACACTGGATGTCGCACTAGGTGATGCTAGGTCTTGACAAAATTTTTCCAATTGAGCTTCTTGGACATACAATTGGGCCTCCACATCATAAATTTCAGTTGGTTCAGTCTTGCCATACACCATCATGATGAATGAATTATACTCTTCACGTAAGCCCTGGAGTATAGCATCCACATGATCACACTCATATATTAGATCTCCAATAGCCATAAGAGAGTTTGATATGGCATGAACACGAAGCACATATTTAGAGATGGATATATTTCCTTTCTTGCTTGTAATTAAATGTGACCTTAGTTGATGAACACAAGCTTTCATCTGATAATTGAAGTGCTTATGAACCTTGTCCCAGACCTCATATCCATGCTTGCATGAAAGTACCCTTGGTTAAACTGATTCATAAATCATGGATAACAGTCATGTAAACAAAGTTTGATCTTGCACTATCCAAGATTAATAAATTTCATATACAATGTTAGCAATGCAATCATTTTCAATTTTTAACATATGTTGAATTTTATGATTATATGGAGTTTATGTGAGAGCATAACACCCTCAACTTGTTGATTCCACATCAAACAATTGTTTTCTTGAAGCTTAATTGACAGTTTTGGTGCGAAAGTAATGCGTGTACCTGAGAAAGAAAGTAGATTCGATGTTGCTTGAGATGTTTGCACTTCAAGATGCACACCTTGTGGTGCTATTGATGTTTGCCATTGAAGTTTCTCTGAACCTATGAGCATATCAATATTTTGCAAGAAAAAGAGCTTCTTTGAAGCATGAACATTCAACACCCAATGAAGAAATTGATGGTGAGAATAGCTTCTTTGAAGCTAGATTATGTGCTTGAGGATGAAGAAGAAGATGATGCATGAAAGAATTATTAGATTCGTTCATAACCTTATTATTTCTATTGATATAGAAATTAAGAATAGAACTCTAAAATAATCCCTATGAGTTGATATACCATCAACCTGTATCCCTTAAAACCATATCAGAATTCCATCAGAAAATAAAAGCGAAAACGTACCTGAATTTTCCATTAAAATCGTTAAAGGTTGCGGGTATGTGATCTTCTGATTTGTAGAGTTCCTTAGGGTTCCTTGAATCTCCTCTGATTGGGATAAAAAGAGAACCCCCGATAAACCGTATTTTAATCGTACTCTACAAATGGGGACCATAAACCATTTAAATAACCCTATGGTTATTACTTAGTTTTCAATATTCAAATTTGTCCCCTCATCAAATTAGATATTGACTTATGATATCTACACAATAACCTGACATTTCATGACATTTATGCTTTTAGCCACAAACTTAATATTATATTAATTAGACCTCTTTAAGTCCTGACTAATTAAAATAATGGCACTAACACCTTCAATGTTACATTTGTTATCCAAAATTTTAACAATCTCCCATCGGTCACATATGTAACTTTACACGCGTGTTAGACTTTATTAGCTCAAAATTTTCTATTACATACTTCAAGCATATTTAAATTATCTTGTCCATTAATGATGCCAATATACAGAATCAAGGTAATTTTTGTTATATCAATCATAACTAAACCCATCAATGATCCCCAATAGTGACACAACTAAATGACATAAATCCATCATGAAACGTGCAAAATGAAAATCACATGAAGTTGGTCTGTATATGTCGATTTTTAACTGGTCATACTTTACTCTAGTGAGATCATTCAATAACTTTATTGTACAAAATGTAAATTACTCAATATCAAACAATATTAATTGGAAAATATCCAAAATCATAGTATGCATACATAATACCAAACACACAACATAAAATTCATAATCGACTAACTCCCCCTAAACAAAAGACTCCTCTAACGGTAAAACACCCATGCGAGCAGTGTGCTCATGAAAGACCTTGGGTTGAAGACCTTTTGTAAGAGGATCTGCTATCATGGAGTTCGTTTCCAAGTGCTTTATGGAAATCTATCCACTTTGTACCATTTTCTTAAAAATTAGGAACTTGATGTCAATATGTTTTGACTTAGTCGAGCTCCTATTATTGTTGGAATACAAGACAGTTGATTTGTTATCACAATATAACTTAAGTGGTCTTTTAATTCCTTCCATAATTCGCATCCTAGTGACAATATTCCTCAGTAAAATCCCATGGTTGGATGCCTCATAACATGCTATAAACTCTGCTGCCATAGTGGATGAAGCCGTAAGAGTTTTCTTAGCATTGTGCCAATAAACTGCATCAACAGCCAACATGTAACAAAATCTGAGTCAGAGTATCCGGTGATCTCTAACTGGCCTGACCTCCTATTTCTGAGCAGATAGTCTTTTGGTCTCTTTAAATACCTCATAACCTTTTTGGATGCTTTCCAATGATCCATTTCAGGATTGCTCAAATATCTGCCTAACATCCCAACTATGAATGCAATATCTGGACGCGTACACACTTAGGCATACATCAGACTTCCTACTGCTGACGCATAAGGAATATTTTGCATTTCTTGAATTTCTAAGTTTCCTTTTGGGCACTGACTGGGACTGAATTTATCTCCCTTAGTAATTGGAGTATCTCTTGATTTACATTCCTGCATGCCAAACCTTTTAAGCACCTTTTCGATATAGCTCCTTTGTGATAATCCTATAATGCCACGAGACCGGTCTCGATGTATCTGAATTTATAATACAAAAGATGCATCACCAAGATCTTTCATTTCAATATTTCTTGATAGAAATGTCTTAGTTTCGTGCATCATTCCTATATCATTTGTGGCAAGCAGTATGTCATCTACTTACAAGATCAAGAAAATGCATTTTCTCCCACTGAACTTGTGATACACACAATCTTCAACAACATTCACCTCAAAACCAAATGAGAGAATTACTTCATGAAACGTGTGATACCATTGACGAGACACCTTATTTAGTCCATAAATGGATTTTGTCAATTTGAAAACCAGATTCTTTGAGTATCCTGACACAAAGTTTTCTGGTTTCATTATATAGATTGTTTCATCAATGTTGCCATTGAGGAAAACTGTTTTGACATCCATTTGATGGATTTCCAAATCATAATGTGCAACAAGAGCTATGATTGTCCTAAAAAATTCTTTTGATGAAACTGGAGAGAAAGTTTCTTTAAAGTCAATCCCTTCTTTTTGAGCATAACCCTTAGCCATAAGACGAACTTTATACCTCTCCACATTACCGCTAGAATCCCTTTTGGTCTTATTATTCCTTTTGCAACCAATGGGTTTCACAGCTTCTGGTAACGGGACAGGTTCCTAAACTTTATTATCTTGCATGGACTTATAATCCTTGTTCATTGCTTCAATCCACTTCCTCTGAGTTGGAATATTGTATGGCTTTGATTGGATCATCTTCCATCATACCATTATTTTCCTCATGTTCTTGGAGAAAGACTATGTAATCATCCGGAATAACATTTCTTCTTTCTCTACCAGGTCTTCACAAAGGTATTGGTTCTTGTAACACTTTTCTTGAGGATCTTGAGTTTGTTCTTCGTGAATTACCAAATCATCTTGAGTTGGAGGAATTTCAACAATGTCTTGTGGAGGTTTCGTTTTTGTTTGATAAAAAACAACTATATAAATCGGTTGTGGAATTGTAACTGATTCTTCCTCTAAGACAAAGTCTCTAAACTTATTCTTCCCCCCAAACTCAATATCCTCAAAGAATGTGGTTGTTACCGTCTGAAAATTTGAATTTAATTAGTGAAATTCTGGCACACAGAAACCAGGTGTCGAGACAGGTGTCACAACACTGGGATCAAAACAACTTGACTACACAAACAAAGATGCAAGAATTTAAATGACAGAAAAGTAAAATAAACACCAGAATTGTTAACCCAGTTTGGTGCAACTCACCTACATCTGGGGGCTACCAAGCCAGGAAGGAAATTCACTATGATAGTATTAGTTCAAAGATAAATTCCTCCGTTTACAACTTCTCGCCTAATCCCTACCTTGTGCAACTTCTACCTAGACACCCTCTAGATATGAGATCCCCCTTTCACTTTCTAATCAGTCACAATCCCAGTGACAATTCAATAATAACCAACAAATAGAAGTAGCACACTTCCAAGAAAATACTTGATTTTGCTTAAAGCTTCAACCAAGAACAATACACTCTTTCTTAAATGCTTTAGAGTGGACAATTAACAATGAATAATTAGTCAACCTCAATGCATTAGAAGATACATGAGCGACATACAATTAACACACGTTAAACCCTAAAGACTAACCAAAGCACGACTAATCCTTATTCTCTAAATTCTTCACGTGTTGTTCTCTACTTCAATAGGGTTAGGTCTTCTCTTTAAATAGCCTTCAGAACTAATGGACTTGGGCCTCTTGAAGCGCATAAATAGTAGCAATCAGTTTTAACTTGCTGCAAATCATCCTGCACAATAATAGGAACAAAATACAAACTTTCCTAAAAAATCTCAAGGGTCATTTTTATGAAAAGCAATAAAATCTGTCATAATAGAAATTCCCACAATATACACCTATAAAAAACGCACGTGTGTGAATTAAAACACACTAAAAAAAATACACTAAAAATACCAAAATAGTCATGCCCTAACTTTCTGATATAACATGTCCTGGTACATGTCACAACATCATGCTGGACATAATGTCTGACTGCCATGGGAGAACATCTGGTTTAACATCTTGCTAATAGCATGTTGTTTTACCAAAGTGGAGCCAATCCAAAAACCATAGAACTTATAATTTGGGATCGTAAAATTTGTAGCCCTTAGATCTTTCAAAATACCCAATAAAGTAGCTTCTCACTGTTGGGGAGTCCAATTTCTTTTCATTTAGCCTATAAGGTCTTGCCTCAGCTGGACATCCCCACACATGCAAATGTTTGAGACTAGGCTTTCGCCCAGTCTAAAGTTCATAAGGTGTTTTGGCAGCTGCTTTTGTTGGTACTCTATTTATAATATAAGCTGCAGTCTTTAATGTCTCTCCCCAGATTGACTCTGGCAAGGTAGAATGAGAAATCATACTCCTTACCATATCCTTAAGAGTATGGTTTCATCTTTCAATAACACTGTTCATGCTAGGAGATCCTGGCATGGTGTACTATGGGACGATTCCACATTCCTTCAGGTATTTAGCAAAAGGCCCTGGACGTTGTTCACCTGAACCGTCATATCTACCGTAATATTCACCGCCACGGTCAAATTTGACTTTATTAATTCTTTTGTTAAGTTGATTCTCGACTTTAGCCTTAAACGATTTGAACACATCCAATGACTGAGACTTTCATGTATAAGAAATATGTACGCATATCTAGAATAATCGTCTATGAATGATATAAAATATTGTTGACCATTCCAAAAAGGTGTCGAAAATGGTCCACATATGTTTGAATATCTCAATTCTAAGACATCTGTAGCTCTATATGCACCAAATTTCTTTATTTTGGTATGTTTACCTTTAACGCACTCAACACAAATATCAAAGTTTGTAAAGTCAATGGAATCCAAAATTCCACCAGACACTAGTCGTTCGACTCTTTCTTTTTTAAAGATGCGACCTAGGAGCTTGTGCCATAATACTCCTGAATTATTATCATCAATTTTACACTTAGTACCACATGATTCCACATTCAAGGATTCGTCATAGGTAGCTATTGTGTCAAGCAAGTATAGATTATCATGATCCATAAGTGAACTAGTTCCAACAATAACTGAATTGAAAGACAACTTGAACATATTGTTTCCAAATGAACAAAAATAACCTGATTTGTCCAAATAAGAAACTGAAATTAAATTTCATCTAAATGACAGAACCACAAAAGTCTCTTTCAAATCCAAACAAAATCTGGTACACATCAATAATCTAAAATGCCCAACAGCTTCCACCTCCACCGATTTGCCATCTCCCACATAGATGTATCTTTCAACATCATTTGGCTTCTAGTAGTTCAGGAAACCCTTCATTGAAACACTGATGTTAGTAGTTCCACTAAAGTCTAACCACCAAGTGTTTCTAGGTACTGAAGCTAAATTGACATTAGAACAGACCAAACTATGACTTATGCGATTAGAGCGATCTCACTTCTCATAATTTTTCCTCTGTTTAGAGGTACTAGATTTCGTAGGAGAAGGTGGTTGCTCCATCCCTAATGCAAGGTCAAGATCCATGCAGCCAAGAACAATTTCCATGTTCTCATTCTAATCCTTAAAATTTATCCCATTAAGGACCTGAACCTTATTCAGATTAGCAGATATTGAAGCAATTGTAGCTGAAAAATGACAACAAAATTAAACATTTAACTATACTCACATAAAATAAAGTTAAATTATCAATTTGTTCAAATAAAGACATAACCCATCTCAAAATACATAGTGCACCATCAATATTGAGTTTTTGGACACTAATATTAACTGCTAGTGGTACTCTTGTTGTAACAGTCAAACATTGATAATAAAAAAATGTCGAATAATAAACCCATCTTTGGATTGATTTATTATTCACATGTGAAACCTTATAATTATCACATGTTTACCATCACAGACGCGTATGAAAAATCAGCCAACCACCAATTGTCCTTTGGGTCAATTGATACTCGCATGGGCAAACATACACACAAACCAGAATTTTTTTTTAATATTTTTCATAAGCAATTTCTATAAAAGAGATCAGTTTAGCGACTTTTTCATTTCAACTACTTACATAAAAGTTATTGTATAAAAATACAATCTGTAGCCAAAACTTGAACAAAATTGTATAAAAGTTAATGGACGAAACAACTAAAGGGCACGATAATGAAAACTGAAATGACATGCCCGTATTCAAATTAGTGTCCGCTTTATTATGCAAAACACAACAAAATAATAACAAGTAATATATTATTTATTAATAATGATAATTTTTTTTATCAAAATTATTTATTTATTAGAATTACTAATTATAATAAACAAATAAAATTGCATGTACGGTAACCAAATGTGTTGGAATCAACCAAAAACTATGGGAATTCCTACTATCACGCAGCAATTATACAGAAAAGTAGAAAGAAAATAGGGAAGAAGAAGATGAATAGTGTTCTTGCTGCCCACAAACTGTGGGACTTTCTCTCTTCTTATTACTCACTCTGCAACTGCAGAATTCTGTGAGAAATTACAAAGTGTTGTAATTGATACAAAATAATGAGGGAAACTCCCTATTTATAGAATTAGGTTTTCTTGCATCTCAAGACAAAACCCAAACTATAAAAGCCCAAAATATCAAATCTAATCTAAATCATATCAAATCAAATCTAATCTAATAAAAGCAAAATCTGAATCCCATCTAAATGAATCTGTCGAAACACTTTCGACAATTCGACACTAAGCAATTCGACACATGCTATTTCGACTTCGACTTCGACACTAGACAACAACCTGTTGTCTTCGACTTCGACACTAGACAACAACCTGTTGTCTTCGACTTCGACTTCGACTTCGACAACAATGGATTACATTCAACACACCACCTAATACATTGTGTCTAAACTATATATGTTCATCATAGACCTTAGCCTTATGAATCCTTCGACCTGCACTCCCTTCGTCATGATATCTGCAATCTGATTCTCAGTTCTGCAGTGTTCCAAATTCATCTTCCCTTCTGCTACCTGCTCTCGAAGATAATGGAACCTCATCTCGATGTGCTTGCTTCGACCATGAGCTATTGGATTCTTCGCCAAGTTGATAGCTGACATGCTGTCGATCTTCATGGTAATTGCTCCATGACTCATTGATGTAATTTCTTCGACCAGATTCACCATCCATGTTGCTTGACATGCACAAAGAGAAGCAACAATGTATTCTGCTTCGCATGATGACAATGCCACTACTGGCTCCTTTCTCGAACTCCAAGCAACTGGTGCACCACCTAACATAAACACATATCCAGCTGTGGATTTTCTATCCTCTGCATCACTACACCAGCTAGAGTCTGTGTATCCCACTAACTTGCATTCTTTCCCTTCATCAGCTGCTGGAAACAAAATGCCATAGTCGAGAGTTCCTTTCAGATACCTTAGTATCCTCTTCACCGCTGCTAGGTGTGATACCTTTGGCTTCTGCATAAATCTACTTACCATACCAACATTGTATGCTAAGTCAGGCCTTGTGTGAAAAAGGTATCGAAGTGACCCAATAAGTCTTCTGTATTGGGTTGGGTCGACATCATCTTCATCTGAATTTTTCGACAGTTGCTGTCTGGGCTCAGCTGGAGTCGAAGTTGGGTTGCAATCTTGCATCTCAAATCTCTTCAATATTTCGCCTGCATATCTTCTTTGATGCATCATCAAACCTCTACTACTCTTGTAGAATTCGATGCCAAGGAAATATGAGAGATTTCCCAAGTCTGACATTTCAAACTCTTCACTCAGGTTACGTTTGAAATCTTCGATCTCCTTCTTGCAACTTCCTGTTATCAACAGATCATCGACATAGAGACATAGTATAAGCAATTCGCCATTGCTTCTTCTTACATATACTCCATGCTCAGTTGTGCACTTCACAAATTCCTTCTCCCATAAGAAGCTGTCGATTTTCTTATTCCAAGCTCTTGGAGCTTGCTTAAGTCCATACAGGGCTTTATGCAGCCTGTACACCTTTCTCTCTTTGCCTTGTTTCACAAACCCAACTGGTTGTGCAACATAAACTTCTTCGTCTAAGGGGCCATTCAGGAATGCACACTTCACGTCCATCTGACATGTGTGCCAATTATTCATATTTGCTAGACCAACAACCAACCTGATTGTTTCGATCCTAGCAACTGGTGCAAAGACTTCGTCATAATCAATTCCTTCCTTCTGAAGAAATCCTTTCGCTACGAGTCTTGCTTTGTGTCGAACTACTTCACCTTTTGGATTCAACTTTACTTTGTAAACCCACTTCACATCAATTGCCTTCTTGCCTTCAAGCAATTCGACAAGTGACCAGGTGTTGTTGACTTCGATGGATTCTATTTCTTCATTCATTGCTTTCACCCACTTTGAATCTTTCAATGCCTCAGCTGCATTGACAGGTTCGACATCTGCATAGAAAGCATAGTGTACCAGTTCACCTTCTTCATCGACAACATCATCTGATGTAATCACACATTCCTGCAACCTTGCTGGCATTTGTCTAGTTCGACGAGGTCTACTTGGTCCTGCTTGGTCTTCGACACTTTCTTGTCGAACTTCTCTCTCAGCTTCTCTAGCTGGTTCTTCACAACTGATTCTTACTGAATCTTTGTTGACATTTTCTGTCCAGTCCCACTCCTTAAGCACATCAATGATCACGTCTCTGCTGATCACAATCTGCTTGTTCACTGGGTCGAACAGTTTGTATCCACCTGTCGAATGATATCCTATCAAGATCATCTGATTCGACTTGTCATCAAGCTTCCTTCTCAACTGATCTGGCACATGTCTATGTGCTATAGATCCAAACACCTTTAAGTGACTAAGGCTAGGCTTGTCACCAGACCAACATTCTTCTGGCGTGATTCCTTCAAGCTTCTTTGTCGGACACCTGTTCAAAAGATATGTTGCTGTCGAAACTGTTTCTCCCCATAATTCTTTGGGTAGATGCTTTCCATTCAACATACTTCTTACCATGTTCATGATGGTTCTGTTCTTGCGTTCTGCAATCCCATTCTGCTGTGGAGTGTAGGGTGGCACCACCTCATGCACAATCCCTTCTTTTCTACATAATGCATCGAACTCTTTCGACACATATTCTCCACCACCATCAGTTCTCAGAGTTTTCAACCTTCGACCACTCTGTCTTTCGACCATGGATTTGAATCTGACAAATACCTCAAACACATCACTTTTCTTCTTGATGAGATAAGTCCATAATTTTCGACTGAAGTCATCTATAAACGTGACAAAGTATCTGTTGCCACCAATCAAATCCACCTGGATTGGACCACATACATCAGAGTATATGACTTCAAGAATTGCCTTCGACTTCCTTCCTGCATCCTTGCTGAAGCTATTCTTGTGTTGTTTCGACTGAACACACTCTTCACAAACTTCACTAGGAATGTCGATTTCTGGTAATCCTGACACCATATTTCTTCTCTTCAGCTTCCTGATGTCATTGAAGTTGAGATGGCCTAGTCGAAAGTGCCATACTGGTGACAATTATAACACTGAATGTGGCTTTTGTCAGGCTTTCGACCACCACCTCTTCCTCTACCTGCAGCACCACCTCTTTGGTTGCTTTGGTTCTGGGTCCTTCTATGGTTCGACCAATTCGCCTCTTGCTAATTTCCTCTGCCTGTCAAATTGTTGTAGCTTCCTCTACCTTTGTCGACCATCTTTTCTTTACCCTTCTTATCTTTCGCTGATTGAGCTTGCAAGGCCACATCATTCTTCGACTTGCCTGCAGCTCTTTCAGCCATTCTTTGTTCATGAGATTCAAGCGTCCCTTGAAGCTCTTCTTTCGTCACCTTCGACAAATCTTTTGATTCTTCTATGGCTACTACCACGTGATCAAACTTTGGAGCCAACGATCTTAAAATCTTTGAGACAACTGCTTTCGTCGCCAACACTTCTCCACACACCTTGATTTGATTCACAAGTCTCGTAACTCTTGTGAAGAAATCTGTTACGCTCTCATTGTCTTCCATCTGAAGCAATTCATACGCCCTTTTGTGAGTTTGTAACCTCACCTCTTTCACCTTCTCTGCGCCTCCAAACGATTTTTCCAGAATCTCCCATGCGTCCTTTGCTGTTTCTGCATCACTAACTTTCTCAAAGTTATCTGCGTCAACACATTGATGGATTATAAAGAGAGCTTTATAATCTTTCTTCTTCAATTCTTTGAATGCAGCCTTTTCTTGATCAGTCGCACCTTCTTCAAGAGTTGTTATTCCTTCCTTCACAAGATCCCACAAATCTTGATAACAGAAAACAACCTTGATTTGCTTGCACCAATTCTCATAATTATCTTTCTTGAGAATTGGAAGGTTTGCTGGAAAATGGCTGTTTGGATGATTCGTAGCCATCGCGTTCTTGCGATTTCTTGCCCTTGAATCTCTTAAACCGGAGCTCTAGATACCAGATGTTGGAATCAACCAAAAACTTTGGGAATTCCTACTATCACGCAGCAATTATACAGAAAAGTAGAAAGAAAATAGGGAAGAAGAAGATGAATAGTGTTCTTGCTGCCCACAAACTGTGGGACTTTCTCTCTTCTTATTACTCACTCTGCAACTGCAGAATTCTGTGAGAAATTACAAAGTGTTGTAATTGATACAAAATAATGAGGGAAACTCCCTATTTATAGAATTAGGTTTGCTTGCATCTCAAGACAAAACCCAAACTATAAAAGCCCAAAATATCAAATCTAATCTAAATCATATCAAATCAAATCTAATCTAATAAAATCAAAATCTGAATCCCATCTAAATGAATCTGTCGAAACACTTTCGACAATTCGACACTAAGCAATTCGACACATGCTATTTCGACTTCGACTTCGACACTAGACAATAACCTGTTGTCTTCGACTTCGACTTCGACAATAATGGATTACATTCAACAAAATGTAATGCCAAATATTGTAATAGTTACGACGGCAACACAATGTTTTTCCTTTTTTCAAACAAAAGAATAAGTTACAGTAATTATATATAAATCTCAATGAATTTTGTCACCCGAGTTTTTTTGACGTAAACACAATTTATGAGCATGCCGTTAATTTACTATTACAATATTTGTATCATGAAAAAGTCAATCCTTATATAAATTAAAAGATAACCAATCGTTAGTTGGTTCAGTGGTGATTGACGGTGGATTTGGTAGAGATGACCGTTGTTCGATCCCCACAACTGCGATTGGGAGGGGGCTGGAACCACTTGATGCCAAAACTGATCCCCGAACCACCGATAAATGCGGTTCGATCCCCCACAACTGCGATCGGGAGGGGGCTGGAACCACTTGATGCCAGAACTGATCCCCGAACCACCGATAAACCGTATTTTGATCGTACTCTACAAATGGAGACCATAATCCATTTAAATAACTCTAGGGTTATTTCTTAGTTTTCAATATTCTAATTTGACTCCTCATTTAATTAGATATTGACTTATGGTATCTACACAATAACCTGACATTTCATGACATTTATGTTTTTAGTCACAAATTTAATATTATATTAATTAGACCCTTTTAAGTCTTGACTAATTAAAATAATAGAGCTAACACCTTAAATGTTACATTTATGACCCAAAATTCTAACAAGAATACGGTCCCTATTAGACATATGATATCATGTTTGATGAATATGCATGCATGGTGAAGAGAAGAGAAGAGAAATTGAGAGAGTGAGCTCTTCTTGCTTTGGTATATTGAATTCATCAAAGCATAGTGAAGCTAATACTTTCACTTATATACAAGAGTTCACTTTTTAATGGATAACCTTACATGTGCATCTCTATTCACATACTCAATTGGTTCCGTTGTTTTAGAAAAAAAATATTTTATGTTAGTTGTTGTATTACAATTAGTTTTTTGAAAAAAAAATATTTCTCATAGCACCTCCATCATATGTGCTTAAAAGTTACTCCCTCATTTTATTTGCGAGTCTTGCGATAAGAGTCGTACATCAGATAATATGTAATTTAAATATGTGTTTATAAGTAGAGAGAATCATCATTCTAAAAATCAAATTTATAACGATAAATTAAGCCTAGACCATATTTTTAACATAATATCAAGAGTTTGGCATAAGATCTAGTGGATCACTCAACTATAAAATTTTAACATGTGAGTTTAATTATCAAGTTCTTTCATCAAGATAATAGATTGTTGACGTTTTTGTTCTTTCTATTATACCCTCATTTTGTTGGGTATCAGAGTAGCAAGATAAATAACACAAAAATAAGAGATTAAGGAGTAGAAAAATTGACATAGAATATTTACATGGAAAACCCTCAACAAATAAGGGAAAAACCACGGACACCGGTAGAAAAGATTTTCACTAAGTGGAAGAAATTACAACACTTCTCTCTAAATACAAGGAGGGAACAAATTACACTATCTCTTGTACTAAGAGAACACTCACTAAAGGAACCTTATAGGAAAAACTACAATATATTCGTTCTCTCTAAATCTTTCTCTTATGTTATGTTGCAATGCTTTTTTGTTGTTGTATTAGGAATGAGAAATGCACCTCTATTTATAGGTGCTCATCTTCACAAAACCATGGGAGTTGTTACAAAACCATGGGTGCAAAACCATGAGTGTTTCTTTCTTGGTCCATATTTTGTGACTTTATTCAATCACAATCCTTGGCCCTAATCTTTTACCATGACCACAATATTTGACTATGACCATGACCACAATATTTGACTATGAACTCAATCCTTGAAAATCTCCCACTTAAAGTCACATTTGTGATCTTCAAAAATATTATCTACCTTGCCAACTTCATGCTGATTACGCCTCTAATAGGCCATAGGTAGACCTACACCATGCAAACTTATCAAAGTTAATCAGTTTCGTCATTGCATTTGATAGGTTATTTTTAGTGTGAATTTTCTGCATATCCACACTTCCTTCTTTTCCTACCTCTCTGACAAAATGGTATTGAACTCCTATGGGTTTTGTCCTAGAATGAAAAGATGGATTCCTTGCAATGTGCAAAGCACTCTGACTGTCACAATACACAGTTATCTTTTGTGGCTTTTGCTCGAGTTCTTCCAATAACCTTTGAATCCAAATTGCTTCCTTACATGCTTGGGTAGCAGCCATGTATTCAGCTTCTGTAGTAGACAAAGCTACAACATTCTGCAATTTGGATAACCAGCTTACCGCTCCTCCTGTAAGTGTGAACACATAGCCAGTAGTAGATTTTCTTTTATCAAGGTCGCCTGCAAAATCTGAATCAACATAGCTTCTGATAGTGAATTCTGATCCCCCAAAACATAATGAAGCACCTGAGGTTCCTTTGATGTATCTAAGGATCCTCTTAACAACATTCCAATGTTCATTACCTGGATTTGCCATAAACCGATTGACCGTTTCAACTGCTTGAGCAATATTTGGTATAGTGCATATCATAACATACATAAGGCTTCCCACCACTGATGCATACGGTACTCGAGACATTTCCATATTTTCCGCTTCATTGCTAGGATTCATACTTGAGGATAATTTATAATTGACAAGAAGTGGGGGGTAGATATTGGCTTACAGTCTTGCATGTTAAGGAGGTGCAAAACTTTCTGAAGATAATTTTTCTTAGAAAGCCAAATCCTTATGTCTTTTCTGTCTCGTTGAATTTGCATCCCTAAAATCTTGTTTGCTGGTCCCAAGTCTTTCATATCAAACTCCCTAGCCAATTGTGCCTTCAATTCTTGGACTTGATCTTTGTTGGGGCCTACCACCAACATGTCATCCACATACAACAGCAAAATGATAAAATCATTATTATCATCAAACCTTTTGTAATACGTACAATGGTCTGAACTTAATCTGTTGTATCCAAGGCTCACGATGAAGGAATAAAATCTCTTGTACCAACACCTTGACGTCTGTTTTAAACCGTACAGAGATTTGGTCAACCTACAAACCAAGTTTTCTTTTCCTTGTTCTTCAAAGCCTTCGGGTTGGAGGATATATATTTCCTCTTCAAGTTCTCCATGGAGAAACGCATTCTTTACATCAAGCTGCTCTAGATTTAGATCAAATGCAGCACACATCGCCAAGACCGCTCTGATTGCGGTGAGTCTTACCACTGGAGAAAATATCTCTTTGAAATTAATACCTTCTTTCTGAGCATATCCTTTGACCACCAGTCTTGCACGATATCGTTCCACCTGATCATTACCATCTCGCTTAATTTTGAACACCCATTTGTTACCGATTGCTTTCTGACCTTTAGGAAGTTCAACAAGTTCCCATATGTTATTTCTATGTAAGGCTTCAATTTCCTCTTGCATTGCTGTCATCCACAGAGAAGCATCTGAACCATTTAATGCCTCATGAAAGGTTGATGGTTCTCCATCTTCTGATAGAAGATAGTATGAATCATGACTTGCCATCACATATTCTGAGTGCCAGGATGGTTTTCTTATCTGACGTGTGGTTCTCTGGGATCTACATTATTGACGGTTCTTGTTCTTCGTGCTCTGGCTCTGCTTCAGAAGAATCATTTTCTCCTGACTTTTCCTCCATCTCTACTGTAGTAGTCTCCTTTATAGTGTTGTCATCTTTTTGCTCCTTTTGTAGTTCATTTTCTATAAAGATTACATCTCTGCTAACAATAATCTTGTAGGCAGCGGGATCCCACAAACGACACCCCTTCACATTGTCAGTGTAACCCAAGAATATGCATTTCCTGGATTTTGGGTCCAACTTTGTTCTTTCTTGGGAGTTGTACATCACGTACATAGGACATCCAAATACATGCAAAGAAGAATAATCACTCGGTTTTCCCTTCCACATCTCCATTGGTGTCTTTAAATCAATCACAGTTGATGGCAATCAATTTATCATGTAACAGGAAGTTCTGACAGCTTCTGCCCAGAAAGACTTTGCCAATCCTATTGTTTTCAGCATAGCTCTCGTCCTCTCCAGACGAGTTCTATTCATCCGCTCTGCTACACCATTCTACTGAGGTGCATGAGCAACAGTAAACTGCCGCTTAGTACCTTCTTGCTTGCAGAATGTCAGGAAATCACCATCTGTATATTCTCTTCCATTATCTGTTCTCAAGCACTTAATTCTTTTCCCAGTTTCAAGTTCCACTTGTGCTTTGAACTCCTTGAATACTAAATACACATCTGACTTCTTCTTGATTGGGTACACCTATAGTCTCTTGGAGTAATCATCAATGAATGATACAAAATATTTTGCTCCTCCAATGGATATTTCTGGTGACTCCCACACATCAGAATTAATCAAGTCTAGTATGTGTTTGCTTCTAGAAGTTGATTTAGCAAACTTTAGTTTATGTTGCTTGCTTATCACACAGTGCTCGCAGAAAGGTAAATTTACCGACTTGAGCCCGGGTATAAGATTACGTTCTGCAAGAACTTTCAACCCTCGTTCTGACATATGGCCTAGTCTGTGATGCCATATCATCGTTGTTTCTTCCAGGCTTCCAGCTGCTACTAATGCATCTGCTCCTTTCATCGTGTCTCCCAAAAGCATGTATAGATTTGCGGCGACCTTCTTTGCTTTTATCACTACTAACGAACCTTTCACCACTTTCAAGATCCCACCTTGAACATGGGTCTTGCATCCGAGGTCATCTAGTTGCCCAATAGACAACAAATTCTTTTTCAATCCTTTCACATGTCTCACCTCTTGAAGTGTGCGGGTAGTACCATCATACATTTTCATTTTGACAGTACCAACTCCAGCAATTTCCAAAGCATGGTCATTCCCCATCAATACATGTCCTTCTGAGATAGGTTCGTAAGTGCAAAACCAGTCTCGTCGTGGAGTCATGTGCCATGTTGCTCCTGAATCTACTATCCAACCATCAGTTAGTTAAATTTCGCCTTTGGTACTAACTGCTGCTCCGTTGTAAAGGATTTCTCCATCATCGGAGGTACTAGCAATACATCCTTGAGATGTAATTGTTTCAGAAGACTTCTCACCATTTTTCTTGTTAAACCAACATTCTTTCTTCAACTACCCTCTCTTGCCACAATTGTAGCATTTGAGATTAGTTCTTCTTTGAGATTTTGATCAACCATGATTTTGACTCCCACTGGGACCACGTTCCGTTGATCTACCTTTCGTAATCGTCAAAGCTTCTACTCGTTTTGAGCTTTCTTGCTGATCTTCCTTATTTTTACGCCTGGATTCTTCTTCAAGAACAGCTCCGACGACATCATTAAAGGATAAACGGTCAAAAATATTATTGTTTGTAATATTAATGACGAGTTAATCATACGAATCTGGTAAACTCTGAAGAAGAAGCTATGCTCATTCATTTTCCACTATTGTGAAATCTGATGCAGATAGCTGAGCAAATAATGTATTAAAATTGTTGATGTGATCTGGCACCGAAGTGGATTCACTCATTCGAAGAGTGTAGAGTCTCCTCTTTAAGAAAATTCTGTTGTGAAGTGACTTGACCTCGTACAGTTGGATGCGAGTATCCCATATCTCCTTTGCAGTTTTCTTTTCTGCTATACTTAACAAAACTGAATCTGCCATTGCTAAGTACATATTGGCAACAACATTGTCATCCATCTCTCTCCACTTTTCATCAGTTATATCTGTAGGTCTACCTTTAATTGTTTGTGAGTAATTATCCTTCCTAAGGATTGCCTGCATCTTCAATTTCCACAGGGAGAAATTACTTCCACTGAATTTTTCAATCTCTAATTTTGCAGCTATTTTTTTTTTACAGAACTGGTTTACAAAATTTCACTGTGAATAGCAGAGTATACGTGAGCAGTATTGTATATTTTTACCGCACACTAGAATAAATCTAGTATACATTAACAATCACTGCAAAAGTATACAACTAAACGTGTAAATAGTAACCGTACGCCGCAGCGGAAATAGAGACCGACACCAACGACTCTGATACCACTGTTGGGTATCAGAGTAGCAAGATAAATAACACAAAAATAAGAGATTAAGGAGTAGGAAAATTGACACAGAATATTTACGTGGAAAACCCTCAACAAATAAGAGAAAAACCACATGCACCGGTAGAAAAGATTTCCACTAAGTGGAAGAAATTACAACACTTCTCTCTAAATACAAGGAGAGAATAAATTACACTCTCTCTTGTACTAGGAGAACACTCACTAAAGGAACCTTATAGGAGAAACTACAATATATTCTTTCTCTATAAATTTTTCTCTTATGTTATGTTGCAATATTTTTTTGTTGTTGTATTAGAAATGAGAAATGCACCTCTATTTATAGGTGCTCGTCTTCATAAAACCATGGGAGTTACAAAACCATGGGTGTTTCTTTCTTGGTACACAAATTGTAACTTTATTCAATCACAATCCTTGACCATAATCTTTTACCATGACCACAATATTTAACTATGACCATGACCACAATATTTGACTATGACCTCAATCCTTGACACATTTTTGTTTTCTATTTGCTTTCTTTTTTAAGTAATATATTTTTTTTTTATAATTTATATGCATGTACACTTTCCCTTGTAAAAATAACTTTCTACCGACTAATAAAAACAAATTTGAAAAAAATAAAGTTATTGAAAAAAAGATAGAATTAAATTTATGAATAATGAGTAAATATATTATATTATTGAAAATAAAGATGTAACTGACAAATAAAAATCTTAGACTATTAAAACAATAATCCAAAAATATTTGGATGAGATAACATGAATTTCTTCCGACTTAAATTAAAAGAGACCGTGAATTTAAATTTAATCTTAACTATATTAGTGTTAAATTTCTTAAAGAAAATTTATCGCTCTTTGCAATCACACTCGATTCAAAGGATTGATCTTTATGGTTCTATGAAAAAATTGATTAGTTTTATTTATTTATAAAATAATATAATTAAATTAACATTTTTAAAAACATCATTTAAAAAACAAGTGATTTTCAATTGAGGTGATAACATTGTCAAAGTTACTTTATGCATAAGAATGCATGACACCTCTATGTTGATAGGAGTGATCAGAGGCCTTAGTAGTTTTTTGCGGGTTAAAGATTGTTCATGGTAGTGAGAAATCATGTTTGGCAGTGGTTACAGGGATGATAGAGCAATCTCATGTTAAGTGAGAAGCTGTGTAGATTTAGAGGATATGTTTTGGGTATTATGATATGTCCCCGTCAACCTTAAGGATGAGGTAGCTATATAGGCTTATGGGCCTAGGGTTTAAGGAACTCCTAAGAAGTGGTAATAGCCCCCTCTTGATTGAGTGAGTTCTTGACTTCCTATTTCCTAGGGAGTCATGGGCATGACTTTACACATGTAGTTACAAATTGGATAAATAGTATCATATGTGTTTCCTTTTAGGGAGATCCCTCATGCCACGTGAAGGATACTCCCCAGGAAATGCGTCATGGGGCGGGCGTCTAGTGAAGGACATATGTCGCCCTATTTAGAGGCCCTGACAAATATATCACTACACGGTTCCTCAAGCATGCGGGTTTGTATAGGGCCAAATGTTTTAAACTTCTCATTTCCTTTTGTTCAATCTGATGGTTAGGAGGCGCGTCCCTTGGTTCAAGAGTTGGTCCCTCATTTTAAGGCGAGTCAATCATTTGAGGAGTGTCCCTCCGTTGGAGGTGAGTCTCTCAATTGAGAATAAGTCATCGCCCATTGGCCAGGTGCCTTATGAGTGGCTTGTATGTCAAACATCAATCAGATAATCCTAGAGACGTCAAAACTTTAGTCAGCTACGAAAGCATGATCATTTATTGGGAAATAATCTTATGTGGAATGTTGAAGCATTAGAGCGACAAGCAAAAATTAATTTAGTACCCAGTTTTTTTGTCTCTGTAACACCCTTCTAACCCCACATAATATACACGATAAGTATACTTAAATGAATCAGAGTACATCATAAAAATGTGTCACATTTCTTCATAAAACATCAAGTAAAATATCCTGCTCCGTAACACGGGTTTTCAAAACATTTTTTTTTAAATAATAGTTTCTTTAGTAATATCCACAACTAAATTCAAACTTTGCAGCGGAATCATAAATTCAAATATCTTCTTATATTTCATCAAAACATCAAGACCCTTGGGTCATTGTCAACAATCATCATCAATTAAAATCGGTATATGGTAACTCATAAGAATCATTCTAACAAACAACATAATATTCACTTGAGCGCTTCCCCCACCCGATGTTACATCTATCAGAGCAAGACACCATACAACTCTATGGAAATACGTTAAACAACTCCAAGCTAGAACTTCACGCACCGAGAAGCTATTCCTGAATATCTGCACGTTACCCACGTAGAGGCAACATTCAAACAGGCAGGGTGAGTATTCACAATTCAATATAAATAATATAAAGAGAAGACATTAACAGGTCAATATTCGTCTGAGTCAAACATCATAGCAACTCACCCAAAACATAATATAAATCACCAAGTCATCAACATCACAAATATGCAATCATGTAATGCCACCAAGAATGAAATGCAACGTCATAAAATGCATGTGGTACCAAATCGTCATAATAATGGACACTAGCCCATCAACCCTCCACAAGGGAGCACGTCACAAAATACTTCAATCCGCACAATGGGATTGAAGCCACCACTGGACCGAAGTCCTAACATCGTCACTGGACCGAAGTCCTAAAATCGTCAATAGACCAAAGTCTAAATGCTATGAATGCATGATGCACAACGTCACAGTCATCAATATCAACAAAAGTCATTACGTGCATCATCATTCATCAAAACATCATATTAAACATATCATCATCAATTCATCAAAACATCATATTATAGCATCACTACTTCGTTTCACACTACATCATCCCAATTCATTTGATCGTCATGTTCGTCACATAGCATGTATGAACATCAAAACATGCACATCGTCTATTTATTCCATCATAGCATCATTATAGTGACATCATTCACATAACCCATACCCTCATAAGCAATCAACGCATAATATCATATAAGTTCCCACATATAATTAATATCATAAAACAACGACACCCTATCGTTATACTCTAGATCAACATAAGCATCATATAATCTCCAACACATAGCATCATATTTACAACAACAATATCCCACAACATTCGACTACATCACAAACAACCATTATTACCTTTACCGGTTAATTCACACCACATCATACCATAACCACTCAACAACATCCTCACGCAACATTATAAGCAAAAACTATCACAATTGCATGGTATGCCACAACAACTTAACAACAACATCATACCACCTCATAATTCACCATCACAACACACATTCATGTGACCGATGTCCACATTTCACAGTTCGACACATTGGAACATACAAGAAAACACACATGGCTTGTCGAATAGTTGGAAATCTATCATTGAAAATAATTTTAACATAAAGTACATAAAGTCAGCTTTCCAACGATTCGAATGGCGACCCAAACGGACTTACGAATCGAAAGTTACGAATTTTCGAAGTATTCAAAATAAGCTGCCCGAGGGGACCGCGCTAAGCGCGCTAAACGGGGCTAAGCGCCCTTTGCGAATTGGTCGAAAATTTCTGCGATGACAACACTTCTCCCACCTCGATTTCATACCCTTAAACTGCATTTTTCACCCCTATTAACACAAATTAAGTCACTATAACCTATATCTAACACACATACATCATTCACAACAACCACTACACAACAAATCATCAAAATCATCACCTTTAACCTCTAAACCCTAGGTTTTTCCCCCAAAACCCCAATCACCCACCACACCTAATCTTTATATGAAAAATATTGCAAAGTGATACTCCCCATACCTTAGAGTCTTGATTCTTTCGATCTTCTCTTGGAGTTTCGCCGAAATTCTTCTATGCCCTAGCCTCATTCTCACTTGTTCTTCAGAGCACTTTTGCCTCTTCCTAAAAAATAATACGAATAATGAGTTCCTTTCACTATCCTCTCTTTAAATACCCCTAAATATGCTCTTCCCATTATACCCCCACTTATTCATCCCTAATGACCAACATACCCTCAATACTCCCACTTCTATTATTTTAAATAATAAATAATAATTTGAATAATACTATATGATTATTCTTACTATTAATATTATTAAAATAATTTCACCACAATGCATCGTGCCACATAACCACATATCGTCAAAATCACCTTATATCCTCAAATAAGCAACAATTAATCAGAATCGAATTTGGGCTGTTACAACTCTCCCCCACTTAAAGAATTTTCGCCCTCGAAAATTACCCGAAGAAAACAAAGTCAGATACGACTCCCACATCGGATCTTCATGCCCCCCCATGTCAAAAACACGAGCCATCAACAAATCGTCCAAGGACTTGATACTCCTCTCTGTCTGACCATCCGTACGCGGATGCTACGCAGAACTCATCCTCAACTCAGTGCCCAACGCATCTTGCAAACTCTTCCAAAACCTCGACGTAAATTGCGGATATCCATCCCAAGTAACTCCTTAGTTCCCTAAACGCACATCTCAGCTAATTCCTGGATAGAATTATTAATCTTCATTGATAAGAATGAGTTGACTCCGTAAATCTCTCCATGATAATCCAAATCGAGTCACTCCCCTTCGCGGCCTTCGGTAAACCCGACACAAATCCATGGAAATAATATTCCATTTCCATTCTGGAATATTCAACATCTGCATCAGACCCAAAGACTTCTGATGTTTCATCTTTAGCTTCTGATAAGTCAAACACACATACAAAATTCGATAACATCCCTCTTCACGAATACTCTTCTCAATTTTTGGAACATCTGGTATACACACTCTACCTCAGAACCTCAACACGCCATTTTCATCAATTCGGAATTCACCTTTGTTACCTTAGTTAATTAAAATAGACTGATCAACCAACTTCAAGTCAAATCGCTGACATACTTTGATTTCTCCTAGAATCCCCATAGTCAGTTCCAACATACTTGACTTCACACTGTCAGGAGTCTCATCACATACTAAACTCACATCTCTGAACTGCTCGATCAATTCCAGTTTTCCTCACCTTAAGCATCGACATATGCAGTAACTCCCTACTCAACGCATCAGCTATTACTTTTGCTTTACCAGGGCGTTAACTTAAATCAAAATCATAGTCTTTCATCAACTCCAACCACCTTTTATGCCTCACATTCGACTCTTTTGATTCAACAAGTACTTCAAGCTTTCATGATCACCGAACACTTCAAACATAAAGCCAAAAGATAATGTCTCCAAATTTTCATCACAAACCCCGAGGTTGCCAATTCCAAGTCATGCGTAGGATAATTCCCCTCGTGAACTCTTAATTGTCTGGAAGCGTAAGCAACAACCCGACCATCCTGTATCAACGCTCCACCAAGGCTCATCTTAGACGCACCACATTACACCACAAAAGACTCACTCGGATTAGGAAAAGTCAATATCGGAGCGGTCATCACTTTTCTTCTTCCGGCCTACAAAACTCCCTTCGCATGCAACATCCCACACTAACGCTTGACCCCTTTCGAGTCAACTAAGTCAATGGTAATGTCGACTTAGAAAACCTTCAATAAACTTGCGATAGCAACTAGCTAATCCCATAAAGCTTCTTATTTCAGTAGCAGACTTCATAGTCTCCCACTGCAACACAACATCAATCTTAGAAAGATCAATAGCTATTTCACCATTAGAAATCACCTGACCAAGGAACTTACTGTCTATAACCAAAACTCACATTTCGACAGTTTCGCACACAACTTCTTCTCCCTCAATACCTACAACACAACTCGTAATTGTTCTGCGTGTTCTTCTTCTCACTTAGAATATATCAGAATATCGTCAATGAACACCACCACAAACTTATCCAAATATTTATGGAAAATCCGATTCATATATTCCATGAACACGCCAGGTGCATTGGATACACCAAACGACATCACAGTGTACTCATGGTGACCGTACCTCATCCTGATAACTGTATTCGGAATATCTTTAATTTCTTACTTCATTGCCAACTTGGGTATCTCCTTTATTCTTGATAGTAACCTTGTTTACGTCCCAACAACATCATTAACAAATCACTACAATGGGACCTTATAATCAACATCATGTTTATCCGCAATTAGCATGTCGTAACATATCGACATCACTAAATAACCATCATACTCCTCATGTAACATACAACACAAGTTACATCAACATCCCAACTTTACGAAACATAGATATGCATAATTCCACTTAATTTCAATAAAAAAAATGAGGTTTTCAGTCCCAGGCCGCGCTAAGCGAGCCCCATCCGCGCTAAGCGCGCTACTCACTGCCTCGAGGAGGCGAAATTCCTCCAGACCGCGCTAAGCGAGCCCATCCGCGCTAAGCGCGCTCTGCGATTCTGGCAGAAAACCCTGTTATCTCATGGGAACACATCCAAAAGTCACACACCTTAGATAAATCACCAACCACTGCATTTCCTTATGCCTTCAAAGAAACCCACGTCGTAAATACTTTTGCACCATCTTTCACAAACTTATCCACTTGCTTAACGGAATAAACAACTCTTCACCTTTGCCGAACTTAAATTCATGCTCTGGAGGCAAGTCGTGGACATCTTCAGGAAAACATCAGGAATTACACACCACTGGCATATCACTAGCCGTCGCGTTGCTCTCTATGCCCCTGAGAAGCAAACATCAACAATACCTGATCATTCTCCCTCAAGATATTCCAACTTGACAGACAGATAAGAAACTCGAACTCTCTTCATCTTCAAATATAATAATCTGCATCGACTCATCAAAACCATATGTAAGCACTCATCTCAACTCCAATCGATTTTTTTACCGCACACACCATCTAAGCTGGCAAGACACGTCTATCTCATCCAACATGATTCCGTATACTATCAACAAGAGATTAAGGGTGATCAGTTCCTCAATTTGCCAATTGATAGCCAACCATCACGATGGGGCATAAACCATACCTCCCAAACTCCAATAGCGTTCCTTGCATCTTGTGCACTAAACTACCTAATGCACAAATCCTTAGTTGACACAAGCCTTATCTCCGCATTCCCTCCGGAATCGAGAACAACACCGTCCTAATAACATTTGCACTCTTGCAATCCAATACACATTGAGCCAACATTCCACAACCAAAACATCTCAGAGAAGCAATAGCTTCTCCCCCACTTGTTTCAAACCAACACCTGGAGGCAAACGGTTAGAAAACAAGCAAGTACCGACAGTGTTTCACACACATGTCGCGTACTAAGGAACAAACATCATTAGACAACCTGGCCGGATAGCCTGACCTGCTCTGATACCACTAATGTAACACCCTTCTAACCCCACATAATATACACGATAAGTATACTTAAATGAATCAGAGTACATCATAAAAAGGTGTCACATTTCTTCATAAAACATCAAGTAAAATATCCTGCTCCGTAACACGGGTTTTTAAAACACTTTTTTTTTAAATAATAGTTTCTTTAGTAATATCCACAACTAAATTCAAACTTTGCAGCGGAATCATAAATTCAAATATCTTCTTATATTTCATCAAAACATCAAGACCCTTGGGTCATTGTCAACAATCATCATCAATTAAAATCGGTATATGGTAACTCATAAGAATCATTCTAACAAACAACATAATATTCACTTGAGCGCTTCCCCCAGCCGATGTTACATCTATCAGAGCAAGACACGTTACAACTCTACGGAAATACGCTAAACAACTCCAAGCTAGAACTTCACGCACCGAGAAGTTATTCCTGAATATCTGCACGTTACCCACGTAGAGGCAACATTCAAACAGGCAGGGTGAGTATTCACAATTCAATATAAATAATATAAAGAGAAGACATTAATGGGTCAACATTCGTCTTAGTCAAACATCATAGCAACTCACCCAAAACATAATATAAATCACCAAGTCATCAACATCACAAATATGCAATCATGTAATGCCACCAAGAATGAAATGCAACGTCATAAAATGCATGTGGTACCAAATCGTCATAATAATGGACATTAGGCCATCAACCCTCCACAAGGGAGCACGTCACAAAATACTCCAATCCGCATAATGGGATTGAAGCAACCACTGGACCGAAGTCCTAACATCGTCACTGGATCGAAGTCCTAAAATCGTCAATAGACCGAAGTCTAAATGCTATGAATGCATGATGCACAATGTCACAGTCATCAATATCAACAAAAGTTATTACGTGCATCATCATTCATCAAAACATCATATTAATCATATCATCATCAATTCATCAAAACATCATATTATAGCATCACTACTTCGTTTCACACTACATCATCCCAATTCATTTGATCGTCATGTTCGTCACATAGCATGTATGAACATCAAAACATGCACATCATCTATTTATTCCGTCATAGCATCATTATAATGACATCATTCACATAACCTATACCCTCATAAGCAATCAACGCATAATCATCATATAAGTTCCCACATATAATTAACATCATAAAACAACGACACCCTATCGTTATACTCTAGATCAACATAAGCATCATATAATCTTCAACACATAGCATCATATTTACAACAACAATACCCCACAACATTCGACTACATCACAAACAACCACTATTATCTTTACCGGTTAATTCACACCACATCATACCATAACCACTCAACAACATCCTCACGCAACATTATAAGCAACAACTATCACAATTGCATGGTATGCCACAACAACTTAACAACAACATCATACCACCTCATAATTCACCATCACAACACACATTCATGCGACCGATGTCCACATTTCACGGTTCGACACATTGGAACATACAAGAAAACACACATGGCTCGTCGAATAGTTGGAAATCTATCATTGAAAACAATTTTAACATAAAGTACATAAAGTCATCTTTCCAACGATTCGAACGGCAACCCAAACGGACTTACGAATCAAAAGTTACGAATTTTCGAAGTTTTCAAAATAAGCTGCCCGAGGGGACCGCGCTAAGCGCGCTAAACGAGGCTAAGCGCCCTCTGCGAATTGGTCGAAAATTTCTGCGATGACAACACTTCTCCCACCTCGATTTCATACCCTTAAACTGCATTTTCCACCCCTATTAACACAAATTAAGTCACTATAACCTATATCTAACACACATACATCATTCACAACAACCACAACACAACAAATCATCAAAATCATCACCTTTAACCTCTAAACCCTAGGTTTTTCCCCCAAAACTCCAATCACCCACCAACACCTAACCTTTATATAAAATATATTGCAAAGTGATACTCTCCATACCTTAGAGTCTTGATTCTTTCGATCTTCTCTTGGAGTTTCGCCGGAATTATTCTATGCCCTAGCCTCCTTTTCACTTGTTCTTCAGAGCACTTTTGCCTCTTTCTAAAAAATAATACGAATAATGAGTTCCTTTCACTATCCTCTCTTTAAATACCCCTAAATGTGCTCTTCCCATTATGCCCCCACTTATCCATCCCTAATGACCAACATACCCTCAATACTCCCACTTTTATTATTTTAAATAATAAACAATAATTTGAATAATACTATATGATTATTCTTACTATTAATATTATTAAAATAATTTCACCACAATGCATCGTGCCACATAACCACATATCGTAAAAATCACCTTATATCCTCAAATAAGCAACAATTAATCATAATCGAATTTGGGGTGTTACAGTCTCCACAGGGATTAGTTCGAGGGAAAAAGTGATGTTCGACAATCTCTACATATCTAAACTTGGTTTTAAATGGTATGAGAGTAAGATGCAAAAGGAAAACATATTAACAAGAAAATAAATACATTCTTTAGAGAGGAGAAAACTTGACACGAGTTGTATTTTCTTCTACCCATCAAATACACAATCTACCAATCAGTTTTACACAACCTAAATCACTCATCAATACCCCTACGTATCGCTCACAACAAAGATTATGTCTAACGCAAAGTTGAAAGAACAACCACATCGCCTCATCGATGATGTCTCACGCAACTCGACAGCACGGAGCATTAAGAATCGTTACCACGGTGAATGTTAGATCTACATTTATCTCTAGAGTTCAGAACCTAACAGATGTTAATCCTAGATCCAGATTTAAAGAGGATATGTCTACCGCAACTCAAATCCAAACATAAAGCGAGTAAAATAAGGATAAAACCGATACAAATTTATAAAATAGCTCGTATACAATGCCATGATCAATACACACTACGCCAAAATTGCTTTTTGGCAGCACTACATAGACAACGCTTTTGATCAAAAGTGCTGCTATATGTTTAAAAAAAACACGCTGAAAAAAAGCGCTGCCTAAAGGCCTACTTTAGATAGCACTTCCTAAAAGTGCTGTTAAAAGCCATACAAATGTGACACCTTAGAAAGCGCTTTCAGGAAAGCGCTGCTAAAGGCACACTTTAGAAAGCGCTTTTAAAAAGCGCTGCTAAAGGCCTTACGTAGGCCACACATTAGAAAGCGTTGCTATAGGAAATTAAAAAGAAAGCGCTTTTAGAGAAAAAGCACTGCTAAAGCTAATACATAAGAAAGCGCTTTCCAAAAGCGCTGTCTTATGTTATTATTTCATAAATATTAAAAAACTTTTCATTATTTCAGAACACCCTAATCATTTCTTTTCTTTCTCCCTCTCTCTCGCGACTTCTCCCTCCGCCGTGTCTCCCCCTCTCTCACGACTTCTCCCTCCGCACTGTTTGTCTTCTGCGACCGACGTTCCTCTGTCCGTCTTCTCCGACCAGCACTGTTCATCTGTTCGTATCTCCATCTTCTCTGACCAATATTCCTCCGTGAGTGTCACTTGTTTGTTCTCTGACCGGCACTGTTCATCGTCTTCTCTTGAGGGTTTGTTCTTGAGCATCTTGTTTTGTTTTTGTTTTGTTTTTAGTTTGAATGTGTTAGTTTGAATGTAGTTTGAATGAGTGTTGCTATATTATAGGAAATTATATCCATTACAAAAATGAGGGTTGTTAGGAAAATGAGTGTTATAGAGAAATGAGTGTTGTTAGAGTATCAAAGTGTTGATGTGGTTGTTGTCTTTCAATTTTCCATTCTCATACCAACATGTCTCTATAAACTTTTATTTCTTGTGGTGATGCTGTTACGAGTTTCATTTTCTTTCGCCATGAATTCACGCTTGTATTTGTGAACTTTCGTTCTTCAATGCATTTCAAGTGGCGATTCTATGATTTGGTTATGATTTGTGAAATGATGACCCTTGATTCTGTCCTGCACAGGTTTTGGAGATGCTTTGTATAGCAGGCTGAAGTATTTGGCCGACCTTATTTTTGGCTTTATCAATAAGTGACCTTTTTCCACCAACCACACGACAACACAGGTTCATGTAAGTGTAATTTTTGAAAAATCTAGAATTGTCATATGAATTTTGTTGTTCGATTGTGTATGTAATGCTGTGATTTCTTTATACTGCCTCTGCGATACGCATTGCTATGATGATTTATCTTCCCCCTCCTTCAATTCGAATTGTTGCATTGTATATGTTAATCTTAGTGATTGCATTGTATATGTTAATCTTATTTCTATTCTACTATTGTAATTTGCATCTTATGAAAATTTTGTTTTACGAAAAGAAAATGTATTTCATTTAGGATTTAGAATCTGAATTAGTGTTGATGTGGATGTTGTTTGAATTTGATTTTGAAATTGTTTTTGTAGATTAGTTTTGACTGACCCCCCTTTCTTCTAGAAAAGGCGTGCAAAAACACCTTTTAACAAAACAAGTTTCAATGACATAGGAAGTGTCGTAAAGTGGGCGGTGGTGTCTTTCCAAGGGTGATTTCATGTATTTCAACGTCCTACTTCTTGAATATAGAGTCCTGTGACCTAGAAGGCAACGCAGGACTTGTTCTTTATATATTTACGACCATTTTGCTCTTTTGTATACGACCCGCGCAATACTTTAATATGTGCACTGATAATGCGATATCGTATAGTATATTTTGCCCTGAATTACACTAATTTATTACGTTATTTTCGTTTGTTAACATTGTATTTGCGAGTATTAAGCACATTTTCAGGTATTTTCACTAAGTCAATCAGCAAGAAGAAAGAAGAGGAAAAGAAAAGAAAATAGAAGAAAAGAAGGTGTTTTTCACAGCAGAAATAGGATTCTGCATCAAGGAAGTGTCACGACCATAACACAAGCATGACGACCGTGACATGGATTAAGACCATGACGACCGGCACAAGCCACTTTCTCAGCTTTTAATTTTAAACGACGTGGCTTCTCAAACGGTTACAACTTAACACACCAGTCACTCAAATATTTTCGGTCGTGTGCACCTGCATGAGACTTTCTCTCCTTGTTTCACGGCAACTCTCAAAGGCCTATAAATAAGGAGTTACTTCACATAGACTCTCTCTCTCTCTCTTTTTCTCCACCATTCCCAGTTTTACGATTTTTCCGGAGTTCAGAGCTTTTCATTTTTTCCTGCATTACCTTTCCCAGTTTCTTACCTTCCAAAGCAATAGTTTCCTACACCGGGGAGCTATTGGACTTGAATTTATTAGTTAGTAGTACTTGTGTTCACTTTAAGTTTTTATTGTTCGAGCAAAGCGAATCCTGCCGGCTTGTGGAGGATCGCGTACTTAAGATTAATTGTTCCAGGTTTTTACACAATTAATATAGTTGCTATTTATTTTAAATACCATGTTTGCATTAATGTTTTATTGTTTATGTTTACGTATGTCTGTTGAAATGTCTGGCTAATTTATTTATATCGGTATGTAATTAAGTCGATCGGAAAGGAATCCGATCGATCGTAGGTAAACTTTAACACTATAATTTTCTGGTTCCAATTTCTTATTTTATTTAACTTTTGTTACGAGAGTAAGAAAGTACTAAGGTTACAATTAATAAAACGGGAGTTTGAGATTTTAACCGGATAGCTGAAACTGGACATTGGTTTTAAATACAGCGAGAGCGCTTTAAAACCAATTAGGACTTATTAATTTTCAAAAAGTATTTTTAAACTCAAATGGGCTAGCGAGAGCAGACATTCTGATTTAGGAGTATAGTCAGAGTTAATAACACGAGAGTGTGAGGTAAAGACTTTTAAATTGATATTTATCTACTGAAAACTATTTTGACTAATAAACCGACGATCTATTGGATTCCCGATGATTGATGAATTACGTACCGATATTCCGTTATATCTTAAATCAAATCTAAATTCTAGTTTAATTTTAGTTCCCTGTTTGCACCTTAATCTAAAAATCATCAGCCTTAGCTAAACATAGTAACAACCTGATAACACTAATTTGATTATCGGTCCCTGTGGGTTCGATATCTTTTAAAACTACGCGATAGACTGTGCGCATGCAGTTAGTAATCCCGATAGACTTATAAAGTCGCGATCAAGTTTTTAGCGCCGTTGCCGGGGACTGATTTAGTCAATAGTGCAATTCATTTATTGCGTCGTATAGACTAAGGCAACAAATTCCCTTATTTGTCGGTTGTATGCCAAGTACTCGCTCAAAAGGCGAAGACCTCACACGACCGACAGACGAACCTGAACGTCTTCTTAGCGTAAAAAGACGAATCCAAGAATACTGCCTAAACCACGAAATACCCTTTCCTTTATCAGAACCTGAATCTCAATCCGAATCCGAATCTGAAACAGAACTTGACTCTGAGTCAGAATCAGAAGAAGACATGGCTGATGGACCACAGAATCGTCCTCTTAAGTATTATGCTACTCCTTCTCAGCAAGAACCACATAACAGCATTGTTGCCCCTGCTATCAACCGAAACGATTTCGAGTTGAAACCCTCATTATTGTCAGCCGTACAACAACATCAATTTTATGGAAATCCTACGGACGATCCTAATGAACATTTGACCAAATTTGTGCAGTACGCAGACACGGTGAAGGCAAATGGTGTAACTGCAGACGCGATAAGACTACGTCTTTTTCCTTTCTCATTAAGAGACAGAGCTTGGGCTTGGTTGCAATCCTTGCTATCAAATTCCGTCACTACGTGGGATGAGTTGAAAAAGGTATTCTTAGCACGATATTTCCCACCAAGCAAAACAGCTATGCTGAGATCCCAAATTAATGGATTTTGACAAAAAGATACTAAGTCTCTTTACGATGCATGGGAAAGATACAAAGATATGATGAGGATGTATCCACATCACGGTCTTGAAGATTGGTTAGTCATCCATACATTTTACAATGGTCTCTTGTACAATACAAGAATAACAATAGACGCCGCCGCTGGTGGTACACTTATGGACAAACCTTATACCAAAGCCTACCAACTCATCGAAAGCATGGCTCAAAACCATTACCAATGGGGAGGTGAAAGAATGCCAGTGGAAAAAGCCCAAATGAAAGGTGGAATGTACGAAGTTAGTAGTCTTGATCATGTCCATGCTAAGGTAGATGCCCTTGCTCAAAAGATAGACAACTTGACCATAACACCCGCAGCCACCGTGGCTGCCGTAGCTCCAAACTGTGAATTATGCGGAGTACCTGGACATGCTACCCCCGAGTGTCAAATTATGGCAGGAGTCTCCACTGATCAACTGAATTATGCTCAAGGAAACCCTTATGCAAATACCTACAATCCTGGTTGGAAGAACCATCCAAACTTTTTGTATAAGAATAATAACGCTCTGTATGCACCTGGCCAAGCGCCTGCTGCGTCACTAGGATATCAAAAACCTGCTGCTAACGTTCCTAGGAAGTCAAACCTTGAAATTATGATGGAGAACTTCATTACTGCACAAGCTCAATAAAACAAGGAGTTCCTTAACCAGAATGTTCATACCGGTGAGCAAATCAAACAATTAGCCAACAAGGTTGACGCTCTATCCACTCACAACAAAATGTTAGAAACACAAATCTCACAAGCGGCTCAACAACAAGCAATTACCGTTGCTCCAGCTGGAAACCTTCCAGGACAAACTCAACTTAATCTGAAGGGACATGCAAACGTTATAACACTTCGGAGTGGAACAGAACGAGAAGGACCCACTGACCCAAGGATAAAAAATCCAGCCATGTACCAAAAGCCTAGTAAGGAGTCTGAAAAGGAAGGCGAACCAAAGGAAAACGAGAAGGAAAATGATGGCAAAGAGGCCGAAGAGAAAGAACAACCATATGTGCCTCCGCTGCCTTATAAACCACCTATACCGTATCCCCAAAGATTCGCTAAATCTAAAAACATAGGGCAATTTAAGAAATTCGTTGAACTTCTGAAATAATTGAATGTCACAATACCCTTTACAGAAGCAATCACACAAATTCCCTCCTACGCTAAGTTCTTAAAAGAAATATTAACTAATAAGAAAAAGCTCGAGGATACTGAAACCGTTATGTTTACTGCAGAGTGTAGCGCTATAATCCAAAACAACATGCCTCCTAAGCTAAAAGACCCTGGTAGTTTTTCTATACCATGTGTGATTGGAAAGTTTGTCATAGACAAAGCCCTGTGCGATTTAGGAGCCAGCATTAGCTTAATGCCCTTATCTATTTGTAAAAGGCTCAACATGGGAGAACTGAGACCAACAAGAATGTCTGTACAACTAGCTGATCGATCAGTGAAATTTCCTCTAGGAATGCTAGAAAACGTTCCAGTACGTATAGGATAATTCTATATTCCTACAGATTTCATAATCATGGACATCAAGGAAGACTCAAACATCCCTATCATTTTAGGAAGACCATTCCTAGTTACGGCCGGAGCCATCATAGATGTGAAAAAAGGAAAACTGACCTTCGAGGTTGGTGAAGAAAAAGTAGAATTTATCCTCTCACAATTCTTCAAAGCACCTGCTATAGAAGATTCGTGCTGCTGCCTAGATGTAATCGATGAATGTGTTAAAGAAATGGAAAAACACCAAAACACGTATTCTGAAGTGCTGAGAATTCCGATGCCACCAATTTTTGAAGATGATAATTGGCGTGGTGAATACCAAGATAGTAAGCTAAGTGAATGTTTCGCACTCACTCCTGACCCCATGCCTTGCCCAAAGAAACCAGCTGTAGAACTAAAGACATTGCCCAAAGATCTAAGGTATGAATTCCTAGATACAGAACTCGAACAACCAGTTATAGTTAACGCAGATTTAGGACAAATAGAAACCGAGAAATTATTGCATGTCCTGTGAAAGTACCCAACTGCCTTAGGCTATAACATCTCAGATTTGAAAGGAATAAGTCCCTCTATCTGTATGCATCGCATCATGCTTGAGGAAGACTGTAAAACCTCTAGAGAACATCAAAGGAGAGTCAATCCCATTCTGAGTGATGTCGTTAAGAGAGAAGTGCAAAAGTTGTTAGAAGCAGGAATCATATACTCAATATCGGATAGTGAATGGGTTAGCCCAGTTCACGTGGTACCCAAGAAAGGAGGTGTTATAGTCATCAATAATGAAAAAGGCGAATCTGTAGCACAACGTTCTAAAACCGGATGGAGAATGTGTATCGACTATAGGAAACTAAACAAAGCCACTCGTAAAGATCATTTCCCTTTACCCTTCATAGATCAAATGCTTGAACGTCTTGCCAAACACTCCCATTTTTGCTATTTAGACGGATATTCAGGATTTTTCCAAATTCCTATCCATCCTGACGACCAAGAAAAGACTACCTTCACGTATCCCTATGGAACCTTTGCCTACCGGCGAATGCATTTCAGATTATGTAACGCACCCGCAACATTTCAGAGATGCATGATGTCCATCTTCTATGACTTCTTAGATGGTATAATGGAAGTCTTTATGGACGATTTCTCTGTCTGTGGGGAAAGTTTTGAAGGATGTCTATCAAACCTCGAAATGGTACTTGAACGATGTGTAAGTGTCAACCTAGTGCTCAATTGGGAAAAATGCCATTTCATGGTCCGACAAGGAATCGTGCTAGGACATATAGTATCCGATAGAGGAATCGAAGTCGACAAGGCAAAAATCAAAGTTATAGAAAATCTCCAGCCACCGAAAATCGTTAGAGAGATAAGAAGTTTTTTAGGACACACCGGTTTTTATCGACGTTTCATTAAAGATTTCTCTAAGATAACCAAACCCCTAACTGAGCTATTAATGAAAGACGTTGAATTTGTCTTTGATGACAAATGCTTGGACGCATTTCAAACACTCAAGCAAGCGTTAATATCAGCACCCATTATGCAACCCCCAGATTGGAATGAACCATTCGAAATCATGTGCGACGCGAGTGATTACGCTGTAGGTGCAGTCTTAGGACAAAGAAAGGATAAAAAGCTTCATGCAATCTACTACGCCAGTAGAACCTTGGATCATTCAAAAATGAACTATGCTACCACAGAAAAGGAACTCTTGGCTGTCGTGTTCGCATTGGATAAATTTCGTTCCTACCTAGTAGGAGCAAAAATAATCATCTATACCGATCACGCCGCAATCAGGTACCTATTAACTAAAAAGGACGCCAAACCAAAGCTTCTGAGGTGGATTCTACTCCTACAAGAATTCGACTTGGAAATCAAGGACAAGAAAGGCACTGAAAATGTAGTAGCTGACCACCTGTCGAGAATGGAAAATATCCAACCTGAACAAGTACCTATTAATGACGATTGCCCATATGAAAGACTCTTAGCCCAGTTAGAAAGTAATACCATTGAACAATCTCTAACTTATACTGATACAAAAACTAATGAAGTGGTAGAATCTGTTTACACTAAGACCACACTGCCATGGTATGCTGACTTTGTCAACTATCTAACAGCTGGAGTACTGCCACCTGATCTAACCTATCAACAAAAGAAGAAATTCTTCCACGACCTTAAACACTATTATTGGGACGAACCACTTCTCTTCAAAAGGGGCGCCGATGGTATTTTCCGTCTTTGTGTACCCGAAGATGAGGTAGAAGATATAATTTCTCATTGTCATTCCGCGCCCTATGGTGGGTACGCAAGCACTTCAAAGACTTGTGCTAAGATTTTGCAAGCTGGCCTCTTTTGGCCTACTCTATGGAAAGATGTCCATATCACGGTTATAAATTGCGACCGGTGTCAACGCACTGGCAACGTCTCTAGACGCGATGAAATGCCTCAAAAGGGCATTCTAGAAGTAGAAGTCTTTGACGTGTGGGGAATAGATTTCATGGGACCATTCCCGTCCTCTTTTAGTAACAAGTACATACCTGTCGCTGTCGATTACGTCTCAAAATGGATCGAAGCTATAACAGCTCCTACCAACGACGCACGAGTAGTGAATAAGCTCTTTAAGAACATAATTTTTCCTAGGTTCGGTGTTTCGAGACTGGTAATCAGCGATGGAGGTTCCCACTTTATTTCAAAAATCTTTGAGAAACTTCTATCAAAATATGGAGTCAAATACCGTGTAGCAACACCTTACCACCCCCAAACGAGTGGGCAAGTAGAGGTATCAAACCGAGAAATTAAACAAATTCTAGAAAAGACCGTTGCCACCTCTAGGAAAGATTGGTCTTCTAAACTGCATGAAGCTTTATGGGCTTATAGGACCGCTTACAAAACCCCCATAGGAACCACTCCATTTAAACTAGTCTATGGAAAATTTTGTCACATGCCGGTAGAAATAGAACATAAAGGCTATTGGGCTATCAAAACTATTAATCTAAACTATACCGCTGCGGGCGAAAAGAGAATTTTGGACTTACATGAACTAGACGAACTTAGATTAGATGCCTATGAGAATGCTAGGATATACAAAGAAAGAACAAAAAATTGGCATGACAGATGCATAGCAAGGAAAGGATTTGAAATAGGAGATATTGTGCTTTTATTTAACTCTAGACTCAAATTATTCCCGGGTAAGATTCGTTCTAGATGGTCTGGCCCCTATGAGGTTACCAAAGTCTTATTAAGTGGCGCAGTTAAAATAAAAGGTAGATCTAGTGAACCGTTATGAGGTTCTCTCTCACAGACCTATGGCCCTAACCAAATTCCCCCATGGACCCACCATGACTGCCTTAGGCATAGGAGATAGCGTAGACTTTATGTTTAACCAGATAGGCTGGGAAGGTTTTGCTAGGAAAAAGCATCCGACTTACCACAGACTGACCCTAGAATTTCTAAGCTCACTGTCCTACGACCCAAACCATGGCATGGGATTTAATAGGGGTAAGATAACCTTTAGGCTATTTGGGTACATGTGCCGTTTCAACATCAGAGAGATTGCGGACCTGTTGGATTTCCCCAATGGACCTGACGTTTTTTCCATGGCACTGGAAGATTTATTAATGGAAGATGAACTGAACTTTTTCTGGAGTAGTATTTCAGGACGACCGTATCATGACCCACACCCTATGGTGTCCACTGAAATTCACAACCCGACCATAAGATACTTTCATACGATTTTAGCCTACACCATTTTTGGAAAAGCTGAGAATGACACCCTAGTCTCTAGAGATGAGCTGTTCATTATGTTTTGTGTGTTTCAGTCCCGACCCGTTAATGGATCCATTTTTATGCTTGATAATCTCCGCAGGATTGCTCAAGCTGATCACGGTCCCATTTTGATCGGTGGCCTGGTAACAAAAATTGTTGAAGCTATGGGATTTAGAACACGTCTTTCCCGAGTGCACCCTCTAGGCGGATATAGGCCAATGAATATCACTTTCTGTTTTAACCGAGGACTTATTAGAAATCTTGGACCACCCCCGTTTCAACTCCTGATCAATAATGAAGTTGTCTCACATTTTACACTGCCTGATCACGAGCGAACTAATGTGCATAACCGCCACAACTGGCTATATGATTTAGATGAGCCACAACCTAAAAAAGATCTTGGTAGTCATCTGTCTGATATTGAGATTGACCCTGAAACTCCTCCTCACTATCATGATTTCCCTGAGCATCCCATGAATGATACTAATACTGTCCCTCCTGCTAACATCCATGCTACACTTGAAGCTTTCCGCACTGCACTTCATGCCATGAGGGATGAACTTCAACTTATCCGTCATGACGTTGTCGGTCTAATGGATACCACCGTTGAGGAACTGGACCACCTGAACCAAGCGGTGCAATCTTTGAGACGCGGCCGCAACTTATTTTTATTGTTTTTGACTTATTTACTGCAATCTCATTTTCCCTTGAAGTATTTATTTTTCACTGCTGAATTTAAAACTCACTGATGCATTTGCATCTGTTGCTTTTGGATACTGAACAACTTTGCTTCAGTTAATGCAATTTCATTTCTTTGGTTTTTAATTTTATACTTTGTCTATTTCAATAAATTCCATACTATTGTGGCTCAATTATATTCTACTGCGTGAATTGTTATGTATGCCTCAATTATATTATACTGCGTGAATTGTTATGTATGCCTCAATTATATTCTACTGCGTGAATTGTTATATGTGCTTCAAATATATCATTATTGTGTGAATGTTATTTTACTGCGTGGAATGTTGTGTACCGTTTCCAAAAAAAATATGCACTACTAGAAGTTTAGTTAAATTCTACAAAATTTATTGAAATTGAGGTGTTACGACCGTGACAGCTCTGTGACGTCCGTCACAGGCCTCACGCGAATGACGATCGTAACAACATCTGTGACGATCGTCACAGACTACAACCCTGTTATATCGTAACAGACCCCTCGAATCCTTCTTCCTTCCATTTTTCCTGCACCGTCCCACTCTCCATTGATTGCCATTGTCACCATAACTCCACACCGTTCAATATTACCATTAATCCACCCTCTCACCACATTTTTCTCTATAAAAACTCACTCAATTCACTCCAAATTCACAACTCCATAACCAACCCACATTCTAAACCCAAAAATTCTTGCATGCACAATGGCTCAACAACCTGACCTTTCACATATAATTTTTCGCAATGACCAAGCAGGTGAGTATCAAAGGGAGCAGTATATCAAGTTCCACAGACGATCAATCCAACCCACACGCTATCTTGACATTCCTTGTCTCGAAGAGCTTGGCTTGTTGGAAGGAGTTCGTTGGATGCTTCATAATTCGGGACTAACTCACATTTGCACACAAAACCTTCCGTCATACGAAGCTCTGACATTGGAATTCCTCAGTTCCTTCTCCTACAACACCCCTTCAAACGACGCACAGTTTCTCACAGGATCCGACTCTTTCAGGATGTTTAACACCGAGTACTCGCTTTCTCAAGACGAGCTGGCCACCATGCTAAAATTTCCACAAGGCGACAATGTGCAGTACCGTGTGCCACGCGACGCAAACTGGCCAAACATGGCATTTGAAATTTGGAGAACTTTAACGGGCGAAAGAATTGATAGTTGGGAGGGACTTAATGCTACATTTATCCATAACCCAGCTATACGGTATTATCAGCGCATTTTGGGCCACACCATCTTCGGAAGAATCAATAATCACAAGGTAAATTCAAAGGAGCTCTTCTTTATGCATTGTGTATTTACACCCGTCCAGGTCAACGCCATTTCATTCCTGCTGTCACACATTAGCTCCAGTTGTGCAAAAGGTACCACCCCTTTCTGTTTTTGAGGAATAGTCACCTCTATCGCACTGGCTTTGAATTTGGGAGACAAGCTCACCCACTTACCTTCTATGCCGGCGGTGTATCTGGATTTGGAACATTGTCGCAGCTCACGCTTGATCAAACTTAGAGAAGACGACAAATACAACCATGTGGTACGAAATTTGGTGGTGAAGAGTATTGTTTTGCCCTGTCCAGCTCGAATTGACCCGAAAAACATGGCAAACTGGTTATTTGATTTGGATGTACCTGAGCCTAATTCGGTTGCACCAGAAGGTCAAGTTAGAGATGATTATGATGAGATGGAACACGGCTTCCCTGAAAATGACCCCCAGTCACCCGACACACAACCAACTAGCTCCACCTCTCGACGCCGTCGACGAAGCGGCCGCGCTCCTGTCACTATTGATGACATCCTTGCAGCCATCATGCAGAGAAACGAGTTAGATGCCCAGCAAGACCAGAGATACCAGACTCAGCACGAGGCAATGATGGGTCTCATGAGGCAAATTCAACAAGACCAGCGCGAGCATGCCGAGAGGATGGATCGTAGAATGTCAAGTGTCATCGATGAGATGGGCACTTTGACTATGAGGGTGGACAGCTTGTACGACCACGTCTATCATGTGGGTATGCCACATCCCCAGGCACATGGCGGACAGGGGCGAGCTCGTGGCAGATCACGAGGACCTCAGTAGTTTTTCTTTTTTTTTCTGTTTTGATGTTCTTTTCTTTTTACACTATTTCGAAACATTGAGGACAATGTTAGACTCAGTGTGGGAGAGGAAACATTCGTTTTAGTTTATTTGCTAGTTTATGCTACTATTTTCCTTTTATTGACTTTAATGTACTTCATGGCTAGTATATGAATATGTTTTCCGCAATATTAAATTTCCCCACTTTATTTTGCCTTAACATAATTTTTTTTATTCGATGCATAACTCGACACGCCTTTAGAGTATATAGGTTGTCTTACGAGTAGGCTATGTTGGAAACTTGAGAAAGTATGAACAAAATTGATACCGTCTTGACACCCTAGACCTCTCATATTTGCGTCATCAGTTTGAGTACCTATTATACCGTTACCCCAAGCTGAAAATTCTAATTAGCCCCTAGTAGTTTATATTAGCAGTCAGCACCGTCTAAGCACAAGCTATGTGGAGAGCCGACGAAGATAAGTGATTGATACCTCAAGTTGCTAAAAATTAAAGAAAAAAAATTTCACGCCTTTGATTGTGGAATTAGAAATGCACCAAAGCAAAAAAAAAAAATTGCAAGTGATGCAAAAAGGCAATAGAAATCTGTTGTTCGTTGGTTCAGAGGTATCTGGTACTGAACTTGGTAGGGCGGACTACGGTTCGATCCCCCACAATTTGTAAGCAGACTATGTACAAAAAGGGGTACCGCACTTGTGTACCAGACCCCTCGTTTAAAGGATAAAAATCACTAACAGGCTACTCTAATATGTGCGTGCAAAGGCAAATGGCTTAATGTGATTGCGCCAGAATGAAGATGGGCGAAATAGAAGCATTAGGTGAAGCTATAATAGAATGATTCAGACCGGTATGTAAAAGGGAGGTTTATGACCATGTTATGTGCTTTGTGTCATTAATGTATCTCTAGTGTTTGTTCGAATATATGTCGTTTCGAACGAAGGCCACACAACTATGTACAATTCGAAGGAGTGTAAGGTATGTGCACTGGATCAATGCTTTTAAAATGATTATTTGCATGAGGACAAGCAAAGATTCAAGTATAGGGGAGTTTGATAATGCGATATCGTATAGTATATTTTTCCCTGAATTACATTAATTTAATACGTTATTTTCATTTGTTAACATTGTATTTGTGAGTATTAAGCACATTTTCAGGTATTTTCACAAAGTCAACCAGCAAGAAGAAAGAAGAGGAAAAGAAAAGAAAATAGAAGAAAATAAGGTGTTTTTCACAGCAGAAATAGGATTCTGCATCAAGGAAGTGGCACGACCGTAACACAAGCATGACGACCATGACATGCATTAAGACCATGACGACCGGCACAAGGATGTTACGATCGGCACAAGCCACTTTCTCAGCTTTTAATTTTAAACGATGTGGCTTCTCAAACGGTTACAACTTAACACACCAGTCACTCAAATATTTTCGGTCGTGTGCACCTGCATGAGACTTTCTCTCCTTGTTTCACGGCAACTCTCAAAGGCCTATAAATAAGGAGTTACTTCACATAGACTCTCTCTCTCTCTCTCTTTCTTTCTCCACCATTCCCAATTTTACGATTTTTTCAGAGTTCAGAGCTTTTCATTTTTTTCCTGCATTACCTTTGCCTGTTTCTTACCTTCCAAAGCAATAGTTTCCTACATCGGGGAGCTATTGCACTTGAATTTATTAGTTAGTAGTACTTGTGTTCACTTTAAGTTTTTATTGTTCGAGCAAAGCGAATCCTGCCGGCTTGTGGAGGATCGCGTACTTAAGATTCATTGTTCCAGGTTTTTACACAATTAATATAGTTGCTATTTATTTTAAATACCATGTTTGCATTAATGTTTTATTGTTTATGTTTAGCATGTCTGTTGAAATGTCTGGCTAATTTATTTATATCGGTATGTAATTAAGTCGATCGGAAAGGAATCCGATCGATCGTAGGTAAACTTTAACACTATAATTTTCTGGTTCCAATTTCTTATTTTAATTAACTTTTGTTACGAGAGTAAGAAAGTACTAAGGTTACGATTAATAAAACGGGAGTTTGAGATTTTAACCGGATAGCTGAAACTGGACATTGGCTTTAAATACAGCGAGAGCGCTTTAAAACCAATTAGGACTTATTAATTTTCAAAAAGTATTTTTAAACTCAAATGGGCTAGCGAGAGCAGACATTCTGATTTAGGAGTATAGTCAGAGTCAATAACACGAGAGTGTGAGGTAAAGACTTTTAAATTGATATTTATCTACTGAAAACTATTTTGACTAATAAGCCGACGGTCTATTGGATTCCCGATGATTGATGAATTACGTACCGATATTCCGTTTTATCTTAAATCAAATCTAAATTCTAGTTTAATTTTAGTTCCCTGTTTGCACCTTAATCTAAAAATCATCAGCCTTAGCTAAACATAGTAACAACCTGATAGCACTAGTTTGATTATCGGTCCCTGTGGGTTCGATATCTTTTAAAACTACGCGATAGACTATTCACTTGTAGTTAGTAATCCCGATAGACTTATAAAGTCGCGATCAAGCACTTCCTCAAATAACTCCGCGGCCAAGAAGGTGACCGAAAAAATGAAGAAAGACGGTTCAAATTTTGCAATATCTGCTGCGTCATCAATCAGAGCAACCTTGTCCGGGAAGAAATCTGTGACAAAGATGAAATCCCTCACAAAAGACCGCGCTCCGAAACGTGATTTTGGTGCAGATGTTGATGAGGACTGGGATGAAGGCTGGTTCAATTTTCTTCATTTAGGAGTCGGGAGAGAGAGCGATTAGCTTCTAGAGGGGAAGCTGTACTTTGTTGTTGTTTTGATTGTCCCCTTATATGGGTGTTAGTGATTTTTCTGGCCTTTAGGCTCTCTTTTTAATTGTATTGTACAATGTTTTGGCTCATCTGAAGCATTTTATATAATATATCGTTTTTCCTCCTGCAAGGAATTACCCTTTTATGTATATGCTAGCCCCTCGAGTACTTAAGTCAAGATGAGGTACCAAGCGTTATTTTTTGTTGCCTTTTTGTTTTCTGAGACTTTATATTAGCCCAACACTTAGACGTACACAAGAAGCCCCATGCAAAGAGCTTTATGGGTTTTTGAGTGCTTTGAACCTTTTTTGGCCAAGTTTGCCGGGTACGTACTCGAGATTTGTCAAAAGGTATGAAAGTTGTTGTGTTGAAAGCGCTTTTTAAAGGGGGATAATAGAAAGCACTTTTTGCTGAAAAAACGCTGCCTAAAGATGCCAATAGAAAGCATAAAAGGCCAGAAAAAACGCTGCTAAAGGCCCCCTTTAGACAGCGCTTTTCCAGAAAAAGCGCTGCTAAAGGCCTACTTTAGAAAGCGCTTTTCCAGAAAAAGCGCTGCTAAAGGCCTACATAAGGCAACGCTTTTGCATAAAACAAAAGCGATGTCTTTACCTATAGCAGCGCCACCTTAGGCAGCACTTTTAAGCGCTGTAAAAAGCCAAAAAATGCGTTGTCTTTTCCCTTCCGTGGCATAGTGACATATACATAAAATCAGAGTAAACTTACATACAAACCCTACAAATGAAAACTACAAAGGGAAGAAAGGAGAAGAATCAAAATCTCCCGCGGTGTCAATCACGATTAAAGAAGCTTCAATCCCGGATCATCGAGTTGCAACCTCCAACGATGTTGTTAAAGCTCTCTAAACTCCAAAAATGTGTTTGATGAAGTTGGGGTTAAAAGATCCCAAAAACATAACCTAAAAAATGCTGAAAAGTGACTTAAATAGGGGTTGAAATGACGCGAACCGCGCTTAGCGCCATCGGCAAAATAACAATTCTTATTTTCTTCATAACTTTTGAACCAAAACTCTGATTGATTCACGATCGGAAGCGTTGGAAAGTTTATTCAATGCTCTATACAACAATGACAAAATACCCATGCTTGAATACCTACAAATATGAGATAAACTAAAATTATAACGAATGAAATTTATTACAACCGCGCTAAGCGCGCTCAGTGCGATCTCACTTAAAATACCCTTAAACCGCCTTAAAGCGCGCTAAGCACAGCCCTGGTCGCGCTAAGCCCGATCAGGAAAACAAAAATAATCTAGCTACTGTAATACCCCAAATTTTGACCACTTAGATTTCCCATCATTGTGAAAATCATCATCATAATGCGGATGAACCATCATGCTTCATCAGTCTCCCCAAAGATGGGTGAGCATCCAATACAATCAAAATTAGGGTTTCAAGCCCTCTCTGAGTGCTTAGACAAAGGATCAATCAAGAAATGACATGATCTTCAACTTGTCTAATCTCTTAAATATCCACAATGGATTAAAAAGGACTCCCACTTCAAGGATTAAGCACAAGGCTGCTCCCTTCTAGGTGGATCAAGTCTCAAGATCGACAGTGTCACCAAATTAGGGTTTTGGTCGACCAGGGCCTCCAGATGGAAACTTTCATCTGGGCACAAGGCAATGATCCAAAACATGACCTAATATACTTCATGGAACCTCATGAACCCATGCATCAAGTCAATTTTACCTCAGGGGATGCATTCATAAAAAATCAGGAATTAGGGTTTCTTGACCTAATTCACCCCTAAGTTGACTTTTGGGACAAACCATGAGCCAAGACCTCAAGACATGATTTGAGGGTCTCTAATATACCATATTGATCCATTTGGAACCATGGATTGATCCAAGAAGCTTGAGCAACAAGTCTCAATTTCATCTGCACCACAATTAGGGTTTTAAGAGAAAAGTCAACTGTAACTTTGACTTTTGACCAGGACATGCTCCCAAACCCTAATACCTGATTGAATATACCCTATGACACCCATGGAACATGTCCATCAAGTTTGATTTAGTTCAAGGACATGATTTCCTGAAGAATTGCACAGTTTGGAATTCATCTGATAAAAAGTCAACTGTGCACAAAAGTCAACTTTGACTTTTTGAGATTTTTCACCAAAATGGATTTTTAACCCTAAAATGATGTTAATGTATGATTTGAATCATCATTCATCAAGAAAAATCAAGAAAAGTGAGATAACTTGTAAAAGAGGTAACCATAAAACTTAGAAATTTTTCTAAGTTAAAAATAAAGTGGCAAAGGTACCAACTTTGGAGGACCATAACTCCTAAACCACAAGGCCATTTTTTCTCATCCAAAGATGGATTTGTAGCCCTCATTATCACCTACAAAAACTTCAACTATAAGTCATTCCAATTCATTAAGGATTTTGAGTTATGGAGTGATCAAAGTGGCTGAAAAGTGAAAATGTCACTTTTTCCAACACTTAGTGAAATTTTCACTAAGTCAGATTCTGCCTCACTTTTTGCCAAATGTAGGGGGATTTTTCACTTGGAATCAAAAGAGATCAAAACCAAACTTGTTCAAACAGTTGTTGTATCATGTAAGAGCTTTCCAAAATGGCCAAGAACATTGCCAAATTCAACCTACACCATGAGATACAACATTGCCAAGTTGCCTTGCTGAAATCTGTCAAGGCAAGGCAGAATTTGCAACTTTGGTCGATTTTCCAAAATCAGCCAAATTCAATTGCTCCTATCCACTTGGACACCTCATAGGATTGAATCTAAAGGGGACAATCACTGAGCCAAGCCTCCAAAGTCCATGGAACAAGAAATAACATGTTGAACCTAGAATTACCAAAATAGGGACAAGACTCCAAATTTGGAATGAGGCATTCAATGAAACCATCAAGGTGGCATGGACTGAGCCATTCTCATCTGAAATCAGTCAAGACTTATCCAAGACCAAGGGAACCAAAGCTCTGTGCCCTAACCTCTAGTCAATGGCTAGAGGAGACTTGGATTTTCATTTGCCAACATTGGTCAAACCTACTTACCAGCTGCCATACACTATTCCTTGCAAAACAAACTGGCTCTACTATAAATAGAGCTCAATTGTGATCAGTTTGAGTACACCAAAGCCATCTAACAGATGCTTTCCTCAAAATCTCTTCTTTCACTCCAATTTTGCCTTCTAAGGCAAGTCACTATCGGGTTTTGAGTTTGAGAGCAATTCCAATCAAACTAATCACTCACACACCTCACATACATCATATAGAAGTGATCCAAACACTTAGATTACTTCTGAAACATCAATTTCATGAAATCACCAGCTGGTTGCTCAAGGTTTTAACCAAAGTGCAGCTGAGGTACCACAAAATGATCCAGCCAATTTCAATCAAGTCCAACCATCCAAACACAATCCATAGGGTGTAGGGAAGCTGTTCAGATCATCACCACTCATCTGTAACACCTCCAAATCAAAAATCACTTTGAACTTGCTGTCACGACTTGGAGGTAAGCACATACTTGGTCATCTCTCAATCTATGCATATTTCCTCGCACAATAATTTGGCCATATGTTCATAATCATGCATGGAATGTTTTCCCTCAATTAATTGCATTGTTTGAATCGTGTATCAAAAATCCTAGCCTTCATGCAGAAATTAGGGTTCTTGAGGTCTCTTCGTGATTTCTTGTTGTATGTTTAATTTAAATGAAATTAAAGTACATAGACATGATCGTGAGGTTGAGGCGAGCATAATGATATGTGGATTGCATGATATGATTACGTATTCATGGAGATTGGATAGAAAAAGCAAATCTGAGAAACCAAGAACACGCGCGTGTTCTTCAGCTTGTTCTTGGCGCCATTTTTAGAAATTCAAATATTTGAATTTTGTGATTTTGTTTAATTGATTCAAAAATTAATTTCTCTCTGAGTTTTAATGATTTTGAGTTGATTCTTTTTTTAATAATTCACAAAAATGTTAAAATATTTTATTTTCACAAAAAATCCCAAAAATATTATTTATTTCATATAATTGATATTTTTGCAAAGAATTAATATTTTAATTGTTTTTGACATTTTAAATATTTTTTCTACATTGATTTTGCAACTTTTAATGCTTTCTAATTATTTTGTAGGTCAATACTTAATTTTTGAAGCATTAATCCAAGATCACAATTTGTTTTCCATGTGTTAAACAATTTTTGATCATTTTAATTGAATTTTTATTCAATTAAATACATTTTGAAAACAAATTAGGGTTTTGGATTAATTCAACCCTCATAAATCATTAAAAACACTTTGGGCCTCTATTAGAGTGTAAGACCCAATCCTTTTTTGACCAAATCATCTTGGGCCTCACTTATTGTATAAGTCCCGATACCGTCAAAAAACAAACGGCGCGATCGTCGCCTTTTCAAAAATCACATGGGCCTACCCTCGAGTAGTAAGACCCATTTATTTTTCTTTCAAAAATTTTTGGGCCTCTTGAGAGAGTGTAAGACCCATCCCCCCTTGTACAAAAAACTTTTTGGGCCTCACTCATTGTATAAGTCCCTCTGTACAAGTAAACGGCGCGATCGTCGCCCGTTTAAAAATAAAAATCATCTGGGCCTCTCCTTGAGCTATAAGACCCATTCAAAACACTTTGGGCCTCTATTAGAGTGTAAGACCCAATCCCCCTTTTAACCAAAACATTTTGGGCCTCACTTATTGTATAAGTCCCTCTGCATTAAAAGAAAACCTCGGCGCGATCGCCATTTTTAAACGAAAAATCATTTGGGCCTACCCTCGTGTTATAAGCCCCTCTCTTTTCTTTAAACCTTTTTGGGCCTCTTGAGAGAGTGTAAGACCCATCCCTTTGTACAGAAAATCTTTTTCGGGCCTCAGTCACTTGTATAAGTCCCTCTGTATAAATTCAAACAGTGCGCTCACTGATAAAACCCTGGGCCTCTCCTTGAGCTGTAAGCCCCAAATCTTTCTTTTTCAAAGCACTTTCTCCTTTGATTTTGAATATACTGTTGTTTTCAATCTTTCTTTGTTGAACAACTAACCAAACAACATGGAAGCACTCCAACCGAGTAAGTGGTTATCGCTTTCATTTACTGCTTTCATATTATAAACTGTATTGTGGGGCTGCTCACTGTAAGTCTCCTTTCATAAACTCATATCTACTGTGTAATAATAGTATAGATATTTCGAGTTTCCCCGGCAACTACGTCTAGAACTAGGTGACGCCGTTTCATTTATTCGTAGAAATTGACGCCTAGATCCCCAATAGGAGCACCAGATACAGTCTTCTCTTCGGCTGTCCTCCTTAGGAATCGTCAAGAAGCTCTACTCCCCAAGATGAATGTATTCTCCGTGAATGGCATCTTTGAGTTTCTTCCAAATTCTCGAACTTTCCTGACTTGATCTATTCCTTGTGGATAGCTTGCCTTGAATGTCTCGGGGTTTAGGTACCCACTACGGTCATAATCTTGGACCTTAACTAAGGAACCCTCTTTAAAAGCTAAAAGTCGCTGGATAGTAAACCTCACACGTTTACCAGTGGTTTTTATCTTTAAAAGAGTTATCTCTCCTAATGGAAAGGAGATGATAGACCCACGGGCTTCTTAAAAGCATCGGCCTCCTCTTGGGCATTGTACAAGGACCCACAGGCTTCCTAAAAGCATCCCCGCCTCCTCTTGGGCTTAGTACAAGGACCCGTCGGCTTCTTAGAAGTATTCATAGCCTCCTCTTAGGCTTCGTATAATGATATCTTCCTCCGGGAATGATAGCCTCCTCTTGGGCTTCGTACAAGGACCTCTCGGCTTCTTATAAGTTTCCAGCCTCCTCTTGGGCTTCGTACAAATTGTCCCGACGACCTCCTAGAGGTATAGGAACAGAACCTAGTCATCCTCATAGAACCGTCCTTTCATAGAGTCTACTACTGTTTCTCAAAGCATAGTACAAAAGAAAAAAACTCTAGACTTGGACAGTCTAATTTCCTTGAGTCTCAAAGACATTCTCAAGTGACCCCTTCGTTAAATAGGAAGGAAACCCGCAGACTCGGACAGTCTCAATACCCTTTGGATTTCCCGTTTCCTCAAAGAGAATGAAATATCCCTGATCGTCAAATCAAATCCCTGAGTACAGTGTTGCTCATATAAGAACTGATTTCTCTTTTAAAATCAGTATATTGGATCTGTCATTCAACTGAAACAAACCTTTAGCCTCCATCTCGGGCTTCGTACGAGATACAAAAACACTCTCTTGTTGAGTATCAAAGACTCTCTTGTTGAGTCAAACTTTTAGCCTCTATCTCGGGCTTCGTACGAGACACAAAGACTCCCTCGTAGAGTCAAACAAACAATCGCCTCCATCTCGGGCTTCATACGAGATACAAAAAACTCCCTTGTTGAGTCAAATAGCCTCCATCTCGGGCTTTATACGAGATACCAAAAGACTCCATCGTCGGGTCAAAAACTTTTAGCCTCTCTCTCGGGCTTTGTACGAGACACAAAATAGCCTCCTCTTAGGCTTTGTATAATGATTTTCCTAGCAGAAATTAGCCTCCTCTTAGGCTTTGTATAAGAAAACCACTGGTTGATCCAATCAACCTTTTAGCATCAAAGTTGTGCCTCGTTCACAGTACACAAACACCAACAACTCCTTTCCTTTCATCTAATCGTTGTAAGCGGCAAGCCTCTGGATCATCTATATCCATGCCACTGTCCCTCTTTTAGCATGAGAAATTCCTAAGGAAAGATGACATTGCTCTACACTGAGTTAAAGTCTTCTCCTTCAGGTTAAAACCCTTTCTTCAGAAATTATGGCATTGCTCGGATCCGCGTATCCCAGTTAAAGTAATTCTCCTTCCCCCTCTTTAGAGATGACAGGTTCTCTCTAAAGTCAAGGTCATTCAGCTTCACGTCTTGGGCTTTGAACAAGACACAAATAGACTTTTCAGCTTCACATCTTGGGCTTTGAACAAGATACAAATCACCTTTCGCTTCACGTCTTGGGCTTTGAACAAGACACCAAAACACCCATTTCCTCCCATAGAATAGGAGGAACTACGAACGCTCTGATTTCCCTGTTTCGGTAAACGGGAATACGTAGGCATAAGATCGAAAGAAAAGATCTTAGCGAGCGCAATCAACAAAAAACCCAAATCCCATATCTCCATCAATCAAAAGCAGTAATTCAAAAGCATCAGTCCTAACATCCTAATCCTTGTTCCCTGCCAGAAACCTTCTATCTAGATAAAACAGTATTGGCGAAAATACAAATAACCAATACAAAGGCCCCCCCACATTGATAGCATTCGTAACCTAACAGACCGCTGTTTAAACTCAGTATGCAAGCAGGGTTAATTAGAGACATCTATTTCCCTTCCTTATTTAGCTCACAATAGGATAAAAAATGAATCGACCTGTAGTTAAAGCTCAGACCGCAGAGAGCGACCAGCGCTTAAGAACCGCGTCCAAAATCGCTCGCTACAGAAAAAATGGCGCCCACCGTGGGGCCTTTCAAAGTTAGATCTAGGCACGGTCTTCCTTTTTGTGTGAAAAACTACAGAGTGGTAACTCAGCCGGGGAGCCATTTCTGTCAGGAACTTAGGGTCCTTAGCTTTATAAGTCTAGGATGATTAGGACAAATATATATACTGCTTTTCCTAATTGCTATACATGTTTATTTTTCTACTAATGGGAATGTGGGTGATGCCGTATGTGGAAAGATTGAGTATACACCTAGAAAAGCCAAACCCTTTCGTAGTGCGGAAACTATCGGAAATAGTTGTTACGCGATACTACCCTCATTTGAGGCTGGTGATCTATTCTCGGTGAATGGCACTTACTCTAAGATTGCACACAACTCGCTGGCGATCCGCTTGTTGTCTGCCTTCCTGGGAGGAGCTGATGATAATGAGTACAGGTACAAAAATCACCCTAGTATAAACCTTTGGGGATGGGTAGAGCCTTGACTTCAAGACAACGACCCTCTGACCCCATGTTTTTTCTATGTTTTTGTGTGCTGCATTCATGCATTCATTTAATAAAACATTAAAACATTCAAAAAACTTTCTCTTCTAGTCTTTCTATTTTTCAAATTAAACTAAGACTGTGATTGAAAATATCAGAGAAAAAGATTACGCTAATGGATTTCGGTAGAAGGAGAACTCACCAGTATACCTTCAAGGTTCCAAAACTAGGGGATTTGAGAAGGTTAGCAAGGATGATCGTTAACCCAGAGGATTTCAGAGCCAAGCACGGTGGTTTGCTACCACTGTTAAGAGTCCATGTGATTAAGGGGATCATGGACGCGCTCATTCAATTCTATGACCCGGTTTATCACTGTTTCACGTTCCCGGATTACCAGCTATCACCAACGCTGGAGGAGTATTCTCATCTGATTGATCTACACATTACAGATCGAGCTCCATTTTCTGGACTGGAAGAAATTCCAAAGAATCAGACTATTGCAATAGCAATTCATTTGGACGAGTCTGAGGTCAGGACTCACATGACTACTAAGGGTGGCATCCAAGGTTTACCAGCCCAGTTCTTGACAAAGAAAGCTCTGTACTTCGCTAGTATAGGGAACGGGACTGCTTTTGAAAGCATCTTTGTCTTGCTCACCTACGGGTTATTTTTGTTTCCTAACATCAATAACTTCGTCGATATCAACGCTATTAAGGTTTTTCTCATTGGAAATCCTGTGCCGACTTTGCTCGCAGATGCGTATCATTCTGTACACTTGGGAAATTTGTACAGCGGAGGGGAGATCACATGCTGTGTACCTTTGCTTTACAAATGGTTTATCTCGCACTTACCCAAGTCTGCTGCTTTTTGGGATTGCAAGAGTGTCTTACGTTGGTCGCAGAAGATCATGTCTCTCACCAATTCCGATATAGATTGGTGTAATAGGATTTATGAGGGAATCAGAATCATTGACCGTTGTGGAAACTTCCCCAACGTACCCCCCATAGGAACTGAAGGAGGAATCAACTATCATCTGATATTAGTTCTTCGTCAATTTGGATACCCGATGAGACAGATCCCACTGGGTGTTCATCTGGAAGGTCTTTTCTTCAAAGAAGGAGAAAGTGACAGAGCACTAAAGATGGAAATAGTGCAAGCTTGGAAACATGTTCATAAGAAAGGACGAGAGTCTCTGGGAAAACCGGACTGTGTCTCGATGGAGCCTTATCTCCATTGGGTACAAACTAGAGCTCTCAAGCTAAAAATGCCTTATCCTCGTTACGGAATTCTTCCACCAAGGGAAACTGTCATGTACTTCATGACGGAAACTGAAAAGCTTCAGGTTACTCTCAACAAAGTTCAACGGGAAAGAAGATCTTGGAAGAACAAGTACCGCACCCTCGACGTAGAGTGTATCCAAATACAGCAACTACTAAAAGAGAAAGATGCTCTGATTGAAATTTTGGAGCAACATGCGGTAGAGAATCAAGACGACCAAAGGAATTTGCTCACTCCTTTCACTTGGCAAAGGAATGACAACCCGACAACGGCCCAAGTGCCCCGGTCAAAGAAAAGGAAGATACCAGAATCAGCACCCGGTTTCTCCTCAGAGAGGACTCAGGACCCATTAGTTTAGGTTTCTGTTTCTGCACTTTGTAATCTACTGTATTTCCATTTCTGTAATCCTTTGGAATTCAATAAAAAGGGGTTTCCCCACTGTTTGATATTTGCAATCTAATTGTCGAAGTTTATTTTGATTAAATAAAAAAAAACAACAATTAATATAATCATTGCATTCATCATTCTCACATCGCGTATTCTCCTTACCTACGAATCTCACGTTTGTGTCTCGATTCTAGAGTCAAACTGTCTCATTTTAAAATACTCGGGCCAATCGTCAGAAAAGGATGGATGATCTTGAGGAAGAAAGCAGAGAGTTGAAAGAAGAGATCGACGCTCTGAGAGAGGATATGAGAAAGCTTCGTAATGACATGCAAGCCATGGCAGAAGCTCAGCTACAAAGAACTGTGATCTCAGAGATCACCTCAATGCCCATCATAGAAAAGTATGATCCTAGGTATCAGATGCCGAAAGATCGTCCTTGGGGCATGCCTGTTAACTATATCCCAGAAGGATATGTTCCGCCGATCACTGAAGATCAGGGAATCACAACAGAAGCCGCTGGGCCTGAAGGTTACAAAATTCGGGAAAGCGAAGATGCTAGGGGCATACTGAAGACTCCTAAAGGTTACAAACTTCGGGAGGCGCCAAGACTTACTGCCGTAGTCACGGTACCACCCCCTGTGGTGCACACTATCCCGGAAGGACAGATTCCACAGACACCTTCTGGTAAGAAGGAAACTATGTTTGACAGAATGGATGAATTCCAGGAGCAGTTCTTGGAAATGCAGAAAGAGCTGCAAGCCATTCGCGGTCAGGATCTATTTGGAAAGGACGCCGCAGACCTCTGCTTGGTCCCAAATGTGAAAGTCCCGCACAAGTTCCAAGTGCCCGACTTTGAAAAATACAAGGGTAACTCTTGCCCTCAGAGCCATCTGGTGATGTACGCTCGGCGGATGTCAGCTCAGATGGAGAATCAGGACCTGCTGATTCACTACTTCCAGGATAGTTTAACCGGTGCCGCACTCAAATGGTACATGGGTTTAAACCGTACTACGATCAGTACATTCAGAGATCTTGGTACTGCCTTCGTCCAACAATACAAATACAATTTGGACATGGCACCCGACAGAGATCAACTCAGATCAATGTCGCAAAAGGAAAAGGAAACCTTTAAGGAGTATGCTCAAAGGTGGCGTGAAATTGCCGCTCAAATTTGTCCACCTCTTGAGGAAAAAGAGATGACAAAAATCTTCTTAAAGACCTTAAGCTCATTTTACTATGACCGAATGGTTGCCAGTGCGCCCAGTGATTTCACCGAAATGGTCGGCATGGGCGTACGTCTTGAGGAAGCCGTCCGAGAAGGACGTTTGGTAAAAGACACTGGATCGACGAGCGGTACTAAAAAATACGGTAGTTCTCTCCCTAAGAAAAAAGAGCAAGATATTGGGAATATCTCTCTCAGAAAGCAAAGGCGTCGTTATCAGCCAGTAGCAGCTGTTACTCCTACTATCGGCCCCGCGCCTGTTCCTATGTATCAACCTCAGGTTGCGCAGAGCCAACTTGACCAACAAAGGACACAACAGCCTCTTCAGCAGGCTCGTCCTCCATATAACAACAACCGTACAATACGGCCACCAGGATTTGATCCTATACCTGTAACGTACGCAGAGCTGTTTCCGTTACTGCTGGCTAAGGGGCACATTCAGACTAAGTCTCCCCTTTCAGTTCTGGAAAATCCGCCTTTTTGGTTTAAAGCGGATCAAACATGCCCTTATCATCAAGGAGGTTCAGGGCATAACATTGAGACTTGTCTCAATTTCAAATCCGACGTGCAAAAGCTTGTTAGGAGCGGGCTCTTATCTTTCAAAGATACGAATCCTAATGTTCTTACGAACCCGCTGCCTCAACACGAGAAAGCTGCAGTCAATCTGATTAAGAAAGAGACTAACAATGTCTATCAAATTCATGATGTACTCTTGTTGAAAACCAATCTGGTCAAGATGCATTATAGACAGAGTGGATATGGCCATGTGTCACCTCATAATTATCACCAGTGTGATATCTGCTCTAAAGATAACCAAGGATGTTCGGTAGTGCAATCAGCTCTACAGGAACAAATGGATCTCGGATGGATCCAAGAGCACCGAGTTTGTGGAGTTAACATGGTTTACACGAATTCCAACGTCATTCAAAACCATGACATCCGTGCGATGAATGTCAACTTGGTGGCAATGCACTCAAGGCAAAGCCAATATCATAATCTGCCGCGGCACGATTACAGTTCCTATCTGATTTACTCGGTAAACAAACATGGATGCTCTTTCATATAAGAGGCCCTCCAGCGTCAGATGGATCTTGGATGGATCCAAGACTACCATGATAGGAACTCCTATCAAATCAACATGGTTCAGATCTTCGACATCCGCGTAATGGATACCAACCTGGTAGAGTTACATGCTGAGCAGGTCCGACTTGGATTCTTAATATCACATGACTATCAAAATTGTAAAGCGGGTTGCGAAAATGATCGAGGTTGTACCCTTGTCCAGGAGGCACTTCAGCACTTGTTAAATCACTGGTGGATGCCAATCTATATGGACGAAGATACTCAGCAGATTAGTATCAATAACAAGAATCCTACTCGTCGTCAAAGTCAGGATGTCCGATCAATGGAAGGTAACCTAGTGAGGTTACATTGCATTCAAAGTGGGCGTGGCCAGGTGCCACCACACAACTATGACAGTTGTAGCGTCTGTTCGAAAAGTAACCAAGGGTGTTACCTTGTGAGATCAGCTCTTCAGGGTCAGATCGATCATGGAGAAATTCATCCATATCCAGGTTCAGGACCCATCAACTGTACGCCGAACTACCTTGCCGATCAAGTTGAGGATGTTGTCACAATCTCTAGTCATCATAGGACCAGGGATGTTTTTGCCATCGTTCCTCTACTTGACGAATCTAAAGTTCCCAACCAGGAACGGATCGAGATTACTTATGATGGTCAGAAAAATCAAAAGGTTCCCGTAGTCATCTATCTACCGGGACCACTACCGTATGAATCAGCTAAGGTTATCCCTTACAAATACGGTGCGACAATAATCGAGAATGGAAAAGAAATTCCATTACCCTCCGTCGTGAATATTGCAGACACCAGTCGTGTAACACGGAGTGGTCGAATCTTCAACCGAGGGGTTAGAGAATCCAACAAAGAAAAGGAACTTCAGGCGGAAATTCCTGATCCACCAGTCAGTCAATCTGGTAATCCCGACTTTTCAAAAGACAAGGATGAGATGCTAAAGCTCATCCAAAGGAGTGAATATAACATTGTTGATCAACTGTTACAGACTCCTTCAAAGATCTCAGTATTATCACTGTTACTCAGTTCAGAAGCACACAGAGAGGCTTTACAGAAAGTCTTGGAGCAAGCCTTTGTGGAACAGGATGTAACAATCAGATAATTCAATAGCATTGTCTCTAACATCACTTCCTGCAATAATTTGGGATTTAGTGATGAGGAATTACCTGAAGAGGGTCGTCGTCATAACATGGCGCTCAACATTACAGTTAACTGCCAGGGCGATGCTTTAGCCAATGTACTGGTAGACACAGGGTCAGCCCTGAATGGTATGCCGAAGTCCACTTTGACGCAATTATCATTCAAGGGCCCTCCGATGAGAGTCAGCGAGGTCGTCTTCAAAGCATTCGACGGATCCAGAAAAACAGTTATCGGTGAAGTTGATCTTCCCATAACTATTGGTCCTCACACTTTCCAAATCACTTTCCAGGTCATGGACATCCGGGCAACATACAGTTGTTTATTAGGAAGACCTTGGATACATCAGGCTGGAGCGGTTACTTCAACCCTCCACCAAAAGCTAAAGTTTGTCAAGAACGATCAACTTGTCACGGTTTGTGGGGAACAAGCCTTGCTTGTGAGTAACCTATCATCATCGGCTTGTGTAGAACCCGAGGAGGTTATTGGAACTCAGTTCCAAGCACTATCGATGAGCAAGGTCAATCAGTTCAAAGAAGGAACTTCAATTTCTTCATACAAAGATGCTATCAAAGCGGTCGAGAGTACCGATACGACAGGATGGGGACGACTTGTCATTCCTATTGACAATAAAACAAAGAAGGGTCTTGGTTTTTCTGCGACCTGTACCCAGACAGCCGCCAACGATGAAAGTCTTCATCCCCTTCAAAACTTCTTCCACAATGGAGGTTTTCTTCACCCAGTGTCTCAGACAGTTCATGCTATCAATGAGGAAGATCCCTCTGACACAGATGAAGAACGGAAGTCCTACCTTAACAAGGACGGTTATATGTCTCAGGAAGAGGTGCCTATGCCTTTTTGCTTTCCTATAGAAAGTCCGAGATTTATACCAAGATCAGATGTCGAAATGATCTACGGAGATTGTGATCCGGAAGGATGTCGTGCTCCGCCAAATTCATTAGAGGAAGACACTCCGATGAAAGACAATTTTGACTACAACTACTATGGCCCAATGGATGGTCTGCCAATGTGGCAACCTTACCCAGGAAACTTGGGGCAAGAGGGTCAGCCGAACAATCAAAATCAGCTGACCGTAATTGAACAGAATACCTGTGTCCCCACCCTGTCATGGGATCAACACTTAGGGCATTCAGAAACTACTCAACATGAAGATGAATTCGCAACGTTTGCAGGACTAGAATTCACCAACTATGCTTTTCCTGAGGTCAACGTCATCGAGAGAGATGACTTCTCCAGTTCCAAAGAAGTTTGGGACACTTTGGGACAACCAAGTGGAAAATTTGACTTCATGGTCAAGTACACCGCTCCCGAAAGCTCTCGTATCAGGCTCGAAGATATCCAGTCAACTAGATGGGGAGATACAGCTGAGAGCACAAATGCTATGCAAAATGCAACAGAGTAATTCTCCTACGACAACTCTGCTTGGGAGACAGATTCCAACGATCCTGCTCAACCAGAAATCAGCGTCATTTCTGAAGACAAATCAAGGAAGGTGCCAGACTTTGTGATTCACCGAGGAGTTCGCCGCCAATGGGTTGCTGTCGAGGTTCCGAAGGTCGTTCGTCAGTCAAAGTAATTGCCATCTTTAACCTTTCACCCTGCCCAGGTGAAACGGATGTTTTGATAGGGCTCGCATTTTGTAAATTTCCCTCTTCGCTTTGCCCAAAGCGACAGAGTTTTGTTTTATAGGGCTGTAGTTTCAAGATTCGACTTGTTCATTAATAAAATAACGTCGTTCTGTAATTTCTGCATTAATTGCTGTTTTCTCTTTTTGTTTTTTCAGAAAATGGTAATCCTAAAAAACATTCAATAATAAAAACAAGCAGTAAAATCAAAACACTGCACACACTTACATTTTCTCTATCTCTTCTAAACACGAATCATCACGTCATGCAGATTGCTTGTTTTATACCCCGTTGAAACATACGATCCGATGCCTTCTCCCAACTTTGAGTTCCCGGTATTCGAGGATGAAGAAGAAAATGATGACGAAATTCCAGAAGAGATCTCCCGACTACTCAGACAAGAGGAAAGGTCCATTGAACCTCACAAAGAGCAGTTTGAAATGGTAAACTTGGGTTCAGAAAAAGAGAGAAAAGAAATCAGGATCGGAGCACTGCTCAGTCCAACTGTCAAAGAAAGTTTGATAAAGCTTCTCAAAGAATTTCCCGATGTGTTCGTTTGGTCCTATCAGGATATGCCAGGGTTGGATACCAGCATCGTGGAACATCACTTACCGCTAAGATCGGAATGTCCGCCAGTAAAGCAAAGGTTGAGACGGACTCACCCGGACATGGCCATCAAAATCAAAGAGGAGGTACAAAAACAGATTGACGCGGGTTTCCTTGCTACATCTGAATATCCTCAATGGTTAGCCAACATCGTACCCGTTCCCAAAAAGGATGGAAAGGTCAGAATGTGTGTTGATTACAGAGATCTAAACAAGGCAAGTCCAAAGGACGACTTTCCTTTACCACACATTGACATGCTGGTTGACAGCACAGCAAAGTTCAAAGTATTCTCCTTCATGGATGGATTCTCGTGCTATAACCAGATCAAAATAGCGCCGAAAGACATGGAGAAAACTTCGTTCATTACCCCAGTGGTACCTTTTGTTACAAGGTAATGCCGTTCGGTTTGAAGAATGCCGGGGCAACCTATCAAAGGGCCATGACTACTCTGTTTCATGACATGATACACAAAGAAATAGAGGTATATGTCGATGATTTGATTGTAAAATCAAGAACAGAGGATGAGCACGTTGAACATCTGTCAAAATTGTTCGAACGTCTAAGAAAATTCAAGCTCCGCTTGAATCCCAACAAGTGCACCTTCGGTGTCCGTTCGGAGAAATTACCAGGGTTCATCGTCAGCCAGAAAGGAATTGAAGTTGATCCTGACAAGGTCAAGGCCATTCAAGAAATGCCTTCTCCGAAAACTGAAAAACAAGTCAGAGGATTCCTGGGACGTTTGAACTACATCTCCAGATTCATATTCCTTATGACCGCGACATGTGCGCCGATTTTCAAATTACTCAAAAAGAACCAGGATTGCGTTTGGTCAGAAGATTGCCAAACCGCCTTCGACAGTATTAAGGAATATCTATTGAACCCTCAGATTCTATCACCTCCAGTGGAAGGAAGACCACTGATCATCTACCTCACAGTCCTAGAGGACTCAATGGGATGTGTACTTGGCCAACAAGACGAAACCAAAAGGAAAGAGTCTGCCATTTACTATCTAGGCAAGAAATTCACCGACTGCGAGACTCGGTACACAATGCTTGAGAAAACTTGTTGCGCTTTGGCTTGGGCAGCCAAACGTCTTCGCCAGTACATGATTCGTCACACTACTTGGTTGGTCTCCGAAATGGATCCAATCAAGTACGTCTTCGAAAAACCTGCTCTTACGGGAAGGATTGCCCGTTGGCAGATGTTACTATCAGAATATGACATAGAGTACCATGCTCAGAAAGCCGTTAAAGGAAGTATTTTAGCCGATCATTTGGTTCATTAACCGATTGACGATCAAGAATCAATTGGGTTTGACTTCCCAGACAAAGATGTCATGTATCTAAAGATGAAAGATTGCGATGAACCGCTACCCAGTGAAGGGCCCGAACCAGGTTCCCATTGGGGACTTGTCTTTGACGGAGCAGTCAATCATTATGGAAACGGAATTGGGGCAATCATTGTTACCCCTCAGAGTACCCACATTCCTTTCACTGCTAGACTTACGTTCAAATGTACGAATAACGAGGCCGAATACGAAGCATGTATCATGGGTCTCGAAGAAGCGATTGATTTAAGGATCAAAAACTTGGACGTATACGGCGATTCAGCCCTGGTTATTAACCAGATAAAAGGAGATTGGAACACATACCAATCAGGATTGATTCCTTACAAAGACTATGCAAGGAGGTTATTACCCTTCTTCAACAGAGTCGACTTTCATCACATCCCTCGTGATGAGAATCACATGGCTGATGCATTAGCCACTCTCTCTTCCATGATTAGTGTAGGTCAATGGAATGACATACCTAAGATCGACATAATGCGCCTTGAACGGCCCGCTTACATCTTCGCGATTGAAGCAGTCATAGACGACAGACCTTGGTATCACGATATCAAATGCTTCCTTCAGAAACAAGAGTACCCATCTGGGGCACTCAGAAAAGACAGGAAAACCCTCAGAAGATTGGCTGGAAACTTCTTCCTGAGCGGTGACACTCTTTATAAGAGAAATTTTGACATGGTCTTGCTCCGATGTGTCGACAGACCAGAAGCAGACATGCTCATGAAAGAAATTCATGAAGGATCCTTTGGCACTCATGCCAACGGATACACAATGGCGAGAAAAATTCTCAGGGCCGGGTACTATTGGTTGACCATGGAATCCGACTGCTACAAGTACATGAGGAGGTGTCACAAGTGTCAGATATACTCCGACAAAATTCATGTACCGCCATCACATCTCAAAGTTCTTTCTTCCCCGTGGCCTTTTTCCATATGGGGAATCGACATGATTGGTATGATTGAGCCCAAGGCTTCAAACGTACATCGGTTCATCCTGGTAGCCATTGATTATTTCACCAAGTGGGTCGAAGCAGCGTCATTCGCCAATGTAACCCGACAAGTGGTGGTCCGAGTTATCAAAAACAATATCATCTGCCGTTATGGTGTTCCAAGCGAGATCATTACTGATAATGGATCTAACTTGAACAATAAGATGATGAAAGAGTTGTGCGCAGAGTTTAAGATCGAACACCATAACTCATCTCCCTACTGACCCAAGATGAACGGAGCGGTAGAAGCGGCTAACAAGAACATCAAGAAGATCGTTCAAAAGATGGTTGTAACCTATAAAGATTGGCACGAAATGCTACCCTTTGCTCTTCACGGTTATCGAACATCTATCCGCACTTCAACAGGGGCAACCCCTTTCTCTCTAGTATATGGCATGGAGGCAGTGCTCCCCATAGAAGTAGAGATCCCATCAATCCGGGTATTGATGGAAGCGAAGCTCACCGAAGCTGAATGGTGTCAAAGTCGACACGACGACCTGAACCTGGCCGAAGAGAAGCGAATCACGGCACTATGCCACGGTCAGTTATATCAACAGAGAATGAAAAGGGCGTTCGACAAAAAGGTCCGACCTCGTATTTTCAGAAAAGGAGACCTCGTGCTCAAGAAGATACAATCATTTCTCACTGACTCTCGGGGCAAATGGACCCCAAATTATGATGGCCCCTATGTGGTCACGAAAGCTTTCTCAGGCGGCGCCTTGAGACTTGCAACCATGGACGGAGAGGAATTTGCCTACCCCACAAATGTTGATGTAGTCAAGAAATACTTCGCCTAATAATAAAAAATAAAAAAAAACATCTTGGTGGATTGAAAACCCGAAAGGGCGGTCCAGGCAAAAGTTAGAGACATGAAAAAAAATCATCCCGATGGATTGGAAATCTCATAGTACAATCCAGGCAAAAATTAGGGATAATGGCAAGTAACTATGTTCAACAGAGGCAAGTCCCTCAGCAGCAGTTACAACATCATCTATCGGAGGAAATCTCCAGTCAAAGGTCATCTTCGACGGAAGCTCAGGATGTCCCGAACTCAAAGTTGGTAGAAGGATAGTGGTCGTTATGTTTCAACGTAGCCTTTTTCCCTGTAAATTACCATTTTCTAACTTTGTATATACTCTTTGGAATCACGCGTTTGGATGATCTCCATCTTATCAATAAAATTTGAGCCCTTGTGCTTTTGTTTGTAATTCTTTACTTGTTTTAGCTTTACAGAACGACGCTGTTTAAACTTAATCAGCGATTCTTGAAATAAAACAAAAATAAATTTACTTGTTAAACTTTTTCTGCTTTTAAATTAAAGATGGCATTTCTTTTGACTGTTGAACATCAGAAGAACATCGATCGCTTTTCCCGAAGTAAGCAAACTTCAAAATGCAGAATCAAAGTACTCCTTCTAAACCAGTTCGCCTGAATGAAGGGATCAACTGTGTCAGAGACCTTGTTTCGTCTGACATCCTCGGCCGAGTTCTCATCTCCTAAGCCCGATCAACATAGCTCCCAACGGGACTATCTCTCCTAAGCAAGGTGGAATTGCTATTTTGAATCAACGGTACTTCTTCGCCCCGCGATGGCCGAGTATCCAATTGTGTTCATCTCTTAGTCTGTATGTTGCGTCTGTTTTGTCAGCACATACATACATACATCATGCATTTTTTATTTGCATTCACATTTGAAATTCTGGTACCAGACGTGTGATGTTAAGGTGCGATGTCACAACAACACACTCTGCAATAATGGACAGAATAAGCAACAGGAAAACACAAGGAATTGTTCATCCAGTTCGGTCTAACTACCTACGTCTGGGGGCTACCAAGCCAGGGATGAAATTCACTACTTGTAGATATAATTTACAGACTCAACACACCAGTTGACAATCTCCTAAACTTATACTCTACTAGTGACTTTCTACCTAAGAACCCACTTAGATATGAGAACACTACTCAATCCCCTAAAACACTCAAAGAACAACCTCTTTGAGATCCCTTGATCTTGCTTCCTAGCTTCGATCAATCAATAACTCTCTATTGCTTCACAGCTTCTAGAGAGGACAGAAAATTCAACACCTATTCAAACCTAGAATAGTGTGATTACAAGTACTCTAAACAAACCCTAGACTCTAAGCCTCCAGCTCTTGATCTTCAATCTGTTTTCTGTACCTTCTTCCTTGGTCTTGTGCGCTTTATATAGCTCCTTGAATTTGGATTGGATTTGTCACAATATTTGATCAGATTTGTTAATTAAAAACTGAATCTTTTAAAACATATTTTATCCCCAAAATCTTTTTAAATCTTCCACCTTTTAATTCTCCAACAAACCTGCAATCAAATCTCCCATGTAACAGAAAATATCTAGCCCAAGATATTCTCATCCAACGAGTCAACACTCTCCACAATTCCAGCTAATACGCGACCCTAATAACAACAAGCCCATGCTGTCATTAGCTTCAGTTCTGCAGGTCTGATGTTACAACATCACCTATGTGACATCAGACACCCACTTCAGCAACTAGCAACCTTAACACAGCCCAGTGTTAAGTGCAATGTTATGACATCAAGCCCATGACATCAAACATAGTTACCCTTCACAACTTAGTACAGCCCAGTACTAAGACTCAATGCTGCAACATCAACACCATGACATCAGCATTGAACACCTTGTTGTTTTACCAAAATTCCAGCCAATCCAGGAACTTACAATCTCCCCCTTTGGCTAATTTTGGCTAAAATAATCTCTGCATCTTCAGAGACTTCAGCAGCGGAATATCTTCAATATTTTGAAACTTCAACTTGCAGCAGTTTGACAATCTTCATATAGTCTTCATTACTTGATCTGCTGCAGCACCGTCTTCATTATTGACAACAGCCAATTGGTACTCCCCCTCAAAAACTTGAACCAGCATCACAGCTGTTCAGTAGCTCACAATGTGCAGCACATCTCCCCCTTGATGTCTGCATTGCTGCACTCTCCAATTACTATGAATTCTTCACTAGCAGCTCCACAACTATGTTGTCTATACTCCCCCTCCACAGCTGCATCATTACTTTTCAACTAAACACCTTTTAGCAGCATTTATCTCCCCCTTAATCTCTGCATCACATCAGTAGCATATGGCAATAATACTCTTGACTATCTAGGCTACTATTTTCTCCCCCTTTTTAGCCATAATTAGACAATTATCCCAATAAAGTTAGTCCTAAACTAGCCCTCATTGTTAGCCTCACAGTCAGCAAATAGGCAAAACAAATCATAGAACAAAAATAGGTGCAAAAACAGCACAATATTCAAATTACACAGCAAGCACATTTAGTGCAAAACAACAAAACAAGAAAACTAAACTACTAACAAACAGCAGATGGAATTCAGTCCTCATCAGAGCTGGTTTCATCTGCATCCTCATTACCTTCATCTGTATCTCCATTCCCATTATCTTTCTTCTGTTGCAAGTTGATGATCATTTGCTCAATCTTCAATTTCCTGACAGTGCTGGTGCTGATAATCATGTCAAGATCATTGCAGGTTGCCTTTAATTCTTCAATCAGCTCAGATTTGGTACTGCCCTTCTTAACTCCAACACTTGATGTTGCAACAATGTCTGGAACATGACTCCCAACAAACAGTTTGGGATGCAAAGATAGAGCTGATTCCCTCTTACAAGCAACCTCAGAACTGGTTAAGATTCCAGGATGTTGTTCCAAGATCATTCCACAGATAAGGGAAGGGAATGATATAGGCATTTTGATAGCATTGGTAGCACCATGTTTCACCACTTGATCGAATATATAGCTTCCATAGTTGAACTTGACCTTTTTCCCCACAGCATAGATGAACCTTCCTAAACCCACAGTTATGGTGGTTTTGTGGTTAGTAGGTACCCAGTTAGCAGCACCAATTCTGTGCAAAATAGCATACTTGATGCTGAGTTTGCTAGCTGTCAACTTATTCTTCAGAGGCCACACCTTAACTTGCGTGGCAGTGATCTCTCTACACACCTCATTGTCAGTTACCTCCAGCTCACACTCCTCTTCCTCAACTCTTCCTAGGTACCTATTGACAGTACTAGGAGAGAAGTCAATGCACTGTCCCCTAACAAACACCTTCCTGTAGTTCACACTTCTATTGTCAGAAATGTCTGTGGGAATGTTGACAACGAATTCCTTAACAAGTCCACTATAGCACTTGGGAAATCTGGTCACAGTTTTTAGTAGACCAGCACCATGAATCAGGTCCATAATTTCTTTCATCTGCAAGACATCTTTTCCAAGCTCCCTTTCTAGAGCTAACCTTCTTTGGCACACAAACTTCCATAATGAAGCACTGCTCGCATAGTGGAAAGATATGTTGTCCACTGGCACTTCAGGGACATTCTCAGAAATTCTCTTTAAAATAGTCTTTCTGACTGGTGTGATGTCATGAACATCTTCCTCAGCTTCATCCTCAGACTCAGATTGTTCCACAATCTTCCTCTTTCTTGGAGTCACCTCAACCTTGCTCCAGGCTTTAGTTGGCCCAACTCCACCCCTTTTCTTTTTATCACCTGAAGCTCTCTCCTTTTCTTTCCTTGTTTTTAGTCTTTTTGCCAAACCAGGCACAGCTCTTCCGATGACATCATCATCAGATAAGTCTTCAACATTAATCACATCAGTGCTCTTTTCTCCTCTCGGAGCAGTCTCATCCTCCCTACTAGGCGATGTTCTGACATCCTTTTCAACATGAGTATTATCTGCCTCCATTTCAGAATCTTCGATTGCGGATACTGCTAATCTGTGAAGATCTGTATCAGTAGGCTGCATGTCACTCCTTTCCCTTGTACCCCGCTTACCCTCTATCCTTTCCTCAGCAGTTTATGGAAACAACACACTTGTAACAACTTTCATGGTTTCGGAATCCTTAAAGACAGTGGTAGGTCTCTTGGGAGTTAGTTTAGCAGGTCTTACAGTACCTGATTCAGGATAGATGGTGGAGAGGGGCTCAATGTCCATAGGCTTGACTGCTGACCCTTCGTCTGTGCAAACCCAGGCTTTTCCTTTTGCGGAACCCTGAATCTTGGTTGTAGAAGCCATGACTCCAGTTATAGAAGGTTGATTCTTGGAGATGAGAACGTTGATTCGTTGAGAGAATGGGGATTCGGAGAGTCGAGATGTTGCTGTACCGTCAAAGGGGATTCTGAGGCTGAGAGCTTGATTAGCAATGACTTGTTCCCTCCATAAATCCTTTCCTTTTACACATTTTGAATCAGGACTCATTAATTTTGAATCACTTTTCAGCATCCTGATGTCACATTCTGATGTTATAACATCATTAGTTGAACCACTTTCAAAGGAACTCCACTGATAGCAATTATCTCTGGTTCTGACTGCTTTCATGATCACTTCATCCTTCTCATTTGTCACCAGACACTCATCCTTTGAGTAGCAGACTTTGTACCCTTCATCACATAGCTGACTTATGCTGATCAGATTAGCATCCAATCTTTGGACAAGCATCACACTGTCAAGAGTGTGTCCATCAAGATTTTTCACTCTTCCAACTCCCTCTACAACTCCTTCTTCTCCATTACCATAGACAACCTTGTTAGCATGCCCAGACATGATCTCCACCAAATACTCCTTGGATCCAGTCATGTGCTTTGAACATCCACTGTCAAAGTACCAAGTTCCTTCTTCTGCTTCTTTGTCAGACAACCGAGCCAATAAGCACTTCCCCTTCTCCTTAGGTACCCATTGTTTAACAACTTTGGGCTTGTGCTTTCTCCCTCTATTTTGAGGCTGAGGGTATCCATGCAGCTTGTAACAAAAGTACTGCATGTGTCCATACCTTCCACAATAGAAACATCTGATTCTATCATCTCTGAAGTGGTTAAACCTTCTCCCACCTTGATGATAAAGCTGTGGCTGCCACTCATAATGTTGTCTTCTCCTTCCAGAGTTAGCTTGTCTTCTATCGTGCTGATGTCTTTTACCATAGGTAGACTGTCTCCTGAACTGACGATGCTGTCTTCTAGGCTGTCTCCCATGGTGATGAGGCTTTCTTCTTCCGTAGACATAAGGCACATCATTGTTAAATCTAAAGCCATGACTATACCCGTTGACCTGATGTTGAGACATCTGATGTGACATGCCCTGTTTGAACCTAGCAGCTTGCATGCTCTTATGGTATTGTGGGGGCATATACTGACTAGCTCTTTGGGGCTGCTTTCTCTTCTGATATGGACCAGTCTTCTTCTCAATCCTCTTAGGTTGTGAAACATCAGCTTTCTTAGGAGTAGGATCCTGCACCTTTGGCTGATGTTGAGACAATGGTTGAGACATCTCCACTTTGGTTCCTGAAGTGCTTGCTTCAGTAGATACTTTTCCCTCAACCACAAATCCTAATCCAGTCCTGTCTCCAGCTATCCTTTCCGTCTGAAGAATCTTGTCAAGAGTGTCTGTACCACTGTTCAGCATCCTAACAGACTTGGTCATTTGATCAAGATGAGCTCTTACTAGCACCACTTCATTTTCCAGATCAGCTTTTTCATTCTCAAGCTGAGCAATCTGTTCCTTGTGACACTTGTTCTCTTGACAAATCTCAGCACTTTTAAAACACAGCTCTCTGTAGGTTGAAGCTAGCTCATCATAGGTGACTTCTCCATCACTATCATCATCAGATTCAACAATTCCTGTCAAAGCTGTAACATGCTTTGCTGACTCACTTTCATCTTCGCTATCAGTGTCAGACCAGGAAATTGTCAAGCCTTTATTCTGCTTCTTCAAGAATGTGGGACACTCTTTCTTGACATGTCCATACCCTTCACATTCAAAGCACTGAACACCTTTATCTTGGACAGTCTTCTCTTCATCTTTCTCTTTTGACTTGCTGATGTCAGAGGAGATGTTCTTGACATTAGGCCTGTAGTTATAGTTCATCTTCTTAAACACTTTGTTGAACTGTCTTCCTAACATAACTATAGCCTGAAGCAGATCCTCCTGGGACTCATCATCTTTAGCTGCTGCAGGAGTGGAGACTAAGGCTATACTCTTGGGCTTCTTTTCAGGTTCTTCCTCATTCAGCCCAAGTTCAAATGTTTGAAGAGATCCAATAAGCTCATCAACTCTCATCTTGCTGATGTCTTGAGATTCTTCAATGGCTGTTACCTTCATCTTATACTTCTTAGGGAGGGACCTAAGAATCTTTCTTACCAGCTTCTCTTCTGTCATCTTCTCACCAAGAGCACTGGATGCATTTGACAGCTCAAGAACACTCATGTGGAAGTCATGAATAGTCTCATCTTCCTTCATCTTCAAGCTTTCAAACTTAGATGTTAAAAGTTGAAGTCTTGACATCTTCACTCTAGATGTACCTTCATGAGTAGCCTTCAAAATATCCCAAGCAGCCTTAGCAGTTTCACATGAGTTGATCAGCCTGAATATGTTCTTGTCAACCCCATTGAAGATAGCATTTAGGGCTTTTGAATTCCCAAGGGCAAGCTCATCTTCTTCCTTGGTCCATTCTTCTTCAGGCTTAGGCTTTGAGGTGCCTTCTTTATCCTTGCCAGCCTCATCTTTCTCACATACCTCTGGAGCTTTCCACTCTTTAATGACAGCCTTCCAAGCTCTGCTGTCTAATGACTTTAAAAAAGTAGTCATTCTAGGCTTCCAATACTCATAGTTTGAGCCATCCAAGATAGGGGGTCTGTTGACGAATCCTCCAACCTCTTTGTCCATCTTTCACCAGAAAGTAACTTCCCTAGATCTCACCCAGAGACAGACAGGATGCCTGCTCTGATACCAATTGAAATTCTGGTACCAGACGTGTGATGTTAAGGTGCGATGTCACAACAACACACTCTACAATAATGGACAGAATAAGCAACAGGAAAACACAAGGAATTGTTCACCCAGTTCGGTCTAACTACCTACGTCTGGGGGCTACCAAGCCAGGGATGAAATTCACTACTTGTAGATATAATTTACAGACTCAACACACCAGTTGACAATCTCCTAAACTTATACTCTACTAGTGACTTTCTACCTAAGAACCCACTTAGATATGAGAACACTACTCAATCCCCTAAAACACTCAAAGAACAACCTCTTTGAGATCCCTTGATCTTGCTTCCTAGCTTCGATCAATCAACAACTCTCTATTGCTTCACAGCTTCTAGAGAGGACAGAAAATTCAACACCTATTCAAACCTAGAATAGTGTGATTACAAGTACTCTAAACAAACCCTAGACTCTAAGCCTCCAGCTCTTGATCTTCAATCTGTTTTCTGTATCTTCTTCCTTGGTCTTGTGCGCTTTATATAGCTCCTTGAATTTGGATTGGATTTGTCACAATATTTGATCAGATTTGTTAATTAAAAACTGAATCTTTTAAAACATATTTTATCCCCAAAATCTTTTTAAATCTTCCACCTTTTAATTCTCCAACAAACCTGCAATCAAATCTCCCATGTAACAGAAAATATCCAGCCCAAGATATTCTCATCCAACGAGTCAACACTCTCCACAATTCCAGCTAATACGCGACCCTAATAACAACAAGCCCATGCTGTCATTAGCTTCAGTTCTGCAGGTCTGATGTTACAACATCACCTATGTGACATCAGACACCCACTTCAGCAACTAGCAACCTTAACACAGCCCAGTGTTAAGTGCAATGTTATGACATCAAGCCCATGACATCAAACATAGTTAACCTTCACAACTTAGTACAGCCCAGTACTAAGACTCAATGCTGCAACATCAACACCATGACATCAACATTGAACACCTTGTTGTTTTACCAAAATTCCAGCCAATCCAGGAACTTACAATATTTCATATTGCATCACTATCACTCTAGTCGGTCCTGTCCCCTAGTGGTAGAAGTCCTCTCAATCGAGTTGTTAGTTCTTGCCTCGTCAGGAAATACTGTGTCTGAACAACCTCGCTTCCAGTTTAATTCTGGAAAGAAGTTGGTCCTTGACCACTTTGATAACTTGAACCTCTGAAAAGCCAGAGAAAACTTTCAATAAGCACCACTCTTCGCCATTGAAGATGATATCCTTGATTTCCCGGATTAAGGAAAATCCACAGAGAAAGCCTCGTGATCATAGATTCGACAGCACGCCAGTTTTGCTCCGAAAAACCACTGATGAGAAGGTCATTGGCACCTCAAAATTGGATCCCATCATATGGCATTTCTCCGGGAAGATCCCCAAGAAAAGTATGATGTAATATCCCCAATCAGAAGCAGTCTCTCAAGAGACTCGCTTTCCCCAGTAGAAACAAATGGCGTCTCCAACAGAGAAGTTTGTACAACTCTACAACTCAGACGACTAGGTTCCCCAGCAAGTCTGACACCAAAACATTTCCTACTCAAATGGCATCTCCCCAGGAAAATTCGGCGAGAAGTTTGAAGGAAAGCCGCTACGAATAGCGTCCCTTGTCAGTAAAGTTTATTGACAAAAGAACCTAAGACCAGTTCCTCGGTAGGAAACCAGGATCGAGGGGAAGTTTAAATCAGAAACTAAGACCAGTTCCTTGGTAGGAAACCAGGATCGAGGGGAAGTTTGTTTCCACAACTGAGACCAGTTCCTTGGTAGGAAACCAGGATCGAGGGGAAGTTTAAATCAGAAACTGAGACCAGTTCCTTGGTAGGAAACCAGGATCGAGGGGAAGTTTATTTCAAAAGAGACTGAGACCAGTTCTTGGTAGGAAACCAGGATCGAGGGGAAGTTTACCTTTTCTAAGCATCATTGCTTAGCTAAAGAAGATGAATGCGTAAGCTACCATTCATAACCACCATCAAAATTTCGGATATTCCGATATTTAATCCTCTTGCACCCCGAATGCCCGAATCCCTTCGTCATTCACACCTTCAGGTCCAAGAAGATTAAATAGGGGCATCTGTAATACCTAAAATTTTGACCACTTAGATTTCCCATCATTTTGAAAATCATCATCACAATGTGGATGAACCATCATGCTTCATCAGTCTCCCCAAAGATGGGTGAGCATCCAATACAATCAAAATTAGGGTTTCAAGCCCTCTCTGAGTGCTTAGACAAAGGATCAATCAAGAAATGACATGATCTTCAACTTGTCTAATCTCTTAAATATCCACAATGGATCAAAAAGGACTCCCACTTCAAGGATTAAGCACAAGGCTGCTCCCTTCTAGGTGGATCAAGTCTCAAGATCGACAGTGTCACCAAATTAGGGTTTTGGTCGACCAGGGCCTCCAGATGGAAATTTTCATCTGGGCACAAGGCAATGATCCAAAACATGACCTAATATACTTCATGGAACCTCATGAACCCATGCATCAAGTCAATTTTGCCTCAGGGGATGCATTCATAAAAAATCAGGAATTAGGGTTTCTTGACCTAATTCACCCCTAAGTTGACTTTTGGGACAAACCATGAGCCAAGACCTCAAGACATGATTTGAGGGTCTCTAATATACCATATTGATCCATTTGGAACCATGGATTGATCCAAGAAGCTTGAGCAACAAGTCTCAATTTCATCTGCACCACAATTAGGGTTTTAAGAGAAAAGTCAACTGTAACTTTGACTTTTGACCAGGACATGCTCCCAAACCCTAATACATGATTGAATATACCCTATGACACCCATGGAACATGTCCATCAAGTTTGATTTAGGTCAAGGACATGATTTCCTGAAGAATTGCACAGTTTGGAATTCATCTGATAAAAAGTCAACTGTGCACAAAAGTCAACTTTGACTTTTTGAGATTTTTCACCAAAATGGATTTTTAACCCTAAAATGATGTTAATGTATGATTTGAATCATCATTCATCAAGAAAAATTAAGAAAAGTGAGATAACTTGTAAAAGGGATAACTATAAAACTTAGAAATTTTTCTAAGTTAAAAATAAAGTGGCAAAGGTACCAACTTTGGAGGACCATAACTCCTAAACCACAAGGCCATTTTTTCTCATCCAAAGATGGATTTGTAGCCCTCATTATCACCTACAAAAACTTCAACTACAAGTCATTCCAATTCATTAAGGATTTTGAGTTATGGAGTGATCAAAGTGGCTGAAAAGTGAAAATGTCACTTTTTCCAACACTTAGTGAAATTTTCACTAAGTCAGATTCTGCCTCACTTTTTGCCAAATGTAGGGGGATTTTTCACTTGGAATCAAAAGAGATCAAAACCAAACTTGTTCAAATAGTTGTTGTATCATGTAAGAGCTTTCCAAAATGGCCAAGAACATTGTCAAATTCAACCTACACCATGAGATACAACATTGCCAAGTTGCCTTGCTGAAATCTGTCAAGGCAAGGCAGAATTTGCAACTTTGGTCGATTTGCCAAAATCAGCCAAATTCAATTGCTCCTATCCACTTGGACACCTCAGAGGATTGAATCTAAAGGGGACAATCACTGAGCCAAGCCTCCAAAGTCCATGGAACAAGAAATAGCATGTTGAACCTAGAGTTGCCAAAATAGGGACAAGACTCCAAATTTGGAATGAGGCATTCAATGAAACCATCAAGGTGGCATGGACTGAGCCATTCTCATCTGAAATCAGTCAAGACTTATCCAAGACCAAGGGAACCAAAGTTCTGTGCCCTAACCTCTAGTCAATGGCTAGAGGAGACTTGGATTTTCATTTGCCAACATTGGCCAAACCTACTTACCAGCTGCCATGCACTATTCCTTGCAAAACAAACTTGCTCTACTATAAATAGAGCTCAATTGTGGTCAGTTTGAGTACACCAAAGCCATCTAACAGATGCTTTCCTCAAAATCTCTTCTTTCACTCCAATTTTGCCTTCTAAGGCAAGTCACTATCGGGTTTTGAGTTTGAGAGCAATTCCAATCAAACCAATCACTCACACACCTCACATACATCATATAGAAGTGATCCAAACACTTAGATTACTTCTGAAACATCAATTTCATGAAATCACCAGCTGGTTGCTCAAGGTTTTAACCAAAGTGCAGCTGAGGTACCACAAAATGATCCAGCCAATTTCAATCAAGTCCAACCATCCAAACACAATCCATAGGGTGTAGGGAAGCTGTTCAGATCATCACCACTCATCTGTAACACCTCCAAATCAAAAATCACTTTGAACTTGCTGTCACGACTTGGAGGTAAGCACATACTTGGTCATCTCTCAATCTATGCATATTTCCTCGCACAATAATTTGGCCATATGTTCATAATCATGCATGTAATGTTTTCCCTCAATTAATTGCATTGTTTGAATCGTGTATCAAAAATCCTAGCCTTCATGCAGAAATTAGGGTTCTTGAGGTCTCTTCGTGATTTCTTGTTGTATGTTTAATTTAAATGAAATTAAAGTACATAGACATGATCGTGAGGTTGAGGCGAGCATAATGATATGTGGATTGCATGATATGATTACGTATTAATGGAGATTGGATAGAAAATGCAAATCTGAGAAACCAAGAACACGCGCGTGTTCTTCAGCTTGTTCTTGGCGCCATTTTTAGAAATTCAAATATTTGAATTTTGTGATTTTGTTTAATTGATTCAAAAATTAATTTCTCTCTGAGTTTTAATGATTTTGAGTTGATTCTTTTTTTAATAATTCACAAAAATGTTAAAATATTTTATTTTCACAAAAAATCCCAAAAATATTATTTATTTCATATAATTGATATTTTTGCAAAGAATTAATATTTTAATTGTTTTTGACATTTTAAATATTTTTTCTACATTGATTTTGCAACTTTTAATGCTTTCTAATTATTTTGTAGGTCAATACTTAATTTTTGAAGCATTAATCCAAGATCACAATTTGTTTTCCATGTGTTAAACAATTTTTGATCATTTTAATTGAATTTTTATTCAATTAAATACATTTTGAAAACAAATTAGGGTTTTGGATTAATTCAACCCTCATAAATCATTAAAAACACTTTGGGCCTCTATTAGAGTGTAAGACCCAATCCTTTTTTGACCAAATCATCTTGGGCCTCACTTATTGTATAAGTCCCGATACCGTCAAAAAACAAACGGCGCGATCGTCGCCTTTTCAAAAATCACATGGGCCTACCCTCGAGTAGTAAGACCCATTTATTTTTCTTTCAAAACTTTTTGGGCCTCTTGAGAGAGTGTAAGACCCATCCCCCCTTGTACAAAAAACTTTTTGGGCCTCACTCATTGTATAAGTCCCTCTGTACAAGTAAACGGCGCGATCGTCGCCCGTTTAAAAATAAAAATCATCTGGGCCTCTCCTTGAGCTATAAGACCCATTCAAAACACTTTGGGCCTCTATTAGAGTGTAAGACCCAATCCCCCTTTTAACCAAAACATTTTGGGCCTCACTTATTGTATAAGTCCCTCTGCGTTAAAAGAAAACCTCGGCGCGATCGCCATTTTTAAACGAAAAATCATTTGGGCCTACCCTCGTGTTATAAGCCCCTCTCTTTTCTTTAAACCTTTTTGGGCCTCTTGAGAGAGTGTAAGACCCATCCCTTTGTACAGAAAATCTTTTTCGGGCCTCAGTCACTTGTATAAGTCCCTCTGTACAAATTCAAACAGTACGCTCACTGATAAAACCCTAGGCCTCTCCTTGAGCTGTAAGCCCCAAATCTTTCTTTTTCAAAGCACTTTCTCCTTTGATTTTGAATATACTGTTGTTTTCAATCTTTCTTTGTTGAACAACTAACCAAACAGCATGGAAGCACTCCAACCGAGTAAGTGGTTATCGCTTTCATTTACTGCTTTCATATTATAAACTGTATTGTGGGGCTGCTCACTGTAAGTCTCCTTTCATAAACTCATATCTACTGTGTAATAATAGTATAGATATTTCGAGTTTCCCCGACAACTACGTCTAGAACTAGGTGACGCCGTTTCATTTATTCGTAGAAATAGACGCCTAGATCCCCAATAGGAGCACCAGATACAGTCTTCTCTTCGGTTGTCCTCCTTAGGAATCGTCAAGAAGCTCTACTCCCCAAGATGAATGTATTCTCCGTGAATGGCATCTTTGAGTTTCTTCCAAATTCTCGAACTTACCTGACTTGATCTATTCCTTGTGGATAGCTTGCCTTGAATGTCTCGGGGTTTGGGTACCCACTACGGTCATAATATTGGACCTTAACTAAGGAACCCTCTTTAAAAGCTAAAAGTCGCTGGATAGTAAACCTCGCACGTTTACCAGTGGTTTTTATCTTTAAAAGAGTTATCTCTCCTAATGGAAAGGAGATGATAGACCCACGGGCTTCTTAAAAGCATCGGCCTCCTCTTGGGCATTGTACAAGGACCCACAGGCTTCCTAAAAGCATCCCCGCCTCCTCTTGGGCTTAGTACAAGGACCCGTCGGCTTCTTAGAAGTATTCACAGCCTCCTCTTAGGCTTCGTATAATGATATCTTCCTCCGAGAATTATAGCCTCCTCTTGGGCTTCGTACAAGGACCTCTCGGCTTCTTATAAGTTTCCAGCCTCCTCTTGGGCTTCGTACAAATTGTCTCGACGACCTCCTAGAGGTATAGGAACAAAACCTAGTCATCCTCATAGAACCGTCCTTTCATAGAGTCTACTACTGTTTCTCAAAGCATAGTACAAAAGAAAAAAACTCTAGACTTGGACAGTCTAACTTCCTTGAGTCTCAAAGACATTCTCAAGTGACCCCTTCGTTAAATAGGAAGGGAACCCGCAGACTCGGACAGTCTCAATACCCTTTGGATTTCCCGTTTCCTCAAAGAGAAGGAAATATCCTTGATCCTCAAATCAAATCCCTGAGTACAGTGTTGCTCATATAAGAACTGATTTTCTCTTTTAAAATCAGTATATTAGATCTGTCACTCAACTGAAACAAACCTTTAGCCTCCATCTCGGGCTTCGTACGAGATACAAAAACACTCTCTTGTTGAGTATCAAAGACTCTCTTGTTGAGTCAAACTTTTAGCCTCTATCTCGGGCTTCGTACGAGACACAAAGACTCCCTCGTAGAGTCAAACAAACAATCGCCTCCATCTCGGGCTTCATACGAGATACAAAAAACTCCCTTGTTGAGTCAAATAGCCTCCATCTCGGGCTTTATACGAGATACCAAAAGACTCCATCGTCGGGTCAAAAACTTTTAGCCTCTCTCTCGGGCTTTGTACGAGACACAAAATAGCCTCCTCTTAGGCTTTGTATAATGATTTTCCTAGCGGAAATTAGCCTCCTCTTAGGCTTTGTATAAGAAAACCACTGGTTGATCCAATCAACCTTTTAGCATCAAAGTTGTGCCTCGTTCACAGTACACAAACACCAACAACTCCTTTCCTTTCATCTAATCGCTGTAAGCGGCAAGCCTCTGGATCATCTATATCCATGCCACTGTCCCTCTTTTAGCATGAGAAATTCCTAAGGAAAGATGGCATTGCTCTACACTGAGTTAAAGTCTTCTCCTTCAGGTTAAAACCCTTTCTTCGGAAATTATGGCATTGCTCGGATCTGCGTATCCCAGTTAAAGTAATTCTCCTTCCCCCTCTTTAGAGATGACAAGTTCTCTCTAAAGTCAAGGTCATTCAGCTTCACGTCTTGGGCTTTGAACAAGACACAAATAGACTTTTCAGCTTCACATCTTGGGCTTTGAACAAGATACAAATCACCTTTCGCTTCACGTCTTGGGCTTTGAACAAGACACCAAAACACCCATTTCCTCTCATAGAATAGGAGGAACTACGAACGCTCTGATTTCCCTGTTTCGGTAAACGGGAATACGTAGACATAAGATCGAAAGAAAAGATCTTAGCGAACGCAATCAACAAAAAACCCAAATCCCATATCTCCATCAATCAAAAGCAGTAATTCAAAAGCATCAGTCCTAACATCCTAATCCTTGTTCCCCGCCAGAAACCTTCTGTCTAGATAAAACAGTATTGGCGAAAATACAAATAACCAGTACAAAGGCCCCCCCACATTGATAGCATTCGTAACCTAACAGACCGCTGTTTAAACTCAGTATGCAAGCAGGGTTAATTGGAGACATCTATTTCCCTTCCTTATTCAGCTCACAATAGGATAAAAAATGAATCGACCTGTAGTCAAAGCTCAGACCGCAGAGAGCGACCAGCGCTTAAGAACCGCGTCCAAAATCGCTCGCTACAGCTACTACCATCCAATTCCCAGCGCGCTAAAGATTGCGCTAAGCGCGAATGAGAGTATTTTGTTAGTCAAAACTTTAAAATTCTACATTTGAAGCATCTCTCCTGGCTCAAACGGGTCCATACTTCAACCATGCATTATTACCTATAAAAATAGATGAAAAACGATCAAACTCACTGAGATGTACATGAAAATGCAATACATACAACAATAAGTAAACTATCTAAAAAGTACACAAAACGGGGGATTATTAACGAAAAAACAACGAATCAAGACAATAAGTGCCAATTATTCACACTCAAAAGTAGTACAATTTAGCACTTATCATGTAATTTAATGCAACTGAATGTGGTTTTCCTAGGGAAGACCATCTCAACCTCTTTTCTTGCACATGTCCTTGACACGCGAAAACCTTTCCATTTCCTGCAACAGATACTCCATCAAGCGAGTATGTTTCTTGTGATATTGGTCTTTTCATTTCTATAAAGGACCTTGATATATTTTCCAGAAAGGTGTTTATGTGGGTCAATGGGCGAGACAACGCCTCTTTGATAACAATAGGGGCGAAAGGTTCCCTTCACTTCCCTATATCATGGCCACTTGATCCTCAATTCATCAAAGGGATAAACTCTGTTCTAAATAAATAAAGAAACACAACTATGACAGGAGTCACGCCTAGACTACAAAATACTATCTAAAAAGCCTTGAGTATGCCCCACATGTTTGGGGTAATCTAAGAAGGGGAGACGTTGATAGCAATCCGAAAATTTGTTTCAAAAGAAGTGAACAAAATCAAAACCTTCAACTCATGAATAATAGGAAGGTGGACATAAAAATAAGGAGCGGATGAGTTGCTAGAAGTATCCATATTCACCCTTTCCTTCTTTGAACAAAGTTCCATGATCACTTCTTCCCCACGACCTATGTGGGAAAATATAATTCCATGATGAAACGTATCAATCATATCCACAATAGAATATAGAGATGAAATATCTTAAATGTGAAAAAGTTTAGTTTTATTTCCTATGATCAATGGGGGCAGAGATACTGAAGACAAGATGTTTTCACCCTGATATATTTTTTATTGGAAAAAGAGAAATAGGAAAGAATAAGAAAAGAAAGGGTTCTCAAAATAATATATAGGAAACCTAATGGCACAATTCATACATTCATCTAATGATGTAACTGCCACGAGAAGCGGGAAAGTCGTTACACATGGAAGACACATGTACGAAAAAGAGGATACATTTATTTTCCCAAAGAAAGCCATCATGAGATGCATTAAATGCCACACATGCTCTTTTTCCCCACTAAAGCCCTTAAGCTTTCAATAGTGATTGACTTTTTGACATCTTGGAGTATAATCAAAAGAAATAGGAAATACCCCTCTATAATGCAATCATATGAGGCATAAGAATGAGTAGTTGCCTTCAGCTGAAAGACTCGCCCCAAGCTGAGGGGCTCACCCTTCAATAAATAGTCGCCTTCAGCTGAGGAACTCTCCTGTAGATGAGGGACACACCCTTCAATAAATAGTCGGCTTCACTTGAGAGACTCGCCATAAGCTGAGGTTTCGCCCATTTAGTGAATACGACGGTATCAACTAGAGGACTCAGTAGAAGTGCGAGCAATGTACCTCGAACAAAAAAAGGGTCTTAAAAACACTTTATCCTTAGTAAAGCTCTCGTGCTCGAGGGACTATGTAGTGTTATATTTGTGAGTGTCATAAACTAGGTCTCCTTCGCCCGAGAGCGGTATCTCCTAGGCGATGGCCTAAAGACTCGTCCTTGGTACTAATGACATGTGTAAAGTCGTTGGTCAATGGAAAGAAAGTCCACCATTACTCCCTAAAAGTTAGGTGGTCAATAACTTCTCCTGATCAGGAGGGAGCAGTTGTCGCCATTCAGGGTTACCCAAACCCTAGGCCCAAAATACCTATACAAATATCTCTCATAAGGGGAGAATGGACAAATCTTAAGCCATACAAGATCACACCACATTTACGCTTATACCTAAGCAAATATTTCAATAATAGAGTGTCTCACCTCATTTGAGTAGGACACCTAAAATCACCACAAAACACTAGCGTCAAGGGTTTCTCGCCTCCGTGGGCAAGCTCTAACTACCATATAACGTAATATACCTACAAAGGCCTCTGAGTCCCCCTGCCATTGCAGAAGGAACATGCACACCTATATTTTTTTACCCGTTCAAAATCTAATGCATTCAGCACCGACATTGGCAGAATATTGAGCCTGGACAAACACCCCATAACATGCTTCTAAAATACCTCAATCCTACCATGTAGCGCAAATCATCTTATGTAAGAGAATTGTATGAAGTCACGTAGGCAATGGCCAAATTTTAAAACTTCATTCTTGGTACCAAGTTTATCATTCATACTGATTAAAAAGCTTAAAATTCTTGACGTATCAAACCATCCATACACCTGAGAAGCAAAAGTGGTTACACAAGTTCTTGGGTTTTGATTTTTCTCGACAAAGATAGCATTGCAGTGGATTCACTGTCTCGTTCATTCTTTGCTATATCAAGCACCTGTTAATCCTTTTATTAAACAACAATGCATGTGGGGTACTTGTTTGGATCCATTGTTTTACATGGATAATGGTGTTTTATACTTAAAACAGAAAGTACCACCTAAGAGTCCCTTAGTTAAAACATTATGAAAGGGTTCCATTCCTCTATGTTAGGTGTTCATTCCTGTATAGCTCGAACAAAGGCTAGAGTTACCTGTCTTCCTCCTTCAATGACTTCACTGTGCTCATGCTAGTGGCTGACCCTTTATCCAAGTATACTCACTTTGTCTCTATCAAGACTGAAGCCTCAAAGTAGTTGAAGCATTCCTTACAATGTTATGAAACTATATGGTTTCCGTAAGAGGTTGGTTTCAGATCGTGATAAAGTCTTTAATATATCTTTTTGCCAACATTTGTTCAAACTTAGTGGAACCACCTTGGCTATGAGCTTGGCCTAATACTCTCATTCCTATGGACAAATTGAGGTAGTAAAAAGTTCCCTGAACTATAATTTCGCTGTTTTGATAAACAAGTACCTCAAAATGGGGCTTATAAAAAAAAAGTACCTCAAAATGGGCAAAATTGATTGACTAGGTAGAATATTGGTACAATTCTTAATTGCAAACTAGTATTGGCATGAAACCTTTTAAGGCTGTTTATGGAAGATTTCCACCCACTTTGATAAATCATGACACTAAAACAGTCGTGATTCCATCCCTCCAGGAGATGTTAGCAGAAAGAGACACCACCATCAAAATACTAAAGCACAATTTACACAGGGAGCAAAAAATGATGAAGCATATTGCAGATATGAAATGTAGATTCGTTGAATTCTAGTAGGGTGACATGATTTTAGTAAAGCTCTAACCATATCACCAAAATTCAGTTGCCTCACACCGCAACCAGGAGCTTAACATGCATTACTTTGGCCTTTTCCTTGTCATTGAGAAGTTAGTTGATGATCTGGTCATTGATCTCAACGACAATTATCTTGTCTTTAAGTGATTTCGTCGATGAAGAAACAATGTACCTCAATTATGAGTATTTTAACCACTTCATATATCATTAAGTACTATATGTGGGAATGCTGAGCTAGTAAACAAAGAAATGCATACATATAAAGTTAAGCAAAGAAGACAAAATGTGTGAATAGATTGATTGGTTGATTTTTTTTTTTTTTTTTAATAAGCTAAAATATATTAATAGGGGATACAATAGGGGTATCCCAACCCGTATACATCAAAACGCCTCTCTAATAATCAAGGCCTACAAAAAATCACTAGGGTAATTTACCCAAGTGTAATAGTTACAATTGAGAGCACTATTGTGGCTCTTTCCTAACCACCACCAAGAATATACAAGAATACGATTCGAAATCGTGTCATAATCTCAAATCTCGTCTCTAAATAAAATATTGTTTCTAGATGACCAATTGATCCAACAGATTATGAGCCACATACCAACAACACTACTAACTAAACCATTAATTCTAACACACCCAGATACCCAACAAGTTAAGTGGTTCAGCATACCTCCCACTATAATCTCCGGAATTCCCAGCCATTTACAAGCGAATTGCCATATCAGTCTTGTCTTGTGACATAGGAATAAAACATGCTCCACACTTTCCTCCACTAAGAAACAAAAGGGGCAAGATTTTTCGTGTCTGTTGGTAATAATTCCTCTACGGGCAAGATTACCTCGAGTTGGAAGTCTCTTATGTAGCATCTGCCATCCGAAAACTTTCACCTTGAATGGGATTTGTGCTGTCCAAATAAGTTTGAAAGCAGCTCGCAACTCCTCACCAAATATCCTGTCCGAGGGAGAACTAATTACCTGCATAAACTCGTAAAAAGACGACACAGAAAAATTATTGTGATCATTAAGTGACCATTTGACTGAATGTTCTACACCTGCGCTTGGTTCAAATTGATCCAACAAAGAAAACAAGTCGTCCCTCTGTGTCAAGGCTGTTACAGGCAGATTAGAATGAAATAAATTAGCATCCCAGTACCACTTACCTCCATCCCAATAACCATTTTCAGCCACATTACTCTCCTTATTCACTGCATTAATCCATAATTCTGGGAATAAATCCACTAAAGCCGTATTTCCAGCCCAACAAGAACTCCAAAACGGAACAAATTCACCACAGCCCAAGTTGTATGAAATAAGATATGTTACTTTCCTCCCTTCAAGTAAAGACAGCTGTACGAGGTCTCTCCACCATAAAGAGGGAGCTACAAGTTGTTTCGAACATTCGCCGGTATGAAGATCACTTTGGTAATTACGGTACCTTGTATCAATTAAATCCTTCCACAAAGTGTTCTTATGTCCCAGCATTCTCCAAGTCGACCTAAACATTAACGCAGAGTTCAACAATTTTAGATCCTTCACCCCTAAACCGTCGTTTTCTTTCTTGTTGCACACCGTAGCCCAAGACACCCACGCCACTCCCTTTTTAGACACTGTACCATTCCACAAGAAAGACTTTTGTATTGAAATCAAGATACGAATAACTTTAGCAGGTAGCTTATAGAAAGACATGAAGTGAATCGGTAGATTAGCGAGGACCGAATTGATCAATGTTACTCGACTACCCATGGATAAAAACCGACTTTTCCAAGAGTTCAGTCTGGAGCGAACTTGTCAATCAACGGCTTCCAAAATGATACTAAGGTGTGGTTTCCTCCAATATAGATTCCTAAAAATTTGAAAGAACAGTCAAAATTGAAAAACTTACAGGATAGGTAATTTCCCGCAGCCGATAAAAACAGTTCGTCCACTCCAACGCCATACAAAGAACTCTTATTGAAGTTTATTTCCAAACCCGATATGAGGTGAAATCCTTTAAGGATAATCTTAACTGCTAGGATGTTTTTCCACGAGCCGTCTCCTAGAATAACGGAATCATCTGCGTATTGCAATAAATGGAACGACACCTGCGAGTTGAACTTGAAACCTGAGAATGATTCATTTTCCACGGCTCTTCTCATCAGTACTGCAAGTCCTTCTGCTGCAATAGTAAAAAGGAAGGGAGCAAGGGGGTCGCCTTGCTTAAGACCCCTTGAGATAGGAAAATCCACCGTTGGAGAGCCATTGACCAAAACAGAGGAGAAACTATTAAACACACCCGTATCCATCCAACCCAGCCATACATTACCAAACCCCATAATTTCCATAACATCTCGTAAGTACTTCCAATCAACACAATCGTATGCTTTAGCGAAATCGACCTTTAAAAGCATAAGATCTTTCTTTGCACGTTTCGCATAGTCTATGGTCTCATTTAGCACGAGTACTCCGTCAAGTAGATTTCTTCCTTCAATGAACGCCGACTGAGAGTTTGGTATAAGAGATCCTATTTTCTTTTTCAATCTAGCTGCAAGAATCTTCGACACAACTTTATAAACCGAGCTAACAAGTGATATGGGCCTATATTCCTCCAAGTTTTTAGGATTCTCTGTTTTAGGAATAAGTACCATAAAGGAGGAAGCAAACACCTTGTGTAATTTGTCTCCCTTGAAAAATTCCAAAATGCAATTCGTAAAATCATACCCAACAATACTCCAACACTTCTTGATAAATTCGAAGCTGAAACCATCAGGACCTGGACTACGGTCGTCAGCGCATTCAAAAACAGCTCTTCTTATTTCTTCTATCCCCACCTCAGACTCTAGCTCATCACTGTCCACTTTAGAAAGGCTCTTGAGCCCTGCACCACCCACATACGGATACGGTCTGGAACTTCTAGAAAACTTCTTAGCAAAATGTTCTTTGGTAGCCTGCTTGACCCCGTGCACCTCCTCCACAACTATGCCATTCACTCTAACAGAATTTATAGTGTTCAAGTTGATACGGTTTCTTAGTGCTGCATGAAAAAACTTAGAGTTAACGTCGCCATCAACACTCCATCTTAGTCTGGATTTTTGCTTTAGGATGCTTTCTTTAATTCTCAAAGATCTCCATAAGTCATCTTCTGCACAATTCCTATTCTCCATAACTTCTGCAGATATATCTCCTCTTTTTGACATAATAAGTTCTTCTATCTCATTAATAGTACATGTATCTGACTTTATTTTGGTGTCTACCCAACCAAATACGTTAATATTCCACCAATGAAGTTTCACTCTAAGGTTCTGCATCTTTTTGGCCAAAATGAAAGAAGCCTTCCCTGATACCTTGTACTCATCCCATTCCTTTTTAACAAAATCCTAAAAACCTTTATGTTCAAACCAACATGACATAACCTTGAACGGTTTGGGCCCCCAATTCGTATTTCTCACAGAAATCGACACCGGCCTATGATCCGAAACATCTCTGTCTCCAATTTTTTGGCTCGCCATGTTCCATTCATTAAAAACTCCAGGAGTGACAATGAATCTGTCGAGACGGCTACACACCTTGTCTTTCGCTTTAAACCAAGAATACTTGTTGCCACTCAGAGGTAAATCCACACAACCAATCATATTTATGAACTCTAAAAACTCTTCCATATATCTTCTATTGAAACTGGAGTATCCTATTTGTTCAGAAGGACATTTAATTGAGTTAAAGTCACCACTGAGAATCCACTCTCCAGGTTCCAAGCTGTTTTTAAGATTAATGAGGTTGGACCACAGCACCCTTTTCTCCACAATGTTACATGGGGAGTATATGTTAAAGAAGTAGCATCCCGTACCTCTTCAATATGCTTGCAAACCTAAATATCCCTTGCCTCTGTAGATGCATATAGGATCCACTACCCCAACTTTCCATATAGTTATCATACACCCTGAAAGGCCATTAGAACCAGCTGCAGACCATTGGCACAGACTGTCACCCCATAAACTAACCACCAACTCATCATTCATCGTTGTTCTTTTAGTTTCCTGTACAAAACAAATTTCAGCACCAACCTTATTTATCGTATCTCTAATTTTCCTGCGCTTTAAAACACCCCCACACCCTCTAATGTTATATGTTACTATATTCATATATAACCAATAGCTTCCTCCTTCTTCCCTCTCTTCAAGTTTCTGTCAGCAACTTCAAGATTTCTCAGGATATTCTCAAAAACTTCATCGTCCTCCACAGCTTCAATTCCAAGACTCTTGATAGCCTCCCAAACTCTCGAAGGAAGGGATTCTAGTTTCTTTTTAATCCTTGAATTATTATGGAAGAAACCAGAGTCACTCAAAGAGATATCACTCGATCCAGCACCCTTAATGATAGGATCACAAGCCTGTTTTTCCTCTGATAAGACAGTTTGTCTCTGTTGCTCCAAAACAGTTCTAGATCTAGATGTAGAAACATCAGCCCTCAGGAGAGTAGCATGGTATGAAGGTTTGAAAGGAATTTTTAGTCTCTTGTAAATATCATCTACTAGTATCTTCTTCTTCCTCAAAGAAGGCCTCTTTCTAGATGCATCATCCTTATAGTCATTATCACCACTCAGCACGTTTGGGTGAGAAGATACCTCAGCTTCATTAGGCATGTCACCTCCTAAAGATCTAATATCATCCCCTGCCATCGAAGACATCACCGTATTGGCATCACTTTTTGATTTCAGGGGAGAACAAGTCTCATGAACCTGGCTAGCAGCTCTTGTATGATAGTAATCACTGATTCCACCCTCTCTTGCTCCACCCTGCAAATTTGGCACATTTCTATTCAGAGATAGGATTTGATTCTCATGTTGGGTTTCAGCTTCACTTTCCACTTCCCTACACCAACTATTGCCCTCTGAACCCACCTTCCTAGGTAACACTCCTTCAACATTGCTTACTTCCAAATTGTGGTCTTTAGAAGAGCTCCTTATCTCACCTGAATTTGATACAGGAGATATAGTCTCTGGAACTTTGAACTGAGAGCTAAGAACCCTAGAAGAACTATCCCAAGACTCCCCTTCACCATCCTGGTCCGACTCAGAAAACACAACTTCTGAGCTGTCTTCGCCAAAACAAGAATCTTTCGCCCTGCCTTGATCCCAAGTATACGGTCCAAAAGAATCCTCCACTATCTTTATTCTGTAAACCATGTCATTCACGTCAAAGTTAACTACCTCGTTAAGACACATAGCAAATTTTGTCCTAACTAGGATTCTAGCCACATCCAGCCTCGTATGTTTCCTTGTCTCCTCATCCATCTTAATAAACTCCCCAGTAGTAGCAGCTAAGAATTTGAAAAAGTTTTCACTCCAAACATGGCAAGGGAGACCAAAAATTTTGATCCAAGTAAGTCTCTTTTGGTCTACATCATTAGGAGACCAAGGACGAATTTCCGAGAACCACTTAGAAATCCAACTGCTATCTTTAGAAATCATCTTTTGGATATCTCCCGGATAATCTTCTTCTAATAGGCAAAGATTTGCCCCCATAGGTGTTATTTTGATATTGAAGAAGCCTTCCATTTGAAACGCGTCCAATATCTCAACAGCTGAACCCGGGCTCTCCAATACTCCAGTGAATGCCTGCTCAAACCTCTCAATCTCTTCCTTGTTTACCATAAAACTCAAATGAGCAAAAGAAGGTTTGTCACTCATATGGCATTGGTTCACAGAAGTTTTAGCCCCACAACTACTTCGTACTCCCTTAGTAATCTGAGCAAAAGACACCCCTTTATCCTTCCTCATACTAACCAAAGGTTTATAAAACTGCCCACCAACGAATTTCTTAGTCTGAATCCCATTTTTCTTATATGGCAAACCCCCATCAGTCTTGTACTCCCTACGAAATCTTGGCAAGTTGGCAAAAATCTTATTGCCATTAATGACAATATTGTCTAGACTAATGGCCATAAGATCTTCGTCATCGACTTTTTTTAATCTTACGAACCCAAACCTCTTGCCCCTGATATCTAATCTTTCCGGAATAAAGACTTCCAATATGAAACCGTAATCCTTAAAGATATCATACATTTTCCTTGCATCAAATGAATCTGGAAACTCTGTGAAGAAAAAAGATGAAGCTTCTTTCCAGTCAAGATCTGTGACCTTACCTTTGTTATTTTTCCAAATCGACATTATCCCCAGCTTCTGATTCCGATTCTTGTTATTCCTTACTTCCACCCATGTTCCATTGTTATCGCCGGTGCCATTATATAACCCCATCGGGCACCTCCAACAAAACCTAATACCAGCAGAAGGAATACAAAACAGGTATATCCCCAACCGCGACGGAGAATCTATTTGCCTAAAAAGAGAAGTGTTCTTCTACGAGCTACTCCCCGAACAATATAGATCAAGACCTAAAACTTCAGCAAATCAAAGACTAAGAGGAACCCAGTATCAAGCGACTCCTTACCAAGGCCCCTGAACCCTAAAGCCAGGAATTTAAGTCGAAGATAAGGAGAAGATCAACCAGTATCCACCTCGTACCATGATTTTAACGTAATATTGATGGGTTGATTGAACATGTATAATAATTTATATTTTGTGTTATTTATAAAAGAAACTATTATCTACATATAATTTTATGTCCTACCAGACATAAAATTATGATCTACATATAAATTATGTCATTGAACTATTTAGGCACATAATATGGGAATGTTTCCCCTACTTTGAGATATATGGCACCACATGTTTAACTTAAAGTCTTATATTTCTATGTTTGTTTGGTTGATTCTATTTCTAGTTTGCAATTTCTTTATTGCATTTTGAATGAATGAGTCTAAGGTCTTGGCGACCGTGGTAGACTCTAATAAATTTAAAAAAGATTTGATTGACTCATATTTTGAACTAGTCTTCAATTGTGGAGAATTTACATGTTCTTTAATATTTTGATTTGTAAATTTCTAAGTGACATAAATTTTTAAATGAAATAACGGTTAGAAAATTGATTGTAAATTAAATGGTTTGAGGTTGAAATTGTGAGGGAATTATTTCTTTTATAGTATTTCAAGTACTTTAGAATGTTTTAGAGTTTTTATGCAGGAATATCTAAGATACTTCATCCTTCTCGAATTTGCACAAAACTGATGAAAACTCGAATGTAGCGAAGAGAGTATGCAATTTATTCTAAAGGATATGCATTTTTTTAATGAATTTTCTGAATCCATAATGCTAAACTTATAGGTGCACTATTTTGCTAAATGTTTTTCAGCAATATTTTTGCTAAATGTTGCACTATTTTGCCAACAATAGCACTTTTCAAACGTTGTATTGTTTCGCCTATAACGCCAGTTTTCAAACATTGTACTATTTCGCATTATACAACATTTCACAAAGTATTGTCTATTTTCGAATTGAAAATACAGATTGTCTATTGCAACACTCATAAATGTTGCCTAATTTTAAATTCAAATATTAACCTTCATTCATATATTTTCTTATCTTTTACACACTTAAAATTATTAATTATTATAATTTACAGAAAAAACATCATGGAAATCCTCGGAATATTTATCTAGACATGTTGATGGGAGGAGATCAAGAGTCAAGGCAAATAATAATAAAAAAGACGGATTAAATCGGTAACTAAAAACCAAAACAAAATACAAACAAGCATCATTCACCTTTCTTCAAATCTATAAATTCGTAGACCAGCCTTACTATGAAACACACAAATTTAACCATAAAGAAAATGGAGAGGACACAGAGAAGTTTAAGCTTGTTGGTGCTGTCTTTCCTGATCTTCGGAACAGTGTTAGTGAGTGGCCAGAGTGCTAACAACGTAAGAGCAACATACAATAATTACAACCCTCAGAATATAGGTTGGAGCTACAACACCGCCGGTGTTTACTGTGCTACCTGGGATGCTAACCAGCCCTTGTCATGGCGTCAAAGATACGGTTGGACTGCCTTTTGTGGACCCGCCGGCCCTCATGGCAGAAATTCTTGCGGCAAATGCTTGAGGGTATGTGTGTCTTTTTAAGTTAGTTTCTCTTGACTTGTGCATGGACTTAATTAAGATTAACTAAGATCGAGTTCAATTATCAATTATAATTGTTGGTTAATATTAAAGTTGAATTAATAATATTGTGGTGAGGGCGTAGGTGAGAAACACTGCGACCGGCGCTTAGACAACGGTGAGAATAGTGGATCAGTGCGACAATGGTGGGTTGGATTTGGATGTGAATATGTTCAATAAACTGGATACCAATGGTCAGGGTTACCATCAGGGTCACCTTACGGTTACCTATGTCTTTGTTAATTGCTAATGCCAATGAATCACTCTTTGTGATGACAAGTTGTTTTACGGCCTAATGATATCATAAATAAATATATAAATAACACAAGGGTGCAACTTGGATGAATTTATAATTGTTCTTATTTATCCCTTACTATTTGGAATACTTGCTATTTTAATTTCATTTTCTCCTTCTTACTCACACATAACAAGGGGTCTTGGAAAGAAATTAATTCTAAGTTATGCAAATCATTTTTTATTTCATCATTAGATCATCTTAAGATTTTAGGTGTCATGTAGAACTTAATATCTTATATATATATATATATATATATATATTTCCTATGTATAAAAAATTATTACTTATAAACTGTTTGAATATAACTTGAATTAAATAAAATATTGTGAATAAAACTTTAAATATTCCAAGACTATGAAATGTTTAAACCAAACCAATATTATAATAGAAATAAGGTCAAAAGAGTTAAACATGTACTATCTATTAAGGATGGAGAAACTACCTCAGTTTCTCGTGGGCCAATGTTCAAAATCAATTGAAAATCTCAAGCACTACAAATTTCCTTTGGTTTTTGAGCACTTAATGCAATTGTGGATGTTAGAGAATTATGATGCCGGAATAACAAAGTATATTTAATTTCTTGAACACCAAAAAATTTATAAGGGTAGAAAAGAAGAAAAAATTCGAACAAACGAAACCCTATTAGGGTTCATAAAGGAAGAGAAAAGAAAAAGAAGAATAAAAAATTGGTTAAATTTGTTTTACTATTCACTTTCTCAATAGGGTTCAAAGATTACAAGTGAATACCAACAATTAAACTCTCTCAAGCTAATAAGAATTTGCCACACCTTATGAAGAGAGACTAGTATGCTATTTATAATAAACCTAACATACTAAACTAATGAGCTTTTTAACAATTACCCATTACAAGCTAACTTAGGGTACAAGCTAACTTAAACAATTGGATCCATAACACAAGGCCCAATTCGATCTCCTACATACTAGAAAACAATTCGACTACAACATGTAGGTCTTCGACAACAGCCGGTGAACGGACTTCGACGACATGCTAAAACTAGAGTTCGATCCAATATCTCACAAATCTCCACCTTGGAACAAACTCTATAACATCAAGGAACAAACTAACTTTTTCATGCAACTTTATCAACTGCATACAGTGGAAAAACTTGCAACTGGACAATGTCTTGGTGATCATATCAGCAGTATTATGATCTGTCGAAACCTTCAGCACTTGGACTTCTCCACGCTCGATTACCCCTCTGACGAAATGCAACATCACATAAATGTGCTTGGTTTGCTCATGATAGGCTGAATTCTTCACCAGATGTATTGCACTTTGACTATCACATTTAACAGTGATAACTGTACCTTGAAGTTTCAGCTCCTTTGCAAAATCTTCAAGTCACAATGCTTCCTTCACAGCTTCAGTTAGGGCGATATATTCCGCTTCAGTGGTTGATAAGGCAACAACCTTCTGAAGTATTGCTTTCCAACTGATTGTTGTCCTAAACATAGTGAACACATATCCAAAAATAGATTTTATGGAATCCATACAACTTGCATAATCAGAGTCGATATATCCTTCGATTGCTGCTTTACTATCTTCACCCAAGGTCCACCGTAAATTAGGACTCTATTCAGAGACCCATTTATGTACCTTAGAATCCACTTCAATGCTTGCCAGTGAGCCTTTCCAGGATTCGCCTTATACCTGCTTACAAGACTTACTGCATATGCTATGTCAGGTCTAGTACATACCATAATATACATCAAAGAACCCATTATATTAGCATATGTAATGATATTCATATAAGCTCTTTCGACATTAGTACTAGGACACTGATCTATACTCAGCTTGAATTGAGGGTTTGTCGGAGTCACAACAGGCTTTGAATTCGACATACCATACTTTTCGAGAATCTTCCGTAGGTATGCCTCATGAGATAAGCATAATTTCGACTGCTTTCTATCTCTTTGGATGTCAATCCCAAGAATCCTGGATGCATCTCCCAGATCCTTCATGTCAAACTCCTTATTGAGTTCAGTCTTCACCCTCATTACATCTTCGACATTGTTGCTTGCTATTAGAATATCATCCACATAAAGCAACAAAATAACATATGAATTACCAGGTCAAAATCTGAAGTAAACACAGTGGTCGAACCGACTTCTAATGAAACTTATGCGTGCCATGAAGTTGTCGAATCTCCTATTCCACTGTCGAGGAGATTGTTTCTGTCCATATATAGATCTCTTCAGCTTGCACACATAATCTTCCTTCCCTTTTTTGACATACCCTTCAGGTTGTCTCATCAGGATTGTTTCATTTAGATCACCATACAAGAACGCAGTCTTCACATCCATCTATTCCAGTTCAAGGTCAAACTATGCCATCGAGGCAAGCAACATTCGAATGGACCTGTGTTTCACAACAAGAGAGAATACATCATTGAAGTCGACACCTTCTTTCTGAGTGAACCCCCTAGCGATCAATCTTGCCTTGTATCTCTATGACGCCACTCCTTCGATTCCTTCCTTAACTTTGAAAATCCATTTACAACAGAATAACCTGGATCCAGCAGGTTTCTTGATCAGTTCCCATGTGTTGTTATCATGAAGAAATTTCATCTCATCATGCCTTCAGCCATTCAATCTTCTTTCGACTCCTCATAACTTTCTTATAGTCTCTAAGTTCTTCGTCGAGAACCTCACTTGCAGAGATTAAGGCATAAGCTATAAGATCTGCATACCCAAGTCTCTAAGGTGGCTTGATGACTCTCCTCGACCTGTCTCTTGCTAGCAGGTATTCATTATCAGTCTCCTCATCTTCGACAGCATCTTCTGCTTCTTCTTTGACATGCTCCACCTCAACAGGAATCTCTCCCCGTTCCAGCTCTTCGTCAGCATCATCAGTTTTCTTGAAATCCATCTAAACTTCATAGAAAACTATATCTCGACTGGTGATACCCCTCCCGTAACCTGGCTCTATGCGCCATAGCCTATAAGCTTTAACTTCTTCAGGGTATCCCATGAACATGCATTTCAGAGCTCTAGGTTCGAATTTGTCTTGCCTAATGTGAGCATAGACCACACATCCAAATACTCTTAGTTTGTCAAGACTAGGTGGATGTCCTGACCAAACTTCTTCAGGTGTCTTTATATCTAACGCAATCGAAGGACATATGTTTATCAAATATGTTGCTGTTGAAATAGCCTTAGCCCAAAACACCTTCTTTAACCCAACACTAGTCAGCATGCATCTAACTCTTTCCAAAATAGTTTGATTAAACCTCTCTGCTAAACCATTTTGTTGTGAAGTACCTAGTGAAGTTTTGTGCCTTGCAATACCTGAGGCAGCACAAAAGTTGTTGAATGCCTCATTGCAAAATTCAAGGCCATTGTCAGTTCTCAACCTCTTGACCTTTCTGCCAGTCTGATTTTCGACCAGAGTCTTCCAACCTTTGAAATTCTCAAAATTTTCATCCTTAGTCTTCTGGATGAATACCCACAACTTTCTGGAATAATCATCGACTATGGATAGAAAATACCTTGCTCCTGAATGTGATTGACACCTTGCAGGCCCCCATAGATCAGCATGGATGTAATCAATGGATCCATGAGTTCTTTGTTTGCCTTTGTTAAACTTCACTCTGCAAGATTTTCCAAGTACACAGGGTTCACAAAATTTCAGCTTTTCGACTTTGTCTCCTCCACGCAGATTTTGTTTCCCCAATTCGACCAGACCCCTTTCACAGACATGGCCCAATCTTATGTGCCAAATTTCTGTCTTCGACAAAGGTTTCGTGGATGCAACATTTGTCGAACCACTTACAACTTCAACCTCAAGGGTATATAAGCCTTGTTTCTTCAAACCTCTCAAGACTTCCTTCGACCCCTTCATGACTCTTAGGATACTTTTCTCTCCTTGAAAAATATATCCTTTTCTGTCGAATTCACCAAGAAAAACCAAATTTCTCTTCAAATCAGGTACATATCTGACTTCAGTCAATAACCTTATTGACTCATCATGGAGCTTGAATCTCACAGATCCAATACCTGCAATTTTGCAAGCTTTGTTGTTTCCCAGCGGCACTGATCCACCATCTTGATCACATAGCTCCTCGAACAATTCTTTGTTTGGAGTCATGTGCCAAATGGAACCTGAATCCATAATCCACTCTTTTCTTGAGTCACCGCTTGAAACCACAAGAACATCAGATGATTCGAAGTAATCTTGAACAATGGTTGCGTTGCCATTATCCTTACCTCCATGATCTTTCAGGCATTCAGGGCACACCTTTCTTGTGTGACCCTCCTTCTTACAATGATAGCATCGAATACCAGATGCTTCGCCACTATAAGACTTCTGTTGACTTTTACCTTTCTTCTTGTTGAACTTACCATCTTTTTGCAAGAATTTTCCCTTAACGGCCAAACCTTCACCAACCGTCAAAGGTTTATGCTTCTTTTGTTCGTTCAGGTCCTTAGAATACAGGGCTGATTGAACTTCTTCAAAGCTCAGGGACTCCCTTCCATACAAGAGATTTTCTTTGAAATGAGCATGTGTTCTGGGCAAAGCACAGAACAACAACAGTGCTTGATCTTCGTCATCGATCTTCACATCAATATTTTCAAGATCAAGAATCAGCTTGTTGAACATATCCAACTGCTCAGTCAAAACTTTGTCTTCACTTATCTTGAATGAATACAAAGCTTGCTTCAGGTAGAGTCGATTCACCAGAGATTTGGTCATGTACAAACTTTCAAGTTTCAACCATAACCCCGATGTCGTAGTCTCCTTTGATACCTGTTGAAGAACCTTATCATCAAGGCTTAACAATATTGTGCTGTGGGCTTTCTCTATCATGGCCGTCTTTTCTTTTTCTGTTAACGCAACGTCCATGGCTGCCTCTCCCTTCAACGCTTCCAAACAACCCTGCTGAACCAGTAGGGCTTTCATCTTCAAGCGCCACAGACCAAAATCGTTCACTTCGGTGAACTTTTCAATCTCATACTTTGTTGAAGGAATCTTCTCCATTCTCACCGTACCAATTTGTTGAGAATTAGGATGCCGGAATAACAAAGTATATTTGGTTTCTTGAACACCAAGAAATCCACAAGGGTAGAAAAGAGGAAAAAACTTGAACACACACATGAAACCCTATTAGGGTTCACAAAGGAAGAGAAAAGAGGAAGAAGAATAGAGAATTGGTTAAATATGTTTTACTATTCACTTTCTCAATAGGGTTCAAAGATTACAAGTGAATACCAATAATTAACCTCTCTCAAGCTAATAAGGATTTGCCACATCTTATGAAGAGAGACTAGTATGTTATTTATAATAAACCTAACATACTAAACTAATGGGCTTTTTAACAATTACCCATTACAAGCTAACTTAAGGTACAAACTAACTTAAACAATTGGATCCATAACACAAGGCCCAATTTGATCTCATACATACTAGAACACAATTCGACTACAACATGTAGGTCTTCGACAACAGCATGTGAGGGGACTTCGACGACATGCTAAAACTAGAGTTCGATCCAATATCTCACAGTGGAAAAAAAAAATTAACCAATTGGAATCTATTCTAAAATCCTTCACACACGAGACAAAGCATCAATTAAAATTTTGAGGAGTGATAATCCACTAAGCTCAAGAATCCATGGTGATTTGCGTAGTACCACTAAAAACACCTGCATCCATTTTTGGTATATAACTATTTAGACTTTCAAAGTTATCTCACAATGAAGTTGTAAGGAATAAGGACCAAGTCATAAGAACCAAGATCACTAAGAGATGAACAAGAGTCCTTTTGATGCATCAGAAGAGGCTATTCTAGAAGATGAGAAAGAACCATCCTTAGGTGAATCAGAAAGTGAAGAAAGACAATAATCTTCTCAATACAAATGGAAGACTTCTATCATGACACATGCTAATGCAGAGGTGTCATTTGATGTGCTAGAAACTAGCATACTAAAGAGGTGTTTTTTTGTAAAAAAGACCATCACAACATTTTCCTCAAAGGATTAGAAAAGATAAAGAAGAGTAATAATTTAGTAAGTTTATGGAGATCCTACAGAAGTTGCACATTTGATTGATGTCATTCAAAATTTTCCTTACTACTCTAAGTTCATAAGTTCATGAAAGATGTTCAAATAAAAAGAAAGCGTGTGAGAGAATTTTCTAGTATACATTCAACTTGTGCAATGGAAGCTACCTCCAAAACTAAAGGATCTAGAAAGCTTCATTATACCTTTCAACATTGAAAATACTTTCTGTGGTAAAACTTTGTGTGACTTGGATACAAATATCAATCTCATCCCTTTTTTTTTTCATATTCACAAGCTTTGACTTGGAGCTACTAGGTCAACTATTGATAAGTGGTTTTCGTATCTATTATGTTAATTACTTTTCTTCGTTATTTTACTGTATTCGTTCAATTTATCTTCATTTTTATTATGTTTTAGGCTTGGTATTCTATTTATAGTGTTTTTCAGGCCTAAGTAAGTGTCCCAGATGAAAGAGGAACAAAGATGAGTGAAATGCAGGAAAAAAGGATAAAAAGTCAAAATTTCGCCATGCATTTTTCAGATGGCTGCTACAGACAGCCGTAACAGCTGTTACGGGACGTATATGCAAATGTCCAGTGCCCATGTATTTTTTAGACACCTATTACGGGCGACCATAGGAGTTGATATGGGCCGTAGTAGGTAGGTGCAATCTTATGATTATTCTTTCCTTCTCCGACTCTTCTATTACTGTTTTGGGATTTCTGTAATTTTTGATTTGTAATATTTTCTTTTTGATGGGCATTGAACAAAATTGATTTACTCCACATTTAGAATTTCCTATAAAAACTTATGGTTTGTATGAGTTTAGGGGATCCTATTTTTAAGCTTTCATGTATTATTTTTTGCTTATTTTAATACGTTGTACTCAACTCTCCTTAAAGCATTCCGAATTATAACTATTTTAGGTTATTTTGTTTTCAGTAAGGTTTTTTATCCTTTTATTATAAATCATCAGTTTATTTCTACAATTTATCATGGTTGTAAATTTGATTATCGCTATTTTTGTGATATTTCTCACCATGAGTGAGTAGTTCGTTAAGGACTAAGCGCCATCTCATGACGTATCCATGGAATTGTTAGAGTTCGATCACGAGAAATTTTATTTATCTTTTATTTTAAAGTCTAAGTTTTAAAACTATGTCTCTTACGAAAGTAAAGATTACTCAGGCACCGGTCATACACTGTAAAGGAATGTTTCGGTGCCCGAAGGTTGATTTTTAAACAACTGAGTATGAGTCACAAGAATGCCCAGACTTAATTGAGAAAAATTCCTTATTTTATAGATGGGGGAAAAAAAGATTTTGTGATGAATAATCCAGGCTAGCGAGAGCAGACGAGTTATTCATCTAATACATGACAACACGCTGACAAAAGTAGGTGTTGTCCAAAATTATCTATTTTTCTATAATCCTATCAAATTTTCGTAGCTGAAGTCACAAAATACATGGATATGTCTTAGCAAGAATCATGAACCCTAAGTCCTATTTGCCTTATAATTTTTTATCTCGTTTTGATTTAATATGTTTTCATAAGAAAACCAATGTTCAATCGCTCTAAATTTACACTGATAGAATATAATTCAATATTCAACAATTGGTCTTTGTGTTTCAATAACTTTTTTTTACTTTTTCACATTGTCGTATACTTGCGGCGTTTCAAGTTTTTGGCGCCGTTGTTGGGGACCAACTGTGTATGATATTGATTATTCTATTTTGTTATCGAAGAGATTCAAGCAAATTTTTATTTTTCTATACTATAGTTCTTTCGCTACCCTTGTATGAAAATAACTCATTCTGCTTCGAATCTTAACAACTACATTTTTTCCATTTTTCCTATTACAAAAAGCGTGTGTCACTTAAGTTCAGAAATAAATAAAAAAATTGAACACTATTTAACCACGGTTTTTGTCTACAACCGTTGTAATAATATCTACATTTCATTGCGGTTGTAAATATCAATCGTGGTTAAAGTTTTTTCTGATAACTAGCGAAACAACGAACCAGAGACGACAGCGATAACGATAGTGAAATCTTCATCTTCACAATCGTCGTTCATTTGAATCTTCATTCTTGATAATCTTCACTATCTTCATTTTTGGTCTCTTCGAAGTACGATATGTTTCGTACAAACTTCACTCTCTTCCTCATCTTCCTAATCCTTGATAATCTTCACCATCTTCATTCTTGTTTGATTTTGTGGTTTGTTTCTTGCAAAGCTCATATGCTTTATCCATATGCTTAAGATTTAGAGTTGTATTATTGTACTGAATATGCTTTATGTTTTGTTGTTGGATTTCGTGGTTTGTTTCTTGAAAAGTTCATATGCTTTATCCATATGCTTAAGATTTAGAGTTGTATTATTGTACTGAATATGCTTTAGTTTTTTGACATACTTTAGGTTTAGATTTTGTTGTGCCATTCAAAATATTGTTTTGATATAAATTTCATAATTTATTATGGATCGTAGTTGGATGAAAGCTGATAGATTAGGTCCAGTATATGAGAAATGAGTTCTTGAATTCCTTGAATATGCTGATCAAAATATTTATGACAATAATGGTATCTTTTATTGTCCTTGTGTTAATTGCGGGAATATAAAGAAAGGTACAAAGGATGAGATATTCCATCACCTATGTTGTGATGGTATATGTCAAAATTATACAATATGGACATGGCATGGTGAGGTGGAAAAAAATTGAAACCCTGCGTCACAAAGTCACGAAGTTGATGAAGATGAATATATGGATGTCCGTCTAGAAGAAATGTTCCGTGATATTGGAGAATCATCTTTTAAGAAAGCCCATATTTATGATACTTTATGTAGTGATAAGGACACCCCTTTATATCAGGGGCGCACAAGTTTTACACGATTGTTTGCGGTTTTAAAATTGTTTAATCTGAAAGCAAAAAATGGGTGGTTGGATAAAAGTTTCACGAAATTGCTTCATTTGCTAAAACAAATGCTACCAGAAGATAACAATTTGCATGATCGTTGTTTTGATGCCAATAAGATATTGTGTCCAATGGGTTTGAAGTATATCCAAATACATGCATGCCCTAATGACTGTATATTATACAAGAAAGAATATGAAAATTTTGATCAATGTCCGGAATGTGGGGTGTTGCGTTACAAGTTGAAGGACAATAATGGTGATGACAATGACAATGACAATGTTAGTAGGAAGAGGCCTCCAGCTAAAGTGTTATGGTACTTGCAAATAATTAAGATTCAAGAGACTCTTTGCTAATGCGATTGACGCAAAGAATATTAGATGGCATGCAGATGAAAGAAAATGTGATGGAAACATACACCAAGTAGCTGATTCTTTGCAATGGAAGAAAATTGATTCGTTGTTTCCAGATTTTGGCACTGAGCTAAGAAACCTTAGGCTTAAACTTGCCACCGATGGAATGAACCCCTTTGGTAATATGAGTACTAACTATTCTTCATGGCTTGTTCTTCTCACGATTTACAACCTATCTCCTTGTTTGTGCATGAAGCGTAAGTATATGTTATTAAGTATGATGATTTATGGACCATGACAACCTAGAAACGACCTAGATGTTTATCTTAGTCCATTAATTGAAGATCTAATAATTTTGTGGGAGGAAGGCGTTGAAGTTGATGATGCATGTTACGGTGAAAAGTTTAAGATGCATGCAATGTTATTTTGCACAATCGACGACTTTCCTGCATATGGTAATTTGGATGGATATAGTATCAAAGAACACAAAGTATGTCCTATTTGTGAATCTGATACATGTTATCACCAACTTGAGTTTGGAAAAGGACTATTTACCCTGGGCATCGGCAATTTCTAAAACCCGATCATTCTTATCATAGATTGCATAAGGCTTTTGATGGAGAGTATGAGTTTGATATCACTCTTAAACCTTTAATCGGGGATAAAGTTTATCAACGACAGAAACACATTAATGTTGTCCTTGGAAAGAGAGAAAAATAAAATGGGCAAGTTGTTGAGAAAAATATATGAAAAAAGAGGTATGTGTTCTTTGATCTTCCATATTGGTCAAGTCTCGATGTAAGACATTGTCTTGATGTGATGCATGTGGAGAAAAATGTGTGTGATAGTTTGATTGAAACACTTCTAAACATTCCAGGAAATACTAAAGATAGTAAGCAATCTCATCTCGATATGGAGGCGATGGATATACGAAAACAATTGGCTCCAATAGAAAAAGGGAAAAGAACTTATCTGCCTCTGGGTTGTTACACTCTATGTAAAAAGGAAAAGAAGTTTTTTTGCGAGTGTTTGCATGGTATCAAAGTTCCCCAAGATTACTCATCAAACATCAAGAAACTTGTATTAATGAATGATCTCAAGTTAATTGGTTTGAAATCTCATGATTGTCATGTCTTGATACAACAACTTCTACTAGTGGCTATCTGTGGTATCCTACCAAAAAATGTGAGAATAACTATCACGAGATTGTGTTTTATCTTCAATGCCATATGTAATAAAGTTCTTGATTTCAAAAAATTAGATGAGTTAGAAGATGAAGCTGCCGTAATCTTGTGTCAATTGAAGATGTATTTTCCTCCATCATTTTTTGACATTATGGTTCACTTACTTATTCATCTAGTTAGAGAAATCAAAATTTGTGGTCCATTTTATTTAAGGTGGATGTATCCAATAGAGCGATAGATGAAGATCTTTAAAGGATATACGAAGAATCACCACTGACTGAAAGCTTCGATTGTTGAATGGTACATCACAAAAGAAGCTATTGAGTTTTGTACAAACTATTTGGCGGAAGCATAATCTATAGGAATTTCAAAGTCTCGTCATGCTGACACTGAAGGTAAAGTTATTCAAGGTTTAAATGTTAATTCAATGGCTCGGGATGTAGTTATTCAGGCATATTTCTATATATTGAATAATCTTAACGAAGTTTAACCTTACGTGGCTACTCACAAAAGACTTTTGAAGAAAAAATATCCATGAATGAGTGATAAGTTGTTGTTGATTGAACATAACAAGAAATTCCTAGATTGGTTTAATAAAAGGATACCAAAAGATCATAGTGCATCCGAGACAATTAAATGGTTGTCGTTCATGCCAAAATTTAATGCGATAACTTGGACTGCATATGACATTAGTCATTATACCCTGAATACCAAATCAAAAGATAATCGTAGTACAATGCAAAATAGTGGGGTTATGGTTATGGCCGAATCCATGTATTTCTCTAGTTCAAAAAATAAAAATCCAATATTGGCATCTAGTGCGTTCTATGGTGTCATTGAGGAGATTTGGGAGATTGATTATGTTATCTTCGGAGTGCCTTTATTTAAATGCAAGTGGATTCCCAATAATATTAATGGTGTACAAACTGATGACTTAGGATTCACCTGGGTTAACCTTGACAAGGCAAATTATATGACCGAACCATTCATCATGGCTTCACAAGCAAAATAAGTTTTCTATGTGACCGACCCTTTGTACACATCGGGGAAATAGTCAATCGTTCTCCGAAGAAAAGACATTCCTAGTAGTGATGATAGTTTTGATATTCCTTCTACTACTTCTTACATAACAAAAGTGCCTACCACTTATGATGAATTTGATAGAGAGGATGTGCATGCTATTCGTATCGATCATAATGAAGGTATATTGGAAAAGTAACAAGTAATTAGTATTTTATTCTTTATTCATAATTTAATTAAGGTAAGTCATTATTTCTAAGTTTATTTACTAACAAGTATGATTTTTGAAATTGTAGGTGTTTAAAATCAATACACCAAGAGACAAGACACCAAAACACTCTAAGAGACAAATATGTGATGTTATATAATGTTTGTAGGTTGTTTTGTGCCATATTTCTTTTGATGCAATATATATATATATATATATATATATATATATATATATATATATATATATATATATATATATATATATATATATATATATAATGTTTGGTTCTTAATCCAATGTATGGATTTGATGTAATACAATACAATTCTTCATTATGATACAATTGATGTTTCTGTTCTGATATGGTTCAAAAAATACAAGTTAAAAAATGGAAATTTTTCAAAATGCAAAAAAATAATTAAAAAAAAAAAAGCATATATTTTAACCGTGGTTGTATAGTGAATGCTATCCAGAATAATATATTACACCAAAAGATGCGCGCCTGAGAATCGAAAATGAGACCTTTAATATATTACAACGGTTAGTTATAGCAACCGTGATCATATATAGCGCGCTTTCAGGATTTCTACAACGTTCATAAGACCATGATTATAAGTAGCGCATATACAATCACACCCTAGGTAACAACGGCAGGTCACACGTGATCTTATCCCTTTTCCAACTGTTGTTGTATATGTTTTTCGCAATAGTGTTTGTATTTGCAATCAACGGGTTAAAAGTAGTTCCCATTTATTGGGTGAGAGTGTTTACTATCTCTAAATTACTCTCATCCAACTGCTGCCTCATGGCCATCATAGAAGTTGTATTCAGAGATGACGTGTTATGGGAGATATAATTTATCCCTCCTGGTCGTGCCATATTATTGATGGTCGATGCTGAGGCATTATAAGGATTGTATAATAGCGATATGGCCATCACATTGTCACTAAAGGTTGACATATTTGGTTAAAGGTTAGCCATCATAGATGTTGACATACCATAAGGGTAATCTCTGCCAAAGGGTGGCATTGAGATACTAAACAAAGGTCTCGCAATTGCAGGATTATTAAGAGAATTTCCTGACTGCGGTGGGGGTGTAGCCCCATGCGATGGCATCGTTATGACTGGCGTCGTTGATACCACCGGAGCAGTTGTAACTGGTGTCGAGAGAGCTGGCTCCTCAACCATCGACATGGCTGGTTGTTGAACTGCATTTTGAGGATTGTTCTGGGGGTTGACATTATCTACAGGAGGACGAGACATTCTAGACAACGCCTTACCACTCCTTAATTGCGTACAAAACACCCAGAAAATCTCTTAAAAATAGAACATTATTTTTAAAAAATAAATAAAACAAGAAAATCTATACACAGATAAGAAACTTAGCACATGTCCCACTGTGCGTGCCAATTTTTTATGCTGAAAAATGGTAAACAACCGTTGGTCTCCAAATTAAGGGTTACTTGCAGGATCAACCAGTGAATCCTAGGACATAGTGCCAAATAACCACTTGTTTTTTATTCTCTTATGTTAACGTGACTGTTTTCGACTTGGTCGGAAGTAGGGTCTTAAGTAACTATAAGCATGTACAAATGTCGACTTCGACTACTTCAGAAATGTATAAAAGAAATGATAAAGTCTGGAGATGCTGAATGAAATAACTTGAATGATATTGAAAGTGAAAGAACTAAAGCGAAGTGAAAAGTTAAAATTAGAAACTTTGCATTGAAAGTAAAGGTTGGTAGCTCATTTGTTCTTACATTCTCTGAGTCATTCGCTCGTTTCTCTAAACGCTGATACGTTGAGTTTTTAGTGAGATTTTTTTAATACAATGAACCAACCAAATTCAACATATTGAACTCCTATATATACAAGTATAAAATAACTACTCCTAACGTTTCTATCTTCAGAGTTCGCCACATGAAGCTCTGCATGCAGCCTATCTCTGTGCTTTTTCCACGTGTCTCTTTAGAAGGAAATCTACAGGCAGTTACTGACATTCGAACGTAACACTGCGCGCCCAAATAACCGTCTTTTCGACCAATTTGCCACTGTCGTAAGAATTACGTGGTCGATGCTATCACTTAGTCGAAATGTCTCATGCAACATCCGAAAAATTCACTAAGTCCAGATTCTGGTGGAACCAAGACTTTTCATCTTTGCCCTTGTTTGCTGAAGTTTTTCCTTCGTAGAAAATCTCAAAAAACAATTGCGCAAATTCCAAACAAGATAAATTATTCTGAGTATTACTGCATGTAGACTCTAAGACACTCTACAAAAATGTTTGAAATAATATTAAAAAAGTATTCATATACACAAGTCTACCTTTAATCCATTTAACTTACAATCAATTTCTAACTATATCCACAAATTTTGTTTGCATTCAATTTCTTTTGTTGTATATTATTATTTACGTTTGACAACCTAGAATATGAAGGTGTCTTTAACTAGGTTCATTCATTCCATACATGTCGTTTGAATTTTCTTACTAGTTACTTTATTTAAAAAATACATAATTGTGTTTTTTAAAGCATACATTCACAATAATTTGGGTAAAGAGGAAATGCTTATACGCCTAACATTTTTTTAAAGTAATAAAGTAATTTTCTTTATTAATAAATAATGCTACATCGTACAAAATAAAGAAAAAAATTGACAACTTTATAAAAATATTTTTAAAATGTAAGGGTATTTAATATGAACTTTGCATACTTATCTATCCAACTCAAAAAATTTGGTAAGGTTATCTTCAATACAAAATGTTTTGAAACAACAAACAATTATATTATTTAATAAATAATTAAATATGTTAAACTTAGATAGTATTATGTGATTGATTAAAGGTACATTACTCACCTTTTAGTGATGGGTACAGAAGTTGTCCCCTTTCTAAAAACATTTTCAAATGGTGATTTCTTATCTACCCAACTCAAAAAGTTGGGTAAGGTTACCTTCTATGTAAAATGCTTTGAAAACAACAAACAATTGTAGTATTTAATAAATAATTAAATGTGTTAAAATTAGATGATATCATATGATTGGTTGAAGGTACATTACCTATCTTTTAGTGATGGGTAGAGAAGTTGTCCCCTCTTCAAATTTGTCTTGCCCCTTAATATACGTTAGTTTGACCTTAGGAGTGATCAAGTAGAAAAGTCAAACTATCCACTATATGTATTTTTCTAGAGAGAGAAAAATCAAACCACAACAAAATCAAATACAACACGCAAAAGAAAAATCAAAGCAAAAATAAAAACGAGCATGTAATTTGTTCAAATGCATTATTGGACTTGAGATTAATTATCAGCCGTAAAAAAGGACTACAGCCGAGTGACTTTCATCTTTCTCCAGGTCTATAAATTCGCACACCAGCCTCTAATGAAACACACACAAACAAACAATCACAAAACTAGAAAATGGAGAGCATGCAGAGAAGTTTAAGCTTGTTGGTACTTTGTTTCCTGCTTATGGGAACGATGCTAGTGAGTGGTCAGAGTGCAAACAATGTAAGAGCAACATATAATAACTACAACCCTCAGAATATAAACTGGGACTACAACAGAGCCAGTGTTTACTGTGCTACCTGGGATGCCAACCAGCCTTTGTCATGGCGTAGCAAATACGGTTGGACCGCCTTTTGTGGACCTGCCGGACCTACAGGCAGAGATTCTTGCGGCAGATGCTTGAGGGTATGACCACTTCTCTAACGTTGCAGCTTTTATTTTAATTAGTTTATCTGTGTAAATGTGCTAGAATTAATAATATTGTGGTGAATGATGATACAGGTGACAAATACTGCAACTGGAGCTCAGGTAACAGTGAGAATAGTGGATCAGTGCTCTAATGGTGGACTGGATTTGGATGTGAATGTCTTCAATCAAATTGATACCAATGGAGCTGGTCGCCAGGCGGGTCACCTTCAAGTTAACTATGTCTTTGTTAATTGCTAAGATCAATATGAATCACTCTTTGTGATAAGAAGCTGTACTACAGCCTAATAATACCATAAATAAAACAAGGCATATCATTTCGTTAAAAATTTCATATTTTCATTTGTGTTTTTCTTGTTAGGATAAATCTAAAAATTATACAAACCATTGGTGTTGGGAAAATTGGTAGGATATCACATATGCAAATTGAAGATAAGTCCCATAGCGACTCATAAGATTTAAGCCATTGGAATTTCATTCTTAAAGATAATTAAGTGGCAAATCGCGGTTTAAACCCGCACCCTCTGCAGTCACATGTGTTTATAATTATCAATTAAGTTGACTTAACGAATTAATTATAAAGAGTTAGAAAAAAAAAATAGTACTTGTCTATGTAATCATGATCGGACTTAAAAAACTAAAATAAGTCAATTGTTACTAGACCGAAAAAACAAATAAAATAAGAGTTCTGTGCTCGACAACTTAAAGACTCAAAGCACATATCCAAGATCTGCAAAACTCATCAAATTAATATGGGAGAATAATCAAAATATAATTTCAACCAGGTTAAGTGACATATGTTGGAACTGAAAAGAATTTTGGTTTTTGAAAGAGGGAAAAGAATTGAAGAGATTCTTGTTTAATTGATGATGATGAAATTTTTTTTGCCTTGGCATCAACATACCATGTTCAACTGTTCCCTTAATGTATTGTAGCACCCTTTTACTGCTTTGAGCTAAGATTTTTGTGGCTTCTTCATAAACCTTCTAAGCAACCCAACACTCTTGCAAACATCTGGTATGATATTGCACATATATCTTAGAGATCTGATGATTTGCTTGCACAATGCCGCATTTACAAGTTCATCATTTGTATCCTTCCTCGGCTTGCTATTGTCTCTAAAGGAGTGATTGTTTCATTTCAGTTGCTCATCTTGAACATTTTAAAGATGTCTTGAGCATACGTTTTTGGTGCAAGAAGACTCCTCGACTTGTGGTTTTGAATTCCATTCCTAGGAAGTATGACATGTTTCCTAGGTTAGACATTTCAAACTTCTTCATCAACTCAGTTTTGCACCCTCTGATCTGCACTTCATTAGATCATGTGATTAGTAACTCATCTACATATAAACGTAAAATAATTGGACTGCTCCTACCAGCATCATGGACATAAACTCCATGTTTTGAAACACTTTTCATGAACCCTACTTCGATCAGGAAGTTATCTATTCTCTTATTCCAAGCTCTTCAGGCTTGTTTCAAGCCATATAGAGTCTTCCTCAATCTGTAGACCCTCGAATCACGTCCTTTGATTTTGAATCCTGGTGGTTGAGTGACATAAACCTCTTCTTTCAATGGTCCATTTAAGAATGTTGACTTAACATCCAACTGGTGTATCTTCTATCCATGATACACTACATTCGACACAAAAATCTTGATTGTTTCAACCTTGATGTAGGTGCAAAGACTTCATTGAAGTCAATATCATGTTTCTGTTGAAACCCTCTTGCCACCAACCTTGCATTATACTTGGAAACCTCTTCACCTAGCCTCAGTTTCAACTTATAAACTCATTTTATATCAATTGGCTTCTTACTCGACCTGTCCATAAGCTCTTAGGTCTTATTTTTCCCAATTTATCTAATCTTTTTTCGCATATCCTATAACTAGTTCGAGTCTTTCGTTTCTTGTTTGAAGTCGTCTGGTTCTAACTTGGTTGTCATTGCTTCTTCTATGATATTAACTTCGGTATTAACTTCCTGATATAGAAATCTTTCATAGTCAGTGAGCCTCACTAATTCAGTTCTTGATATGGTGGATCTTCTGACATGTTTCTTCTTCTTCTTCTTCTTCTTCTTCGAGCACAGTTATGACTGCGTCTTGTTCATCTTGAGATGACAGCTTAGTCCAACCTTAGGTTTTTCCTTAATCTACTTGAACATCTCGAATGATTATTAGCCTACTATCATCCATTGAATACAATTTGTAAGCATCGGTCAAATGATAGCCTATAAGAACCATTACTTGACTTCTATCATCTATTTTTGTTCTTAATTGATCAAGTACATGCCTGAATCAAATTGATCCAAAGACCTTTAAGTGACCAAAACTTGGCTTTGATCCCGTCCAAGCCTCATAAGGTGTCTTCTCGACTATCTTCTTGGTTGGACATCTGTTTAGAATGTATATTGTTGTCGAAGTTGCTTCATCCCAAAATCTCTCTGGAGTTTCTTTAGCTTTCAACATGCTCCTGGTTATGTTCAGTATACTTATGTTTCTCCTCTTAGATATACCATTATGCTGAAGTGTATAGAGCGCAATGACCTTGTGCCCTATACCTTCATTATTGCAGTATTCTGCAAATTCTCTAGAAGTGTGTTCTCCTCCACCATCAGTTCCCAATCTCTTTAACTTTCATCCGCTTTGTTTCTCAGCATACAATTTAAACTTATTGAACTATGTGAATACTTCACTCTTTTTTTCAATGAGGTAAATCCACATATATATGGAGAGTTCATCTATGAAAGTCGGGAAATAAAATTTACCTCCGTGTGAACTTACTTCAAATGGTCCACATGCATCAGAGTGAACAAGCTCTAGCTTTTCCTTCAAATTTATAGGCAAGTCATTCTTAAATGACTTCCTTGCTTGTTTAGCTCTGTAGCTCTCTTTACATATATGACTTGGATCCTTTATCTGAGGTAGACCATACACCATCTTCTTTTGGTTGAGCATACTTAAACCTCTAAAGTTCAAGTGTCTATACCTTTGGTGCCACAACCAGTTCTTGCTTTCTATTGCAGTCGAAGCAAGTCATTGATGATCAACTAGATTGATCTCAATCTTGAAGGTTTTGTTATCTTCTAATGGTGCTTTCAGAATCAACCTTTTTTCACCATTATACATCTTCATCTGAATTGCTTCCACTTTCATGTTATACTCTTTGGCAAGTAAATTCATATGCTTGTCAAATTACTTGTCATTGAAAGCACATATAACACACTTATGATGGTAGCCTTCTGACCATTTTTCTTTAATACAACTATATTTCTTTTTCCTACTGATATAACATATCTTCCATCTGCAAATCTGATCAATTTCTTAATCGACTCATCTAACATGATCACTACTACGGAAAACCCATTTTACAACGGTTGGGAAAGATATATAATCACGCGGGCCCAGACATTGTTATGTAGAGTGTGGTTGTATATATGATACTTACAATCACGGTCCAGTAACTGTTGTAATAAATTGGAAAGCCTGCGCCCTATCACAACGGGTTTTTCAAAAGACCGTTGTGATAAAAATAATGGTCCTAGGTTCGATTCCCAGCTGCGCCGTTTTGATATTTATTTTTTTCTGGACAGCGCGCGAGATATTATAACGATTATGATATATAACTGTTGTTACATTTTCTGTAAAATTAACAAATATTATCCTACTTTTATAATTAATCCCACTTTTTAACCTATATTTTTGTTCACCATATCACAGCAGAAAATACAACTCGCATTTGTGATAAAGTTATCATAATAATATTAATTGTATCATATTCATCATATCATATAATTGTATCATATTCAATTGTATCAGAACAAACATCCTACAATTTATCAGAACAAACAACCTATAGTTTACACATTACATAACATCACATAATTGTAACTTGGTGTTTTGGTTTCTTGTCTCTTGGTGTCTTGATCCTAAAGACCCATGATTTCAAATAATTATACTTGTTAGTAAAAAATAATAGAAACTATAACATACAATTAATATATTATGAATAAAGAATAAATTATGTACTTGTTAATTTTCCCATATGCCTTTTTCATGATCGATTCGAATAGCATGCACGACATCTCCATCAACTTCATCATATGAGGTAGGAACTTGTGTTGTATAAGAAGGTGTGGACGGAATATTAAGACTTTCATCACTAAGAGGAATGTGTTTTCCTTGGAGAACGATTGACCATTTCCTCAATATGTCCGATGGGTCGGTAATATAGAAAACTTGTTTTGCTTGAAGAGCTATGATGAATGGTTCGGTCATAAAAGATGCCTTTCCAAGGTCGACCTGGGTGAATCCTAAGTCATCAATGTGTACACCATTACTATTATTTGGAACCCACTTGCATTTAAATAAAGCCACTTTGAAAATAACATAGTCAATCTCCCAAATCTCATCAATGACACCATAAAACGCAGTAGTTGCCAATACAGGATTCTTATCTTTCGAACTAGAGAAATACATCGATTCGGCTTCAACCATAACCCCATTATTTTTCAGTGTAATACGATCATCTTTTGATTTTGTATAAAAGGTATAATGACCAATGTCGTATGCAGTCCAAGTAATGACACAAAATTTTGGCTCGTACGACAACCATTTAAGTATCTCGGATGCACTACGATCATTAGATACACTTTATTAAACCAATCTATGAATATCTTGTTATGCTCTATCAACAACAACTTGTCACTCATTCGGGGATATTTTTTCTTCAAAAGTCTTTTGTGAGTATCTATGAAAGGTTGAACTTTATCTATATTATTCAATATGTAGAAATGTGCTTGAATAACTACATCCCGAGCCATTGACTTAACATTTAGACCTTTAATACCTCTCCCGTCTGTGTTAGCATGACGAGACTTTGGAATTCCCATAGAATCTACACCAACAAATAGTTTGTATAAAACTCAACAACTTCTTCTGTGATGTACCTTTCAACAATCGAAGCTTCTGGTCGGTGATGATTCTTCATATATCCTTTAAAGATCTTCATATATCGCTCTATTGGATACATCCACCTTAAATAAACTGGACCACAAATTCTGATTTCTCTTACTAGATGAACAAGTAAGTGAACCATAATGTCAAAAGTTGATGGAGGAAAATACATCTCCAATTGACAGAAGATTATGGAAGTCTCATCTTCTAATTCATATAATTTTTTGAAATCAAGAACTTTATTACATATGGAATTGAAGAATAAGCACAATCTCATTATAGTTGCTCTCACATTTCTTGGTAGGATCCCACGGATAGCCATTGGTAGAAGGTGTTGCATCAATACATGACAATCATGATATTTTAAACCATTTAACTTGAGATCTTTCATTGATACAAGTTTCTTGATGTTTGATGAGTAACCTTGCAGAACTTTAGTACCTTGCAAACACTCGCAGAAAATTTTCTTTTTCTTTTTAGATAGAGTGTGACATGCTGGAGGCAGATAAGTTCTTTTTCCATTATCTATTAGAGCCAACTATTTTCGTATACCCATCTTCTCCATATCAAGACGGGAAGTCTTACTATCTTTAGTTTTCTCTGGAATGTTTAGAAGTGTGCCAATCAAACTATCACACACATTTTTCTCCACGTGCATCACATCAAGACAATGTCTAACATCAAGACTTAACCAATATGGAAGATCAAAGAAGATGGACCTCTTTTTCCATATATTTTTTGCAAATGCCCCTTTTTATTTTTCTCCCTTTCCAAAGACAACATTGATGTGTTCTTGCCGTTGATAAACTTCATCCCCGGTTAAAGGTTCAGGAGCCTCATCAAACTTTTGCTCTCCATTAAAACCCTTCCGCAATCTACGATAAGGATGACCGGGTTTTAGAAATTTTCGATGCCCAAGGTAAACGGTCTTTTTTCCAAACCTAATTTGGTGATAACAAGTATCATCTTCACATATAGGACACACTCTATGTTCTTTGAAACTATATCCAGCCAAGTTACCGTAAGCAGGAAAGTCATTGATTGTGCAAAATAACATTGCACGTATCTTAAAATTTTCTCCTAAATAAGCATCATCAACTTCAACTCCTTCATCCCACAAGAGTCGTAAATCATCAATTAATGGACTTAGATAAACATCTATGTCGTTACCAGGTTGTCATGGTCCATAAATCATCATACTTAACAGTATATACTTGCGCTTCATGCACAACCAAGGAGATAGGTTGTAAATAGCGAGAAGAACAGGCCACCAAGTATGATTAGTGCTTCGATTACCAAAGGGGTTCATTTCATCGGTGGCAAGCCCAGGCCTAAGGTTTCTTGGTTCAACTCCAAAATCTGGAAACAACGAATCAATTTTCTTCCATTGCAACGAATCACCTACTTGGCGAATGTTTCCATCACGAGTCCTTTCATCTGCATGCCATCTAAGATTCTTTGCGTCATTCGAATTAGCAAAAAGTCTCTTAAATCCTAAAATTATTGGCAAGTATCATAACACTTTATCAGGAGGATGTTTCATACTAATATTGTCATAGTCATTGTCATCACCATTGTTGGCATTCAGCTTGTAACACGATACACCATATTTTGGACATTGATACAAGTCTTCATACTCTTTCCGGTATAATATGCAATCATTAGGGCAAGCATGTATTTTGATATACTCCAGACCCATTGGACACAATATCTTCTTGGCCTCATAGCAACGATCCGATAATTTGTTATCTTTTGGTAACATTTGCTTTAGCAATTCAAGTAATTATGTGAAACTTTTATCCGATCATCCATTTTTTACCTTCAGATTAAACAACTTTAACACCACCGACAATCCTGTAAAATCTCTGCATCCCTCATATAAAGGGGTGTCTTTATCACTACATAAAGTATCATAAATATGAGCATTCTTAAAAGAATATTCTCTAATAGATCACATAACATATCCTCTAGTTGATCTTCCATATATTCATCTTCATACACTCTTTGACTTTGTGACGCCCGATTTTCCTCTTTATCCACCTCACCATGCCACGTCCATATTATATAATTTTGACATATACCATCACACCAAAGGTGATGGAATATTTCTTTCTTTGTACCCTTTTTTATATTCGTGCAAACAACATAAAGACAATAAAATATACCATTATTTTTGGGAAGATGTTTATCAGCGTATTCAAGGAATTCAAGAACTTTGTTCTCATAAATCGGACCTAATCTATCGGATTTCATCCAACTACGATCCATAACAACTTCTAAATTTTATACATGTATAATAACATGAATGACACACCAAAATCTAATCCAAAAACTTAATCATATGCATATGCAAATCTAAACCTAAAGCATATGAAACATGTACTCTCATACTGACTTAGACATATACAACATAAACAAAGAAAAAAGGAATGAAGATGTTGAAGAATACCATACTTCGAAGCTGAAGAATCTTATGCGTGTAAGGAATTACGATGTTGAAGAGTACTGCACTTCGAAGCTGAAGAATCAAATGAACCGAGAGGGTGAATATTTGAGCATATACAACATAAACCAAGAAATAAGGAATGAAGACATTGAAGAGTACCGTACTTCGAAGCTGAAGAATTAAATGAACAAAGAGGGTGAAGATTTGAGCTCCAAATGAATGGATACGAAGAGGGTAAAGATTACGCCACCGCTGTCGTCTCTGGCTCGCTTGTTCGCCTAGGGCGTCTTATGAAAGAAATAGAGAATAAGTTTTGTTTTAATTTATCAGTTAACCCTTTAATCGCGGTTGGACAACCCAACCATAGTGGAATTGCAAGTCCTCTAACAACGGTTGGTTTACTTCACCGTTGTAAAATCATTTACAATTTATTTTAAAATAATGGACTTAAGTGACACACACTTAATGTACTCTAAAAAATGGAAAAAATGTAGTTGCTGGGAATCGAAGTTTGCTACACATCATTTATTACTACGGTGTTTTAAGACAACTGTCATTAAATTACTATTTATAAATCCAGCTACTCACTGGGAGCAAAAATTTTAACCTATTATAACGGTGTATATGAATCCGTTGTAAACTTGGCGTTGTTGTTTGCGCGTTTTGTAGTAGTAGATAAACTAACTTTTATTCCCAATCATATGGTTGCTTCATCCTGAATCTAGGTACCACATATTAGTTTATTCACCATTCGAATGAGTATTGGCCATAAGTAGCATATCATCTGAGTCACTACCTCCAACATGTCCACACTGCACCTTTTCATTATGTTTTGCTCTTGATTCCTTCTTCTTTCGACAATGTCGATCATAATGACCAAATCCTTGACAGTTGAAACACTGTACCTTTTTTATCTCAGCTTTCTTTTCTGAATACTTATTTCCCATGCCTTTCTTGGTTGAATCAGAGTGATTATTTTAATTCTTACTTGACTTCTCATCATTAGCTAGATTCTTCCTTTGTTTTGCCTTTTCTTTCCTAGAATTCTTGATGAATTTTGCATGCAGTGCTTGTTTAGCTACATTCTCCCTCTTTGAGTTCATCTACTCCAACCTCATCTCACGAGCTTCTAATTAAGCTTGAAATTCTTTGCACTTTATCTCAGTTGGGTTCTTGGACTCTTCAATAGACACTATAATGTAATCAATGTTTGCATTCAAAGATCTCAACACTTTCTCAATATTCTACAAATTAGTGATTGATTCACCACACTTCTTTATCTAGTTTGTTAGCAGCACCTATTGTGACAAGAATTATGAAACTAGATCATCGTCTTTCATTTGAGTAATTTCAAATAGCTTTCTCAAGGTCTGAAACTTCACTCTCTTGAGTTTCTCAGAACCATCGTACAACGTTTTTAGTGTATCCCAAGCTTCTTTAGTCATTTCTTCTTCCATTATCTTCTCAAAGATATTCGAATCCACACATTGGTGAATCAAGAATAGGTATTTTCCGTAATTCTTCATTTATTCCTTGTGTTCAACCTTCAGAACATCACTTGCATTCACCTCTAACAATTGTACTTCTTCATTCACGATTTCACTCACATCTTGAAATCTAAATATGATCTTCATCTGTGCAATCCACCTCTCATATTTTTCTCCTTTGAAAATCGGTCGATTTGCTGGAAATTGCGCTGTTGTTGTATTGTCGTTTTCCATTACAAATTCTCTCTGAATCTCAACCGGGCTCAATGATACCAATTTGTTGGAATAGAAAAGATATTAGGTTTTTGAAAGAGGGAAAAGAAGTGAAGATATTCTTGTGTAATTGATGGTGATGAAATTTTCTTTAATGATCACACACACGGCTTCTCACACTATGTGTTCCTTTTCAAGTTACGAAGTTATGTACAAATTACACTAAGGAGTTACAAACATGGGGTATTTATACACGATGCTAACTAACTAACTAACTTGTGCTCGAATTATTCCTGGTAGAATTCCCTACAACGGAGCTTGTGACTTTCCATCATCAATACATATTCGACTACACTTCTAAGCACAACTTCGACCTCAACACAACTATTGGTCGAAAACACAACTTAATTGCTATTCAAAAGATTTCAATTGTCAGTCGAAAACTCGACTTAGATAGAAATATTTGTAATACAAACAACAATAAATAAGGGTTTCACATATATTAAGTATATCTTCTAAATTTTATAAATGTTCAAAAATATTTTTGTTAAAAAGTTAATTTTCGAACGAATCATGTATCATGTTGTTTATATGATTTTACTCAAAAAATGATTGAAAGAATTGTTTTGAAAGTTAAATTTTGGACACTATTACTTGTGGAAAAAATCGCAGGTATATCCGTAGAAAATGGTAAATGTAGAATATTTCTACGAAATTTGTTGTGAAAACAACAATCCGCAGAAAATTCTAGAATAAAATTTGAAGGAAATTCTGATGTCTAGAGATTAACTTGTGGATGCACCTGATTTAATTTTAAACCTCTGATACTTGTAAAAGTAAAGAACAAAAATAAATTGAAAGATAAGACAAGACATAATTAAGTAGAACAAGTCGACTTCTAAAGACATATTGTAACACTACTAATTCAAAAGTCTTTAAGAATTCTTCTCCAATTGATAAGTCAAGATATTTGGTAGGAACTTGACTAAATTTACAATTAAACATGTCATATGCATCACCCAACAATAAATTGGAGTAACTAATACCATCTCGCAAACTCTTATAAAAGTAGACCTTTGAACCCAAAATCAATTCAAAGAGAAGAAGAATAACTTCGATAACTTTGACATTAACCTAATTTTTCTCACCCACAATCAAAATATCATCAACAAGTTGAATATGCGAAATCCTAAAAAGGGACTCTAAACAAATTTAAACCTTGTAAATATACCCTCTGTAACACCCCCTTCTATACCCCCAAATAACCAGGTACTAATCATTTAGGCATATATTAAAAATTTCATCAGAGTATAATTACAAAGCATGGCATAAAAGAAGCATGTCACATTATTTTTGAAATTAAAACATACAACACCTGCTCATAAAGATATGCAACCGTGGGGTAACTTGCACAGAGGAACTTTGTCCTTACACCCACATCTCAATATTTAGAATAAAAGCGGAAACATCTAAATACTGAATAACATCATATATATATATATATATATATATATATATATATATATATATATATATATATATATATATATACATATATATATATCAAATACTATCCGTCAACACGGAATCATGTTTACATAAACAATTCAAGTCAAGATACATATACAAAATGTATCACAAACTAATCATGTCATCCTAGCTACCCGGTGCTACATATCAGAGCCGACCGACCAAAAGAAATGAAGTCCTAAGCTTCACAAAAAGGCCTCCAGCAACTAATCTGCAATGCCTCATAGAGCATTATAAAACAGCAGAAGGGTAAGAAACATTATCATAATATCGATGCATATAATTATATATTTCAACATAAAAATACACATTTATTACCACATACACTATTACTCACTAATTCCATTATATAACATATATCACAACCCAAGCACATCATTCATGCACATAATCACCTATTCTCATACAATGCATACGTTTATACACAAAACATATCATTTACAATTCACTACATCCAACACAATTGCACAACAATTTCCAAAGGCTTATCATAAGCTCAATCATAAAATAAACCATTTATCAATGCATATCAAACATGCACAATACATTTATCATAAATGTACATCACCATTTTCCTCATAATTAATCAATCATGACTTTCCACATATAACAATGCAATCATAATTCATGCAGATGCAAAGAGACCGACACAACGACTCTCTATGCAAATGCATATGCGGTACCGACTCCATCAAATCTCAATACTAGTTCACTCAGGAACTCTGTTGGAACCATCGCTCGTTACATCACTGTAACTCCCCGTCGGGCCTACGATGTTCACCCACCGCTCACACCCCACACGAGGGGCTCACGATGTTTATGGATCGCTCACACCCCACACGAGGGGCTCACGACCTGATCGCTCACACCCCACACGAGGGCACACGATCGTCTATAACCATCGTTTTAGGTCCTCAGGCTATTCATACCTCATATTTTCGAGGCTCACGATGTTATAGCTGATTCCCTCCGGAACCGCCGTCACTCAGGACGCAACAACAATGCATATCATGATGCTTTACACACAAGAACTCATGACAACCAATGCATCTTCACACATATATGCAACCACAAACATGCATATATAACCAAATACAACACATTGCATTTATTTGCCTTTCGGCCATAATTCATTACCACAACATGTCATCACATGCGTTCACATCATATAACGTCATACAAGTCATACGATATCCATCTTAAAAGCACATTGCATGAAACACATCAATTACGCACAATTATAACGACAAAAGTTGACGAAATGACACTATTCCCAATTCCCGACATAATTAAATCGGTCAACAATCTCAAAATCATTTGTATAAGAAGGAACATTTTATAAGCTTTCTAATGCATCAAACCACGCCTCAAATCGAACCACAGATCAAAAGTTATGCAGAAAACAAAATTACACAAACAGCATTGTTCGCTAGGCGAACCCTCTAGCGAGCATTCGCTACCGCCTTCGCTAGGCGAATGTCCAGCGAACCAACTACCAGCTAGAAAACAGACACAAAGTTCGCTAGGCGAACCCCTTGGCGAACCAAGGCAGCAACCATCAGACCCAAAAACACCCAAAGTTCGCTAGGCGAACAACTCAGCGAACCTTCGCTGACCTGCTCGCTGGCCTTCGCCAGGCGAGTGCCCGTGCCCAGAAACGTTCATCCGTTCACCAGGCGAATGCTGGCGAGCCCTCGCTGGCCCATTCGCCAGGATTCGCCAGGCGAACCTGCGATACCAGAAATTCCCAGAACGCTGTTCTGAGTCTTCTCCCAACCCAAAACCCCATCAAAATCAGTCCTACTCCAATATACATCATCCAAACCATTACCCAACATGTAAACATCATTAGAAACACATTTATAAACACAAAATCACATTTGGATCATCATCAACAACATTTCACCAATTTAGGGTTTTCCAAAAACTCATAAAAATCTTTCCATCCACAAACATACACATACATAACTACACACATAGACAAGATAACAATGTTTCTAACCCTTACCCGGATTCCAAATGATCTAGCTCTTGTTCTTGATGATTTCCACTCTTTTTCCTCTTTTTCCCTCTTCCTCTTTCTTTCTCTTATTTTTCTTTCTATTTCCCCTTTCTCTCTTTCTCTCCTATTTCCTTCCTCTTATTCCTATTTCTTTTCTTTTATTTTCTTTTTCTCTCATTTCTATTTTTACAACATAATTCTATTTCTCTCCCAATTCTCTTATTTTCTATTTCCACACAATATTTCCTCTAATTCAATTTCTACACTTAATTAATTTTCTAATAAATTTCCTCTACAAATTACTTCCTTAATTTTCTCTAACTCATTAATAGTTATAAAATGACCAAAATGCCCTTAAGCCCAAAATTCCCGAAAACGCTCTCAAACGAGATAATACATCATAACATAGCATAAAAGCATATTATCACACCAAAGTCATAAATAGAATAATTTAACATTCAATTAAATAAAGGACTCAACAAAAATTGGAATAATCGAAATCGGGGCGTTACACCCTCCTCAGCCAAGGGGCTCAACATGGCATGGAAACCTTCAAGTGCTATTAGAAACAAGAAAGGTAACCATGAATCAACTTTGCCTCAATTCTCTTACTCAAACTAAAATTATATGTTGGACTACCATTAATAATGATAGACAACGATATTGTTCCTATATCTTCCTTGACCATACCATCCATTTATTTCTTTTAAAAATGCAGTTTAACCATAGCAACCTCAAAATAATCTCATTCTACAAAATCATACACTTTTCAAAGTACATTTGCAAGAGAATACGACATTTCTTTAATTTCCACTACAACAAATAATATATTTTATAACAAAACTTTCGACTCTACCAACAACACAACGAAGGTATAATCTCGTGGTACGCCATGTTTTACTTTTTTTTTTTAAATACCATATATTTTCTCAGTTACGAAAAATAACCGATAGGAAAATTTGCCGAGGGAACACACTTTGAATCCCAACTCTTGTATTTTATGGTTTTGTTTATTTTTCAATTAGTGCCTTTCTAGTTATTTACTTTTATTCTTTTCAATTGTCGTTTTTATTATTTTATTTATTTTTAATTTCTCTATCCCCTCAGTTGGGGTTTCCAACTGACAGGGAGTCTCAAATAGGTATTTCAAAAGCACTATTTTTTAAAAAATTTATCTATTCTCTCGGTTGGGTGCTCTAATCGAGAGGAAATCTTAGATAGGTATTTCAAATACACTTTTTTTAAATAATCTATTCCCTCGATTAAGTGTTCCATCCGAGAAGAAATCTCAGCTTTTTTTTTTTATCTGAAATTTGTTTTTCATATGGCGTTTTTTCTTTTTGTTTTTAATTTTTAATTCATCGGTTTCCTCGGTAGGGAAATCCAACCGAGAGGAAATCTCCTTTCCAGGTATTTTCCAGAACTAAACTCTAGCTTTCATTTACTTTTTGAGTTTCATTTTCATCTTTATTTCTCAAGCGAAACTGAATGATCTCTCAGGAGAACATACCCTAGGAGATTTACATGTTCATCTTCTCCATCGAAATGCCTAAACGTACATATAAACTTAGCTTCCATCATCGTGTTCAAAACATCATCGATTATTTTTTAAAGAGTATCTCTTCCAAACACGTACATTTGAAACTTCATTTCCTCCCTTCTAACACCATTAACGTCATTGATGCACCTACAAAGCTTGAAACGAGGGAAAGACAATCAAACTTCAACAAATCTTGAAACAAGGGAAAGACAATCAAACTCCAACAAAGCTTCATCCACCATTGCAGTATATTATTCATCACGTATTCGATACGCAACTCACTATATCCATGCATGTAACTTAGAAAGTTTAGTTTTTGTCGTTGTTAATTTTAGAAATTTTAGTATTCGATACGTAACTCACTATATCCATGCATGTAACTTTGATGAATTGAGGTCGTGTAAACATCCTAAGTGCAAATGTATGCATTAATTTTTTTTGTTGTAACTCGTGTTATGGAGAAGACCATGTTTGTTGTATGTGACACCCTAAGTGGCTGTATTTTGTTAATTAAATTATTTGATAATTTAGGGATTAAACTTTGCGAGGGGTATAGCCCAAAGAAAAATAGAGAGGTGGCAGGCCCCTAGCAAACTATTTGTGATGCCCTGTTTAGCTAGGGGACTTGTCCCCTCACAAATTTTTGTTTTGTGAATGGACTTTTGCACTAGTAAGAGGTTTAACCTCTAGCTAAAAACGATTTTTCTTGTAGTGCACGGTACTTCTAAAATGATAAAGTACAGATATTTCAATGTCGTAAGCTAAAAACGATTTTTCTTAATCAATCTATCTGATAGCAGAATACAATCCAATCTGCTCCTGCTTTTGCCATCTGAGCTATACCACGTAAACAAGTTTCTAGCTACCAGCAAGTCTGTAAGATCCACAACATCAATAAAAGAAGAGAATCATTCACTTCAGACATGTTTATTCTTCCCAACCCAATCCTTTCTTCCGAAGACCTTACGGCATTGAAATCGCCACCCATCAACCATTCACCATCCGAAAAACTAGACTTCGTTCTCAGGATGTTAGACCACAATAATCTTTTATCCACCAAACTACAAGGAGAATAAATATTTACCACAAACGAAATGAAGGACTAGGGTTAATAATGTCTCATTTGTTTTATAAGAAGTAATAACTTTTAAATAAAATGAAAAAGCTAGGTCACAAACCAACTCAAGAAATATCACGCCAACTAGATTGTCATATAGGGACAATTTAACGTATGTTTTCGAAATTTAACGGAAAAGACCAACTTGATTAACAAAATGATTTTTTGAAGGATTAGATAGCAATACGTTTATTAATTAAAAGACTAAAGTGAAACTTTAAATTAAATTAAGGGATTAAAAGATTGATTAATCCTACATTTTAATACAAAAATGATACTATGACACCAAAATAACACATCTACACCGAAATTTCTACCATCAACTTATACTTATCATTTTTTAATATTTTTTATCTCATTTTGAAATATGATAGCAAATACATATATACGGTGTATATGACATACGGTGTAGCAAAAGGGTGTCATTATAGCATAACTCATTTTAATAATGTTTCTGTAACTTTGGTTTTTTGAAATAATACAATATCTCGAATTTTTTTTTAATATAACTTGTTTTTTCAAAAAAAAACTAAAAAAACTAAAAAAACCAGTTTTTCAAAAAAATTTTCCAAAATGGCATGGTTTGGTAGGGACTAATAAGGGTGGCACCATATGGGATAGCGCCTCAGTTAGAAGCCAGAAGCCATCTCATATGGCGCCTCAGGCCATTCAAAAATGCCCTAATTTTTTTCAACATTTTTTAAGGGTGGGATGGCGCCTTAGTTGCTTCCCTTTTTTTTAATTTATTTTATTTTAAGAATGGAAAATAAAAAAAAAAACAACATTAATTTTTTTTTAATATTTAGTACAATAGTTGGATACAAAAAGAAAATCAATGATTGTGCCTATTTAATCGACCACCGGTCCCACAATCAGGGGCTCTTGTTTGACGTCTCTGTCTAGCACCACGAGGTTGTTGAGGCGTGGCTGGTCTCTGTGTTTGTTCAGATGGCCCTGGAGCATGAGACAAATTCTGTAGCATCTGTCCCCAATAGCCGGGGGGGTTGCCGCCGACAGCACTTCCATAATCCAGCTGCATCCCATGTTCATGTAATTTGTATGAGGGGGTTGGGTTGGTTCCATACGGTATGGTTGGCCAAAATGATGCATTGATGGGTGTTGGTATTGATGCAGTGGTTGATGTGGGGTTTGATAGTTGAAAAGAGGGGGGGTTTGTTGGGTGTATGATGATTGTGGTTTTGAGTGGTAGGAAGATGGGGTCATCATTTGTGGGGGGTTCATTTGTGGGGGGCTCATTTGTGGGGGGCTTTAGTGTGCTTCGGTAGGTTCGAATGACTCGTCAGGGCTATAGTAAGGGTTTTGTTGTTGTGGTGGAGAGGTTGGTGAATGATGTTGGGCATATTGCTGGGAGGAAGACGCACGTTGACGGGGGTCAACTAGATACATCGGCTGAGAGAGGAAAGGTTGTGTTGTGGTAACAGGCCTAAACCAGCTCATATCTAGTTCCGTTGGCCGAGCAGGTTATACAACGGGGTCTGTTAAGACGAGCTGGTGTCGCATCTCCCACTGGTGACACAACGTTGCTGCAAAGTTGGTCCACACACCATCCTTCCACTGCGTGTCGACTCTGCGTAGGTGCCACTTTCCCAAGTTGGTAGGATCCAATTTGGTGTTTTCGAAGTCCACACAGCAGCATCATTTGCGTTAGGCTGGTGGTCGAGATCGTCGTAAGGCCTCCAGACAAACTACAAGAAAAAATTGTTTAATGAGTAAGTATACAAAATGTTAGAAATATCTATGGATGAAATGTTACAAAAGTTGTAGGAAAATATACGTCGTCAGGGCCAATGTGGTCTAGCAGGTTGCGGTAGACTGTTATGGCGTTCCGGGGGTTTCTATCGTAGCTCATTTTCGGAACTGCCCACCTGAAAATGTAGTTAGAAACTGAATTAGTTACACCTGAACATATTAGTATAGGCGCATGGATGTGTATAGTCTTACCTTAATGCGTATGGGAATGTGAAGGGGTTCCGGTTTATTGGAGCTAGTGTTGGCATTCTCGACCAACCCCACGCCTGAAGGAGATAGGCGTAACCATAAAATGTACACGCATTTTTTTTGGAATTTTTGCAGAGTGCACTATACAGATGTGCCAGGACAGCTGAACCCCAACTATATTCGTGCACACTGTTAATGTTAAACAACAACGGGAGATACATAATATTTACAGTGTTTTCAGTGCTCTCTGGAAACAAAAAATGACCGAACAATAGCAACAAATAACATCTAATTTTTTGTATTATGTGTAAGGGGAGGGAATCCTCGTCTAATACGATGGAATCATGGTATTCCCTAAGGCGTTTTAAGTTAATACCTTGCCCCCTACACCTACCGTCGGATGAAGGCTCAGCTTCTTCAATCTCTAGGAGGTGCCTAACAAGTCGAAGCATAATTGGCTATTTATATTTACGGGGCCGTTGACGGTCATGCCATCTATACGGAGGCCCAGTAACATATACACGTCTTGTAGGGTGACCGTGCATTCACCAAAAGAAAGGTGAAAGGTGTGGGTCTCCGGCCTCCATCTTTCTAGCAAGGCCATAATGAACTTTGGGTCTACATGGTATAATGGGATTTTAATCACATCTCCAAATCCACATCTTGTTAGATATGATTCAGTGATAGGGTCGTGAGGGAAGTAAGCGTGCCCACGACAACGGAACCTTGAAACTTCCTGAACAAAAAAACAAGCAAAATTACTAAGAGAATAAAAGACATCAAGGTTTAATATTGTAAAACAAAATAATACAGGAAAACTTACGAAGTCTTCAATGTTTTTCGACGTTCCTCGGTGGTTGCTTCGCATCGTGAGTAAAGCCATTTTCGTAACTGGTTGTGAGATGCAAAGGTTTGAACAGAACATAAGAGAAGAAGAAGAGAGAGTAGTTTGGGATGAGATGAAAATTATAAATGCTGAGAGGGTTTTTATAATGATGTAAAGGGGGAGTCACATGAGTAGACATGTGTTCTCTTGCATGCTTCTTAGCCTTTGCAGTCTCCCATGTGTAGGCATGCTTGTGTAGTCATGTCAACAGTGGCCTGAAACAAAAATAATGGAGCAGAGGCATGCGAATGAATAGTATATACAGTGTATAGGGCTGCAAATTCATCAGCCTAGAGGCATATGAATGAATAGTAGATGCAGACTATAGGACTGCAAATTCATCAGTCTAGAGGCATGCGAATGAATAGTAAACGTTTTAAAATTAAAAAATAAATAGTTAACGTTTTAAAATTTAAAAAAAAAAAGAAAAAAAAAGTTTGAACTGAGGCGCCATCTGGAATGACTCCTGGCCTCTAACTGAGGCGTCATCCCATATGACGCCACCCTTATGGATCTCAACCAAACCAAGCTATTTTGGAAAAAATTTTGAAAAACTGGTTTTTTTAATATTTTTTTTGAAAATACAAGTTATATTAAAAAAAATTCCAATATCTCACCGTACTTATGCATCATAAATTCACATATAAATGCATTAGACTAAGAAAAATCAACACATACAAAATAAAATACTACACGCTAAATAAAAATCCAAGAAAAATAAATTCAAACACGGTAACGATTCAAATGTGTTGTGGACCTGATAATAATTATACTTTTAATAATACTATTACTGCCGTACGTGGCTTATCTTTCTCCAAGTCTATAAATTTGTACGCCTGTCTCTATTATGAAACGCACAAAAACTATAACATAACTAAGAAAATGGAGAGCACACATAGATGTTTAAGCTTGTTGGTACTTTGTTTCCTGATTATGGGAACGATGCTAGTGAGTGGTCAAAGTGCAAACAACGTAAGAGCAACATACAATAACTACAACCCTCAGAACATAAACTGGGACTACAACAGAGCCAGAGTTTACTGTGCTACCTGGGATGCTAACCAGCCTTTGTCATGGCGTAGCAAATACGGTTGGACTGCCTTTTGTGGACCAGCCGGGCCTCAAGGCAGAGATTCATGCGGCAAATGCTTAAGTGTATGACTATTATCTCATGTTGTGTCATTTTTTTAATTAGTTTATTTGTTGACCTGTGCATGGCCTTCATTATTTTTATAGTTAGTCAAAGAGAATCAGAATTGTTGATTATTTATTAAAGTTGAATTAATTAATAATAGTGTGGTGATAAATGATGCAGATGACAAACACTGAAACTGGAGCTCAGGTAACAGTGAGAATAGTGGATCAGTGCTCTAATGGTGGACTGGACTTGGATGTGAATGTCTTCAATCAAATTGATACAAATGGTGCTGGCTACCAGGCGGGTCACCTTACCGTTAACTATGTCTTTGTTAACTGTGGTGATTGATTCATTAAATTGTGTGAATGAAATACGTATCGTCTTTTATAAGTACTAGAACTGCTTCCTAATAAAACCATTAATAAGTGGTATACATGTATGGTGTATAGATGAAATGAATAACATATATATATATATATATATATATATATATATATATATATATATATATATATATAAGCAAGTAATATATTAAAAGAGTACAAAGAGTACTCAAATCTGATTACAAAAAAGCCCGAATAAGGACTCAACAAAAATTCGGGAAATTACCCACCAATTGAACCTAAGACAAAAAGAACAAGGGGTCCTTGTTGAATTCGTAAAAGTTGCAATTGAGATGGTTAATTTCACCAATACAAGCCCATCTCCAAACCGTGTATTTTACCTTCCAAACGGTATCATAAACATTCCACCCTGTTTTCCTAAAAATGATTTCATTCCTAAGCAACCAAAGATTTCAACATATCGCCAACCAAACTACACATTCTCTACCTTTCTTGGTCTTCTTGGAATTGCAAAAAGATTGCCACTCCAAGAATCTACCCTTAATGTCTTCCCCTCCATTTTCACCTAAACCAATCCACGCGGCCACCTCCTTCCACACTAACTTGGACACCAAACAAGTAAAAATAGAGTGCCTCAAGGATTCCGCTTGATTGTTACAAAAAGCACACTTAGTATCACTATCCACCGGAATGATCTTCCTTATGAACAAGAGGTCCTTGGTCGGGATTCTATTGAGAAAACATCTCCACCTAAATGTTCTTATTTTCAAAGGGACGCTCACTTTCCATATCAGCTCAAATACCTTATCCTCGCGATTGCCCGGTCCATAAGGAATATAGAAGTTATTAGCACATTTGTAAAAAGAACTCACCGAATAATTAGAATCAATCTCCAAATCCCACTCAACTCTATCCTTTTCACTAGGCACCGGTTCAAGATCCGACAAAACCAAGCGCATAGCCTCCATTTCCTCACTACGGACATGACAAATAGAAGAAGCGCCAACAACCGCAGCAGAACCCAAAGTCTGCATGCAGAAACCTTCTGCTGCACTCGAACCTGTTGCACCAGCAGTAACAGACACACTGCCAGCCGGGTTCAAAGCAGCTGCACCTTCAGCAACTTCACCTCTGTCAGCCATATTTGATGCATCCTCCCCATTATTATCCGTTTCAAGATTGACCAGCACCATCGGTCTGCAACAACAGGTTCGAAACAGAGTTCACAGTGAGTCGCGAAATACCATCAGGATCAATAGAAACAGAACCAGACAGACCTCCCCTTGGCACACCAAGATCCCACCACCTCCAAACTCCATCCGACTAACCCCTCATGCCACCGGCAAACACCTCTTGTAAGTGAGATGAGGAATAAACATTCGGAAATAAATCCTGAAGGCAACCCAATCCGGTCCAATTAGCCTTCCAAAACGATGTTTTGAAACCATTCCCCACCTGAAACGAAGAAGTAGACAACAAAATATCCCAAGGATACCTCTTAAAAAGGGCAATAGCATTTCCCCACCAAGAAGATTGAGACCTATTCCTAGTACAAGCACCATCACAATCCGCCATTTGAATGCTAATGTCTCCGTACCTTGCTTTCAAAACCTTGAACCACAAATCGTCCGAACCTTCTAAAATTCTCCACCTCCATTTATTAAGAAGAGCCACATTGAAATCATCGATTCTCTTCAAGTTTAAACCCCCTTTCTCAAGCGGGAGGCAAAGGGAATCCCAACCAATCCAATGAATCTTCCTTTTCTCCTTCGTCCTCCCCCCAAAGGAACCCACTTTAAAGTCTAGTAAGAGCCTTGCTAATTCTCACCGGCACCTTGTAAAACGAAAGTTGGAAAATCGCAAGGCTACTAAGAACCGATTTGAGAAGAGTGATTCTTCCCCCAAAACTTAAGAACCGGTTATGCCAACAAGATAACTTTTTCTCAAACTTAGAAACCAAATGAGTCCAAGTGGAAATCCTTCTAGGGTTGGAACCTATAGGGATTCCGAGAAAAGTGAATTCCTTTCTCTCCGTTCTACAAGCAAGGAAATAAGCCGCCGAATCAAGAGAGTGAGGCGGAATATTTATGCCAATAAGTTTACTCTTGTGAAAGTTAATTCCAAGCCCCGAAAGCAATTCAAATCCTCTTAAAACCGTTTTAATCGCCCACATATATCTCCAACTTCCATCACCCACCAAAAGAGTATCATCTGCGAATTGGAGAATATCAATAAAACAACTACTTTCAATAAGAACCCCCGAAAAATCTCCTAAGAGAACAAACTTCCTAACTAAACCCGCCAATCCTTCTGCTACCATCACAAAAAGAAAAGGTGAAAGGGGATCCCCTTGTCTCAAACCTCTTTCCACCATAAACTCCTTAGTAGGACTACCGTTCACCAATACCGACATCTTACTTGAAAATATAGTTGCCTCCATCCACCTCATCCACAAGTCCCAAAAACCCATATACCTCATCATAAATCTTATAAAATCTCAATTCACTTTATCATAGGCTTTCTCAAAATCAACCTTAAAAAGCGACACTTCCTTTTTCTCCTTAACCGCATAGTCAACTACCTCATTGGCCACCAAAACTCCATCAAGCATTTGCCTACCCAACACGAAAGCGCTTTGGCAATTAGAGATAATGGAGTTCAAATCCAACTTTAATCTAGCCACCAAAAGTTAAGATAAAGCTTTATAAAGACTTCCGACAAGGCAAATAGGTCTATAATCATCAAGACCCAATGGATTCACACCTTTAGGAACTAAAGTAAGGAAGGAAGACACAATCGCTTTAGACAACATCGGCCCACTATAAAAATCATTGAAAAAATTACAAATATCATATCTAAGAAAATGCCAACATTTCTTGATGAACATAAAGGAATACCCATCCGGTCCCGGACTTTTGAGCCCATCGCAACTCCAAACCGCCACTTTAATTTCTTCTTCGGTAAACGGTCTCTCAAGAGTGGTCATATCCAAGTCACTAAGCTTTTTGAAGGGTATATCTTCCAAAGAAGGTCGGTTACACTTCGGTTCCACATACTTACGAGCGAAATGATCTCTAACTTCCTCCTTAACTTCCTTAACCAACACGAGGGTCCCCCTATCCGAGTTAATGGAGCCTATATAATTACGTCTTCTTCTCTCCTTCATAATACTATGGAAAAACTGGGAATTATTATCACCATCATTGAGCCATTTAACTCTCGCTTTTTGAATGAGCATGTTCTCCTTAATTCTCAAATTCAACCAAAACCGACTAGAAGCATTCTTGCGATTCAAAATCGATTCCTCCAACTCAATTCCATTATACAACTCGGCCTCTAAATCCCCCTTATTAATCTCCTCCACACACTTATCAACTTCTAAATCGAACCTCCCAAAGACCTCATGATTCCATCTTCTAAGGCTACCTTTGAGGATTCTAAATTTCTCTTTCAACACGAAATCCCGTCTACCTTCTATGTGAATGTTATTCCACTCCTTTTCTACGAAATGCATAAACTTCTTATCTTGGAACCACTCATTGTTAACTTTGAACGGTTTCGGCCCCCAATCATAGTCGTCCACCACCAACCACACCGGGCAATGGTCCGAAACATCTCTCTCCCCAATAAACTGGTCGACCACTCCCCACTTATCAATAGTTTCTTCAGAAAGTAAAAAATGATCAATCTTACTCATTGCACCTCCATCCCCACTCTGCCACGTAAACTTATTTCCTTTGCAAGGAACATCAATTAAATCACAACTAGCTATAAATTCGTTAAATTCTTTCATCTCCGAGTTACTATAGTTCGAAGGTCTACCTCGCCTCTCACAAGAGTTAGTAATAACATTGAAGTCTCCTCCGAAACACCAATCATCATCCGCATATTGTTCCTTTAACTCCCTTAAAGTCCTCCAAAGAGAGCGTTTCGCCTCTAACTCACAAGGCGAGTAAACATTGACCACGTAGAAAGTATTTCCCCTCCAACAAACTTTAACTCCAATGTAACCTTCCCCTTTGAAACTAAAAACAATTTCCACCCTCTCTAACTTCCACAAAATGATTAACCCTCCGGATAAATCGGAAGCGCTGGAGAAAGACCAACCAACATCTTTCTTACTCCAGAAACTTCTAGCAATATCATCTTTAATGTTTTGCATCTTAGTTTCCTGTATCAAAAACATATCCTCTTTTCCATTCTTGATAATATGACTAATCCTCTTTCTCTTAATCATACTACCACCCCCTCTTATATTCAAAGTTCCGATAATCATTGAAACATATTTAATTTCGCCATCCCTACTACCTTTCTCTCTTTATCCATTCTTTCCATCTCATCAATTCTGCTTTTGAAATCCCTCTTCGGATCGTCCGCAACTACTCCCAATTTAGATAGGGCCTCCCATAATTTGCCTCCAACAGAAGGATCCATATTTTTCCACTGCCTTAAGTTACTCTTCAATATATCAGATTCCTCTGAATTATTCCCGTGAAAAGCCATTGAGTAAACTGATACATCACCCGTATCCAAGCTATTATTCCCCGTCACAGTGTTTGAACGATTCTGAAAAACCAAGTTCCCACTAGCCGAAGTCTTTTTACGCCTCCCTCTACCCTTCTGTAAAGATTTAACCCCTTTAATACCACTAGGCCCACACAAGTCTTTGAATTTGATTTTTTTAAGGATTTTTCTCCTAGGCACATGGCCCCCCACGTTAGCATTCCCTTGAGAAGCCAAACTACAACCAATAATAGTTTCTGCAGTACCTGGAACATTGGAAGAGGTAGAATGGGACCCATCACTTTTTTCAATACATGAAGTAGGGCACCTAGCCACTTTAGCTCTTTCTAGCTCACTATCGAAAGTCCCACAAAAAGGTTGCTCTTCTGAACCTATATTATGCATCCTATTCTTTCCATCAGAACACCTAGCTTCAAACATCTCCATCACTCCTTTTTGAATCTCCGTCTTGTCTCTATCAGGATTAACGTCAAGGTCGTCGCCAGAGAAAAATGAAACCATATCCCCGCCGTCTTCCCCACCTTCCCCATGACGTTCAAACGTACCACTACTTGAATCAGAAGTAAGCGAACAAAACTTTTTATCCAATGCCGTATTCGCTGACGCACGGAGAGGACCAACAAAATCTTCCCGGAGTAAAATTACGTACCTCTCTCCGTCAATGTCAACACATATTTTCTCCGGAAGATGGAAAGAAGCAGAAACACGCACTAATATCCTCGCCACATCCATATTGGAAAGATTCGCCGTTGACTCGTCGGAGCACAAATAGGAACCAAAACTACTTGCAATTTGCTCAAAAAAATCCAAGTTCCACCCATGACAGGGAACGTCATATACTCTAATCCATACAACCCTCTCATCATCGATATCATCCTTCTTCCATTTCCTAATTTCAGAAAACCATTGCTTCCACTAACTTGAACCTTCCGAAATCAAGTCTTCGATTGCTCCTTCTTCAGATTCTTCCAATAAACACAATTTAGAGCCCAAAGGAGTGACCTTAATAAGGAAAATACCCTCAGACTCAAAATTCCTCTGGACGTTATATGTCATTCCCGCGTGTCGCTCCCGAAAGATTCGCATCCAACGGTACAAACGCGAGAGTGGCGCAGAAGACACATAGTCGCCAGCAATGTGTATTTATCCCGAGAGAGGGAAAGGAAACACTGCATAAACCTGAAGAGAAAGGGGGAAAGACATGGTCATCGCAACCATAGTCCGGGTTCGGGAGTCGGTTATACGAGGGGAAGGTTGCTCGCCAAGACAATCGCTGTCTTGTGCCTACATATCCTCAATCGGACGAGAGAGGGGAATCAGAGCTAATGTAGTTCATGGGTACGACCACGAATGGGTAAGTGTTTTTTACGTGAGCGACGAGCTCTTTTCTGAAAATGAAATTTGAAACCCAACAATCCCAAAGGATAAAAAGATTTGAATTTGTTTTGTTTTTTTTAGACAGAAGTGTTTTTTAAGTTAGTTCATAACTTGCATTGCACCAAAGTCTAGGGCACAGGGACGAACTCTTAACGAATCGTCCCAAGACAGGACGCCCACTAAGCACTCTAGAAAGATGAGAGGAAGCCCCTCATTTCTCATTCCCCACGCTTAAGGCTTGTGCGCAATACACTTTATCTTTATTAAGTGTTTTCAAGAAATTTTGAGATGAGAAGAGAGAAGACCCAAAGGAAACTCTAAAGGGAAACTAAGAGTCCTAATGTTATCATGCAAAATGGCCTTTAGGTCAGGATTAGGAGGGAGCTAACCTAATGTTATCATGCTTGGATTGAGAGCCTAATGTCTATCCTACTCCGAGCTTAATCAGAAATTAAGTCGGACTAGGAGCCTTAAGGGAGCATGTGAATACAGAGGTAATCAACAAGTAAACACCAGACAACTCAATCACAAAGAGAGAATCAAATATGAAACCAAGGATTTAATCAGGAATATCCAAGTTAGAATTAAAATGCTAATTAAAATCATGATTAAATTCTAAGTAAAAAGGTTAGTCTAAGATTAAAACTAATTCTAAAATTAAACCTAAAGTTAATTCAAGTTAATTTCTAGAAAAAAAATATATAATTCTAAAGTCTAAATATAATTCTAATTAATTCTAGAAAAACTAATTAAAATCTAACTCTAATTCTAATTGTCTAAAATTTAAAACTAATATTCAAAATTAATTATCCAAAAATAGTTGGTAAAACCAAAACCAAAATTAAAAATCAATTAGAAATAAAACTAACTCTAATCTAATTAAAAGAAAATTAATTAACTAAAATTACAAGTTAAAAAAATGCAAGATGAATTCTATTTACTCTAAAACAAATATCAAACAGAGGGGGGGGGGGGTGCAGCAGCATGCCAGGGGTGCAGATAAACCAACAGGCGTATGGGCTTTCAGATTATGGACCAAAATCCATCAAATATGCAGTATACGGGGTGCAAGGAGAAAACCGGGGTGTGCGGAAATGAAAATCAAGTGGGCCTTGATCTGAGCCCAATCCGGTTCACACAAAAAACCCAATGAAAAACCTAAAAACTCAACCTCATCCAAAATTCCTCTTCCCCTGCCTCAGACTCCCCTCGCGCCGCCGTTTCCTCTCTCCGTCTCGCTTTCATACTTCGTCTTCTTCGTCGCCATCTCTCACCCAACCTTCACTGCTTCTCTCCATCAACAACCGTTTCTTCTTCTTCCCAACCTCCACGCCGTCTGCCACGAAACTCCCTTCCGCCTACCATCTTCTTCAACTTCTCCGTTCCAATACTCCTCTATCACACTCATAAAACCTCGTCGGAACAACTTTTCTCGCCGTCGTGGCTCTCTCCCTCACCAAAACCCTCTATTCCCTCATCAATCAAACAAATCCGCCTACGACATCGCAACGCCTCCACCTCCAAGTTCTGTTCGTGACTCCACCATCACCTTCGCCAACCTCTAAACATGGCAACGTTCAAAAACTCAACTCAAGTCGAAGCTCAAAACAGACAACAGACATATAATATTTACATGATGATGAAGGAGAGAAACACTTAAGAATCGGAGTCGCTCCGATGGTGTCTTCGACGATGAAACAAGGCTTCACGAATCCGGTACTATTTTCACTCTTGTTTGCTCGATCCCTTCTTCTCTTCCACTTCTCGATCTTCTTCTTCAGCTCGACTCTGACATCACCGCACGATTCACTGCAGGTTGTTGATGTTGATGAATGTGGAGAGCGAAAAACATGAAGGAGATCTCAATTCTGTTGCAATTTTTTAATTAGTTTTGAAGTATCCGTGCTATGGTTTTCTACAGGTTAATCTTGAATTGAAGATGGCAACTGATGTGATTTGCAGAAAAGTTTGCTGAAGGTTGAAGGCTCCAAGGTCGTGAGGTTTCAAGATGTGTAGAGAAGGTGAATTGATGATGAAATGGAGATATGGTGCGTGTTGGCTATGTTTGTATTGCAGTGTGTGTTGGCTATTATGTTCAGTGTGGATTGTGATAATGGCTAGGTTTTTTTTGGTTGCAGGTTCTGGAAGATTGGCAGAGGTTGGTGGAGAATTGAAAGGGATCAGAATGAAGGAATGGAGAAACTCACCCTTTTCTACTCAGTAGCAGTGATAAAAATGAAGATGAAATTTGGAGAACTCAGCGTGTGAGCCCCCCTAGGATTGTAAACAGCTGCTCTTATATAAGGAGGAAAAGAAGGATCGAGAGAGAGAGAATTTGTTAGGAGAATTTGGAGGGTAGGATGGTATTTCACTTTAGAAATTTTGTTATGAGATGAGCTGTGAAATTCTGTTGAGAGTTTGTGTAATTGGTCATGCGTTTTCTCCAGTTTTTGTAACTTTTTCTCTGCATTTTGAATCTCATGTGCTGAGGTGTATTATGGGCTCAGTTTTGAATTGTTAAAAATATGTTGTGTGCTGATTTGAAATTGTCACGGGTTTCGCACCCGCCTCTTATTCATCGCGCAATAGCATTGGGCCCCTCTTTGTTTTGTTAATTTTTTCTGTCATGTAAGTTTCAATGAATTTTCCTGTTAAGCTTCCATCTGTTCTAAATATTTCTCTGATATATTTCCTTTTAGGAAAAGTTTGTACCCTGCACTTTGTAATGTGATGTGGGGCCTGGCTTAAATAGCAATTTTGTGGCTTACTTTTGGGTTGGTGTAGTGTGAGTTCGTGTGGGTTATGAAATTGGCCAAGTGAGTATTGAATGTAGTTTAAATGGTTATAAAAAAATTGAATGTTGGATAATGGGACAAAATTGAAATGGATGAGTTTGGATAATTGGTAAAATGGATTAAAAATGAAATATGGTTATTTATGATAAAACTGGATAATAGAAAAGATAAAAATGGATATGGATGAAAAATGGTTCAGGGTGGTTTCAGATTCAGAAAAAGTGGTCATGAATTTAAATTAGAAAAATGGTTATGAGATGAAATGGATAATGAGATGGATATTAAAAATGATGTAGGTAAATTGGTTTTGAAAAATGGATATGGATATTAGGAAATGAACAATGGATTTGAAAATCAAAAGGTGGATAAGAACATGGTTTAGCAAAGGGATAGCCAAATGAATCCAAAACCAATCCCAAACTTTTCACTAGCCTCAGATAAAGTGCACACAGCTACCACTGAATAATCTTGTCACTGAAACAAAACATCTGAATCAAACATCCTCTGAATCTTTGATCAAGTGAATCCTCACATGAACCCTTGCTTGACAACCTGATGAAGTCTATAACTCAACCTTGAAAACAAACCCTAATTCACCTTTATGTACACTGATAAATCTTGAAGATGATGATTTGAACTGAGAAGAAATTAAACCTTGATTCACACCAATGAACCTCTGACCCAACGCCTTTGATAAATCCTCTGAACAAGAATATTACAAGTACCAGACTTCAAACTCTTGCAAATAGAAAACCTTTATTTAAAGAAATGTTGTAATCCCATGTCTTAGAAGACCAATGCATTATATGATTATGAGTTATGACCTAAAGATGCAAAATGAGAAAGAAACATAAGCCAGAAAAAGGTAGGGCAAATTTTGGGGTGCTACAGCTGCCCCTATTCAATCGACTTGGTCCTGAAGGTATGATAGCAACGGCTATCATGCGTTCAAAGGATTCACAGAGATTGAATACCAAAAGAAACCTGAAATTTGCAATCCTCAAAGGAGGGACGACTCCACTGGGGAACAAGCAATAAATGTTGTACTGTCACAACACAGACGAGTGTTAGCTATGTTGGGGATAAACACGGACGGGTGTCAAGGAATCAAAGATATCAGATACGGACGGGTATCGAAAAGGTACACGGACGGGTGTAAAAGGGTTCAATACGGACGGGTATCGAAAAGGTACACGGACGGGTGTAAAAGGGTTCAATACGGACGGGTATCGAAAGGATACACGGACGGGTGCAAAAAGGTTCAATATGGACGGGAATCGAAAAGATACACGGACGGGTGAAAAAAGGTTCAATACGGACGGGTATCGAAAAGGTACACGGACGGGTGCAAAAAGGTTCAATACGGACTGGTATCGAAAAGGTACACGGACGGGTGCAAAAGAGGTTCAATACGGTCGGGTACTGAAAAGATACACGGACGGGTGTAAAGAGGTTCAATACGGACGGGTACTGAAAAGATACACGGACGGGTGTAAAGAGGTTCAATACGGACGGGTACTGAAAAGATACACGGACGGGTGCAAAAAGGTTCAATACGGACGGGTATCGAAAGGATACACGGACGAGTATAAAGAGGTTCAATACGGACGGGTATCGAAAAGATACACGGACGGGTGTATAAAGGTTAAATTTATTGGGGATTAAAATGATGAACTGAACACGGACGGGCGTTATCAACAGGTCAATACGGACGGGTATTGAAATCAAAGGTTCAAACACGGACGGGCTTTGAAGAGATACACGGACAGGCAGACATCGTCAAGGAATTGATGAAGATAACACATTGTCATTGGGATGACAGAAAGAAAATTCCACCGTAGGAATACATCATCATGGGGATGACGAAAAGAAAATATGAAAAGATAACACATTGTCATAGGGATGACAGAAAGAAAATTCCACCGTAGGAACATATCGTCATGGGGATGACGGAAAGAAAATTCCACCGTAGGAATACATCGTCAAAGGGTTGGGGGAAAGGAACTGAAAACATCCGAAGGTACGAAACCTGAGCTCGGAACACATCGTCAAAGGGTTGACGGAAAGAAACTGAAAACATCCGAAGGTACGAAACCTGAGCTCGGAACACATCGTCAAAGGGTTGACGGAAAGGAACTGAAAATATCCGAAAGTACGAAACCTGAGCTCGAAACGCATCGTCAAAGGGTTGACGGAAAGGAACTGAAAATATCCGAAGGTACAAAACCTGAGCTCGGAACACATCGTCAAAGGGTTGACGGAAAGAAACTGAAAACATCCAAAGGTACGAAACCTGAGCTCGGAACACATCGTCAAAGGGTTGACGGGAAGAAACTGAAAACATCTGAAGGTACGAAACCTGAGCTCGAAACACATCGTCAAAGGGTTGACGGAAAGAAACTGTCTGCTGAGGAATGGCTTGGCATTCTCTTTTGGGATATGTCACTGTTCTGACTGAAAATCTGATTCGGGTTTCTGTACAAGGTACCAAATCTGGCTTATGCTTCGCGTGCATATGTTTGAATTTTTTTCTATGGTGTAATGCTCCATACATAATGGAAATGCTACGCGTTTGAGGATGAAATGCAAAATGTTTATGATATGCAAAAGAGACCCCTCCAGCAAAATAAATGCTGAAGAGAAGAGGCCAAATCCGCTAGGGATGACGAACTGAACTGTCTCCGAGGTTACGAACCCTGCCGAGGAAGTCACACTGACCGGCCTTCCTGATATAACCACTGCTGAAGATGAAACCCGAAGAGAACTCCCACTCCGTTGGGGATTACGAATAAACCTTGAAGATGGACCCCAAAGATCTGTTACGGAAAAGGTGTCAATAACCATTGGACTTTGAATCTGTTGGGGATGTCAACCACTGTTAATTAAGCCATTGAGATGACTATCACCTGCTTGGGGAATGAAGTCAATAACAGCGAACCTGCTGGAGAATATCATTGAACTTGGCCTGTAGTCGGGGAAACACCCTTAACCTGCTGGGGAATATCAGCCATCACCAATAACTCCGCGACGGTTGATGATATCCACTCTGCTAGGGGACGACATTAAGCTTACTCCTCTGCTGAAGACTTACTTTCTACCCTTACTCTATTGGGGAGAGAAACTCTACTGGAGACGTCACGTGTCGACCATCAACATGAACTCTGCAGATGTGATATGACCAAAAGATGCCCTGATACAACATAGCCCAAAAAGGAACCTGTCTTCGAGAGGTCTCATGAAGATCTTATATATCTTGCCCCACGATCTTGATTAACCGTTCTCCTGAGAAAAACCCTTTTGCTTTTGGGGCAACCTGCCCCCGCCTTGAAGTGATTTTGCCCTTGACTGGCTGATCTGTGAAGGAGTACCTCTAATTGACTGACCTTCGAGAGATTTGTCGAATCTCGACCTGATTGCCCCAGATTGGCTGAATCTTGGAATGAATTGCCCATTTGATATGACTATTTGATGGCTTGCCCATGCTCAACGGAGTACTTAGGCACTCTGCACTTATATTGATCAACCTTTTCATTGCAGAAACTTCCCTGATCAAGCACTTACTCGCAAGTAAAACAATTCATTCTGAAAATGACAATTTTAATGCAATGCATATGACAGTTTTGAAATCCAAGTCTGTTCACTGGAAAAAAAGTTGTGACATATAGTGAATGAATCACTAATCAAAGTGTCGTTGATACCAACATGAATGGTAAGAAGATCCTTTTAGGAGTCAGGTTCGACGCGATCTTTACCGAAGTATGCTTTCGAAACAACCTTGCTTCAATTAGGTCTTTTAAAGGTTGTAACGTGGCTTGGTTCACGGTTTGAGAAAGAAAGGATATGAGGCTCAAAGCTTTGTTTTAACCCACCTATTCTCCTTGATGTTCTCCAGTCCTACGTTCAGCTAACTCGACATAAGCGCTCACCTATCAAAAAGGTTAATGAATGGTAGGAGGATAGAAGGACCCACACGGTTTTCGGAGTGACAGCCACCCCCTTTGCCTTTGGTGTATGTAAACACACGACTTGTTCTTTATTTGAGGATTTTTCTTTTTCCATTTTTTCGCTTTTTATTCTTTTGCTTTTCCCTGATTTTGCCTGGACTAACTCTTTTGAATTTTCCAATTTAGAAGTCCAGCGGGATGCCCTAACTTTTGCCTAAGCCATTTGTTTTCAAGTTTCGGCTTAGCGGGCTTTCTTTTTCTTTTCATTCTTTTTCTCTTTTTTTTTGAACAAATTGTGTGACACTGGCTTGTCTGACTTGTTGAAAGGGTTGTGACTGCCTCACTCTTCAGTTGGTGAGGAATAACCATAGATTTGATCCTCGAATTGAACGCTCGGTCAAATTAATTGACACCTACCCTGCCCCAGGTTATGATTGAGGGTTTTTTCGTTTTCAGAAAGAAACTCCTACTTCTAGGCTCAAAGGGGTTGACAAGGGATTATCTTCCTTATATCTCCAGTGTTTAGGGATTTGAAATAATGCCTGTACATCATCATCAAGGTTTTATCCTAAAAGCATACCATCAGAAATTCTACGTCTTTGAATTTCATCATCCTCCCTCAGATCCTGCTTAAACAAGGGTTAGATATCAATAAAGAAAATATGAGCGAACACAGATGAATTTAATCAAAACATGCATATTCATTTCATTATCATTATCAACTGAAAACAGACAAGTTTTACAAATGAGTTTGCACTTTAACAGAAAAGAAACTACAAATGCAAAGAAATGACATGATCTAAAAGATTGCCAGCTTCGGGGAACTGGGCTTTCCAAGCTTGACTTGCTACTGAACTAGCCATCTTCAGAATTGCTCATCGAAGTCAGTCTGATAATCACCTGCACAACTGCTCTCGGTGTCTTCTTCCATAACCTGAACTAGTGAACCCACCTGACTGGATGAAGGAGAGTCGTGGATCTGAATACCCTGAGGCGTGAATGAGAACATATTGGAGTTAAGAAGAGTCTGAATCTTACTCTTGAGTACCTTACAATCTTTAGTTGAATGCCCCTGCGCCCCAGCATGATAGTCACAATGGGCGTTGACATCAAAATCTGGTGGATAAAGAAAAGGTACCGGCTTTACCCCCTTTGGCACTATAAGTCCACCTCTAATTAAATCTGGCAACATCTGACTGAACGACATTGGCAACTGAGTGAAATGCCTCTCTGGCTTCCTAGGTCTTTGTCGGGCGTGCTGACGCGGCTGACGGCGGTACGACCGTTGATTCTTAGGAGATCCCTGATTCGAAGACCCAAAAGATTGTTGACTCTGAACCGTTGAAACACCTGAATACTGAGGATGAGGTGGGGGATATTCTTGGACGGAATTACTTTCTTCCTCCCATTCCTCTTGAGAACTGACAACTGATTCACTTTCACTAGCTGGGAAGTTCGAGGCGCTTTGGATTTTTCCACACTTGATACCGAACTCAACGTCTTCTTCAAGTATTACCAAGTCAGAGAATTTTAATACAGTAATCAACTTATTGAAGTATGGTCCTTGCAAAGTATCCTTGAACATATCAACCAATTCTCTTTCCAAAAGTGGTGGTTGAACTCGAGCAGCTAACTCTCTCCATCTCTGAGCATACTCTCTGAATGATTCGTTATCCGCTTTAGATAAACCTTGCAACTGCAGGCGGCTAGGAGCCATGTCAAGATTATAACTGTACTGATTAACAAAGGCATTGGCTAGATCTGGCCATGATCGGATGCTACCACTTTCCAACTGCATATACCAACTCAATGATACCCCACTTAGACTGTCCTGGAAATAGTGAATCATAAGCTTGTCATTATAGACATGTGAGGTCATTCTTCAGCTAAACATCACCAAATGTAGCTTCGGACAGCTATCCTCTTTGTATTTCTCAAAATTCGGCATCTCAAATTTCGGAGGCATCACAAGACCAGGCACTAAAGATATGCTCGAAGCATCCAAATCAAGGGTATCACGCTTCATTAAGGCATCAAGCTTCTCTTCTAACACACGACATCTTTCATCAAACGCAACGACCCTTGGATCCTTAGGTTTAATCTTTGGAACTACCCCTTGGAAATCTGGCACAGAGAAGGCAAAACTTTGATAGTCTGTGGCATCAAGAGAAGAAGAATGTCCATCTCGGACGATGGCACGCTCGTGTATAGCTTGATTCTCAGCAGGGATTCACACATGCTGAGCTTGAGCAACATTGTTCACTGGAGGTGGAATGACATTCCCAGTAACTGAATTCCTCTGAACATTGGCCTCTCCCCTATTCATGGCTGTCATAGCTTCCACAACTTGATCCAACTGACTCTTCATCAATTCAACATCGACCCTAGTTACAAACTGATTTTGTTCCCCTGAATTCATGATGATCTCCCCAAAAGCTTATTCAAATCCGATGAGAAAGTCTAGAAATCAACTACAGTTTAGACAAAGGATGGATGAGCTCTCTGATCAGGCCGAAGACAGATATGTAAAAATGATGCAAGATGCAAATGCAATGCAATATGAATGCAGCAGACATGGGATCAAAGCTTCCACATATTCTGAATAACTACTGTGCTGCTGACTGAATACGCTCGAAGGTCTGCTCTGAAGAAAAATACCAGAATACCCAAATAACCAGAATACCGAAATACCAGGCTGATAAATCCACACTGATAAGAAAACCAGAATACCCGGTAGGTTGAAGGTCAAGGTCACCTGCAAACCTGTAAACACCCGTTCCTCTCACATGTGGGTTCTAGAAAACCGAGGATCCTCAGTATCCCGGGCTCTCAGGTCAAGAAATGATGATACGTTCACCATTTCTGGTTTCTCATCATCATCAATCGAGGAGGCCTCAACTGATTCCCCTAAAATATAAGGCCATCCTATGCGAGTCCCTCAGTATTGGGTCCTCGGGTCGACATGTGCAATGGGTTTGCCACAGAACGTGGTCTGCCACTGTCACATCTCGGGAGGAGAGGCGCAACTGAGGTATCGGAGAAACGGTCACCAGAGTCGACAGCTCTCTAGATCGACAACCTAACATGCGCAAGACACACACGTCAGAATGCGTCCCAAGATAGCCTCGTCTGGTTGTGAATTTCGTGAACACACAAACGCACCAAGCTGGCACGTAGGTCCCACTACTCTCCACTCTAGTCCTAGGGTGGACTCAAGTCGGGGTATTGGGCTTATCTCTCAGAACAACCCAACCCGCCAAACAGAAACCAGCCAGCACAGCACAGCAATATCCAGTATGACAGTAATAAAATGAAATGCAATGCAATAAAAGCTGTAAAACAGTAATATACAATATAATAAAGCACAACAAATAAACACCCAACAAAAAAACAAACAAGCGCTAGGATCGACTCGCTAAAGGGGATGGACCAGCAAGAGGTCAACCAGACTCCCCAGCAGAGTCGCCAGCTTTTGCTCCCGAAAGATTCGTATCCAACGGTACAAACGCGGGAGTGGCGCAGAAGACACAGAGTCACCAGCAATGTGTATTTATCCCGAGAGAGGGAAAGGAAACACTGCATAAACCTGAAGAGAAAGGGGGAAAGACATGGTCATCGCAACCATAGTCCGGGTTCGGGAGTCGGTTATGCGAGGGGAAGGTTGCTCGCCAAGACAATCGCTGTCTTGTGCCTACATATCCTCAATCGGACGAGAGAGGGGAATCAGAGCTAATGTAGTTCGTGGGTACGACCACGAATGGGTAAGTGTTTTTTATGTGAGCGACGAGCTCTTTTCTGAAAATGAAATTTGAAACCCAACAATCTCGAAGGATAAAAAGATTTGAATTTGTTTTCTGTTTTTTAGACAGAAGTGTTTTTTAAGTTAGTTCATAACTTGCATTGCACCAAAGTCTAGGGCACAAGGACGAATACTTAATGAATCGTCCCAAGACAGGACGCCCGCTAAGCACTCTAGAAAGATGAGAGGAAGCCCCTCATTTCTCATTCCCCACGCTTAAGGCTCGTGCGCAATACACTTTATCTTTATTAAGTGTTTTCAAGAAGTTTTGAGATGAGAAGAGAGAAGACCCAAAGGAAACTCTAAAGGGAAACTAAGAGTCCTAATGTTATCATGCAAAATGGCCTTAAGGTCAGGATTAGGAGGGAGCTAACCTTATGTTATCATGCTTGGATTGAGAGTCTAATGTCTATCCTACTCCGAGCTTAATCAGAAATTAAGTCGGACTAGGACCCTTAAGGGAGCATGTGAATACAGAGGTAATCAACAAGTAAACACCAGACAACTCAATCACAAAGAGAGAATCAAATATGAAACCAAGGATTTAATCAGGAATATCCAAGTTAGAATTAAAATGCTAATTAAAATCATGATTAAATTCTAAGTAAAAAGGTTAGTCTAAGATTAAAACTAATTCTAAAATTAAACCTATAGTTAATTCAAGTTAATTTCTAGAAAAAAAAATATAATTCTAAAGTCTAAATATAATTCTAATTAATTCTAGAAAAACTAATTAAAATCTAACTCTAATTCTAATTGTCTAAAAGTTAAAACTAATATTCAAAATTAATTATCCAAAAATAGTTAGTAAAACCAAAACCAAAATTAAAAATCAATTAGAAATAAAACTAACTCTAATCTAATTAAAAGAAAATTAATGAACTAAAATTACAAGTTAAAAAAAAGCAAGATGAATTCTAATTACTCTAAAACAAATATCAAACAGAGGGGGGGTGCAGCAGCATGCCAGGGGTGCAGATAAACCAACAGGCGTATAGGCTTTCAGATTATGGACCAAAATCCATCAAATATGCAGTATTGGGGGTGCAAGGAGAAAACCGGGGTGTGCGGAAATGAAAATCAAGTGGGCCTTGATCTGAGCCCAATCCGGTTCACACAAAAAACCCAATGAAAAACCTAAAAACTCAACCTCATCCAAAATTCGTCTACCCCTGCCTCAGACTCCCCTCGCGCCGCCGTTTCCTCTCTCCGTCTCACTTTCATACTTCGTCTTCTTCGTCGCCATCTCTCACCCAACCTTCACTGCTTCTCTCCATCAACAACTGTTTCTTCTTCTTCCCAACCTCCATGCCGTCCGCCACGAAACTCCCTTCCGCCTACCATCTTCTTCAACTTCTCCGTTCCAATACTCCTCTATCACACTCACAAAACCTCGTCGGAACAACTTTTCTCGCCGTCGTGGCTCTCTCCCTCACCAAAACGCTCTATTCCCTCATCAATCAAACAAATCCGCCTACGACATCACAACGCCTCCACCTCAAAGTTTTGTTCGTGACTCCACCATCACCTTCGCCAACCTCTCAACATGGCAACGTTCAAAAACTCAACTCAAGTCGAAGCTCAAAACAGACAACAGACATATAATATTTACATGATGATGAAGGAGACAAACACTTACGAATCAGAGTCGCTCCGATGGCGTCTTCGACGATGAAACAAGGCTTCACGAATCCGATACTGTTTCCACTCTTGTTTGCTCGATCCCTTCTTCTCTTCCACTTCTTGATCTTCTTCTTCAGCTCGACTCTGACATCACCGCACGATTCACTGCAGGTTGTTGATGTTGATGAATGTGGAGAGCGAAAAACATGAAGGAGATCTCAATTCTGTTGCAATTTTTTAATTAGTTTTGAAGTATCCGTGCTATGGTTTTCTACAGGTTAATCTTGAATTGAAGATGGCAACTGATGTGATTTGCAGAAAATTTTGCTGAAGGTTGAAGGCTCCAAGGTTGTGAGGTTTCAAGATGTGTAGAGAAGGTGAATTGATGATGAAATGGAGATATGGTGCGTGTTGGCTATGTTTGTATTGCAGTGTGTGTTGGCTATTATGTTCAGTGTGGATTGTGATAATGGCTAGGTTTTTTTTGGTTGCAGGTTATGGAAGTTTGGCAGAGGTTGGTGGAGAATTGAAAGGGATCAGAACGAAGGAATGGAGAAACTCACCCTATTCTACTCAGTAGCAGTGATAAAAATGAAGATGAAATTTGGAGAACTCAGCGTGTGAGCCCCCCTAAGATTGTAAACAGCTGCTCTTATATAAGGAGGAAAAGAAGGATCAAGAGAGAGAATTTGTTAGGATAATTTGGAGGGTAGGATGGTATTTCACTTTAGAAATTCTGTTATGAGATGAGCTGTGAAATTCTGTTGAGAGTTTGTGTAATTGCTCACGCGTTTTCTCTAGTTTTTGTAACTTTTTCTCTGCATTTTAAATCTCATGTGCTGAGGTGTATTATGGGCTCAGTTTTGAATTGTTTTGCAAGTGAAAATATGTTGTGTGCTGATTTGAAATTGTCACGAGTTTCGCACCCGCCTCTTATTCATCGCGCAATAGCATTGGGCCCCTCTTTGTTTTGTTAATTTTTTCTGTCATGTAATTTTCAATGAATTTTCCTGTTAAGCTTCCATCTGTTCTAAATATTTCTCTGATATATTTCCTTTTAGGAAAAGTTTGTACCCTGCACTTTGTAATGTGATGTGGGGCCTGGCTTAAATAGTAATTTTGTGGCTTACTTTTGGGTTGGTGTAGTGTGAGTTCGTGTGGGTTATGAAATTGGCCAAGTGAGTATTGAATGTAGTTTAAATGGTTATAAAAAAAATAATTGAATGTTGGATAATGGGACAAAGTTGAGATGGATGAGTTTGGATAATTGGTAAAATGGATTAAAAATGAAATATGGTTATTTATGATAAAAATGGATAATAGAAAAGATAAAAATGGATATGGATGAAAAATGGTTCAGTGTGGTTTCAGATTTAGAAAAAGTGGTCATGAATTTAAATTAGAAAAATGGTTATGAGATGAAATGGATAATGAGATGGATATTAAAAATGATGTGGGTAAATTGGTTTAGAAAAATGGATATGGATATTAGGAAATGAACAATGGATTTGAAAATCAAAAGGTGGATAAGAACATGGTTTAGCAAATGGATAGCCAAATGAATCCAAAACCAATCCCAAACTTTTTACTAGCCTCAGATAAAGTGCACACAGCTACCACTGAATAATCTTGTCACTGAAACAAAACATCTGAATCAAACATCCTCTGAATCTTTGATCAAGTGAATCCTCACATGAACCCTTGCTTGACAACCTGATGAAGTCTACAACTCAACCTTGAAAACAAACCCTAATTCACCTTTATGTACACTGATAAATCTTGAAGATGATGATTTGAACTGAGAAGAAATTAAACCTTGATTCACACCAATGAACCTCTGACCCAACGCCTTTGATGAATCCTCTGAACAAGAATATTACAAGTACCAGACTTCAAACTCTTGCAAATAAAAAACCCTTATTTAAAGAAATGTTGTAATCCCATGTCTTAGAAGACCAATGCATTATATGATTATGAGTTATGACCTAAAGATACAAAATGAGAAAGAAACATAAGCCAGAAAAAGGTAGGGCAAATTTTGGGGTTCTACATCGCGCTGTGTGTTATTCCGACAAAGGCTTTCTTCAGACGACCCAAATCCTCCGTACTAGAAGAATAGCTAACACAAACGTTATCCTCTAACTCCTTCTTACTGTTATGCACCGCCTCCACATAAGATATACTACCTAAGCCTCTTCTGGGTTTCTGAACTATCCTCGGCTTCTCCCCAACAAGACCAGAACGATTGAATCCCTTAACACCACCTTCGAACCTAGTTCCCTTATTCACTATCACTCCCCTTTCAAACCTAGGAGGGTTTGCATGTATCTTCTTTCCATCAATCGTAACGTTGTCGAGTTTTATTCCCAACATTTTGACATCTACAACATCCCTGAATCTGGAAAATCCAAACCTTTTCCCCATCTTACTCAGTCTCGGAGAAATAGCGACCTCGACAACATCCCCAATACACCCGAACAGCACGAATATATCCCGCGCCTTGATATAGTCTGGAAATTCAGAAAAGAAGTATGAGGAGATGCCCGCATCCTCCCTACGCTTATCTCCCTTAAGAAAAGGAAAAATATCCCACTTAGCAACATAAGAATTACGATTCCGATTCCTCGCTTCCACCTTGGTCCACTCCATAAGAACTAAAGCAAAAACCACACCACCACAACAACCCGTAACAGAACACCCCTCAATCAAGGCCTTTAACCCTAAGATTAGGTGTTTAAGCTGAAAATCAAGAAGTGGCCGTCTACAAATATATATATATATATATATATATATATATATATATATATATATATATATTGAAACTTGGATCTTGGAAAGACGCTAAAACAAATTAGACTTTTTTTTACATAAATTATTAAATTATATAATAGAAATGTTATTTGACACAACTTTTCACAAAATACTAAATATTCACTTATTTTATTGGGTGATGAAATTGTAAAAGAATTTAATTGATATACACTGACAGAGTAAATATTTTTTATACTGATAATGCATAACAATTAATTTCATTGTAAAATTGGTTAATAAATTATAAATAAAATAAACATTTAATAATATATATTTTTTCGGTTAATAAAATAGAATTTAATTTTATATTGTCAACTAATCATCTTCATGTATTCCATCACATCAGACTGTAAATTTTAGGTTATTGATATGACATGACAGATTTATAAATTTCAATTGGGTGACATTGTAAAATTATTTCACACTGTCAGTGCATATCAATTAAATTCAATAAAATAATGAAAGAATTTAATTGATATGCACTGACAGTATAAAAGTTTTTTACACTGTTTGTTAATCACAACCACTGATTTATTTAAAAGATATGACTTTTATTTTAATCTCTTGAAAAATAATACCAACGGATGATTCATATCGCATTGACAGTGTAAAATTTTTTATATTACCCGTGCACAACAATTAATCTTATAATGAAACTGACTAGTAATACATTTTTATAATTATGTTGCAAAATAAAATCTATATATTTTTTTAAACACGCACTGCAAATAGAAGTTGGTCTCTTCAACGCAACTTTGTCGTTTCTGCAGTCATAATCAACATCTTCAATATTATATGGAAGGGTAGAAATAACATCAATATTAACGATTCTAATCCATCATGGAATTCCATTATAAACACTCGGAGAATGAAACCTCTCTCTCTTCTAGACCTTCAAAACTTGACTTTAAAATCCTGAAAGCACTTAAAGTGCAGGTTCATCATCCCATGGCTCCTACATCATTCATATATAGAAATTCTTTGGTCATCCTCTTTTTGATCGGATTAAAGCTAACGCGGATGGAGCTTCTAATGGTAATTGGGGTCCTACTGCTTGTAGTGGGATATTTAGGAACAAGGATAGTGAGCACATTGGTTGTTTTGTAAAACCGCTTCGTCACACTAATGCCTTTTTGGCAGAGTTAAATGAGATTATGTTATAGAAGCTGCCTCTCAAAAAGGTTGGAATAAGTTTTGAATCTAATGTGACCCAAAGCTTGCTTTGCTTGATTTTTACAAGCCATTGATGGTTCCTTGGAGATTAAGGCGCATATGGCAGCATTGCATCTCTTGAACTACAACAACGGGCTTTACCATTTTCGCATGTTTACTAGGAAGATAATCATTTTGCAGACATAATTGTTAATCTTGTGATTCCACTAAATCAATTCACTTGATGGACTCCATCCCGAATAAAGCTAGATATGTTTTCTCCAAGAATAGCTTAGGCCTTCCTAAATCCTAATTACTGTTTCACAACTTATGAGGTTTTGACTCTGTTCCCCTCAATTTATTGTTACCTTCTCTTTTTATTATATTTTTTTATTCATAATGTAATACTCCATGTCACTTAAACCTAGATTTTACCAAGAGATTATTACTACCTCCGTTTTTTTTATAAGTCGTTTTGGAAAAAAAATTTGTACCACAATATAAGTCGTTTTATAATATTAATGAATCATTAATGTTATTTTTTCTACTATACCCTTAAATATTTATTATTCTCTCTTCTTTCAATTATGTAAATTTATCTTTTCAATATCATTAATAGAAGACAATTTTGTAAAATCATTCATAATTTCTCTTTTCCATACTATATTTATTACATTTCTTAATATGTGTGAAAAGTCAACACGACTTATAAAAAAATCGGAGGGAGTAAATATTAGTGTTAAGACTTGGGAGTTTCCAAGGTTTAGTTTCATTAAGGAGTGCTTTTGTCAATTGAGGAAAATATGAGGGCATTTGTGTCAACTTACGAGAAGGTATACAAGCCTATTTATGAGTGTTGGGACGTGAGAGAGAGAAATGAGAGGAAGAAGGAATAAATTCAACTCAAACCCCAATTTCTCATTTCAATATTCTTCAAGAATTCAACTTGAATGTAGGATCAAATCACAAGGAAATAAATTAGCTTGGGAGAAAAGAAGATCATTAGCATCAAACTCTCTCCATCTTTATCCAATTTTTGAATTTCTAATCCAAGGTGGTGTTCTTAGATTTTCTAATCCAATGTTTTTTTAAATGTTTGATATAAAGCATTCTTAATTCCTATTCATGAATGCGTTGCTTGTGCTTTTGAATGCTGCATATGTTGCATATGTTGGGGAAAGGGTCAAGGATCTCTTATGAATTTAGGAAGATGCATGAAAAATGAGGACTTTTAATTCTGGTTCAGCCTTTAATTGATTACAACAAACTTGTAATTAATTACAATGATGTAAAACTTGCATTTTTTAGCTTTTAGGTGACGTTGTAATCGGTTACAGCTAGGGCTGTTTTCGGTCCGGTCCGGTCCGGATATTTGCTATCCCGAGAACCGGACCGAAATAGTAATGGATTAATCTAGGACTGGACCGAAACAGTAATGGATAATTTTTTTTGACTAAAACGGGACTGTTACTTCGGGTATCCGATAAAAGTATCCAAAAAGTATCCAATATAGTATCCATTTTCGGTATCGGATAAAAAAAATTATCCATTCCCGGACCGAGTAGATTTTGGTCGGTCCATTGGTCCGGTTCTCTCAGACCGATTTTCGGGCCGGTTTCCGGTTTTTAAGACCCAATAACAACCCTAGTTACAGCCAGTCTATAATTGATTATAGGATGAGAAAAATGAATTTTGGGTTTCTGGGTGATGTTGTAACCAGTGGGAAACCCGTGCGTCCGCACGGGTTCTGGTGTGGAACACGGATACGTCATCAGTTACATAATGAAATAAAAAAAACTGAAAACACAAAAATTTTATTTTAAATTAAAAAAAAATCATAACACTCAATAAAAAACAATCGTGTTCAAAAATTTGATCAGCAACTTTAGGTTCATTTTTCACAACTCAGAATTTTGATCACAAACTTCATGTTCCCGTTAATTTTCAATATTTTGATCAGTGAATTCATGTTCCCGTTAATATTCAATATTTTGACCAGTAACTTCATGTTCCCGTTAATATTCAATATTTTGATCACTAACTTCATGTTAGCGTTAATATTCAATAATTGGATCAGTAACTTCGTATTCCCGTTAATATTCAAATTTTCTATCAATTACTTCAAATTTCCGTTAATGTTCAATATTTTGATCAGTGACTTCGTTTTCCAGTTAATATTCAGATTTTTAATTGGTAACTTCAAATTCCCGTTAATATTCAATATTTTGATTAGAAACTTCATGTTCCTATTAATATTCAATATGTTGATCAGTAACTTATGTTCCCGTTAATATTCAATATTTTGAACAATAATTTAATGTTCACGTGATAATTATTTTAATTTGGTGTTTTAGTAGTATGGATAAGTTGCGATTTGTTCAAAAATTATTTTCTATCGTTGATAAAATAATTATGAGTTTAATATATCTTATTCATCAAATATATTAGTTTCATTTTTTTTATCATAAAATAATTAACAATATTTCATATTATCATACAATTTTGATACTATTTATTCATACTTTACTAATGTATTTATTATAGATCACGATACTATAATTTATAATATTATCAATTTTTATATTATAAATTTGTAATATTGAATTTTTAATACATTTCACCCGTCTTATATAATGTCCCATTCTATTATTATTTATATTAAAGTTCATTTAATTCATTAATATTGCATGATTATGCATTTAAAATGATTTATAATTTTATACAACATTAATAGTTTTAATACAACATTAATATTCTGAATATTAGTCGTTCTTTTTCTTAATTGATATTTGATGGTAAATAATTGAATAACAATAAAATAGATCAAATTAATGGATTTATATTCATTAATTACATTAAAAGAATATAAACTACCCAAAATTTAGTTCATACACACATTAAAAATAAATCATTATCAATACATTTAAAATATTTAAATTCGTAATTATACCATTATACCAATTAAATTCATAATATATTTTCCAAAACATATAATCTTTCTCATATGATAGATAAATTATATATATATCAAATACATCGAATTGCAAAATAAATTTTAATATATATTCTTATAAACACATTTAAATATGTATGACCTGTGCGTAGGGGTGGGAATAGGCCAGACCAACTAACAGGGGCCTACGGCCTAGCCTACATAGGCCCAGGCCAGACCAGACTTTTTCTTAAATAGAAATGGCTTAGGCTTTTTTATAAGCATATTTAGCTAAAGAGGCTAGGCCACAGGCCGTAAGAAAAGCCTTTTAAGCCTATCAGGCTGACCTTTTTAAAAAAAACTCAATAAATTTATTATTATTATTATATTCTATTTTGTACTTTTAATTAAAATACGAAAATAAAACTTAGTTATCTTGAAGAACTTATGAAAATAAGTTGAAAAAATATTATAAACAATGTCATAAGTTGTTGTCAAAAGTTTTTCTCATAAGTTCTCTCCAACAAATAGTATCACCAAACTTATGCTAATAGGTAAACTTGAATGAGATAATGAAAACAAACATTTAATCTCATTGATCTTATAATTTGTTAGGCTAACATTAGTTGAATTTCTTATTTACAAATGTTCAAATGAAGTAGGCTTTTAAACAGGCTACTAGGCCAATCAGACCTTCAAAAAGGTCAGGCTTAGGCCTAAAAATAAGCCTATGATAGGCTACAGGCCAGACTCAGGCTTTGTAGTTTTTAGCAGGCCAGACTCAGGCTTGGCATGGCCTAGCTCGGCCCAGCCTATTCCCACCCATACCTGTGCGTTTTTTATACTTGCGTAAATTATAAAAACATTAATAATTATTATTATAATAATGATTAGATATTATAAATGGTATAAAATAATACTAACCTCTTATCAATCAATAAATATATTATAAATGATATAATACAACATATTGGATATTAATAATTATATCTCCACACTTTAAAAATCAAATGTTTTTATAAAAAAGGTATTTAGTTCTATAATTAAATCTCCAATATATTTAGTTCTATAATTATATCTCCAAAATTATTATATTTAAAAGAATTAAAACATATTTAGTTCTATAATTAAATATTATTGGATTCTAATTATTTTAAATAAAAATATTGTTGATCATTATTATGACAAATAAACATTTATCACAGATATGATTATAAATAAATTATATTTAAACCAATTTATAGGTTAAAAATTTATTTATACTAAACATACCTTTTCTATCTATTAATGTTATTAAATTATAAAATTCTGCAATAATTCCCACACACTTTTATATTATTGATCTCCAATTGATGCACAAATTAGTCTTGCATCTATCAAACACATTTCACAATTTAAAAACTATTTAATCCATTGTATTATTATTTTTTTTGAAACAGCTAAAATAACATTAAAACCAAAGGCATAAGGAATGCCCAATTTACAAAACCAAATAGTCATGCTAAGGCAAAATGCAGAGAAAAAAAATCCGAAGTAGCAGCAAAATACTGCAAACCAAACCAGAAACTTGACAGCCACCTACAATACAACCAGCCTAAAACCAAAACACCAAAAGAAATAGGAGACCAACAAAAAGTATTCCCAGCTGCTTCAATAAAAACAGCAAGCTAAACCAATTAGCCAATCTAAACTGAAAGCCAAGACTACAAAACAGACATAAAGACAAAAAGCCACGGCTCCTAGAATCGAAAAAAATGCGCCAAATTCTGCAGCAGATATTGGAGACGAAGCTCAGACTCATTGAATCTGTCCAAACTAAAGCATACTCTCTCCAGTACCCAAGCATGCACTCGGATTAAGCCACGCATGAAATTCGTCTGAAATGTTATTAAGCCACTGAATAATCAATGTCATATGATCAAGCAAAATAAATACGGATTACATACTTGTTGACAGATAGATGCGACAAGAAAATATAAACAACAGACTACGCACAGAGTCAAATTAATAAATAATACCTCATATAAATTATCACTATAAATAAAAAATCAAAATTGGAGTGAATAAATTTAATTGTTCAAACAGATCAGATCTATTGCAAGCATGACATAACTCATATTTGTGGTTGCAAATGGTACACAATAAAATTTATCTTCCTATGAGAATCATAAAGCTTCAATGGCATCATGTAAAACCTGTTCAACACAAACAAGAAAAACAAAAAAGTCATTAAATGAAAGCAATCAACTTACATAATTATTAACACCTTCTTGCCCCATCTGAAAGCAATTGCAAATATCATATGTAGGGAGATTATAAATATTCTGACCTCAAACTTAAAAAAAGACACTACAGTCGTCGTAGAAAATGCGTTGCCGCCATCACAAATCTGCCACAGCGAAATCGCACACCCTCGAAAACGCGATGCTTTAATCAGTTCATGATAACAAAAAAAACATCTTTTTCACCAGTTTCCTTGAATACAAAGATATCAGTAACAATCCAAACAACCCATATGTGTTTTTTTAGTAATAAATGCAAATCAACACAAAGAATTAAATTTCATTTTACACCACAACAGAGACAACACCTTCCTAAACTATTAAATGGAATGCCATTTCTAACATGAACACTGCAGAATGTTAAAACATAAGAATTAAATTTTCAAACTTAAAATTAAAGTGAATATCATATGTAGGGAGATTATAAATATATTTACCTCAAACTTAAAAAAAGACACTATAATCATCGTAGAAAATGCGTTGCCGCCACCACAAATCTGCCACTGCGAAACCGCACACCCTCGAAAACACGATGCTTTGATCAGTTTATGATAACAAAAAAAGGCATTTTTTTACCAGTTTCCCTTGAATACAAAGAGATCAGTAACAATCCAAACAACCCATATGAGTTTTTTAGTAATAAATGCAAATCAACACAAAACAAATATAACAGATTATTCTATACTTTTTTTGAGCTTATTTTATTTCCATCTTAGCAGATTCTCCACAGTAAAACACAAAAAAACAGTAAAACACTAAACAAATTACATATTTACCTCACAGGACTAATCCAAAGATGCTCCCAACCAGCGTAATTGTTGCAAAATTGTGCCCCCATGCTTGTTTTTCCATTCCCAAATCCACTTTTATCTATTTTCACCCCAACATGTCACAAGAGTCAGAACTAACTAAGAAAACATCAAACATCAAATTAGTAAGAACTTTGACTGCAAAGATTATTCAACACGCCTCTTCAATAAATTTTTCACGCCCCAACCGAAACAACATTAACTTCACACGAAATCACAATAAAGCTCAAGAAAACACTTACAATAACAAAATGTGGGTTGGTGCTGCTAGCATCTGCTACAAAATACTTAGATTTCTCCCAACATTCATACCACTTAATATTACAAAACACAAAAGATAAGCATTTCATATAATCGAAGGCTAACAACTAACTAACAACCACAAAAACTAAATGAGCACTCACAATTTCTCAACAGCGGTAGGATTATACTATTTCGGCAGCTGCCGATAGTGACATCTATACCTGCAAAAATTAATAGCAAAAATAACATCTCATTATAGTCCAGATCTGCAAAAATTAGCAAAAAAAATATTAATAACCACAATCAAAAGGTTGAAATTGATCTTGTCGTAACAGAGTAAGAAAAGACCAAAATAGGTTGAAATCGATCTTGTTTCAGAATACTCATCGGTGGCCGCCGTGAACCAAAACTTCTGAAAAATCCCTCACCGAAAAACACAAGTATATCGTTTGTGTTTCAACCCCAACCATCATCACCCCACCAAAACGCAGATCTGACACAGAAATGTAAAGAGATGATAGATCCAGAGACAAAATGATGAATAAAGTTGAAAAAAAGACGATGAAATGTATATTAGGGTTCAGAGAAAATAGAGAAGAAGATGAAGATGCGATGCATTCAGAGAGAGAAGATAGAAGAGAGAGAATTAGTAATACAAAATAATCCTTCTATTTTGAAAAAAAAAAAGGAGACGTATAAGCACAATAAAACAGATGAGTGTTTTAGTAAAAGGATTATTAAAAGGTGTTCTTAAAATGATGACACGTGGCCAGAGGTTAAAAGGGTAATTATGGTGGTATATTTCTTTCTTATATGGTAGATTGATTACAACAAACATGTTGTACTGGTCAAAAAGTACAGGTGTGTGTGTTTCTTCTGTAAGAGCAGTGAGACTCAGAGGTCTTAGTAGTTTTATAACACAATATGGTGGTTAAGAAGGCCTTTACAATGGAGTTTCAAGATATTTTAGGAGTTCTGCTCACATGAGACAGGAGGCTCTGTGGATGGCCGATGATTCTTAGAATAAAGTGTATGGTTGTAATCAGTTGTATGTCACAACTAAGGAATTCACGTTTAGTGATCGAATTGGAGACCGAAAATGCTTAAAAATCGATCACTATAACGTTTAGCGACCAATAATGCAACTATCGAACCAATGCACTTTCCTTTGCAAGTTTTTTGCATGTCCACTAGACCATTTCCTTTTACTTGTTTAATTTACATTTACAATGTATAAATTATAAATGAAATAGAGATTTCAAATATTATTTAAAAAGATTCATACACTAATTGTCATTAAAATTATATTTTATTTAAATTAATAAATTTTTATGAGTTAATTATTTATATAAATATATGTTTTATTTGTTAAAACAAAAAAAAATGTAAAATTTTGAATAAAAAAATAAAAGGATAAAATTGGGAGGGAAGTAACTTAATAATGAAAAAGCAAATATTAGTGACCGAAACTTCAGTCACTGAATTTTTTTATGAATTAATTTATATAAAACGATTAGGTGTGTCTAGAAATTATGGTCACAAAATATTAGTCGCTAACTCGGTGGCTAATTTTATTTTGTGACCGTTTAGTGACTTTTAAAATTTACTAACATGATGTCTAAATTTGGTGGCTAATTCGGTCACTAGAGTGACCGAAATTTTCAGTCACTAATTCGGTCACTAAAAGGTGTAAAGAATGATCTCTCCTCTCCTTAGGAAAGAGTATTTATATATGCCCTTTGAACCTAAGGTTTTCTTAAAAGGGTCACCTCCAACTCAATCAATGGTGGAACGTTAAGTCTCTATTTCCAAGACTAACTTGGGTCAGTTAATGACCATGAGTGTCTCTCTGCCAAAGAAACTTCTTATCCCATGTTTCCCACGATAGGGCGATAGGAAAACCATGGGGAGAAGTGATTGATAAGTGGTCTTTGCATTGTTATTTCTAGTCATCTTGTCTTAGTATTTTATCGCACTTCGTTAGATTTAATTTCAATTATCATGTTTTATTCTTTGGTTCGTGCATTATTTCTAATTTTAAGGTCTAATGAGGATCCAAGATGAATTTTTCCCATACAAAAACCAGGGGGCTACTACGGCCACTTATAGAAGCTGCTACGGGCAGTAACAACCAGAAACCCTAGGCTTCCCCTTGCTCATATCTTGTTACAAAGTCAGAGGCCTGTTACAACTCATAGTAGCTGCTATGAGCCGTAGCAGGGGGCGAAACAAAATTACTATGTTTTCATATTTAGATTGATCCTCTTTTATTATGGCTCTTAGGCAATATTTGATATGTTGAAAATCTAAATAATTTTCACTAAGTTAAGGATTTTATGCACTTTTACTTTTTTTTTAATAAAACTCATAACTTGTAATTATAAGTTTTGGATCCCAACTTTTATCACAATTTTCATTCCAAGTTTCTACCTGTTATTTGTTCTTTTTTTCTCTATAACCCAAGTCTTCAAGGGAGAAATTGTGAATTCAAGTTTAATCATAACTCGGATTTTGTTATTCATTATTCTTCTATTATTCATCTGTTATGATTGTTTGATATGAGTATGATAATGAATACTGTTGCAATTATGTTTACCCTCACCATGAGCGAGTAATTCTCTAGGGACTATGGGTTATGGGGATTATTGTATGACCTGTTGTATGATTTGTTACTATCGATTACGAGAATTTTACTTAAACTTATTTGATAATCTAAGTTCATGCATTCCAACTTCGTTACGAAAGTAAGTGGATCTCAGATATTGACCGTAGTCTGAAAGGATATGCGTCGATACCAGAGCACGAATTTTTAAACAACCTAGTCCAAACCAGAGAAAGAGATTGGAAGAATTTGAGAAAACATATAGATAGGCAAAAGTAACGACTCGTCGAAGAATAATCCGACCATGCGAAAGCAAGCAGATTATTCATCGTCGATAGAGGTAATTTGCTGGGGAAAGAAAATATTGCACATAATTATCTAATTTCTATAATTTATATGAAATTCTCGTGATAAAAGTAACAAGGATCATGTGATTGTATTAGAGTATGAATCGTAACCCCAGGTCTTGTTATTTTCAATTGAGATTTAAGTGATTTTTCTGTTAATCTGTTTTCATTTAATTGCTTTTTCTGTTAAGTTGTTTACCAATATCTATATTTTCTATTTCTCTAGATATACACCGATAGGACAAGAATTCAGTACTTAAACCATTTGTCTATGTGGTTTGATATCTATTTTATTACTTCGCACTTTCGTGCACATGCGGTTGCATTAAGTTTTTGGCGCTGTTGCCGGTGACCAATTGCGTTTAATATTGATTTTTTTTTATCATCGTATATACTAGAGCTTAATTTTCTGATTATTTTATTGTGTTTGTTTTTTGTAGTTCTCACTGCTCTTGTATGCGAAGAACTCGTTCAGTTGATAACTTAGTTGAGCCCGAGAACAAAATTGAGTGTTTCTTACTAGAGAGATGCCAAAATCTTATATTACAAGTTATGGCCGATCTAGTTGATACTAAGCCCCTTAAGGATTATGCTATCCCACCGAAGAGGAACCACATTGTAGTATTGTGCACCCGCCAATTGCAGCTAATAATTTTAAACTAAAACCTTCCTTGATTGGTATGGTGCAACAAAACCAATTTTCTGGTTTACATTCGAAAAATCAAAGTCTTCATATTTCTATTTTTGTTGATAATTGTGGTACTGTTAAGGCCAATGGTGTTGACTAAAACGCCATCTGTCTTTGTCTATTTCCCTTTTTTAAAGAGACTGTGCACGGGCTTGGCTTTAATCCTTGCCCACCAATTCATTTACTTCATGGACCCATTTGAAAACGGCCTTTCTTATGTAGTACTTTCCGCCAAGCGAAATACCCCAAGTTAGAAATGAGATAAATAACTTTAGGAAAGAATATAGTGAATCCTTGTTTGATGCGTGAGAGCGTTATAAAGATTTGTTAAGACTATGCCATTTCATGGGCTTGAGAAGTGGATGATTATCCATACCTTTTACAGTGGTCTCCTTTAACCCAAAAGGATGACCTTAGATGCGGCTTCTGGCAGTGCCCTAATGAATAGTCCTTAAGATGTAGCCTATAAGTTGATAGAAGAGATGGCCAAAAACCACCACTAATGGGGAAGCTTGTAACAAGTTGTCTCTAAGGCTACCCCTAAGATTGATGGTCTTTATGAGGTTAATGTGTTTGATCATATGAACACTAAGATGGGTGCCCTTTACCAAAAAATAGATAGCCTAAGAATTACATCTTCCACCCCTAGTATTCCAGCCCTTGTTTCTTTTGCTGCTCTTGTCACTCTCTAATGTAAGATATATGGAGTTAATAGGCATACCGCAAAAGATTTTCAAATGATTCTCACGGGAGGATCCACCCAAGAAAATGTAAACTTTAAAAACAATAACCAAAGGAACAACCGTATTCCAACACTTATAATCTGGGTTGGCGTGATCACCCCAACTTCTCTTATAGGAACAACAACCCCCCAACAAGCCATGGGACCTCTGGGATTCTAAAAAGTTACACAACCTGAGCCTAAGAAATCTAACCTTGAACTTTTGAAGAGAGTTTACTTGATGGCACTAAGATAGAGAAGGTTGATACCAAGGCTAAGGGATGCAAAGATGCCCTGGGAGGAAATCCTATCTCCTCTAACCAAGGCCTCAATGCATATGTTATGAAAGGTAATGAGTCCAAGAATCATAAGGCATGTAGAGAGCCAAATAAGAATGAGCGTCGGGATAAGAAGAGAGTGAAAGAGAAATTTCGTGAAAGATCGAACCAAAAGTATGAACCTCCACATCAGAGGAAGAAAAATAAAGAAGATTGCATGGCATAGATGTCTAGAGTAAATTGGGTCCCAACAAGATTTCACAAGATTTGTAGGGAATTGAGAATCCTTGATTTATCATGTCTTAAATAGATCAGTATTTCTATTTTTAGTTTCATTTTCTACTTGTATTTTGCTTTGACTAACAATTTCTTGTAGAAAATCCTAGCTCCACCAACTTCATTGGTACTGTCTCTATAACTCTTGCATTTGTTTGTGTCATCACATGTATGTTTGTTCTATATATGTCCATTGGTTTTCTTACTACTTTCTATAGTTCATTCATTAATCTCTAACGTGCTTTTTTATTGTTCATCTTTTCATTTAAAGTCTTTATAAATGTGTTTTGCTAATTATGTGTATTTGAGCATTCTTATACTTATGCATGCATTATTTAAAGCTTCCATTTATGATAGTTTTTATCACTTAAGTTTGTGTTGTTGCATGTCTATTTTCATGTTTTTATGCATGTAGTATATCTATCTTCATGTTCAGTATGATATCTTTGTTGTTGTATATTCTTCTTAGCTTTTTTAAGCTCGTATGTTCATCTGGAATTATCTCTCTGTAGCGTGCGATTTTTGTCAGTGACGTGACCACCTTATCACCATTTGGTTTTTCCTCACCACTATGGTAGGGATTGGGTGCTAATTTCTAATTTCTTATTTATCCTATGAAGTTGGAAAGGAAAGGGAAGCTATCTAAAACTAACCTTGCACACAAATGTTTTACTGAACATATGTTAAGAGATTGGGGAGTTCGGGGTCAGGTTATACAATGGGGAGTTGTCAATTACCCATCCTATGTGTGGTTATCCACAGGCCGTTAGCAATTTCTATACTGTTTTCTACTTACTGGTGTTTGTCTGTCGTGGGTTGGGAAAGTTTCTCCTTTGGGAGTGTTTGAGAGAGAGTTTTTGTTGATTTCGGGTTTTCCAATCTTTTTGGTAAGGTACTGGACCTAGGGTTTTTGATTGGTATGCTTGCTAAGATTTTGCAATCTTATGCCTATGTATTCCCATTAAATAAAAACAGGGAAATCAGAGCAATCGAAGTTCCTCCTATTCTATGGGAGGAAAGAGATATTTGGTGTCTTGTTCAAAGCCCAAGATTGAAGCTAAATGAGTATTTATGTCTTGTTCAAAGCCCAAGATTGAAGCTAAAAGCTTTTGACTGAGAGAGAATTTGTTATCTCTAAAGGGAGACATCTCGTCTATTTATCAAAACTGTTGGGTGATTGATTATAAAGGAGGATTACTTTAACTGGGATATGTGAATCCAGTAATGCCATAGTTTCCTTTATAAGGGTTTTGTCCTGAAGGAGGAAACTTTAACTCAGTATAGAGCAATGCCATTTTTCCTTAGAAATCTTTCACACTAAGAGAGGGACATTGGCTTGGATGTAAATAATCCAGAGGCTTGCCACTTACACCAATTAGATGAAAGAAGTTTTTTACCAGGATAAAGAGGGACCACATCTTGGATTTTTTAATCAACAAGTGTGCCACTTACAACAGTTATCTGGGATTAGGGTTTGTTTTGATGTGTAATATACAGAGAAATATCTTTCTGCAGAGAGATCTTGACTTCTTCTGAAGGGATGTTGATTTTTGTGTGCCTTGATCAAAGCCCAAGGTTGAAGCTAAGAGATTGATTGACTCCACTGGAGAGGTCATTATACAAAACCTAAGAGGGGGTTGGAAAATACTGACTCAACAAGAAAGTGTTTATCTGTCTTGTTCAAAGCCCAAGATTGAGGTTGAAAGAGAATTGACTCTTTTGGGGATATCATAATATAAAGCCTAAGAGGAGGCTGAAAGGAATAAACTTTTTCGGGGAAATATTTTGTCTGTCTTGTACAAAGCCCAAGAATGAGGCTAAAGGGTGTTTTGACTCCATTGGGGAATATTTGTACGTGTCTTGTACAAAGCCCAAGATTGAGGCTGAAAAAGGGAAACTGACTCTATTGGTGAGAGGTTTTATCTGTCTTGTACAAAGCCCAAGATTGAGGCTAGAAGAAGAAACTGACTCTACTGGAGAGTATGATTTGTCTTGTACAAAGTCCAAGAATGAGGCTGAAAAGAGGATTGACTCTGCTTAGGGAGATCATTATACAAAGCCTAAGAGGAGGCTAGAAGGATTGACTTCTTTGGAGAGGGTTTATGTGTGTCTTGTACAAAGCTCAAGATTGAGGCTAAAGGATATTTTACTGACTCAGCTGTAGAATATTTATAGGTGTCTTGTACAAAGCCCAAGATTAAGGCTGAAAAGAGACTAACTCAACAAGAGAGTGTTTTTTTCTGTCATGTACAAAGCCCAAGATTGAGGCTAAAAAGATAACTGACTCAACAAGAGAGTGTTTTAAGATCCTTATACAAAGCCTAAGAGAAGTCTAAAAGTGATCAACTCAACAAGAGAGTGTGGAAAGATCCTTATACAAAGCCTAAGAGGAGGCTAAAAATGATTGACTCAACAAGAGAGTGAGGAAAGATCATTATACAAAGCCTAAGAGGAGGCTAAAAATGATTGACTCAACATGAGAGTGTGGAAAGATCCTTATACAAAGCCTAAGAGGAGGCTAAAAATGATTGACTCAACAAGAGAGTGGGGAAAGATCCTTATACAAAGCCTAAGAGGAGGCTAACTTCTGCTGAGGATTATTGAGATCCAGACACAGGTCCAAAGTGGGGAATCAACTCTTGCTGAGGATTATAGAATAGTTGAAATATCAGAGACCATGAGGTTCTGATAAAGGTTTATTGATAATGATTTGACCCTAGCTGGGGAAAAATAAAGTGAGAAGTTTAAACTCTGTTGGTGATTGATGAGATGATCAGGGTTTATCCTGTACTTTTGGGAAACTTGGGGGTTTCTTTGAAATCCAAGAGGAGATGAAACTGTCCAAGTCTGCTGGTATGAAAGGGTTTATCTTTGCATGATTCCCAAGAGGAGGCAGGTGTTTTAAGGGATGAGAACTAACCCTAAATTGGTTTGATGTTTTGACTCTTTGGAAAGACTGCTCTAATAAAGGATGACTAGGTCTTGTCCTATACTTGTAAGAGGTCTTTGGGTCATTGTACTAAGCCCAAGAAAAGGCATGAGAACTTCTAAGAAGCCTGAGGGTCCTTGTACAAAACCCAAGAGGAGGCTGGGGATGCTTTTAGGAAGCATGTGGGTCCAAACTTAAGAAAAGTTCAAGAAAAGTTTCACTGGGAATAATCTTTTCTTTAGTGAACTGTTCTAGGGTTTGAAGAAATTCAAGAGAGGTTTCACCGGGAATTAATCCTCTCTAGGGGAAATGAATTTCTTTGACAATTTTCTAATAGTGACAGTCTGAGAAAAGTTTCACCAGGAATAGTTCCTTTCTCTTTGTTCCATATTGTATAAGCCCAAGAGGAGGCAAGACTGTATCTGGAAAATCCTATGGGGAACTAGTTTTAACTGTGTTGAAAGAGTGACCAATGGCTTTATCTAATCCTAGACCTAATTGTCGGGGAAAACTCTAAACAGATATATACAGGCATATATATACAGATGAAATATATATTGTATGTAAAAGAGGGTAGGAGGACTTACAGGTGAGCATGCTTCCACCATTACAAACATATATATATATATATATATATATATATATATATATATATATATATACAAGTATGTAAAAGAAAGCTGATAAAACTTACAGGTGAGCAAGCTTCTATTGTAACAGCTGTATGGTTAGTTGTTCAAGAAATTAAAGAAAGTTTTGATAACAACTATGGATTTGAACCTAAATCAAAGGGGAAAGTTGTTTTGAAAAGAAGATTAGGGCTTATACTCAAAGAGAGGCCCAGATGAAAATCAGTGATCGTACCGTTGATCTGAAAACTGTATCTGGACTTATACAATGACTGAGGCCCAAAAAAATTTTCTGTACAAAGAGATGGGTCTTACACTCTATTAAGAGGCCCAAAGTGTTTGAAGAAAGAAAATAAATGGGACTTACAACACAAGGGTAGGCCTAGATGATTTTGTTTTGAAAACGGCGATCGCACCGAGATTTTTGAAATTGAGTCGGGACTTATACAATGACTGAGCCCCACAAAAGGTTTATTTACAAAGGGATGGGACTAACACTCTATCAAGAGGCCCAAAAGTTTATTTTTGTACAAGATATGGGGCTTACAACTCAAGGAAATGCCCAGATGAAAAATAACGATCGCACCGTTATTTTGAGAATCGTATCGGGACTTATACAATGACTGAGGCCCAAAATTATTTATGTACAAAAGAGGGTTGGGTCTTACACTCTATTAGAGGCCCAAAGTGTTTTTGAAAAAAAGATTTGTGAGGGTGAAAATAAGCAAAAACCTAATTTGATTTAAAAATGTATTTTAATTGAATAAAAATTCAATTAAAATGATCAAAATTATCAAACATGTGTGAAAAATAAGTTGTGATCTTGGATTAATGTTTGAAAAATCATGTTTCATTCATAGAATGATTTGAAAATCTTTTGAATTTGCAAAGTCAAGAGGAAGAAATATTTTTAAATGTTAAAAAAACATATAAAACATAATTCTTTACAAAAATACCAATTATGTGAAATAAATAATATTTTTGTGAAATTTTTGTAGAATAAAATATTTTAATATTTTTGTGAATTTTCAATAAAAGAACCAATAAAAAATAATTAAAATTGAAAGAGAAATTAATTTTGGAATTAATTAATAAAAACCATAAAATATGTGAAAAATAGCAAAATATGCAAAAATGACAAAATGGTCTGAGTGGGTCTTGAATCCACGACCTCCCTACCAAACACACATGCGCGCTACCACTAGGGTGGTGATACATCCGTGTATCAAAACCACCCCATCAACATAGATGGGTGACTTGGTTTTTAGGCCTGGCCAAGGCAAAAAACCAAGTTTTGGTGAATTTGCATGAAGGCTCTAACTTCCTCAATTCTCCATGGATTTGGACAAATTTTAGGTGCATCCTGCCTAGAATTTCATGAGGAATCCAATGGTGCTTTTAGATTTTTCTAAAGATGTCCCTATTTTAAATTTCGATAGTGATTTCAAAATAGGCCTAGATTTACATGTTCTATGCTGTCTCATTACACAGGCAATAATAGCATGGCAAATTGGTTCAAACACAACATATATGATATGTATGAGATGCCCATGATCAATGGACATCAAAGCAATGCATGATTTAGAGAGTTCAAGTTGTGATGCACTTACCTCATGAAGCTCCTTGTGCTAACTGTCAAGATCCTTGTGCCAGAAGTAATCCAAGGCTTTAGACACTCTTGATTGATCCTTTAGAAGCTTTTAGGATAATCAAAACCAAGTGGAATCCTCAGGAACAAGTATTGGCTCTTTCTTGCAAAAGTGGCAAAAGTGACCTAGATGGTAACTCTCTCAAATGGTGTTCCAGATGAGGGAAACCAATTGGGACAGTTTGAGGATGTTATTTGGAGTATGTTTGAGGCCTTGTTTGGTTTTGAAAGTGACTGAATCAAGACATGGCTTGAAAAATGCAGAAAAGTCAAAATTTGAGGTTTTGGAGGTTGACTTTCTGATTTTGGTGTTTCAAATCAAGGGTGAGTGTTTGAACAACTTATATATGATACATTTGATGTGTTTGGATCATGAGTTGTGGTAGAATTGCTCTCTAACTCAAAAACTCAGTGGTGACTTGTAAAAGAAGGCATTTTCGCCTAATGAGAGAGATTTTGAGGAAAGTAAGTGTTGTAGTGCTTTGGGGTACTCAAACTGATCACAAATGAGCTCTATTTATAGTAGAGCAAGTTTGTTTTGCAAGGAATAATGAATGGCAGCTTGGACAGTCCTTTGGCCAATGTTGATCAAAAGGCATCTTTAGTCTCCTCTAGCCATTGACTTGAGGTTAGGGCACAAGCCTATGGTCCTTTGATTTAGAGATGAATCTTGACTCATTCAGTTAAATTTGCTTCAGTCCATGCCACCTTAATGTATCCATTGAATGCTTTGAAAGAAAATTGGAGTCTTTGAGTTTTTTAGCCTTTTTAGGGCACTTATGGCTACATGTAGTTCCTTAGACTTGAGAGGCTTGTGGATCAGATCATTCCTCTTTGATTTTATCCCTTGAGGTGTCCTAATGGATGACAAGGCTTGGAATTATCTGATTTGGCCAAATTGAGCAAATGACCTATAATCTTCCTTGAACAAAATCAGTCCATGATGCCATGTTCCAAGGGTTGGAACTCCCAACTCAAATTGAATTTGGAGATAATTTGATACTTGTTGGAAAGCCCTCATGGCATACTTCAACTTTGATGTCCAACATTGGTCCTGGTTTAGCTTGGATCAAAGTGAAAAATGCCTCTACATTTTGGAAAAAGTAAGACAGATTCTGACTTATTGAAAATTTCACTAAGTGTTGGAAAAAGTGGCCGTTTTCACTTTTTGTGATTTTGATCAATCCATAACTCAAAATCCATGAGGATTTAGAATCTCTTGTAGTTGACATATTTGAAGTATGTCAGATGGACTTTCATTTGAACTTTGAATGGGAGAAAAAGGCCTTGTGGTTTAGGAGTTATGACCTTGCAAAGTTGGGTAAAAACCACTTTTGTTCCATAACTTAGAAAAAATTTGGTTTCTCAAGGTTTCCCCTTTTGCAAGAAACCTCACTTTTCCTGATTATTTTTATGGATGATGATCAATATCATACATTAACATTGTTTTTGACTTAGGGGAACCATATTTGTGAAAAATTCTAAAAAGTCAAACTTGATTTTGTGCACAGTTGACTTTTTGTCAGATGAAATCCAAACTGTGTGATTCTTTGTGCAATCAAGTTTTTGACCCAATTCAAACCTAATGGATGGATTCCATAGGTGTTTCAGGGTGTCTTAAACCATGTCCCAAGGTTTGGGAGCATGCGTTGGTCAAAAGTGAAATATACAGTTGACTTTTTCTTCAAAACCCTATTTGTGGTCCAGATGAAAATGAAATTTGTGAATCAAGTTTCTTGGATCAATCCATTGTTGCAAATGGATCAATGTAGTGTATTTTTGGCCCTCAAAACATGTCTTGAGGTCTTGGCTCATGCTTTGCTCCAAAAGTCAACTTATGGGTGAATTAGGTCAAGAAACCCTAATTCCTGATTTTTTTATGAATGTATCCCCTAAGGCTAAATTGACTTGATGATTGGGTCCATGAGGTCCTTTAGAGTATCTTGGATTGTATTTTGAAGCATTGGCTCATGTCCAGAGGAAAAATTTTCATCTGGAAGCCTTCGTCGACCAAAACCCTAATTTGGTGACACTGGCGATCTTGAGGCTTGATCTACTTGGAATGTTGCAACCTTGTGCTTGATTCTTGATGTGGGAGTCCTCTTGATCCCTTATGGGTGTTTGAGAGGTTAGACAAATTGAAGATCATGTCAGTTCTGGATTGATCCTTTGTCTAAGTGCTCTGGAGGGCTTAAAACCCTAATTCTTGATTATGGTGAATGCTCGCCCATCTTTGAGGAGATTGATGAGGCATGATGGTATATCCATATTGTGGTGATGATTCTCACAATGGGAAATCTTGGTGGTCAAAATTTGCGGTATAACAGATGCCCCAATTTAATCTTCTTGGACCCGAAGGTGTGAATGGCGAAGATATTCGGACATTTAGGGTGCAAGAGGATTAAATATCGGAGTACCCAAAATTTTGACTGTATTTATGAATGGCAGCTTGCTCATCCATCTTCTTTTGCTAAGCAATGATACTTAGAAAAGGGTAAAACTTCCCCTCAATCCTGGTCTTCAGCCACATAATGGGTCTTAGTTTCTGAAATAAACTTCCCCTCGATCCTGGTCTTTAGCCAAGGAACTGGTCTTAGTTTCTGAAATAAACTTCCCCTCGATCCTGGTCTTCAGCCAAGAAACTGGTCTCAGTTTTTGAAATAAACTTCCCCTCGATCCTGGTCTTCAGCCACGGAACTGGTCTCAGTTTCTGAAATAAACTTCCCCTCGATCCTGGTCTTCAGCCACGGAACTGGTCTCAGTTTCTTCTTGTTGAGTTCCTTCCTTGACAAGGAATGCTATGTGTAGCAGTTTTCATCAAACTTCTAGCCGAGTTTTTACTGGGGAGATGCCATTTGATGGAAAAAGATTTAAGGTCAGACTGGCCGGGGACACCCATTCATCTGAGCTCTAGAGGTGTGCAAACTTCTCTGTGGGAGATGCCATTTGTTAACCCTACTGGGGAAAACGAGTCTCTTGAGAGACTGCTTTTTACTTGGGGTTGGTTACATCATACTTTCCTTCGAGACCTTTCTCGAAGAAATGCCATGTGATGCGATCCAATTTTGGGGTGCTGATGACTTCATTAACATCGAATTTCTTGGGAGAAAAACCGATGTATTGTCGAGAGTCTTCGGTTAAGAGGCTTTCTCTGGGGATCTTCCATAATCCGGAAAGCGAAAAATATCATCTTCAGTGATGAAGAGTGATGTTCCAAAGGTGTTGGTCGAATGTCTTCTTGCTTTTCAGAGGTTCAAGTTATCAAGGTGGTCGAGGACCGTCTCCAATCCAGAAATAAACTGGGGAGAGAGATTATTTTAGATGATTCATTTCCTGACGAGGAAAGAACTTAAACTGGGATTTTACCTTATCCGACACGGAAAGGATAACTGACAACTTGATTGACAAAAGGGCTTTTATCACTTGGGGAGATGAGTATGACCAGAGTGATAGTAATGCAATATGATTATGAATGTGAATCAATTATGCATGATGTATGTATGTTTATGCTGACAAAACTGATGCGAAATACAGACTAATAGATGAATACGACTGGATACTCGGGCATGGCGGGGGACAAAAAATATCATTGTTCTAAGATAGCAATTCTGCCTTGCTTAGAAGAGGTAGTCCCTGTATGGGAGAAAAGTCGTCAATCGGTCTTAAGAAGTAAAAACTCTGTCGGGGATCTCAGATGAAACATAGCATCTGAAACAGTTGATCCTTCATTCAGGTGCACTGGTTTAGAAGGAGTATTTTGATTCTTCACTTTGAGCTTCAATCACCTTCAGAGAAGCAATCGATGTTCTTTTCGATGTTCTTCAGTAAAAAAGAATTGCCATCTTTATTTTAAAAGCAGAAAAATTTGACAAGTAAATTCATTTTTGTTTTGTTTCAAGAATCATTGAACCATGTTAAAATGTCATTCTGTAAAGCTAAAATAGATGAGAATTGCAAACAAAAGCACTAAGGCTCAAATTTTATTGATAGGATGGAAATCAACCAAGCGCCTAATTCCATGGAGTTTTTACAAAGTTTAGAAAATGGTAATTTAAGGGAAAATGGCTACATTGAAACATAACAACCATTATCCTTCTACCAACTTTGAATTCTGGGCATCCTAAGCTTCTGTCGAAGATGACCTTGACTGGAATTTTTTCGATAAACGGTGTTACTGCTGGGGAATTTCACCTTGTCGGACGTAGTTACTTGCCATGAATCCCTAACTTTTTCCTGGATTGTACTTTGAGATTTCCAATCCATCGGGATGATTTTTTATTATGTCTCTAATTTTTGCCTGGACTGCCCTTTCGGGTTTTCAATCCACCGAGACGTTTTTATTTATTTATTTATTTAGGCGAAGTATTTCTTAACTACATCAACATTTGTGGGGTAGGTAAATTCCTCTCCATCCATGGTTGCGAGTCTCAAGGCGCCGCCTGAGAAGGCTTTCTTGACCACATAGGGGCCGTCATAGTTCGGAGTCCATTTGCCCTGGGAATCAGTGAGGAATGATTGTATCTTTTTTAGCACGAGGTCTCCTTTCCTGAAGACACGAGGTCGAACCTTTTTGTCAAACACTTTCTTCATTCTCTGCTGATATAGCTGACCATGGCATAAAGCCATTATTCACTTTTCTTCTATTAGGTACAGTTCATTGTGTCGACTTTGACACCATTCGGCCTCTGTTAGCTTAACTTCCATCAATACCCAGATTGATGGGATCTCTACTTCTATGGGAAACACTGCTTCCATGCCATATACTAGAGAGAAAGGGGTTACCCTTGTTGAAGTGCGGACAAATGTGCGATAACCGTGAAGAGCAAAGGGTAGCATTTCGTGCCAGTCTTTGTAGGTTACAACCATCTTTTGAATAATCTTCTTGATGTTCTTGTTAGCCGCTTCTACCGCCCCGTTCATCTTAGGTCGGTAGGGAGATGTGTTATGGTGTTCGATCTTGAGTTAGATCCATTATCAGTAATGATCTGGCTTGGAATGCCATAATGGCAGATGAGATTATTCTTGATAAAGCGGACTACCACTTGTCGGGTTACATTGGCGTATGACGCGGCTTCGACCCACTTGGTGAAGTAGTCAATGGCTACCAGGATGAACCGATGTCCGTTTAAAGCCTTGGGTTCGATCATGTCAATCATGTCGATTCCCCATATAGAAAAAGGCCATGGAGAAGAAAGAACTTTGAGATGCGTATGAGATACATGGATTTTGTCACCGTATATTTGACACTTGTGACACTCCCTCATGTACTTGTAGCAATCAGATTCCATTGTTAGCCAATAATATCCTGCTCTCAGAATTTTCCTTGCCATTGTATGTCCATTGGCATGAGTGCCAAAGGAGCCTTCATGGGTTTCTTTCATCAGCACGTTTGCTTCTTGCCTGTCAACGTATCTGAGCAAAACCATGTCGAAGTTTCTCTTGTAGATTATATCATTGTTCAGGAATAAGTTGCCTGCCAGCCTTCTAAGGGTCTTCCTGTCTTTTCTTGATGCCCCAGGCGGGTATTCTTGTCTTTGAAGGAAGCACTTGATATCGTGATACCATGGTTTGTCGTCTATGAGTGCTTCAATCGCAAAGATGTAGGCGGGCCTTTCAAGGCGCATGATGTCAATCTTAGGTACGTCGTTCCATTGACCTACACTAATCATGGAAGAGAGAGTGGCTAGTGCATTAGCCATGTGATTCTCTTCACGAGGGATATGATGACACTCGATTCTGTTGAAGAATGGTATCAACCTTATCACGTAATCTTTGTAAGGAATCAGTCCTGATTGGTATGTGTTCCAATCTCGTTTGATCTGATTGATAACCAGGGATGAGTCTCCATACACATCCAAGTTCTTAATTCTCAAGTCAATTGCTTCTTTGAGACCCATGATACAAGCTTCGTATTCGGTCTCGTTGTTTGTGCATTTGAATGTTAGTCTGGCAGTGAAAGGAATGTGGGTACCCTGAGGTGTTACGATGATTGCCCTAATTCCGTTTCCATAATTGTTGACAGCTCCGTCAAAGATTAGTCCCCATTGGGAACTTGATTTTGGTCCTTCACTGGGTAGTGGTTCATCACAATCTTTCATTTTTAAGTACATGACATCTTCGTCTTGGAAGTCAAATCCGATGGATTCCTGATCGTCAATCGGTTGATGAGCCAAATGATCGGCTAAAATACTTCCTTTGACTGCTTTCTGAGCGTGATACTTGATGTCATATTCTGATAACAACATCTGCCAACGGGCAATCCTTCCCATGAGAGCAGGCTTTTCAAAAACGTACTTGATCGGATCCATTTCTGAGATTAACCAAGTAGTGTGACAAATCATGTATTGGCGAAGACGTTTGGGTGCCCAAGCCAGAGCACAACAAGTTTTCTCGAGCATAGTGTACCGAGTTTCACAGTTGGTAAATTTCATGCTTAAATAGTAGATGGCAGACTCTTTTATTTTTGTTTCATTTGGTTGGCCAAGTACACAACCCATAGAGTCTTCCAATACCGTTAGGTAAATGATCATTGGTCTTCCCTCCACTGGAGGAGACATAATAGATGGATTCAACAAATATTCTTTGATATTGTCGAAAGATTTTTGGCAGTCTTCCGTCCATACGCAACTTTGATTCTTTCTGAGTAGTTTGAAGATTGGCGTGTATGTCACGGTCATGAGAGATATGAATCTTGAGATGTAATTTAGACGTCCCAAAAATCCTCTGACTTGTTTCTCAGTCATTGGTGAAGGCATTTCTTGAATGGCCTTGACCTTGTCAGGATCAACCTCAATTCTTTTCTGGCTGACGATGAACCCTAAAAGTTTTCCTGAGCAGACACCGAACGTGCATTTGTTGGGATTCAAGCGGAGTTTGTACTTCCTCGAACGCTCGAATAACTTTGACAAGTGGGTCACATGCTCCTCTTCTGTTTTAGATTTGGCAATCATATCATCGACATACACTTCGATTTCTTTGTGCATCATGTAGTGAAATAGAGTGGTCATGGCCCTTTGATAGGTTGCTCCGGCGTTCTTCAAACCGAACGACATTACCTTGTTACAAAAGGTGCCCCATGAGGTGATGAATGCAATTTTCTCCATATCTTCTGGCGCCATTTTAATTTGATTATAGCCCGAGAATCCATCCATGAAGGAGAAGACTTTGAACTTTGTTGTACTATCTACCAGCATGTCTATGTGTGGTAAGGGAAAGTCATCCTTTGGACTGGCCTTGTTCAGATCCCTGTAGTATACATACATTCTGACTTTTCCGTCCTTTTTTGGAACTGGCCCTATGTTAGCTAGCCATTGAGGATATTCTGAGGTGGCGAGGAAACCTGCGTCGATCTGTTTCTACACTTCCTCCTTGATTTTGATGGCCATATCCGGGTGAGTTCTTCTCAACCTTTGTTTCACCGGCGGACATTTTGACTTCAACGATAGATGATGTTCCACGATGCTGGTATCCAACCCTAACATGTCCTGATAGGACCAAACAAACACATCTAGAAACTCTTTGAGAAGTTTTATCAAGCTTTCTCTGACAGTCGGACTGAGCAGTGCCCCAATCTTGACTTTTTTCCTTTTTTCTTCTGAACCCAAGTTAACAGTTTCCAATGGCTCTTTGTGGGGTTTAATGGACCTTTCCTCTTGTCTGAGTAATCGAGAGATCTCTTCTGGAATTTCTGCGTCCTATTATTCTTCAGCTTCAAATATCGGGAATTCAAAGTTGGGAGAAGGCATTGAATCGTATGTTTCAATGGGGTTTAAAACAAGCAATCTATAAGACGTGATGATTTGTATTTTAGAAGAGATAGAGAGAAATGCAAGAATGTGTGAAGTGTATTTTCTGAAAAATGCTTGTTTTTATTTTGAAATGTTTTAGGATTACCATTTTCTGAAAAGCGAAAAGTGAAAACAGCAATAAATGCGGGAATGACAGAACGACGTTTATTTATTTATGATTTTGTCGATTCTTGAAACTACATCCCTATAAAACAAAACTCTGTCGCCTTGGGCGAAGCGAAGAGGGACATTTATAGAAAAGTGAGCCCTATAAAAACATCCGTTTCACCTGGGCAGGGTGAAAGGTTAAAACAAAGATGGAAATTACTTAGACTTACAGACGAGTTTTGGGACATCGACAGCAACCCATTGGCGATGAACTCCTCGGTGAATCATAAAGTCTGGTACCTTCTTTCTTGGTTTGTCCTAAAAAATGACGCTGATTTCTGGGAGAGCAGGATCGTTGAAGTCTTCCTCCCAGGCAGAGTTGTCGTAAACGAACTCTTCTGTTGTAGCTTCCTTAGTGTTTTCACTCTCAAGAGGATCTTCCTATCTAGTAGGTTGGATGTCCTCGTATCTGATGCGAGAGCTCTCAGGAGCGGTGTACTTGACCAAGAAGTCGTACTTGCCACTCGGCTGTCCTAAAGTGTCCCATACTTCTGTGGTACTGGAGGAGTCATCTTTCTCGATGACGTTGACCTCAAGAAAAGCATAGCTGATGAACTCTTGTCCTACAATCTTTGCATATTCATCGTGGTGCTGGATACCTTCAGAATGTCCTGAGTAATAATCCCATGATTTGGTGGGGACGCAGGTATTTTTTTAAATATTGTTCAGCTGATAAGCGTCGTTTGGCTGACTCTTTTTCCCCAAGTCTTCTGGGTACGACTGCTAGATAGGAAAGTCATCCAGTGGGTCATAATTGTCATAGTCGAAGTTGTCTTTCATCAGAGTGTCCTCCTCTAATGAGTTGGACAGAGCACAGAATCCTTCCAGATCACAATCTCCATACATCATCTTGATGTCTGATCTTGGTATATATATCAGACTCTGCGTGGGAAAGAAAAATGGCGTACGTGCCTCTCCCTGAGACATATAACCATCCTTGTTGAGATAGGACTTCCACTCTTCATCTATATCGGAGGAGTCACCCTCATTGATGGTGTGTACTTCTTGAGACACTAGGTGGAGGAAGCCTCCACTGTGGAAGAAGTCCTGAATGGGATGAAAACTTTCATCCTTCTTGGCAGTCTGGGTACTGGTTGAAGAAAAACCAAGACCTTTCTTCGTCTTGTTATCAGTAGGAATGGCAATCTGTCCCAATCCCTTTACGTCGTTACCCTTGATCACTTCTAAAGCATCTTTGTATGAGAATATCGACGTCCCTCTCTCTGATCGATTCTCATTGCTCAACGAGAGTGCTTGAAACTGGGTTCCAACAACTTCCTCGGGTTCTACACAGGAAAATGATGATAAGTTGCTCACGATTAAGGCCTGTTCTCCGCATACTGTGACTAACTTGTCATTCTTGACGAACTTCAGCTTCTGGTGAAGTGTCGAAGTGACTGCCCCAACTTCGTGTATCCAAGGTCTTCCTAATAAACAGTTGTATACTGCCCGGATGTCCATGACCTGGAAAGTGGCTTGGAAAGTGTGATAACCAATAGTTATGGGAACGTCGACTTCGCCGATAACCGTTTTTCTGGATCCGTCAAAGGCTTTGATGATGACTCCGCTGCCTCTCATCGGGGTTCCTTGAAATAATAGTTATATCAGAGTTGATTTTGGCATAAAATTTAGAGCTAATACTTTGTCTATCAGTACGCTGGCTAGAGCATCATCCTAGCAGTTGACTGTAACGTTAAGTGCCATATTGTGATTTTTTCCTTCTTTCGACAGTTCTTCATCATTGAATCCTAAATTGTTGCAGGAAGTGATGTTGGAAATAATGCTGTCAAATTGTATTACAGCCACATCTTGTTCCACAAAAGCTTGCTCTAAGACTTTCTGTAGAGCTTCCCTGTGAGCTTCAGAACTGAGCAAGAGAGATAACACAGAGATTCTAGATGGAGTTTGCAACAGTTGATCCATAATGTTGTACTCGCTTTTCTGGATGAGCTTCAGCATCTCATTGTTGTTCTTTACCAGTTTTGGATTACTGAATTGTCTGACTAATTGATTAGGAACTTCTGTTTGAGGTTCCTTTTCCTTGGTGGGTTCTCCAACTTCACTGTTGAAGATCCGACCGCTTCGTGTGACTCGACTGATGTCGGCAATGTTTACGACGGAGGGTAATGGAGTTTCCTTTCCATTTTCGATTGTTGTTGCACCGTACTTGTAAGGGATAGCCTTATCGGATTTGTACGGTATTAGTCCCGGCAAATAGATAACCACTGGAGCCTTTTGATTTTTCTGACCATCGGCAGCCTTAATTGGTTCGAGCTTGATAATCTTTCTACTATCAAGAGGAATTCTTGATTCATGGAGTAGAGGGATTATGGCGTATACGTCCTTGGCCATTTTATGATTAGAGATTATGACAACATATTTGCTTTGATTAGGAAGATAGTCCTGTATCACGTCGATCGAACCAGAACTTGAACATGGTCGAATCTCTTTCCGGTCCAACAGATTTTGAAGAGCTGACCGTACAAGATAACATCCTTGGTTGTTCTCTGAGTAAACTCTACAACGCTCATAATTATGTGGTGGCACCCGACCACGTCTGCTTTATATGCAGTGTAACTTTACTAGATCTATTTTCATCGAGCGGACATCCTGACTTTGATACCTATCAGGATTCTCGTTAGTCATACTGACCTGTTATGTAGCTTTACCCAGGTAGATTGGAAGCCACAAGTGGTCCAACAAGTGTTGAAGTGTTCCTTGGACAAGTCCACATCCTTGGTCGTCCTCACGACACTCTTCACAGTTTTGATAATCATGTGAAGCCAGAAAGCCGAGCCTGACTTGCTTAGCGTGTAATTCTACCAGTCTGGTATTCATCAAGCGAATATCAAAGATCTGAACCATATTGACTTGATGGTTATTTCTCTCATGATAGTCCTGGATCCATTCGAGATCCATCTGACGCTGGAGGGCCTCTTGTACAAAAGAGCATCCCTGATTGCTTATTGAGCAGACCAGACAGGTATTGTAATCGTGTCATGGCAGATTATGATATTAACTTTGCCTCAAATGCATTGCCACTAAGTTGATATTCATTGCATGAATGTTGTGGTTCTGAACAAAGTTGGAACGTACACAGGCCACATTGACTTCCCGGATTCGGTGATCTTGAATCCATCCCAGATCCATCTGTTCTTATAGAGCTGATTGCACTATGGAACACCCTTGGTTATTCTTTAAGTAGATATCACACTGGTGATAATTGTGAGGAGGTAGATGACCGTACCCGCTCTGTCTACAATGCATCCTGACCAGACTGGTTCATAATAGGAGTACATCGTGAATTTGATAACTGCGGCTAGATTCTTCTTCTATTAAATTTACTGCAGTCTTCTCATGTTGAGGCAACGGGTTCGTTTAAACATTCGGATTAGTATCTTTGAAAGATAGGACCCCGTTCCTGACAAGCTTCTGTACATCAGAGTTGAAGCTGAGACACTTTTCAATGTTGTGCCCCGGTCCTCCTTGATGGTAAGGGCAAGTTTGATTTGCTTTAAACCAAAAAGGCAGATTTTCCAGTACTGTAAGAGAAGACCTGGTTTGGACGTGCCCCTTGACCAGTAGAAGTGGAAATATTTTTGCGTACACCATCAGTATAGGGTCGAACCCTGATGGTCGTGTCGTACGATTGTTATTGTTGTACTGACGAAAAGCCTGCTGAAGAGGCTGTTGCATCCTTTGCTGATACTATTGTTGACTTGGTTGGCTCTGAGCAATCTGAGGTTGATAAGTCGGAGTCGGTGTAGGGTTGATAGCGGGAGTTACTGCCGCTACTGGTTGATACCTTCGCCTTTTCTTTCCAAGAGAGATATTACCAATATCTTGCTCTATTTTCTTTGGGAAAGCACTACCATATATTTTGGTACTACTTGATGGCTCTACATTTTTGACCAATCGTCCTTCTCGGACTGCTTCTTCAAGGCGTACGCCCATGTTCACCATTTCAGTGAAGTCGCTGGACGCACTGGCGACCATTTGGTCGTAATAGAATGAGCTCAAGGTTTTCAAAAAGATCTTGGTCATCTCTTTTTCTTCAAGAGGAGGAATGATCTGGGTGGCAATTTCACTCCATCTCTGAGCATATTCTTTAAAAGTTTCTTTGTCCTTCTACGACATTGCTCTGAGTTGATCTCTATCTGGTGCCATGTCCAGGATACTTATATGGCTGAACGAAGGCTGCGCCAAGATCTCTGAAAGTATTGATCTTGGTGCGGTTTAAACCTATGTATCATTTGAGTGCGGCACCGGTTAAACTGTCTTGGAAGTAATGGATCAGTAGCTGTTGATTCTCTGTCTGAGTTGACATCTTTCGAGCATACATCACCAAATGACTTTGAGGGCAAGAGTTCCCCTTGTATTTTTCAAAGTCAGGCACCTTGAATTTGTGCGGTATTTTCACGTTAGGGACTAGACAGAGGTCAGCAGCGTCCTTTCCGAATAAATCCTAACCGCAAATGGCATGCAGTTCCTTCTGCATTTCCAGGAATTGTTCCTAGAACTCATTCATTCTTTCGTACATATCTTAGTTTCCACCAGAAATTACTTGTGGAATCTGTCCTTCTGGGACAATGTGTACCACTGGTTGTGGTATGGTCATTACGGCGGTGACTCTTGGTGCTTCCATGCCCCGAAGTTTGTAACCTTCAGGAGTTGTCATCATAACTCTTGCATCTTCTCTTTCGCGAAGTTTGTAACCTTCAGGCCCAATGATTCCTACTGCAGTTTCTGGGTCTTCAGTGACCGGCGGGATGTATCCTCCGGGGACAAAGTTGATAGGCATACCCCAGGGGCGACCTTTTGGCATGTTGTACCGAGGATCATATGTCTCCACTACGGGCATAGATGTGATCTCTGAGATCACAATCCTTTGTTGTTGTCGCTGAGCTGCTGCCAGGGATTGCATGTCATTGTGAAGTTTTTCCAAACTTTCCTTTAGAGCATCGACTTCTTCTCTTAGCTCTCTATTCTCTTCCTCGAGATTGTCCATTTTCTTTTGTCGATTGGCTCGAGTATTGTACAAATGAGACAGTTTGACTCTAGAATCGTGACACATGCGTGAGACTCGAAGAGAAGAAAAACGTGTATATGAGAATGATGAATGATATACAATGATATATAAATATTTATATATATATATATATATATATATATATTGTTTTTTAATCAAAAAGAAACTTCAACAAATAGATTACAAATATCATACAGTGGGGAGACCCCTTTTTTTAAATTTTAAAGATTGCAGAAAGGGAAAAGTACAGTATTTTACAAAGTGTTGTAAAAGGAAATGTCTAAGCTTATGGATCTTGAGTCCTCTCTGAAGAGAGCTCAGATGCTGGTTCTGGTATTTTCCTTTTCTTTGATCGGGGTTCTTCCACCATTGTCGGGTTGTCAGTCCTTTGCCAAATGAAAGGAGTGAGCAAGTTCCTTTGATCTTCTATAGCACGTTGTTCTAGAATCTCAATCAGAGCATCCTTTTCTTTTAACAGTTCCTGAATTTTGGTACACACCACATTGAGGATTCGGTACTTCTTTTTCCAAGAGCTTTTCTCCCGTTGAACTCTGTTGAGAGTAACCTGGAGTTTTTCCGTATCAGACATAAAATAAAGGACAAATTCCTTTAACGGAAGAACTTCTTGAGGAGGGTAAGGCATTCTCAGCTTGAGGGCTCTAGTTTGTACCCAGTGGAGATAAGGTTCCATAGAGGTACAGTCTGGTCTTCCTAGAGACTCTCTTCCTTTCCTATGAACATGTTGCCAGGCATGCACTATTTCTTTCTTTAGTGCCATGTCATTTTCTCATTCCTTGAAGAAAAGACCTTCCAGATGAACATTATGCGGGATATGCTTCATCGGGTATCCGAGTTGACGGCGAACTAAAATTGGATGATAGTTGATTCCTCATTTAGTTCCTATGAGGGGTACATTAGGGAAGTTTCCACATCTGTCGATGATCTTTATCCCCTCATAAATCCTATTGTACCAATATATGTCCGAGTTGGTAAGAGACATGATTCTTTGTGACCAACGTAGAGTACTCTTATGGTCCCAAAAGGCAGCAGACTTGGGTAAATAGGAGGTGAACCATTTGTAAAGTAAGGGTACACAACATGTGATCATTCCTCCGTTGTATAAATTCCTTATGTGTACAGAATGATAAGCATCTGCGAGCAAGGTTGGTACAGGATTTCCAATTAGAAATATCTTAATGGCATTGGTATCGACGAACTTATCGATGTTGGGAAAGAGGAATAACCCATATGCGAGTAAAACAAAGATATCTTCGAAAGCAGTTATGTTTCCTACACTGGCAAAGTATAGAGCTTTCTCCGTCAGGAATTTAGCTGGTAAACCCTGGATTCCTTCCTTAGTGGTCATGTGAGTCCTGACTTCTGACTCGTCCAAATAGATTGCTCTTGCAATGGTTTGATCCTTTGGAATTTCTTCCAGTCCAGATAACGGAGCTCGGTCAGTGATAGGTAAATCAGTCAGATGAGAGTACTCTTCCAGTGTTGGTGCTAGTTGATAATTCGGGAATGTGAAACAGTCATAAACTGGATCGTAAAATTGTATCAGTGTAGACAGGATTTCTTCAACTACGTGGACCCTTAACAGAGACAACAGTCCTCCATACTTAGCTCTGAAAGCATCAGGGTTGGTAATCATCCTTGCCAACCTCCTTAAATCCTCTAGTTTCGGAGCCTTGAAAGTGTACTTGTGCGTCTTTCTTCTACCGAAATCCATAATGCAATCTTTCTCTGATATTTGCAATTATTGTTTTATTTTATTTTGAAGAAGAAAGAGAAGAGAAAAGAGAAGATTTTTTTCTTTGTTTAAGAGTTTTTTAAATGAATGCATGAATGCAGCACACAAAAACATTGAAAAAACATGGGTTCAAGGGTTCAACGTCATGAGCATGAAGTCATGGCTCTACCCATCCCAAAAGGTTGCATTCTGGTCAATTTTTGTACCTGTAGAACGGGTTAAAGGTTCCAAAATCATTGACCCCCCTAGGGATATCAACAGCAAGTTGGTTCACCCGAGTGAGCTGTAGCATCCTAGGGTAATCTCATTTGAGTGCAGTATCGTGTATCAACTATTCCTGATAGTCACCACACTACCAAGTGGTCATATGGTTAATGTCTACTAAATCCTCAGGATCACGGGTGCCGCACTAAGATAACGTTTGTTTTCACGATGATCGGTCGTTAAACATAGTATCCACACGGGCCCTTGCCTGATTTGGTGGTCTACCAGGATCGCTTATTCGGGAATCACTCCCTGTAAGTCCACCCATCTATGCCACCACTTATCTTAGGGTTCTCTCAAACTTTCCACATGCGTATCAATCGCATTCCCATTGACAGAAAAATAAACACGGATATCAAGTAGGAAAAACAGTATATATATATATATATATATATATATATATATATATATATATATATATATATATATATATATATATATATATAATTCTAACAACCTGGACCTCTTAGGACTTCTTATCCTAGTTTTGGTTCCCAGCAGAGTCACCATTTTCCTGTAGAGTCCCCATCAGAGTCACACAAATGTTTTATTGAACAAATGCTAAGAGATTAGGGAGTTCGGGGTTAGGTTATACAATGGGGAGTTGTCAATTACCTATCCTATATGTGGTTATCCACAGGTCGTTAGCAATTTCTATACTGTTTTCTACTTACTGGTGTTTGTCTGTCGTGGGTTGGGAAAGTTTCTCATTTGGGAGTGTTTGAGAGAGAGTTTTTGTTGATTTCGGGTTTTCCGATGTTTTTGGTAAGGTACTAGACCTAAGGTTTTTGAATGGTATGCTCGCTAAGATTTCGCAATCATATGCCTACGTATTCCCGTTAAAGAAAAACAGGGAAATCAGAGCAATCGTAGTTCCTCCTATTCTATGGGAGGAAAGAGATATTTGGTGTCTTGTTCAAAGTCTAAGATTGAATTGAAGCTAAATGAGTATTTATGTTTTGTTCAAAGCCCAAGATTGAAGCTAAAAGATTTTGACTGACAGAGAATTTGTCATCTCTAAAGGGAGACATCTCGTCTGTTTATCACAACTGTTGGGTGACTGATTATAAAGGAGGATTACTTTAACTGGGATATGTAAACCCAGCAATGCCATAAGGGTTTTGTCCTGAAGGAGGAAACTTTAACTCAGTATAGAGCAATGACATTTTTCCTTAGGAATCTTTCATATTAAGAGAGGGACATTGGCCTGGATGTAAATAATCCAGAGGCTCGCCACTTACAGCGATTAGATGAAAGAAGGTTTTTACCAGGATAAAGAGGGACCACTTCTTGGATTTTTTAATCAACAAGTGTGCCACTTACAACAGTTATTTGGGATTAGGGTTTGTTTTGATGTGTGATATACAGAGAAATATCTTTCTGCAGCGAGATCTTAACTTCTTCTGAAGGGATGTTGATTTTTGTGTGCCTTGATCAAAGCCCAAGGTTGAAGCTAAGAGATTGATTGACTCCACTGGAGAGGTTATTATACAAAGCCTAAGAGGAGGATGGAAAAGACTGACTCAACAAGAGAGTGTTTATTTGTCTTGTACAAAGCCCAAGATTGAGGCTGAAAGAAAATTGACTCTTTTGGGGATATCATTATACAAAGCCTAAGATGAGGCTGAAAGGAATTAACTTTTTCGAGGAAATATTATGTCTGTCTTGTACAAAGCCCAAGATTGAGGCTAAAGGGTTTTTTTGACTCCACTGGGGAATATTTGTATGTGTCTTGTACAAAGCCCAAGATTGAGGCTGAAAAATGGAAACTGACTCTACTGGTGAGAGGTTTTATCTATCTTGTACAAAGCCCAAGATTGAGGCTAGAAGAAGAAACTGACTCTACTGGAGAGTATGATTTGTCTGGTATAAAGCCCAAGATTGAGGCTGAAAAGAGGATTGACTCTGCTTAGGGAGATCATTATACAAAGCCTAAGAGGAGGCTAGAAGGATTGACTTCTTTGGAGAGGGTTTATGTGTGTCTTGTACAAAGCCCAAGATTAAGGCTAAAGGATATTTTACTGACTCAGCTGTAGCATATTTATAGGTGTCTTGTACAAAGCCCAAGATTGAGGCTGAAAAGAGTCTGACTCAACAAGAGAGTGTTTTTATCTGTCTTGTACAAAGCCCAAGATTATGGCTGAAAAGATGACTGACTCAATAAGAGAATGTTTTAAGATCCTTATACAAAGCCTAAGAGGAGGCTAAAAGTGATTAACTCAATAAGAGAGTGTGGAAACATCCTTATACAAAGCCTAAGAGGAGGCTAAAAATGATTGACTCAACAAGAGAGTGAGGAAATATCATTATACAAAGCCTAAGAGGAGGCTAAAAATGAATGACTCAACAAGAGAGTGGGGAAAGATCCTTATACAAAGCCTAAAAGGAGGCTAAAAATGATTGACTCAACAAGATAGTGGGGAAAGATCCTTATACAAAGCCTAAGAGGAGGCTAACTTCTGCTGAGGATTATTGAGATCCAGAGACAGGTCCAAAGTGTGGAATCAACTCTTGCTGAGGATTATAGAAGAGTTGAAATATCAGAGACCATGAGGTTCTGTTAAAGGTTTATTGATAGTGATTTGACCATAGCTGGGGAAAAAAATAAAGTGAGAAGTTTAAACTTTGTTGGTGATTGATGAGATGATCAGGGTTTATCCTGTACTTTTCGGAACTTGAGGGTTTCTTTGAAATCCGAGAGGATATGAGACTGTCCAAGTCTGCTGGTATTAAATGGTTTATCTTCGTATGATGCCCAAGATGAGGCAGGTGTTTTAAGGTATGAGAATCAACCCTAAATTGGTTTGATGTTTTGACTCTTTGGAAAGTCTGCTATAACAAAGGATGACTAGGTTTTGTCCTATACTTGTAAGAGGTCTTTGGGTCCTTGTACTAAGCCCAAGAGAAGGCATGAGAACTTCTAAGAAGCCTGAGGGTCCTTGTACAAAGCCCAAGAGGAGGTCGGGGATGCTTTTAGGAAGCCTGCGGGTCCAAACTTGAGAAAAGTTCAAGAAACGTTTCTCCGGGAATAATCTTTTCTTTAGTGAACAGTTCTAAGGTTTGAAAAAATTCAAGGGAGGTTTCACCGGGAATTAATCCTCTCTGGGGGAAATGAATTTCTTTGACAATTTTCTAATAGTGACAGTCTGAGAAAAAGTTTCACCAGGAATAATGCCTTTCTCTTTGTTCCATATTGTATAAGCCCAAGAGGAGGCAAGACTATATCTGGAAATTCCTATAGGGAACTAGTTTTGACTGTGTTAAAAGAGTCACCACTAGCTTTATCTAATCCTAGACCTAATTGTCGGGGAAAACTCTAAACAAATATATACAGGCATATATATACATATGAAATATATATTGTATGTAAAAGAGGGTAGAAGGACTTATAGGTGAGCAAGCTTCCAGCATTACAACACCATGTATCAACACCTCCAATCATGCCAGATCCACCTCCACATCCACCTCTTGCTTCAACACCATGTATCAATAGTCCAAGGCATAATGCTCACTTTGCGTGCAACGCCCACAATGGGAGGCATTCTGAGATGAAAACGGGAATTCTTGCACTTCTATACCAAAATCCTTTTATTGGTATGGATCATGAGGGTCCTTTCACTCATCTCAAAAAATTCTATAAAATTGCGGGTACAACGGGAGCGCCAGAAGCTGAAGAAGAATCATTATTCAAGAGACTATTTTCACATTCCTTAATCGGGAAGGCAAAGGAATGGTATCTCGATCCTCAAGACTTTATTGGATGCTACTTTGGGTGGATCGTTAATGTCCAAGAGCGCCAAAGACGCAATTGCTATTATTGATAGGATGGCACTCAATGATCACCAAGGCAATCATAATCATGGTACAACGCAAAGGAAGTCAGGCATGATTGAGTTGGGAACAAATGATGTTATTCTTGCTCAAAACAAATTGTTTTCACAACAAGTGGAGTTGTTGACTAAACAAATGTCAAAACTTCCACAAAAATAAAAGAAATGCAAGAAGTTCCCAACAACAACAAACAAGTGTTGAGTTGTGAGCTTTGTAAGGGAGATCACCCTACCAGGTATTGTCCTCCGGTTGTGGAAGAGGCGCATTATGCGGGAAATCAAAACCAAGGGTATCAACCTCGACCACTTTACCAACAAGGCAACCAAGGTTACCAACAAAGAAGTAATCAAGGTTATCAACAACAATGGAAGCCTCAAGATGTCGAAACTTCTAATCGTCAACAACAATATCAAAACTACACTCAACCTCCACAAGCTCCAAGTGGAAATTCAAAGATGGAAAATACCGTCACTCAATTCATGCAAATGTCAATGTCTAATCAAAAGAACACCGATGCGACTATAAAGAACCTTGAGACGCAAGTGAGGCAATTATCAAAACAATTGGCCGACCAACACAAAGGAAGTTTTCCAACGAATACTCAAGGGAATCTAAAAGATCATTGCAAGGCTATTCTTACTAGAAGTGGAACAGAAATTGATATGGGAATATGTGAGAAAGAAGTGGAAAGAGAGAGAGTAGTTGAAAAAGAAAAAGAGATTGATGAGAAAGAAGTAGAAAAAGATGTTGAGGGAGAATTAGTTGAAAATGAAAATAAAAACAGTGAGGAAGAAGAAAACAAAATGAGAGAAGAAAAAATGAAAAAGACTAGGAAGGGGAAGAAACAAGTAAGCACTATTCCGATTCAAAATTTGCCTTATCCTCATGCTCCATCAAAGAAAGATAATGCGAGGTACTATGCTCGGTTTATGGATATTTTTAAGAAATTGAAAATTAATATTCCATTTTCCGAGGAATTGGAGCAAATGCCAAAATATGCAAAATTCATGAAGGATATTCTCGCCAAGTAGAAAAGGTACACGGATCAAGAACGTATCGTGGTTGATGCTAGTTGTAGCAATATCATTCAACGGACTCTTCCGCGGAAAGAAAGTGATTCGGGGCGAGTTACCTTACCGGTTACAATATGAAATATTTATGTTTGCAATGGGTTGATCTATTTGGGCTCTAGTATCAATTTGATACTAGTGTCCATTGTGAAAAGGTTGGGACATATGGAATTGAGAGCTACTCAAATGACATTGCAACTAGCCGATAAATCCACTACCCGTCCTCATGGTGTAGCGGAAGATGTGTTGGTTAAGGTAGACAAATTCTTGTTTCCCATAGACTTTGTGGTGATTGATATGGAAGAAGATGAAGACGCTCCATTGATTCTTGGAAGACCTTTTATGAAGACCGCTAGAATAGTCATTGATATGGATGATGGTCTCATGAAAGTGAGAGTTCAATATGAGGAGATTAGCTTTAATCTATTTGAAGCCATGAAGCATTCAAAGGAGAAAGGTGATTGTTTTAGAATCAATGCAATAGAGAAGGTGATTGAAGAAGTAAAATGGCAATTACAAGTTCCAACCCCATTACAAAAAGTTCTTACAAATGCTCTTCAAAATGTCAATGAGAATGGAGAAAAAGAAATCAAAAAATGTTTGCGAGAACTTGAAGAATTGGATGAAATTCCTCCTTTGAAAGAAAGGATGGAAATTTTGAAAAAAGAAAATAATGAAGAAATCAAGCTTGAATTGAAGTTGTTGCCCTCTCATCTTAAATATGCGTTTCTTGATGATGAGGGGCATAAACCGGTGATCATAAGCAAGGAGCTAACCAAAAATGAGGAGGACAAATTGATTTCTGTGTTGAAAAAGAATCAAGATGCTATGGGGTGGACTCTTTCTGATTTAAAAGGAATAAGTCATTTCTATTGTATGCATCGGATATTCATGGAAGACGATTTCAAACTGGTTACTCAACCTCAACGTCGCTTGAATCCTACCATGAAATAAGTGGTTATAAAGGAAGTGGTGAAAATGTTGGCTGCCAAAATGATCTACCCTATTTCCGATAGTCTGTAGGTTAGCCTGGTGCAAGTGGTACTGAAGAAAGGAGGGATGACGGTAATTCGAAATGAGAAGAATGAGTTGATCCCTACAAGAACCATGACCGGATGGAGAATGTGCATTGATTATCGTAGGCTAAATCAAGATACGAGGAAAGATCATATCCCTCTTTCGTTCATGGATCAAATGCTCGAGAGACTTTCACATGTCTCTAATACACTCAGGGTGAGGACCCCAATAATGTTTTGTTGCTTGTCCTTTAATCTTTTGTTTCATTTGTTATAGTTGATTGAGTCTCCTTTTTTTATTGCACGTCTTGGGTTCAAGGTTTAAATCCACCTGTTTTAGCATGCATAATTATATTGTTTGTATTTGAGTATGATCATTATGTTTTAAGTAAATTTCTTGAGTTAATGGAACAAGAACCATAGTTGAGGTTGGTTCAAGTTACATGGGAAGTGAAATCTCAAACTATTTTGAAAAACTTGAAGATTTGATATTTATTGTATGTGACTCGAATCACTCACAATCCATGACTTGAATCAAATCAAAGAGAGGAGAACAAGAAATTTGTGGTGTCTGTGACTCGATTCATACAGCCCTATGACTCGAATCACAAGTTGCACCTGATTTAAATCACATAACTTATATTTTTTCTCTGCCTCATTTGAACCGAATCACACTTTCTACATGACTCGAATCACAATAGTTTTCATATTTTCCTGTTTGGCTTTGCCCAGTTTGATTCGAATCAAGTTTTGTACATGACTCAAATCAAAAGCTTTCATGACTCGAATCAAGCTTACAAGGTGAATCGAATCACGAGAAAATAGGTTGCTTTTCTTTATGAGATATTGGTTTACTGTACTTGTTCATTTGACTCAAATCGTGAAATGTTCTTGAAGCAAATCTAAAAACCATTTTTTTACAAAATTTTATGCATAATCTCCAACACATATAAATTTTTTTTGTCATCTCGTTCTTTCATAAATCACAAAAACTGATAACATTGATCAGAGTGATTTTGTGAGAATCAACAACCTCTATTTTTTAAAGTTCAAAATATCTTGCAAACAAAATTTATTTCATCTTAAACCTCTTGTTGGAATTCATATATTGATCATAGAGATTTATAATTATTGAGGGAGACGTGTCTTGAAACTAACACTTCTTGAAGGTTTGGCAAAGAATTTCAAGAAGCTTACAAAATCTTGGTTGTTATAACTGGTGGTGACAAATTCCAGTGAAAAGAAAGAGGTTATTCTCTCAAGGTTGACCTTGGTAGTCATGTGTGCAAGCCTACGGGTATGGTAGGAGTTCTTCTGAATCTTCATACAGTTCATCGCTTAAGAAATCAGTAGGATCAAGGGTAATTTTCACACACACATACTTGGAGCTGATTGGTGAAGCTGGAAGGTTCAAGAAGCTATGATCGAGTAAATATTCTGTAGAGAGTTTGGCATAAAGGTTGTATACAATTCAAAATCTATATAGGAGATTTGTTTTTCTCAACATTATTGTAGATTAGTGATTGTATGAACTTGTGAATATTTGTTCAAATATATTGGAAGATTTACTTTCAATGGAAAACCATTAGAGAGTGAATTAGACTCCTGAAAAGACAATAGAGTCGAACCACTATATATCCTTGTGTACTCTCTCTCTCTCTCTCTATATATATATATATATATATATATATATATATATATATATATATATATATATATATATATATCACTCACTCTTGCATTTAAAATTTTCTTAGGTTATTGCATGCTTTGGTTATCGTTTCCTAGTGTAGTTTCTCGTTAATTTCCGTCGATAGAGATTTATTGCACAGGTTTAGGTTTTATTAGATGTGGAAACTAATTGTGTGTTAGTGCTCATTAAATTTTGTTAACTAGTAGCATTATAATCCTATATTAATTGAATTTTTGTAAAGGAATCTTCTTGTTTAAGTTACAAACTTTCAATTAGATATAGCGTGTAACTTTTCGTACAGTGTTTTTGAATGATTTGTGAAATTTTTAAATTGAGTAACTCTAATCGTGATTGATTTCTAATACAATCATAAGATCTCTATTTTTGCTTCAAGACTTCCGTACATTTGAGAAACTCTTATATTTAATTTTGAAAATCGGTCTATTTTTGAAAAAGTGTCTATTCACCCCTCCATACTATTCCTCTGATCCATATTCCTACCCAATAGGGATAACATTAGACTGGGCATGATAAGCATAAGACAAGTGAAGAAGTCATCTCTAGTATATCTCCTAACCCACTTGTTAAACTCCATATTCAGTTGGACCTCTAAGAGAACGAAAAAGAACTCTGCTAAGAATGGTTCTTCATGCACAAAGAATTGATGTCTCCACCTAAGGTTCCAAGATATCACCCCTTGAACACACCTCCCAACCTCTGTCGTCAACCTTTTAGGAATTTGAGAAATAGAGAAAAGTCTCGAAAATCTAATCTTGAGGGGAACAGTTCCTAGCCAAGGCTCTTCCCAAAAGGAGGTCGAATGACAAAACCCAACTTTCTTACCTAACCCCAACTCAAACCAATTAGGAGGATCATCTTTCTTGGATCTGAGAAGAGACACTCCTTTCCACCATGTAGAGACCATACAATGATTGGAGTCCCTACCAACGAACAAAGATGATATTGTAGATGAACCATAATGGGTAAAAAGAATATCATACCAAAGACCAAAAGAACCTAGTAATAATCTTCATCTCCATTTGGAAAGAATAGCTAGATTCACCAGCCACAGATATTTAACACCTAGACACCCCACTCTTTTTAGGCTTACAAACTTCAGACCATCTATAACCCATGAAATTTTGGAAATCCGTTTCACCCATCCACAAAGAAACCTCATATGAATCTTAACTAATTTTTTCCACACTTTCACATACATCTTAAGAAAAAGAAAGAAAGAAAATAGGAATATCATTAAGCACCGAGTTAAGAAGAATAACTCCGCCCCCTATACTAACTTACCTATGAGACCAACAGTGAAATCTTTTCCATATCAGATTTTACAAAGTTTTTCAAGTTGATTTATACCGCATATTAGCTCTAATTGGAAACCTAAGATATCGAAACATAATAGATTAAATCTTGAAGTGCAGAAAATCCTCCGCGATTTGAAGGAAAAAGGGGACATCATTTAAAATAATCAGACTACTCTTATGAAAATTGACCCCTAGATCTGAGGCGAGCTCAAATACCCTATTCTGATTGTTACATATGTATATGTTGCAGAATGTAACAGATGCATCATTAATCACCAGAATATTATTGATTAATTCAAATTTACCACTTATCAACGATTCTGATTCTCTTTGATTAACTAATTGAAAATAATGAAGTCCACGCATATGTCAACAAATGAAATAATTTTAAAAATAGTAAATTCTTAGATACCCATAAGTTTTAGTTGGGTATTAGTACCTTTAGGAAAAATATATTTAAAATTTTAATTTATTTTAAAATAAATTATTATAAAAAAATGGCATATTATTCTATAATTGGATGATGGGTATGTACTTAACCAAAATCCATGGGTAGCAGAGTGTTTTCCTTAAAAAAAATACTAATAAGAGAATTGGTTATTCATTAATTTTTTTTTGTTTTACTATCAATTTTATTGATACTTCCCGTTTAAGTACAACGTGCATGCAAAATAAAATCCACTAGTGAGCGATACTACAAAAAATACCTATCACCACAATTGGAATATGGATTTCACTAGGGATGATGATCTGAGGTATCAAAGGGTGTGATAAAAGTGCACTACTTTCCACCATAGGGTATTGGTCGTGGTAAAAAACTGGATACTTGATAGAAGTCCTTAGTATGGTGTCCTTTGATTTTGTGGAACTTGCACCAAGTGTTGAGCTCAGCCCACATGGCGTCTTCCTTTGGAGATGGAAACTGAGGGATGTTATGCATGTGGAAGACCCTTCGCCATATATGTTCTCGAAGAGTGATCAGAGGCGTGAAGCTCTCATTAGGTTTTCTAATTCTCTTGAATATTGTCGTGCCCCTACTGCACGATGTGTACAAACTCTTTCGAGACCTGTCGGTATTGGAGGTACAGTATATCCTATCTCAGGCCTTATTTTAAGTATTGTTTTCCTCTCCCTTGATGTAACATTCCTCTCATGTTACTACTTTCACCAAAGATATCGATGGCCTCTGAGCAATGGATCTTTTGAAGTGTCTATCCCTAAGCCCATTCTAAAATGATCCTACGAACATTTCCTAGTTTGGATGGATTACCTTGATTGTCGCATTATTGAAGCAGGAAATATAGTTCCTCATAGATTTATAGGGGCCTTGGAAACCATCTTTATGTGTCATCTTGACGCAAATTGGTGGACTAATTTCTTTACCAAGTCTCGATAGCTAGTGATAGAGATCTACGACATGGGCATGTACCTTATCATAGTTGTTTCTCTAAAGGCACTAGAGAGGATCTTACATTTTAATGAATCAGGTCTCTAATAATGTCCATCTGCATGGGATGGAGGTGGCATCTTCATATAGACCATTACACCCATCGTACATAGCCAATGAAGGATATTTAAAGTTCTTAGAGACATACGCCTCTCATATCTCATCTAAGAGAGGTTTGGGGTCTAATATATCCACCTCATCTATGGCGTTTGTCTCTTTCTGTTGTTGATGGATATATAGGACGTTATTATTCAAAGTTTGGTTCTAATGGCGTTGATTATCCCCAGCAGCACACATCTATGATATGGTGCTTTATTTTCCTTTAAATTCTTAATTAGCCAGAGTTGTTGTCATTTTTTTTCACCGTGAAGGCCATAGAGGTTAAACATAAGGACAATGAATTGGCAAGGTGTTGTTATTATGTCCCATGTCAGTTATATTAGGTCCCACGGTTGGTGCCAAATTGAACTTGTTAAAAGTACAATATGTGACAACCCCTAGAAAGTACGAGCTATTAGAGGTTTTAAGGTGTGTTGTAGGATTGAGAGATAGCTCACGTAAGGGGTGAAAATCTATGTATATGCAGTTTTCTCTATGTCAATCAAATTGTCCCTCTCACAACCTCAAGGTTATGATATTTATATCAGGTTTGGGCCTGAATCCTATGCCCACTACTATGAAAACCTCATTTAACGACGCCAGGTTTACCACGGTTTCGTATCCCACCGTTGTAACAGGATTAAAAATTTATAACGCCATATTTAACGACGGTTGTATTACATAACCGTTGTAATACAAGCTGTGTAACAAGCTTCGATTCCCAGCTACTATATTTTTTTTCTTCCATATTTCTACATTTTAACACGCTTGTATTAGAAGACCGTTGTAATACATGTATCACGCTTCGATTCACAACAATGTATTTTTTGTCATATTTTTAGATTTTAAACATGTATTAATTTTTTAAACATGTCTAACATCATGTAATGTATGATGTATATTCCCAGCAATGTATTCTTTAGTATTTTTAAGTGCAATAGAGTATATATATAACTTTAAAAATAAAACTGTAAGAGATGAACATATATAGAGATAATTTTTTTTTAATATTCCATTGAGAGTACATTGATAAACATATTACATATCAAGATCATTGTCAGAGCCCATAGCATAAAATGGATCTTCATAATCTAGACATCTCTCCTCACTCCCCTCATCGGAATCATAATATACATGCCTCCTTTTCTTCTTTATCTTCTTCTTCTTCGGCTTCTTCTTCTTCTTCTTATCCTTCCTTACCCTTAAGGCATCCCTGAAGTTGGTAGTTGCTGGTTGGACGACCTCCTGGATTGGCGCTGACGTTCCTTATTAAGGTTTCTAGGATTCTCATTTGTTGAACTCATTGTTACGAAGAATATATTATTTAGATATGTAAAATTGTCTATTTATAGATGAGGTTGAAGATGAAAAGACTGATAGTTTAATGCTTGTAATGATGATAACTTGTAAACTGCTCATATTCTGGAACGATATTTTCTCGTAAACCGTTCATATGTTGGGAAGTGCAATGGTTAATAATATTATGACGGTTATAAGTAATGATCGTAGCAATATCACTTATAATCCAGGCGTAATTTTAGGAAAATGTTGTTGCCTGGTGTCGAACCTTGTACCACGTGTAAGGGGTATCGCTACGGTTATTATAACTAACCATTGTGATATTATTAAATTAATATATATAATCTATCATAACGGTTATTTAAGAAAACCGTTGTGAAAAATTTACCTATATAAGGGAATTAACTTTCCCTTTTTGACAGTCGCGCCGTTTCCTTCACAGCGAAACCTTAGCACCCAAACTTCATCTTTTTTTAGAATCTGCGAGAAGAAATACAAGTATGAAGCTTTTGATTTAAGCTTCTTCCTCCTTGTAGTTCTTCTTGCAGAATCTAAAACTAGATGAACATGGTGATGATGCTGGCAGTAGCAAGCATAATGTACATATTATTTATGGAAAATAAGGTAGTCTTCTACTTCAATCTTTTTGTTAGATAGTTCCCATTATCTCGTTTACTTCATGTTGTTTTTGTTGATTGTTCTCATTTTGTGCAGATTCGACTTCAATGCTTCACAAGCAAGGTGAACTTCATTGTAATGGTACAGTCCCACTTCTTAGGGTTTTGTTTCAACTTTTGGTTGTTTTGTTTTGAATAATAACTAATTTTCTTCATTGCTTCCCACTTCTTAGGGTTTGTTTCACATGGTGATGATGATGGTGGTACATATATATATGAATTCATTCTGATAAGGTACATATATATGAATTCATTCTTATATTGTATATGAAATTTAGTTTATTATATACTATGTATATTGTTTGTTTCACTATCCTTTTATTGAAAATGCAATCAGTTAAATTGATATAGAACATTAGTTTATTATATATATACTATGTATATTGTATATAGTTAAATTTAATACTAACTAATTTTCTTCATTGCTTCCCACTTCTTAGGATTTGTTTCACATGGTGATGATGATGGTGGTACATATATATGAATTCATTATGATAAGGTACATACATATGAATTCATTCTGATATTGTATATGAAATTTAGTTTATTATATACTATGTATATCGTTTGTTTCACTATCCTTTTATTGAAAATGCAATCAGTTAAATTGATATAGAACATTATAATCTGAAAATTAAGATGTATTTGAAAACCAACCTTTATCATGTCAATGTTTTCCGAATTGCATCCATTTCATTCAGCACATTTAATGTTCCTTAACATAAAATTTTTGGTCCAATGGTCTGTTTGCCTCAATTCATCGATATCTTTTATTATAGTTTACCTCATCGTCGTCACTAATCGTCGCGGTTGTTAAGATCATGATCATTATTATGATGATAAAATCGTGGTGATTTTTGGCGATGATGAGGTAAACTATAATAAAAGATATCGATGGATTGAAGGAAACAGACCATCGAACCATAAATTTTATGTTAAGGAACATAAAATGTGCGGAATGAAATGGATGCAATTCGGAAAACAGTGGTGTGTTTAAGTTGGTTCTCAAGAACAGTTTAATTTTCAGATTATATAGTTCTTTACCAATTTTAATGGTTGTATTTCTTTAATTAGGTGGATGGTAAAACAAGCAATATACATTTGTATTTAATAAACTAAGGGTACATTCCACAACAGTTGAGACAAATAACCGTTGTGATAGTTAATATATATGACAACGGTTCATACTGGTAACCGTTGTGATAGTTAATATATATTACAATGGTTGAAATACCTAACCGTTGCAATATATCGCGCGCTTCCAGAATACAACAACGGTTTCCAGACCGTTGTAGAAACAACGAACTTACAACAACAATCTACATAACAACGCCTTCGCCCGCGTCATTATATGTCATTCCCAACGGTTGCTAAATGGGTTTTTCGTAGTAGTGGCCCCTTGGAAATAGCAATCAACTCTAAGGGAAGGTGGAAGGAGATACTTATTCCCTTATTATTCAAAAGAGTATGGTTAACTTCCATTTGAGTCATTGCACATCATAGCGTATCACAGACGTGTCGCTTCTCTATTTTCCCATTTTAGGCAAATGGGATATCATGAGGGCTTTAAGGCGAGATGATACTTCACTCACCTCCCTCACCCCCTCTTAAGGACCTCTGACAAATATACCACAACATGTAGCAATTACAAGAATCATTACATAGAAAATTACATGGATTAAGAAGTTGAAGATAAATTCATCTAAAAGGTCAAATCAAAGAAAATTTAGTCAATCATAATGTTATTACTAATAGCTAAAAAATTATGGTAACGATACATAAACTACAATACGTAAATTTAGCTCCCTTGGTGAAAAAACATCAATATTAACCTAAAGAATTCCACAGTCGCCTCCTTTGAATCAAAGTTCAGAAGTCCTTGTAAATTGCAATAGTTTTCTTACTATAATAGGGTTTCAACTCGTGCGATCACTTTGTGATTAGGTTCGATTGAATTTTTTACGTCATTAATCCAACACAACAGTGTTTTATTAGGTACTCAATTGGCCAATGATCCACCAACATCGTAATATGATTTAAAAGACATTTTCTTTTTTGTTGAACGTTTAGATCGCATCATAATCCTTTCAGATTGTGTGGCAATTTTGGCAGGAGAGTTTCTCTATTCTACTTGATCTTATATGTCATTGTCGCCTCGTTTCTCGGCACTGTAACCTTCACCATGTAAGAACATTTTAGATTTGTCTGCTTATAGTTATTTGAGGTGAAACATGATACTTTCCACAATAGTCTTTGTACCTACAATAACTTACTACAATTTATACAGTATTAATCCCAAATCTAATTAAAATACTATAACTACTGCTAAGATATAATAGTATATGAGTGTGTGTGTGTGTGTGTGTGTGTTTACTGTGAAAATTGGTAAAAGAAATACAAGTTTCTATTAATACTTAAGGGATCAAAATCGAAAATCTCATGGGCATATTTATGTGTTTATTACTTGTGAAAATCATAATGTTGTCAAAGCTAATGTAACTATGTGGAAAAGTTTAAAAATATTTGTTGTGATTACTTTTAAATAAGAAAAATGTTCAAGAAACGCAGGGACTAGCTTGTGCTTGGTCAGCTCTTCTTCCTAATAGTCTTCATTCTTGGTAACTTCTGTCACACGATCATACACATAAGGGAGCACACAAACCACTTTGCATAGGACATCAAAGTCACCTTCCGACCCGGAGTTAAAGTTATATGTCACCAATTCATCTTCTTTATCCTGCTCATCCTTTTCGATATTTTCTTTCGTCAAACTTGTCTTGGGGGAGAACAACTTCCTTCCTAGTAGTTTTTTCACCTGATCATTTGTTTGCTTTTGATGTTGCTTAGTGTTACTCGACTCATCAACATCTCTCTATGCCTTCTTCTTCCTCTGAAATTTTCTCCACTACATCCTTGTCATGGGATTTTTTCCTTTGTAGTTAGCAATAGGCCCATACGAGCGCCTTTCAGACATCTGGAAATTCTCCTTGTAGGTCATGGAAGATCCTCAACCAATCTCAAAATACCTCCACTTTAGGTTCTTATCATGCTCTCTTTCAGCAGGCTTAGTCCATTTCCATTGGAAAGCGTTGGCCGAAGGCTTGTAAGTATTGTGCTTAGCCTTCTGTGGACCAGACACCCCTTCCTTCCTTTGTGTCACTCCTCTTTTGTTGAAATAATGCTGAGGCCTGGCCTTCTCACTCTCTTTTGCTTTTTGAGCACTTTCGGCCTTCTTAGCAGCTTTCTTATTGAACACAGCGCTGCATCGTGGACATAACATCACCCTAGAGTCTTCAATCTGACACCTGTAAAGGAACTCCACAAGAATTTCACCAGCTTTTGGAAATACAGTTTCGATTTGATTATCACTTTTAAATTCAGCCATGTCGATATCTGTAGTGATTTCAACCATTTTGACTGTAGTAGGTTTTACATAACTAGCATCTCTAATTTGCAATGGGTCAGCATCAATCTTCATAAGAGTCTTTCTCTTAGCAAATTTGAGGCGGCCTTTATTCAAAGCATTCTGCACAAGATCCCTGAAAAGAAAACATTGTGAGGTTTTATGACCTAAGAAATTATGATATTTACAAAACCCTTGTTTCTTTCTTTACTCTAATGGTGGAACTTTTGCATCTGGAGGCACAAGCACTTGACCATCCGCAACCAGCAAATCGAAAATTTCATCGCATTTGGTTACATCGAAGGTGTAAGTTTTCTTAGGAAACTTATCATTTTCTTTGGGTTATGCAGGATTCTTCCCATTTGTAGGTGTAAGAAACTTACACACATTTTGGGGACCTGACTTTAACTTAGCCACGTCGACCTCAAACTCCTCGACATGTTCATATTCAACCTCAGGTAACGAGCAATGTGTTCGACAGTAGTTCGTTGGTGTCACTAGCAAATTTTGTAAACTTAGGGACCTTCCATCCCCTTGGCAACTCTGTCTGTAACACACATTCTGAGAAAAGAGATGTATAATTTGGTCTTTGTAAGCCCATATTAACTCCATTTTGAGCCATTATTCTCTCAACAATGGTTGTTAACTTATTTTCTCCTAATAAATTTCTCTGTCGAACCTGATGGAAAACTTGGTCAGCATCCTGGTTTCGATTGACCACTATCACAAGTGGATTACCTTCCCTACTATGTGTCATACCCCAAATTTTGACCACTAAGATTTCCCATCATTGTGCAAGTCATCATCACAATATGGATGGGCCATCATACCTCATTAGTCTCCCCAAAGATGGGTGAGCATCCACTACAATCAGACTTAGGGTTTCAAGCCCTCTTAGAGCTCTTAGGCAAAGGATCAATCAAGAAATGACATGATGTTTAACTTGTCTAACCTCTCAAACATCCACAATGGATCAAGAGGATTCCCACAGCAAGAATCAGGCACAATGTTGCAGCATTCCGGGTGGATTAAGCCTCAAGATCGCCAGTGTCATCAAATTAGGGTTTTGGTCGACCAGGGCCTCCATATGGAAATTTTCCTCTGGGCATGAGCCAATGCTTCAAAGCATAACCTAAGATACCCCAAGGGACCTCATGAACCCAATCATCAAGTCAATTTAGCCTCAGGGGCTGCATTTACCAAAAATCAGGAATTAGGGTTTCTTGACCTAATTCACCCCTAAGTTAACTTTTGGGACAAAACATGAGACAAGACCTCAAGGTATGATTTGAGGATCTCTAATACACTACATTGATCCATTTGCAATAATGGATTGATCCAAGAAGCTTGATTCCCAAGTTTCAGGTTCATCAGAACCACAATTAGGGTTTCGCGGAAAAAGTCAATTGTGCCTTTGACTTTTGACCAAGACTTGCTCCCAAACCCCATGACATGATTCAATACACCCTATAACACCTATGAAATCAATCCATCAAGTTGGATTTAGGTCAAGGACTTGATTTCATAGAGGATCACACAGTTTGGAATTCATCTGATAAAAGTCAACTGTGCCCAAAAGTCAAAGTTTGACTTTTTGATTTTTTGATCAATTATGGTCCCCTAACCCTAAAATGATGTTAATGTGTGATTTGAATCAACATTCATCAAGAAAAACCAAAGAAATTGGAATAAATTGTAAAAGGGGAAACCATAAAAAAACTTAGAAATTTTCCAAGTTATGGAACAAAGTGGCTAGGGTACCAACTTCCAAGGATCATAACTTGAGATCTAAGCAACCATTTTGGCTGATCCAAAGATGGATTTTTAGCTCTCATGGCATACTTAAAAAGTGTCAACTATACCTCATTCCAATTCCTGATGAATTTCAAGTTATGGAATGATCAAAATGGCTGAAAACATGAAATGTCACTTTTTCCAACAGTGATATTTTCACTAAGTCAGAATCTGTCTTGCTTTTTTTCAAAAAGTAGGGGGATTTTTCACTTGGACCCAAAAAGTATCAAGACAAACTATGATCACACAATGTTGTATCATATAAGAATTTTCCAAAATGGCCAAGAACTCCATGAAACTCCACTTACACCATGAGATATGACAATGGCAATGTGCCTTGCTGCAAACTGTCATGGCAAGGCAGATTTGTGAATTTTGCTCGATTTGAGCAATTCTTGCAAATGACAAACAAGCTTATCCATCTGAACACCTTAGGGAGGGACCAAGGAGGGACAAACATTGATCCATAAGTCTCCCAAGTCTTTGGAACTAAAAGTAGCATGCCAATCCTAAAATGCCTAAAGAGGGGACAAGACTCCAATTCTGTTTTGGAGCATTCAATGGATGCACCAAGGTGGCATGAACTGAACCATTTCTAATTAAATGAGTCAAGGATGATCTCTGAACTAGGGAACCAACAGCCTGTGCTCTAACCTCTAGTCAATGGCTAGAGGAGACTTGAGATTCCAAAATGCAACCATTGGCCAAACCTCTGCTGTAGTTGCCATTCATTATTGCTTGCAAAACAAACTTGCTCTACTATAAATAGAGCTCATTTATGCTCAATTTAAGTACACCAAAGCCATCAAACATATGCTTTCCTCAAAATCTCCTTCTCACTTCCAATTTTTCCTTCTAAGGCAAGTCACTATCGGGTTTTGAGTTTGAGAGCTATTCCAACCAAACCAATCACACACACACACACACACACACACACACCTCATAAACATCATATAGAAGTGATCCAAGCACTTAAACAACATCTGGAACACTGATTTCTCAAAATCACCATCCAACTGCTCAAGCTTTTAGCAGACTTGCAGTTGGGGTACCATCTTTAGTTCCAGCTTGTTTTAAACCATTCCAAGCATTCAGACACATCACTTGGCCCTAGGGAAGCTATCCACATCATTGGAACCTAGCTGTAACACCTCCAACACAAAACACGATCACCAGCTGCAAGAGGTAAGCCTCAACTTGGGCATCTCATGATTCATGCATATTTCCTCACACAATAATTTTGCCATATGTTCATAATCATGCATAGAATGTTCCCCTCTATTAATTGCTTTGTATGAATCATGTGTGGAATTTCTGAGCCTTCATGCAGAATCTAGGGTTCTTGAGGTTTCTTTTCTATTTCTTATTCCATGCTTAAAATAAATGAAATTAAAGATCATAGACATGATCGTGAGATGAAAACGAGTATATTGATATGTGGATTGCATGATTTTATCAAGTATTCAGTGAGATTGATGAGAAAATGCAAATCTGCAGAAACAGAGGGATGGCGCGTGTTCTTGGCGCCATTTTTGAATATTTGAATATTTGAATTTTGTAATTTTATTTAATTGATTCAAAAATTAATTTCTCTCTGAGTTTTAATGATTTTGAGTTGATTCTTTTTTTAATAATTCAAAAAAATGTTAAAATATTTTATTTTACCAAAAATATCCTAAAAATATTATTTTTTCCATATATTTGATATTTTTTCAAAGAATTAATCTTTTACTTATTTTTTTCATTTAAAATACTTTTTCCTCCTTGATTTTCCAAATTTATTTGGTTTCCAATCATTTTGTGGATATAAACATGATTTTTCAAACATTAATCCAAGATCACAACTTATTTTTCACACATGTTTGATAATTTTGATCATTTTAATTAAATTTTTATTTAATTAAAGAACATTTTGAAATTAATTTAGGGTTTTGATCTTAATCACCCTAAACAAATCATTTTCAAACACACACGGGCCTCTATTAGAGTGTAAGACCCATCCCCTTTGTAAATACACCACTTTTTGGGCCTCAATCATTGTATAAGTCCCACTGTATTTTCAAAAACAACGGCGTGATCGTTGCCTTTTTACCAAAAACAACTGGGCCTCTCCTCAAGCTATAAGTCCCATCCCTTTTCAAAATCCTTGGGCCTCTAATAGAGTGTAAGACCCAATCCCCTTTTAACCAAAACCTTTTGGGCCTCAAATATTCACTATGCCAAACAAGGGCTACGACAGCGCTTTTTTTGGCCTTTAACGCTTAAAAGCTCTGCCTAAGGTGGCGCTGTCGTAGGTAAAGATAGCGCTTTTTTTATGAAAAAGCGCTGCTAAAGGCCTACTTTAGGCAGCGCTTTACCTTTAAAAGCACTTTCTAAAGTAGGCCTTTAGCAGCGCTTTTTCCTTTAAAAGCACTCTCTAAAGTGGGCCTTTAGACAGCACTTTTGAAAGCGCTGTATAATGTATACGTATAAAATTTTAATGAATTTTTTTATACACCTTTAGAGAGCGCTTTTACAGGAAAAAGCGCTTTCTTTTGTCCCCCTTTAGACAACGCTTTTTAAAGCGCTCTCTAATGTAAACCTATAATTTTAATGAATTTTTTTCTATACCTTTAGAGAGCGCTTTTTAGAAAAAGCGCTTTCTTTTGTGAACTATAGGCAGCGCTTTTTCTAGAAAGCGCTGTCTTTTCTATACGTATAATTTTAATGAATTTTTTTAAAAACCCCATTTTAACCATTTTTTTATGCAGAAACCTGTATAATTCAAGCCATTTCAATAAACCTGTATAATTCACATTTCCATTAACAATTTCTAGTATGATTCATTAACCATTTCCACTAATCCCATAAATCACATAAACCACATAAACCATTTCCATTATAATTCAAGTCATTTACATTAACCATTCACAAAACTATATAATTACAATCCAAAATCACATAAATAACATAAACCATTCACAAAACTATACAATCCCATAAAATAAACCATTCACAAAACTATACATTCACATAATCCCATAATCCTATACCTTATATGATTCTTTTTCCAATAAGGTATTCGCACAATTCCTCCTTAATTTTTTGCAATTTATCCTTCGTGTAATGAGAACACGCGTATTCATCAAAGTACTACATAACAAAACAAAATATGCATTATTTAGTTTAAAATAATAAATTATATGACATATCCGATAAATATTAAAATAAATCCTAATTTATAAATCCATGCATACCATGATAGGAATCTCTAATCGATCCATTTGAAGGATTTTTCTCATAAACCTCAAAACGAAATACCCGCAGTCTATGCCATTACGCTGACGAGGACACTACATATAGACAAACAAATAAGAATTAATATATAGTTGTTTTGTGTTATCAAGTAGCATCACTAATAAGCAACATTGTGAAAATTAATATACCTCCACTTTGACCCATGTAACGCTGGTTGCTTTAACCCGTGCTACTCAAGCTTCTCTTTGTGCTCGGTATACTAGTATTGCTCTATAAAAGAAAAACGTAAATTTAGAACAATCTCACAGAAATAATTAAATATACAAATACACACGAATATTTCGAACAATCTCACTTACGTATTAACCACATCCTTCATACTCTCATATGTTGACCAATCATGATCCAATGAATTCAGATAATATACCACTTCTCTTGTAGGATTAATGGTAACCAACAACTAGTGTCCACTGTAAAATATAACAAAAGTTTAGATGGATAATTTCTACGCAAAAGATACAAAGATTAGAATGAAATTAGAAAGAAAATCTTACCCGTTTCCAGTATTATACGGTAAAAGAAACAAACTTTCTGTCTTGCTGGCCCTAAATCTCTCAATTAAGTGGTCTCTTACTGAAAGTGGATTCATACCAATTGCCGGTGCATTGACACAGCTGCAAGATAAGAAATGGAATCTGTTTGACAATTGCGTCCCACGCATCAATTTTTCATACAAGCACCTTAAATAAAAACATAATAAACATTAGACTATTTTCATTGAAATGTGTAAATAAAATGTTCAACTAAATAAATAATAGATTGATCGGAGTACCAGATCTATGAATGCATAACACCGATGCCTAATTCAAGATGCTTGAAAATCTGCTCCATGTCCTCTCTTCCGATTATCTCGGAATGAGGAAAACCAAAAACACCTTCGTCCATGTCTATTTGAAGAATAGCACCATCCATCAGATCTGATGTTGCCACAAATGTTTCAAGACACGACTGAAAGCGAGGAGGAGCTCTTTTTGCCTGCACGGTCTTATTAGGAACTTTTTTCTTGCTGGCCTGTTGTGAAGCTTGAGCAGGAACCTAACAATCATATTAGTTAAGTAAAGTATAAAATCATGAAACTTTTGAATTCAAATAATAGAATAACACTTAAAATGTACCTCTCTTTGTGATGAAACAGACTCGTTTTTCCGCAAAACCCCTTTATCCTTAGGTGCGGGTTTTGTAGGAGTCTAACATTTCCATGTAAAAAAAATGTACGTAATGGTTCAGAATGATTTTCATAATGGTTCAGAATTGACATTTGAATACTAAGAGATTCGTAATGGTTTTCAACATACCTCATCATCTATGGAAATGAGGTCTAACGGCCATGCAACAAACGAACCTATTGCATCTCGCAGCAATGTAACCTCTGAAACCGAGTCAGGCATAGGTAGTACCGCATCCGTATCTAAAGCGATATCAACCGACACTTTCAAATATCCATGAGGGAGCAGTTTATGGTGAAGTAACTCTCCCACTTTGTTATGCACTTTTCCCTTGCCAACCATGCGATAAGTCGGTAACGACAAATACAGCTGACAAGATGAAATGCCCTGAAGCAATAATAAATATGTAACTGTTAATGTGTATAAAGGTCAATTAAAATAAATGTGTTAGTTTAATTAAAATAAATATGTGCTAATTACCTCGGGAATTTTATTTTGACAATTGATACTAGCTTTGTCGCTAGTATCTTTCAACACGGAACCACGCTTTTTCGCCTCATATCTCTCTTTATCCTTTTGCAATTCACGGACTTGTGCTTTTAGTTCCTCCAATGATTGAATGACTTCTTGGTTGCTGGGACTTTTTTCTCTTTGGTTGCTTATACAATGAAGATGGAGTCACACCAAATCCTTTACCTCTCACCTGACCAGAATACTCAGGAACATTTAGTACTCGACTAAGAATGCTCCTGCAATCCTCCTCATCTGTGGTTAAGGATTTAGATAGAGTCTCCAGAAATTCATTGACATATCGAAAATTATTAGTGGGGATTAAAAATTAATTATATTTTAATAAAATTTTGATTAACTTAAATACATAATGTTATACTTACATATTCGTCATAAACATGTAGAACATCTTCCCTAACAACTTCATCCTTGCCCACACGAGCTTCCTTCCACAAAACATGGTCCGGAAGTGATGTTTCTTCACTTTTCGTCTCTTCTAACTATGCATTGAGATAAATAATAAGATCATCAATTATAACACAATAAGACAATTAATAAAATCATAGCATTTATAAATACTTACCAATTTTTGTTGTAAGCGTGCATATCCCATTCGACCTTTTATGTACGATACGCGGGTTTTGATGTTCTTTGGCGATTAATGGCACTCAAATCCTGGATAAACAAGTTTAAGTCATATCAGAACAAACTAATGCAACAAGTATATAATACAGTTAATATACATGACAAGATAACATTACATTGAATTTTTCGATTTTCCGTTTCGCTACAAAAGTGCCCCATTCTTCCGGTGTAATCAAGTCCGCATACAATTGTGGAAGTTCTGCTTCTAAATTTTTTTTTCCTCACCCTTAAGATATTTGTTTGATAATAAGGCTCGAAACCCTATGCGTCTCTTTCCGGCTAATTGAAGATAATACTTTTTCCGGCTTTCATCAATATTAAAGGACCTCTACAAAAAGACATACACATATAAACATAAAGTGTGTTAGTATAAGTAAATTAAAGACTTAATCGTCAACAAAAATATAATAACATCAATCATATTTGGTAAGTACCTATATCTCAGTCCATATCTTATCTTTACCAGCTTGCAACAATGGATTCCACCAATTATCACTGGTAATTGGAATGTGCTGACGGACAAGTGAACCAATGTATGAAGACAACATTGAAATTTAGGCTCAATTAGTTGGTTCTCATCACTCCAATGTACATCAAATTTGATCCCTTTATCTCTAGCATGGATGATTGACTTCATAATAGTTATTCCTCGTTTTATTTCACTTTCTACATTCGAAGCTTCATTCTGAGCTTCATTTGTATCATGTGTCTCGTGTGTGTCTTCCTGGTTACTAGACATTTTATCTGTAAGAAAGAAAAAAACAAAAATTAAATGACAAATATAAAAATCCATAATCCATAATCCATTGAATGATATAAGCTATATATAACATGACAACTAATTAATATTATTGAATGATATAAGCTATAATTTTATAACTAGTACCTTTTTCACTAACGTCTCTTTCTTTTCTTGGTTGGAATATGTTCTACCCGTCTCTTAACAACACGGACGGTTGGATTGATCCAAATACCCTCATTATGATCATTTCTAGTATATGATTCATTCGCTATAATATTTTTATCTTGATCATTTCTAGTAAATGATTCAATATCAACATCAATATCACCTTGATCACCAATGTTTTCATCAATTACTTTGTTAGATAAAAGCACTATAGACCATTTTGTACTTGTTGGATCAGTGACATAGAACACTTGTTTAGCTTGAGAGGCTAGAATAAAAGGCTCATCTTTGTACCCCACCCTATTAAGATCCACTTGCAAAAATCCTGACTTATCCATTCGTACGTCATTATTATTTTTAACCCACTTGCAACGAAATATAGGAATCTGAAACTTTTCATAATCAAATACCCAAATGCGCTCGATAACCCCAAAATATGACAGATTTGCAAATTTGGGGTTTAAGTCTTTCACACTTGAAATGTGCATTGCTTCAGCTACCACGGTGACACCACTATTTTCCATAGTACTTTTATCATCTTGTTCTTTGGTATAAAATGTGTATCCATTAATTGCGTATGTGCTATAAGAAAACACAACCAAACTTGGACCATATGCTAAACATCTCAACCTTTCTGTTATTGAAGCGGGATCTGAATAATACTTTTTAATAAATATGATCCTTAAACCAAGGTATTAAACTTCGATTGTGCTCTCGTACTATCCAATTCTCATTTCTATTCGGATTTAAACCTCGGAGAACATCCTTGTGCATTTCAACATACGGCTCAACCTCATTCTCATTGTGCAGAACATACAAATGCACTTGATCCCGTTCGACCTTTGATACTGTCACAACTTCATTTCCAATTAACTTTTTTCCTTCTTTTTTTTCGACAATATGAGATTTGGGGAGTCTAATTGATTGTACATTGGACAAATATTCAGTACAAAACTCAATCGCTTCTTCAACAATGTATCGTTCGGCAATACAACCCTCTGGTCGACTTCGGTTTTTCACATACCCTTTTAATATTTTCATATAACGTTCAGCAGGGTACATCCATCTCATATAAGCCGGTCCATACAATTGTGTCTCTTTCACCAGATGAACAACTAGATGAACCATTATGTCAAAAAACGAGGGAGGAAAATACATTTCAAGATCACACAAAGTAATAGCTATTTCTTTTGCAATGTTGGTAAGATCGCAGGATCGATCACCTTACTGCAAATTGAATTGAAGAAAAAACACAATTTAGTTATTGCGCTTCTTACTTTTTCTGGCAGAATAGAACGTATACCTATTGGTAGAAAATGTTCCATTATAACATGGCAGTCATGCGTCTTTAAACTCTTTAACTTGAGGTCTTTCATAGACACAAGTCTTCTAATATCTGAAGAGTATCCTTCTAGAACTTTAACTTCACTTAGAAAATTACACAATACTTTTTTCTCCTTTCTAGATAGAGTATACGCAGCAGGTGGTAGATATGTTCGTTTTCCTTTCTTCAATGGTCCTAATTCAGTTCTTATCCCCATCGCTATCAAGTCCTTTCTTGCTTTAAGGCCATCCTTAGACTTTCCTTGTATATTGAGTAACGTACCAATAACACTGTCAAATACATTTTTTTCAATATGCATGACATCGAGAAAATGTCTTACATACAACGACTTCCAATATGGCAGTTCAAAAAAAATTGACCTCTTCTTCTACCCACTCTTGACAAGTGTATGTACAAAAGGCTTTCCAAATTGAGTACTCACTTATTTCACCTTTTCAAAAATTTGATCACCAGTCAATATAGTTGGAGCTCTACCTTGTTCTGGTTCTCCATTGAATGCTTTTCTCAACCCACGATAGTGATGATTAGAATTTAAGAATCTACGATGACCGAGAAAGACATTCTTCTGACCAAACTCCAATCGCGTCCAATCTGTTTTATCTTCACAAATAGGACACGCACATTGAACTTTTATGCTGTACCCGGATAGATTTTCGTATGTTGGAAAATCATTAATTGTGCCAAACAACATCGCCCTCAAGTTGAAACTTTCTTTCCTATACCCATCATAAACCTCCACACAGTTCTCCCACAAAAACTTTAAATCTTCGATTAAGGGTGCCAAGTATACGTCTATGTCATTCCCTGGTTGTCTAGGCCCAGAAATTAACATAGATAACATCATGTACTTACGCTTCATACATAGCCATGGAGGTAGGTTATAAATCATTATGATCACAGGCCAAGTTCTATGTGAGATACTTTAAAGACCGTGTGGGTTCATTCCATCAGTAGATAATGCCAAGCGAAGGTTTCTTGCTTCTTTTCCAAATTCAGGATAATCATCATCAATTTTCATCCACTATGGTGAATCTGCCAGATGTCGAAACTTTCCATCAATAATTCTTTCATCTGCATGCCAAGTCAAGTGTCTTGAATCGGTCTCACTACGAAACATGCGTCTAAATCTCATAATTATAGGAAAATACCATAAGACTTTTGCTGGAGACAACTTTTTCTTATATCGAGAGACACCGCATTTAGGACACTCATTTAACGATGCATACTCATTTCGAAACAAAACGCAATCGTTTGCACAGGCATGTATCTTATCATAGCTCATGTCAATAGAGCACAACATCTTTTTGGCCTCATATGTTCGATTGGGAATAACATTATCCTCTGGAAGCATACCTTTCATAAGGGCCAATAACTCTGTGAAACTTTTATCCGACCATCCATTGCCCGCCTTTAAGTTGTACAACTTTAATACCGCAGAAAATCTTGTGAATTTAGTGCACCCATTATACAACGATTTCTCTGCATCGCTTACCAACCTCTCAAACATTTTGGGACAATCCGTAAGATCTTCTTCAAGTGCTTCTGCAATCTCTTCGACTCGATCAGAATCATATGTATCTGTCCCATTGTCGTTTGAAGCATAGGTCGTATTATCCCCCGGTTCAACATTCCCGTTAATCTTCTCACCATGCAAATTCCAACATGTATAACTTCTATCAATTCCACGCCTCATTAAATGCGATGCCAACTGAACCACATTAACCCGACTCCCAAAACAGCAACCCAAGCAAGGACATATCATTCGACTGGGGTCTTTGGCGTGCGCAACAGCAAACTTAACGAATTCCGATACCCCATTCTCGTACTCTTTCGACAATCGACTTGAAGACATCCATTTCTTATCCATAGTTATACTATTTAAACTAAACAAAAACAAAAATAAAAAATATTTACCTGTAGGGAAACGATCCGACTTTCACACTTTGATCACAAGTAACCCATATATATAGCAAATTCAATAAGTTAGTAACCCCATCATATCATTTCATTCAAAGCACTAATAATTTCAGTGGCCAGAGAGAACAACTAATTACCTGTAGAGATGTAAACAACTTCTAGACCCACACAGTGTCCAGATAGGTTAGAATTACCAAGATCCCCCTGTACACGTATCATAAAATGAAATATCATTAATTGACCAATTATGAGTCATAACTTGATAAGTGGCAACATGTAATCACAAACAAGCAACAATTAGAGGTAAACACCTACATATCCCAAGTACTTGACCAAATACTCAAGTGCAAGCATACTTAAACAAGTAACCAAGCATTAGAGAAATTTGTCCTAAACCTAACAAGATTCAAATCTAAGCAATACCTAAACAAGTAAACATGCACCTACCAAACGTGCTTTATCAATAATTCAATCCTATATGAAAAAACTTATACTAAGTCTTTAATATAAGATACTAAGTTTCAAATGTTTAATATTCTTCCATACAGAAGTAATTCAGTAAGTATTTTCCGCACTCATTTAGCCTAATCTACTTACTATCTAAACACCAAACTCATCTCCTCCAAGTGTTCTACATGAAAATTCAACAAGATACATGCTAATAATACCAAATCAGGATTAACATTTTTAATTATTAGTGAGAATTACTTCACACAATGCAAGAAAAGGAAGGAACCAAATTTCAGTCAATGATCTCACTATACATACAAACAAACAACAAACAACAAACAAGTTGTATAAAGCATGATCTCACTGTACATATAATTCGTAGCCCGATTGATACAAAATTGAATCCAACTAATAGCACGCATCTATTTTGCTCATGAATTTCATCTTGACTCCCAATTCACAATCATAAATACTAATTCATTCTAGCAAATCATTACCTAAACTTAGTGTATTAGCCACTTGTTTTTGTCAACTTCGTTAGCCATTTTTCTTGTCATTTTATATATGACTTGAATCTTGAACTACTTTGAAATTTGTATATAGGTGCTCATTTTCAAAGTAGTTCAAGATTTGTTACAAAACCATGGGAGTTGTTACAAAACCATGGGAGTTGTTACAAAATGTTCAAATTTCGTTAATATTTTTTTTTACTTATCTTCAAAATGGATGGATTCCTTGTTTCAACTTTCGTTTGACTGCACCATACCAGCTATGTCTAGAAGCAGTCAATTGAACAATAATAATCGGATACATATCATAGGACTCAAAACACATTAATATTATACTATTAAATCCCTTGCTTTTATGTATCAAGAATGTGTTCAGGTTGTGCAAATTATTTTATTTTATTTTTGTCATATATATAAAAATAGACAGGGTTATTAAATTACTATTACTTATGCTAAGCTTATAATTTTGCTGTCACTTGTTTTTAGTTAAAACTGTCATATTTTCACGAGTACCTCTCTTTGTGATGAAACAGAACGACAACAAGAATGTAAGAAACAAGAACAATGTAAGAAACAAGAACAACAACAACAACATACCTCTTCTTCGTTTTCGTCTTCTTCTTCACGACGACAATGGAAATGGCAAGGGTTTCAAAACGACGACAATGGCAATGGCAAGGGTTTCAGAACGAAAGCAAGAATGAACGAAAGCAAGGGTTTCAGAAAGAAACGCTCGAGAGAAGAAAATGAAAAGAAGTTTCTGAAAATGATTAGAAATGTGTTTTATATTTTAATTCATAATTGACCTTAGAGAGCGCTTTTCAAAAAGCGCTTTCTTAAGTGCTACCTCTAAGAGCGCTTTCCTTAGAAAGCGTTGTCTTAAGTGGGGAGAATTTAAGACCTATAACAGCGCTTTCTGAAAGCGCTTTCTAAGGTTAACCTATAGCAGCGCTTTTTTAAAGCGCTTTCTAAGGTAATACCTATAGCAGCGCTTTTCAAAAAGCATTTTCTAAGGTGGCTTCAATTTAGGGCATTTAGTAGCGCTTTTAAAAAGCGCTTTCTAAAGGATGTCTTTTGCAACGCTTTTTTTTAGAAAAAATTTTTAAAGACTTATAGCAGCGCTTTTTGCAAAAAGCGCTGTCTTTGTGGCGATGCGAAAAGCCAATTTTGGCGTAGTGATTGTATAAGTCCCTCTGTGTTAAAAGAAAAAATCTCGACGCGATCGCCAGTTTAAAACAAAAAACAATTGGGCCTACCCTCGTGTTATAAGCCCCACTTCTTTTCTTTTAAGTTTTTTGGGCCTCTAATAGAGTGTAAGACCCAACCCCCTTTGTACAAAAGTAATTTGGACCTCAGTCATTGTATAAGCCCCAGTGCAATTCCCAAAACGACGGTGTAATCACTGTCTTTTCTCTGGGTCTCTCATTGAGTCGTAAGCCCCATCACTTGTACAAAAATACTCTTTGGGCCTCTATTAGAGTGTAAGACCCATCCCCTTGTACATAAAAAACTTTTGGGCCTCACATATTGTATAAGTCCCTCTGTACAGTTTTCAAAAAAACGGTGCAATCATCGTTAAAACTTGGGCTTCTCCTCGAGCTGTAAGCCCCAACAATCTTTTCAAAGCACTTTCTCCTTTGATTTTGAGTACGATATTGTTATCAAAGCTTTCTTTGTTGAACAACTAACAAAACATCATGGAATCTCTACAACGGGTAAGTGTTTATCCGCTTTCATTTATCGCTTTCATATGTATATAACAGTATTGTGGGGCTATTTCACTGTAAGTCTCCTTTCACATCCTTTTATATACTCGTCAAATATCAACTATGTAATACTAGTACAGTTATTTAGAGTTTCCCTGGCAACTACGTCTAGCACTAGGTAAAGCCCTGTTGATCACTCTTAAATACAGTCAAAGCTAGATCCCCCGTAGGATTCTAGATACAATCTTCCCTTCTCTTGGGGTTAAACAATATGGAACAAAGAGAAATGCAGTATTCTCAGTGAACCTTTTCTCAGACTGTCACTCTTAGAAATTGTCAAAGAAACTCTACTCCCGAGAGTTGATATATTCTCCGTGAATAGCATCTCTTGAGTTCCTTCCAAATTCTTGAACTTTCCTGGAATGATCTCTTCTCTTTGAATTGCATTTCTTGAACTTCTCTTGGTTTGGGGACCCACAGGCTTCCTAAAAGCATCCCCGCCTCCTCTTGGGCGTTGTACAAGGACCCTTCGACTTCTTGGAAGTTCTCATGCCTTCTCGTGGGCTTAATACAAGGACCCTAATGACCTCTTAAAGGTATAAGACAAAACTTATTCATCCTTTGCTAGAGCAGTATCTCCAGTGTCAAACCTCTGGCCACTTTAGGGTTGATACTCATCCCTTAGTGCACGTGCCTCCTCTTGGGCATTGTACAAAAGATAAAACTCTAGACTTGGAAAGTCTAAACCCCCTTGAGTCTCAAAGACATTCTCAAGTTCCTTTAAAATATAGGAAGAAACATGGATCACTCAGAAACCCGGCCTCTCTCATGAGGGCTCTCCCACTTGGACCTGTCTCGGGATCTCAATAATCCCCCGGCAGAAGATAGCCTCCTGTTAGGCTTTGTATAATGATCCTTTCCTCAGGAAAGACAACCTCATCTTGGACTTTGTACAAATGATTCTCCCTAACAGAGCTAACCTTTTCAAACTCTCTTGTTGAGTCAAACTCTTTTAGCCTCCGTATTGGGCTTTGTACAAGACATACAAAAAACCCACTCTCTTGTTGAGTATAAAAGACTCTCTTGTTGAGTCGATCTCTTTTTAGCCTCTATCTCGGGCTTCGTACGAGACAACAAATCACTCTCTTGTTAAGTATAAAAGAGTCTCTTGTTGAGTCGATCTCATTTAGCCTCTATCTCGGGCTTCGTACGAGACAACAAATCACTCTCTTATTGAGTATAAAAGACTATCTTGTTGAGTTGATCTATTTTTGCCTCTATCCCGGGCTTCGTACGAGACAGCAAAACACTCTCTTGTTGAGTATAAAAGACTCTCTTATTGAGTCAAACAACCTTCAGACTCTCTTGTTGAGTCAATCACCTGTTCAAGACTCTCTTGTTGAGTCAACCTTTTTAGCCTCCGTCTTGGGCTTTATACAAGACATATAAAAGTATTCTCTTATTGAGTCAAACCCTTTCAGCCTCCATCTTGGGCTTTATACAAGATACATTCTCCCCAACGGAGTCAAAATCCTTTTTAGCCTCTATCTCGGGCTTCGTACGAGACAAATAAAAAACACCCTCTTGTTGGGTCAACCGCCTCCTCTTAGACTTTGTATAAGAAAATCCCGGTTGAGTCAATCAACCTTTTAGCATCAAATTTGTGCCTTGCTCACAGCATACAAACATCAACAACTTCTCTTTAGATATGACAAACTCTCTCATCCAAACTCTTTAGCTTCACATCTTGGGCTTTGAACAAGATACAAACTACCTTTAGCTTCATGTCTTGGGCATTGAACAAGACACCAAAACAAACTTTTTCCTCCTATTATACGATCGCTCTGATTTCCCTGTTTCGAGAATACGTTGGCATAAAATTGAAAAATCTTAGCGAGCATACTAATCAAAAACCCAAAATCCAGTACCTTCATATATCCATTAAAAGCATCAGACCTAACACAAAAACTTACCCCCTAGTCTAGACACTGTTTTAAGCAAATAACCTTAAAGGGCGAACCTCCCTATTTTGATAGCATATGTAAACCAACAGTTTTGACTGTTTAACCTCAGTTTGCGAGCAGGGTTAATTGGAGACATCTATTTCCCTTCTTTAATCAGCTCAACACGATAAAAAATGAATCAAAATGTAGTACCAAAGCGATAGTGATTCGAAAACACAAAAATTGCGCTACACCATGTATCTCATGTTCGACATGTTGGGGATTTCCTTGTTGTCCCTAGTTCACTGTTTCTTCTAAACCCACTCCCTCGTTACGAACCTGCCCAACAACCTAGGGTTGTGCAGCTGGTCAGACTTGTATTGGGGGAGCACCGAAAAAGTTAGCAATTCTTGTCATTTAAGTTGCCAATTGCTGATAACTCTGATTCGTATTTCGAATCAATGGGTTGAATATTGTACCCATATGTTATGTTAGAGTGTTTACCATATCATGGTTACTCTTATCCATATGTTGCCTTATTTCCATGACAAGATTTGTTGTCAATACAGGCATTGCTTGGGAACTAAATCCCATTCCCATATGGGGCAGCATATTTCGACCATGGTTGCTTATGGCTGAGGCAGACGCCATAATGGGCGAAAACATATTTGCAGCACTATCCACAAATGTAGAAGGGTTATTTTGTAACATATCCATAACTATTGTTGGCATCCCAAACAGTTGTTTACGCCCTAGTACTGGCATTGTGCAGTTTGTGGCAAAAGGCCTAAAATCCGTCCCCATTATTGGCCTAGGAGTCACTGGATGAATCTGGGGTATTGGGGACAAAATTGTTCCCTCAGAAGGAATAATTGATGCTACCGTTATGGATGGCATCACCGTGGTACTAGAAATCGAAGGAATGTGTTCAGTTACCTGTAGCGAGCGATTTTGGACGTGGTTGCGAAGCACAGTCGCTCATTGGGTTTTACTACAGCTCGATTCATTTTTTATCCTGTTGAAGCTGATGAAGGAAGGGAAATAGATGTCTCCAACTAACCCTGCTTGCAAACTGAGTTTAAACAGTCAAAACTATTGTTTTACATATGCTACAAAGATTGGGGGGGGGGGGGGCTCTCTTAGGTTATTTTGTTAAAAATTCCGGGATTATTCACGGGGATTTGGTTTAGGATACGGCTCCAGATTGATTGATATGTGGGATTTTTTATTAATGTGCTCGCTAAGATTGTTCTTTCAATTTTATGCGTACGTATTCCCATTTTTACCGAAACAGGGAAATCAGAGCGATCGTAGTTCCTCCTATTCTATGGGAGGAAATGGGTGTTTGGGTATCTTGTTCAAAGCCCAAGACGTGAAGCGAAAGGTGATATATATCCTGTTCAAAGCCCAAGATGTGAAGCTGAAGGGTTTATTTGTATCTTGTTCAAAGCCCAAGATGTGAAGCTAAAAGGTCTCGACTTTAGAGAGAATTTGTCACCCCTAAAGGGGTATGTTTGTCACAACTGTTGGGTGACTGGCTGTAAAGGAGGATTACTTTAACCGGGATACGCGGATCCTAGCAATGCCATAATTTCCTTTATAGGGGGGGGGGGTTTAACCTGAAAGAGAAGACTTTAACTCAGTGTAGAGCAATGCCATCTTTCCTTAGGAATTTTTTCATGCTAAAAGAGGGACAGTGGCGTGGATGTAAATAATCCAGAGGCTTGCCGCTTACAGTAATTAGATGAAAGGAGTTGTTGATGTTTGTGTACTGTGAACGAGACACAGCTTTGATGCTAAAAGGTTGATTGACTCAACAGGGGTTTTTCTTATACAAAGCCTAAGAGGAGGCTATTGACCCAACAAGAGGGAGTTTTTATGTGTCTCGTACAAAGCCCGAGAGAGAGGCAAAAAGGGGCGACTCAACAGGAGAACCTTTTATATTCAACAAGAGAGTGTTTTTGTATGTTTCTTGTACGAAGCCCAAGACGGAGGCTAAAGTTTTGACTCAACAAGAGAGTCTTTTGTATCTCGTACAAAGCCCGAGATGGAGGCTAAAAGTGTTGACTCAACAAGAGAGTCTTTGTATCTCGTACAAAGCCCGAGATAGAGGCAAAGGGTTTGACTCAACAAGAGAGTCTTTGTATCTCGTACGAAGCCCGAGATAGAGGCTAAAGTGTTTGCTCCACTGGGGAGAATCATTGTATAAAGCCCAAGAGGAGGCTAAGGCAACTATTTCAGTTGAGTGACAGGTCCAGTTGGTTGGTTAAGAGAAAATCAGTTCTTATATGAGTAATGCTGCACTCATGGATTTGATCTGGGGATTGGGGTTATTTCCTGCTCTTGAAGGAAATGGAAAATCCAAAGGGTATTGAGACTGTCCAAGTCTACTGGTGTTTTTCCTTACTTGAAAGGTGCTTGAGAATGTCTTTGGGACTCAAGGGTCTCAGACTGTCAGAGTCTAGAGTTTTATCTTTTGCACTATGTTTTGAGAAACAGTAGTAGTACGTTCACGGTAGAAAGATTTAGACTCTTTGGAAGACTGTTCTATTAAGATGACTAATTTCTGTTCCTATACCTCTAGCAGGTCGTCGGGACAATTTGTACGAAGCCCAAGAGGATGCTGGAAACTTTTAAGAAGCCGATAGGTCCTTGTACGAAGTCCAAGAGAAGGCTATCATTCCCGGAGGAAGAAATCATTATATGAAGCCTAAGAGGAGGCTGTGAATACTTCTAAGAAGCCGACGGGTCCTTGTACTAAGCCCAAGAGGAGGCGGGGATGCTTTTAGGAAGCCTGTGGGTCCTTGTACAATGCCCAAGAGGAGGTCGATGCTTTTATGAAGCCTGTGGGTCCCCAAACCCCGAGAAATTCAAGACATGCCATTCACCGAGAATAGATCAAGGCAGGAAAATTCGAGAATTTGGAAGAAACTCAAGAGATGCCATTCACGGAGAATACATTCATCTCTGGGGAGGTAGAGTCTCTTGACAATTCCTAAGGAGGATAGCCAAAGAGAAGACTGTATCTAGTGCTCCTATTGGGGATCTAGTTTTGTCTATTTCTAAGAGTGACAGTCTGAGAAAGGGTTCAAAAAGAATCTGCCTTTCACATCTCCATATTGTTTAACCCCAAGAGGAGGGAAGACTGTGTCTGGTAATCCTATGTGGATCTAGTTTTGACTGTAAGTTCAGAGTGACCAACAGGGCTTTACCTAGTGCTAGACGTAGTTGCCAAGGAAAACTCTAAATATCTATACTATTATTACACAGTGGATATGAGTTTATGAAAGAAGACTTACAGTGAAACAGCCCCACAATACAGTTATATGTATATGAAAGCGGATAAAGAAAGCATATAACCACTTACTCGGTTGTAGAGCTTCCATGCTGTTTGGTTAGTTTTTCAACAAAGAAAGATTGAAAACAATAGTATATTTCAAAATCAAAGGAGAAAGTGCTTTAAAAATAAATATCGGGGCTTACAGCTCAAGGAGAAGCCCAAGGTTTATTAGTGATTGCACTGTTGTTTTATACAGAGGGACTTATACAATGAGTGAGGCCCCAAAATGGTTTTCTATACAAAGGGATGGGTTTTACACTCTCTCAAGAGGCCCAAATGAGTTTTAAGAAAAGAAATGAGTCTTACTACACGAGGGTAGGCCCAAATGATTTTTGAAAATGGCGATCGCGCCGAGATTTTCTTTTAACGCAGAGGGGCTTATACAATATCTGAGGCCCAAAATGCTTTGGTTAAAAGGGGATTGGGTCTTACACTCTATTAGAGGCCCAAGTGTTTTGAATGGGTCTTATAGCTCTAGGAGAGGCCCAGATGGTTTGTTTTTCAATGGACTATGATCGCGTCGAACTTTTTGAAAATACTCAGAGGGACTTATACAATAAGTGAGGCCCAAAAAAAAATTGGTTGTATTTACAAAAAGGGTTGGGTCTTACACTCTAATAGAGGCCCAAGGTTTTAAAAAAGGGAATGGGTCTTACTACTCGAGGGTAGGCCCAAAAGGTTTTTAAAAAAGACGACGGTCGCGTCGTTTACTTGAAAATGTACAGAGGGACTTATACAATGAGTGAGACCCAAAATGTTTTATGTACAAGGGGGTTGGGTCTTACACTCTAATAGAGGCCCAAGTGTTTGAAAATGATTTATGAAGGTTGAATTAATCAAAAACCCTAATTTGTTTTCAAATTGTATTTTAATTGAATAAAAATTCAATTAAAATAACCAAAATTGTTTTAACATGTGAAAAACAAATTGTGATATTGTATTAATGTTTCATAAATCAAGTTTTGCCCTAAAAAATGATTAGAAATCATTAAAATTTACAAAATCAAGAGGGAAAAAAGATTTTAAATGTCAAAAACAATTAAAATATTAATTCTTTGCAAAAATATCAATTATATGAAATAAATAATATTTTTGGGATTTTTTGGGAAAATAAAATATTTTAACATTTTTGTGAATTATCAAAAAAAGAATCAACTCAAAATCATTAAAACTCAGAGAGAAATTAATTTTTGAATCAATTAAATAAAAATCACAAAATTCAAATATTCAAATTTTGAAAAAAGGCGCCAAGAACAGCTGAAGAACACGCGCGTGTTCTGGGTTTGGCTGATTTGCATTTTCTATCCAATCTCACCGAATACTTGATTATATCATGCAATCCACATATCAATATGCTCGTCTCAACCTCACGATCATGTTTGTGGCAATTAATTGCATTTAAATTAAACACAAAACAAGAAATCACGATAAATCCTCAAGAACCCTAAATTCTGCATGAAGGATGAGATTTTTGATACACGATTCAAACAAAGCAATTAATTGAGGGGACACATTCCATGCATGATTATGAACATTTGGCAAAAGTATTGTGCGAGGAAATATGCATAGATTGAGAGATGACCAGATTTAGGCTTACCTCTAGGTCGTGACAGCAAGTGCAAAGTGATTTCTGAGTTGGAGGTGTTACAGATGAGTGGTGATGATCTGAACAGCTTCCCTACACCCTATGGAGTGTGTTTGAATGCTTGGACTTGATTGGAAATGGCTGGATCACTTCATGGCATCTCAACTGCAACTTGATTAAAACCTTGAGCAATTGGCTGGTGATTCTGAGAAATCAGTGTTACAGCTATGTGTTTAGTGTTTGATCAGCTCACATATGATGTTTATGAGGTGTGTGAGTGATTGGTTTGAGTGGAATTGCTCTCTACTGAAAAATTCGATAGTGACTTACTAAGAAAGGCATTTTTGAGAGGGAGAAGATGATTTTGAGAAAGGCAAGTGTTGTAGGCCGTTGGTGTACTTAAACTGGTCACAATTGAGCTATATTTATAGTAAATCAAGTTTGTTTTGCAAGGAATAGTGAATGGAAACTGCTGAGTAGGGTTGGCCAATGTTGAACAATGAGAATCCAAGTCTCCTTTAGCCATTGACTAGAGGTTAGGGCACAGGCTGCTGGTTCCCTTGGTCTTTGATAAGTCTTGACTGAATTTAGTTGCAAATGGCTCAGTCCATGCCACCTTGGTGCTTCCATTGAATGCTCCAATCCAAAATTGGAGTCTTGTCCCTATTTTAGGCAATTCTAGGTTTAGCATGCTATTTCTTGTTCCAAGGACTTTGGAGGCTTGGCTCAGTGATTGTCCCCTTTAGATTTGATCCTCAGATGTGTCCAAGATGATGACAAGGCTTGGAATTGGCTGATTTTGGCAAATCGACCAAAAATGCAACATTCTGCCTTGCCTTGACAGTTTTCAGCAAGGCAACTTGCCAATGTCATATCTCATGGCTCAAATTGAATTTGATGATGTTCTTGGCCATTTTGGAAAGCCCTTATATGATACAACAATTATTTGATCATATTTATTTTTGATACCTTTTGGATCCAAGTGAAAAATCCCCTTACATTTGGAAAAAAGTGAAGACAGATTTTGACTTAGTGAAAATTTCACTAAGTGTTGGAAAAAGTGACATTTTCACTTTTTGTCATTTTGATCACTCCATAACTCAGAATCCTTAATGAATTGGAATTAGGTCTAGTTGAAGTTTTTGTAGAGGGCCATGAGAGATACATATCAAGCTTTGGATAGAGAAGAATGACTTTGTGGTTTAGGAGTTATGACCCTCCAAAGTTGGTACCCTTACCATTTTTTCATAACTTAGAAAATTTTCTAAGTTTTTATGGTTACCCCTTTTACAAGTTATCCCACTTTCTTTGATTTTTCTTGATGAATGATGATTCAAATCATACATTAACATCATTTTAGGGTTAAAAAACCATTTTTGTGAAAAATCTCAAAAAGTCAAAGTTGACTTTTGTGCACAGTTGACTTTTTATCAGATGAATTCCAAACTGTGCAATTTCTTAGGAAATCATGTCCTTGACCTAAATCAAACTTGATGGACATGTTCCATGGGTGTCATAGGGTATATTGATGCATGTCATAGGGCTTGGGAGCATGTCCTGGTCAAAAAGTCAAAGTTACAGTTGACTTTTTTCGCGAAACCCTAATTGTGGTACTGATGAAATTGAGACTTATTTCTCAAGCTTCTTGGATCAATCCATTGTTACAAATGGATCCATGTAGCATGTTAGAGACCCTCAAATCATGTCTTGAGGTCTTGGCTCATGATTTGTCCCAAAAGTCAACTTAGGGGTGAATTAGGTCAAGAAACCCTAATTCCTGATTTTTGATGAATGCATTCCCTGAGGTCAAATTGACTTGATGCTTGGGTTTATGATGTCCCTTGGAGCATCATAGGTTATGCTTTGAAGCAATGGCTCATGCCCAAAGGAAAATTTCCATCTGGAGGTCCTGGTCGACCAAACCCTAATTTGGTGACACTGGCGATCGTGAGGCTTGATCCACCTAGAAGGGAGCATCCTTGTGCTTAATCCTTGGAGTGGGAGTCCTTTTGATCCTTTGTAGATACTTGAGAGGTTAGACAAGTTAAAGATCATGTCATTCCTTGATTGATCCTTTGTCCAAAAGCTCTGAGAGGGCTGGAAACCCTAATTTGATTGCGGTGGATGTTCACCCATCTTTGGGGAGACTAAAGGTTCATCCATATTGTGATGATGATTTTCACAATAATGGGAAATCTTAGTGGTCAAAATTTGGGGTATGACATTACCGTTGCAGAAATCATTCTCGTCCCAACACTATTAGAAGGTTGGTCTCCATTATTATTTTCGGGATTCACCATTCTTCTAACGTATATTCTAAAAACTTTCCTCACTTCTCTCTTTGTTATTTTACCACACCTTAATCTCATGCACACTCTTACATAGAATGAAAATTTGAAGAAAACACACGTAACAAATTATGATTCTTCAATACAAATACGTAAAAAAAAACACACAAACAGGTCTCACTAGGCGTGCCAATTTCTTTACTGTGAAATTTGGTAAACAAATACAAGTTTCTATTAATACTTAAGGGATCAAATTCGAAAATATCTCAGGCATCTTTGTGTGTTTATTACTTGTGAAAATCATAGCGTTGTCGAAGCTAACGTAACTCTATGGAAATGTTTGAAAATGTTGTTATTACTTGTAAATAAGAAAAATGTTCAAAGAACGAAGGGGGTGGAATTAAAATGCAAGTAAAGTAAAGAAAGGACTTTGAAATCAAAATACAAAATGAAGGAAAAAATGATTGAAATTAAAGTGCAAGTAATGTAAAGTGACAGGAAACATATAGAAAATTGAAAGGGACTTTAATCCATAAAATGGCTTTTAAGGTAAAAGTGCTAGAAATATATAAAATGGTGGAACCCATACGTACATCTTTCCTCACTCGTTTCTTAAGACGCGTGTACTTTAAATTTACATAAATGTGTGTACATTGCGGACCCTTTACAAAATGAACCTAAGTGTCCTTAAATACTAATCTATGATAATTGTCTAAGAATGGTAGACTACTCTCATGGTGACACGTCCCAAGTCCATGCAGCGGTTTCCCTCGACGTACTCCCACATTTCTCTGAATAACCGTCGATGTTGACACAGTTCCTGCCTTGTGATATCATTTGAATTTCTCAACTGCTTTTCTAGGCGCCAAGAACTAATTATCCTCGTCGAGCTTTTCAACGTCTACCATGTTAAGATAACATGCTCTATCGTATTGTCCATTTTAGTGATGAACTCCACATGTGGCAGCTAAGTCAACATTGTTTCCATTATAGTAATGAACTCCACACACAGTGACTGAATCGATCTTGCTTTCATTGTAGTGATGAACCCCAAACTTAACCAACATAGCATAGTATTCAATTTTTCTAACTCCCTAAGTTCCTCGCCACCTCCTTCGACCTTGCCACCTTTGATCGACATCACTTCATGTGACTTCCGACTTTTGGTCATATTGATCCTCATATGGGCTCATTCTATTTCACCCCTCGACGTGGCATGCTTGTGGCTACTCTCATGATATTTACTATTTATAACTATGTCGAAAAAGTCAGTGTAACAATGTGTCATCAAACTACTTGGCGACGATCACTGTATATTGTTCTTATTGATTGACGGTGTACTTGCAAACATGGTTTTAAATTGCAGTCCGCAACTGCAATTGCGGCCGCAATATTGATATGTTTCTTCAAGTATTTTCACCAAAATTCAAAATTTCAGAACCCCAAAACTCAATTTTTTTTCTTATGTAATATAAAATATGACATCAAATAATTTTAAAGGTATACAATTCCTAATAAAATTCACATTACAACAGCGGCGATGCTTACCACAACAACCACAATTTAAAAACATGTTTGCTAACCCTTTGATGATCAAGTAAGTTAACGTTGTCAGTGTTAGGTTTTGGATTTAGAATAGCGAACACCTGAGTATGAACGGTTCATAATACTTTATAGTTAGGGTTTATGATTTAGAGGCCCTAAAACCTTCTCTTGGATAAGTGTCATGCAGGGCAATTGTTATGAGATCTTATAATTCTCTCCATCTAACGGATCATATGAGACTTATTAGTCGAGATACTTATTAGTCTAGATCCTGTGTACCTTCAGGACCCATGGTCTGCCCTATTAGTCTAAATTCATGGTAATCTTCAAAATATCTAGATAGACATGTCAATATATAGGATGGCCATCCGGAAGACAAGTCAAACTACACGGCTATATATTTCAGAAAAACGTCGATAAACTAGACTTAGAAAAATCAAAACACACAAAATCATATACTACACGCTAAATTAAATTCAAAGCAAAATAAAATAAAAACAAGCACGGTAACGGTTCAAATGTATAATTGACTTGAGATTAAATACGAATAAAATGTAGTAGTATCGTGTGATCTTCATCTTTCTCCAAGACTATAAATTCGCACACTAACCTCTATAATGAAACACACAAACAAACAATCACAAAACTAGAAAATGGAGAGCATGCAGAGAAGTTTGAGCTTGTTGGTACTTTGTTTCCTGCTTATGGAAACAATGCTAGTGAGTGGTCAGAGTGCAAACAATGTAAGAGCAACATACCACAACTACAACCCTCAGGACATAAATTGGGATTACAACAGAGCCAGTGTTTACTGTGCTACCTGGGATGCTAACCAGCCTTTGTCATGGCGTAGCCAATACGGTTGGACTGCCTTTTGTGGACCCGCCGGACCTACAGGCAGAGATTCTTGCGGCAGATGCTTGAGGGTATGACTTCTACTCTAATGTTGTAGCTTTTATTTTAATTAGTTTAGTTGTGTACATGTGCATGGACTTCAATTAATAATATTGTGGTGAATGATGATGCAGGTGACAAATACTGCAACTGGAGCTCAGGTAACAGTGAGAATTGTGGATCAGTGCTCTAATGGTGGACTGGATTTGGATGTGAATGTCTTCAATCAAATTGATACAAATGGAGCTGGCTACCAGGCGGGTCACCTTACAGTTAACTATGTTTTTGTTAATTGCTAAGTCAATGAATCACACTTTGTAATAATAAGTTCTAGCACTGCTTCCTAATAAAACCATAAATAAAACAAACGGTGCTACACATGCATTCTTAATTGGATGAAAAATAAATGATGATTTTATACTTGTTATTCTCTCGCCGTTTACTTTATAACTTGATAATTTGATTTCATTTTCATTCTCACACATAAAAGGGATCTTAGAAACAAGTTAATTTCAATTTAGACATATTATTTAACTATGAACAATTAATTAGCTTCTGTTGGTAGTTGATTAGTCGATAGTTGTTAAAAAATAATTTTAAAGAATTGTTTAGAAAGAAGGCTATGTCATTGATTCTTTGGATGATTAATTACAAGATATCAATTGCCTATTTATAAGCTCAAGTCATCAATCTCTTAATGATGGTGAATATTTCTACATTACATTGGTTCTTTCTAGAGTTTTCACGATAGATGAGTATCATGATAGTTCTAGGTTCTTCTATCATTTTCATATACTTATAATTCTAGATTGTTCTACCATATTCATAAACATTATAGTTCTAGGATCTTCTACCATTTTTATACATATTATATTTAAGAATATTCTAGAAATTTGTAGCAATTTCAACACTCCTCCTTGATGCAAATTTTGGTTACTCCAAGAATAGCTCGTAACTCTTCAAATCTTGGTCTCGGCAACGCCTTCGTGAATATGTCTGCAATATGATCTTTTGTTCTGCAGTAGTCGAGTTTGATCTCTTTAGTTGCTTTAGCTTCTTTGATAAAGTGATACTTGATTGCTATGTGTTTTGCTCTGTTGTGATGTACTGGATTTTTCTCCATTGCAATTGGTGATTTGTTGCCGCAATTGATTTTAGTAGGCCCATCATGTTTTTCTCCCATGTTTTCAAGTATCCTGCAAAGCCATATAGCTTGACTCGTTACTTCAGCAGCTGCTACATACTCTGCTTCTGCTGTAGATTGTGCAATCGTAGCTTGCTTCTTCGACGCCTAAGAGAGAATTCCTGATCCTAGTGAGAAAGCATGGCCAGAGGTGTTCTTCATGTCATCTACCGAACCTGCCCAATCACTGTCGGTGTAGCCAAGTAATCCTGAGTTGGTTTCGGTAGTGTACCATATACCTAATTCTTTTGTTCTTTGTAGATACCTTAAAATTCTTTTTCCTGCTCCAAAGTGTATTTGACTTGGGCTTTGCATGAATTTTGATAGAAGACTTGTAGCATACATTATGTCTGCCCGTGTAGTTGTCAAATATAAGAGGCTTCCAAGTAGACTTATGTATATGGAAGCATCAGCTTCTGGTGCTCCATCATTCTTCTGTAATTTCTCATTTGTTATGAATGGAGTAGCGATAGGTTTGCAACCATACATCTTGAATTTCTTAAGTAAGCCTTCCGTGTATTTCTTTTGCGAGATGAATATCCCTTCATTTCTCTGACTTACCTCTATACTGAGGAAGTAATTCATAAAACTAAGGTCGGTCATCTCAAAGGTCTTCATCATGTATTCTTTAAACTTCATCAATATCTTAGTATTATTTCCCGTGTAGATAAGATAATCTACATATAGAGAAAGTAAGAGAGTGTATTGACCTTGAGACTTAATGTAAAGTGTAGGCTCACTCTTGCTCCTCCTGAATCCTCGACCCATGAAATACTGATCGATTCTGCTATACCATACTCGAGGTGCTTGCTTCAAACCGTAGAGTGCTTTTCTTAATCTTAACACTTTGCTTTCTTCTCCTTCAGACATGAATCCTTGTGGCTTCTCCACATAGATCTCTTCTTCAAGTACGTCGTCGATGAAGGCATATTTGACATTTAGTTGGATACTCAATCCTTTTTGTGCCGCAAGAGCTATTAGAGCTCTAATGGTATCAAGACGAGCTACTGGTGCAAATGCCTCATTGTAGTCAATCCCAGGTTGTTGTGAGTAACCCTTAGCTACTAGTCTCGCCTTGTGTTTCTGTATGTGATGTGTGGTTTTCGCAAGTATACGAAACGCGTCAGAGTAATACAAAAGATTATCGATCCATAGAGACCAAACGTTAATCTATCGATTCCTATAGTTACAGTGTTTATCTAAGGCAAGTAAATTCAGGGATTTATAAGTGCACAGTAAAAGTAGAGTGAAGCAAAGTACGAAGATATAAAACTCAAATGAAAACAACAGGCTTGAATGTAATTCACACAGTCAAATAGCATTCCAATGCATGTAACGGAACTACTTATGGGCAATGTTTTCTAATTTATGAAAATAACTAATTTAACGGGAACTGTCGCTTTCGCGTATTTAGGACCGAGTTTAACCTTTAAACAAACCCTCTTATTGTCACTTATAAAAAGGCGCGCATTGCATTAAAGTGAAAAACCTATTTTTAAGAAATATAGTTCTTGACTTAGTTGAAAAGTATTTTGATCTCAAACTTTTAGACAAAAGAGGTTCATACGAACCGGATTTTAAACCTACAAACGCGTCCGAAAATAGTTCTAAAATTGTTTTTCTAAAGTATTAAAAATTCCTACTTAACTATGCAAAGCGCTGTCGCTTCCTTTATACAGTTAAGACTAACCAAGTTTATCTAAAGGTTGGACGGCTTTCGATCTTACCCAACAGAAATTAAGTGCGGAAAACTCGTGTTAAAGACCAAAATAGCCCCTAAGTGTTTCTATCGATGCATTATGTCGAATGATACTTAAACCGTGATCTTTACATTCTAACCTTTAAGATTTAGCCAGACATGGAAAGGTAAACAGACATATTTAATTTTATCATGTCAAAGTAAAGTCTTTTGAAATAAAAGGTTTTGAAAGTAAATAATGCGAACAAAGTAAAGCGGATGCGAGAAAATAAACAAAGTAAAGCGGGTGCGAGAAAATAAATAAAGTAAAGCAGATGCGAGAAATAAACAAAGTAAAGCGGATGCGAGAAATAAATAAAGTAAAGCGGATGCGAGAAATAAATAAAGTATAAAAGCTTAATTCATAAATAGAAACCTGCTCCAATCGGAGGCTTTAATTCTGAAAACAACTGGAAAATAACTGGAAAGGAAATGGCGGCAGGATTAACTTCCCCCAAGTGCTCCAAACTCGATTACAGACTCGATCACACAAATGTGATAACTTCCCGATGTGAGAAGATTATCACTTACAATAACTCGATTATTTATGCCTAAGGTGTTTGCAACTAAGTTTTGATGCCAAGAAATGAACAAGAAGCCTCTATTTATAGACTTAGGAAAATGTATCAAAGGACAAGGATGCCCTCCAACTTCTTTTGGGAGGGAAAATGTCCGTCAAAGGTGGCGTCCGCCACCCCCCTCATGGCGCCCGCCACATGAACTAGGGAAGAAAGTGGTGGGAGACGTGGCAGTTGTCAGCAGTTGAGTCCCCTCCAACTTGTGGCCTACCCCACGGCGTCCGCCATGTTGGGTGCCACATGTGCAGTTCCTTCAAAAGTTGGTTTTTTTTGCTCGATTTCCTTCATTTCTTCGTGGATGGCTCTGGAAACACCTAGAATCTGAAAACAAGACAAAATACAAGCATAATACAAGAAAACGATAATAAAAATCCTAAGAAGCATGTGCAATTCGAGTCAAAAACGCGGTGTAATTCGGTGTTATCAAATTCTCCCACACTTAAACTTTTTCTTGTCCTCAAGCAAAACATGACTCGCGAGAAAAATAGTGAATACGGGTACTCATCCTAGGCTACCAACTTTACTTCGGTTAAGTTTGTATCGATAGGTACTTGCTCACACATTAAGGATATCGTAACAACACAATTCCGCTTTTGCGGTCATCAACCTCCATCCTTTACAAACCAATTTGAATCATGTCATTATACCTAGCCTAACTCACTCATCCTTCTTTTATCCCTTTTCATTCTGGCGCAATCACATTAAGCCCGTTATCCTTTCACATTCATGGTAGGATAGCCTGTTAATGACTATGATCTCATTATCATCTTTCATTTTTTTCTTTTTGCACATTGGCTTAAATATCAATAAAATAAAGAATTTGCACCGTTGGGCTAAATGATCGGGTGAGGATCACCTAACTTAAAAGGAGCATTTCTTTTCATTTATTCATTTTTTTTTCTTTTACCTTTTAAGCTTAAGATCATACACTTATTTGCATCGGCTTCCTACTTAGTGTGTGCTTAGGATGGTGCTGACTGCTAAATAAACTACTTAGGGACTACTAAAGGGGTGAGAACTTAAGGCTATGACATAACAAGTACTCAAATCGATTTCCATAATTTAGAGGCTCACGGTGTTAAGACGATACCGATCTTGTAGAATTTTCCCAAGTCTCACAATCTAATCTCAATTTTGTCTGTAACCTAAGATTTTCAAAAGAAACACTATTTTTAACTAAAAAAATTTCAAAATATTTGGTATGGCTCAAGAGAATGGGAAAATCGATAAACAACATAAAATCAGCATAAAGACTCGACAGTACATGAACAGACGGACGAAACATTTAAAACAGAAAAATTTTTAAAATCATGCTGGAAAACAGTAAACCTAACTAGAAAGCGGTAGATGTTCCTCCCCCACACTTAAACCAAACATTGTCCTCAATGTTTTGATAAAAGGTGGTAAAGGAAAGATAGAACCTGTATGAATGCCATTGCGTGCTACCATGGCCAAATTTGCGCTGATTCTTCCCTTGTTGTCCCTGTCTTTGCTGGCCACTTCTACTCCGGTGTCTTGTACTACGAGTTATCTGAATTTGCTGAAACTTCATTTTCTTGAAGTCGCTCATCATATTGCCTATTTCCAAAGGAAGTACCTGCAAAAATTGTTAGAAAAATACGGTGCGGTGTATGCAGGTGGAACCTGACCATGTGAAAGGACAAGGAGAAAGTGAGCTACGAATGGGAGAGATATGCTTTCTCCTATCATACTCATCATTGGTGTCACCACCAACAGCGACATTCGTAGGAATGTGCGTGGGCACCCGGTCATTTTAAGGGATTGTCATCTAGAGATCTTTCGCCTAAATGTAGCTAAGACGTGACAAGCGATACAATTCTTTATTTTCTGCAAACACAAACAATAAAAAGAAAACATTAAATTAAAAGCTTGTGGGTTGCCTCCCACGCAGGGCTTTGTTTAACGTCGATAGCTCGACGGTTAGGAGTGTTAATCTTCGGTTTCCATGGCCATTTATCAAGCCATCTCACATATCCCTCACCTTTTCTTTTCTTCTTTCTATGGGGAGGTTCATTCTTTTGAACTTGTGGTGGTGGTTCTGGATCTATCCTAAGTATTAGCTTTTCGAGTTTGGGCTTAGTTATTTCATCCATCACCTCAAAGTTTAACCTTACCCTCTTAACAGTAATGATATCCCTAGTTTCATGGTCCTCGAATTTTCTCTTTTTATGCGTGACCTCAAACAAAGATGCATCGGTGTGGATATTTTCCAATACCTCCACATACGTTTTGGATTGGGAGTCTACAAACCTATGCGGGAAAGGAATCGGTGGGGTATAGGCATGAGGAACATCCTTAGGTGCTACTTTCTCTACCTCTTTGACGACCTCCCATTCAGGTGATCCCACTGAATTTTTCTCAATCTCTACTTCTTCCTTACCAAAACTCTCCTCAACCTCAATATCACTCTCCTCAACCTCATTATCACTCTCCTTAGGATTTTCGATTTTTGTTTCACTACAGGTCACTACAACATCCACATGCTCCTCGGGGGAGGGTCCTATAGGTGTCTGTGCAAGCAGGGAGATTTGAGTCTCCAATGCCTCAGTGTGAGTCGCGAGGGACTCGACCATAGTGTTTATCTGCCTAAGGGTTTCATAAGTATCGAGTTGTTATCTTCTAAGCTCTTCATTCTGGAGAGTTTGTGTCTCCACAAAGCGCTCCATCATAGATTCTAGCCTAGAGTTAGTTGTTGTTTCAATGAAACCCTCCATTAGTATTTCGAGATTGGAGTTATGTGATTTTTGCGGTTCCTCGAAATTTCGGGGATGGTAATCATAGGAAAAATTTGGTTGCGGTTCCTCAAAGTATTGGGAGTATTGTGGTTGGTAATTGTAGAGGAAATTTGGGTGCGGCTCCTCAAGATATTGCAAGTGGTTATCATAGAGAAAATTTGGGTGATACATAGTTTTTAAATTTTTTATTTTTTTTATTATTATATTTTTTTATAGGAGTGCCTTAGTCTATACGGTGTAACAACAGGGTACTAAATTTGACGTAATTGGTCCCCGGCAACGGCGCCAAAAACTTGATGCGTGGTTTTCGCAAGTATAGGAAACGCGTCAGAGTAATACAAAAGATTATCGATCCACAGAGACCAAACGTCAATCTATCGATTCCTATAGTTACGGTGTTTATCTAAGGCAAGCGAATTCAGGGATTTATAAGTGCACAGTAAAAGTAGAGTGAAGCAAAGTACGAAGATATAAAACTCAAATGAAAGCAACAGGCTTGAATGTAATTCACACTGTCAAATAGCATTCCAATACATGTAACGGAACTACTTATGGGCAATGTTTTCTACTTTATGAAAAGAACTAATTTAACAGGAACTGTCGCTTTCGCGTATTCAGAACCAAGTTTAACCTTTAAACAAACCCCCTTGTTGTCACTTATAAAAAGGCGCCCATTGCGTTAAAGTGAAAAACCTATTTTTAAGAAATATAGTTCTTGACTTAGTTGAAAAGTATTTTGATCTGAAACTTTTAGACAAAAGAGGTTCATACGAACCGGATTTTAAACCTACAAACGCGTCCGAAAATAGTTCTAAAATCGTTTTTCTAAAGTATTAAAAATTCCTACTTAACTATGCAAAGCGCTGTCGCTTCCTTTGTGCAGTTAAGACTAACCAAGTTTATCTAAAGGTTGGACGGCTTTCGATCTTACCCAACAGAAATTAAGTGCGGAAAACTCGTGTTAAAGACCAAAATAGCCCCTAAGTGTTTCTATCGATGCATTATGTGGAATGATACTTAAACCGTGATCTTTACATTCTAACCTTTAACATTTAGCCAGACATGGAAACGTAAACAGACATATTTAATTTTAGCATGTCAAAGTAAAGTCTTTTGAAATAAAAGGTTTTGAAAGTAAATAATGCGAACAAAGTAAAGCGGATGCGAGAAAATAAACAAAGTAAAGCGGGTGCGAGAAAATAAATAAAGTAAAGCGGATGCGAGAAAATAAACAAAGTAAAGTGGATGCGAGAAATAAATAAAGTAAAGCGGATGCGAGAAATAAACAAAGTAAAGCGGATGCGAGAAATAAATAAAGTAAAGCGGATGCGAGAAAAAAACAACGTAAAGCGGATGCGAGAAATAAATAAAGTAAAGCGGATGCGAGAAATAAATAAAGTATAAAAGATTAATTCATAAATAGAAACCTGCTCCAATCGGAGGCTTTAATTCTGGAAACAACTGGAAAATAACTGGAAAGGAAATGGCGGCAGGATTAACTTCCACCAAGTGCTCCAAACTCGATTACAGACTCGATCACAAAAATGTGATAACTTCCCGATGTGAGAAGATTATCACTTACAAAAACTCGATTATTTATGCCTAAGGTGTTTGCAACTAAGTTTTGATGCCAAGAAATGAACAAGAAGCCTCTATTTATAGACTTAGGAAAAGGTATGAAAGGACAAGGATGCCCTCCAACTTCTTTTGGGAGGGAAAATGTCCGTCAAAGGTGGCGCCCGCCACCCCCCTCATGGCGCCCGCCACATTAACTAGGGAAGAAAATGGTGGGAGACGTGGAAGTTGTCAGAAGTTGAGTCCCCTCCAACTTGTGGCCTACCCCACGGCGCCCGCCATGTTGGGTGCCACATGTGCAATTCCTTCAAAAGTTGGCTTTTTTTGCTCGATTTCCTTCATTTCTTCGTGGATGGCTCTGGAAACACCTAGAATCTGAAAATAAGACAAAATACAAGCATAATACAAGAAAACGATAATAAAAATCCTAAGAAGCATGTGCAATTCGAGTAAAAAACGCGGTGTAATTCGGTGTTATAAGTATGGTGCCATCAGGGTTGAGCTTTGTCTTATAGACCCACTTAACCCTAATGATATATTTTCCAAGGGGATTATTTACTAACTCCCATGTGTTGTTTTTTCCGATCATCTTTATCACTTCTTCCATTTCCTTGACCCATACTTCCTGCTTTGACGCTTCTTCGAAGCTTCCAGGTTCAAGTATGGCCAAGTTACAGGTTTCATATATGTCCACCAAAGATCTTACTCGTCTTGGAGTAGACTCTGGTGATGATAGTTCTTGATCTTGTTGTTGTAGTGGAGGTGAAGCAAATTCACCTGGGTCTTCTTCCTCAACTTCTTCTTGAGGTAGTTGAGCTGGTATAAGGATGTTCTTCTCCATTTTTTCTTCATCCCAATTCCCAAAAACATTCTCATCAACTTCAACATCTCCACTAATGATGAGTTTTTTTTGTTTGTAAGTTGTAAACACAATAGCCTTTGGAGATTATGCTATACCCCAGGAAGATACCTCGTATAGTCTTGTCTTCAAGCTTGTGCCTCTTCACGTTTGGAATATGAATGTAGCATATAGATCCAAATACCCTTAGGTGCTTTATTGATGGCTTCTTTCCGTTCTAAGCTTTAATTGGAGTCTTATATTGTACTGCCTTAGTTAGACATCCGTTGAGTATGTAAACAACAGTGTATACTGCTTCAGCCTAGAATATGTTAGGAAGTCCCTTCTCCTTAAGCATCGATCTAGCCATTTCCATAACTGTGCGATTCTTTCTCTCTGACACACCATTTTTTAGGAGAATATGTCGCTCAATGCCTTCATCCTCACAAAATCTGTCAAACTCGCGGGAGGTGTACTCTTTAGCTCGATCACTTCTTAGTACTTTTATCCGTTTTCCACTTTGATTTTCAGCAAGGGCCTTGAAGTTTTTGAATACTCCAAAAACTTCTGATTCGTCTTTTGGGAAATAGATCCATGTCATTCTAGAGAAGTCATCAATGAATAATATGAAGTACCTGTTTTTCTCGTGTGATGGCGTCCTCATTGGTCCACAGACGTCAGTATGAATCAGCTCCAACAGGTCTTTCGCTCTTCATGCTTCGATTGATAAGAACGAAAATCGGTGTTGCTTACCAAGGAGACATCTTCCACACACTTCATTATTCTCCTTTATGCTTAGAAGATCTCTCATCATGTTCTTCTCATGTAACAACTTCAAGGCACGTGTGTTGATGTGCCAAATCTTCGATGCCAGAGCCCTGAATCATCAACTTGTACCTTCATGGTAATGTTTGTTGCATATTTTAAATTTAGTGGAAAGCTTGTATTGCTCTTATTCATCTTCACTTGGGCTATCTCAGACCTTTTATATTTGTTGTCTAAGATTTTGCATACATCTCCTTCAAAGTGAAGTGTGTAGCCTCTCTCCATCATTTAGCCAATGCTTAGAAGATTTTATTTTAGGCTGGGAACTAGTAAAACATCATGGATGAGTCGCGTACCTTTAGTTGTCTCCACAATGACAATGCCTTTTCCTTTTGATTCAACCACACTTCCATTTCTGAGTCGAACTTTGACTTTGACAAACTCGCCAATGCTTTTGAAAATAGTCTCATCCTTGGCCATGTGATTGCTACATCCACTATCCAAGTACCAATTTCCACCTTTTTCTTTGATTGAGTCTTGAGTGGCATAGAGCATAAATTGTTCTTGATCATGATCCTCTACGATATTAGCTTGATGCCTATTTTTGTTGCGATAATTTTTCTCTACCTGCCTGAAATTCTTGCAATGATTGCATTGTGGCATATTACGGTACCAACAAATTTTCTCTGTGTGGCCTACTCTTTTGGGGGCATAGTAATTAGAATTTTTTCATCGATTTTCTTGTCAAGAATTTCCTCCCCAAAAGCTCTCATTTGATTAACTATTTCTTTAACTTTAGAATAGAAATCTTTAACTGTCTCAGACTCCTTCATCTTCAATATTTCAAAATCTCTTCTTAGAGATTGAAGTTTAACGACACGTACCCTATCGCTTCCTTGAAACTCCTTCTGCAACATGTCCCACGCTTCTTTGGCAGTCTTAGCTCCCTTAATTCTTGGAAAAATTGCATCAGTCACCGCTTGTTGCAAGGTGAACAACGCCTTTGAATTTTTCTGTTTATTTTTCTTCAACTCTTTTTCTTGAGTTGCATTAAAAGCTGAAGTATCCGCAGGAATGGTGAAGCCTTCTTCTACTATGTCCCATAAATCTTGAGATGAAAAAAATGTTTCCATTTTAACATGCCAGAAATCATAATTTTCACCATTGAAAATAGGGACAGACATAGATGCTGATTGAGTGGTGTTATCCATAGTTTATAATTTTTTTTCGGAGTGGGTTAATAGAACAAAGGAAATTTTTTTAGTAGTTTGGAGGATTTTAGAATGGCATGTGGGTAATATAACTACGCCCAATATATGACCGAACATAGCTCTAATGCCACTGTTGGTAGTTGATTAGTCGATAGTTGATAAAAGATAGTTTTAGAGAATTGTTTAGAAAGAAGGCTATGTCATTGATTTCTTAGATGATTAATTACAAGATACCAATTGCCTATTTATATGATCAAGTCACCAACGTCTTAATGATGGTGAATATTTCTACATTACATTAGTTCTTTCTAGAGTTTTCATGATAGATAAGTATCATGATAGTTCTAGGTTCTTTTATCATTTTCATATACTTATAGTTCTAGATTGTTCTACCATATTCATAAACATTATAGTTCTAGGATCTTCTACCATTTTCATACATATTATATTTAAGAATATTCTAGAAATTTGTAGCAATTTCAACAACTTGTTTGATTTTTAAGCTTATATCATCCATCATACAAGCTTCATGCAATATAATTTCAAGTTATTAGGCATGTTAAAAGTATGTCTTAAAACCTTTGCTAACGAAGAGAAAGAAAACATATTTAATCATTGAATAAATCAAAATCGTTAACTTCCATAAAGTTGCTAGAAAGAGTTTTCTTTTCAGAAATTGGGCGAAAACCAGAGATGTTGGTGTTGGAGCCAGATCATCAGTGATTGGCAGAGCGCCTGCAATAGGCAACAGCGGAGAGTCTTAGAGCGGTGGTCGTTGGCAGTGGCAGTCGGGTGGGAAGGTGGGGGTGCAACAGGGGCGCAGCGGTGTTTGTACGGTGGCGGTGTGGAAATTCTTGAGGGCGCTTATGGTTGTCCATATGGCGGTGGCGGCGTGGCAATTTCTTAGGGCGGTATCGGTTGTTCGTACAGCGATGGCGGCAGTCGGGATCGATCTGTCGCTATCTGGAATTTACAGTCATCCAACCAGTTTTCTCGGTTCGTGTATTTTTGGACTTTTCGTGTCGGTTCTTGAATCCATTTGCTAATGGGTTGTCTTCTTGACTTTGTTATAGAATGGTTAGGTTTTATCAATTATAAATATGTATCTCTTTTGTTATTGTAAGTGTGACAATTTTAGAACTATATAACAAAAGGGAGAAATAAGGGTTTAGGTTTAGAAAAAACTTTTAGAGTTATCAAAAAATACTTCTTAACACCTTGAGTTTGTGTGATTACCATATTGATTGTTGGAGATATTGGGAAACACTTGAGTTAAAAATAGGGTTTGTTCTTTAGAACTTTTAAGGCTATTTTGTTTCAACTATTTTGTAATCTCTTGTAACAACTTTTGAAGTATAGTGAATTGGAGAGCTTCTCTCTCCCCCCGACGTAGATCATTTGATCTAACTGGTTAAATAAACCATTTATGTTTCTCACCTTCTTTTATCTTCTCCTGACAAGTTAATTCATTGTCTTATCGGTTACTATTGTTGAAGGCCATTTATTTTGGTTGTCATTGTTCTTTGTCCCCACACATCAAATTGAACCTTAGATTTTCACAACAAATGGCATCCACCATGGGGTAAATGGGTATTGTTTATAAGTGAGCACCATGGCTAAATGGGAATTCACTAAATTTTCTGGAGACAACAATGAGGCATCGATACCTGCACGCCTAACAAAGGTAGAGAATATCAAGATGGTGGATAAGGTTAGGAGTGCTATTATCTTATGACTCAAGGATAAATTTCTAAGTAAAGTCGCCATGGAGCATACTGTAGCTTCGATGTGGGGAAAACTTGAATAATTGTATATGACCAAGTATTTGTCTCACATGTTATGTTTGAAACAATAACTCTATTCATTTTGAATGGTAGAAAACAAATTCATAGTGGAGTAGTTAACCAAATTTCAAAAGATTATTGATGATCTTGAGAATATTTAAGTAAGGATTGATGATGAGGACAAGGCTCTACTCTTGTTGGTCTCATTACCCATACCCTTTTATCATTTTAAGGATGCCATTCTTTATGGAAAAGAAGATAGTATTACTTTGGATAAAGTTCCGACGACGATGAAATCCAAAAAAAAAAATAATCAAAGGTGAAATATTTGAAGATTGATGATAGTGGTATAGGCTTAAGTGTCTTAAGAGGAGGAAGTGGGCATAGAGGGATGTCCAAATTAATAGGTTTTACAAATCAAAGGTAAAATGTTTTAACTGTCGAAAAACCAGTCACTTCAAGAGGGATTGTCCTGAGTGAAAGAACAATGATGATTATGTTCAAGTTGCAGATGCCTTAGATTAGGATGGTTATGAGAGTGTTGGTGCAATAGTGGTATCATGTTTGAAGACTGAAGATAATTGGGTCATAGACTCAAGTTTCTCTTATCAAATGTGTCCAAGAATAGAATACTTTGAGACTTTGAAGCTGGAGCAAGATGGAGTGGTTCGCCTTGGTGACAATAAGGCTTGCAAGATTTATGGTACTGGTACAGACAGACTTAAAATGTTCAATGAACGTGAGTTTCTTCATTACAATGTAAGATATGTTCCAAAATTCAAGCGAAATTTATGGTGCATAAGCATGTTTGATGATCTAGGCTACCACACTAGAATTTAACATGGATTGGTGAAATTTATGCATAATGATGTGATCATAGCTAAAGGGTCTAAAATATGTGGTCTATATATTATAAAAGGTTCAAATGTTATTGTTCATTCATTATTAGCTAGTAAAGACTTTCATGACAAGAATCTTCTATGGGATTTAAGGTCAATGCATCATGATTACTTGGAAGTTGTTTTATAACAATTTAATGAGTTCTACATAAGATAATGGATAAAGACACATAAGAACACTGAGTTGTCATCGAGTTTATGGGGTAAGGCTGGGGTCATAAGTTTTTAGAAAGTCGCCAGAAATGGTCATTATTCGTGAATAAGATTATGGGGTAAGGTTTGTGTCAAAAGATTGCATAAACCAGAAGCCCTAAATTCTATAAAGTCACCAAAAATGGTCATTATTCGTGAATAAGTTTTTTTTCCTTCCAAAAATCGAGCAAAAATCGGAGATGGTGGTGTGGAGCCGTGGCAGCGGCGGTGGCTGGTGGAGCGCATGCAATCGACAACAATATATGGTCGTGGAGCAGCGACTGGTGGTGGCGCCCGAGGTGCAGAGGTGGCGGTGGGCCGTAGGGGATAGAAGTGCGGCGTCGAGGGTGCAAATATGTTTGTACGGCGCCTACTGCGTGGCTATTCCTGACTAAGGTTGTTCGTATGGTGGCGGTGGTAGTCAGAATTGGTTCGTACGTTGTACGAATTTTTTGGTTATCCAAACAGTTTTCTCAGTTCGTGTGTTTTAGGACTTTTCTCCGTTCGTGTGTTTTAGAACTTTTTGGTTCGGTTCATGTATCTAGTTGGTAATGGGTTCTATTTTGGGCTTTGTCATAAAACTGTTGAGTTTTATCAATTATAAATATGTATCTCTTTTGTTAATGTAAGTGTGACAAATTTAGAACTTTAGAACACAAGGGAGAAATAACGGTTTACGGTTTATGAAAACCTTTTAGAGTTATCTAGATGGATAGGAAAATACTTCTTAACATTTGTGTGATTACTATATTGAGAATTAGAGAGATTGGGAAACACTTGGTTAAAAAATAGGGTTTATTCTTAGGAACTTTGAAGGCTATTTTCTGGTAACTCTTTTGTAATCTCTTGTAACAACTTTTTAAGTATAGTGAATTGGAGAGTTGTTCTCTCCCCCAGACATAAATCATTTGATTGAACTGGTTAAACAAACCTTTGGTGTGTCTCACCTTCTTTTATCTTCTTTTGCCAAATTAATTCAATGTCTTACTGGTTACTATTCTTGATTGTCATTTCTTTTGGTTGTCATTGTTCTTTGTCCTTACCCATCTAATTCCTTGGTGTGAATTGAACCTTAGATTTTTACAACAAGGTATACTATGACGACTTAATAATTTTAAGTCTATTATTCATGCTCCCATGCTTTTGAGAGCTAAACTGCTGATATATGAGAAGACATGTAAATGTAAATATATTTTTTACATGACTGTACATGTAAATTCACCTTTTTTTTTAATAGCACGGGGAGATCTGTGTATTTAAATGAATAGAAAAAAGAGTTATAAATGTACAAAAGTAGATATGAGCATTAGAAGTGCTAAAAACACCAATTCATCTCTAACTACAAATAGAAAAAGCCAAAATTACCAAACGAACACCCTAGACACTACTACAAAATACACATTTCATAACGGTTGGAAGAGTGTGGTGGTATGTGCCCTTTTACAACCCAGGGCTACTAACCGTGGTAAAAACACACTAGCGTGTAACATACTACCAAGGTTGTATAAAATAATCGTAGTAAAATGTTGAGGTCAATGGTTCAATACCAAGCGCCTGGAGTTTTGCAGATTTCAAAACATTTCACCATGGTCCTAGATTCTAACCATGGTGAAAGACTTAGCTCACAATATTTCAACACGGTCTTAGATTCTAATTGTGGTGATATGCTTACTTGAGTTTACTATAACTTATATGGAATGCTTATTTCACCAAGTGCTCACTAAACATATAACCTTTCAATCTAATTTAGAAATTAGTAATATGATAAATTAATTTATATTAGAAGAACCAGTTACACTAACCAATGTTGTACGAGCTTTATACAACTCATTATCTGTATTTTGCTCTTTAACGATAAGAACTTATTTCAATGCTTCGAATTCTTCTTCTAACACTTTCTTCACCTATAGTTTATTTTTCAAAATATTATTTACTTTTTAGATAAAATTATAGGTGAAAGAAGAGATAATTGAAGAACTAGAAGCATTGAATCAAGTTCTAACGGTTAAAGAGAAAAATACAAATAATAGGTTGCAAAAAGCTCGTAAAACTTAATATCGCATATTTTAATTTTCTAATTCAATTAGAAAGCTAATATATATATATATATATATATATATATATATATATATATATATATATATATATATATATATATATATATATATATTAATTCAGTTAGGGGTTGGAAAAACGCTCAAACCACATATAATATAATAAAGTCATCTTTTATTACAGGTTGACTGAATGTAATAAATGCTGCAATGTACAAGGTATATCATTAAAAATAACAAAAATATCTATAATAAACATTTACAACATACCCCAACAAAGACATCAACAATACAACATTCATAATAGCTTACCTTAAACAATTACATAACTTAACAACAACATACAACTTTTTATTAACAAAACCAGAGTCACCAACAACATATAACTTTTACCAACAACTAACATACCTTAACAACAACATACAACTTTTATCAAAACAACATACCTTAACAACAACATACAAATTTTATCAACAAAAACAAAACCATCAACAACATACATCTTTTATCAACAACAACACACTATAATAATAAGGTACAACTTTTGTCAACAACAACAACAAATACATAAACAACAACATACAACTTTTATCAACAAAAAAAATCATTAGTAACATACAACTTTTATCAACAACAGCATACCTTAACAGCAACGTACATGTTTTATCAACAACAACATACCTTAACAACAACTTAATACTTTTATCAACAAAAACAAAATCATTAAAAACATACAACTTTTATCAACAACAACATACCTTAAACAACATACAACATAGCTCAACAAAAACATTAACTAATCCCAACAAAAACATCAAAAATATCACACCTCATTACATAAAAGGTGGTAATGTCTAACGTACCTGAAATATGAAGAGGAAGTGAAAGAAATGAGTTTTGTGTAACACCTTTCCTTGATCCATAAGAGTTGAAGAATATATGTTGGAATGTTGTGAAGATATGGTATGCAACTGTTCATGGAGATTAGGATAAGACATGAGAGAGATGTTAAAGTTTTGTTTTATGAGAGAGACGGATGTTCTGTCCTAAATGAGTGAACTTTCGCTTAAATATAGGTTATACTTTTCACCATAGTTAATAAAAATGATGAAGATGAAATGTAGGTACATTTCACAAATATTTCTATTTTATTTTGTTGTGAAAGGTATTTTAACTTTAACATAAATATAATATTATAAGTGACATACCCATTTTGTAACAAAAAAAAAGGAAAATTGTCGGTGCTTAACATATCACTATTTTTATTACTATGGACTATAGTGAAAAGTCTTTTAATAAAATTTTAAAAAAATGCAGGTTCCTAAGTAAGAGCTATTACTTCGGTTGATTGAATAGCTGAAGTAATAACATATTACGGAAGGTGTATTTTGTAATGGTGATAGGAATAAAATAGACCCAACTACTTGTGAGCCATATCATAAATCCTCAAGGAATAATGAACCTCTTGAGAGAGCAAGTGGAAAGAAGGTAAGCATGAGCTCTTGCGTAAAAACAAGGAAGGACATTGGTCACCCAAGACACCCATAACCGGCCGACCACTTAAACGGGTCCCTCTCTCAATCAACCAGAGAAATGGCGAAACCCGAAGCATGGGCATGAATCCACTTCCATGTCAAACTAATAAGCATAGATATATAGTGTTTAATCGTCAAGTTTTCCCTCAAAAATTTAACTTTTTTATGTATTTTCCAAATAATCAAAACCACGGAATGTCAGATTGAGATTTAGCCTAAAGACGCATGTTTTCCAAGACTAATACCTTGCAACAACTAGAAAAACCCTAGAATTGAGTTTGACATGGGCCTCGGGAACCCAACCAGATGGAAGAAGAAACCTTACACAAAACAAAAAGATGGTCCACCAACACCACTTTCTAAACACACGCCGCACATTCCCGTTTACTAGACCCTGAAACGATTTTTCATCTCAGAAGATTCTGCCTAGTCAACAACCTATTTTGGATGAGCGACCAAGAGAACACTACCATTTTAGATGACAGCCGACTCTTCCAAATAGACAATTGTAGCACCACTCTCTCATACCTACCTTCCTAAATCTCAGATAAAGCCAAAAGGTTATAATAACCAAAACCAACCGAGAATCCCCTAACTGACTTCCATACTCAAGCATCATCATGACCAGGACTAACAACCATTGAATAAGGGTAAGCAAAACCACAAGCAGCTTCTCCTCCAAAAAACAAGGATCCACCTTCCCCTAAAACTCCAAACCCAATCATCCATTTCCGAAACACCCAACGAACCCACAGTATGAAACTCCTTCTCAGAGATAAGACCAAGTATCTCAAAAGAAGCACACTTAGGGATAGTCCGCACCCATACATCGTGGCAGAACTTAGTCTTTTGACCATCCCTTACCACCTTCACATAAGATGAGCAAACCATTCAAGCTCATGATCACATGAAACACCCTAGAAGAGAAACGCCTCTCCACTAATGAGACACCTTCCTAAGGCGATCCTCCTTACCTCACAAAGGGGAACTGAACCCCTAAGGCACATACCTTGCCTCACTAATTCTTCTCTAAAGCTAAGGAAAATCCAAAAAAAATCCTCCACCTCTGTTTACATAACAAATCCAAAAAATCTTTCTCCCTTAACCAACGGTGACCAGTCTTTTCAGAGTTACACTAAGACTCTCCACCACTAGAAGAAAAAGAAAGGGGTCCAAAGGATCATCTTGATTTAAACCCTATTCAATATTAATCTCCTCAATAGAGCATTCATTAAACAACACAAAGAGACTAACCGAAAAAATACAAGCTCGAATCCAAGTCCTCTAATGATTATCAAAACTAAATCTCCCTAACATATAATCAAAGAAAGACCAACTAAAAAAAGTCATAAGACTTCTCAAAATCCATTTTAAACAACAAAACCTCATTCTTAGACACCTTGGCAAGATATGCCACCTCATAACAAGCAAACTGCTCCATCCACCAACTGTCTCTCCTTAATAAAAGTTGATTGCTCTGGTGAGATAATCTTCCCCAAAACCCTTGCAAGCCTAACTTCCAACAACATATCCACCAACTTATACAAAGACCCATGAAGGGAAATCAGTCTAAAATATCCCAACTCTAAAGGTGACTCCTCCTTCGAGACAAGAGAGACGAAAAAATAACGCCAAACTCTTACGTAACACATCATTCTAAAAACATGGTAAAACATCATTTAAACCTCCTCTTTGATTAATCCTTGTGATATGTTGGACCCATCAATTTCCACGACAATAATATCCACTTATGAATGTAGAAACCTAGAAGAGAGGCATTGAGCCTCAATCGGCGAAAGAAAGGTAAGAGTTACTCCGTCAAGGGTTGGCCTATAAGCAACTTAATCATATAAATGTTCCCTTAATTACATACACTACAAAAAATATGAGTTTTACAATACATAGGCAACAACGATTACATGATAACTGTCATTCTTCTTCGACTGCGAAAATTTCCAGGGTGGTTCTGGACAACTGCCCTTTTATTTCTAAAAAATAATAAAAGTCGCGACTGTTGATATCCCAACCGCCCTAAATCCGAAGCTACGGTGGTTGCTTCACCTGTCTTCCCCCTTAAACTCTCCAAATACATTAAAGCGGTCAATCACTCTTTGTAAAGGTCGCAACGGTTAGTACTCTGATCGCCCGTGTATTGAAGCTGAGACGATTTCCCACATATCATCCCCCAATTATCTTTTTGTGTTTAGGTCTTCAACTTTTTCATAACTGCTGGCCACCAAATTTTTCACACGTGCCAATGAATTTGTGAAATATATAGAAAACACATTGAAAAATGCAAAGGGTTGGGAAAGACAAAAACACAATGAAAATTGGAACCACAAAGTGAAAAACAAAACGCAAAACATAAAATGTATATGCTTATGAATTTGGAAAGGATATTGAGTTTTCTACTCTAATTTTGGGCTTCTCTTCTTCTTGGTGTGAAGAGGCAAATGCAAAGGCTTCTGAATTTGGAGAGGATAGAGAGTCTGCTTTTCTGCTTCTTAATTAAAGCACACAATATGTTAGTTTATCAAAAATCTAATTTACTTATTTTACTTCTACATTTGGTCAAGAAGGTATTAGTGTTGGTTATTTTATCTATTGCATACATTTGAATCAAAGATGTTATGATGTTATTCATCACATTAGTAGTAGAAGCTATCATAGTTGGTTATTTTATCTGTTTCACACACATGTTTTTCATTGGTTTCTGTTGGGGGTGGTGTTGCATTATGCATCAAATTTATTATTTAGTTGTTTTCATGGAAGCATTCCTAGAGATGTTTATTGTGTGTTGTGTGTTTTAGTTGTTTTACTTGTTGTTTTGTACTTGTTAATTTGTAAATCAATTAGGTTATTTGGATCTTTGAAGGGTTTGAGTCACGCGAATCTCGATCCTTCCACATTGTAAGCTTGCTGGAAGATAAAACACTGACTTAAGCAGTTTCATTTAGATCATATTTAGCATAAATTTTAAGAGCATGTTTGGCATAAACTGTGTCTCACTATTTTTACTTGTGAGCTTTGTTATTGTTTCTTCTCTTTGCCATATTCCAACACAATCCTTTATTTGGTTCTAAAGTAGGCTATGTGATATCAATTTGCTTCTCATGTCCTTCTAGAGAAACTCTTTATGCTATTGTTTCTTCTCTTTGTAATCTTACAATAACTTTAATTTTTATTACAATATATTTGATATTAATGTGATTAGGCGTATTATAACATTAGGTAGTATTTTGAGACAATTTGATTATTTTTTAGGTTTCTTGTAACAATGTGAGTATTTCGAGGCAATATTATATGATCAAGTGAATTCCATTGTAGGTGTCTATCAATCCTTTCACCAACTTTTCATGTAGCTTCTGATGTGAACTCGCCTCCTAGTCTTTGATGTGCCCACTTGCATTTTTCATGGTCTGAGTGTAGCGCGGTTTTCGTGACCGCCCACATCCGTCTGCGGATGGGATTGGGTGCTACTTTCTGATTTCTTATTTATCCTATAAAGCTGGAAAGGAAAGGGAAGCTATCTCAAACTAACCTTGCACGCAAATGTTTTCTTTAACAAATGCTAAGAGATTGGGGAGTTCGGGGTCAGGTTATACAATGGGGAGTTGTCAATTACCCATCCTATACATGGTTATCCATGGGTTATTAGCAATTTTCCTTACTGCTTTCTACTTACTAGTGTTTATTTGTCGTAAATGGGAAAGTTTCTCCTTTGGGAATGTTGAGAGATGTTGAAAATATATTTTTGTTGTTTTCAGGTTTTTCGATGTTTTTGGTAAGGTACTGGACCTAAGGTTTTTTTGTTTAGTGTGCTCGCTAAGATTTCGTAATCTTATGCCTACGTATTCCCGTAATGATAACTGGAAAATCAGAGCAATCGTAGTTCCTCTGATTCTATGGGAGGAAAAAGATGTTTGGTGTCTTGTTTAAAGCCCAAGATTGAAGCTAACAGGGTGTTTGTGGGAATTGATTGAAAGAGTGAAAAGATTAAAGATTGAGATATGAATATCCGGGAAAAACATCGGATGAAAATAAAAGGAATATCCGGGAAAGCGTCGGATGAAAATAGAAGGAATATATGGGAAAGCGTCAGATGAAAAATAAAAGGAAAGGGTTCTTCCTGTGTTTTTTTAGGAAAACTTGAGGGTTTCTGGAGATCCAAAAGGAGATAAGACTGTCCAAGTCTACTGGTATGAGAAGGTTGATCTTTGACTGAAAGATGGTCTTTGTATGATGCCCAAGAGGGGGCTGGTGTTTTAAGGGATGAGAATCAACCCTAAATTGGTTTGATGTTTTGACTCTAGAAAGACTGCTCTAGCAAAGGATTACTAGGTTCTGTTTCTATACCTTTAAGAGGTCGTCGGTTCCTTGTACTAAGCCCAAGAGGAGGCATGAGATCCTTTAAGAGGCCGGAGGGTCCTTGGACAACGCCCAAGAGGAGGCGGGGAATGCTTTTAAGAAGCCCGTGGGTCCCAAACCAAAGAAAAGTTTAAGAAATGCTATTCACTGACAATAGATCATTTAGTGAACAGTTCGGAGGTTTGAAGAAATTCAAAAGATGCTATTCACCGAGAATAGATCACCTCTGGGGGGTAGAAATTCTTTGACAGTTTCTAATAGTGACAGTCTGAGAAAAGGTTCACCGGGAATACTGCTTTTCTCTTTGTTCCATATTGTTTAAGCCCAAGAGAAGGCAAGATTGCATCTGGAAATCCTATGGGGATCTAGTTTTGACTATATTAAAGAGTGAACACTGGCTTTACCTAGTTCTAGACCTAGTTGTCGGGGAAAACTTTAAGCAGATATACAAGTATATATACAGTTGATATATGAAAAGTATTTAAAATTGTGAAAGAAGGACTTACAGGTGAGCCAGCTTCCCACAATACAGTTATATATATAAAAGCTGATAAAAGAAAGCTGATAAAAACTTACAGGTGAGCAAGCTTCCATAGCTGTATTGTTAGTTGTTCAAAGAAATTGAAGAAAGTTTTGATACCAGATTATGAATTTGAATCTAAATCACAAGGAAAGTTGTTTTAAAAATAAGTGATGTGAAAATCCAGGAAAACATCGGATTGCAGGAAAGACATAAAAAATGAAAAGGTTGCAGATATCCGGGAAAACGTCGGATTGAAAGAAATAAAATAAGAGATTGAAAATACGAATATCCGGGAAAACGTCGGATGTAAAGAGACGATGGAAAAAAGAAAAGGTCGCTCGCTAAGACTTTACTATCTTATGCCTACGTATTCTCAACGGGATCTTGAGAAATCAGAGCGGTCGTAGTTCACCCTTATAGGGCATGAACAACAAAAAATAAAGTTTAAATCGCACGGCGGCGAGAGGGGAAATCTAACCTAATGTTATCATGCAAAGTTGAATATCCTAAAGTCTGTCTTATTTCAAACCTAATCGAAAATTAAATTTGAGCTAAGAGATCCTAAGGGAGCATGCATACGTGACAAAACATCATGGAATAAATAAATACACGGCATACCATCGTGACAGATAAAATATACACGGGAGAACATCGTGAGATAAAAGCATATACATGGCAAAACATCGTGGATAAACAAAGAGAAAATACACGGCAAAACATCGTGACAGATAAAAATATACACGGAAGAACATCGTGAGATAAAAACATATACACGGCATAACATCGTGGGTATACAGAGACAAAATACACGGCAAAACATCGTGGATAAACAGAGAGAAAATACACGGCAAAACATCATGAGAAAATATTAACAGTCACGGAAAAGCATCGTGGGACATAGAGAAAAATACAATCATGGAAAAACATCGTGTATCAGCAACAATCTGATTAATCATGGAAAAACATCAAGATTAAATAAGATGAACCAAACAAGCCCAAAACATGGAAGTAATCAATTCATGAAATAAAATTGGGCGGCAGAAGAATTATTAATCAAATTAAATATTAATATTTAATAGGATCAATTAATAATTTAATTAATCAATATTAAATAAAAATATTTAAAATAATTAATAATTATAACATCTTTTTATTTTTAATATTTTATATATATACATATATATATATATATATATATATATATATATATATATATATATATATATTTATTTATTTATTTATTTATATTTATATAAAGAGTGATTAAAATCTTTTTTGGTGTTTTTTATGATATTCAACAATTAAAAAAAATTAAAGATAATCAAACAAAAGAGAAATAATAATAATAATAATAAGAATAAGAATAATAATAATAATAATAATAATAATAATAATAATAATAATATATAATAATAATAACTAAATAAAAAAACATGCTATCACATGGGGGAACTGCCGCCTTTTTATCCTCTGATCCTAGATTCTTTCCATTGAAACAAAAGCAAAACAAATCACTTTGGCTTTCTTTTTCAAAACAACATCGCGTAAAACCGAATGCCGTGCACGTGATTGCTATTACTAGTTCTTCTTTATTTCACAAAAGAGAAATCCATCTCATAATGAACGATAAATATCACAATATTCAATCAACAGAAAGAAAAAAAACATGGAGTATTAATGCACTTAAGAAAACAAACTATATACCAAGCATGAATCCAAGCTGTTACAGGCAAAAGTGACTTAAATATCAAAAAACATTCACAGTGTAGCAAGATAAACTCATGCATAAATGAAAACATTGGAACCACATCATGAACAAGAGTATTTGATTAAAGCATCCACCAACTAATGTTGTAGTACAACATGCTTCAAGGTAAACCGAAAAAAAACATTGTTCGTCTCTTTGCATTATGAACCAAACCCTCGTTTCTTATTTGAAGCAAAAACCAGTTACCTCAAAAAAAACTTGAAAGAAGGAACAAGAGAATAAATTGGGAGCTTGGGAATTCAACACAGTACGAGTTCAAACCAATATTCCAATCGACGACACGAATTCAAAATAGCAGAAAACCAACATATAATCAAAAAAACAAAGAATGAGGCAAGAAGCATTCTACGCATAACATCATTGATACAAATGAATCATGTAAATAATAACAGCAACATAGAGTATTAATCAAAGAGAAAACGAAGGTTACCGACGTGTCGTTGCTATAGCTGCTCGAACACGTCGTATATGGTGGTGGCGTCGCGAAAGAACTTGTCGCAAGAAGTATCGGAATCGTGTCGCGACGAAGCTACGGTTGACTGGTGAAAACATGAAGTGGAGGAAGCTTATGATTTGTATTAAGTCGTCATATGGTGGCTCATCAAAGAGGGCTTGGTTTACACGTGAAGAAGGTGAATGGAAATAGAGGTAGGAATGAGAAAACAACTTGTCTTATTTTTGGTGTGTGAATTATGTGTGAATCTATGCATCTATTTATAGTGAAATTCATGACTTGGAGATGAAGAAAGTGATGTATGGCATGACATACAAGAGTAGAAATTTGTGGCTATCAAATTGGAATTGAGTTTGAACAAGAAGATTGAATAAGAATCTTTAATGGTATACTTTGAATGTAGAAGAAGTGAAAAATATGCATTAAAGAATTTTGTAGTATGTGTAGCATAAAACAAGTGTGGGATAAAACAAAAGAAGATGAAGAAAGAAAAAAAAGTGGTCGTGTAGTTTGTGTAGGGAAGAAGAAAATTGGCACTTTTGTGAAATATGTGAGACTAGTAGTGTAAAAGAGAGACTTGTAATGTAAAAAATATAAGGCAAAAATTATATTATATATTATAATAATATATTAATATAATAAACAAATTAAATATAATAAAAAAATTTAATAAAAACTAAGTTATGAAAATCTTGATTAATTAATAAAAATTAATTAAAATTGGAACCGAAACTGGTAAAAAAACGATAAAAACTGTCCGTATCGAAGTGTCCGAAAAAATAAAATGAATACACTAAAAAGATCAGTAAAAAATATACATATTGAAAAAGTACAGCGTTTTGTCAAATTTTGAAATTGATTTTACTCGCTAAAAAGGCTCAGATGGGTCAGAAACATGATGACCGAAAAGTCAAAAAATTAAAATAAGCACGTCGGGTTAAAGTACGCGAAAAATAAATTAAAAATGATGTCTGAAAGTTCGATTTTAAAAATTGTCAGGATACCGACTTTTTTTTACACTGTTGACTTTTCAGTTTGACCAAAATACCTGAAAATTTAACACGTTAAATCCGGCTGATAATTCAAAAAATATTCATGAAGAAAATATATGATATTATATGCGAACGACACAGTATGAAAATATAGACAGATGAAATGCGAAAAAATAAAAAATGCCTGGTCAAAATTTAGGGTATGACAGATGCCCCTATTTAATCTTCTTAGACCTGAAGGTATGAATAACAAAGAGTTTTAGCCATTCGAGGTATAAGAGGATTAAATATCAGAGTACCTAGAATTTTGACCGTAAATGCAGATGAAATGATATGTGATGAATGAAAGACTTTTTGAACATTGTGGGGAATGATGCCACAGGAGACAGACCAACAGAGTTTTCTTCGGGATGTAAGATATTGTGGAAATTTACCGAGGTGACAAAGAGTATTCAGTAGTATTTGGAAAGAGAGGGATAAACCCTGGAATAGAGATTCAGACATCCGGAAAAGCATCAGATGCGAAAATAGTATCGTACTCTGGAAAATATATTAGAAACATCTAGAAAAACATTAGATGTGGAACGAAACCAGATCTGAGGATATGTCAGAGACTTCTGAGAAAGCGGTTTAATTTTATTGTGGAATACACAGGAACATCCAGAAACCGAAGGTAACTTTACTGGGATAAAGGTTAAAGTCATCAGAGATTTTCAGACATGTATTGAAAAGCCCTGGAAAAATGAAGTAACAACCGTAAAAGACATTTAGGAGAGCGTTGAATGAGGTTTTGGAACATAAACAGACATGATCATCAGAGACATTCAAAAGAGCATTGAATGGAATCTGGAAAAAGAGCGAATATTTAGAGATATCAGGAAATCAATCAGAGACATTCAGGAGAGCATTGAATGAAGTCTGAAAAACAATTCGGGCACATCCAGAAAAATATTGGATGAATGAGAAACAAACCCGAAGGCATCCAGAAAAGCATTGGACCGAGTTGTTGACCAAACTTGAAGATATATTAATGACATCCAGAAAAGCGTCGAATGTATTAAAAATAACTTTGAATGTAAATCCGAAAATTTAGAAAAGCATTAAATGTACAGGAAATTTTTTTTAGAAGACTGGCAGAATGATGGACATATCCGGAAAAGCATCAGATAAGTTCATCAGGACGAAAGTTACATCTGGAAAAACATCAGATGAGAAAAAGTCATATCCGGGAGAGCATCAGATAGACATGTAAGGAGTTTCTGGAAGAGCATCAGAATAAAAAAGACATATCCGGAAGAGCATCGGATATAGACAAAGAAAGTTCTGGAAAAGCATCAGAACAGACAAACATATCCAGAAAAACATCGGATAGACACAGAGAAACGTTCTGGAAAAGCATCAGAACAGATAGACATATCTGGAAGGACGTCGTTAGAAAGAAAGTTATATCTGGAAGAACATCAGATAAGAAATAAAAGTGTAGGCGTCTGGTGAGTTGGACTTTGTAGAAAGGTAAGATGTTGATAATAACACGACCACTGATGAATGCAAATGAGGATTAAAACACTCTTGAATGCATTGTATATGAAAATGTTATGATGTATGATTAAATGTATGTAATGCAAATGAAAATGCTGACAACAAGTTTAGACTCTTTGAGGAGTGAAAATCAACAAGTTTATACTCTTTTGGGGAGTGATAGACAGAACTGATTCCTCAACACAAATGAAAATGCGGTTTGTTAAACACATCTTTGTCATACGGATAAACTGTATCAAGTTTATAATCCTCGGAGGAAGGCTAGATAGCTTGCTTGGGGATTTTTCCAAATAAATTGCCCCAGACTTGCTGCCTGATGTAGATGAACTGATTATTGCTTCAGCTTGAATGATAATAAATGTATGTTGTATACTAGGAAGGCTTGTCCCAGTAATGAGTCTTGAAAGTTTTTCTGAATAAATCAATTCTGAGAAGGACTTACACTAAACAAATCTTGAACTGATTCTTAACAGGCTCTGGAAAGAACTTGCCCCTGTTAGGATCACTGACCAAGTTTCTAAACTATTTTGAAAATTCCTTGAGAGAAAAGCTAGTTTGCAATAAAAAAATGTTTATTTAAACATGGAAAATTTAATGCAAAGTTCATGAAAAAATTTTGAAAACAAAATCATTGTTTTAGAAAAAATACAGTAATATGGATTACTGGTAAAAAAACACGGTGGTTTAAAACATTTTGAATGAAAAGTAAAACAGAGGTATGATACCAGAACAAATGATTTGCTTCAATTAGGTCTTTTAAGGGTTATAACGTGGCCTGGTTCACAGTTTATGAAAGAAAGATAAAGGCTCAAAATTTGTTTGTGCCCACCCCAACTTCGTGATGTTCTCCAGTCCTATGCTCAGTTAAACTTAAATTGTGCATTCAGGTCCAAAAAGGTTTCAGAATTATACTGATGATAGAGATGACGATGGTCCAGAAGTCTTGAGACGGCAGCTACTGCTTCTTTACAACATTTAGTTGTTTTTATACTTGTGGATTTTTGAAGATCGAGGATTTAAGGACCTCTTCTCTGTATTATCCCTAACTTTTGCCTGAACTATTTTTTTTGAAATTTATAGTCAGCGGGATGCCCTAGTTTTTGCCTAAGTTTTTTTTTTTTGACTTAGCGGGCTTTTTCTTATTGATTTCTTCTTAGAAAGAAGGTGACTGCTAGATTTGATGATTACGATGGACCATCACTGGCTTTTGAAATACATTTTCAGCATCTGTTTGTTGTATGTAAACTTTTTAAACTTGAATACACAACCCAAATTAAACTAAGAACTACCCTGCCCCTGGTTAAAATTGCGGTTTTTTTATAAAGAAAGAAACTCCTACTTCAAGGCTCAAAGGGGTTAACGAGGGATTATCTTCCTTATATCTCCAGTGTTTGGGAATTGAAAAAAATGCCTTACATCGTCAGCAAAGTTTATTCGAAAGCGTACCGACAGCAATTATGGGTATTACGTTTTTATCATCCTCCCACAAATATTTGCGTAGTCAAAAATTTGAAAAAGAGGTGTATTATATATAATTTTTTTAAAGTTTTTGTTTTTTGAAAGAGAAAGCATAAAGATGCAAATAAACAAATGATTTAAACCAAAATACGGTACATGCCCATTTCATTAAAACTGACATTTAAAGATGAACAAGCTGAAAGCAAATATGATACAAACAAGGAAAATGTAAAATAGACAGAAACAAGGTCAGTGACTAATCAAACACAAGGATGAGCTGTCCTATCTTTGGGAAGTAACTGAGCTGAAGTTCATTGAAGTTTCAGTTCTTATGTTCAGGCAGAGGATTGCGTTGGACATTAGGATTAGTGTCACGAAAGCTGAGGAGGTTGTCTCTGATCAGATCCCGCACTCTAGCCTTTAGTGCATAGCGTATTTCTAAATCGTGGCCCGCAGCTCCTTCATGGAATGCGCAATGAAGGTCAGGTCTGAATCCAGGTGGAAGTGGGTTTGGAGGAAAAGGTGCTGCCTTAGTAGTAATCGCTCCTTTCTGAACCAAAATAGGGTACATTTCAGTGTACGTCATAGGAATAGGATCAAAGTGAGTCATATTGTAGTTTTGGTTTTGTCCAACAGCCAGACGTTGAGGAGCTTGTGCAGGTCGAGCAACCAACAGAGGAGTGATAGCAGTAATATGAGCTTGATTAGGCTGCTGAGGTCTGTAATGAGGTTTCCTATCCTCAGCCAAGACAAAATTAGTCTGATCTTCCCTCTTCTTTCGGAAGTTCCCATAGGGTTTCTTTACAGCGTTGGAAGATTCTGTGGTTTTAGAGACCTTCCTATTCTTGATGCCTTCTTCAAGTCTCTGGCCAATGATGACCAAGTCTGTGAATTTTGATGAGACACTGCCAATCATCTTTTCCCAAAAGATGGGAGGTAAAGTGTCTAAGAATATTCCGGTGAGCTCTTTCTTCGCCAAAGGAGGTTCGACCTGAGAATCCAACTCTCTCCATCGTTGAGCATACTCTTTGAAAGATTTTTTCTCGTTCTGAGTCATGTTCTGGAGTTAACGACGGTCTGGAGTCATGTCCATGTTGTACTTGTAGTGATTCATAATAGCATTGATAAGATCCTAAAAGCAATGAATGTTGCTTCGTTCAAGGTTCATGTACCATTTGAGTGAAGCTCCACTTAAGCTATCCTGAAAGCAGTGGATGAGCAACTTCTGGTTATGGGTGTAGGCAGCCATTTTACGAAAGTACATAACCAAATGAGCCTTTGGGCAGGAGTCGCCTTTGTACTTTATAAACTCAGGGGTCTTATATTTGGCTGGCATGATGAGGTTAGACACAAGACACATGTTGTCTGCATAAACATTGAAGAAGTCATTTCCTTCTACAGCTCTGAGCCTTTAATCCAAAGTTTGATATTGTTCATTGGCATCTTCAGGCTCAATGTCCACATTGTCCTCACTTTGAGCACTAGCATTGTAATCAAAGTTAGGATACTCAAAGGGAATTCTGGCAGTCCATACCAGAGGTCTAGGTTCTAAGACAATAGGGACTTGAAACTCTGGTCTTGGAGCTTGACCGACCAAAGTGGTAGTGACCTGTTGTGGAATGAAGTCATGAGGCAAACCAAATTCTGGCCATGTAGATAGTGGCATCTGAACAGGCTGAGGCTCAATAGCAGAACTCGTGATTTCTTGGATGACAGTCCTCTGAGGTGGCTCTCCTCTAGCAATTAGGACCTGAAGCATTTCCGTTAAATTAGTCATGCTTGACTTCAGATCGTCTATTTCCATCCTAATCTCTGCATTGTGCACTTCTTGTTCTGACACTTTGCGCCTGGCGTTAGCTCTAGTCCCGTATCGGTGATGAGGAATTAGTTTGACGACTTACAGATGACTGAAAGACAGAAGATTGGAAGGAATTGATGATGACCCGGACGTATGTATGAAATATGCAAGGGATGCAAATGCAATGCATGGATGCAGCAAACAAAAACATGTGGAAAACATGGGTTCAATGGTTCGGCGTCATGAAATCAAGGCTCTACCCATCCCCAAGGTTCTTCTATGGTGAATTTTTGTACTTGTCCTCAAAATCATTGACCCCCCTTGGGATGACAACTGTAATACCCCGTATTTTATAAACGCTCTGGATAATATTAGTCGAGACCAATTGAGATCCAGTGTGCTCTGAGTATTTATCTGTTAAGATAATTAGAGCAACTAATGAACTCAGAGCTGAGCTGATTAATATTATCTAACTCTAAGGTTTTATTAATTGGTGCATTTGAGATAATTTGGACATTTAGTAGTGTTAGTAACTAATGATTATTTCCTATATCATTTCTTTTTTCCTCATTTTCCAAAGATAGAAACATTTGGAGAAAGAGAAGCTAGAGAGAAAGGAAAGGAAAGAAGAGAAAATCCAAAGAGCTCAAGATCAAGAATCATCCTCTACTCTTCATAATTTCATCTCATCTTATTCATCATCATCTTCTAATCCAGGTGGGTTCTAGATAGAAGCTTTAGTTGTAGAATTCTTGAGGTTCTAGAGTTAGGTTGGATTTTGAGAAAAATGAGTATTTTTGCTAAATCAAAGAATCCAACGGTTGAAATGTGATATAAATTGTGTGGTATGATTGATATATATGTATAATCATCTGTTGATACTTGGTTGTGTGTTTGAAATTGTTTTGAATGAGTTTGAGATGGAAAGGTATCAATTAAATCAAGAATTCTTTATTCTGCGCCCAGAGTAACCGGTTACCCTTTGAAAAATTGGTGTTTTGCGCAGAAAATGAACTGAGTAACCGGTTACCCTGTGGTGAATAACCGGTTACCCAAATGTGCCTCTAACTCTTATTTTGGCTGTGTTTCTCAAGTAACCAGTTACCCTGTGGTGAGTAACCGGTTACCATTGTTTGTTTTCCAAAAATATTTTCTAAAATTCATATCTTTTGACTCGGGTGTCCGATTTAAGCATTCTTTATATCGATGTAAAGCTTTGAAAGTGTTCTATGCTATGGAAGATGAAAATATTGTTTATGAGATGGAATTTATTCGATTATGTTAAATAAACGGAATTAAGTGTTTTAATACAAAAAGGAACTTTTGAAAATTTAAAAGCTTCAAGATGTGAGTTAGTGAGGAAACCTTAGTACAATAGAATGACTTAGAGAATTGTGTGGCAATGCTTACATCGATACTAGAAAAGTGTCTTTGTTAAGTATTTGTTAGTGGAGGATCGTAATTCCTCTGGTTTGTAGTCTATCCCTTAATAAATACCGTGACCCGTGTTGAAGAGCCCCTTGTGCGGGATGGCCGGGGAGACGTATTTATTAAGTAAGTAATCGTGACCCGTGTTGAAGAGCCCCTTGTGCAGGATGGCCGGGGAGAAGTTACTTAGTGGTTGATACCGTGACCCGTGCTGAAGTGCTCCTTGTGTGGGCTGGCCGGGGTGAAGTACCAGTTGTAGATAACCGTGTTAAAGAGCCCCTTGTGCGGGATGGTCGGGGAGAAGTTATCTACGTTAAGGATCTATGACCCGTGTTATAGTGCCTTGTATAGGCTAGCTGGGGAGAAGATCCCTTAACTAGTTTGTCGTTTTGTGAATTGTACGATTGTTTCTCTAATCAGAAATGTTTGAGCTCAAGGTCTAGTTCCTTTCCCCCGACTTGAGCTAGACTGAGATAGAACCTTGTAAAGCTGAGAGAATCTATAAGATAGGGAAGTCACTGAGATTTGTTATCTCACTCCATGTTGTTGATTATATTTCAGGTACTTCAGATTCCGCGAAGGGTAAGGATAAAGCCGTGTGATTTTTCCTTACTTGTTTGATGGCTTAGCTGCTGTTGTGGAGTTTTTTTGAGATCATTGTCGATCTAGTTCTTAGTATTTATCTTTTGGAACATCTTGTATATATATTATGCCATAGTTTTTTTGTATGTAGTGTTTTGGGCATGTATATGTATAATGTGTTAACTAGGAACTTATGGTATTTCAGTACCAGAACGTGAATTCATGTATGATATGGATGCTTGATGTATTATATTATATATGGGTGTTACAGTTGGTATCAGAGCAGGTTGTATCCTCGACCTAGCAATGAAATAGTATAAGCATTTCTTTCCGTTTCATATGCGTTGTGTCGCCATTGGTCTTAGGTGTTATATTTATGGTATTGAGCTTGATCAACTTAATCCTATCTATATGACCTTTAGGAACATGGCTGACGGACGCAAAAGAAATCGTGGTAGACCCAGAACTACTCCAGCTGGGACAAATCCGCCGGGCGGCGATGAGAATGCTCCTTTGTATCAGTTTATGCAATAGATGCAGCAGCAACAGAACCAATTCATGCAGCAAATGGTACAACAAATGAATAGAGGCCTTCATCCTCAAGTGGTTGTTCCAGAAGCTGTAGGTGGTACTTTCTGGGATTTCTTCCGCATGAATCCTCCATAATTTCATGGCGGATTAGATCCTGTAAAGGCTAACGAATGGGTGTCTGGTATGGAAAGAATTTTCTTGATAGTGCATTATAGTGAGGAGAATAAGGTGGTGTTCGCTTCTCATTCGTTGAAGGGTCCTGCCACGAGGTGGTGGGAGAGTGCTTCGGCTCTTATGACTATTCAGGGTGTGCCTAAGGTCTGGGAACAATTCAAGGCAAATTTCATGGAGAAATATTTTCCTAGCTCCTTAAGGACTCAGAAAGAGTTTGAATTCCAACAGTTAAGACAGGGTAGTATGACTGTGGCCAGTTATGCTAAAAAGTTTGAGGACATGGCTGCTTATTCTAGGCAGGCTATGTATGCTCTAGATGAAAGGTGGAAAATAGACCAATTTATTTTTGGACTGAAAGCTGAAATCTCTCATAGTGTATCTCAGAGGGAGTTCACTACTTATGCTGAAGTTCTAAGGCAATGCTATGTGGCTGAGCATAGTTTGAAGAAAGTCCAAGCTGAAGGTGTTGCAAGTAGGGTGAATAAGGGTGATTGTGGGAGAGCAAGTCAACAGTTTAGGCCTAGATCACAAGCTTTCAAAGGAAAGCAGGTTGCTAGACCTAATGTTATTCCTCTATGTAAGGTGTGCAACAAATGTCATTTTGGGAAGTGTGCCGATGGGAGTTTTAGGTGTTATAATTGTAATGGATTGGGTCATGTGGCTAGAGATTATACTCAGAATAGAAACCAAGTGCAAGGAAGGAATACTGGAAGGGTTTATACCTTGGATGCAAGGAAGACGAAGAATGACAACTCTTTGATTGCGGGTACGTGTTTCGTGAACGGGTGTAATACCCCAAAATTTTCCTTCTTGTTTTTGGCTAACTGGCTTATGTTTCTTTGCATTTCTTTCATTAGCATTTGTGCATAGCATTGGTTCTTAGCATGGGATCAAGGTACTGGGTTCATCTCAAAGGAGTCTCAAGCCTCAAGGTGGTTTGAGGGGTTCATCACATTTTCATAAGATCAAGGATGGCAAAGGATTTCAAGTGAATCTTCCCCTCCTAACCAGAGGGACCAAATTAGTGTTTTGATTCAAAGGACTTCTTGAGAAGACTTTGTGGATTCAAGCATGTTCTTATGGTATTCCATATGCTCACAAGTGTTCATGGATAGAGACTTGGCTAGTGGTTCATTGTGGAAGATGTTCAGTGGATCATTTACTTGTGAAGTAAGCAAAAGTCAATTGTAAGGAGGAAAGTCAACTGTGGAATTTTGAGGTTTTCTTCAGGGTTTTCAAGGTCTCACATCCTCATATGGTCTTCAAGGGTCAAGTTTCATACCATTTATCAAGAATCAAGGGTTTGTACAAAAGTTACTAAATTTGGAAAATGACCTATAATGAGAACTTTCCATTTTTGGCAGCTTTTTCACCACATTCAACTTGACTTAACATCATCAAAGAAGCCTCAAATGAATTTTACTCAAACATGAAATTTGAAGATCTTTTTCTCCCCTTTCCAACAAGTACTAGAACATCTCCATATCATTTGTAGAACTCAAGTTATGGCTAAGGCAAGGCAAGGTGTTTTTAGGGTTCTTCATATGTACCATTTTTTCCACCATTTGCATTTTCATCCAAAAGGACTTGTAATCACTTCAATTACTTCAAGTCATATTGTACCATCAAAGTACAAGCCATGAGCACCAATTTTGACCCTTGTTTCATGCCAAACCGTGCCTTATTCATGGTGTATTTAACAAATAAACAATTTGCAAATTGATCCAAATCTCATTAACCAATCAACCACAAGGCCCAATTTCAATTCCATTGTGATCAGTAAGTGAAATGTGAGTGAATCATGCTGATTTCATGACCCATGCACGTGTGGATTAGTGGGTATAACACAAAGTGCATTTTGGCATAAACCATCCAATTTCATTAACCAAGGGATTAATCAAGTTTTAATTGTGATCAGAGGTCTAATGAGGTGTATATAAGCTAACTCACACGCACAAAGCTAGGTCATGCACCCTCATTTGCTCAGAACCCATTTTCTTTGCATATTATTGATCAGTGTGGTGAGAGGAACAAGAATCTACCATTGGTTTGAGCTTAGAGTGAGGATTTCATCAAGTTCGTGTTCAAGTTGCTCAAGTTCAAAACCTTATATCCAGCCAATTTCAAGCCTCTATTTGCATTTATTTTGCAAATAGAGCTCAAAAGAGGAAGATCTGCAGCTTTTGGAAAGAGTTCTTGGCGTATTTGAAGCTCTACAGTTCTCAGGTTAGCATACTTTTCATGATCATGTAACTTGTTTTTCTTGCTTGCAAAATGATCTATAATATTCACTGATGATGCTGATCTATTTAGTTTTGAGTTTGGACGTGTGGATTGCTTGAATTTTGAGATTTAAGTTTTTAGATCCAAACTTATTCTGTTCGATTTGGCTTGTGTGTTGGTTGTTTGTGAAAAATAATTGCATATATGAGATCCTTGTTGAATTCTGGTCAAGATAGTATACTTGTTTGCAATTTCTGGAGATTTTTGATGTGCAGGTCACCGGAGAAGACGACCGGAGCTAGGGCTCCGGCGTCTGGTTATGTTTCAGGCCGGTGGAGGTTTCATTGAAGAAGATGAAATCTGGACCGTTGGTGGTCCAGATCTGGTGGTCCACATTCAGCCACGTCTGTTAATTTGTCTTTTATGTTTATTGATTGTGTGTTTTTAGTCTATGCTTGCTATCATGTACCTCTAATCTGGACCTCTCATCACGTATGATTGTGTGATTGTTTGACTTGATCTCATGTGTTGGATTCATCTGATGGTCATGATTATGCCAACACATTAAAAATACCATATGCTGCTCACGTGTCTACATTTTAATTTCTGATGATTTGGTATGTGCGCGTGTATTGGTGTTATCATGTCCTTTCGATCCTGGCCTTCCATTTTGTTTACCTTGTGATTTTGTTGACTGCATGTGAAGCGTTTGATTGATCCAATGGTTTACGTGAGTCCAGATGGTTGACTGGGTCCATGTGTTTTTTTGTTTGGTGCGCTGACTATTTATTTGACTTGGGCTTGCTTTTCCCACCCCCCTGTTCAGCCCATTTGTTATTTTCAACGTGTAATTTGCTTTGTATGCACCCCTGGCTGTTTTATTTTCATTTTATTTTATTTAATTGTTGCATTTTGATTTTTATTTTTTTAAAAATAGTTTGATGCATCTAAAAATCCCAAAAAAATTCATGAAGAATATTTAGGGTTTTATAAAATTTTGGAAAATTTTATTTTCCATTTATATTTTAGTTTGTGCCTCTGATTTAATTGTTTGTTTAATTTCTTTGTGAGTTGTTTCATATATGCACACCCTGCCTTGTTGATTCTTGTTCTCATCATCTATACAGGATTTGCATCTCATTCTTTTTGTATTTGTTAGAGGACATGTTTAGGTTCCTAAAAATATTTTTCTCATATTTTAAAACTCTTTGCATATTGCATTTTAGTCCCTCTCTTTTACATATTGAGTCATGTTTCTTGTATGATCTTTGCTCATATTGTTTGAGGTACTTAAACTTTGAATTTTGGTGTGATCTTTTGACATGTTGTTAGTCCCTGACTTAGGTTATTTGAGTTTTAATTTCACAATTTTTGAATGTCATTTGATATATGTTTGTTTATTTGTGCTTAAATGACTTATGCATGACTATATCTTGACACCTCTTTACACAAGTTGTTTTGCCATGCCTAATTGGTTGAGTTTCTTCTTGATTCTTTGTATGTGTATTTGATATGATGTTTACCCCTGGTTGAGGTCCTTTGAGACTTAATTTTACAATTTGTGAATCATTTTTGGGTATGTTTTAAGGGCTTGAACTTTGAGTTTCCATTTGTGGATTACTTTGGTGCATGTCTTGAAGGTGTTGCTTGATGTTTGGACTTGTATGACTTGAGTTTGGTTTTGATATGATATTGATGCATATGCTACTGCCTCTTGAGCTCCTTACTTGGTTTTCATTTCACTTGAGCATAGTTGAATGCATTTGGTTTGAATTGTATGATAAACATCATTACCATTTGCTTTGTAACTTCTTTGGATCATAATGCTTCATGATATGAATCATTTTTGGATATGTGAATTGTTGATGATAATATGATCTTGGTTCTGACTTGTTTTCATCTTCATCTTACCTTTCTCATTTCATCTTGGTATGAAGTTCATTGGTGCTTAATTGTGCATTTCATACAAGTATGCTTGCATTCTTTCATGACTATCTTTGCATGCTTGCGTGAGATTGTTTTGCATTGATCCTTGAAACATTTTTGATGATTTGAGTTGGACATTTATGATGTGATGTGCTTGCTGCCATTTATTGTATCTCATCTTCTCCTTCTCTTTCTCATTTCTTCTCTTCCACTCTCTTCCTCCCATGAATCTCAAGACTTGTTTAAGTCTTGGATTCTCTCCCTTTAGAGCTACCTAGTCCAACTTAATTTTTGATTAAGCTTGGAGTAGGATTAGCATTAGGTTTTAGGTAGTCATCTCTCCTAAGTCTCACTAACCATAGGTTACCCATGCATGATAACATTAGGACTCTTAGTTTCCCTTTAGAGTTTCCTTTGTGTCTTCTCTCTTCTCATCTCAAAACTTCTTGAAAACACTTAATAAAGATAAAGTGTATTGCGCACGAGCCTTAAGCATGGGGAATGAGAAATGAGGGGCTTCCTCTCATCTTTCTAGAGTGCTTAGCGGGCGTCCTGTCTTGGGACAATTCGTTAAGTATTCGTGCCTGTGCCCTAGACTTTAGTGCAATGCAAGTTATGAACTAACTTAAAACACTTCTGTCTAAAAAACACAAAACCAATTCAAATCTTTTTTATCCTTCGGGATTGTTGGGTTTCAAATTTCATTTTCAGAAAAGAGCTCGTCGCTCACGTAAATAACACCTACCCATTCGTGGTCGTACCCGCGAACTACATTAGCTCTGATTCCTCTTTCTCGTCCAATTGAGGATATGTAGGCACAAGACAGCGATTGTCTTGGCGAGCAACCTCCCCCCACAGTTCCCGTCCGAACTACGTTGACTCTGACTTTCCCATTGCACTGAGGGAGTATGTAGGCCTAAGGCATCGAATATGTCCTACCGAGTCCGTCTTAGTCACCCCCATCCCCGTTTTCTTTTGTTCAGCCATAGATAGTAGGACAACTCACCCTCCGTTTAGACAACAAGCGTGGATCCCATCGAGTACGATGGATGCGTGGGGTGCTAACACCTTCCCCTCGCATAACCGACTCCTGAACCCGGACTATGGATGCGATGACCATGTCTTTCCCCCTTTCTCTTCAGGTTTACGCAGTGTTTCCTTTCCCTCTCTTGGGATAAATACACATTGCTGGCGACTCTGTGTTTTTCCGTGCCACTTTCGGGTTTGTATCGTTGGATGCGAATCTTTCGGGGGCGACAACTGGCGACTCTGCTGGGGATTCTGGTTGACCATTTGCTGGTCCATCCCCTTTAGCGAGTCGATCCTAACGCTTGTTTATTTTTTCTTTGGGTGTTTATTTGTTGTGCTTTATTATGTTGTATATTACTGTTTTACAGCTTTTATTGCATTGCATTTCATTTTATTACTATCATACTCGATATTGCTGTGTTGTGCTGGCTGGTTTCTGTTTGGCAGGTTGGGTTGTTATGAGAGATAAGCCCAATACCCAGGCTTGAGTACACCCTAGGACTAGAGTGGAGAGTAGTGGGACCTACGTGCCATCTTGGTGCGTTTGTGTGTTCACGAAATTCACAACCAGACGAGGCTATCTTGGGACGCATTCTGACGTGTGTGTCTTGTGCATTTCAGGGTGTTGATCTAGAGAGCTGTCGACTCTAGTGACCGTTTCTCCGATACCTCAGTTGCACCTCTCCTCCTGACCTGTGATAATGGCAGACCAGAAATGGCAAACTCATTACTTTTGTCAATTCGAGGACCCAATGCTGAGGGACTCGCATAGGATGACCTTATTTTTTAGGGGAATCAGTTGAGGCCTCCTCGATTGATGATGATGCCAAACCAGAAATGGTGAACGTATCATCATTTCTCGACCTGAGAGCCCTTGATATTGAGGATCCTCGCCTTTCTAGAACCCACGTGTGAGAAGGGATGGGTGTTTGCAGGTCTGCAGGTAACTGAAACCTTCAACCTACCCGGTTTTCTGGATTTCTCAGCAGTGTTGGATTATCTGGGTTTTTGGTTATCTCAGTGGTTCGGTATTCTAGAATTCTGGTTTTATGGGTTGTGGTTCTCATTCAGTTAACAGCACAGCACATCCAGTAGTGATGCCTTAATCCCATGCTTGCATGTGCATATCATTTTTCTTGCATTCTAACATGTTTGACATTTTTCAGGGCTTGCATCTTACTCTTGATTCCGGTTTTCTGAGGTTGCCTTAACATGGATGTCCAGAGAAAGAAGACTGTTGCTTATTCGTTCCCAGACCCGACCTTGACGTTGATTCACAAGCTGATTAGTATGGCTGGTCCCGGAGTTCGTACAGAGTTCGGTGGAGAGTATGGGAGACTTCTGAAGTTTGTCTACAATATTTCCAAGTATGAGAAGGATGCCATTCATACACTTCTTCAGTTTTATGATCCGGCTTTGCGTTGCTTCACTCTCCCAGACTATATCTTGGCTCCAACGTTGGAGGAGTTCTCATTTATTTTGGGAATCCCCATCAGGCATGACATAGTATTCTTTTCTGAAGAACGTCCCGGGATAAAAGAAATGGCCATTGCTCTTCATATTGGTGAATCCGCTCTGAGCAGTAATATTGTGGAGAAACAAGGAGCCAAGGGTTTCTTATTGAAGTTCTTGTTTGATCAAGCTTGCATACATGTTAAGGAGAGGAATTGGACTGCTTTCCAAGCTATTCTGGCTATATGCATCTATGGGATTGTCCTGTTTCCCAATATTCCTGATCTGGTGGATATGCATACTGTCAGAATCTTTATTTCAAAGAATCCTATACCTACCTTGCTAAGTGATGTGTATCACTCAGTCCACTACAAGAATGAAAATAGGCGTGGAAAAACTGTGAGTTGCTGTGCACCACTCTTATCTACTTGGTTTCTGAGTCATCTCCCCGAAGCTGGCGCTTTCGTTGATACGAGAGATTCTCTGAAGTGGCCAAAGAGGTTAATGGGCTTGACTGCTGACAACATTGTTTGGTTCAACCATGACTTGCTAGGGATGGAGATTATTTGCAAGTGCGGAGAATTCCCTAATGTGCCCTTGATAGGGAGAAGAGGTGGAATTAACTATAATCTTTCCCTTGTTATCAGGCAGTTTGGTTATCCTTTGAGAGGTCCACACGAAGAGCAAGATATCAGAGAGTCCTTATTCTTCAATGGTACTGGGGATCAAGAGATGATAAGGAAGGTTGTGAATGCTTGGAAGCAGGTGACCAAGAAGGGAAAAACTTCATTCAGGAAAAGTAATAATCGGGCTTTTCCTTCCTATGAAGAGTGGATTAAGAAAAGAGCAGAAGAGGAGCTTCTTCCTTTCCCGGTGGAACCACCTTTGTATCCTTTGATGATCGAGGCTCCCACGATTGTTGATATAAAGAAGTATGATAAGTTATGGGCTGAGAAGGAAAAACTCCGAGAGGAGAATCATGAGCTGGGCAGAGAGGTTGGTCAGTTGAAGCACGAAAAAGGCGAAGCTATCCATGTCGCCAGGTTGAAATCAGAACTTTTGGCTGTGAAGGAGAAAGAATTGTCTAAAGAAGCCACAGCAAGAGAGAAAGTGGCTCAAGCGTTGAAAAGTGTTAGCAAGGTCCTTTCGTCCAAAAAGAAAGAGTTGGCTTATGCTATGTCAAGAATTCACAGGTTCCATGACCGTCGGAATACAGCAATTACTGCCAACAGGTTGAAAGAGGACAAGTATCTGGAGTAGATTGAAGGTTTGAAGACAAAGCTTTGGAAAAAGGATAAGGAGATTTTATCAGGGATCTTTGAGAGGAGAGCAATTGAGGAAAAGCTCAAGGAAACCATGGCAGATATGGAACATCTGAAGATCCAAGCCGAAGTGAAAAGAGCCAGAAGCGAAGGTCCAAGTTCAGGTGGAGCTTCTGGAGAAGATGATTGGGAATTGCACAGTCGTTATTTAACAGGGATCTTGCACAGGAGGGGTCTTTTGATTCAGGAGTTGATTCAGAGACCAGAGCATCCTAATACCAAGAAGCTTCTCAAGGAAGTGCAGAATTGGTGCAAAAAGAATGACGAATGGGGAATTCTAGCACGACTGAGTCTTGATGACATGCCTTAGTTTCCTTGCTGCTGTTTTCTTTGTATTTCTGGGATCACCGCCAGGCTTGTTGGTCGGGGTCTTTGTTTATGCTTATTCAGGCTTGTGTTGTAACAGATGCTTATTCTCTTTATTGATCAGGAATTCAGTTCTCTTCTGTTGTTAAAACTGGAATTAAGGGATAGATCGCCTTGATAATGTTCATACATGTTTGCATTTGCATTTGCATAATCATCTCATGTGCATAACAGGTGTTCAAGGCTGGTTATTGTTGTTCTGATATGGTTTCAGAATTTTAGACTTAACTCCTCAGGCCATTCAAGAGTTGATCATGGAGAAAATTCAAGCTGAGTTGAGGGAAATGCGAGGCCAGATGGGGCAATTTATGGGGAATATGCAAACTCTCATGCAAGACCAGAAGATGCTGAGGGAGGAGGTCAACCGGATGAAGACTCGGATGGGCTTGGTCATGGAAATCTTGAATGCGGCGCTAAAGAAGGAAAACAATCTTGTGCTCGCATCCGCAACAGAAATCCTTACTCCTCTCATCTCTTTGGGGCCTTTTCTAGATCATGGAGTGTCTCGTGAATCCCCTCCACAATCTGAAGTTTCTGAGCTTTCTCCTCGGCAATCACTCCCTGCTCCCCAAGAGGATCCTAGGCTAGAGAGGCCTAGGAAAAAGTTTGATCCCCCTCCGATGTCGTATGGACAATTGCTTCCTTATCTGCTTGAGCTCAAACTAGTCGAGCGTGTCACTCTAGGACCAACTCTGACAGGGTTTTCTTTGGGTTCCAATATGAATGCTAGGTGTGACTTCCATTCTGGGGCACCTGGTCACAATGTCGAGAATTGTACAAGGTTCAAGTATAAGGTCCAAGAACTCATTGATTCAGGGGCAATCAAATTCTCATCAGAAGTGGAGACTCCTTCCCTCTTTGCAGGATCCACCTCATGTCATGGACTTTCTCCACAACCTTTTCCTGCAGAAGCTCTACGTCAGCAACCTTTGTTTGTGTCTCAGCCAAATGTGGAAAGGAAAGTGCAAGCGCAGGTGAGGCGCCCAAATCAGCATCGACAGCAGAATTATCAGCAGCAGGGGCAAACGAGATCAAGAAGGCCCAAGAGGATATTTGATCCTATTCATATCCCTTATAGTCAGTTGTTTGCTCATCTGCTCAAGAACTCTCTGATTCAAACGAGGAATACCACGCCGGTACCGTACCCTATTCCTCCAGATTATGACATGAATACTAGGTATAAGTTCCACTCGGGAACGTTTGGGCACACACTTGATAACTGTATTGCGTTCCAGCACAAGGTACAAGACTTGATCAACTCAAAGGTCATCACGCCAGATGGTACCCCTTTGGATTGAAGCTTCTTTGTCAGAGTAAGCACCAGATTGCAAGAGTGTCATCAGAAGCAATAAGTCTAGACGGAGTCAAGCCTTCCTCTATGTGCAATCATTAGTTTCTTTATTGCATTTTCATATGTAGCTTTCATTTGTTTGTTTAAACATTACTTGCATGTAAGAACTCGTTTGTTTCTGAATGATAATCATAATGCAATGAGTATGTTTTTCTTGAAGAATTCCATTCGTGTTCACTCATTTTAAATGCTTGTATGCACTGCAATACTATCTTTCTTGCCTAGACTCTTGGAGGGAGGATGACGAAATAAGAACGCAGATTTCTAATGGTACGTTTTTGGATAAAACCCTGTTAAGGATGTACAGGAATTGTTTCCAATTCACAAACACTGGAGAGATAAGGAGATAGACCTTTGTCAACCCCTTTGAGCCTAGTAGTAGGAGTTCTTTTTGAAAACGAAAAACCCTCAATTTTAACCCAGGGGCAGGGTAGGCGTCAGTTAGTTTGACCAAGTGTTCAACTTTCAGAAGGAGTGTACATCTGAGGATCCATTACCTTCCATTCCACTATCAAGAGGTTAAGAGGTGTAGAACCACAATGGTTACTCCTCACTAACCGAAGAGTGAAACAGTCACGACCCTTTCAAACAAGTCAGGCAAAATGGTGTCACACGACTTGTTCAAATAAAAAAAAGAAGAGAAAAGAGAGAAAAAGAAAAAGCCTGCTAAGTCGAAAAACTTGAAAGCAAGTGACTTAGGCAAAAGTTAAGGCATCCCGCTGGACTTCAAAATTAAAAACTCAAAAGAGTCAGTCCAGGCAAAAATTAGGGAACAAAAAGCAAAAGAATGAAAAAGCCAAAAGCCAAAAGGATTACAAAGAAAATCCTCGATAAGAACAAATTCGTGTGACTATAGACACAAAAGACAAAAAGGGGCGACTGTTAGTCCAAAACCTCGTCAGGTGTCGAATCACCAGTTGCATGGATTCCCTAGAAATCGGGAAACCTTTTGAAAGACGAGCGCTTGTGTCAAATTAGCTGAACATAGGACTGGAGAATATCATGAAGAGTGGGTGGGTACCAATAAACTTTGAGCCATAAATCCTTTTTTCTCAAACCGCGAACCAGGCCACGCTACAACCCTTAAAAGTCCTAATTGAAATAGGGTTTAGTCTGAAGGCGTACTTCAACGAGATAGCGTTCCTGACTCCCATGAGTTGTGCTAATAAGATTTTTGTTGGTGTTGCATGTGCGTATTGCTTTCCTTTCAAAAATGAGTGTCGTAACTCGGTTGTGTGACATATTTTCAATAAGGACTTCAAGATTAACATATGTGTTGCATTTGAATAATCATTCTCAGAATAAACATTTTCTGCTTGCATACATTTGTTTGACATCAAAGAAGCTTACACGATGAACATCAGTCGAGAAGCTTAAACTGGCCAAGTTGAGGTGCCTGAGATTCCAGAGGACATGTTGCTGAAAGATTATGTGGGAAGAAGGCGTTCCCAACCATTTGTGTTAAGATATAGCCAATCTGGGCAATCGCACCGGGAAATCTCTTCAAAATGTAGCCAGGCTAGGGCATTCAAGTTGAGAAGGTCTTTTCAGAGTACAATCAACCATGGGGCATTCATGTTGAGAAAATTTCTTCGAACTGGGGCAATTATGTCGAGATCCGATAAATCTCTCCACAAGCGTGTAAACTGGGGCAATCACGTCGAGATTCGGTAAATCTCTCGAAGACTAGTCGGTCAGAGACAAATGTACTGCAAGGCTTGTACTGGGGCAGGTCAGTTCAAGGGCACGAGAAGTTTTTCCCTTCAGAACACAGTCAATCAATAGTACCTCTGCAAGGTTCAGAATACTGTGGCAGAACATTTCAGGTCATTACGAACCCTCTCGAGTTGGTTTACTTCATGAATCATGAAGTATGGGACAGTTATGTCTAGACCGGATACATCCCTAAGAGTTTGAAAACCCTGGGGCATTGTTGAACGCCAGGTTTTCTGTAAAATCCTCTTAAGATGATTGCTTCAAGTAGACCCTGTGGTCTGGGGCAAGGTGGAGAGTTAAAGGAACTGTGTTTCGCTCTTGATAATCAATATGCAGAAACTTGAAGCACTGAGTTGTTCCCAGTGTGGGACTATTGGAGTCTTTTCCCTCAAGCAAAGAGCCAAAGGGTATCTTTTTCCAGCAAGGTGTGGGAATTGTTATTCTTCCTCAAGCAGAGAATTGTCCTATGTTTGAAAAGGGCTTTTATGAAGGTTTCTTATATCTAGCAGTACATATGGAATCCTCACTCTCAGCAAGATAAGATGATAGAATATCGTCAAGAAGATGATGAGGAGTCAGAGTAGTCTCTTCCTCAACGGTCAGATCTAGTCATCTCAAGTAATTCAAAGTCCAGTCTTCATTGGTACCTCCCCAGTAGAGCTACTCTCTTCAACTTTGAAGTCTGGTCGTCCTCAGCAGTTTATTACTCTCCCCAGTCAAAGTATCGAGGATCGTCTTCCTCAACAGAGTATAAAGAAGTGATTCCCCAAGCGGAGTCGTTGAGGATCGTCCCCCTCAGCAGGATATAAGAGGATTGTCCCCCTCAGCAGGATATAAGAGGATCATCCCCCTCAGCAGGAGTACAGAGGATTGTATACCCAGCCAAAGTTTGTTTGGATTATTATTCCCCAGCAAGCATTCAGAAGTTGATTGCTCTAAGGTGGATGTTGTTGTATCTCCAGTAGGAGATTCATGGACAAAGATTTTATTATCCCCACAGAGTCCTGGGGTCTACTTTCCTCAGTTGGTTAGAAAGTCTAGTCTCACCGACAACGGTTTGATCTAATCCCCAGCAGGGTGAGGGTAAAGTTATTTCCCTAACAACAGATTAAACTCACCGACATCCCCAAGCAGAGTCTGGTGGTGATTGGTATCCCCAGCAGGTCTTAAGTCCAATCGTTTTTGGCAGGCATAAAATCCAAGTTCTGAAGTATTTGGTGATCCCCGGCGAAGGAGTTTCCATCTTCAGTATTCATTTATATCCCTAGCTGAGTGGGTGTTCTCTCGGAGTTTCGTCCATCTCCAACAGAGCTGTTGATCTGGATATCCCCTAACTAAGTGGGTGTTCTCTCGGAGGTTCGTCCATCTCCAGCTGAGTTGTTGATCTTGATATCCCCTAACAGAGTGGGTTTTCTCTCAGAGCTTTCATCTCCAGCAGAATTTGTGATCAATGTCTTCCTTAGCAGAGTGAAGTCTTTCTCAGCAGGGTCTCTTATTTCGGAGGACAATTTATGTTGTCGTCCCTAGTGGAGTTTGCCTTCGCCCTCAGCATTTATTTTGCTGAGGCACCTCTTTTGCATTGCATAAGCATTTTTTGCATGGCATCCTCTGAAATGCGTAGCATTTCCACTTCGTGTGGAGCATTACGACAAAATTCAAACATATGCATCCGAAGCATAAGCCAGGTTTGAGTTTTCCTTCGTCAGGAAAAAACCAGATTTCAGGAGATATCATTCGACTTTACTCCACAGGTGTTGGATTTAGTCATTCAGAGCAATATTTGACAGTCCCACGGCAGAGTGTTTTGTCGGGATTGTGAGCCCATGATTTCTTTGTTACCCCTTCGTCCAGGTGGTCCTTTGGTTTATCCCCTCAAGGTTTTTACCGTCAGACACCCGTCCGTGTTTCCTTCGGCACCCGTCCGTGTTTGGACCTTTTTGTTTCAATACCCATCCGTATTGACCTTTTGATGACACTCGTCCGTGTTTCCTTCGGCACCCGTCCGTGTTTTCATGTCTTTTACTCAATACTATTTTTCTAGACACCCGTCCGTGTTGCCTTCCATTCCCCAGCGAGTTTAATCCCCGATAAAAGTTGCTTTACACCCGTCCGTGTACCTTTTCGATACCCGTCCGTATTGAAACTCTTTTTACACCCGTCCGTGTACCTTTTCGATACCCGTCCGTATTGAAACTCTTTTTACACCCGTCCGTGTACCTTTTCAGTACCCGTCCGTATTGAATCTTTTTACACCCGTCCGTGTACCTTTTTAGTACCCGTCCGTATTGAATCTCTTTGCACCCGTCTGTGTACCGTTTTGATACCCGTCCGTATTGAATCCTTTTACACCCGTCCGTGTATCTTTTCAGTACCCGTCCGTATTGAATCTTTTTACACCTGTCCGTGTACCTTCTCGATACCCGTCCGTATTGAAACCTTTTTACACCCGTCCGTGTACCTTTTCAGTACCCGTCCGTATTGAAACTCTTTTTACACCCGTCCGTGTACCTTTTCGATACTCGTCCGTATTGAACCTTTTTACACCCGTCCGTGTACCTTTTCGATACCCGTCCGTATTGAAACTCTTTTTACACCCGTCCGTGTACCTTTTCGATACCCGTCCGTATTGAAACTATTTTTACACCCGTCCGTGTACCTTTTTAGTACCCGTCCGGATTGAATCTTTTTACACCCGTTCGTGTACCTTTTCAGTACCCGTCCGTATTGAATCTCTTTGCACCCGTCTGTGTACCGTTTTGATACCCGTCCGTATTGAATCCTTTTACACCCGTCCATGTATCTTTTCAGTACCCGTCCGTATTGAATCTTTTTACACCCGTCCGTGTACCTTCTCGATACTCGTCTGTATTGAAACCTTTTTACACCCGTCCGTGTACCTTTTCTGTACCCGTCCGTATTGAAACTCTTTTTACACCCGTCCGTGTACCTTTTCGATACTCGTCCGTATTGAACCTTTTTACACCCGTCCGTGTACCTTTTCGATACCCGCCCGTATTGAACCTCTTTACACCTGTCCGTGTACCTTTTCGATACCCGTCCGTATTGAAACTTTTTTTACACCCGTCCGTGTACCTCTTCGATACGCGTCCGTATTGAACCTTTTTACACCCGTCTGTGTATCTTTTCGATACCCGTCCGTATTGAATCCTTTTTACACCCGTCCGTGTATCTTTTCAGTACCCGTCCGTATTGAACCTTTTTACACCCATCCGTGTATCTTTTCGATACCCGTCCATATCTGATATCTTTGATTCCTTGACACCCGTCCGTGTTTATCCCCAGCATAGCTAACACTCGTTTGTTTTTATTTCAAGACTTATCAATATATCGTATGTATTAATTTCCAACACTCGTCCGTGTTGTGACAGTGCAACATTCATTGCTTGTTCCCCAGTGGAGTCGTCCCTCCTTTGAGGATTGCAAATTTCAGGTTTCTTTTGGTATTCAATCTCCGTGAATCCTTTGAACGCATGATAGTCGTTGCTATCATACCTTCAGGACCAAGTTGATTGAATAGGGGCAGCTGTAACACCCCAAAATTTGCCTTCTTGTTTTTGGCTAACTGGCTTATGTTTCTTTGCATTTCTTTCATTAGCATTTGTGCATAGCATTGGTTCTTAGCATGGGATCAAGGTACTGGGTTCATCTCAAAGGAGTCTCAAGCCTCAAGGTGGTTTGAAGGGTTCATCACATCTTCATAAGATCAAGGATGGCAAAGGATTTCAAGTGAATATTTCCCTCCTAACCAGAGGGACCAAATTAGGGTTTTGGTTCAAAGGACTTCTTGAGAAGACATTGTGGATTCAAGCATGTTCTTATGGTATTCCATATGCTCACAAGTGTTCATGGATAGAGACTTGGCTAGTGGTTCATTGTGGAAGATGTTCAGTGGATCATTTACTTGTGAAGTAAGCAAAAGTCAACTGTAAGGAGGAAAGTCAACTGTGGAATTTTGAGGTTCTCTTCAGGGTTTTCAAGGTCTCACATCCTCATATGGTCTTCAAGGGTTAAGTTTCATACCATTTATCAAAAATCAAGGGTTTGTACAAAAGTTACTAAATTTGGAAAATGACCTATAATGAGAACTTTCCATTTTTGGCAGCTTTTTCACCACATTCAACTTGACTTTTCATCATCAAAGAAGCCTCAAATGAATTTTCCTCAAACATGAAATTTGAGGATATTTTTCTCCCATTTCCAACAAGTACTAGAACATCTCCATATCATTTGTAGAACTCAAGTTATGGCTAAGGCAAGGCAAGGTGTTTTTAGGGTTCTTCATATGTACCATTTTTTCCACCATTTGCATTTTCATCCAAAAGGACTTGTAATCACTTCAATTGCTTCAAGTCATATTGTACCATCAAAGTACAAGCCATGAGCACCAATTTTGACCCTTGTTTCATGCCAAACCGTGCCTTATTCATGGTGTATTTAACAAATAAACAATTTGCAAATTGATCCAAATCTCATTAACCAATCAACCACAAGGCCCAATTTCAATTCCATTGTGATCAGCAAGTGGAATGTGAGTGAATCATGCTGATTTCATGACCCATGCACGTGTGGATTTATGGGTATAACACAAAGTACATTTTGGCATAAACCATCCAATTTCATTAACCAAGGGATTAATCAAGTTTTAATTGTGATCAGAGGTCTAATGAGGTGTATATAAGATAACTCACACGCACAAAGCTAGGTCATGCACCCTCATTTGCTCAGAACCCATTTTCACCTCCAAACTTTTCTCTCTTCGAATCTCTCTTTTCTTGAGCGTTTTTAAAGTTTTCTTTGCATATTATTGATCAGTGTGGTGAGAGGAACAAGAATCTACCATTGGTTTGAGCTTAGAGTAAGGATTTCATCAAGTTCGTGTTCAAGTTGCTCAAGTTCAAAACCTTAGATCCAGCCAATTTCAAGCCTCTATTTGCATTTATTTTGCAAATAGAGCTCAAAAGAGGAAGATCTGCAGTTTTTGGAAGGAGTTCTTGGCGTATTTGAAGCTCTATAGTTCTCAGGTTAGCATACTTTTCATGATCATGTAACTTGTTTTTCTTGCTTGCAAAATGATCTATGATGTTCACTGATGATGCTGATCTATTTAGTTTTGAGTTTGGACGTGTGGATTGCTTGAATTTTGAGATTTAAGTTTTTAGATCCAAACTTATTCTGTTCGATTTGGCTTGTGTGTTGGTTGTTTGTGAAAAATAATTGCATATATGAGATCCTTGTTGAATTCTGGTCAAGATAGTATACTTGTTTGCAATTTCTGGAGATTTTTGATGTGTAGGTCACCGGAGAAGACGACCGGAGCTAGGGCTCCAGCGTCTGGTTATGTTTCAGGCCGGTGGAGGTTTTGTTGAAGAAGATGAAATCTGGATCGTTGGTGGTCCAGATCTGGTGGTCCACATTCAGCCATGTCTGTTAATTTGTCTTTTATTTTTATTGATTGTGTGTTTTTAGTCTATGCTTGCTATCATGTACCTCTAATCTGGACCTCTCATCACGTCTGATTGTGTGATTATTTAACTTGATCTCATGCGTTGGATTCCTCTGATGGTCGTGATTATGCCAACACATTAAAAATACCATATGCTGCTCATGTGTCTACATTTTAATTTCTGATGATTTGGTATGTGTGCGTGTATTGGTGTTATCATCTCCTTTCGATCCTGGCCTTCCATTTTGTTTACCTTGTGATTTTGTTGACTGCATGTGAAGCATTTGATTGATCCAATGGTTTATGTGAGTCCAGATGGTTGACGGGGTCCATGTGTTTTTTTGTTTGGTGCGCTGACTATTTATTTGACTTGGGCTTGCTTTTCCCACCCCCCTGTTCAGCCCATTTGTTATTTTCAACGTGTAATTTACTTTGTATGCACCCCTGGCTGTTTTATTTTCATTTTATTTTATTTAATTGTTGCATTTTTATTTTATTTTGTGCCTCTGATTTAATTGTTTGTTTAATTTCTTTGTGAGTTGTTTCATATATGCACACCCTGCCTTGTTGATTCTTATTCTTATCATCTATACATGATTTGCATCTCATTCTTTTTGCATTTGTTAGAGGACATGTTGAGGTTCCTAAAAATATTTTCCTCATATTTTTAAACTCTTTGCATATTGCATTTTAGTCCCTCTCTTTTACATATTGAGTCATGTTTCTTGTATGATCTTTGCTCATATTGTTTGAGGTACTTAAACTTTGAATTTTGGTGTGATCTTTTGACATGTTGTTAGTCCCTGACTTAGGTTATTTGAGTTTTAATTTCACAATTTTTGAATGTCATTTGATGTATGTTTGTTTATTTGTGCTTAAATGACTTATGCATGACTATATCTTGACATCTCTTTACACAAGTTGTTTTGCCATGCCTAATTGGTTGAGTTTCTTCTTGATTCTTTGTATGTGTATTTGATATGATGTTTGCCCTTGGTTGAGGTCCTTTGAGACTTAATTTTACAATTTTTGAATCATTTTTGGGTATGTTTTAAGGGCTTGAACTTTGAGTTTCCATTTGTGGATTACTTTGGTGCATGTCTTGAAGGTGTTGCTTGATGTTTGGACTTGTATGACTTGAGTTTCGTTTTGATATGATATTGATGCATATGCTACTTCCTCTTGAGCTCCTTACTTGGTTTTCATTTCACTTGAGCATAGTTGAATGCATTTGGTTTGAATTGTATGATAAACATCATTACCATTTGCTTTGTAACTTCTTTGGATCATAATGCTTCATGATATGAATCATTTTTGGATATGTGAATTGTTGATGATAATATGATCTTGGTTCTGACTTGTTTTCATCTTCATCTTACCTTTCTCATTTCATCTTGGTATGAAGTTCATTGGTGCTTAATTGTGCATTTCATACAAGTATGCTTGCATTCTTTCATGACTATCTTTGCATGCTTGCTTGAGATTGTTTTGCATTGATCCTTGAAACATTTTTGATGATTTGAGTTGGACATTTATGATGTGATGTGCTTGCTTCCATTTATTGTATCTCATCTTCTCCTTCTCTTTCTCATTTCTTCTCTTCCATTCTCTTCCTCCCATGAATCTCAAGACTTGTTTAAGTCTTGGATTCTCTCCCTTTAGAGCTACCTAGTCCAACTTAATTTTTGATTAAGCTTGGAGTAGGATTAGCATTAGGTTTTAGGTAGTCGTCTCTCCTAAGCCTCATTAACCATAGGTTACCCATGCATGATAACATTAGGACTCTTAGTTTCCATTTAGAGTTTCCTTTGTGTCTTCTTTCTTCTCATCTCAAAATATCTTGAAAACACTTAATAAAGATAAAGTGTATTGTGCACGAGCCTTAAGCGTGGGGAATGAGAAATGAGGGGCTTCCTCTAATCTTTCTAGAGTGCTTAGCGGGCGTCCTGTCTTGGGACAATTCGTTAAGTATTCGTGCCTGTGCCCTAGACTTTGGTGCAATGCAAGTTATGAACTAACTTAAAACACTTCTGTCTAAAAAACACAAAACCAATTCAAATCCTTTTTATCCTTCGGGATTGTTGGGTTTTAAATTTCATTTTCAGAAAAGAGCTCGTCGCTCACGTAAAAAACACTTACCCATTCGTGGTCGTACCCGCGAACTACATTAGCTCCGATTCCTCTCTCTCGTCCGATTGAGGATATGTACGCACAAGACAGCGATTGTCTTGGCGAGCAACCTTCCCCCACATTTCCCGTCCGAACTACGTTGACTCTGACTTTCCCATTGCACTGAGGGAGTACGTAGGCCTAGGGCATCGAATATGTCCTACCTAGTCCGTCTTAGTCACCCCCATCCCCGTTTTCTTTTGTTCAGCCATAGATAGTAGGACAGCTCACCCTCCGTTTAGACAACAAGCGTGGATCCCATCGAGTACGATGGATGCGTGGGGTGCTAACACCTTCCCCTCGCATAACCGACACCTAAACCCGGACTATGGTTGCGATGACCATGTCTTTCCCCCTTTCTCTTCAGGTTTACGCAGTGTTTCCTTTCCCTCTCTCGGGATAAATACACATTGCTGGCGACTCTGTGTTTTTCCGCGCCACTCTCGCGTTTGTACCATTGGATGCGAATCTTTCGGGAGTGATAACGGGCATCCTTGTTTTGTTTTATTTGATTGTGGAGCAACACATTCTTTTGTGTCAATGAGATGTATGAAATGACTTGGGTTGCAAGCTATTCCTTTATCTCCTCCTATGGTGGTCACTACCGCCATGGATGAAATGGTTGAGACACCGTTGATGTGTGAAAATTGTGTTTTTTCTGTGGATGGTAGAGTTTTTCAAAATGAACTTATTTGTTTACTACTTAATAAAGTTGATGTCGTTTTGGGGATGGATTAACTTTCTGCTAATTCGGTGTTTATTGGGTGTGATGAAAAGCTAATCATCATTCCATCTGTTGAGGCTACCCCGAAGGATCTGTTAACAACTATTTTAGAAGGTACGGTGGGAATGATAAATTTCTTGTTTGAGAAGGAAAAATCTGTTATTCTGGGTCTTACTAAGGAGGAGAGTAGTGATCAGCAAGTGCTAGGTATTCCTATAGTCTGTGAGTTTCCTGAAGTTTTTCCCGAGGACGTCACTTCTCTTCCTCCGGAGAGATAAGTTGAGTTCTCTATTGACCTGGTACCGGGAACGACTCCTATATCCGTTTCTCCTTATCGGATGGCACCACTTGAATTAAGAGAATTAAAGGACCAATTGGATGATTTTATGGCTAAGCATTTTGTTAGACCTAGCGTTTCACCGTGGGGAGCTCCAGTGTTGTTGGTAAAGAATAAAGATGGTGGAATGCAGTTATGTATTGATTATCGTAAGTTGAATAAAGTCACCATCAAGAACAAGTACCACTTACCCAGGATAGACAACCTGTTGGATCAATTGAAAAGAGCTTGTGCGTTCTCGAAGATTGATTTACGGTCGGGTTATCATCAGATTCGTGTGAAGAGTTCCGATGTATCTAAGACTGCATTTAGAACCCGTTACTGCCATTACGAATTCTTGGTGATGCCTTTCAGTGTGACTAATCCTCCAGCTGTTTTTATGGTTTACATGAACCGTATATTTCAAGCTTACTTGGACCAGTTTGTCGTAATCTTTATTGACGACATTCTTATTTATTCTCGTACTCCACAAGAGCACGGAGAACATCTGAGAATTGTTTTATCGGTGTTGCAAGAGAAGGAACTTTTTGCTAAGTTAAGTAAGTGTGAGTTTTGGATGTCGGAAGTTAAATTTCTTGGTCATGTTATATCTCAGGGTGGTGTGGCGATAGATCCGTCAAAGGTAGAAGCAGTGATTAATTGGGAAAGACCGAGGAATGCTTCAGAAGTTAGAAGTTTCTTGGGATTGGCAGGTTACTATAGAAGGTTCATCAAAGGTTTTTCTCAATTGTCCCTACCAATGACCAAACTTACTCGAAAAGAGTGTGCTTATGAGTGGGATTCGGGTTGTGAGCAAAGCTTTATGAAATTGAAGGAAAGATTGACGACTGCTCCTGTGTTAATCATTCCTGATCATAACAACTCTTACGAAATATTTTGCGATGCTTCTAAGATGGGATTAGGAGGTGTTCTGATGCAAGGCGGTCAAGTGGTAGCTTATGCCTCTCGACAATTGAAAGTTCATGAGAATAATTATCCGACTCATGATTTGGAACTAGCAGCAGTTGTGTTTGCACTGAAGGTGTGGCACCATTATCTGTATGGTGTACATTTTGAAATGTTCAGTGACCATAAAAGTTTGAAGTATTTATTTGACCAAAAGGAGTTGAATATGCGAGAAAGAAGGTGGATGGAGTACTTAAAGGATTATGACAAAGAATTAAAGTATCATCCAGGAAAAGAAAACAAAGTAGCAGACGCATTAAGTCGGAAAATGGTTCATAGTGCCGAATTGATGATATTGGAGTATGCTTTGTTGGAAAAGTTTAGAGATCTTAATCTCCAGTTTGTGTGGACTCCAAATGGTGTAATTATGGGAAATTTGAATGTCAATTCTATTCTAAGAGTTGAAATTCAACAAGAACAAGTTTTAGAGGAGGAGTTTCAAGAGATGTTACTCCAACCGGGTTTTACACGAGCAGCGGATGGGATCGTCCTGTTTAACCAAAGGATTTGTGTTCCGAATGACGCGGTATTAAAAAGAAAGATTTTAGATGAAGCCCATAAAGGTACTTTTAGGATACATCCTGGTTCTTCGAAGATGTATCAGGACTTGAAGAAGGATTATTGGTGGTTCGGAATGAAAAAGGATATTGCGGTGTATGTATCAGAATGTGCAGTGTGCCAACAGGTGAAGATTGAACACCAAAGACCGGGCGGTCTTTTGCAACCTTTAGAGATTCCAGTTTGGAAGTGGGATAGTATTTCTATGGACTTTGCAGTAGGTTTACCCTGTACGCAAGGTGGTTATGATTCTATTTGGGTGATTGTGGATCGACTAACGAAATCTGCGCATTTCTTAGCCGTGAAGACTATTTACAAGACACGTCATCTTGCAAAGTTGTTTATTTCTGAAATTGTGAGATTACATGGTGTCCCCTCTAACATTGTGTCTGATAGAGATCCAAAGTTTACTTCAAGATTTTGGAAGGCTTTTCAACAAGCTATGGGTATGAGGTTGCGTTTGAGCACGTCTAATCATCCTCAGACGGATGGTCAGACTGAGTGAACAATACAAACGATGGAAGACATGTTAAGAGCTTGTGTGCTAGAAAGTAGAGGAAATTGGAAGGAACTTCTACCGTTGATTGAGTTTTCTTATAACAATAGTCACCATGCGAGCATCGGTATGGCTCCTTATGAAGCGTTGTATGGGATAAAGTGTAGAACACCTTTGTGTTGGGCGGAAGTTGGTGAAGATAGAATTTTGGGACCCTAAATTATTCAAGAAACTACGGAAAAGATTCGAATGATCCGTGAGAAAGTTAAACAATCACAAGATCGTCAAAAGAGTTATACGGACAATCGTAGGAGACCTTTAGAATTTGAGGAAGGTGACCATGTGTTTTTGAAAGTTACTCCGAGATTGAGATTGAAAGGACCATTTAAGTCACGCAAGTTAAGTCCGAGATACGTGGGACCGTATCAGATCTTAGAAAAGATCGGTGAAGTCGCTTACCGATTAGCCTTACCACCCTCTCTATGAGAGATGCATGACGTCTTTCATGTATCTCAGCTTCGAAAGTTTATTCCTGATCCTCTTCAGCCAGTTCTACCAGACTCAGTTGAAATAGAAGCAGACTTGACTTTTGAACCTCAACCGAGCCGTATTGTGGGAAGAGAAACAAAGTTATTAAGGAACAAAGGCATTCCTCTTGTTAAGGTGCAATGGGATGTGACGCATCCGGGTGATGCTACTTGGGAACTAGAATTGGAGATGCGAGATGCTTACCCTTATCTGTTCAGGTAATCTTTTAAATTCGAGGGCGAATTTCTATTTAAGGGGGGGAGGATGTAATACCCCGTATTTTATAAACACTCTGGATAATATTAGTCGAGACCAATTGAGATCAAGTGTGCTTTGAGTATTTATCTGTTAAGATAATTAGAGCAACTGATGAACTCAGAGCTGGGCAGATTAATATTATCTAACTCTAAGGTTTTATTAATTGGTGCATTTGAGATAATTTGGACATTTAGTAGTGTTACTAACTAATGATTATTTCCGATATCATTTCTTTTTTCCTCATTTTCCAAAGATAGAAATATTTGGAAAAAAAGAAGTTAAAGAGAAAGCAAAGGAAAGAAGAGAAAATCCAAAGATCTCAAGATCAAGAGTCATCCTCTACTCTTCATCATTTCATCTCATCTTCTTCATCATCATCTTCTAATCCATGTGGGTTCTAGATAGAAGCTTTAGTTGTAGAATTCTTGAGGTTCTAGAGTTAGGTTGGATTTTGAGAAAAATGAGTATTTTTGCTAAATAAAAGAATCCAACGGTTTAAATGTGATATAAATTGTGTGGTATGATTGATATATATGTATAATCATCTATTGATACTTGGTTGTGTGTTTGAAATTGTTTTGAATGAGTTTGAGATGGAAAGGTATCAATTAAAACAAGAATTATTGATTATGCGCCTAGAGTAACCGGTTACCCTGTGGTGAGTAACCGGTTACCCTTTGAAAAATTGGTGTTTTGTGCAGAAAATGAACTGACTAACTGTTTACCCTGTGGTGAGTAACCGGTTACCCAAATGTGCCTCTAACTCTCAATTTGGCTCTGTTTCTCAAGTAACCGGTTACCCTATGGTGAGTAACCGGTTACCACTATTTGTTTTCCAAAAATATTTTCTAAAATTCATATCTTTTGACTCGGGTGTCCGATTTAAGCGTTCATTATATCGATGTGAAGCTATGAAAGTGTTATATTCTATGGAAGGTGAAAATATTGTTTATGAGATGGAATTTATTAAATTATGTTAAATAAACGGAATTAAGTGTTTTAATGCAAAAAGGAACTTTTGAAAATTTAAAAGCTTCAAGATGCGAGTTAGTGAGGAAACCTTAGTACAATAGAATGACTTAGAGAATTGTGTGGCAATGCTTACATCGATACTAGAAGAGTGTCATTGTTAAGTAGTTGTTAGTGGACGATCGTAATTCCTCCGGTTTGTAGTCTATCCCTTAATAAATACTGTGACCCGTGTTGAAGAGCCCCTTGTGCGGGATGACCGGGGAGAAGTATTTATTAAGTAAGTAACCGTGACCCGTGTTGAAGAGCCCCTTGTACGGGATGGCCGGGGAGAAGTTACTTAGTGGTTGGTACCGTGACCCGTGCTGAAGTGCTCCTTGTGTGGGCTGACTGGGGAGAAGTACCAGTTGTAGATAACCGTGAACCGTGTTGAAGAGCCCCTTGTGCGGTATGGCCGGGGAGAAGTTATCTACGTTAAGAATCCATGACCCGTGTTGTAGTGCCTTGTATAGGCTGGCCGGGGAGAAGATCCCTTAACTAGTTTGTCGTTTTGTGAATTGTACGATTGTTTCTCTAATTAGAAATGTTTGAGCTCAAGGTCTAGTTACTTTCCCCCGACTTGAGCTAGACTGAGATAGAACCTTGTAAAGCCGAGAGAATCTATAAGATAGGGAACTCACTGAGATTTGTTATCTCACCCCATGTTGTTGATTATATTTCACATACTTCAGATTTTGCGAAGGGTAAGGATAAAGTCGTGTGATTTTTCCTTACTTGTTTGATGGCTTAGCTTCCGTTGTGGAGTTTTTTTGAGATCATTGTTGATCTAGTTCTTAGTATTTATCTTTTGGAACATCTTGTATATATACTATGCCATAGTTTTTTTGTATGTAGTGTTTTGGGCATGTATATGTATAATGCGTTAACTAGGAACTTATGGGATTTCAGTACCTGAACGTGAATTCATGTATGATATGGATGCTTGATGTATTATATTTTATATGGGTGTTACAACAACAGTAGGCTGGTTCACCCGAGCGAGCTGTAACATCTTAGAGTAATCTCAAATAAGGGTAGTATCGCGTGACAACTATTTCCGATAGCTTTCGCACTACAAAATAGTCACATGGTCTCAGCCTACTAAATCCTCAGTTTCATGGATACCACAATCGAACAATCTTCTTTCAAGAAACGAAGTCGTATAGACATTGAATCCGCAAAGGGTATCTTCAATGATTTGATGGTCTACCGGGATCGTTTATTCGGGAGTCACTCCCTGTAAGATTACCCATCTATGCCATCACTTATCTTAGGTATCACTCAAGCTTTCCACATGCGACATCACCCGCAGTCCCATTAGTAGAAAAATAAACACGGATATCAAGTAGGAAAAGCAGCATATATATATATATATTTATATTTATATAGTATGATTGCTAACAACCTAGACCTCTTAGGAATTCAAATCCTAGTTTTAGTCCCCAGCAGAGTCGCCATTTTTCTGTATAGCGGTTTTCGTGACCGCCCACGTCCGTCTGCGGATGGGATTGGGTGCTACTTTCTGATTTCTTATTTATCCTATGAAGCTGGAAAGGAAATGGAAGCTATCTCAAACTAACCTTGCACACAAATGTTTTCTTTAACAAATGCTAAGAGATTGGGGAGTTCGGGGTCAGGTTATACAATGGGGAGTTGTCAATTACCCATCCTATACATGGTTATCCATGGGTTATTAGCAATTTTCCTTACTGCTTTCTACTTACTAGTGTTTATTTGTCGTAAATGGGAAAGTTTCTCCTTTGGGAATGTTGAGAGATATTGAAAAGATATTTTTGTTGTTTTCGGATTTTTCGATGTTTTTGGTAAGGTACTGGACCTAAGGTTTTTTTGTTTAGTGTGCTCGCTAAGATTTCAGAATCTTATGCCTACGTATTCTCGTAATGATAATAGGGAAATCAGAGCAATCGTAGTTCCTCCTATTCTATGGGAGGAAAAAGATGTTTGGTGTCTTGTTTAAAGCCCAAGATTGAAGCTAACAGGGTGTTTGTGGGAATTGATTGAAAGAGTGAAAAGATTAAAGATTGAGATATGAATATCCGGGAAAAACATCGGATGAAAATAGAAGGAATATCTGGGAAAGCGTCGGATGAAAATAGAAGGAATATCCGGGAAAATGTCGGATGAAAAATAAAAGGAAAGGGTTCTTCCTGTGTTTTTTTAGGAAAACTTTAGGGTTTCTGGAGATCCAAAAGGAGATAAGATTGTCCAAGTCTATTAGTATGAGAAGGTTGATATTTGACTGAAGGATGGTCTTTGTATGATGCCTAAGAGGGGGCTGGTGTTTTAAGGGATGAGAATCAACCCTAAATTGGTTTGATGTTTTGACTCTAGAAAGACTACTCTAGCAAAGGATGACTAGGTTCTGTTCCTATACCTTTAAGAGGTCGTCGGGTCCTTGTACTAAGCCCAAGAGGAGGCATGAGAACCTTTAAGAGGCTGGAGGGTCCTTGTACAACGCCCAAGAGGAGGCGGGGAATGCTTTTAAGAAGCCCGTGGGTCCCAAACCAAAGAAAAGTTCAAGAAATACTATTCACCGAGAATAGATCATTTAGTGAACAATTCGGAGGTTTGAAGAAATTCAAAAGATGCTATTCACCGAGAATAGATCACCTCTGGGGGGTAGAATTTCTTTGACAGTTTCTAATAGTGACAGTCTGAGAAAAGGTTCACCAGGAATACTGCCTTTCTCTTTGTTCCATATTGTTTAAGCCCAAGAGAAGGCAAGGCTGTATCTGGAATCCTATGGGGATCTAGTTTTGACTATATTAATAAGTGAACACTGGCTTTACCTAGTTCTAGAGCTATTTGTCGGGGAAAACTCTAAGCAGATATACAAGTATATATACAGTTGATATATGACAAGTATTTAAAAGGATATGAAAGAAGGACTTACAAGTGAGCAAGCTTCCCACAATATAGATATATATATAAAAGCAGATAAAATAAAGCTGATAAAAACTTACAGGTGAGCAAGCTTCCATAGCTGTATTGTTAGTTGTTCAAAGAAATTGAAGAAAGTTTTGATACCAGATTATGAATTTGAATCTAAATCACAAGGAAAATTGTTTTAAAAATAAGTGATGTGTGTCATACCCCAAATTTTGACCACTAAGATTTCCATCATTATGTTAATCACCATCACAATATGGAATACCTTTATGCCTCATCAATCTCCTCAAGGAATTGTTCAGCATTCACCACAATCAAAATTAGGGTTTCAAGCCCTCTCAGAGCCTAGACAAAGGATCAATCAAGGAATGACATAATCTTCAACTTGTCTCACCTCTCAAGTAATTACAAAGGATCAAGAGGACTCCCACTTCAAGGATCAAGCACAAGGTTGCTCCCTTCTAGGTGGATCATGTCTCAAGATCGACAGTATCACCAAATTAGGGTTTTGGTCGACCAGGGCCTCCAGATGGAAATTTTTCATCTGGGCACAAGCCAATGATCCAAAAACATAACCTAATATACTTCATGGGACCTCATGGACCCAATCATCAAGTCAATTTTGCCTCAGGGGATGCATTCATCAAAAATCAAGAATTAGGGTTTCTTGACCTAATTCACCCCTAAGTTAGCTTTTAGGGCAAATCATGAGACAAGACCTCAAGATAGGGTTTGAGGGTCTCTAATATACCATATTGATCCATTTGGACCAATGGATTAATCCAAGAAGCTTGAGCAACAAGTCTCAATTTCATCTGCACCATAGGGTTTTAAGGGAAAAGTCAGCTGTAACTTTGACTTTTGACCAGGACATGCTCCCAAGCCCTATGACATGCACCAATATACCCTATAACACCCATGGAACATGTCCATCAAGTTTGATTTAGGTCAAGGACATGATTTCATGAAGAATTGCACAGTTTGGAATTCATCTGATAAAAAGTCAACTGTGCACAAAAGTCAACTTTGACTTTTTGAGATTTTTCACCAAAATGGATTTTTAACCCTAAAATGATGTTAATGTATGATTTGAATCATCATTCATCAATAAAAATCAAGAAAAGTTGGATAATTTGTAAAAGGGGTAACCATAAAAACTTAGAAAATTTTCTAAGTTAAAAATAAAGTGACAAGGGTACCAACTTTGGAGGATCATAACTCCTAAACCACAAGGCCATTTTTTTCCATCCAAAGCTTGATTTGTAGATCTCATTTCCCTCTACAAAAACTTCAACTAGACCTAACTCCAATTCATTGTGGATTTTAAGCTATGAGTGAGCCAAAATGGTTGAAAATATGAAAGTACACCATTTTCCAACACTTAGAAAAATTCTGGGCAAGGCAAATTTTGTGTTGAAACACCAAAACTTGTGAGATCTTTTCACATAGATGCAAGCTGAATCAAGTCCAAAGTTAAACATCAATGTTGTTGCATATGTTGCCAAGAATTTAAAGAGCTTAACAGCTTGAATTGATTCAACTTGAGCCAAGAGAAATCCATGCACAAAGTCATGCTGCTGCAAGCTGTTTTGGAAAAATCAGTTTGCATGTTTGCTTGCCACACACGATTTTGAACCAAAAACTGAGGATCAGCATGCCACATGTATTCAAACCAATCACATTGCATCTGATCCAACTAATAAATCTGAGTCAAAAGGCCAAGGAATCTTCCAACTTGAAATTCATCCACTTTGGCACATTTTGCCTTGAATTCAAAGTGCATTAATGTGGAATAGTTCATTGTCAAGGTAGCTACCCTACTCAGTCAAGTTCTCTTATTAAACAATAATAAAAACATTTGAGGAATGTGATTTTGGTCAAGGCATAGCCCTGCTCTTGGGAATGGCTAGCTTGCCTTGCTTGAGAAGAAATCCTCCAAGCCAATCCATGCAAATGTGATCTGATCCAGTAGCCATTCACTATTCCTCCAAAACAAAAGTTGATCACCTATAAATAGAGGTCCCAATGGATCATTCAACTCACACCAAAGCCAGTTACAACACTGCTTTCTCTCATTCTTCCTTAAACCTCAAGTTTTTTGGTTTTTGAGCAACCACTATCGGGTTTTGAGTTGCAGCCTTAGGCAATCAATTCCAATTGCTCAAACACATCATATATGATGTATTTGAGGTGTCCAAACACTTAAACACTGACTGTAACACCTCAGGCTCAAAATCACCCTTCAACCAAGCCATTATGCCTCAATTATGCAGGTGGAGGTCTCTAGCTTGATCCAAAGAGTTTCAAAGTGTTCCAAAGCTTGTAACACACTCCATAACATCCATTGAAGCTGTAGGGATCATCAATTCATGACTGGAACAAAGTTTGTGCAGAGTTCCATTTCAGCTTGCATCAAGGTAAGCCTCACAACTCAAACTCCATGATCCATGCATATTTCCTCGCATGATATTTTTGCCAATTGCTTGCCATCATATGCTGATTGTTTTCCCTCAAAAAATTTGATCATTACACTTATAATCATGCCTACTCGATTGTTTTTGCAAAATTAGGGTTCATACGGCCACAATGATATAATTTGTTATACACTGAAAATGAATAAAATTGGGTATTGCCATCTTCTTCCTTGTGAAAAAAAGCATGAGTTTGGTGTTTGAATGATGTCCAATGGTTGAGAGATGAGTGAGATATGGTGCTTCACGCACGAGCTTGAGGAAGAAGATGGCCATGGCGCCATTCTCAGAAAATCCAACAAGTTCTCTATATATTTTTCCCTTGTCATGTTATATTTGAATTGGCATTGCGCCCCAGCGGTTCATCAGCTGGTTTTGTGTGTATTGGCAAGCGAGAGGTCTGGGGTTCGAATCCCCCTCGCCCCAGACTTCTTTTTATCACTTGTTTATTTTGTTATTTTTCATATTATTATTTTTAATGATTTGAAAAATTAATAACTCCTTCAATTTTTATCATTTTTGATTGGCTCTTTTTGCAACAATTCACAAAAATGTTGAAATATTTTATTCCACCAAAAAATTAGATTTATATTATTTATTTAATATAATTAGTATTTTTGTGAATAAATTCATTTTTAATTGTTTTTAAACATTCTAAAAGTGAATATTTACTTTGAAAATCAAAACCTAATGAGTTTAAATATTCCTTGTGATTATCCCTCATTTTTTCCAAACCTTAAACAAAATCATAAATGGATTATTCAAATTTATTTTGAATTTTTGTTTGATTTTCTTTAAATATTTACTTTTAAAGATTAAAATTAGGGTTTTTGATTAATTCAACTTTCAAAATTGATTTTCAAATACACTTGGGCCTCTATTAGAGTGTAAGACCTAAACCCCCTTGTTCAGATAATATTTTTTGGGCCTCACTTATTGTATAAGTCCCTCTGTACATTTTCAAATAAACGGCACGATCGTCGCCTTTTCAAAATAACACTGGGTCTACCCTCGTGTTATAAGCCCCACTCTTTTTCTTTAAAAACTTTTTGGGCCTCTATTAGAGTGTAAGACCCAACCTACTTTGTACAGATAACATTTTTGGGCCACAATCACTTATTGTATAAGTCCCTCTGTACAAATTCAAACAGTGCGCTCACTGATAAAACCCTGGGCCTCTCCTTGAGCTGTAAGCCCCAAATCTTTCTTTTTCAAAGCACTTTCTCCTTTGATTTTGAATATACTGTTGTTTTTAATCTCTCTTTGATGAACAACTAACCAAACAGCATGAAAGCTCTACAACAGAGTAAGTGGCTATTGCTTTCATTTACCGCTTTCATATACATATAACTGTATTGTGGGGCTGTCTCACTGTAAGTCTTCTTTCATAAACTCATATCAACTGTGTAATAATAGTATAGATATTTAGAGTTTCCCCGGCAACTACGTCTAGCATTAAGCCCGTTGATCACTCTTAAATAGTCAAAACTAGATCCCCATAGGATTACTAGACACAGTCTTCCCTCCTCTTGGGGTTAAACAATATGGAGATATGAAAGACAGCATTCTCTATGAACCCTTTTATAGACTGTCACTCATAGAAGTTGTCAAGAAACTCTATTCCCCAGAGATGATCTTTTCTCCGTGAATGGCATCTCTTGAGTTTCTTCCAAATTCTCGAACTTTCCTGGCTTGATCTATTCTCGGTGAATGGCATGTCTTGAACTTCTCGGGGTTTGGGGACCCACAGGATTCTTAAAAGCATTTGTCAAGAAACTCTACTCCCCAGAGATGATCTTTTCTCTGTGAATGGCATCTCTTGAGTTTCTTCCAAATTCTCGAAATTTCCAGACTTGATCTATTCCTCGTGAATAGCTTGCCTTGAATTTCTTGGGGTTTGTGGACCCATCGGCTTCTTAAAAGCAATCGGCCTCCTCTTGGGCATCGTACAAGGACCCACAGGCTTCCTAAAAGCAACCCCGCCTCCTCTTGGGCTTAGTACAAGGACCCTACGGCTTCTTAGAAGTATTCACAGCCTCCTCTTAGGCTTCGTGTAATGATTTCTACCTCCAGGAATGATAGCCTCCTCTTGGGCTTCGTACAAGGACACGTCGGCTTCTTAAAAGTTTCCAGCCTCCTCTTGGCCTTCGTACAAATTGTCCCGACGACCTCCTAGAGGTATAGGAACAGAATTTAATCATCTCCATAGAACAGTCCTTTCAAAGAGTCTACTACTATTTTTCAAAGCATAGTACAAAAGACAAAACTCTAGACTTGGACAGTCTAATCTCCTTGAGTATCAAAGACATTCTCAATCACTCTTCAAGAATAGGAAGAAAACCCCGTAGACTCGGACAATCTCAACACCCTTCGTATTTCCCGCTTCCTTAAAGAACAGGAACAACCCGGACCCTTGAATCAAATCCTTGAGTACAGTATTGCTCATATAAGAACTGATTTTCTCTTTAAAATCAATATACTGGACCTGTCACTTAACTAAAATAGTTACCATAGCCTCCTCTTAGGCTTTGTATAATGATCCTTCTCCGTTGAAGTTAGCCTCCTCTTGGGCTTTGTACAAATGATTCTCCCCAGCGGAGTCAAACAACGTTTAGCCTCTCTCTCGGGCTTTGTACGAGACACATAAGAGACTCCCTCGTTGAGTCAATAACCCCTTTCGCCTCCATCTCGGGCTTTATACGAGATACAAAAAGGTTCATATTGAGCCAAACAAATGTTAGCCTTTATCTCGGGCTTTATACGAGATACCAAAAGACTCCATCATCGGGTCAAAAACCTTTTAGCCTCTCTCTCAGGCTTTGTACGAGACACATAATAGCCTCCTCTTAGGCTTTGTATAAGAAAACCACTGGTTAATCCAATTAACATTTTAGCATCAAAACTGTGCCTCGTTCACAGTACACAAATATCAGCAACTCTTTCCCCTTCATCTAATTGCTGTAAGCGGCAAGCCTCTGGATCATCTACATCCACGCCACTGTCCCTCTTTTAGCATGAGAAATTCCTAAGGAAAGATGGCATTGCTCTACACTGAGTTAAAGTCTTCTCCTCCAGGTTGGAAACCCCCTGTAAAGGAAATTATGGCATTACTAGGATCCGCGTATCCCGGTTAAAGTAATCCTCCTTTACAGTCAGTCACCCAACAGATGTGACAAAACAGACCTCTTTAGAGATGACAAATTCTCTTTAAAGACAAAACCTTTAGCTTCACATCTTGGGCTTTGAACAAGATACAAACTACCTTTCGCTTCACGTCTTGGGCTTTGAACAAGACACCAAAAACAACCATTTCCTCCCATAGAATAGGAGGAACTACGAACGCTCTGATTTCCCTATTTCGGTAAGCTGGAATACATAGGCATAAGATTGAAAGAAAAATCTTAGCGAGCACACTAAACAAAAACCCAAAATTCCATACTCTCATGTATCTATCAAAAGCATCAGTCCTAACATCCTAACCCTTGTTCCCCGCTATAAAGTCCTAGAAAGAGAAAAGAAACCGTATTGGCGAAAATACAAATAACCAGTACAAAGGTCCCCCCACATTGATCGCATTCGTAACCTAACAGACCGCTGTTTAAACTCAGTATGCAAAGCAGGGTTAATTGGAGACATCTATTTCCCTTCCTTAATCAGCTTTAATAGGATAAAAAATGAATCGACCTGTAGTAAGCCTAACCGCAGAGAGCGACCAGCGCTTAAGAACCGCGTCCAAAATCGTTCGCTACAGAAAAAATGGCGCCCACCGTGGGGCCGTTTCTGTTTTTCTTCTTCCTTTTCACCTCTTGTGTGAACACCACAAATTGGGGCTTCTGCCGGGGAACCCATCTCTGTCAGGAACTTAGGATTCATAGCTTTAAAGGTCTAGGATGTTTAGGACAAATATATATACTACTTTTCCTAATTACTATACGTGTTTATTTTTCTGCTAATGGGAATGTGTGTGATGCCGCATGTGGAAAGATTGAGTATACACTTAAGATATGTGATGGCGACGAGGTCGACCATCAACCTCAGTGGAGGCTGACCAATGCAACCCATTCTCTCACCTAGATAATGGGCCGATTGTTAAGTCTGAGAAGCTGAGGAGCCAAACCCTTTCGTAGTGCAGAAACTATCGGGAATAGTTGTTACATGATACTACCCTCATTTGAGGCTGGTGATCTGTTCTCGGTGAATGGCACTTACTCTAAGATTGCTCTACAACTCGCTGGCGATCCGCTTGTTGTTTTGCTTTCCTGGGAGGAGCTGATGATAATGAGTACAGGTACAAAAATCACCCTAGTATAAACCTTTGGGGATGGGTAGAGCCTTGACTTCATGACAACGACCCTTTGACCCCATGTTTTTCTATGTTTTTGTGTGCTGCATTCATGCATTCATTTAAAAAACATTAAAACATTCAAAAAATTTCTCTTCTAGTCTCTCTGTTTTTCAAATTAAACTAAGACTGTGATTGCAAATATCAGAGAAAAGGATTGTGCTAATGGATTACAGTAGAAGGAGAACTCATACGTATACCTTTAAGGTTCCAAAACTAGAGGATTTGAGAAGGTTAGCAAGGATGATCACTAACCCTGAGGCTTTCAGAGCCAAGCACGGAGGTCTGCTACCACTGTTAAGAGTCCATGTGATTGAGGGAATCATGGATGCGCTCATTCAGTTTTACGATCCAGTTTATCATTGTTTCACATTCCCGGATTACTAGTTAGCACCAACGCTGGAGGAGTATTCTCATCCGATTGATCTACACATTACTGATCGAGCTCCATTTTCTGGACTGGAAGAAATTCCAAAGAATCAGACTATTGCAAGAGCAATTCATTTGGACGAGTCTGAGGTCAGGACTCACCTAACTACCAAGGGTGGCATCCAAGGTTTGCCAGCCCAGTTCTTGACAAAGAAAGCCCTGTATTTTGCCAGTATAGGAAACGTGACTGCTTTTGAAAGCATCTTTGTCTTGCTCACCTACGGGTTATTTTTGTTTCCCAACATCAATAACTTTGTAGATATCAACGCCATTAAGGTTTTTCTCATTGGAAACCCTATACCGACTTTGCTCGCAGATGCGTATCATTCTGTACACTTAGGAAATTTGTACAGCGGAGGGGAGATCACATGCTGTGTACCTCTGCATTATAAATGGTTTATCTCCCATTTACCTAAGTCTGCTGCTTTTTGGGATTGTAAGAGTGCCTTACGTTGGTCGCAGAAGATCATGTCCCTTACCAACTCTGATATAGATTGGTGTAATAGGATCTATGATGGAATCAGGATCATTGACCGTTGTGGAAACTTCCCCAACGTACCCCTCATAGGAACTAAGGGAGGAATCAACTACCATCCAGTTCTCGTTCATCGTCAATTCGGATACCCGATGAGACACGTCCCACGGAGTGTTCATCTGGAAGGTCTTTTCTTCAAGGAAGGAGAAAATGACAGAGCAGTAAAGATGGAAATAGTGCACGCTTAGAAGCACATTCATAAGAAAGGACAAGAGTCTCTAGGAAAACCGGACTGTGTCTCGATGGAGCCTTATCTCCATTGGGTACAAACTAGAGCTCTCAAGCTAAAAATGCCTTATCCTCGTTATGGAATTCTTCCGCCAAAGGAATCTGTCATGTACTTCATGACGGAAACTGAAAAGCTTCAGGTTTCTCTCAACAAAGTTCAAAAGGAGAGAAGGTCTTGGAAGAACAAGTACCGCACCCTCGACGTAGAGTGCATCAAAATACAGCAATTACTAAAAGAAAAGGATGCTCTGATTAAAATTTTGGAGCAACATGCTATAGAGAATCAGGATAACCAAAGGAATTCACTCACTCCTTTCACTTGGCAAAGGAATGACAACCCGACAATGGCCCAAGGGCCCCGGTCAAAGAAAAGGAAGATACCGAAGTCAGCACCCGAGTTCTCCTCAGAGAGGACTCTGGGCCCATTAGCTTAGGTTTCTATTTCCGCACTTTGTAATCTACTGTATTTCCATTTCTGTAATCCTTTGAATTTCAATAAAAAGGGGTTTTCCCGCTGTTTGATATTTGCAATCTAAATGTCGAAGTTTATTTTGATTAAACCAAAAAACAATTAATATAATCATTGCATTCATCATTCTCACATCGCATATTCTTCTTACCTACGAATCTCATGTTTGTGTCTCGGTTCTAGAGTCAAACTGTCTCATTCGTATAATACTCGGGCCAATCGTCAGAAAAAGATGGATGATCTTGAGGAATAAAACAGAGAGTTGAAGAAAGAGATCGACGCTCTAAGAGAGGATATGAGAAAGCTTCGTAACGACATGCAAGCCTTGGCAGAAGCTCAGCTACAAAGGACTGTGATCTCAGAGATCACCTCAACGCCCATAGTGGAGAAGTATGATCCTAGGTATCAAATGCCGAAAGATCGTCCTTGGAGCATGCCAGTTAACTATATCCTGGAAGGATATGTTCCGCCGATCACTGAAGATCAGGGAATCACAACAGAAGCCGCTGGGCCTGAAGGTTACAAACTTTGGGAAAGCGAAGATGCCAGAGGCATACTGAAGACTCCTGAAGGTTACAAACTTTGGGAGACGCCAAGACTCACTACCGTAGTCACGGTACCACCCCCTGTGGTGCACACTGTCCCGGAAGGACAGATTCCACCGACACCTTCTGGTAAGAAGGAAACTATGTTTGACAGAATGGAGGAATTCCAGGAGCAGTTCTTGGAAATGCAGAAGGAACTGCAAGCCATTCGCGGTCAGGATCTATTTGGAAAGGACGCCGCAGACCTCTGCTTAGTCCCCAATGTGAAAGTCCCGCACAAGCTCCAAGTGCCCGACTTTGAAAAGTACAAGGGTAACTCTTGCCCTCAGAGCCATCTGGTGATGTACGCTCGGCGGATGTCAGCTCAGACGGAGAATCAGGACCTACTGATTCACTACTTTCAGGATAGTTTAATCGGTGCCGCATTAAAATGGTACATGGGTTTAAACCGTGCTACGATTAGCACATTCAGAGATCTTGGCACTGCCTTCATCCAACAATACAAATACAATTTGGACATGGCACCCGACAGAGATCAACTCAGATCAATGTCACAAAAAGACAAGGAAACCTTTAAGGAGTATGCTCAAAGGTGGCGTGAAATTGCCGCTCAGATTTGTCCACCTCTCGAGGAAAAAGAGATGACAAAGATCTTCTTAAAGACCTTAAGCTCATTTTACTATGACCGAATGGTTGCCAGTGCGCCCAGTGATTTCACCGAAATGGTTGGCATGGGTGTACGTCTTGAGGAAGCTGTCCGAGAAGGACGTTTGGTAAAAGACACTGGATCGACGAGCGATACTAAAAAATACGGTAGTGCTCTCCCTAAGAAAAAAGAGCAAGATATTGGGAATATCTCTCTCGGAAAGCAAAGGCGACGTTATCAACCGGTAGCAGCTGTGACTCCTGCTATCAACTCTGTGCCTGTTCCTACATATCAACCTCAGGTTGCGCAGAGCCAACCTGATCAACAAAGGACACAACAGCCTCTTCAGCAGGCTCGTCCTCCATACAATAACAACCGTACAACACGGCCACCAGAATTTGATCCTATACCTGTATCGTACGCAAAACTGTTTCCATTACTGCTAGCCAAGGGGCACATTCGGACTAAGTCCCCTCTTACAGTACCGAAAAATCCGCCTTTTTGGTTTAAGGTGGATCAAACTTGCCCTTATCATCAAGGAGGACCAGGGCATAACATAGAGACTTATCTCAATTTCAAGTCCGACGTGCAAAAACTTGTTAGGAGCGGGGTCTCATCCTTCAAGGATACAAATCCTAATGTTCTCACGAACCCGCTGCCTCAACACGAGAAGGATGCAGTCAATTTGATAGTAGGAGAGACTAACGATGTCTATCAAATTCATGATGTACTTTTGTTAAAGACCAATCTGGTCAAGATGCCTTGTAGACAGAGTGGATATGGCCATGTGCCACCTCATAATTATCACCAGTGTGATATCTGCTCTAAAGAGAACCAGGGATGTTCTGTAGTGCAAGCAGCTCTACAGGAACAGATGGATCTCGGATGGATCCAAGAGCACCGAGTTCGTGGAGTTAACATGATCTACACGAATTCCAACGTCATTCAAAACCACAACGTCCGTGCGATGAATGTCAACTTGGTGGCGATGCACTCAAGGCAAAGCCAGTATCATAATCTGCCGCGGCACGATTACAGTTCCTGTCTGATTTTCTCGGTAAACAAACAGGGTTGCTCTTTTGTACAAGAAGCCCTCCAGCGTCAGATGGATCTTGGATGGATCCAAGACTACCATGATAGGAACTCCTATCAAATTAACATGGTTCAGATCTTCAATATTCGCTTGATGAATACCAACCTGGTAGAGTTACATGCAGAACAGGTCCGACTCGGATTCTTAATATCACATGACTATCAAAGCTGTAAGGCGGGTTGCGAAAGCGATCAAGGTTGTACCCTTGTCCAGGAGGCACTTCAACACTTGTTAAATCACTGGTGGATGCCAATCTATATGGATGAGGATACTCAGCAAATTAGTATCAGTAACAGGAATCCTACTAGGCGTCAGAGTCAGGATGTCCGATCAGTGGAAGCTAACCTAGTGAGGTTACATTGTATTCAAAGTGGGCGTGGCCAGGTGCCACCACACAATTATGAACGTTGCGGTGTCTGTTCTAAAAGTAACCAAGGGTGTTACTTTATGAAAGCAGCTCTTCAGGGTCAGGTAGATCGTGGAGAGATTCGTCCATATCCGGGTTCTGGACCCATCAACTAGACGCCGAACTACCTTGCCAATCAAGTCGAGGATGTTGTCATGATCTCTGGTCATCACAGGACCAGGGATGTTTTTGCCATTATCCCTCTACTTGACGAATCTAAAGTTCACAACCGGGAATGGATCAAGATTAATTATGATGGTCAGAAAAATCATAAGGTTCCCATAGTCATCTATCTGTCGGGACCAACACCGTATGAATCAACTAAGGCTATCCCTTACAAATACGGTGCAACAATAATTGAGAATGGAAAGGAAATTCCATTACCCTCCGTCGTGAATATTGCAGACATCAATCGTGTAACACGGAGCGGTAGAATCTTCAACCGAGGGGTTGGGGAAGCTAACAAAGAAAAGGAACTTCAGACGGAAGCTCCTGATCCATCAGTCGGTCAATCCAGTAATCCTGACCTTTCAAAAAATAATGATGAGATGCTGAAGCTCATCCAAAGGAGTGAATACAACATTGTTGATCAACTGTTACAGACTCCTTCAAAGATCTCGGTATTATCACTATTACTTAGTTCAGAAACGCATAGGGAGGCTCTACAGAAAGTCTTGGAGCAAGCCTTTGTGGAACAGGATTTAACAATCAGACAGTTCGATAACATTGTCTCTAACATCACTTCCTACAACAATTTGGGGTTTAGTGATGAGGAATTACCCGGAGAGGGTCGCCGTCATAACATGGCGCTCAATATTACAGTTAACTGCCAGGACGATGCTTTAGCCAGCGTACTGGTAGACACAGGGTCAACCCTGAATGTTATGCCGAAGTCCACTTTGATGCAATTACCATTCAAAGGCCCTCCGATGAGAATCAGCGAAGTCGTCGTCAAAGCGTTCTATGGATCCAGAAAAACAGTTATCGGCGAAGTTGATCTTCCCATAACTATTGGTCCTCACACTTTCCAAGTCACTTTCCAGGTCATGGACATCCGGGAAACGTATAGTTGTTTATTAGGAAGACCTTGGATACACCAGGCTAGAGCGGTTACCTCGACCTTCCACCAAAAGCTAAAGTTCGTCAAGAACGATCAACTTGTCACAGTCTGTGGAGAGCAGGCCTTGCTCGTGAGTAACTTGTCATCATCTGCTGGTATAGAACCTGAGGAGGTTATTGGAACTCAGTTCCAAGCACTGTCGGTGAGCAAGAACAATTAGTTCAGAGGAGGAACCTCGATTTCCTCATATAATGATGCTATTAAAGCGGTCGAGAGTACCGATACAACCGGATGGGGACAGCTTGTCATTCCTATTGACAATAAAACAAAGAAGGGTCTTGGTTTTTCTGCAACTTGTACCCGGACAGCTGCCAACAATGAAAATCTTCATCCCCTTCAAAACTTCTTCCACAGTGGAGGTTTTCTTCACCCAGTCCCTCAAGCAGTCCATGCTATCAATGAGGAAGATCCCTCTGACACAGAGGAAGAGTGGAAGTCCTACCTTAATGAGGACGGTTATATGTCTCAAGAGGAGGTGCCTATACCATTTTACTATCCTGCACAGAGTCCGAGATTTATACCCAGGTCAGATGTCGAAATGATATACGGAGATTGTGATCCGGAAGGATGCCGTGCTCCGCCAAATTCATTAGAGGAAGACACTCTGATGAAAGACAATTTTGACTACAATTACTATGGCCCAATGGATGGTCTGCCAATGTGGCAGCCCTACCCAGGAGACTTGGGGCTAGAAAGTCAGCCGAACAATGAAAATCAGCTGACCATCATTGAACAGAATACCTGTGTCCCCACCATGTCATAGGATCAACACTCAGGTCATTCAGAAACTACTCAACATGAAGATGAATTCGCAACGTTTGCAGGACTTGAATTCATCAACTATGCTTTTCCCGAGGTCAACGTCATCGAGAGGGATGACTCCTCCAGTTCCAAAGAAGTTTGGGAAACTCTGGGAGAACCGAGTGGAAAATACGACTTTATAGTCAAATACACCGCTCCCGAAAGCTCTCGTATCAGGCTCGAAGATATCCAGCCAACTGGATGGGGAGATACAGCTGAGAGCACAACTACTATGCAAAATGCAACAGAGGAATTCTCCTACTACAATTCTGCTTGGGAGACAGATTCCAATGATCCCGCTCCACCAGAAATCAGCGTTATTTCTGAAGACAAATCAAGGAAGGTGCCAGACTTTGTGATTCACCGAGGAGTTCACCGCCAATGGGTTGTCGTCGAGGTTCCGAAGGTCGTTCGTCAGTCAAAGTAATTGCCGTCTTTTAACCTTTCACCCTGCCTAGGTGAAACGGATGTTTTGATAGGGCTCACTTTCTGTAAATTTCCCTCTTCGCTTTGCCCAAAGCGACAGAGTTTTGTTTTATAGGGCTTTAGTTTCAAGAATCGACTTGTTCATTAATAAAATAACGTCGTTTTGTAATTTCCGCATTAATTGCTGTTTTCTCTTTTTGCTTTTTCAGAAAATGGTAATCCTAAAAAACAATTCTATAATAAAAACAAGCAGTAAAATAAAACAAGCAGTAAAATAAAACACTGCACACACTTGCATTTTCTCTATCTCTTCTAAACACGAATCATCACGTCATGCAGATTGCTTGTTTTAAACCCCGTTGAAACATACGATACGATGCCTTCTCCCAACTTTGAGTTCCCAGTATTCGAGGCTGAAGAAGAAAATGACAACGAAATTCCAGAAGAGATCTCTCGACTACTCAGACAAGAGGAAAGGTCCATTGAACCTCACAAAGAGCCGTTGGAAACGGTAAACTTGGGTTCAGAGCAAGAGAGAAAAGAAATCAGGATTGGGGCACTGCTCAGTCCAACTGCCAGAGAGAGTTAGATAAAGCTTCTCAAAGAACTCCCCGATGTATTCGCTTGGTCCTATCAGGATATGCCAGGGTTGGATATCAGCATCGTGGAACATCACTTACCGTTGAGATCGGAATGTCCGCCAGTAAAGCAAAGGTTGAGACGGACTCACCCGGACATGGCCATCAAAATCAAAGAGGAAGTACAGAAACAGATCGACGCGGGTTTCCTCGCTACATCTGAATATCTCAATGGTTAGCCAACATCGTACCCGTTCCCAAAAAGGACGGAAAGGTCAGAATGTGTGTTGATTATAGGGATCTGAACAAGGCAAGTCCAAAGCACGACTTTCCTTTACCACACATTGACATGCTGGTAGACATTACAACAAAGTTCAAAGTTTTCTCCTTCATGGATGGATTCTCGGGCTATAACCAAATCAAAATGGCGCCGAAAGACATGGAGAAAACTTCATTCATTACCCCATGGGGTACCTTTTGTTACAAGGTGATGCCGTTCGGTTTAAAGAACGCCGAGGCAACCTATCAAAGGGCCATGACTACTCTGTTTCATGACATGATACACAAAGAAATCGAGGTATATGTTGATGATATGATTGCAAAATTAAAAATAGAGAGTGAGCACGTTGAACATCTATCAAAATTGTTCAAACGTCTAAGAAAATTCAAGCTCCGTTTGAATCCTAACAAGTACACCTTTGGTGTCCGTTCAGGGAAACTACTAGGGTTCATCGTCAGCCAGAAAGGAATTGAGGTTGATCCTGACAAGGTCAAGGCCATTCAAGAAATGCCTTCTCCGAAAACTGAAAAATAAGTCAGAGGATTCCTGGGACGTTTGAACTACATCTCCAGATTCATATTTCTTATGACTGCCACTTGTGCGCTGATTTTCAAATTACTCAAAAAGAACCAGGATTGCGTTTGGACAGAAGATTGTCAAACCGCCTTCGACAGTATCAAGGAATATCTGTTGAATCCTCTGATTCTATCACCTCCAGTGGAAGGAAGACCACTGATCATTTACCTCACAGTCTTGGAAGACTCAATGGGGTGTGTACTTGGCTAACAAGACGAAACTAAACGGAAAGAGTCTGCCATTTACTATTTGAGCAAGAAATTCACCGACTGCGAAACTTGGTACACGATGCTCGAGAAAACTTGTTGTGCTTTGGCTTGGGCAGCCAAACGTCTTCGCCAATACATGATTCGTCATAATACTTGGTTGCTCTCCGAAATGGATCCAATCAAATATGTTTTCGAAAAACCTGCTCTTACGGGAAGGATTGCCCGTTGGCAGATGCTGTTATCAGAATATAACATAGAGTACCACACTCAGAAAGCCGTTAAGGGAAGTATTTTAGCTGATAATTTGGCTTATCAACCGATTGACGATCAAGAATCAATCGGGTTTGACTTCCCAGACGAAGATGTCATGTATCTAAAGATGAAAGACTGCGATGAACCGCTACCCAGTGAAGGGCCAGAACCAGGTTCCCAATGGGGACTTATCTTTGATGGAGCAGTTAATCATTACGGAAATGGAATTGGGGCAATCATTGTTACCCCTCAGGGTACCCACATTCCTTTCACTGCCAGACTTACGTTCAAATGTACGAACAATGAGGCCGAATATGAAGCTTGTATTATGGGTCTCGAAGAAGCAATTGATTTAAGGATAAAAAAATTGGACGTATACGGCGATTCAACCTTGGTTATCAATCAGATAAAAGGAGATTGGAACACATACCAATCAGGATTAATTCCTTACAAAGACTACGCAAGAAGGTTACTACCTTTCTTCAACAGAGTTGAGTTTCATCATATCCCTCGTGAGGAGAATCACATGGTTGATGCATTAGCCATTATCTCTTCCATGATTAGTGTAGGTCAATGGAATGACATACCTAAGATCGACATAATGCGCCTTGAAAGGCCCGCTTACGTCTTCACAATTGAAGCAGTCATAGAAGACAAACCTTGGTATCACGATATCAAATGCTTCCTTCAAAAACAAGAGTACCCACCTGGGGCATCCAGGAAAGACAGAAAAACCCTCAGAAGATTGGCTGGAAACTTCTTCCTGAGCGGTGACACTCTCAATAAGAGAAATTTTGACATGGTCTTGCTCCGATGCGTAGACAGACCAGAAGCAGACATGCTTATGAAAAAAATTCATGAAGGATCCTTTGGCACTCATGCCAACGGATATACAATGGTGAGAAAAATTCTAAGAGCATGGTACTATTGGTTGACAATGGAATCCGACTGCTATAAGTACATGAGGAGGTGTCACAAGTGTCAGATATACTCCGACAAAATTCATGTACCGCCATCACATCTCAAAGTTCTTTCTTCCCCATGGCCATTCTCCATATGGGGAATTGACATGATTGGCATGATTGAGCCTAAGGTTTCAAATGGACATCAGTTCATCCTGGTAGCCATTGACTACTTCACCAAGTGGGTCGAAGCAGCGTCATTCGCTAATGTAACCCGACAAGTGGTGGTACGATTTATCAAAAACAATATCATCTGCCGTTATGGTGTTCCAAGCCAGATCATTACAGATAATGGATCTAACTTGAACAACAAGATGATGAAAGAGTTGTGCGTTGAGTTCAAGATCGAACACCATAACTCATCTCCCTACCGACCCAAGATGAACGGAGCGGTAGAAGCGGCCAACAAGAACATCAAGAGGATCGTTCAAAAGATGGTTGTAACCTACAAAGATTGGCACGAGATGCTACCCTTTGCTCTTCACGGTTATCGCACATCTGTCCGCACTTCAACAGGGGCTACCCTTTTCTCTCTAGTGTATGGCATGGAAGCAGTGCTCCCCATAGAAGTAGAGATCCTGTCAATCCGAGTATTGATGGAAGCTAAGCTCACCGAAGCTGAATGGTGTCAAAGCCGACACGACGAACTGAATCTGATCGAAGAAGAATGAATAACGGCATTATGCCATGGTCAGTTGTATCAACAAAGAATGAAGAGGGCGTTTGACAAAAAGGTTCGACCCCGCATCTTCAGGAAAGGAGACCTTGTGCTCAAGAAGATACAATCATTTCTCACTGATTCCCGGGGCAAGTGGACTCCGAATTATGATGGCCCCTATGTGGTCACGAAGCTTTCTCAGGCGGCGCCTTGAGACTTGCAACCATGGACGGAGAGGAATTTGCCTACCCCCCGAATGTTGATGTAGTCAAGAAATACTTCGCCTAAAAAAAACGTCTCGGTGGATTGAAAACCCGAAAGGGCAGTCCAGGCAAAAGTTAGAGACATAAAAAGAAAAATCATCCCGGTGGATTGGAAACATCACAGTACAATCCAGGCAAAAATTAGGGATAATGGCAAGTAACTATGTTCAACAAAGGCAAGTCCCTCAACAACAGTTACATCATCTGTCAGAAAACTCCAATCAAGGTCATCTTCGACAGAAGCTCAGGATGTCCCGAATTCAAAGTTGGTAGAAGGATAGTGGTCGTTATTTTTCAACGTAGCCCTTTTCCCTGTAAATTACCATTTTCTAACTTTGTATATACTCTTTGGAATCACGCGTTTGGCTGATCTCCATCTTATCAATAAAATTTGAGCCCATGTGCTTTTGTTTGTAATTCTTATTTGTTTTAGCTTTAAAGAACGACGTTGTTAACATGATTAGTGATTCTTGAAATAAAACAAAAATGAATTTACTTGTTAAAACTTTTTCTGCTTTTAAAATAAAGACGGCAATTTATTTTGACTGTTGAACATCAAAGGAACATCAACCGCTTCTCCAGAAGTAAGCGAACTTCAAAGTGCAGAATCAAAGTACTCCTTCTAACCCAGTACGCCTGAATGAAGGGATCAACTGTGTCAGAGACCTTGTTTCGTCTGACATGCCTCGGCCGAGTTCTTACCTCCTAAGCCCGACCAACGGTAGCTCCCAACAGGGATTGTCTCTCCTAAGCAAGGTGGAATTGCTATCTTGAACCAGCGATATTTCTATACGCCCCACGATGGCCGAGTATCCAGTCGTGTTCACTTGTCAGTTTGTATGTCGCGTCAGTTTTGTCAGCACAAACATACATACATCATGCATTATTGATTTACATTCACATTTCATATTGCATCGCTATCACTCTAGTCGGTCTTGTCCCCTAGTGATAGAAGTTCTCTCAATCGAGTCGTCGATTCTTTCCTCGTCAGGAAGTGTCGCGTCTGAACAATCTCTCCTCCAGTTTATTTCTGGATGGAAGTTGGCCATTGACCACTTTGATAACTTGAACCTCTGAAAAGCCAGAGAAAACGTTCAACAAACATCACTCTTCGCCATTGAAGATGATATCCTTGCTTTCCCGGATTAAGGAAAATCCACAAAGAAAGCCTCGTAATCAGAGATTCGGCAGCATGCCAGTTTTGCTCCAAAGAGGCCACTGATGAAAAGGTCATCGGCACCTCAAAATTGGACCCCATCATATGGCGTTTCTCCGGGAAGATCCCGAGAAAAGTATGATGTAATCCCAAACGAAGGCAGTCTCTCAAGAGGCTCGCTTTCCCCAGATAGAGTCGGCAAATGGCATCTCCAACAGAGAAGTTTGTACACCTCTACAACCCAGACGACTGGGTTCCCCAACAAGTCTGGCGTCAAAACTTTTTCCATCAAATGGCATCTCCCCAGGAAAATTCGGCGAGAAGTTTGAGGAAAGCTGCTACACATAGTGTCCCTTGTCGATTAAGTTTATTGACAAAAGAAACTAAGACCAGTTCCTTGGTAGGAAACCAGGATCGAGGGGAAGTTTATTTCAGAAACTAAGACCAGTTCCTTGGTAGGAAACCAGGATCGAGGGGAGGTTTATTCCAAAAGAAAACTGAGACCAGTTCCTTGGCTGAAGACCAGGATCGAGGGGAAGTTTACCTTTTCTAAGCATCATTGCTTAGCAAAAGAAGATGAATGGGCGAGCTGCCATTCATAGCCATCAAAATTTTGGGCATTCTGATATTTAATCCTCTTGCACCTCGAATGCCCGAATACCTTCGTCATTCACACCTTCGGGTCCAAGAAGATTAAATAGGGGCATCTGTCATACCCCAAATTTTGACCACTAAGATTTCCATCATTATGTTAATCACCATCACAATATGGAAGTACCTTTATGCCTCATCAATCTCCTCAAGGAATTGTTGAGCATTCACCACAATCAAAATTAGGGTTTCAAGCCCTCTCAGAGCCTTAGACAAAGGATCAATCAAGGAATGACATGATCTTCAACTTGTCTCACCTCTCAAGTAATTACAAAGGATCAAAAGGACTCCCACTTCAAGGATCAAGCACAAGGTTGCTCCCTTCTAGGTGGATCAAGTCTCAAGATCGACAGTATCACCAAATTAGGGTTTTGGTCGACCAGGGCCTCCAGATGGAAAATTTTCATCTGGGCACAAGCCAATGATCCAAAACATAACCTAATATACTTCATGGGACCTCATGGACCCAATCATCAAGTCAAATTTGCCTCAGGGGATGCATTCATCAAAAATCAGGAATTAGGGTTTCTTGACCTAATTCACCCCTAAGTTGGCTTTTAGGGCAAATCATGAGCCAAGACCTCAAGAGAGGGTTTGAGGGTCTCTAATATACCATATTTATCCATTTGGAACAATGGATTAATCCAAGAAGCTTGAGCAACAAGTCTCAATTTCATCTGCACCACAATTAGGGTTTTAAGGGAAAAGTCAACTGTAACTTTGACTTTTGACCAGGACATGCTCCCAAGCCCTGTGACATGCACCAATATACCCTATAACACCCATGGAACATGTCCATCAAGTTTGATTTAGGTCAAGGACATGATTTCATGAAGAATTACACAGTTTGGAATTCATCTGATAAAAAGTCAACTATGCACAAAAGTCAACTTTGACTTTTTGAGATTTTTCACCAAAATGGATTTTTAACCCTAAAATGATGTTAATGTATGATTTGAATCATCATTGATCAAAGAAAAATCAAGAAAAGTTGGATAACTTGTAAAAGGGGTAACCATAAAAACTTAGAAAATTTTCTAAGTTAAAAATAAAGTGACAAGGGTACCAACTTTGGAGGATCATAACTCCTAAACCACAAGGCCATTTTTTTCCATCCAAAGCTTGATTTGTAGATCTCATTTCCCTCTACAAAAACTTCAACTAGACCTAACTCCAATTCATTGTGGATTTTAAGCTATGAGCGAGCCAAAATGGCTGAAAATATGAAAGTACACCATTTTCCAACACTTAGAAAAATTCTGGGCAAGACAGATTTTGTGTTGAAACACCAAAACTTGTGAGATATTTTCACATAGATGGAAGCTGAATCAAGTCCAAAGTTAAACATCAATGTTGTTGCATATGTTGCCAAGAATTTAAAGAGCTTAACAACATGAATTGATTCAACTTGAGCCAAGAGAAATTCATGCCCAAACTCATGCTGCTGCAAGCTGTTTTGGAAAAATCAGTTTGCATGTTTGCTTGCCACACACGATTTTGAACCAAAAACTGAGGATCAGCATGCCACATGTATTCAAACCAATCACATTGCATCTGATCCAACTGATAAATCTAAGTCAAAAGGCCAAGGAATCTTCCAACTTGAAATTCATCCACTTTGGCACATTTTGCCTTGAATTCAAAGTGCATTAATGTGGAATAGTGCATTGTCAAGGTAGCTACCCTAATCAGTCAAGTTCTCTGATTAAACAACAATAAAAACATCTGAGGAATGTGATTTTGGTCAAGGCATAGCCCTGCTCTTGGGAATGGCTAGCTTCCCTTGCTTGAAAAGAAATCCTCCAAGCCAATCCATGCAAATGTGATCTGATCCAGCAGCCATTCACTATTCCTCCAAAACAAAAGTTGATCACCGATAAATAGAGGTCCCAATGGATCATTCAACTCACACCAAAGCCAGTTACAGCACTGCTTTCTCTCATTCTTCCTTAAACCTCAAGTTTTTTGGTTTTTGAGCAACCACTATCGGGTTTTGAGTTGCAGACTTAGGCAATCAATTCCAATTGCTCAAACACATCATATATGATGTATTTGAGGTGTCCAAACACTTAAACACTAACTGTAACACCTCAGGCTCAAAATCACCCTTCAACCAAGCCATTATGCCTCAATTATGCAGGTGGAGGTCTCCAGCTTGATCCAAAGAGTTTCAAAGTGTTCCAAAGCTTGTAACACACTCCATAACATCCATTAAAGCTGTAGGGATCATCAGTTCACGACTGGAACAAAGTTTGTGCAGAGTTCCATTTCAGCTTGCATCAAGGTAAGCCTCACAACTCAAACTCCATGATCCATGCATATTTCCTCGCATGATATTTTTGCCAATTGCTTGCCATCATATGCTGATTGTTTTCCCTCAAAAAATTTGATCATTACACTTATAATCATGCCTACTCGATTGCTTTTGCAAAATTAGGGTTCATACGACCACAATGATATAATTTGTTATACACTGAAAATGAATAAAATTGGGTATTGCCATCTTCTTCCTTGTGAAAAAACGCATGAGTTTGGTGTTTGAATGATGTCCAATGGATGAGAGATAATTGAGATATGGTGCTTCACGCACGAGCTCGAGGAAGAAGATGGCCATGGCGCCATTCTCAGAAAATCCAACAAGTTCTCTATATATTTTTCCCTTGCCATGTTATATTTGAATTGGCATTGCGCCCCAGCGGTTCATCAGCTGGTTTTGTGTGTATTGGCAAGCGAGAGGTCTGGAGTTCGAATCCCCCTCGCCCCAGACTTCTTTTTATCACTTGTTTATTTTGTTATTTTTCATATTATTATTTTTAATGATTTGAAAAATTAATAACTCCTTCAATTTTTATCATTTTTGATTGGTTCTTTTTGCAACAATTCACAAAAATGTTGAAATATTTTATTCCACCAAAAAATTAGATTTATATTATTTATTTAATATAATTAGTATTTTTGTGAATAAATTCATTTTTAATTGTTTTTAAACATTCTAAAAGTGAATATTTACTTTGAAAATCAAAACCTAATGAGTTTAAATATTCCTTGTGATTATCCCTCATTTTTTCCAAGCCTTAAACAAAATCATAAATGGATTATTCAAATTTATTTTGATTTTTTGTTTGATTTTCTTTAAATATTTACTTTTAAAGATTAAAATTAGGGTTTTTGATTAATTCAACTTTCAAAATTGATTTTCAAATACACTTGGGCCTCTATTAGAGTGTAAGACCCAAACCCCCTTGTACAGATAACATTTTTTGGGCCTCACTTATTGTATAAGTCCCTCTGTACATTTTCAAATAAACGGCACGATCGTCGCCTTTTCAAAATAACACTGGGCCTACCCTCGTGTTATAAGCCCCACTCTTTTTCTTTAAAAACTTTTTGGGCCTCTATTAGAGTGTAAGACCCAACCCACTTTGTACAGATAACATTTTTGGGCCACAGTCACTTATTGTATAAGTCCCTCTGTACAAATTCAAACAGTGCGCTCACTGATAAAACCCTGGGCCTCTCCTTGAGCTGTAAGCCCCAAATCTTTCTTTTTCAAAGCACTTTCTCCTTTGATTTTGAATATACTGTTGTTTTTAATCTCTCTTTGTTGAACAACTAACCAAACAACATGGAAGCTCTACAACTGAGTAAGTGGTTATTGCTTTCATTTACCGCTTTCATATACATATAACTGTATTGTGGGGTTGTCTCACTGTAAGTCTTCTTTCATAAACTGATATCAACTGTGTAATAATAATATAGATATTTAGAGTTTCCCCGTCAACTACGTCTAGCATTAAGCCCGTTGATCATTCTTAAATAGTCAAAACTAGATCCCCATAGGATTACCAGACACACTCTTCCCTCCTCTTGGGGTTAAACAATATGGAGATATGAAAGGCAGCATTCTCTGTGAACCCTTTCATAGACTGTCACTCATAGAAGTTGTCAAGAAACTCTATTCCCCAGAGATGATCTTTTCTCCGTGAATGGCATCTCTTGAGTTTCTTCCAAATTCTCGAACTTTCCTGGCTTGATCTATTCTCGGTGAATGGCATGTCTTGAACTTCTTGGGGTTTGGGGACCCACAGGCTTCTTAAAAGCATTTGTCAAGAAACTCTACTCCCTAGAGATGATCTTTTCTCCGTGAATGGCATCTCTTGAGTTTCTTCCAAATTCTTGAACTTTCCTAACTTGATCTATTCCTCGTGAATAGGTTGCCTTGAATTTCTCAGGGTTTGGGGACCCATCGGCTTCTTAAAAGCAATCGGCCTCCTCTTGGGCATCGTACAAGGACCCACGGGCTTCCTAAAAGCAACCCCACCTCCTATTGGGCTTAGTACAAGGACCCTACGGCTTCTTAGAAGTATTCGCAGCCTCCTCTTAGGCTTCGTATAATGATTTCTTCCTCCGGGAATGATAGCTTCCTCTTGGGCTTCGTACAAGGACCCGTCGGCTTCTTAAAAGTTTCCAGCCTCCTCTTGGGCTTCGTACAAATTGTCCCGATGACCTCCTAGAGGTATAGGAATAGAACTTAATCATCTCCATAGAACATTCCTTTCAAAGAGTCTACTACTGTTTCTCAAAGCATAGTACAAAAGACAAAACTCTAGACTTGGACAGTCTAATCTCCTTGAGTCTCAAAGACATTCTCAAGCACTCTTCAAGAATAGGAAGAAAACCCCGTAGACTCGGACAGTCTCAACACCCTTCGGATTTCCCTCTTCCTTAAAGAACGGGAACAACCCGGACCCTTGAATCAAATCCTTTAGTACAGTATTGCTCATATAAGAACTGATTTTCTATTTTAAATCAGTATACTGGACCTGTCACTTAACTGAAACAGTTACCATAGCCTCCTCTTAGGCCTTGTATAATGATCCTTCTCCATTAAAGTTAGCCTCCTCTTGGGCTTTGTACAAATGATTCTCCCCAGCGGAGTCAAACAACGTTTATCCTCTCTCTCGGGCTTTGTACGAGACACATAAGAGACTCCCTCGTTGAGTCAATAACCCCTTTCGCCTCCATCTCGGGCTTTATACGAAATACAAAAAGGTTCATATTGAGCCAAACAAATGTTAGCCTTCATCTCGGGCTTTATACGAGATACCAAAAGACTCCATCATCGGGTCAAAAACCTTTTAGCCTCTCTCTCGGGCTTTGTACGAGACACATAATAGCCTCCTCTTAGGCTTTGTATAAGAAAACCACTGGTTAATCCAATTAACCTTTTAGCATCAAAACTGTGCCTCGTTCACAGTACACAAATATCAGCAACTATTTCCCCTTCATCTAATTGTTGTAAGCGGCAAGCCTCTAAATCGTCTACATCCACGCCACTGTCCCTCTTTTAGCATGAGAAATTCCTAAGGAAAGATGGCATTGCTCTACACTGAGTTAAAGTCTTCTCCTTCAGGTTCGAAACCCCCTGTAAAGGAAATTATGGCATTACTAGGATCCGCGTATCCCGGTTAAAGTATTCCTCCTTTACAGTCAGTCACCCAACAGTTGTGACAAAACAGACCTCTTTAGAGATGACAAATTCTCTTTAAAGACAAAACCTTTAGCTTTACATCTTGGGCTTTAAACAAGATACAAACTACCTTTCGCTTCACGTCTTGGGCTTTGAACAAGACACCAAAAACAACCATTTCCTCCCATAGAATAGGAGGAACTACGAACGCTCTGATTTCCCTGTTTCGGTAAGTGGGAATACGTAGGCATAAGATTGAAAGAAAAATCTTAGCGAACACACTAAACAAAAACCCAAAATTCCATACTCTCATGTATCTATCAAAAGCACCAGTCCTAACATCCTAACCCTTGTTCCCCGCTATAAAGTCCTAAAAAGAGAAAAGAAACCGTATTGGCGAAAATACAAATAACCAGTACAAAGGCCCCCCACATTGATCGCATTCGTAACCTAACAGACCGCTGTTTAAACTCAGTATGCAAAGCAGGGTTAATTGGAGACATCTATTTCCCTTCCTTAATCAGCTTTAATAGGATAAAAAATGAATCGACCTGTAGTAAGCCCAACCGCAGAGAGCAACCAGCGCTTAAGAACCGCGTCCAAAATCGCTCGCTACAATGTGAATATTAGGGAAAACATCGGATTGTAGGAAAGACATAAAAAATGAAAAGGTTGCAGATATCCGGGAAAAGGTCGGATTGAAAGAAATAAAATAAGAGATTGAAAATACGAATATCCGGGAAAACATCGGATGTAAAGAGACGATGGAAAAAAGAAAAGTTCGCTCGCTAAGACTTTACAGTCTTATGCCTAAGTACTCTCAACGGGATCTTGAGAAATCAGAGCGGTCGTAGTTCACCCTTATGGGGCATGAACTACAGAAAATAAAGTTTAAATCGCACGGCGGCGAGAGGGGAAATCTAACCTAATGTTATCATGCAAAGTTGAATATCCTAAAGTCTGTCTTATTTCAAACCTAATCGAAAATTAAATTTGAGCTAAGAGATCCTAAGGAAGCATGCATACGTGGAAAAACATCACGTAATAAATAAATACACGGCATAGCATCGTGACAGATAAAATATACACGGGAGAACATTGTGAGACAAAAGCATATACACGGCAAAACATCGTGGATAAACAGAGAGAAAATACACGGCAAAACATCGTGACAGATAAAAATATACACGGAAGAACATCATGAGATAAAAGCATATACACGGCAAAACACCGTGGATAAACAGAGAGAAAATACACGGCAAAACATCGTGGATAAACAGAGAGAAAATACACGGCAAAACATCGTGAGAAAATATTAACAGTCACGGAAAAGCATCGTGGGACACAGAGAAAAATACAATCACGGAAAAACATCGTGTATCAGCAACAATCCGATTAATCATGGAAAAACATCAAGATTAAATCAAATGAACCAAACAAGCCCAAAACATGGAAGTAATCAAGTCATGAAATAAAATTGGGCGGCAGAAGAATTATTAATCAAATTAAATATTAATATTTAATAGGATCAATTGATAATTTAATTAATCAATATTAAATAAAAATATTTAAAATAATTAATAATTATAACATCTTTTTATTTTTAATATTATATATATATATATATATAGATATATTTATATAAAGAGTAATTAAAATCTTTTTTGGTATTTTTTATGATATTCAACAATCAAAATAAATTAAAGATAATCAAACAAAAGAGAAATAGTAATAATAATAATGAAAATAATAATAATAATAGTATAATAATAATAATAACTAAATAAAAAAACATGCTATCACATGGGGGAACCGCCCCCTTTTTATCCTCTGATCCTAGATTCTTTCCATTAAAACAAAAGCAAAACAAATCACTTTGGCTTTCTTTTTCAAAACAACATCGCGTAAAACCGAAGCCATGCACGTGATAACTATTACTAGTTCTTCTTTATTTCACAAAAGAGAAATCCATCTCATAATGAAGGATTGTTGGCGGAACAATCGAGGGGGTCAACGAGGGAGCATTTCTTATTTGGGACACACCTTTGTGAGAGACACACCAAATACTCACCTAAAACCTTAAGGTGATAGGTGTGTGGGTTCTCCCACTTATAAAGTGTTTAATCTTTCCTTTTCTAATCAATGTGGGACTTCTTCCTCACACTTGATTCTCAACACTCCCCCTCAAGTGTGAGTTTATACACAATGCTCCCCCTCATGTGGAAGCTCTCTCTTCCACATACACTTGTATCACCGTTGAACTCAACGGAACACCTTCTACCCACACCTGCGGGAAGTGTTTTAGATACAAGTAAGTTGGTCCCTTTTCTCGAACCAAAGCCTCATGATACCATTGTTACGGAACAATCGAGGGGGTCAATGAGGGAACATTTCTTATTTGGGACACACCTTTGTGAGAGACACACCACATACTCACCTAAAACCTTAAGGTGATTGATGTGTGGGTTCTCTCACTTATATAGTGTTCAGTCTTCCCTTTTCTAATCAATGTGAGACTTCTTCCTCACACTTGATTCTCAACACTCCCCCTCAAGTGTGAATTTATACACAATGCTCCCCCTCATGTGGAAGCTCTCTCTTCCACATACACTTGTATCACCGTTGAACTCAACGGAACATCTTCTACCCACACCTGTGGGAAGTGTTTCGATACAAGTAAGCCAGTCCCTTTCTCGAACCAAAGGCTCGTGATACCATTGTTGGCGGAATAATCAAGGGGGTCAACGAGGGAGCATTTCTTATTTGGGACACACCTTTGTGAGAGACACACCACATACTCACCTAAAACCTTAAGGTGATTGGTGTGTGGGTTCTCTCACTTATATAGTGTTCAATCTTCCCTTTTTTAATCAATGTGGGACTTCTTCCTCACACTTGATTCTCAACAAGGATAAATATCACAATATTCAATCAACAGAAAGAAAAAAAAAACATGGACTATTAATACACTTAAGAAAACAAACTATATACCAAGCATGAATCCGAGCTGTTACAGGCAAAAGCGACTTAAATATCCAAAAAACATTCACAGCGTAGCAAGATAAACTCATGCATAAATGAAAAAATTGGAACCACATCATGAACAAGAGTATTTAATTAAAACATCCACCAACTAATGTTGTAGTACAACATGCTTCAAGGTAAACCGAAAAAAAACATTGTTCGTCTCTTTGCATTATGAACCAAACACCCGTTTCTTATTTGAAGCAAAAACCAGTTACCTCAAAAAAAACTTGAAAGAATGAATGAGAGAATAAATTGGGAGCTTGGGAATTCAACACAGTACGAGTTCAAACCAATATTCCAATCGACGACACGAATTTAAAATAGCAGAAAACCAACATATAATTAAAAAAAACAAAGAATGAGGCAAGCAGCATTTTACGCATAACAACATCGATACAAATGAATCATGTAAATAATAACAACAACATAGAGTATTAATCAAAGAGAAAATGAAGGTTACCGACGTGCCGTTGCTATAGCTGCTCGAACGCGTCGTATATGGTGCTGGCGTCGCGAAAGAACTTGTCGGCAAGAAGTGTCAGAATCGTGTCGCGACGAAGCTACGGTTGACTGTTGAAAACATGAAGTGGAGGAAGCTTACGATTTGTATGAAGTTTTCGTTTGGTGGCTCATCAAAGAGGGCTTGGTTTACACGTGAAGAAGGTGAATGGAAATGGAGGTAGGAATGAGAAAACAACTTGTCTTATTTTTGGTGTGTGAATTATGTGTGAATCTATGCATCTATTTATAGTGAAATTCATGACTTGGAGATGAAGAAAGTGATGTATAGCATGACATACAAGAGTAGAAATTTGTGGCTATCAAATTGGAATTGGGTTTGAACAAGAAGATTTAATAAGAATCTTGAATGGTATACTTTGAATGTAAAAGAAGTGGAAAATATGCATTAAAGAGTCTTGTAGTATGTGTAGTATAAAACAAGTGTGGGATAAAACAAAAGAAGAAGAAGAAAGAAAAAAAAAATGGTCGTGTAGTTTGCGTGGGGGAGAAGAAAATTGGCATTTTTGTGAAATATGTGAGACTAGTAGTGTAAAAGAGAGACTAGTAGTGTAAAAAATATAAAGCAAAAATTATATTATATATTATAATAATATACTAATATAATAAACTAATTAAATATAATAAAAAAATTTAATAAAAACTAAGTTATGAAAATCTTGATTAATTAATAAAAATTAATTAAAATTGGAACCGAAACCGGGAAAAAAACAATAAAAACTGTCCGTATCGAAGTGTCCAAAAAAATAAAATGAACACCCCAAAACGATCAATAAAAAATATACGTTTGCAAAAATACAGCGTTTTGTCAAATTTTGAAATAGATTTTACTCGCTAAAAAGGCTCAGACGGGTGAGAAACATGATGACCGGAAAATCAAAAAATTAAAATAAGCACACCGGGTTAAAGTACGCAAAAAATAAATTAAAAATGATGTCTGAAAGTTCGATTTTAAAAATTATCCGAATACCGACTTTTTTGCACTATTGACTTTTCAGTTTGACCAAAATACCTGAAAATTTAACACGTTAAATTCGGCTGATAATTCAAAAAATATTCATGAAGAAAATATATGATATTATATGCGGACGACACAGTATGAAAATATAATCAGATGAAATGAGAAAAAATAAAAAATGTATGGTCAAAATTTAGGGTATTACAGTGAGGTGGCGATTGGTTGCGATTAAGGCTTCTAGAAGGGGCTCCTCTCTTTAGTTCTTTTAGTTTTCTCTTTTGTTTAATCATTATATATTCTAGTTTATCATATCCTCCTTGAGATAATCTATGGATAGATAGTTCTTTCCATGGCCTCCTTTCCTTTTTGGTTCTTAGCCAAGAATTCAGAAGTGTTGCGAAACTTTACAAACTTCTCACACATGTCCTTATCAATAAATGGATACAATGCATATGAAGACGCTATTTTAATATTTTTTTTAATATAATCATTCGTGAGAAGTGTCTTAAAGGACATCCAATGCTCACCAACATATACAATCCATTTATTTTTCAGCTTATCATCGTCCTGAACAATAAATACTTCCTACATTTAGAGAAAAAAAAGTGTTGATATTGATATAAATCCAATAAAATAAATGGTCATATATACTTGTAAAACAAATCATAAAGTTTAAAATAGATTATGTAATACCAGTCCATAATTGATCTTTCAATTCATCAGATACTTTGTGCCAATTATCTATCAAAATGATGACTTTGCATCTACCATTTACCAACACGTAACTCCTAAAACAATTAACATGTTCAGCATAAGCCTTACCAGTTATTGGACAAAAATAAACCAGGAAGCGAACACCAATTTTGTGGGATTTTGACACCTTGGTCATCATCGTGGCACCTCTATTTTTTCTTTTACTTTTAGTATTAGTAGAGTTTGCATGAGAGGTGTTGGTCAAATTGCTCATCTCTGTGAAAACAACACTAACCAACAACAACAACATCATGGTACATATGGACTTTTGACATATCTCTGCTAAGGAACCTAATGCACATGAACTATACTATACTAATGGTACATATGCTCTTTTGACCATCAACAACGTCAACACTTCCTAAGAACATTTAACACAACATCAACACTTTCTAAGAACATTTAACTTGAAACAAAAACAACAACAAAACCAACAACGTCAACATTTTACTTGAAACCAAACCAATGGTCAATGACACTATCAAGAAAAACAACATATCTATCAGACTAACTCCTTTTTATCAACATAATCAGAATAACCTCTCTAAACATCATATATAAGCAATAAGAAATTTAAAAAAACAACCTAACATTTCAAAGAGGATAAAGTGAGTTACGTATACCAAAAGTGTGATGACAAAGCACTGTTGGACTTTAGTTGGAAGAGTTGATGTTGAAAGAGTTGTGTTGGAAGAGATAATGAAATTGGAGTTTAGGGTGTTTTGATGAAGATGAAAATTTCCTAGGGTCTTTTATAAGAGAATGAAGATGAAACAAGGAGTATTGATATGTAAATGAAAAGTTAAAGTCTAGTTTTGAAAGCATACATGCAAAAGAATCTTCATGTCGGGTATAAGGTACAACTGAGGGAATAAAATAATTTAAAATGAAAAATAGAAAAATTCCATATTATGGGAAATTCATGCAAATGATATTAGATCTCGGTTGGGGTAAATAACCGAGGAAAAACACTAACATTAAAACAAAACAAAAATTAATAGAAAAATGGTCATTTAAGTAAATAATTTAATAAAAACAATATTTTTGATTGTATCATGAATTTTTTTCATCCAACAAATATTAATTTCGTAGTTCAAAATAAATAAATAAATAAATAAATAAGGGAAAGGGTAAGACGTCAGCTGAAAATGTGTAACGTTTGCTCCCTAAGTCAATTGAAAAATAAACAAAAATACAGTAAATACAGTAAATAGGATTCTAAGCGATTTCTCTGATAGATCTACTCTCACGGTTAGAATGTAAACTTATGGAATATGTTGTATTTAAAAAAAACAATTAAACATGGCGCTACCAGAAAATATACCTCGTTTAATTGTTGAACGAGGTGAAATCTTTGTCAAAGAATGTATTATCTGTAGAAGTGATGATAGTTTATTGTAGGAAAATTAAAAACTACTCTTATTCGAATGTCGCCAAAGCTTTGCATATTACACAAATTAAACTAATTCAGGTTTATGGTAAAGTTTTGGATTGCGTCATCAATGGATATCCAGTAGGTGGTAAGGGTTATGAGTTGTTGGGAGTGGAGCCTAGAGGTTCAAAGTTCACAATCATAGATGTATTAGTTTCAGTGAGTCTCGTAAGGGGAAGAAGCATAAAGACCTAAGGATGAAGCTTTTAGAAACTATGGTGGATAAGACTCAATTTGAGGTGTAGGTTCCTACTAAGTATTCTAGTAGTAGTGAGAGAATGATTACATAGGCCTCTGATTAACATATGACTTGTGATAAGGTAAGACGAGAGATTGCTGTAGCGTGCAATTTTTGTCGGTGACGCGACCACCATACCGCAATGGTTGGAATTGGGTGCTACTTTCTGATTTCTTATTTATCCTATGAAGCTGGAAAGGAAATGGAAGATATCTAAAACTAACCTTGCACATAATTGTTTTCTTTAACAAATGCTAAGAGATCGGTGGTCGGGGTCAGGTTATACAAAGGGAAGTTATCAACACCCAGTGTATATATGGTTATCCATAGACCTTTTATTGCATGTTTCTATGTTAATTTTGAAATGCTTTCTTATGTTTATCTGTTGTAGCTTGGGGAAAGTTTCTCATTTGAGAGTGTTGAGCGAATGTTTTTGTTGTTTTCGGTTTTCCGTTGTTTTTGGGAAGGTACCGGACCTAAAGTTTTTTATTTGTGTGCTCGCTAAGATTTCCCAATCTTATGCCTACGTATTCCCGTAAAAAGATTTGGGAAATCAGAGCAATCATAGTTCCTCCTATTTCTATGGGAGGAAAAATGTTTGGTGTCTTGTTCAAACCCCAAGATTGAAGCTATCTGAGTATTTGTGTCTTGTTCAAAGCCTAAGATTGAAGCTAAAAGGTGACCGAGAGAGAATTTGTCATCTCTAGAGGGAGAACATATCACCTATTCATCACAAAAGTTTAGTAATTGGTTATAAGGGAAATTACTTTAACTGGGATATGTGAATACAAAAATGCCATAATTTCCTTTATAAGGGTGATGTCATGAAGGAAGAAAGCTTTAACTCAGTGTAAAGCAATGCCACTTTTCCCTTTATGAATCTTTCATGCTAAGAGAAGGACATTGGCATGGATGTAAATAATCCAGAGGCTTGCCACTTACAGCTGTTAGATGAAAGATGATTTTTAGCTAGGATAAAGGAATGACTCCATCTTGGGTTTTAAATCAACAAGTGTGCCACTTACAGCAATTATCTGGACAAAGGTTTTGATTGTTTGTTTTAATATGTGATGTATAGAGGAAATATCCTCCTACAGAGTGGACTTATGGTCTAATCTGAGGGGATGTTGATTTTTGTGTGCCTTGATCAAAGCCCAAGATTGAAGCTAAAAGAAACTGACTCTACTGAGGAGGGTTTTATCTGTCTTGTACAAAGCCAAAGATTGAGGCTGACTGACTCCACTGGGGGAAATTCTTATATGAAGCCTAAGATGAGGCTATATTTTGCTGAGGATTGATGGGAATCCGGGAGCAGATCCAAATGGTGTTGGGGAATCCAAAGGTTTTACTCTTTCTAGGAATCAGAGAAGAGTTGAGATGTCAGATGCCATGAGACTCTGATTCTCTTAGGGGATTTATTGATGATAAATTGACCCTGGCTGGGATTTCTAAGGTAAAAGTTTACACTTTGTTAGGGGGTCAAATGGGTTTAAAGATGAGTTTGAAAACCTATGAGGTTTCAAATCTGCTAGAGATTAGTATATTGATGAAATGATCAGGGTTTTTCCTGTGCTTTTAGGAAACTTGAGGGTTTTTGTGTGATCTAAGATGAGATGATACTTTCCAGGTCTATTTACATAAAAAGGTTGAATCTTAGCTGGAGAATGATCTTTGTATGATGCCCAAGAGGAGGCTGAGACTGTCTAAGTCTGCTTGTATGAAGCCCAAGAGGAGGTCGAGGGTTTAAGGGATGAAAATCAACCCTAGAATGGTTTGATGTTTTGGAAATCTGACTCTCCTAAGGATTGAACTAGTAGAGATGACTAATTTATGTCCTATGCCTTTAGGAGGCCTTTGGGTCCTTGTACTAAGCCTAAGAGGAGGCTGGGGAACTTCTAAGAAGCCTGTTGGTCCTTGTACTAAGCCCAAGAGGAGGCTGGGGATGCTTTTAGGAAGCCTGTGGGTCCAAGCCTAAGAAAGGTTCAAGAAAGGTTTCACCAGGAATTAATCCTTTCTTGGTTGAACAGTTCTAAGGTTTGAAGAAATTCAAAAGAGGTTTCACCGGGAATTAATCCTCTCTGGGGAAATGAATTTCTTGTACAAATTATTTCTAAGTTTGACAGTCTTGAGAAAAGTTTCACCGGGAATAATTCCTTTCTCTGTTCCATATTATATAAGCCCAAGAGGAGGCAATACTGTATAAGGAATTCCTATGGGGAACTAGTTTTGACTAAGTTGAAAGTAACCTTTGGTTTGACCTAAACATAGACCTAACTGCTGGGGAGACTCTAAGAAAGATATGCACAAGTATATACAGATAAGTAGTTTGACAAATATATAAATAGATATGCATTGAAGAGATATTGGGACTTACCTGCTGAGAAGAAGCCCAAGTATATTGTGATATGTAGTATTGACTACAACTGTATTCTTGATTAGGGTTTCAAGAAATTGAAGAAAGTTTTGAGAAAACTTTGATTTTGAATTTGAATTAAAAATAAGTTGTTTTAAAAAGATAAGAATGTTTGGGGCTTATAAAATGACTGAGGCCCAGATGACTTATTTGAAAACATTGATCGCACTGCAATACCGAAAGACGTTGTGGGACTTATACTATAGCAGAGGCCCAAAATTGTTTTTGTACAAAGAGGGGTTGGGTCTTACACTCTATTAGAGGCCCAAAAGTTTATTTTTATACAAGAGATGGGGCTTATAGATCAAGGAGATACCCAGATGAAAAACAGCGATCGCACTGTTATTTTTGAAAATCGTATCAGGACTTATACAATTATTGAGGCCCAAAATTTTGTATTTACAAAGGGGATGAGTCTTACACTCTATTAGAGGCCCAAAAGTGTTTTGAATGAAGTTAAAATCAAGAGAAAACCCTAATTTCTTTTAAAAAAATGTGATTTTTCAAAGAAAAATAAATAATAAATTATATAAAATATCAAATATATTCAAAAACAAGTTGTCAACTTTGAAAAATATTTTGAAAAATCATGTTTAATCACATGAAAACTTGGAATCCAATTGAATTTGAAAATTCAAGGTGGAAATCTCATTTTAAAAATGTTTGAAAACAAATAAATGAAATTGATTACAAAAATTCAAGGTATATTAAATAAATAATATAAATTTGATTTTTTCTGTAGAATAAAATATTTCAACATTTTTGTGAATTTTTAAAAAAAAAGAACCAATAAAAAATAAGAGAGAAATTAATTTTGAGATTAATTAAGAAAATAATGAAAAATTTGAAAAATAGCAAAAAAGGAGAGGGAACCAAAAATGGTCTGGATGGGTGTTAAACGCCCTCTAACCAAACAAACACACGCTTCTATCACTAGGGTGGTGATACATCGGTGTATCAAAACCACCCCATGAATACATAAGGGTAGCCTTATTTTCAAGTCAGGCCAAGGCAAAAATCAGGTTTTGGGGTATTTTGCAAGAATGCCATAACTTCTTCATTTCTCCATGAAAATGGATGAAATTTAGATGGATCCCACCTAGAATTTCACGAGGAATCCAATGGCGGTCTCAGAATTTTCTAAAGATGCCTACATTTTAAAACCCGATAGTGGTTTCAAAATAGGCCAAAATTTGCAAGTTCTATGCTACCACTATATACAAGCAATAATCGCATGGTAAATTGGTTCAAACACAACACATATGATATGTATGACATGTTCATGATCAATGGACATCAAAGCAATGCATATTTTAAAGAGTTCAAGTTGTTATGCACTTGCCTCTTGAAGTTCCTTGTGCTGTCTTGCAAAATACTTTTTCCAGAAGTAATCTAATGCGTTAGACACTCTTGATAGACCCCTTAGAAGCTTTTAGGATGATCAAAACCAGCTGGAAACCTCAGGAACAAGAACTGACTCTTTCTTGCAAAAGTGGCAAAAGTGACCAAAATGGTAACTCACTCAAATGGTGTTACAGTTGAGGGACACTTATTGGAACAACTTAAGGATGATATTTAGAGAGTATTTGAAGGGTTACTTGGTTTTGAAAGTGATTGGATCAAGACATGGCTTGAAAAATGCAGAAAAGTTAAAATTTGTAATTTTGGAGGTTGACTTTCTGATTTTGGTGTTGTACAATGAGGATGAAGGTTTGGACACCTCCAATAGATGATTTATGATGTGTTTGGTAGTTATTTGAGTAGTTTTGGCTCTGGTTTCAAGAATCCCCAAATTGCTCCATTGTGACTTGAAATTGAAGTAAGAGAGGGAGAGTGAGAAAACAAGGCTTTGATACTGTTTTGGTGTGGTTTGAAACATCAGAAATGACCTCTATTTATAGTAGAGGAAGTTTATTTTTGGAGGAATAGTGAATGGCAATTGGTTCACTCTATTATCCAATGGATATGCCCATGTATCACTTTCTTATATGCCAAGGTACCAAGTCTCCTCTTAGCCATTGACTTGAGCTGGTCTTGGAAGCTTTAGGTATTCTGAATTTTGAGTCAATCTTGACTCAATTGGACTGATATGGCTTGGATCATGACAGCTATATGTTCCACATCAATGCCAAATGACAAAACTTGATTTTTGGATTTGTAAACTTGAATGATCACATGCCAAAGGATAGAATCCTTGCCTTAGGGTCCAAGTTTGCAGGTTCTTCATGATTGACTGAGATTCTTGTTGAATTGGGATGAGGATCAGTCTTGCATAGTCACCAAATTTGGACTCAAGAATCGTGTGCCACAAGTAATGCACAAAATCTGTCTTGGAAATCAGTTTGAGTAAGGCATGTTTCAATGCTTGTAACTTCTTGCTCAAGTTGAATTAATGGGAGTTCTTGTACTCTTTGGAAAGCTTGTATATCCTACTTTAACTTGGATGTCCAACTTTGGTCTTGAATTATCATGGATCATTGTGAAAAATGGTCTCAAAGTTGATGAAAATCCAAAACAGATTCTGTCCAAAATTTCACTAAGTGTTGAAAAATGGTCATTTTCACATTTTTGTGATTTTGATCAATCCATAACTCAAAATCCATGAGAATTTGGAATCTGATGTAGTTGACAATCTTGAAGTATGTAATGAGAGCTTTCATTTGAGTTTTGGATGGAAGAAAAAGGTTGCTTGGATCACAAGTTATGATCTTGCAAAGTTGGGTATAAATAACTTTTCTCCCATAACTTTGTGAAATTTCAAGTTTCTTATGGTTGCCCCTTTTGCAAGTAACCCTATTTTTCTTGATTTTTCTTGATGGATGATGATACAAACCATAAGTTAACATTGTTTTTGACTTAGGGAAGCCTTGTTTGTCAAGAAATTCAAAAAGTCAAACTTGGTTTTTTGGCATAGTTGACTTTTTTATCAGATGAATTTCAAACTTTGTGATCCTCTATGAAATCTAGTCCTTAACCTAATTCAAACCTAATGGATGGATTCCATTAGTGTTATAGAGTGTCTTGAATCATGTCCCAAGGTTTGGGATCATGTCTTGGTCAAAAGTCAAAGGTACAGTTGACTTTTCATCAAAAAACCCTAATTGATCCAAATGAATTTGAATCCTTGTATTGCTTATGACCAAGTTCTTTGGGTCAATCAAATCTTGTAAATGGATCAATATGATGTATTAGAGGTCTTTAAAACACTTCTTGAGGTTTTGGCTCATGCATTACTCCAAAAGTCAACTTCGGGGTGAATTAGGTCAAGAAACCCTAATTCTTGATTTTTGATGAATGCATCCCCTGAGGCTATTTTGACTCTATGATTGGGTCCATGAGGTCCCTTTGAGCTTCATGGATCATGTTTTGAAGTAATGACTCATGCCCAGATGAAGATTTCTTTCTGGAGGCCTTGGTCGACCAAAACCTTAATTTGGTGACGCTGATGATCTTGAGGCTTTATCAGCTTGAAATGTTGCACTCTTGTGCTTGATTATTGATGTGGGAGACCCCTTTATCCTTCATGGATGTTTGAGAGATTTGAAAAGTTGAGGATCATGTCCATTCTTAATTGATCCTTTGTCTGAGTATTCTGAGAGGGCTAAAAACCCTAATTCTTGATTGTAGTGAATGCTCAACAATCTTTGAGAGGATTGATGAGGCATGAAGGTACATCCATATTGTGGTGATGATTTGCACAATGATGGGAAATCTTGTGGTAAAAATTTAGGGTATGATAATTGCATCATCTCAATGGGACAATTATGCAGTCCTTAGGTGTTATGCTTTGAATGTTGTTAAAAAGTTGCAAAACTTTGAAACAGTGACCTTCAGGGAGGGATTGGAAAACAAGGAGAGTTAAAGATGGTTGAATAACCATGCTTTAAATCTTGTTAGATTACCTAATTAGAAAAAATTGATTAGAAACAAGTGGATGCAAGTGGCCAGATCAAGGTTCAAGTGTGCCTTGAACTTGATCAAGGCTATTGAATTGTGATTCAATATGGTAGAGAGCAACAAGGTGGTTGGTGAGTAAATTGGCATCACTATGAAACCTTAAGTGATGAATAAAAAGAAAATATATTTCAAGATTTAAAAAAACATAAAAAGCAGCTAGGAGGTCGACAATATGTGTCATAGCGACTAGTAAACGGTCCGACAGAGGTGACCGACAATGGCGGTCTGACAACAATTCTCCAGCAAGTCGTGGACTACGACTTGGGTTCGTCTACAGTGGTTCGGGTTTTCGATCATCTTGTTTGGTTTTCTCATTTTATGTGATTTAGGCTTCTTCGTTTCAGACTGTGGATTCGTTCATTAATGGATTGTGTTTTTGAGTTGTTATGGATCCGTTGGATTTCAACAGTTATAAATATGTAATTGTGCAATTTTTGTTATCACTAACCTCAGAACATTACAGGTGAAGACATAGAAAAGAGGAGTAGGTGACAATCCTAGTAAGGAAAAGCTTAGAGAGGTAAGGGTTGAGGGAAACTTTTGGGGTATCTAAGTGGATTGGGAAATAGTTCTAAACATTTTGGGCTTATGTGATTCATATATAGTGATATGGAGAGATTATGAAACAATATAAACACTTCATATATAGTGAGTTGGAGAGTTTGGAAAACACTTCTAAATACTTTAGATTTGTGTGATTCATATATAATAAGTTAGATAGATTGAGATATATTTATATAAAAAATTGAGTTTGTTCTTAAGAGTTTGAATAACTATTTTCTTAAAATTTATTGGTAATCTTTAGTAATAATTTTTACAAGTATAATAAATCAAAGAGCTTTCTCTTTCTCATAGTAAATTGTTAGATAGAACTATATAAAAAATGGCATTTCTTAATACACCACCCAAGTTTCTTAGGAACCACGTGAAATTTCATTTTTGCCCCCTAATTCCGGATGTGCACATCCGGACACACCTATTTTTTTAAAAAACGTTGATGTGTTCCGGATATGCACATCCGGAAAAAAAAAGAACTTTAATTTTTTTTTTAAAATCGGTCTTATTGGTTGGTCGCATATGTTAATATATCGTCGCAACTTAATATACATTCGACAACATCCATATATAAAATAAAATGATATATATACATAATAAACCTCTGTCAAAATACAGTACATACATGTAATAAAAATAGAATACATAAAAAAAAACTATTGCGTATGGCGAAGGATCTCTCCTGGCTCCCCTGCACCTCTGCCCCGACGTCCTGGCTCGATGTCTGCGGTACTGAAGCGCCCCCCGAGCAATCTCAATAATCCTATCCACGGCACGTCTGCCACCAGAGCCCTCAGGGAGGTGACCGTCCGCAATGGCTGCCCGCGCTATCTGCTCTATCTCACGACAGCGAGGTAGGACATCCTGAGTATGGTCCAGCTGAGACTACCGCTCCTATAATATCTCCTAATGAGTAGGTCTGGGCGGCGATCCCTCAGCAGTGGGCACCATGCATGGGTGTGAGACGGTGTAGAACCACATGATGTACCCGGCAGCAACGCTCCAATCTCTCGGCGCTCTGGTCGCCCGAGCCTCTTCCGGTACCAAGTGGGACTAGAAGTCAGCATATATCTCATCTATCTGCACACGGGTCAAGCCTAGAAGAGTAGACTCATGAGGCATCCTCGAGATCGTCTGCGTGTAGCCGAACTGGCGCAAGACGCGCTCCGGCAGGTATCGAGCAATAATGGTCAAACTGCATGCCAACCATCCTGAGAACAACGAAACCTCATCGAACGGGCGCGTCACACAGTGATCGGCATAGGGGTGATAAAAAACGTCATCAACAGTCATCCGATCAAGATACACTCTGTAGGGGTCGGGCGCCTGGTTCCCTCTGAGCAGGAGAAATGCAGCAGCACGTGGCATATCCTCAGTGTACCCGTCGACACTCCCCCAATCAGTAATCTTGGGAAAGTGCTGTAATATCCATGCCTGAAAAGGAAAACATAACATCGGTGTCAAACATTATAATGAATATAGAAAGAAAAGAAATGAAAAAATGACTTAGAATATTAGATTGTTACCACGTATAGCGTACGGCTGCCTGCCACAGTCTTGGCTGCCCAGAGGCAACCATTTGAGAGCCTAGCATAGGTGTATGCCTGCGTAGCCGCCCTCAGTTGTACCCATGGATCTCTGTGGGATCCAAAAGGTACCTGAGGTAAACGACATCAAGATAACAGGCGCTGGTGTCCACAAACAGCTGCGTGCCGAGCAAAAACAGGTAGTAGCATCGCAGGGCGCGCTGCCTGTGGATCTCCACCTCATCTGGATCACCTGCTGCCCGTCCTGCCTCGGCAAGCTCCTCACCAAATCTGCGTGTCAGAAAGGAGAACCGGACGTGTGCGCCTCTCAACAGGGTCACCTCTGCAAATAACTCCGAAACTCTAAAATTCGAAAACTTACCGATTAAATTGAGATACGGAGGATTTGGAGTGTCTTGATCGTTGTAGAAGTTGCTCTGCGCCGAACTCGAATGAAAAAAGCCGAAATTTGTGTGATTGAGAATTTGAGAGTTTGAGAGAGTTTGGTGTTTGGAAAATGAAAATGTGAAGAATGAGGAGGAGGAAGAAGGTATGACGCGAATTAATAAGAAATTGTTCTGGATCTGCAGATCCGGAATATTTTCGGATATGCATATCCGGAACAAATCAACGTTTTTTTAAAAATTGGTGCGTCCGGATATGCACATCGAGAATCAGGGGGCAAAAATGAAATTTCACGTGGTACCTAAGAAACTTGGGTAGTGTATTAAGAAATACCGATAAAAAAACTTATTAGACTTCTTGTCTTTATTTTCTCTTCATTTACTAAGTTAAATTACTATTTTATTGCATGAAGCGTTATTTTTTATTAAAGTCATTTGTTTTGTTTATCTTTTTATTTCCTCACGCTTAATATCTCTTACTCCTTTATGTTGTAGTTTTGAAAACATTTTTTTTCTATCAATCCTCCAAAACTTTAGCTAGACATGTCAAATATTCCGGAAGACAAATCAAAGTACACGGCTATATATTCCGGAAGAATATGAAAACACACAAAATCAAATACTACACGCTAAATAAAAATCAAAGCAAAAAAATAAATAAATAAATAAAAAGCATGGTAACGGTTCAAATGTATAATTGGACTTGAGACTAATTACGAAAAAAATATAGTAGCATCGAGTGACCTTTTATCTTTCTCCAAGTCTATAAATTCATACACCAGCCTCTAATGAAACACACACAAAACAAACATGACATAGCTAGAAAATGGAGAACACACAGAGAAGTTTAACCTTGTTGGTACTTTGTTTCCTGATCATGGGAACAACAATGTTAGTGAGTGGTCAAAGTGCAAACAACGTAAGAGCAACATACAATAACTACAACCCTCAGAACATAAACTGGGATTACAACAGAGCCAGTGTTTACTGTGCTACCTGGGATGCTAACCAGCCTTTGTCATGGCGTAGCCAATACGGTTGGACCGCCTTTTGTGGACCCGCCGGGCCTACAGGCAGAGATTCTTGCGGCAGATGCTTGAGGGTATGACCACTTCTCTAATGTTGTAGCTTTTATTTCAATTAGTTTATTTGTGAACATGTGCATGGACTTCAATTAATAATATTGTGGTGATGATGATGCAGGTGACAAATACTGCAACTGGAGCTCAGGTAACAGTGAGAATAGTGGATCAGTGCTCTAATGGTGGACTGGATTTGGATGTGAATGTCTTCAATCAAATTGATACCAATGGAGCTGGTCGCCAGGCGGGTCACCTTACAGTTAACTATTGCACTACAACAAAAGTAAGTTATAACATCGGACCTTAGACAGCGCTTTAATACAAAAGCGCTGCTATAAGTTAAAAACAAGGAAACTATTCATTAAAAAAAATAAAAGCGCAAAAAAATATAAGACTTTAGACAGCGCTTTGGTCAAAAGCGCTTTATAAGGTCTTATAAATTTAAAAAAAAAATTAATGGAAAATATTAGACAGCGCTTTAGTTAAAAGCGCTTTCTAAGGTCTTATAAATTTAAAAAAATATAAGACCTTAGACAGCGCTTCGGTCAAAAGCGCTTTCTAAAGTTTTATTAATTTTAATAAAAAAATTAAAGGAAAATATTAGACAGCGCTTTCCTTAAAAGCGCTGTCTAAGGTCTTAAAAATAAAAAAAATCAAAAATCAAAAGCGCTGTCTAAGGCCAACCTTAGAAAGCGCTTTTAAAAGCGCTGTCTAAGGTCCACCTTAGAAAGCGCTTTTTTTAAAAGCGCTATCTAAGGTCTAATTAAATTAAAATATATGAATAATCAGTATTCATTTTCATATTTCCGCTCTTTCTTCTCCCCTGCATGCGAACAGAGCTCAAACCCCTTCACCGAAAAACCTTCACCGTCAACCGTCCTTAACCGTCCGTCAACCGTAAACCTTCACCGAAAACCCTTGCCGTCCGTCCGTTTCTGCTCATTGCCGTCGTTGTTCGTTTCTGCTCTTTCTGCTCTTTGATACATTTCGTTCTTGCATTGCCGTTGTTACCGTCGTTAAAGGTACGTCGTTGTTGTGTTTTGTTAAGTTTTGTTAATGAAGTTAATGAAAATGAGTTTTGTTAATGAAGTTTAGTTCATTTCGTTCTTTCTGCTCTTTGATGAGTTTTGTTAATGAAGTTATGTTGGACTGTTTTATTAATGAAGTTTTGTAGGGAATGAGTATGTTTGAAGTTTTGTTAATGAAGTTTTGTAGTGAATGAGTATATTTGATGAGTTTGTTAATGAGTTTTGTTAATGAAGTTTTTTTAATGAAGTTTTGTAGTGAATGTGTATGTTTGATGAGTATGTTTGATGAGTTTTGTTAATGAAGTTATTGTTTAGGTCGAAATTAGTTGGACTGTTGTTGGAATTTGAATTGTTAACATGCTAGTTTAGGTTAGTTTTTGTGAGCTAACTCCAAGTATTTTTGTTTGGTAAGATTCAAGGTGTTTTGATGAGAAATAACTAAGAGTAGCCATGCCACATAGAAAGTGAGCCATTATAGCTAAAGAACCAATGTTGGTGGCACCACTCCTAGTTTTATGGACTACACTCATATTTGTTTTTACTCCAATGTAGAATAGGAACAACGTGTAACCAAATATTGAAACTAGTCCTACAACTTTAAGGTCTATTTTAAAACATATTTTATATTAAGACTTATAAATAGTTTAGTTTAGTTTTATTTTTTCCACCTCTTAAATCTTCTAAAAAAATTTTATTTTAAAACATATCCAACTCTTTAGCCATTATAGCTAAAGAGGTAAAATTTGTTATATACTTGATTTCTTTATTATATTTGTTATATATTATGTCATATTTGTTATATTTGATATCCTTGATTTCTTTATTATATTTGTTATATATTATATTTGATATCCTTGATTTATTTATTACAGGTTAGATGGCTACTAACAATGGTCACCCACATGATGATGATCACCCACATGTTGATGATCACCTACATGATGATGATCCCGATATTCAGGTTGGAAGTAACATATCTATGGAAGAAGAGATTAGAAGAGGAATAACCATTATGAAGAAAGTGATCCGTGCTAGAGATCAAGGCATCACTTATAATGTGCATTGGAGCGCTTCGAATACACTTATTGAGCCAAACGGTCATACTTTGACAAGTTTCATTGGTGCACTTGTAAGGAATGCGGTTCCTATTACTTGTGATGATTGGAGAACCAAAGAGTTGAAGGAAACCAAAGAAAAAATTTGGAATGAGATAAAGGTACCATAATTATGTCTTTAATTATGCCAACTAATTATGTCCTTCAAATTATTTGTACTAACCAATGTGTATGCTTTTTTTAGAGGTGCTTCAACGTCGAGGAAGAAAGAAAAGCTTTTTTGATGAGATTGGCAGGGAAGCTCCTAAGAGGGTTTAGGACATATTTAAACCGCACCTATCTTAGGGATGCTGACGATAACTTTGTTGATGGAGAGTATCCATCTAAATATGCAAGTTTGATTTCACCACAAGAATGGGTAACGTTTAAATCCAAACGACAAACCCCAGAATTTACACGATTAAGTGCAATTAATCGGGAAAGAGCATCAGCTCCCAAGTATAAATACAGGAAAGGACGTGTTGGATATGGACGTTTGGAGCAATCTTTGGTAAGTATCAATATATTGCAATGATGTAATAATTGTTCATCATGAGTTATATTTGATCATATTATTTGACTTTATATGTAGTTACAACAGGCGAATAGCTCTGAAACATCTCTTCCTGCACATGTCTTGTGGAAGGAAGCCCGTGTGGGCAAGTCTGGAGTTGTTGCAGAAGAGGTTCTACAAGTATTTGAGAAATGTGTAAGTATAACAATATTTCTTTAATTAAATCAAAACTTTATTAACAAATATTTGACAAATATTCGATATTCATCTGATTTTCAGGAGGCGTTATCTCAGTCTGTACCTCCAGATGATACCAGGAGCATACTTAGTCGGGCATTAGATGTCCTTGAGTATTCTGGTCGGGTGAGGGGTAAGGCATTTGGGATCACCCCGACCTCCTTGAATATTAAAAAGGGAAAGGCTGCTAGTAATTCAGAACTTTAAGCTAAATTGGAAGCACTAGAAGCTGAGGTTCGGGAATTACGAAAGGAAAAAGAAAGGGATAACGCTTCAGCTTTTAGAGATGGATCGGAGAAAGATAGTATCAACTGCAGCTTTCATCCGATTATTCCAGAGGTAATTATATATATATTTATGAAATTAAATTAGTAGCTTAAATTATTTAAATGACATATATACACATTAACAATGGCATGTTTATTTTTGGTTTTAGGGCGTTTCCCAATGTCAGCTCTTCTTATCTTCACCAACTTATCAGATGGTTGCCAAGGGAAAAGTGTATAACAATGGGGTACTATTACTTCACAATAAATCCCTCCCTACTGGAAGTTTGAAAGTATCAGTTGATATTGCTATAGAGGAGGAAGCACCATTACCCTATCCTGACGAGGATTCGGATGTAACATTGGTGCGAGATGCTATAGGGTCGTATGTTGCATGGTCGTCAAACCTCATACTCGTAGGATATGAGGTATGCTTAAAACCGTTATAAACCTTTGTTAACCTTAATGTGTAGATTCAAAGATTTTACGAGCATTTTATTTTCATTTTTTACATGGTAATGTTATTTAGACTCCAACAAGATCCAAAACAAAGGATAAGCGGATTCCGGAGCATACCGAGTCCGTTGTCTCAAAAAAAGAGGTACATCACAATTATATGATATTTATGCATAGAAAATGATAAATTGGATATCTTATACTTCATCTAACAAATTATATGATATATAGCTGCCTGGTAAAGTGATTAGCAACGTTTCAACGCAAAAAAATGTTGGTGCTAAGAATACCAGGGTTAGAAAACAACCTGTCTCCAAGTTTAGGTCGTGCCTCCAGACGTTTCTACAATTTACAGATATTCTGACTAGAGGTACTCGTCTTATACATATGGAGAAAGGTATCTATGGCTTTGAATATGAGCAGAATATTGGTAATGAAGACTTCGATGAAGTTTTCAATCATGGAGAATTGGGTGTCACTGTTGTCAATACATACGTCAGGTATATATCCGATCTACTTTGGTATATTAATTGAACAACTTATTTACTTTATGTTTCAAATGAATAGTCTAATGTTAATGATGTTTTTATTTAAGGTTTCTGTATGACAAAGTTATGCGCCCACAAGGATTGCAGCAAAGATTTGCATTCCTATGCCCGGCGTCTGTCAACTTAACCTTAATATTAACTAAAACAGATGAGGTCCTGGCGTATGTACGCGACATCTTTATGAACAACCAAGAAACAGAAAAGTTGTTTTTTTTACCGTTTAATACTGGGTTAGATTTTCATTCTAAATTCATCTATTATAGTTTTTTTGTATTTTGACGTCGTGTAGAAAGTTTCCATCTAACACTTGTTTAATCTTACAGTGGCCATTGGTTGTTGGTCGCAATCAATCCTAGCAGAGCAATGGTGTATTATCTAGATTCGTTAGGAAATGATTGGACAACATACCCGGATATGAAGAACTGTATTGACACGTAAGTGAGATTGTTCTAAATATGAATGTGTATATTTATTTGTTTATTTATTTATTTATGTGAATTGTTCTAAATATTCATTTATATTTTATTAGCGCAATACAAGCTTTCCTAGCACTACAAGATGGCCCACTACCATTGCGGAGAGTCAACCCCATAATTACATGGAATTATGTGAAGGTATATTAATTATCACATGTTTTATTATATTAGTGATGCTACTTGATAAAACTTAGGATTTATCCATATTTTCTTTTCATTTGTAGTGTCCTCGGCAACGCAATCAAATAGATTGCGGCTATTTCATGTTGAGATTTATGAGAGACACTCTTTTGTTGGATCGAATAGAGATTCCATCCGATGTATGTATTTCTAACTTATGAGTTATTTTAATATTAACACATATCTCTCATGTCTAATGAAATAGTTAAAACTAAATCAAACTATGTTATATTATTATGTAGTACTTTGAAGAAGTCAAGTGTGCTAATTACTCAAAGACTCAATTGGATGAAATCAAAGAGGAGTGGTGTCAATACATTATGGAGCTCGGAATTTTACAATGTATAATATTGTACTCTTACTTTAATTGATGAGAATTTAAATATGTGTAACTTTGTTTATGTATTCTTTTAATTGAATTACAATCTTTGTGTTTTCAGGACCTATAATGTAGATTTGAAGCAATGCTTTGGTTGGATGCAAAAGTATTAGTATAAGTAATATGTGCATTTGTAGAAAAAATGTAATGATTTGTCATTATAAATAGGTGTATATGATTTGTAATTATAAATAGGTGTATATATAAATTGCCAATGGTTTGAATTGCCAATTTCTGAAAAAAATTGCTGGTTGAAAAACAGGTAAAATTCTGGTTGAAAAAACCTGGTAAAAATTGTGGTTTAAAAAAATTTATATAAAATTTTTCGTATACCTTAGACAGCGCTTTTGGAGAAAGCGCTGTCTAAGGTAGGGCTTAGAAAGCGCTTTTGACAAAAGCGCTGTCTAAGGTATACCTAGAAAAGTTCAAAAAGGTTGACCTTAGACAACGCTTTTAGTGAAAGCGCTGTCTAAGGTATACCAAAAAAATGTCAAAAAAGGTAGGGCTTAGACAGCGCTTTTGGTGAAAGCGCTGTCTAAGGTATACCAAAAAAATGTCAAAAAATGTGAGGCTTAGAAAGCGCTTTTTCCAAAAGCGCTGTCTAAGGTATACCTTATAATGTCAAAAAGCGCTGTCTAAAGGTACCATAGACAGCGCTTTTCATTAAATATACCCCCCTTTAGACAGCGCTTTGGGTATTACCCAAAGCGCTGTCTAAACCTATAGCAGCGCAGGTTTATACAGCGCTTAAAAGCGCTGTCTAAGGGCAAAAAAAGCGCTGTCTAAGGTCTTTTTTGTGGTAGTGTGTCTTTGTTAATTGCTAAGGTCAATATGAGTCACTCTTTGTAATAATAAGAAGTTCTAGCACTGCTTCCTAATAAAACCATAAATAGAACAAACGGTGCTATACATGCATGCTTGTATACTTAATTGGATGAAAAATAAATGATAATTTTATACTTGTTCCTCTCTCGCCGTTTACTTTATATATAACTTGATATTTTGATTTCATTTTCATTCTCACACATATATAACAGGGATCTCACAAAGAAGTTAATTCCTAGTTAGGCATATTATTAAACTATGAACAATTAATTAACTTCTTTAATTTTTAATTCTAAGCCTATACCATCCATCATTAGAGCTCCATGCAATATAACTTCAAATTATTAAGTTATTTGATACGTTGAAGGATGTCTTAAAATCTTTAGTGATTAAGAGAAAGAAATTATAGTTAATTATTGCATAATCCAAAAGCCCTAAATTTTAAAAAGTCGTTAGAAAGGGTCGTTATTCGGGAAAGAGTTTTTTTGCAGGAATCGGGCAAAAATAAAAAATTGTGGTGATGGAGCCGCAGCAACAGTGGCCGGTGGGGCGCCTACAATCAGAAACAGCGGAGGGCCGCAGAGCATAGGCAGTGGCTGCCAGGGTGCAGAGGTGCCAGCGTCCGGATTGCGGCAGCAGGGGAGCAACGGGGGCGCTACGGTGTCTGAACGGTGGTGGCGGCGTGGCAATTCCTGAAGGTGATTGTGGTTGTCCGTACGACGGTGACGCCGGTCTGCGACGGTCTGTACGTTGTTCGGATTCTATGGTCATCCAGTAAATTTTCTCCATTCACGTGTTTTGGGACTTTTCGATTCGGTTCATGAATCCTTTTGCTAATGAGTTGTGTTTTGGACTTTGTTATAGAACTATTGGGTTTTATCAATTATAAATATATATAACTTTTGTTATTGTAAGTGTGATTATTTTAAAACTTTACAACAAAAGGGAGAAATGATGTTTTAGGATTTAGGGAAACCTTTTAGAGTTATCTAGAAGGATCAGACAGTACTTCTTAACACCTTTGTGTAATTACTATATTGAGAGTTGGAGAGATTGGAAAATACTTGGGTCAAAAATAGGATTTGTTTTTGGGAACTTTGAAGGCTAGTTTCTTATAAATCTTTTGCAATCTTTTATATATAACAACTTTTGAAGTATAGTGAATTTGAGAGCTTCTCTCTCCCCAAGACATAGATCATTTAATCGAACTGGTTAAATAAACCTTTTGTGTTTCTCACCATATTTTATCTTCTTCTGCCAAGTTAATTTACTGTCTTATTGGTTACTATTGCTAAAGGCCATTTATTTTGGCTGTCATTGTTCTTTGTCCCCCCACACATCAAATTCCTTGATGTACATTGAACCTTATATTTTCACAACAAGTGGCGTCCACCATCGAGAAAAGGGGTACTGCTTAAAAACGCGTAAGCAACAACGTCATGGTCACCAAGGTTCTTCCCTACACTGTGGTGACAAATCTAAACTAAGGTGTTATCATATTATTTTTGTTTTTTGATTAAAAATTATTTGTATATAACAACGGTTGAGGAGCCAACTGTGGTGATACCATCAAACTTTCATGGGTTCGAACCTCAGTGCCCTCATATATATTATTCCTTTAATGTTAAGGTGCGCCTTTTCTTTTTTATTTATTTTTAAATAAAAAACTTAAAGGGTTATGACTACGGTTGGTGAGTTCCACCGTTGTGATACATTTTGTTTTTTTATTTAAAAACTTTAATTATAAATTAAACTCTGGCGCTTCTTTATGAAATTTCACTATGAAAGTAATATATCATAACTGTTGTTGGTATTGGCCGTGGTGGTAGCTTTATAATATTATACACTCCTAGTTAGCTTGTCTCTTCAGTATCCTTTTTTCTATTGAAAATAGAAACTAGACGAATTTTAACCCTAAACCCTAGCATTCAATACTGTGAAACAATACACGATTTCAACCAAAACACCATCGTTCACCCTAGCTTGTCTTTTCAGTATCCATTCTTCACTGTGTATTTGTCATTTTCGTCATCATCGTCATGGAGGTTGACAAGACCATCACGATCGTGACGTCAAAAAGGAAGATTATTCCAACCAAGTTGTCACCGTCGAGAAGGAAGACAACAACAACATTATCGTTGCCATAAGGAAGGAAGACAACACCAACACCAACATCATTTACTTAGTCATCACGTTTAGGGTATGTAAAATATTTTCCCTATGCATCTACAGTTAACTTCATTTGTCATTGTTGTGGTTGTTGTTGTTTATGTTGTGGTTGTTGTTTATGTTCTTGTTGTTCATGTTGTTGTTGTTGTTGTTGTTGTTGTTTTTTAACATAGATGTCGACATTGTCGAGTTCTACATCAGATACTAGCGAAGAAACAAACAAATGAGAATTGTGCGAATGAAACTCAAACAAATGATACTCAATCGAAAAGATCACAAAGAGGTGTCACAATAATGCCCCAATTCACATCAGTCCGCAACTCATCAGGTGAAAAAATTTCGATCGAGTTTGATTTGTTCTATAGAGTAGTGGATTGTGAACATTACTCTTATTTTAAGAGTTATGTTGCGTTCCTTGCACATAGCAAAGTCAGTATACTGATAGATGATTGGAAACAAGTGAATGATAAAGTCAAAGAAAGCATATGGACAGATGTTAAGGTATTACATACTATAATTTTCATATATTTGATATCACTACCTATAATTTCTAATACATACTTATATATTAATTTAAATGTAGTTGAATTTTGAGTTTACCGATGACTCAAAGTTGAAAAAAGTGGATATCTTATGTCGGTACTCGTTGGAGGGGATTTAAGTCACAGCTCACGGCTGACTACATTAGGAAGCCTAAGAGTAGTCTTGCTCGTCCATGGATTCGATATAGTTTTATATCGAAGAAGCAATGGAACAAGTTTGTGAATATACGTCGTTCTGAGGAATTCAAGGTTAGTACTAGTCTTATATAATCGATAATGTTATGCTAATGAGTTACCGATACTAATCATGTATATTTTTCACTATGTTAATAACAGGTTAAAAGCGAAGTAGGAATACAAAACAAGGCAAAGAACATGTACCCCCATAGATTGTCTTGTGGGGGTTACAGGAAACTTGAGAAAAGAATCATGCTTGAGAAACAACCAGAAACAAGAGATGATCGCATCCCATCTCCACCGTCAAGACATGAGAAATATAAGAGGGCTCGATTAAGACTAAATGGAGAGTACACCTCTGAGGCGTCAAAAGTAGTTTCTTAGAAAATTGTAAGTATGATTTGTTTTGCTTATGTTATTTGTTATTTAAATGTGTTAGTAACAATATATGTAAGTTGCTCATGTTGTGTGGGATAAGTTAGCTGAGGCGGCCCGTGAAGGCACATTTGTTCCAGAAGCATAACATGACATATTAGTAGAAGCTATCAGAACAAATGAGCCTGGTGGGCATGTTCGTGGTGTTGGAGAAGGTGTCGGCTTGAGGTCATTCTTTGGGTCTCAAAGAAAAAGTACCGAAAGCCTGAAATTTAATGCACAAAGACAAAAGATTGAGAATGTTGAGAAGCAATTAGAAAAACAAAAGAGGATGTTAGAAGAGGACAGGGAAAAAAGGGAGAAAGATATAGAAAGGTTTCAAGAGTTATATAAGGTATGTGCTTTTATTTTATGTTCTAATTGAATATTATGATGTAGATATTAAGTGAAAACCTCGAACAACCACTACGCTAAACAAGGGAAAAGAGGGCACTCTTTTTGGCCTATGACAGCGCTTAAAAGCGTTGTCTAAGGCTGCGCTGTCGTAGGTAAAGACAGCGCTTTTTTATTTATAAAAAAGCGCTCTCTAAAAGGGGTACTTTAGACAGCGCTTTCAAAAGCGCTGTCTAATGTATACGTTTAAAATTTTAAAGAATTTTTTATATACTTTAGAGAGCGCTTTTTTATTCAAAAGCGCTCTATAAAGGGGGGCTTTAGACAGCGCTTATGAAAGCGCTATCTAACGTATACGTATAATGATTTTTTTTATATAACTTTAGAGAGGGCTTTTTCCTTAAATTCGCTCTCTAAAGAGAGACTTTAGACAGCGCTTTTCGAAGCGCTGTCTAATGTATACCTTTAGACAACGTTTTTTTCTCAAAAGCGTTGTCTTTTGTCTACGTATAATTTTGAATATTTTTTTAAAAAATCCCATTTTAACCATTTTTTTTATGCAGCAACCTGTATAATTCACATTTCCATAAACCTGTATAATTCACATTTCAATAAACCAGTATGGATACGCATTTCCATTAACAAATTCTATTTCAAAACTAGAATTTACATTAATGCAGAATTTACATTTCAATAAACTAGAATTTACATTCACAAAACTATACATTCAAGAACGAATTCTTCTTGCAATAAAGAATTCGCACAATTCCTCCTTAGTATCTTGCAATTGTTTCCTCGTGTAATAAGGACACGCCATATCATCGAAATACTACATAACAAAACAAAATACACATTATTTAGTTAAAAATAATAAATTATATGACATATCCGATAAATATTAAAATAAATCCTAAGTTATAAAACCATGCATACCGTAATAGGAATCTCCAATTGTCCCATTTGAAGGATTTCTCTCATGAACCTCAAAACGAAGTACCCGCAGTCTATGTCATTACGCTGATGAGGGCACTAAACATAGACAAACAAATAAGAAATAATATATAGATGTTTTGTGTTATCAAGTAGCATACTAATAAGCAATATTGTGAAAATTAATATACCTCCACTTTGACCCATGTAATATTGGTTGATCTAGCCCGTGCTACTCGAGTCTCTCTTTGTGCACGGTATAGTAGTATAGCTCTATAAAAGAAAAACGTAAACTTAGAACAATGTCACAGAAATAATTAAATATACAAATACACACGAATATTTCGAACAATCTCACTTACGTGTCAACCACATCCTTCATATTTTGATATGTGAACCAATCAGTATCCAATGAATTAAGATAATAGACCACTTCTGTTATAGGATTAATGGCAAGCAACAAGCAGTGTCCACTGTAAAATATAACAAAAGTTTAGATGGATAATTTCTACGCAAAAGATACAAATTAAAGATTAGAATGAAATTAGAATGAAAATCTTACCCGTTTCTAGTATTATACGGTAAAAGAAACAGACTTTCTATGTTGTTGGCCATAAATCGCTCAAGTAAGTGGTCTCTTACTTCAATTGCATTCATACCAATTCTCGGTGCATTAACAAGGCTGCAAGAGATGAAACAGAATATGTTTGACAATTCCGTCCCCCGCATGAATTTTTCATACAGGCACCTTAAATAAAAACATAATAAACATTAGACTATTTTCATTGAAATGTGTAAATAAATTATTCAAGTAAATAAATAATAGATTGATTGGAGTACCAGATGTATGAATGCATAACACCGATGCCTAATTCAGTATGCTTGAATATCTGCTCCATGTCCTCTTTTCTGATTATCTCGGAATGCGGAAATCCAAAAACACCTTCGACCATTTATATTTGACGAATAGCACCATCCATCAAATCTGACATTGTCATAAGTGTTTCTAGACACGACTGAAAGCGAGTTCTTTTTTCCTGCACGGTCCTTGTAGGAGCTTTTTTCATGTCGGTCTGTTGTGAAGCATGAGCAGGAACCTAACAATCATATAAGTTAGGTAAAGTAGAAAATCATGAAACTTTTGAATTCGGATAATAGAATAACACTTAAAAGCTACCTCTCTGTGTGATTCAACAGACTCGTTTTGCCGCAAAACCCCTTTATTCTTCTTAGCTGCGGGTTTTGTAGGAGTCTAACATTACCATGTAAAAAAAATGTAAGTAATGGTTCAGAATGATTTTCATAATCGTTCAGAATTGACATTTGGATACTAAGAGATTCGTAATGGTTTTCAACATACCTCATCACCTATGGAAATGAGGTCTAACGGCCATGCAACAAACGAACCTATTGCATCCTGCAGCAATGTAACCTCTGAAACCTACCGCATCCGTATCTAAAGCGATATCAACCGACACTTTCAGATATCCATTAGGGAGCGGTTGATGGTGAAGTAACGCTCCCACAAGGTTATGCACTTTTCCCTTGCCAACCATGCGATAAGTCGGTAACGACAAATACAACTGGCAAGATGAAATGCCCTGAAGCAATAATAAATATGTAACTGTTGATATGTATAAAGGTTAATTAAAATAAATGTGTTAATTTAATTAAAATAAATATGTGCTAATTACCTCGGGAATTTTATTTGGAGAATTGATACTAGCTTTGTCGCTAGTATCTTTCAAACCGGAACCGCGCTTTTCCGCCTCATATCTCTCTTTATCCTATTGCAATTCACGGACTTGCGCTTGTAGTGCCATCAAAGTTTGCATGACTTCTTGGTTGCTGGGATTTTTTCTCTTTGGTTGCTTATATAGGGAAGATGGAGTCACACCAAATCCTTTACCTCTCACCCAACCGGGATACTCAGGAACATTTAGTACTCGACTAAGAATGCTCCTGCGATCATCCTCATCTGTGGGTAAGGATTTAGATAGATTCTCCTGAAATTCATTGACAAATCAAAAATTATTAGTGGGGATTAAAAATTAATTATATTTTAATAAAATTTTGATTAACTTTGAGACATAATGTTATACTTACACATTCGTCATAAACATGCTGAACATTTTCTCTAACAGCTTCATCTTTACCCACGCGAGCTTCCTTCCACAAAACATGGTCCGGAAGTGATGATTCTTCACTTTTAGACTCTTCTAACTACACATTTAGTTAAATAATAAGTTCATCAATTATAACACAATAATACAATTAATAAAATCATAGCATTAATATATACTTACCAATTTTTGTTGTAACCGTGCATATCCCAAACGCCCTTTTCTGTATGGATACACGGGTTTTGATGCTCTTTCGCGATTAATGGCACTCAATTTCTGGATAAAAAATTTTAAGTCATATCAAAACAAACTAATGAAACAAATATATAATACTATCAATAGACATGACAAGATAACATTACATTGAATTCTTCGGTTTTCCGTTTGTCTACAAAAATGCCCCATTCTTCCGGTGTAATCACATCCGCATACAACGGTGGAAGTTCTGCTTCAACAAAATTTTTGTCCTCATCCCTAAGATATTTGTTTGATAATAAGGCTCTAAACCCTCTGTGTCTCTTTCCGGCTAATTGAAGACAATACTTTTTCCGGCTTTCTTCAATATTAAAGGACCTCTACGAAAAAACATACACATATAAACATAAAGTGTGTTAGTATAAGTAAATTAAAGACTTAATCGTCAACAAAAATCTAATAACATCAATCATATTTGGTAAGTACCTGTATCTCAGTCCATATCTTTTATTTACCGGCATCCAACGATTTACTCCTCCAATTATCACTAGTGATTGGAATGTGCTGACGGACAAGTGAACCAATGTATGAAGACAACATTGAACCGTTAGGCTTAACTAGTTGGTTCTCGTCACTCCAATGTACATCAAATTTCGTCCCTTTATCTCTAGCGCGGATGATTGACTTCATAATGGCTTTTCCTCGTTTTATTTCATGTTCTACTTTCGAAGCTTCATTCTGAGCTTCATGTGTATCATGTGTCTCGTGCGTATCTTCCTGGTTACTAGACATTTTACCTGTAAGAAAGAAAAAAAAAAATTAAATGACAAAATAAGTTTACTCCACACAGACACACTCTGTCATATTTCTTCTTCTCTCTCAACTCATTTTCATAAAAGGGAATTCAGTGAAAGTGATACCATAACTTGCATTGTAGGCCCAAAAATAAAGTAACTAATGTTTTCTATAACAAACTCCTTTTCTTCCCCAAATCAAACCACCAGATGATATAAAAAGAACCACAGGATAACAATTACTACCATATAGTACTGCTTTGTAGGAGTATAAATAAATATCCTCTTCCAAATTTGCAAACAGAATTTTATATTCAATAGAACTAGCGAATCATTTTCAGATCTTCAGATGCCAAAAAGATAACAAGGTCAATTACTATCCGAGGATGCTTGTAATAGGAAAGATGCGTATACCAAAGTTGGCCGACAAACAAATACAAATAAGAACATAGAGGTGCTAAAGATGACAGACTAAAAGAAAAAGGCAATAACTAGCACTTCTGCTATTACAGTTAACACAGAGAACTGCTGCTACAGTTTGCATTTCACAACATAGCAATCTATACAGACTGTAGCAAGGGATGTTCCTAGACAACCACACTAATAATTATTTCACATTATTTTATCTAAACTCCATATAACTTCCAATAACTTCACTAAAACACAAAATGTCCCACTGTGGTTTTGTACCAAGAACTACAATTAACATGAAGATAACTTCTCTAATGGATAAAAGGTACCCTTTACATAAACTAACTACAAAATATTAATTATGTAACATGCTTATCTAGAAAAAATAAACCATTCAAGTTACAAACGGTTAGTACTAGTAGATTAACATATGCACCCTTATTAACATACCAAGTATAACACCAGATGAAAAGTTCAAGAAAACACACAACCAATAACCTCTTCTTCCTTTCGTCTTCAATGGCAGTGAAACTTCACGTCTGACAATGGCAGTGAAACTTCACGGCTGACAATGGCAAGAACAACAATGAAACTTCACGAAAGCAATGGCAGAGAAGAACAACGACAATGGCGAATGGGTTTCAGCAAGGGTTTTCTAAAACGCGCGGTCGAGAGAAGAATATGAATAAAAGTTTCAGAAAATGAAATGAAATGTAACCATTATTTTAATTCATAAATTACCTTAGAGGGCGCTTTCCTTATAAAGCACTTTCTAAAGTTGGAGTAATTACCTTAGAGGGCGCTTTCCTAAAAGCGTTTTCTAAGGTTAACCTTTAGACAGTGCTTTTATAAAGCGCTTTCTAAAGTTGGAGAATTTAATTACCTTAGAGGGCGCTTTCCTAAAAGCGCTTTCTAAGGTTAACCTTTAGACAACGCTTTTCTAAAGCGCTTTCTAAATTGTTATCTATAGCAGCGCTTTCCAGAAAGCGCTTTCTAAGGTGGCTACCAGTTAGGGCATTTAACAGCGCTTTTGAAAAGTGCTTTCTAAAGGCTATCTATTACAGCGCTTTTTTTTAGCGAAATTTTTTAAAGACCTATAGCAGCGCTTTGTCTAAAAAGCGTTGTCTTTGTCCAGTTTTGGCGTAGTGAACGTACAAATGAAGATCACTGTTATGTTGATGGTGATGATGATGATGATGATCAAACTTCAAGTAGAAGTGTTGTACGTCATGCTTCTACAAAAGGAAGTAATTGTTCTGCCCATCCCCCCTCCAGATAATCGCAATGAGATAATGGACCTTAACCCAAATGAAATCACTATGCTATACTTGAACGTTGCAGTGATAAATGATACGCAACCTCTATCGCTAGAATATTATCCATGTTTGGAGTTATTCTATTACAATCCTAGTTATGTAAGGGATTTTCTCGGTGGATATAAGTGGTTGGACGTAGGGATATTGCAAGTTTGGTGCACGTAAGTATATAGTTGAATATACATGTCATTATAGAACATTATCATTTTCTGTATTTCCCCCCTTAATTTATTCATTTTTTTTAACCATTTATGTACATTCACCGTGTTTGTATAAAGTTAAATAAATCAAGTATTTATGGAATCTTGGATCCGCTTTTTATTCGATGGGCGTTTAATCAACCAAAAGACATTTGAGAGTACTTGAAAAAAAAGTTAAATGAGGAAGGAAAAGAATGTTACTTAGCACCATTTCTCTGTTCGTAATTATTTTTGTAATTGATGTTTATGTATTCTATATTTAGTTTTGTTTTAACAAATACTAATAATATATATGCTCGTGTTTATTCAGTGGTCATTGGCAATTGATCATCATATCATTTAAGACGAATACGGTAACCGTACAGTGTTCCTTGAATGATCCACTTGAAAAGAAAATGAAAGAGATTATTAATTCATAAGTGCATTTTTAATTCATTTTCTTTGACATTGTAATTAGTTTATCATGTAATATGTTTAATTCATTTTCAATGTATAGTGTTGTGGAGCAAGTGAATATGATGAACAATGTTAGAAGAAAGCCCTCATGGATCTTTCCTAAAGTAAGTGGCCCGATTACCTATGTCTTTCATTTACATTCATGTGTGGTTATATTCATGTAATTATTGCTTAAATTTATAGACGATGAGTCAACTCGGGACTTTAGAGTGTGAGTATTATGTCATGAAACACATGTTAAACATTGTCCTTGCCGACATTGTTGATTCATGGGATAAGGTATATATGTCATAAAATGTTTACATATATTAATATATGAGTTGACTATTGAATTATTATCACGCATGATATTCAATTTTTTGCTCTTTCTTATGTAGATGTTTAACGACGAAACCTCATTCCCCGTTGAGGACTTTGTATATCTTCGTAAACGTTGGGCGTATAACCACAATGTGCTTAAGGGTCCTGCTGATTGATTTATTGAGATGTGCTAATGACTTATTTTCTATATTGATGATGTGAATGTTATTTTTTACTTAAACATATTGTGTGTGATGTAAATATTAGTTTTGGCTTTTTATGCACAATGTTAGCTATTTTTTATGCTCTTTATGCATGGTTAACAAAAATACAGGTTGTTGTAAATTCTCTGATATGGTTATAATAGTTACAGGATAAAAAATGGGAAGAATTTGAAAAGCAGAGAATTGCATATTTAAAAGAGAGGAAGTTTTGACAACGGTTATAAAACCTAACCGTAGTTGTATATTGAACATTGACCAGAATAATATAAATTACAAAAATGTTGATGCTGAGAATCGAACCTGAGACCTTTAATTCTATCACAACGGTTGGGTTAACTAACCGTTGAGATATGGCGCGCGCTTTCTAGAATACAACAACAGTATTTTGGAAAACCTGTTGTGATAGGGCGTGCGTTTTCCAGTTTATTACAACAGTTACTGGGTCATGATTGTAAGTATCATATATACAACGACACTCTACATAACAACGCCCAGGCCTGCGTGATTGTATATCTTTCCCAACCGTTGTTAAATGGGTTTTCCGTAGTAGTGCTTGCAAGTGAGCATTGTGGTTAAATGGGAGATGGCTAAATTTTTTGGAGACAACGACTTTGGATTGTGGAAAGTGAAAATGCAAGCAATTTTAACTCAGGAGAAGTGTATTGAAGCTTTGAACAGTGAGGCATGGATGCTTGGACGCCTAACAAAGGCAGAGACGACCAAGATGGTGGATAAGGCCAAGAGTTCCATTATCTTGAGCCTTGGGGATAAAGTTCTACGGGAAGTCTCTAGGGAGAAGACTGAAGCTTCGATGTAGGCAAAACTTGAATCATTGTAAATGACCAAGTATTTGGCTCACAAGTTATTTCTTAAACAATAACTCTATTCATTTTAAATGGTGGGAAAAAATCCATATTGGAGCAGTTGACAGAATTTCACAAGATTATTGATGATTTTGAGAATATTTAAGTAAAGATTGATGATAAGGAAAATGTTCTACTCTTATTGGGCTCATTACCCAAATCCTTTGAGCATTTTAAAGATGCCCTTCTTTATGGTAAAGAAGGTATTATTACTTTGGATGAAGTTCAGACGGCGATGAGACCAAAAAAGGTTTCAAAGGCGAAAGATTGGAAGATTGATGATATTGGTGAAGGATTAAGTGTATCAAGAGGAGGTAGTGAGGGTAGAAGGATGTCCAAATTAAAGAGGTTGGACAAATCAAAGGTAAAATGTTTTAATTGTAAAAACACGGTCACTTAAAAAAGGATTGTCATGAGAGAAAGAAAAATGATGATTTTTTTTTAAGTTGCGGTTGCCTTAGGTGAGGATGGTTATGAGAGTGTTGGTACACTAGTGGTATCGAGTTTAGAGACTGAAGATAGTTGGGTCATAGACTTAGGTTACTCTTATCCCATGTATCCAAGAATATAATACTTTTAAAGTTTGAAGTTGGAGCAAGGTGGAGTAGTTCACCTTGGTGACAATAAGGCTTGCAAGATTCATGGTGTTGGTACAGTGAGACTTAAAATGTTCAATGACCATGAGTTGCTTCATGACAATGTGAGGTATGTTCCAGAATTCAAGTAAAATTTATTGTCCATAAGCGTGTTTGATGATCTAGGCTATTGCATTAGAGTTTAATGTAGGGTGTTAAAAATTCCGCATAATGAAGTGATCATAGCTAAAAGGTCTAAAATATGTGGTATATATATTTTAGGAGGTTCAAATGTTATTGTTCATTAATTATCAGCTAGTGAAGACTTTCATGACAAGAATAAGTTATGGGATTTAAGGTCAATGCATCATGATTACTTAGAAATTATTTTAGAACAATTTAATGAGTTTTGTAGAAGACAGTGGATAAAGACGCATAAAACTGCTGAGTTGTCATGAGTTAATGGGGTAAGGTTGGTGTCAATGAAGCTTACTTGGTTGACAAATAATTCCTTCAGAGGAAAAAGAGTAAAAACCAAGGGATGAAGCTTTTAGAGAATATGGCGGAGAAAACACAGTTTAAAGTGGAGTTTCCAACTATAGAGACTAGTAGTAAAGAGGAAACGGTTACAGAGGCCTTTAATTATCATTTGAATCATGATAAGGTAAGGAAAAAGATTGTAGCATCTCAAAGGGACAGTTATACTAGTCTTGAGTTTTATGCTTTGAATGTTGATGAAGGTTGCAAAATACAAAAACAGAGACCTTTAGGGATGCATTTGAAGGCATGTGGAGTCAGCGATGGCTGAAAAACCATTATTGTGGGCTTGTTAGATTACCTACGCACAAAAAGTTGATTCGAAACAAGTGGTGAGATTAAGACTTAAGGGTGTCTTAAACTTGATCAAGGCTGTTGAATAATGTTTCAATATGGTTAAGAGCAGTAAGTGGTTGATGGTTAAATTCACATCACCACGGTTTAAACTCAAGGTGGAGATTATTAAAGTATGCCTTAAAACATTTTGTGATAAAGAGAAAGAAAACATATTTAATGATTCATAAACGAAAAGCCCTAAATTCTAGAAAGACGAGAAGTGGTCATTATTCATGAAATAGTTTTTTCAGTAAAAGTCGAGCATAAATCAGACACAGTTGTGGTGGAGCCGCGACGGAGGCGGTGGCCGGTGGAGCGCATATAATCGGTAAAATCGGATGGTCATGGAGTGGCGGTTGGCGGTGGAGCCCGGGGTGAGGAGGTGTCGGCTGGCCACATACGGCCAGTGTACGGTGTAACACCCCCTTTCTATACCCCCAAATTATCACATAATTCACTTAGGCACATAATCAAAAATTCGCCAGAGTACGATTAAAACATAGTATAAAAGAGGCATGTCACATCATACACGCAATTAATACATACAACACCTGCTCATTATATTAATATGCAACAGTGGGGTAACTTGCCACAGAGGAACTTTGTCCTTACACCCACATCTCAATATTTAGAATAAAAGCGGAAACATCTAAAATATTGAAGAACAACCACATATATATACATCATCCAGTATGAATCACAAGCAACATCATGTTTATATACACAAATTCATCAGCAAGATACATATGCAAATGTATCACAAAAGAATAATATACATCCTAGCTACCCGGTGCTACATATCAGAGCCAACCGACCAAAAGAATGAAGACACGCTTCACAAAAGACCTCCAGCATACCTACTCTGCAATGCCTCATAGAGCATCATAAAACAGCAGAAGGGTGAGAAATATTATCATAATAACAATGCATATAATTATATATAAACATAAAAATACACATATTACACCTTCTCACCACAATTCATCACCTTTTCATCCATATACATCACAATGTATATATATAAATATATCCACCAAGCATATTCATCATGCACACTTTCACAATTCTCTATCATTCCATATAAACATACACAATTATGTTCATTCAACAACACATCATTATAAAGATGATAAATGCAAATCATAGAGACCGACTCACGACTCTATGCAAATGCAATGCGGGTACCGACTCAATCATCACTAGTTCACTCAGGAACTCTGCTGGAACCATCGCTCGTTACCGAAGTAACTCCCCGTCGGGCCTACGATGTTCACCCATTGCTCACACCCCACATGGGCACACAATGTTTATGGATCGCTCACACCCCACATGGGCACATGACCCGATCGCTCACACCCCACACGGGCACACGATCCGATTGCTCACACCCCACATGGGCACACAATCATTCGTAATCATCGCTCACACCCCACACGGGCACACGACGTTACGACGGATTCTCATTAGAATCGCTCAACACAAGAATGTATTTCATGATGCTTCATATGCAAAATGACACGAGACATTCTTGAAATGCACACATATTCACAATATATTCATGCATTCATCTCATACAATCTATATACATTCACATCAATGCACTATTGTATGATTCACATTCAAACACACAGTCAAAACGGTAAAAGTCGCTAATTAGCACTATTCCCAACTTTCCGACATAATTAAATCAGCTAACGATTTCCAAAACATCATAATCACCACGTACAGCTCAATAGCTTTCCAACGACACCAAGAATGTAAAAATCGGATACTCGGAACAAAAGTTACGGACGAAACCGAAAACGACATTTTGAAAAATCCCATTTTTACATTCCTCTTGTCCATACGCGTATCACCCATGTCCATACGCACACGGATAGAACCCATTTCCTTCGCAATTCCACTTTCCCAAAACCCATACGCGTACGCCCCTCACCCATACGCGTATCACCAGAGGGCCGGGAAAAGCCGCCCTCCATACGCGTATTGACCCTTCCATCGGCCATTGTTACGCGTATCGCCTTGGCTCATACGCGTATGGACATGCCCCTTACGCGTATGGCCAGGGAATTTCCAGAAAATTCTGCAGAACAATGTTCTGCGTTTTTCCACCTCCAACTTCACCAATTCATCATCTAAATTCAGAAAAACAACAGTTTGAAGTGTAACAACACATATTAAACATGTATAGACCAACAAGAACACAATCAACAAGAGTTTACACACTTTTGAATCAATTTCCAATCAATTTCTCAAAAATGGGTTATACCCTAAAACTCACAAAATTCATCAACAACAACAACAATTCATACATAATCACATACATTGATAAGATAACAATGTTTCACACCCTTACCCGGATTCCAAGCTTGCTAATTGATTGATCTTGATGAATTTCTAAGTTTTTCCTCCTTTCCTCTTCTTTTCTCTTCCTCTTCTTTCTCTCTCCCCTTTTTCTTTCTATCTTTCTCTTTTCTATCTATTTTCTTTCTTTTCTATTTCTTTTCTCTCATTTTCCACTAAATCAATTTAATTCATTTTTCTCACACAATTCTAATTCCACAAAATTTCTAACTTATAATTAATTGAGAAAAGACTAAAATACCCTCCATTCTAATTTCCCCGAAAACTCTAGAAAACGGTAAAATAACATTTAACACACCAAACTAACAAATAAAATAATTTATCACCCAATTAAATTAAAAGACTCAAGAATAATGGAATAATCAAAATCGGGGCGTTACAACTCTCCCCCACTTTAGAAATTTTCGTCCTCGAAAATAATACCTGATTCAAATAACTCCGGATACGACTCTCGCATCCCACTCTCTAGTTCCCACGTCATATTGCCTTCCGCAGCGCCTCCCCACGCTACTTTCACAAGCGCAATATCCTTGCCTCTTAGTTTCTTAACTTCGCGGTCCAAAATTCTAACCGGTAAAGCTTCCACCGTAAGGTTATCTCTCACTTCAACCTCGTCCATAGGAATAACATGTGACGGATCCGGAACATATTTCCGAAGTTGCGAAACATGGAATACGTCATGCAAATTCGAAAGGTTCGGAGGCAACGCCACACGGTAAGCCACAACACCAACTCGTGAAGTAATCTGATACGGACCAATAAAACGAGAAGTCAACTTCTTCGACTTCAAAGCACGACCCACACCAGTAACTGGTGTAACTCTCAAAAACACATGGTCGCCTTCTTGAAACTCAAGATCCTTCCTTCTCTTGTCATGATAGCTCTTTTGTCTACTTTGAGAAGCTTTCATCTTCTCCCGAATAAACTTCACTTTCTCCGTCGTCTGTTGTACCATTTCTAGTCCAACTATCATCCTCTCGCCGGTTTCATGCCAACACAAAGGTGTTCGACATCTCCGACCATACAAAGCCTCAAATGGTGCCATACTTATACTCGAATGAAAACTGTTATTGTAAGTGAATTCAATCAACGCCAAATAACCATCCCAAGCACCACCTTGCTCGAGTACACAAGATCGCAATAAATCCTCCAACGATTGAATTGTCCTTTCGGTTTGACCGTCCGTTTGCGGATGGTAAGCCGAACTCAATCTTAACTTAGAACCCAAAGCCTCTTGTAAACTCTCCCAAAACCTCGATGTAAACCTTGGATCTCTATCCGATACAATACTCTTAGGAACTCCATGTAACTTCACAATCACAAGAACATAAATCTCGGCTAACTTCTCCAAAGGATAACTAATATCAACTGGAATAAAGTGAGCAGATTTAGTAAGCCTATCAACAATTACCCAAATAGCATTATGACCTCTTTGCGTATTCGGCAATCCCGTAACAAAATCCATCGATATACTATCCCATTTCCATTCCGGAATATCCAACGGTTGCATAAATCCACTCGGTTTTTGATGTTCCACCTTAGACTTTTGACAAGTTAAGCATGCATACACAAATTGAGCCACATCCCTCTTTAAACCGGACCACCAAAAGATCTTCTTCAAATCTTGATACATCTTATTCGCACCCGGATGAATACTTAAATTACTTCGGTGTCCTTCCTCTAAAATCATCTTTTTCAACTCCACATCATCGGGAATACAAATACGACCACGGAATCTCAAAACTCCATAATTATCAACCTTGAAATCCTCATTCTCATTCAACATCAAATCAACGAATTTCAAGTCCAACTTTTGCTTTTCACCAACCGTTGCAAGAAAATCATTCGTAACATGTAGCATACCAAGTCGCACACTTCTCGGCGTCATTTCACAAACCAAACTCAAATCTCTGAAATCTTCCAAAAGTTCCCATTCTTCCATCATCAATGCGGACATATGTAACAACCTCCGACTTAAGGCATCGGCCACCACATTTGCCTTACCCGGATGGTAATTCAAACCAAAATCATAATCCTTCAAAAGTTCTAGCCACCTCCTTTGTCTCATGTTCAATTCTTTCTGATCAAATAAATATCTTAAGCTTTTGTGATCACTAAAAACTTCAAATCTCGCACCATAAAGATAATGCCTCCATATTTTCAAAACAAACACCACCGCCGCTAACTCCAAGTCATGTGTAGGATAATTCTTTTCATGCACTCTCAATTGTCTAGAAGCATATGCCACCACTTTTCCATCTTGCATCAAAACACCACCTAAACCTGTCAATGAAGCATCACAATACACAACAAATGGTTCATTAGGATTAGGCAAAATCAAGATCGGAGTCGTTGTCAACCTTCTCTTTAGCTCATTGAAACTCTCTTCACAATGAATATCCCAAATGAAAGCCTTTCCTTTACAAGTCAATTGCGTTAAAGGAAGTGCCAATTTCGAAAATCCCTCAATAAACCTCCGATAATAACCCGCCAAGCCTAAAAAGCTTCGAATCTCCGTAACCGACCTAGGAGCCTCCCATTGCATCACCGCATCTATCTTGGATGGATCAACACTAATACCACTACCGGAAATAACATGTCCAAGGAAACTTACTTCCGATAACCAAAATTCACACTTTGACAACTTAGCATACAATTGTTTCTCTTTCAAAATTTGCAACACAATTCTCAAATGCTCTTCATGCTCCTCTTGAGACTTAGAGTAAATCAAAATATCATCGATGAACACAACCACAAAACGATCCAACTGTTCATGAAAAATACGATTCATGTATTCCATAAACACACCCGGCGCGTTAGAAACCCCGAATGGCATCACGGAGTATTCGTAATGACCATACCGTGTCCTAAATGCCGTCTTTTGAATATCCTCTTCTTTCACACGAATCTGGTGGTATCCTGATCTCAAATCAATTTTGCTAAAAACATTCGCACCAACCAATTGGTCCATCAAATCATCGATCCTTGGAAGCGGATACTTGTTCTTAATTGTCACTTTGTTCAACTGTCGATAATCAATGCATAACCGCATACTCCCGTCCTTCTTCTTTACCAACAATACCGGAGCACCCCAAGGAGAAACACTTGGCCTTACAAATTTCTTGTCCAACAAGTCATTCAATTGCTTTTTCAATTCTACCAATTCCGATGCCGACATACGATACGGTGCCATCGAAATCGATCTAGTACCCGGAACTAGATCAATAGAAAATTCAACTTCTCTTTCCGGCGGTACATCCGTAATATCTTCCGGAAACACTTCTGGAAATTCACACACCACTGGGAACACATCAAGCTCAACTTTACTCTCCACCGACAATGATGCAAACAAACCAAACAATTGAGCTTCGTCCGCTAAAAGTTTCTTCAACTCTTTAGTGGATAGGAAACTCTCAAATTCATCATTTTCCAAAGAAGGAAACCTTACTAACTTGTGATAGCAATCTATATGAACTCGGTTAAATTGCAACCAGTTCATACCCAAGATTACGTCCAATCCTACCAACGGCAAACATACTAAATCCATAATGAAGTCTTTACCATACATGGTCAAAGGATAACTCATACACACCAAAGATGTATTTACCGACCCTGAAGCAGGAGTCTCAATAACCATCTCAACACCCATCAAAGTTAACGCAAGATTCAAACGCTTCGCGCACTCAGACGAAATAAACGAATGAGTCGCTCCCGTATCAATAACAGCAACTAAAGGTGTACTATTAATAAAGCATGTACCTTTAATCAAACGGTCTGCATTCGTAGTTTGAGTCCCCGCCAATGCAAACACCTTTCCGCCCGCTTGAGCTTGTTTCGGCTTAGTACACTTAGTACTAATGTGTCCCACTTCTCCACAATTATAGCACTTCACCATATTTCTTCTATAATCTGTAGCAGCATGCCCAAGACCACCACAATTAGAACATTTCGCTACAGGCTTCCCACACTCAAAAGATTTATGACCTATTTCACCACATTTGTAACACCTAACAACACCGGAACCTCCTCCTCCAGATCTCCTATCAAAGCTTCCCCTATGCTTGCCCTTATCAACGGGTGTCACATAAGGTCCACTTCTAGCTTGTTGCTTCCCCTTCCTCTCATTCAAACTTTTGTAATGTGTAGAACGAGCCTTACTATCTTCCTCGAAGATTCTACAACATTCCGTCAAATCCGAAAATCTTCTTATCCTTTGATACCCCACAGCTTGTTTAATCTCAGGACGTAAACCATTCTCATATTTATTACAGTTTGAGAACTCAGCAGTAATCGCAGCATAATGAGGATGGAATTGAACCAACTCCACAAATTTAGCAGTATAGTCCACCACAGACATACTACCTTGTTTCAGTTCAAGAAACTCCATCTCCTTCTTTCCCTTCACACTCTCAGGGTAATACTTCCTCAAAAATTCAGTACGAAATAAATCCCAAGTTACTTCTTCATCATCCACCTCAAGAACTTCACGCATACCGACCCACCAATCGTCGGCTTCTTCCTTCAACATGTGAGACCCAAGCCTCACCTTATTCGCTTCCGCACAGTCCATGACTCTGAAGATTCTTTCAATCTCCTTCAACCACAATTGAGCTCCATCGGGATCAAATCTTCCTTTGAAAACCGGTGGTTGATTTTTCCTGAACTCGTCATTAGCATTCACGTTAGGTGCACCTTGCACTGCCCTAGCCATTGCTTCCAAAGCAGCAGCCATCGCATTGTCGTTTCTACCAACCATCTTCTGATTATTCCCAAAAATGACAACAAGGTTAAACGACAGTTCAACCAACACAACAACAAGACAGACACAACTGACTCAACTCTGGCTCTGATACCACTTAATGTAACACCCCCTTTCTATACCCCCAAATTATCACATAATTCACTTAGGCACATAATCAAAAATTCGCCAGAGTACGATTAAAACATAGTATAAAAGAGGCATGTCACATCATACACGCAATTAATACATACAACACCTGCTCATTATATTGATATGCAACAGTGAGGTAACTTGCCACAGAGGAACTTTGTCCTTACACCCACATCTCAATATTTAGAATAAAAGCGGAAACATCTAAAATATTGAAGAACAACCACATATATATACATCATCCAGTATGAATCACAAGCAACATCATGTTTATATACACAAATTCATCAGCAAGATACATATGCAAATGTATCACAAAAGAATAATATACATCCTAGCTACCCGGTGCTACATATCAGAGCCAACCGACCAAAAGAATGAAGACACGCTTCACAAAAGACCTCCAACATACCTACTCTGCAATGCCTCATAGAGCATCATAAAACAGCAGAAGGGTGAGAAATATTATCATAATAACAATGCATATAATTATATATAAACATAAAAATACACATATTACACCTTCTCACCACAATTCATCACCTTTTCATCCATATACATCACAATGTATATATATAAATATATCCACCAAGCATATTCATCATGCACACTTTCACAATTCTCTATCATTCCATATAAACATACACAATTATGTTCATTCAACAACACATCATTATAAAGATGATAAATGCAAATCATAGAGACCGACTCACGACTCTATGCAAATGCAATGCGGTACCGACTCAATCATCACTAGTTCACTCAGGAACTCTGCTGGAACCATCGCTCGTTACCGAAGTAACTCCCCGTCGGGCCTACGATGTTCACCCATTGCTCACACCCCACATGGGCACACAATGTTTATGGATCGCTCACACCCCACATGGGCACACGACCCGATCGCTCACACCCCACACGGGCACACGATCCAATTACTCACACCCCACATGGGCACACAATCATTCGTAATCATCGCTCACACCCCACATGGGCACACGACGTTACGACGGATTCTCATTAGAATCGCTCAACACAAGAATGTATTTCATGATGCTTCATATGCAAAATGACACGAGACATTCTTGAAATGCACACATATTCACAATATATTCATGCATTCATCTCATACAATCACATACAATCTATATACATTCACATCAATGCACTATTGTATGATTCACATTCAAACACACAGTCAAAACGGTAAAAGTCGCTAATTAGCACTATTCCCGACTTTCCGACATAATTAAATCGGCTAACGATTTCCAAAACATCATAATCACCACGTACAACTCAATAGCTTTCCAACGACACCAAGAATGTAAAAATCGAATACTCGGAACAAAAGTTACGGACGAAACCGAAAACGACATTTTGAAAAATCCCATTTTTACATTCCTCCTGTCCATACGCGTATCACCCATGTCCATACGCGTACGGACAGAACCCATTTCCTTCGCAATTCCATGTTCCCAAAACCCATACGCGTACGCCCCTCACCCATACGCGTATCACCAGAGGGCCGGGAAAAGCCGCCCTCCATACGCGTATTGACCCTTCCATCGGCCATTGTTACGCGTATCGCCTTGGCTCATACGCGTATGGACATGCCCCTTACGCGTATGGCCAGGGAATTTCCAGAAAACTCTGCAGAACAATGTTCTGCGTTTTTCCACCTCCAACTTCACCAATTCATCATCTAAATTCAGAAAAACAACAGTTTGAAGTGTAACAACACATATTAAACATGTATAGACCAACAAGAACACAATCAACAAGAGTTTACACACTTTTGAATCAATTTCCAATCAATTTCTCAAAAATGGGTTATACCCTAAAACTCACAAAATTCATCAACAACAACAACAATTCATACATAATCACATACATTGATAAGATAACAATGTTTCACACCCTTACCCGGATTCCAAGCTTGCTAATTGATTGATCTTGATGAATTTCTAAGTTTTTCCTCCTTTCCTCTTCTTTTCTCTTCCTCTTCTTTCTTTCTCTCCTTTTTCTTTCTATCTTTCTCTTTTCTATCTATTTTCTTTCTTTTCTATTTCTTTTCTCTCATTTTCCACTAAATCAATTTAATTCATTTTTTCTCACACAATTCTAATTCCACAAAATTTCTAACTTATAATTAATTGAGAAAAGACTAAAATACCCTCCATTCTAATTTCCCCGAAAACTCTCGAAAACGGTAAAATAACATTTAACACACCAATTTAACAAATAAAATAATTTATCACCCAATTAAATTAAAAGACTCAAGAATAATGGAATAATCAAAATCGGGGCGTTACATACGGCGGTGGGGGTGCAAGGGTGTGTGTATGGAGGTTGTGGCATGGCGATTCTTGATGGAGGTTGTCTGTACGAAGGAGGTGGTGGTCGGGATCAGTCTGTACGCTATCCAAAAATTTTGGTCAACCAACTTGTTTTCTCGGGTTACGTGTTTTCATAATTTTTTGCTTGGTTCATGGATCTATTTACTAAAGGGTTGTGTTTTGGACTTTGTTATAGACCTGTTGAATTTTATCAATTATAAATATGTATCTCTTTTGTTATTATAAGTGTGACAATTTTAGAACTTTAGAACAAAATGAAGAAATAAGTGTTTAGGGTTTAAGAAAACCTTTTAGAGTTATCTAGAAGGATCATACAATACTTATTAATACCTTAGGTTTGTGTGATTACTATATTGAGAGTTGGAGAGACTGAGAAACACTTGGGTAAAAAATAGGGTTTGTTTTTGGAAAGTTTGAAGGATATTTTCTTGTAACTATTTTGTAATCTCTTGTAACAACTTTTGAAGTATAGCGAATTGGGCATTCGCTCTTTCCCCTTGACATAGATCATTTGATCGAACTATTTAAACAAACCTTTTGTGTTTCTCACCTTCTTTATCTTCTTTTGCCAATTTAATTCACTGTTTTATTTGTTACTAATGTTGATCGCCATTTATTTTGGATTCCATTGTTCTTTATCCCTACACATCAAATTCCTTGATTTGAATTGAGCCTTAGATTTTCACAACAAGGCATACTATTAAGACTTAATAATTTTAAGTATATTATTTGTGCTCTCAAGCTTTTGAGTGCTAAACTGCCGATATATGAGAATACATGTAAATGCAAATATCTTTTTTTTACATGATCATACATGTAAATTTGCCTTTTTTTTAATAAAATAGGGAGAACTATGTATTAAAATGAACAGAAAAAAAAAGAGTTATAAATGTACAAAAAGTATATAAGAGCATTAGAAGTGTTCAAAAACACAAATTCATCTCTAACTACAAATTGAAAAAGACAAAACTACCTAACCAACAACCCAGACACTTCTACGAAATACAGATTTCATAACGGTTAGAAGAAGGACTCCACTATGGATGGTGGTCCATAGTAAAGAAGAGTCTGGTTTTATGTGTCCTCTTTACAACCAAGAGTTACAAACCGTGGTAAAAACACACTAGCGTGTAACATACCACGATCTTCCCAAACATAAAACTTATGATTGGAGATTAAAACTCAATAATAAATGTTGAATACTACCACTCAAATCTAGACAACCCTTCTTTGCCAAGTTACTAAAACATAGACGTGTACATACAACAATAACAAGAACTCAAAAATAGACCATATCATTCTAAATCTTCAATGTATTGGTTGGCTTCAAATGTAGGTTTTGAGCTCCTTATATAGCATAATAACTTTGGACTTTTCTCCTTGGATAATATCTTTAATTTCGTCTAGAATTAATGCAGAATTTGTTGCATATTTGATTTTTTCCTTGAGTATCTCCAACTAGATAAGATTTATTTTAATTTAAATTCAATTTCAAATCTTCATTTAAATCGGAATTAATCTTCATCCAGTTGTCAAACAAATCACCTAATCATATTGATAAGTTAATTAGCATTAAAATAGAATTGAATCTTCTCCAAAGATTAATCCAAAATGTAAGATTTGGCACCTGTTGAGCAAGGCCCATATGTCATACCAACATTTTAGAGCATTGCATTCAACATGTGTCATTTTTACAACTTAAGCAAGCTAGACCGATCTTGAATACTTTGACACTTCTCCATGTTGTTGTTTTTCTAAATGCAGCGAATCCACTAGGAACTACACTCCCATAACCGCCCAACCACTTATATGGGTCCCTCTCCCAGACAACCAAAGAAATGGAATAACCCAAAGCATGGGCATGAATCCACTTCCAAGTCAAAATAATATTCATATACATATAGTGTTTTATCGTCATGTTTTGCCTACCAAAAATAACTTTGTTATGCATTTTCAAAATAAAAAAAAACCTCGGAATGTTAGATCTTGATTGAGCATAAAGACACATGTTTTCTAAGTCTAAAACCATTTAATAATTCAAAAAACCCTAGAATCAAGTTTGACAATAGCCTTTAGATTTCTTGTAATCTTTTTTGCTCTGTTCGGTTTTTGAACCGTCTTTTGGTTGGCTTTTTGTTGATGGTTGGAGAATCCCTGGTTCTCCCATTAATTCAAATTGCTTATAAAAAAAAATGGTTAGCTATGTTATTATCTTCTTCTACTAAATTAAATTACTGTTTTATTGCATGAAGCGTTATTTTTGGTTAAAGTTGATTATTTTGTTTAGCATTGTTATTTCCTCATGCATAAAATCTTTTACTCTTGTTTTTAAGCTTTGAAAACATTTTTTTTCCATATATTCCGGAAGAATATGAAAACATACAAAATCAAATACTACACGCTAAATAAAAATCAAAGCAAAATAAAAAACAAAAGCACGGTAACGGTTCAAATGCACTGTTGGACTTCAGATTAATTGTATCGTGTGACCTTTATCTTTCATCAAGACTATAAATTCACACACCAGCCTCTAATGAAACACACACAAGCAAACAATCGCATAACTAGAAAATGGAGAACACACAGAGAAGTTTAAGCTTGTTGGTACTTTGTTTCCTGCTTATGGGAACAATGCTAGTGAGTGGTCAGAGTGCAAACAATGTAAGAGCAACATACCATAACTACAACCCTCAGAACATAAATTGGGATTACAACAGAGCCAGTGTTTACTGTGCTACCTGGGATGCTAACCAGCCTTTGTCATGGCGTAGCCAATACGGTTGGACTGCCTTTTGTGGCCCCGCCGGACCTACAGGCAGAGATTCTTGCGGCAGATGCTTGAGGGTATGACTTCTTCTCTAATGTTGTAGCTTTTATTTTAATTAGTTTATTTGTGTACATGTGCATTGACTTCAATTGATAATATTGTGGTGAATGATGATGATGCAGGTGACAAATACTGCAACTGGAGCTCAGGTAACAGTGAGAATAGTGGATCAGTGCTCTAATGGTGGACTGGACTTGGATGTGAATGTCTTCAATCAAATTGATACCAACGGAGCTGGCTACCAAGCGGGTCACCTTACAGTTAACTATGTCTTTGTTAATTGCTAAGGTCAATGAATCACACTTTGTAATAATAAGAAGTTCTAGCACTGCTTCCTAATAAGATCATAAATAAAACAAACGGTGCTATACATGCATGCTTGTATACTTAATTGGATGAAAAATAAATGATGATTCTATATACTTATTCTCTCGTGGTTTACTTTATATAACTTGCTGTTGATTTCAGTTTCTTTCTCACACACACAAGACAGGGATTTTAATTAGAAAGAAGTAAATGAAGTTAAGCATATTATTTAATTACTAACAAGTAATTAACTTCTTAATTTTAACCCTATACTGTCCATCATTCGAGCTCCAGGGAATTAATTTCAAGTTAGGCATATTGTGATGACTTGATAATTTTAAGTCTATCATTTTTGCTCTCTTGCTTTAAGTGCTAAGCTGATGATATAATAATATAAGACTTGTAAATGTAAATATCTCTTTTTCTTAGAAAGCCGCCTTACATGACCATAACTTAAGTAAATAAATTTTGTTGGATTTCATTTTTTACTGAATTTTGGAATTGTACTGTCATAAGTGTTTATATTTATATTGTTTAGAGTCGGTCCTAACATGTAATATATATATATATATATATATATATATATATATATATATATATATATATATATATATATCTTATGGTCCGTGTAATGAATTCGACGAGGCTTTTTCTTTGGTGTGGAAAGTCGTGGTCCTTTATAAAATAAAGGCTTTCGGATGGAGATGCTTCTTGAATAGACACCCCACTAAGGATGTTCTTCTCTTTAGAGGTTGTGTGTTTCCGGATAGTGTTTCGGATTGTGTTTTTTGTTCTTCGGAGGAAGAATCTCTTTATCACATTTTTTTAGATTGTTGTGTTTCTTTAGTGGTGTGGAAGGAAATGGCCAATTGGATTGGTTTTGAGGATTTCGGAGCTACTAATATTAAAGATAGTTTCTTAAAAAGGTTTGCTTTCTTTAAGCATAATAGGGTCAGGAAAGACAAAGAAGGAATTGTTTAGTTGGCAACAACTTGGTATTTGTGGAAGTTACGGAATGTTATTATTTTCCGTAATGAGACGTGGAATGTGTTGGATGTGGTTTGGAACATAAAGGCGTTAGTGTGGAGATGGTCTTTCATCGAGCAAATTACCCGTTCCAATTATAGCTTTTACGAGTTTAGTAAGTTCCCTTTGAACTATTTAGGTTAAGGCTTAATTGGGTTGTAATTTTCTTTTTGTTTCCGAGGTGTGCCTCGTTTTTCTGTAAGTTGGTTCGAGAACCTATTGTTCTCGCTATCAATGAAATCCTTGCTTATTGAAGAAAATATATATATATATATATATATATATATATATATATATATATATATATATATATGGAGGGAGAGAGAGTCACATTATGTTAAAGTGGAGAATCATCCAAGTCTCACATCGAGTAATGTGAAGAAAAATGAGTAAAAGGTGATTATAAATATAGAGATTTAGTTTGAGTTAATTTACCACAACAACTCTAGTCTTTTAGGTTTATTGGGGATTCGGGTAGTTGTGTGTCTAAAGAAGATTTACAACTTTTCCATACAAAAATTGTGGTGGAAAGGGTTTTTCTATTTTTCCATCCAAAAATAGTCATTGAGAAGGTTTTATATTTTTCCGTTCAAAAATAGTTGTTGAGAGTGTTTGCAATTTGTTTGTCCAAAATTACAAGTTAGTAATAAATTTTTAATTGTGAGTTTATTTTATTTTATTTGTATCAATTATCAGATATTTACTCTGATTATTTTCCCAACAACTGGCATTAGAGTAAAGGTTCTGATTAAGGGAGGAAATCACAAGTTTGTTATCTGTTGATACAGTAGTAAGGGGTGTTTTTATCGTCTCCACAGGGATTGTGCGATATTAGATGCTTGCCGTTCAATAGTCACAATGTTTGAAGTTAATGAGTTTCAAATGGTTCTTGATTTTGGTTAACATTAATTGGTAGCAAAGAGTAAATTTGTGGCAAAGAGTTTGACATGTTTTAGAGTATTCCCGCCTGTCACGCTGGTGACCCGGGTTCGATCGCCGGCAACGGCGCCAAATTTGTTGAAGCTAGAATAGCAGCAAGCAAAAAATATATAAGTAACTCAGTTTTGTCGTCTCCACAGGGATCAATGCGAGGGAAAGAATGCCATTCAACGATTTCTATATTTCTAAGCTCATGAATCAAAAGTTCTGGTTTAAAGACGAACCAAAAGCAAATGCGGAAAATTAAAGGAACAAAAAGCAAGTAAATAACAATAACACATTCTTTGGAGAAGAGAAACTCAATAGAGATCTACCGATAACACATGCATTCTTCTAATCAAGTAAACACAAATTAATCATTCGCCTAATATCCTCACGTATCACTCACAACAGAGGTTATGTCTAACGCAACGTCGAGAGAACGACCGTATTGTCTCATCGGTGATGTCTCACGCAACTCAACAACACAGAGAAGTAAGAGCTGATACTCACACAAGTGTTAAGTCTAAATCTATCTCTAGAGTTCAGACAAAACAGAGATTACTATAACATCCATATCAGATAAATGATTTCTTCGTATTAATCCAAGATCAAAATACGTTCACACGCTTAACCCTTTTTTACATGTATTCAACTAATTTGCCCAATGGATGTGAATATCCTTCTTCATCACTATTATCACGCATCCTCGTGATACTGTATCGATCCTACTCATGCTACCCATGCTACTTAATCAACACAATACAACAAAAGATAAAATGAATATCAACTCACCAAACCATGTCAAAAGGTTGCTCATTAATAGAAGAAAATCTAAGATCAAAGATTTGTAAAGGTTTTGTCAAGACCACAAATAATCAATCAAAGACAACAACAATAGAAAATCATAATTCATTCACAACCATACATTAGATGAAATACAATAGGTATCAAGAGATTTACATACAAAACCTCAACAAATAGAGAATACAAAGAAAAGAAAGGATAAGAACCATTTTCTCACGGTTTGTCAGAGTCGATTGAAGCAAGTCCAACTCCGGATCATCAATATGCATCCTCTAATGTTGTTTCTAAGCATCTCTACTCCTAAAATATGTTTGATGAAGTTGGGAGAAAGTTCCCCCAAAAACATACTAAAAAAATAGTGTTTTTGGCATTAAATGGTGTTTCAGTCCGCACAGTTTCACCCGACGGTGTTTTGGAGCGCCCGGCGGCGAAAGACAGCTTATTTTTGCAACTTCCAGCGTTGTTCCGGAGCGCCCGGCGCTGGAAATACCGCCCGGCGCTGCACCGCCCGGCCCTGCAGAGGCGCAGCACACCAGAACAGCAAAAATTCAGCACGGTTTTATTCGTAACTTTTGAACCGTAACTCCGTTTTTCGCCCGGTTTGAAGCGCTGGAAAGCTTAATCAATGCTCTATTCAATAATGGCAAGATATCCTTGATTGAATACCTGCAAAAATAAATGTAAATCAATTAAAATCAATGATATTTACACGATAACGCAATATATACACTCTAACGTAAAGTAAACGTATTTACAAACAAATAGGGGTTTATTCGAACGATATCAACAAAAAGTATCGATAAGTGCAACAAAACTTATATACAAAAATAGGTACATTTTGCACTTATCAAACTCTCCCCAACTTACATAATTGTTTGTCCTCAAACAAAAGTCAATCAACTCAAAGAAGCAAAAGCAATTATCAAGAAATCATGCTCAACAAGTTTTTACAAACGGAGAATAAACGTATGGTACAAATATCAAAAGTACATGCAAAGCAATGCTTACCACTAAACTACAACGACACCATGAATATGAAACAAAGTCTAAGCACAAAACAAATGTCAACATTCAAAAGCAATACATGTTCAAGAATGAATCACACCTAACACTCCACTTCAAATAAAAATGAAGAAATTAATGCGCGTTTGCAACCGCGGGGAAATTTCACTCATCTGACGAACAATGCATATAACAATTCAATTCATACAACATCTAACAATCAAAAAATGAAAATATGTAAGCAAAAAGATCACTAAGGGCTTCAAAGGTTGTAGCTTGGTCGGGTTCACAACAAAGGGACATTTTTAAAGGCCATTGAATCGAAATTGCCGATGCAAAAGAACATTCACTATATAAGGTATTCACAAACATCTCAACTTCATTCACCAATTTCATTCCTCTATTGTAAACCTTCTCAAACTTCCTTATGCACAATTATTTCACTCTATTTTTCTCATTCAAACAATCATTCTTTTTCTTTTGTTTTTCACATTCATATTTACACTTTTTCTTTTCATACTTGTTTGAACTTTTTCAAAAGTTGAAAGCAACCTACCATCTTCTTTTTCATTCTCCCCAACTTGGATTCAACCAAACCTCAAGTGAGTGCTCCTTGCTTTTTAAGGAAAGGAAATCAAATTAAAACAATGTTCAAAAGTTCAAGAAGAAATTTTTAGAAACTCACAAAATTCAATGATGAACTAGACTTTCAAATTATGTACAACATAAAGTTCATCACTAAAACGAGATCTAAACTGTTTAGGCTCAAAGGAGTTAACGAATTCTCTCTACTCACGGGTAAGGTACTTTTGGATATGGTTGTGCTCAATATAAACAAATGCCTTGATCATTTCTAATGCTTCCACAAAATCACAATAATCAAAAGATAAAGCATGAATCAAACGAATTAAACAAAGTTTATCAGTCATCTAAGCATTTAGTAAACAATGGAGGTTTCCTCGCATGGGGCTATGAACTAAAGTAATTCATAAATGAACAAAAATTGCAAGAGAATGAAAGACATGTAATTTGTACAAATCCTAAGGTTCATAAACATGTTATGTTCTAGAAAAGCAATAAACACCAACCAACGCAATGCAACTTTCTTTAAACTTTTCACACTACCATAACATTTTCTTGTTGAAACAATCAAAATTGAAAAATCACACAATGCATCCTCAAGCTAATAAAAAATAAAACTTGAGAACAAACACAAAAATTTCTAAAACTATTAAACATATACTAACAAAATGGGTGAAAGTGGATAAGAGAATAAGAGAGTTTTTCCACAAAAAGCAAGGCGTGCTAAACGCGCACAGGCTTGCTGAGTTTTTCAAGTTCTTTCTCTCATTCAATCCATCCAATCTCACACAATACTACAATACTACTAAATATAATTTTATTTTATTATCATCATTATTACTATCTATTTACACTTTTATGTGCTTTTTTTGTATATCAATATTCTCCTATGGTGTTGTTATGAAAATGTTGGATTTTAATTAGTAGAATTAATTTGGAGTATAATGTTTGATATGAATGTAAATTGCAAAGTATTAAAAGAAAATCATATTGTTATATGAATAATTTAAATTATGATAGTATAATAAAATTCCAATATTATTATTATAAATGTGAACACTTTAATGTAGATTGATTCTGAATTAAGAAAATAAATAGAGAAAGCTGTTAATTTGTTGGTAATTGGAAGCGTAAAAGACACGGTTGGAATTTTGGAATAAAGATAAACATAATGGATTTTAATTTTGTTTTCTTTTTTCAGATTGGCCCTTCGCAAAAGAAATCTAAATAATTAATTATATAATAATAAAGTTTAATTATGGTTAGGGATGAGAGGTTTGGATCCAGTTCTGTTCAGGATCGGGAGTGTGAGGAGTTTTGTTCTTTTATCAGAGAGGTGGAGTTAATTGACCTTCCTTTTACTGTTAATCGGTTTTCTTGGTTTAATTCCAACGACATGTCTTGTAGTAAGTTTGACCGGTTCCTTATTGACATTTGGGATTTTAATGTTCAATTGGTTGGCTCTAGAGATATATCTGATCATCGTCCTGTTTGGATTAAATCTAATAGCAGCAATTCGGGACCCAAGCCATTTCGTTTCTTTAACTATTGGCTTGATCATAAAGATTGTAAGAAGTTCATTAGGGAGGCGTGGGAGTCATTTTCTTTTGAAGGGTCCCCTACTTTCGTTCTGAAAGAAAAATTCAAAGCTCTTAAGTTAAGGTTAAAGTGGTGGAATACCAACGTCTTTGGTTGGTTAGATCTTAATATTAACAAGCTTGTTGACAATTTTAATGAATTCGATGATTTGTTGGAAGGGGGCTTGTCGGTCTGTCGGAGGATCTTATGTTAAAGCGTGGAGAGGATCAGGATATGTTTTTGGCGTAATCTGCGTTTTAAAGAGAGCATGATCCATCAAAAGTCTAGGCATAAGTGGTTAAAGGGGAGGATGTTAATAGTAGATTTTTCCACGCCACCCTTAAGCCTCGTAACCGTCAGAATCATGTTAGCATTCATGGCTTTAATGGTAATGTGGTTGATGATCCGGTGTTGGTTAAAGAAGCTGCCTTTGAGTTTTTCAATATGAAGTTTAAAAAGGGGGATTGCCTTAGACCCTGTATGAATTTCAGGGATTGTGATAAGCTGTCCATGGATGACAGAAGTTTGTTGGATAGGCCATTTACTGATGAGGAAATCAAATTAGCAGTTCACAACTGTGATGGAAACAAAGCCCCTGGTCCGGACGGTTTTTCGGTTAAATTCATTAAAGAGTGTTGGGACATCATCGGACCTGATTTTTCTAAGTGTATTTCTCACTTTTCTGTGACTGGGAAGCTCCCTAAAAGCTTTTCTTCTTCTTTTATGATGCTCATTCCTAAGCTGGACAGCCCACAAAATTTTGGAGATTTTAGGCCTATATCTCTTGTGAGTTGTGTTTCTAAAGTTATATCTAAAATTTTGGCTTCTAGAATTTCTACTGTGATATCCAAATTGGTCTCCCCGCAACAAACGGCGTTTATCCCAGGTCGTAATCTTTTGGATGGAGGGTTACTAGCTAATGAGGTTATTGATTTGGCAAGGAGAAATGGGAAGCAGTGTCTGTTATTTAAGGTTGATTTTGCCAAAGCCTATGATTGTGTCGAGTGGAAGTTCCTGATCTTTGTTCTCAAATCTATGAATTTCGGTCCTAATTGGATTAAGTGGATTGAAGGTAATGTGTGCACTAGTTTTGTCTCAGTTTTGGTTAACGTTCGCCGACCAAGGATTTTGAGGTTTCTCGTGGTTTGAAGTAGGGTGACCCGTTAGCACCATTTCTTTTCACATTAGTTGTCGAATCTCTGGCTATTTTGTTTCGTAGAGCTTCTTTCCACAATCTTTTCTCAGGTTTCTGGGTGGATGATGCAGAGTCTATTGATCTTCTTCAATTTGCTGACGATACCTTGATTTTTTGCGATGGAGGTTACCATAATCTTTGGGCTTTGAAATTTATTTTAAGAAGCTTCGAAATGATTTTCGATCTTCGTATCAATTTTTCCAAAAGCTGCTTATATGGCATAGGCATTGAGGATCAGTTTTTACGGGCTGCTGCGTCTTTTCTTTTCTGCAATAAAGGAATCTTACCTATTAAATTCCTGGGTGTAACTATTGGGGGAAATTAAAGGAGATCTTCTTTCTGGAAACCGACTTTGGACTGCTTGAAAGCAAGGTTGAACTCGTGGGCTGCTAAGAATTTATCGATAGGGGGTCGCGTCACTCTGTTAAACTCTGTGATAACTAACTTACCGATCCATCAGTTTTCGTTTTTCAAGGCTCCTTCTTTTATTGTTAAGAAATTTATTGCTATCCAAAGGCGCTTTCTGTGGTCGGGTTCGGCGGATAAAACTGGAATTGCGTGGATTAAGTGGTCTGAGTTATGTAAACCGAAAGAGAAGGGAGGTCTTGGTATTAAGCATATTGGAGTATTTAACAAATCCCTCCTATCTAAGTGGTTGTGGAAGTTTGTCAAAGGTGGTAATGAAATATGGAGAAAGCTTATAACTATCAGATACGGGAACCTTGCATTTTGGGTTTTAGAGGTGGATTCTAGTATTCATCCTAAAGACGCTTCGTTTTGGATGAGAGATCTGCTCAATTCGAAACATGGTGGAGAAGTTGCCTCTTTTAATCAGTGTGTTTCTCCTACCCTGGGCAGTGGGGGCAAAATTCCTTTTTGGAATTCCCATTGGTACGGTAACTATACGATTCAATCCGCCTTTCCTGCTCTCTATGCAGCTGTAGTTAAGAAGGATGGTTTGATTGAAGATTATGGCTTGTGTATGGAAAACCAATGGATTTGGAACTTTGAAGATTGTTGGTCACCCGATTTTTTGGTTTCACAGGCTGAGCTGGTTTTGCTGCAGAACTGTTTTAATAACAGTCAGCTGCTGCGGCATACGGAGGACTCGTGGGAGTGGTGTTTGGATCAGTTCAAAGAGTTTATGGTGATGAGTTATTATGTGCATTTGATGGATTTTGTGGATGGTACTGTTCTTCATCATCCTGAGACGCTTTTTCTGAAAGTGGCGTGGAAAACTAAAGTCCCTTTGAAGGTTAAGATTTTTTCGTGGAGATTAATTCGAGATAGGTTGCCGATGCGAATGAATCTTGCTTCTAGAGGTATTATCTCTTCCTCGCATGACAAGGTGTGCGTTTTTTGTTTCATGGAAGATGAGGATTCTTTACATCTTTTTCTTAATTGTCCAAAAGTTCAAATTTTGTGGACGAAGCGTTTTGTTTGGTTAGGTATTCATCCGGTTCATGCTGATAATCTTTGCAACCATGCTCTTCTGTGGTTCCTTGCTATGTACCAAAGTGGTCAAGACGACATGAGTTGCTATGTGTGGATTATTACGTCTTGGTGCATTTGGAACATGAGGAATACCATCATTTTCAATGGTATGGTTTAGGACTCGGATGAAGTGTTTAACCGCATTGTAGCTATTTCTTGGCGTTGGTTAGAAATAGGTCGAAAAAGATGTAATTTTTGTGAATGGATGCACCATCCTTTAGATTTCTTGTAATTTTTTTTGCTCTGTTCAGTTTTTGAACCGTCTTTTGGTTGGCTTTTTGTTGAGGGTTGGAGAATCCCTGTTTCTCTCATTAATTCAAATTGCTTATAAAAAAAAAATGGTTAGCTGTGTTATTATCTTCTTCTACTAAATTAAATTACTGTTTTATTGCATGAAGCGTTATTTTTGGTTAAAGTTGATTATTTTGTTTAGCATTGTTATTTCCTCATGCATAAAATCTTTTACTCTTGTTTTTAAGCTTTGAAAACATTTTTTTTTCTATCAATCCTCCAAAACTTTAGCTAGACATGTCAAATATTCCGGATGACAAATCAAAGTACACGGCTATATATTCCGGAAGAATATGAAAACACACAAAATCAAATAGTACACGCTAAATAAAAATCAAAGCAAAATAAAAAACAAAAGCACGGTAACGGTTCAAATGCACTGTTGGACTTCAGATTAATTGTATCGTGTGACCTTTATCTTTCATCAAGACTATAAATTCACACACCAGCCTCTAATGAAACACACACAAGCAAACAATCGCATAACTAGAAAATGGAGAACACACAGAGAAGTTTAAGCTTGTTGGTACTTTGTTTCCTGCTTATGGGAACAATGCTAGTGAGTGGTCAGAGTGCAAATAATGTAAGAGCAACATACCATAACTACAACCCTCAGAACATAAATTGGGATTACAACAGAGCCAATGTTTACTGTGCTACCTGGGATGCTAACCAGCCTTTGTCATGGCGTAGCCAATACGGTTGGACTGCCTTTTGTGGCCCCGCCGGACCTACAGGCAGAGATTCTTGCGGCAGATGCTTGAGGGTATGACTTCTTCTCTAATGTTGTAGCTTTTATTTTAATTAGTTTATTTGTGTACATGTGCATTGACTTCAATTGATAATATTGTGGTGAATGATGATGATGCAGGTGACAAATACTGCAACTGGAGCTCAGGTAACAGTGAGAATAGTGGATCAGTGCTCTAATGGTGGACTGGACTTGGATGTGAATGTCTTCAATCAAATTGATACCAACGGAGCTGGCTACCAAGCGGGTCACCTTACAGTTAACTATGTCTTTGTTAATTGCTAAGGTCAATGAATCACACTTTGTAATAATAAGAAGTTCTAGCACTGCTTCCTAATAAGATCATAAATAAAACAAACGGTGCTATACATGCATGCTTGTATACTTAATTGGATGAAAAATAAATGATGATTCTATATACTTATTCTCTCGTGGTTTACTTTATATAACTTGCTGTTGATTTCAGTTTCTTTCTCACACACACAAGACAGGGATTTTAATTAGAAAGAAGTAAATGAAGTTAAGCATATTATTTAATTACTAACAAGTAATTAAAATTTTAACCCTATACTGTCCATCATTCGAGCTCCAGGGAATTAATTTCAAGTTAGGCATATTGTGATGACTTGATAATTTTAAGTCTATCATTTTTGCTCTCTTGCTTTAAGTGCTAAGCTGATGATATAATAATATAAGACTTGTAAATGTAAATATCTCTTTTTCTTAGAAAGCCGCCTTACATGACCATAACTTAAGTAAATAAATTTTGTTGGATTTCATTTTTTACTGAATTTTGGAATTGTACTGTAATAAGTGTTTATATTTATATTGTTTAGAGTCGGTCCTAACATGTAATTTCTATGATATATATATATATATATATATATATATATATATATATACATATATATATATATATATATATATATATATATATTATGGTCCGTGTAATGAATTCGACGAGGCTTTTTCTTTGGTGTGAAAAGTCGTGGTCCCTTATAAAATAAAGGCTTTCGGATGGAGATGCTTCTTGAATAGACTCCCCACTAAGGATGTTCTTCTCTTTAGAGGTTGTGTGTTTTCGGATAGTGTTTCGGATTGTGTTTTTTGTTCTTCGGAGAAAGAATCTCTCTATCACATTTTTTTAGATTGTTGTGTTTCTTTATTGGTGTGGAAGGAAATGGCCGATTGGATTGGTTTTGAGGATTTCGGAGCTACTAATATTAAAGATAGTTTCTTAAAAAGGTTTGCTTTCTTTAAGCATAATAGGGCCAGGAAAGACAAAGAAGGAATTGTTTGGTTGACAACAACTTGGTATTTGTGGAAGTTACGGAATGTTATTATTTTCTCAACGACTATTTTCCGTAATTTTCTTTTTGTTTCCGAGGTGTGCCTCGTTTTTCTGTAAGTGGGTTCGAGAACCTATTGTTCTCGCTATCAATGAAATCCTTGCTTATTGAAGAATATATATATATATATATATATATATGGAGGGAGAGAGAGTCACGTTATGTTAAAGTGGATAATCATCCAAGTCTCACATCGAGTAATGTGAAGAAAAATGAGTAAAAGGTGATTATAAATATAGAGAGTTAACTTTACGATAATTGAGGATTCATAAAAGGATCTGTACTATTCAGGATTTGGAATTGGTTGTGGTTGTATTGTGTTGGAAAATTTGGAGGTATTATCTTTATGGTTCTAGGTTCGAACTGTTGAGTAATCGCAAGAGTTTAAAGTACTTGGTTGGCCTGAAGTAATAGAGTATGAGACAACGAGGATGGTTGGAATTTGTGATGAGTTATGACTTTAGTTGGAATTATCCTGTTGGTAAAGGTAAGGTCTTGCTTGGAAAGTTAAGTCGAAAGTTTTAGTGCATGTCTATTTTGATGGTCAGGGAGTTAGAATTATTTGAGCAGTTCAGAGACTTGTGTCTGGTGTGTAAGCTAACACAGTAGAGTTTGAAGTTGGATATATTAAAAGTAAACAGTGATTTTTGGTGAATATGAGAAAGAGTTAGACTTTGGACGTGGAATTGGTAGTTTTGATGGTTGCGAGTAATCAAAGTGGCGCAGCGGAAGCGTGATGAGGCACAATTCATATATAAGTGTGTGACTTGTAAGATTTCGTAGGTTGAACATTGGGAACATGTAGGACTGATGAGACCATTGGACGTTTCAAAATGGAAGTGATAAGTGGAAGGTTTCAATATTAATCAGGTACTACTATGTAGATGGATGTTTTGGTTGTTTGTTCGATTGGTGAATCGTAGCAGTGTTGTAATAAGGATGTGTGACAAGGATGTTTGGTATTCTGGTTTTGTTGATGTTGTTGAGACGTTGTTGTGTCGTGGGACTTTATGTTCTTGTTTGTGTTATTGCCTCGTTTCCATGGTGATGGTTCGAGTGCGAGTGGCTAATTCCTTGTGGTGAATTAGAGGAGTGTTACCTACGGGGATGGTACCGATCTTGTTGTGTTTCGGTTCAAGAGTGAACCTGTGTGTTCGTAACTTGGGTATTCTTTGAGTTGTGAGTTGGTCGTCAAGTGCATTGTATGGGCTTTGCATCTTGTCGTTGTAGTTGTCGTCGTTGTCGTGTCGTTGTTGTAGTTGTTGTTAGCAAGGTAGTTTATCAGTTTGTGTTATTCGTGGTGTGCTTTTGTTGGCATGTTAGTTTGTTGGTCGGATGCGAGAGTCGTATCCGGAGTTGTTCGTATCGATTAGATTTTCGAGGACGAAAATTTCTAAGTGGAGGAGAGTTGTAACGCCCCAGTTTTTGTCAGTTTTATTTAATCGAGTCTATTTGATTATTTTATTATTATATTATTTTATTTTTGACTTTTATTTGGTAATATATTGTTTTTCATCATTGTTTATGTTTTATCGCGTTTTGAGAGCGGTTGCGAGATATTTGAGTGTAGGGGTATTTTGGTCATTTGGGTAGTTGGATATTATAAATAGAAATGGAGAGAGAGAAATAGAAAGAAAAGAGAAAGAAGAGAAAGAAAAGGAAAAGAAGAGAAAAGAGAGGAAAGAAAGGGAGAAGAGGAAAAAGAAGGAAAATCAGGAATTCATCAGTTTAAAGCGCGAATAATCGGGTAAGGGTGAGAAGTTTCAATTATATTTTGCTTGTGTATGTATATGTGTATGTTTTCTTGGATTGTTTTGGATATTTTCTTCTAGTTTTCCTTTTAGGTCGAAATGAGAAAAATGGTTAGAAATCGATGTTTTCACGGACGAAAGTCGGAATAAATCGCGTAGTAGAGTCGTGTGATGTTGGGTCGTGTTTTATCATGATCGTTTGATTGAATTGAGTCGAATTTACAACTTTTGCGTTTTTGATATATATCGATGTTTTTGTGCAAATTGATGTTGTGATCGAGTAAGAGTGTTTGGATATGTCTGGGAACATTGGTATAGGTTGATATTTAATCGGAAATGGTTGTTGGTGTGTTCTCGAGTGGTTTTGACCGAGTTTGGAATTGGGTTAAATTGATAAAACTATGTGTCAAAATATTTCAACCGTGAAAATGTGTTGGATGACTTTTTAATGGTGAAAATATTGTAATACGTTGAATTCTGAGACCGCAGCTTTTTACGGAATCGAAAACGGATGTCCGGAAGTCTAAAAATGGTGTTTTTAAGGTTGAAAGGCAGCATGTAGCGCGCTCAGCGCGTAGGTCTGGGCAAACATGAAAATTCCAAAACTTCAAAAATTCATAACTTTTGATCCGTAAGTCCGTTTTGACCCCCGTTTGAAGCGTTGGAAAGCTAATAAAAAGTTCTTTCTTTTAAAAATGGTTTGGAGGTCATTAGATGATTTAATTAATTCGTGTTTTTGAAAAATAGTCGGGTTGTCGGGTTTTTATCACGTTAATTGTGTGCGATTGATGTGTTATCATGATATATGCTTTTGTTATGTAACATGTAGCTTGTGTGATGTTATATGATATGAATATACATGATAAAATGTTGTTATGATGTGTTGTGGGTAGCCTTTGTGGTGTGAATCCCTTGTGAAAGTAATTGTGATGGCATGATTGTTGTGGTTTGTGGTTTGTGGTGAAATGCATTGTTTAGGTGAAATTCAATGTATGTTGTGTGGTGGCCTTTATGGTTTGAAATGCATTGTTTGAATTGATTTGCAATACATGAGTGTGATGATGTTGATTAATTCATATGGTTGAATTGTGAATGTATGGAATTGATGAGTTGAAATATATGCATGATGATGTGTGCATTTAAATGTCATGAGTCATTGTATGCCAAACATCATAATATGCATATTGTGAAGTCGAGTACCATGAGGGTACGAGCGACGGTTTGGTTCCTGAGGGAATCTGCTATAACATCGTGAGCCTCGAAAATATGAGGAATGAATCGCCTGAGGACCTAAAGCGATGGTTATAGACGATCGTGTGCCCATGTGGGGTGTGAGCGATCGGGTTGTGTGCCCATGCGGGGACCTAAAGCAATCCATAAACGCCGTGAGGCTCGAAAATATGAGGAATGAATCGCCTGAGGACCTAAAGCGACGGGTGAACATCGTATGCCCGACGGGGTGTTACTTGAGCGACCCTCAGTAACGAGCGATGGTTCTGCAGAGTTCCTGAGTGAACTAGTGATGAGAAATGTTGGAAGTCGGTACCGCATGGCATTTGCATAGAGTCGTTGTGTCGGTCTCTGTGCATTTGCATAAATCATGGATTGATTATGTGTGAGAATTGTGAATGGATGCATTATGTGTGGAAAGTCATGATTTGAATGATTATGTGTGGAAATTGTGCATTGAATTTGTGATATGTGATTATGTCGGTATAATTGATAGATGCTATATTTTGTGGTGATGTGGTGGTGTGGTTCCATATGTCATAATTGTGGTTAGATTATGTGTGATATGTTTTGTATTGGTGGCATGCTATATGTGTTAGTGTGTGATGGTATGGGTGAGATGATTTATACATGTGTTTGAATGTGTGTTTGCATATTATTATGCAATCTTGATTTAGTTGTTATTTCTCACCCTTCTGTTGTTTTATAATGCTCTATGAGGCATTGCATATTAGAGTTGCTGGAGGTCTTTTTGTGGAGATTAGCCCTCCGTTCTGTTGTCGGTCTTGGTGTCTGCTCTGATACGTAGCACGGGAGTCGGGGAACGATTATATGTATATATATGTATACAGTTGTTGAATGTATTATGTAGCACCTTTGTATATATAGTTGATGTTCTAAAATAATTTATTTTGTAAAACCAGTCGGTTATGGATCTTTCCGCTTTATTCCATAATTGACCTTTCCCTTTAGATGGAAAAAGTTTCCCCTTTGAGGGTATTCTATTTTATGCTATGTATCAAATTTATGAGCAGGGATTGTATTTTTTTTCTTTAAATGTGGCATCCTTGTTTCTGTCGGAAAAATAAATTTTTAGTTACTCTGATTTTATTTATGTATTATTTATTCGCGATGGGAATTGGGGTGTTACATTAGTGGTATCAGAGCAGGTCGGTCCGTCCGGCCAAGTTGTTAAGTTAGTTGGTGTGACAGTGGAATACTGTCGTTGTTGTTTGTCCCTTAGTACGTGATATGTGTGGAAACACTGTCAGTGCTTTCTGGTTTCTCTAATCTTTTGTCTTCAGGTGTGAGATTGAGATAAGTGGGGGAGAAGCTGGTATTTCTCCAAGTTTCTTCAGTTGTGGAGCGTTGGCTGCAAGATTGTAAGTGTTGTTTGGACAGTATTGTTCCCGGTTCCGGAGGGAATGTGGAGGTAAGGTTTATGTCAACTAAGGATTTGTGCCTTAGGTAGTTTTGTGCACAGGATGCAAGAAACGCTATTATAGTTTGGTGAAGACGGTTTATGCCCCATCATGATTGTCGGTTGTCTATTGGCAAATTGAGGAACTGATCACCCTTAATCTCTTGTTGATAGCAGACGGAAATTATGTTGGATGGAATAGGCGTGTCTTTCCGGCTTTGATAGTGCGTGAAATGAATTGTTTGGAATTAAGGAAATTAGTACAGATTGTTTGGATGAGTCGAAGAAGATTCTAATGTAGGAAGAGGAGACGGATTTGGGGTTTCCGTATGTTGGTCAAGTTAGGAAGTTATTAAGAGAAGAGTGTGAACTATAATTGGACGAAGGTAAGGATTTGAGGTTTGGATCTGCTAAGTAAGTAGAAGAACTTTAGGAAGTGAAACTCAGATGGAAAGAGCGGTTGGAAGATTTACAGGGAAAGGGATTTGTGAGACCAAGTGTGTCATCTTAGAGAGCTCTAGTATTGATAGTAATACAAGGAACTGATGATTGAATGGAATAACAAGCATGATGTGTATGAAGGTATCGAGACTATGGACAGCCAAACCTAGAGTTCTGGTGAGGTTTATAGTCTTTGGAATTGTAGACCATTAATGGAAATTTTGAGAGAACCTTTAGGTATGCATGTAATATTTAAGAGTTCTTTTTGGTTGGTTGTTGCTACATGTTGGGATTTTTGGAATTTGGACTGTTAAGAGAAGGACTTGTGAATGGATTACTAACAGTGGAGTAAGGTAACAATTAAGAACAAGATGACTGGAATGGTTTGGTTGAGGTTGAGTGGAGTTGCAAGGGTATGGAATGTTTGATAAGAGTGGTGAATTGTGTGAGTTAAGGCTTTGATCGATTTGATGTGACTGGTTATGTTGTTATCATAGGAATAGGCTATTAATTACTCGGTTAAGTTTGTGTGTGAGTCGCCAGTTATCCAGTGCAAGGTTTTGCAAAAGCTTTAAGGATTTATATCTTTTGGATTTTGGTTGGGAATTGCAACGTACAGTGATGGTATTTGGTGTTAGTAACGCGTCTCTAATGTTTATGGAGTAGAGGAATCGTATCTTCCATATTTAATTGGATAAGTTCGTAGTGGTCTCGATTGAGGATATTTGGATTTGTTATAAACTCAGAGGAAGAACGAGTAAAGTGTTTGAGATTTGAATTAAAAGTGTCGAAAAGAGACGAAGTTTTTTTGCTAAGTTATTCGAGTGAGAATTTAGGTTGAAAAAGGTTAGTTTTCTTGGATATGTTATTTCAGATGAGAGTAGGGTTATGGATCCATCGGAAGTAGATGCAGTTCTACATTGAGAGGCTCTGAAGTTGGTTAAGGAGATTAGAAACTTTTGAGCTCAGTTGGTTGTTACCGCAAGTTATGGAAAACTTTGCTAAGTTCGTACTTCTGGTATCTCAGTTGACTTGCAAAGGGTAAGTCATTTATTTTGGATGTTTGTTGTGAGTGAGCTTCGGAGAGCTGAAGTAGAAGTTGTCTACGGTTTCAGTTTTGGTTTTGTGTGATCCTAATCAACCGTTGTGAGGTATTGTGATGTGTCTTTGATGAGGTTAGTCAGTGTGTTAATGCAAGAGGGTAAAGTTGTAGCTTATACTTTACGATAATTGAGGATTCATAAAAGGATCTATACTATTCAGGATTTGGAATTGGTTGTGGTTGTATTGTGTTGGAAAATTTGGAGGTATTATCTTAATGGTTCTAGGTTCGAACTGTTGAGTAATCGCAAGAGTTTAAAGTACTTGGTTAGCCTGAAGTAATAGAGTATAAGACAACGAGGATGGTTGGAATTTGTGATGAGTTATGACTTTAGTTGGAATTATCCTGTTGGTAAAGGTAAGGTCTTGCTTGGAAAGTTAAGTCGAAAGTTTTAGTGCATGTCTGTTTTGATGGTCAGGGAGTTAGAATTATTTGAGCAGTTCAGAGACTTGTGTCTGGTGTGTAAGCTAACACAGTAGAGTGTGAAGTTGGATATATTAAAAGTGAACAATGATTTTTGGTGAATATGAGAAAGAGTTAGACTTTGGACGTGGAATTGGTAGTTTTGATGGTTGCGAGTAATCAAAGTGGCGCAGCGGAAGCGTGATGAGGCACAATTCATATATAAGTGTGTGACTTGTAAGATTTCGTAGGTTGAACATTGGGAACATGTAGGACTGATGAGACCATTGGACGTTTCAAAATGGAAGTGATAACACTGCAAGAAATTTATAATTTTACGACAATCAAGTCGCGACAGTTCTTTCAAAACTGCCTTTACCCATGATTAAGGTCAGTTCATGAGACGGTTTCTTGCCACCGTCGTAGCTTTTTCCCTGAAAAATATAGGAGCACGAAAATATTTCTACCCCACTCCCTTTTTCCGCTATGTCCCGCCCTAAATCTCCAAAATATTTGTTTCCTTCCCTAATCCTCCCACCTTCCTATTTTCTCCTAAGTTTCTAAAACACATCGTCTTCTATTCTCAATATCCCTCAAGTCTCCATCACTCGATGCTTTTCTATTCTCAATCTCCCCATGTCTCCATCTTTCAAATTTTTCTAATCTGAAGCCACTGCTACACTAATTCATAGGTATGATCGAATAAAGGTGGCTATTTATCCTATTGAAGAATCAATCACTTATTCGTTCACTTTTCTTATTAGTTCATGCACTGCTTCATTGATTCATAGGTATGGTTGAATCGATTGTTAGATCTTGTTGATTATTATAGACTTGATTATTTCACACTTTGAAGTTGTCACAGAGATCAAGGTAAGCGAACCCTAGAATCTCCATATCTTGTTAGTTAAAACTTAACCTAGATACCAAAGACAAAAATAAAAGTTTTTTAAAAGTCTGTTTGCTCTGTATGTTGATCATATTTTTGCTTAAAATGGTTGATCTTGATAAATATCACTTTTTTAGGGTTTTTTTGGATTAATTTAATTGCGTTTTGAATGACCCAAACTTTATTTATGTATGTGTTTATGATTTTATTTGTGGTTATGAAATATGGATGCTTGAAAAGGAAGCTTTAGTGATGGTAATTTTTTTTATATGAATGGCCCAAGCTTTAGTGAAATGGAAGCAGTTAATGGAAATTGTTTTTATTTTTGAAGAATGATTACTATAGAAAGGGAGTTGCTTTAATTGATTTTGAGTAGTGTGGTTTTTGGGGAAGATAACAAGGGTGTGTGGTTTTTGGGGAAAATAACAAGATTGTGGAAATTGTTTGTCTTGAAAATTTGCATGATCCATTCCTTGCTTAAGCATTTTCCTAATGTATTTATTTCAATCTTTCTTTGTTTGGATTATTAAGAAGAAAAAAACAAGGATGGGAAACATAATTTATTTATGGTTAAAACCTCTTCACGGTCTTCTAAAAACCCAAAAATATGAATATAAGTGTATTAAGAAGCATAGTTAAGTTTAATTAGTAATTGAATTAGAGTTCTTAAATATTACATTGACTGAAAAGCTGATATGTTTTGGTTTTGACATATGCAAGTTCTAGTTTGACGGATGGTGGCAAACAAAATGGCTTAAGTGGTAAAATAAGCGGCAAGTTCTCTGCTCCACCTACTACATCTCCAACAAGAAGATCTTCTAATTTTTAACTTTTTTTCATGACAATAACATATGTATCAACAGTATCACAAATTGTAGAAGCATATGTTACTCTTTTATGTTTATAGAAAATTATTTTGGTAGATTTGAGAATTGCATTTCTGGATTAGGGAATGATGGTTAGAATATTTATGGATCAATACCAAACTGTAGTTTGATTATTGAAAGGAATAACTTGGATATCATGATTTTATAAGAAATATCAGTGATGGCTAAACTTTTGAATTGGATAGCAATTAGCCATAAGAGATATCAGTGATTTTATAAGAAATACCAGTGATGGCTAAACATTGTTGATTTTGAGCTTTGGTTGTGGAGGTATAAAGCATACTTATATCTGTAAGATGAAGATGCTGATTTGTAAGGTAAAGCATACTTCTCCCTCTTTGAAAATTAATCTACTTTATGAACTAATATCTTTTTTAGTCACTACAAGAAAATTTATGTTTTATGACACATAGGTTGCGACGGTTGCATGATAACCGCCCTACTTTTCAAGTTGTGACAGTTGCCATGGTGGTTTTGGGCAAGGCTGAACTAATATTTGTGTGGTCTATTAGTATTGGTGACTCTTGTCTCAATTTATAGTATTGTTTATGCTTTGAAGATTTGAGATATCAAAGGTCTATTTATACTATTAATGGTTATCATACGAATGTTACCCAATAAATTGAAAGTGCTTGATGTTTCTTATGGAACCGAAATAGGTAACTTGTGTGATAATTTTTGCTGGGGTCAAATTCAAGGTTCTGTGAGTTTTTTTTTCCATTTCGTAATTTTCGTACGACTCAAGTAGCATTTCATAATGTTTTATAATGGATGTCCAGTTTCAATATTCATTTATGTTGCATTAAGTATTAAGTACAAGCTTTCGTTCAGTTATTTCATAAATCTTTGCCTTGTTATTGCTGATACATGGTTTGACGAAGCCTCCATTTGTAACTTGGAAATTGGAATACTTAGCTCTTGTGTATGATTTGTTCTGGTTTACTTTTGTTGGTTGGTTCTGCAGATGCATTAGTTTTCTTTTTACCTGGCATTATTAGTAACTTATCTAAAGTTTTGTATGGTGCAAAAACAATGATAAGTGGGGCTGCCGGAAGCATGGAGACTGTTGGCCTAACAATTAGAGGTTTGGTAGAGTTCTTTATGATAGTTCTCCGGGATGATGCTAATGCATCAGTCCTGGACATGGAAGAGTCTGCAAGCTTTGATCCAAATAAGTGTAAATCTACTCTTTCTCTTTTGGAGGAGCTTAGTCACTTGCAAGTTAAAGATTGTGTTGAAACAAAAGTTGTTGAAGATATTGTCAAGTAAGAAACGATACCTTCTTCCCAAACTCAATTCTGTGTTTATTTTAATACTGCGTTGTAATGATTTATGTGATCAATGAAAGCATTGAATTTCAGATCTGTATTCAATCTTCACAAAAGGTGAGAAAGGGACTTGTTGATGCCATAAAAGGACTCTTATTGGAGTGCTTCTACACACTGGGGGACAGTAGGCTGATGCTTCTGGTGAGCTCTGAACTGGTTAACAAGAAATAATGTGTTTTGCTAGCTTTGTGCTATGGTATGTTTCTCTGTGGCTGTCTTGTTGACATATTATAATGAAAAATTGCTAATATGCGCCACAGCCTATTTTAAGATAGTAAATCTCAGTTAGTGAAGGTAAAGGGTTAGTTATATATAGTTGATGTCTCCTATTGTGTCACTAACAACTCATTACTACCAAAGCATAAATCAGATTCAATTCTAGAGCAATGATTTTCTCTATTCTCTCATAGTACTATAATTTTTTTTAATCTGTTTTTCTGCTTTATTTCATCAAATATTAGTTTCTAGGGTATATTTACCCCCTGTCATGTAATCCACACTTGTAAATTGCTTTTTTTTTTAAATCTTTTTGCTAATAATTCAAGAATGCTGATGTGTGTTGGCTGTAGGATACCTTCCCTCTGTTGCTGAGTTGAAATCTGGATCTAATTTCTTCAGTCATGGCCTTCCTCTTTTAAACTCTAGTGTGTATGAAAACTCTGTGTGGTCTTATTAACAAAAAAATATGTACATGAACCTGACAAAATTGTACCAAAGAAATATGAACTTCCTCGTATGCCTCCGTGGTTCGGTTATGTTGGTAGTCTTAAACTATAACAGCCTCTTGCAAGGATTCTCCGACTTGTTGGTTTATCTATATTAGCAGGTGATTTCAAATTCAATGTTATTTTGCTCATGGTTCTCATAGTGTTTGTCTTTAAGCTTCACTTTTGTTAACTTTGTCGTTGCTAGATCACCGTGGTGAAGGGCTTTTGTCACATTTGACGAAGACCCTTCTTGGTAACTTCCGTAACCTTGATATTGGTAATTAGTAACATCATAACAGTTATGAGTAGTCACTAGCAGTTATGAGTGTATTTTCAAATAATATTGCAGGAGAAATGATTGTAGGTCCCATAAAGCATTTTTTATGGATGAAATATCAACTGGCTTATACATCTCCACTACTTTTCAAATAGTTACATGTCTCCAGTAATCGGTGCACATCAATGATGCAACAGCAGTGCCTTCACTCCTCCAACCAGCACCAAAAACCTTTGAGTTATTTGATGATCTTATATTCATGGAAGAGGGAAAAATAGTATACCATGGCCCCTGCAGTCAAGAACTTTAGTTCTTTATGGATTGTGGTTTCTGGTGCCCTGAAATAAAAGGAGTGGCAGACTTTCTTCAAGGGGTAGAAATGGAAACCGTGTCCCTTACTATTGCGCCAAAGTTCAAGTGATTTTACTCATAGTTTCACGAGTTACAAATTGTTTAAAGCTCCAGGTTCAGTAAATTACAAAATGCTAATGGAGATTATGGGAGATGATTTTGGTAATTGTTTTATGCATAAAATTCTTTATTATTTATTGATGGCATAAGCGTAGGTCATGATTTAGCTTGATATGCGTGATGAAATTAATTAGCTGTAGACATGATTTTGAAAATAGTTTCCTGCAGAGAATCATTTGTTATTTATATATTGAATAGTGTAGAATGGAGATGATGATTTATTCTTATATGTGCATTGGAACCAATTGGCTCTTAAGAGTAAACATGTAAGAATCTGGCATGTCTTCAAATCCTTATTTTCTACCAATTATAGGGTAAACAGTTTGATTGATTCCGGTTTTTTGAGGGGTTTTGAGATGTTTAAACTTTCAATTTAGTAGCTAGTGAACTTTTTAATACCCTTTGTATTTACTTTTGATGATACATACATATACATGGTTTTACTTTTGTTGGTAACTTAGATATACCATGTTACCTTGGATGTCTTTGCAGGTGCATAGACCTTATTAGCATGGGAAGCTGATCAAAACCCCAGGTTTAGTCAACTATAGAAGGTTGCTTCCATTTTTGAAGAATCATACTAAAAAAGACTCTGGTAACCACTGTTTTTAGCCGTTTATGCAATATTAGTTATATACATTATATTTTAGTTAGAAATGGACAATGAAGGTACTAGCTGATTTTACAGGTACATCAAAATTTGGTGACCAGGCTCAAGAAGCAGGTTTGTGCGCAAAGGAGCTTCCTTTGCCATCCCAAAGTGAAGAAGCTTCTATTAACATACAAATGGCAGTCAGTGGCCCAATGCAAGACAAAGTTGATCCTAACAAACCATTTTTTTAAGATGTTGTTTGCCAATGCATTAGGAAAAGCCCATGAACATATAAAGTGACATGGTGAACTTTGTAATATGATAGTGCAAGAAATATAAAACCCAAGATCATAACGATATATGTTTAATTGAATGAAGAATACCCATTCTGTTCATATTTCTACAAACTAATTTTTTTTAGTTTTAAAAATAAATTACATGCGGATTTACCTGTGAAAAGTAAAATTCCTACGGATTTACCTGCGGATGTACCTGTGGAACAGAAAGTTACGACGGTTGGAACTGTCGTAATCAACAATAAAAACAAAAATCAAATAGAAAGTTACGACGGTTGGTAACCGTCGCAATACGCAGATTACGTCAATTCCCAACCCGTCGTGAGAGATAACGAAGGTTGGTGTGACGGTTTTGACAACCGACACGATACGGCCTCGCGACGCACGTTTCTAAGACAGTGGTGCAACCGTCGTGACTTGCAAATTATGGCGGTTTTAACCGTCTTAACTTGCCAAAATAACCGTCGCAATCTGCCAATTTTCTTGTAGTGTAAGTGGAAGGTTTCAATATTAATCAGGTACTACTATGTAGATGGATGTTTTGGTTGTTTGTTCGATTGATGAATCGTAGCAGTGTTGTAATAAGGATGTGTGACAAGGATGTTTGGTATTCTGGTTTTGTTGATGTTGTTGAGACGTTGTTGTGTCGTGGGACTTTATGTTCTTGTTTGTGTTATTGCCTCGTTTCCATGGTGATGGTTCGAGTGCGAGTGGCTAATTCCTTGTGGTGAATTAGAGGAGTGTTACCTACGGGGATGGTAACGATCTTGTTGTGTTTCGGTTCAAGAGTGAACCTGTGTGTTCGTAACTTGGGTATTCTTTGAGTTGTGAGTTGGTCGTCAAGTGCATTGTATGGGCTTTGCATCTTGTCGTTGTAGTTGTCGTCGTTGTCGTGTCGTTGTTGTAGTTGTTGTTAGCAAGGTGGTTTGTCAGTTTGTGTTATTCGTGGTATGCTTTTGTTGGCATGTTAGTTTGTTGGTCGGATGCGAGAGTCGTATCCGGAGTTGTTCGTATCGGTTAGATTTTCGAGGACGGAAATTTCTAAGTGGGGGAGAGTTGTAACGCCCCAGTTTTTGTCAGTTTTATTTAATCGAGTCTATTTGATTATTTTATTATTATATTATTTTATTTTTTACTTTTATTTGGCAATATATTATTTTTCATCATTGTTTATGTTTTATCGCGTTTTGAGAGCGGTTGCGAGATATTTGAGTGTAGGGGTATTTTGGTCATTTGGGTAGTTGGATATTATAAATAGAAATGGAGAGAGAGAAATAGAAAGAAAAGAGAAAGAAGAGAAAGAAAAGGAAAAGAAGAGAAAAGAGAGGAAGAAAGGGAGAAGAGGAAAAAGAAGGAAAATCAGGAATTCATCAGTTTAAAACGCGAATAATCGGGTAAGGGTGAGAAGTTTCAATTATATCTTGCTTGTGTATGTATATGTGTATGTTTTCTTGGATTGTTTTGGATATTTTCTTCTAGTTTTCCTTTTAGGTCGAAATGAGAAAAATGGTTAGAAATCGATGTTTTCACGGACGAAAGTCGGAATAAATCGCGTAGTAGAGTCGTGTGATGTTGGGTCGTGTTTTATCGTGATCGTTTGATTGTATTGAGTCGAATTTACAACTTTTGCGTTTTTGATATATATCGATGTTTTTGTGAAAATTGATGTTGTGATCGAGTAAGAGTGTTTGGATATGTCTGGGAACATTGGTATAGGTTAATATTTAATCGGAAATGGTTGTTGGTGTGTTCTCGAGTGGTTTTGACCGAGTTTGGAATTGGGTTAAATTGATAAAACTATGTGTCAAAATATTTCAACCGTGAAAATGTGTTGGATGGCTTTTTAATGGTGAAAATATTGTAGTACGTTGAATTCTGAGATCGCAGTTTTTTACGGAATCGAAAACGGATGTCCGGAAGTCAAAAACGGATGTCCGCAGTCTGCGCGCTCAGCGCACAGGTCTGGGCAAACATGAAAATTCCAAAACTTCAAAAATTCATAACTTTTGATCCGTAAGTCCGTTTTGACCCCCGTTTGAAGCGTTGGAAAGCTAATGAAAAGTTCTTTCTTTTAAAAATGGTTTGGAGGTCATTAGATGATTTAATTAATTCGTGTTTCTGAAAAATAGTCGGGTTGTCGGGTTTTTAGCACGTTAATTGTGTGCGATTGATATGTTATCATGCTATATGCTTTTGTTATGTAACATGTAGCTTGTGTGATGTTATATGATATGAATATACATGATGAAATGTTGTTATGATGTGTTGTGGGTAGCCTTTGTGGTGTGAATCCCTTGTGAAAGTAATTGTGATGGCATGATTGTTGTGGTTTGTGGTTTGTGGTGAAATGCATTGTTTAGGTGAAATTCAATGTATGTTGTGTGGTGGCCTTTATGGTTTGAAATTCATTGTTTGAATTGATTTGCAATACATGAGTGTGATGATGTTGATTAATTTATATGGTTGAATTGCGAATGTATGAAATTGATGAGTTGAAATATATGCATGATGATGTGTGCATTTAAATGTCATGAGTCATTGTATGCCAAACATCATAATATGCATATTGTGAAGTCGAGTACCATGAGGGTACGAGCGACGGTTTGGTTCCTGGGGGAATCTGCTATAACATCGTGAGCCTCGAAAATATGAGGAATGAATCGCCTGAGGACCTAAAGCGATGGTTATAGACGATCGTGTGCCCATGTGGGGTGTGAGCGATCGGGTTGTGTGCCCATGCGGGGACCTAAAGCTATCCATAAACGCCGTGAGCCTCGAAAATATGAGGAATGAATCGCCTGAGGACCTAAAGCGACGGGTGAACATCGTATGCCCGACGGGGTGTTACTTGAGCGACCCTCAGTAACGAGCGATGGTTCTGCAGAGTTCCTGAGTGAACTAGTGATGAGAAATGTTGGAAGTCGGTACCGCATGGCATTTGCATAGAGTCGTTGTGTCGGTCTCTGTGCATTTGCATAAATCATGGATTGATTATGTGTGAGAATTGTGAATGGATGCATTATGTGTGGAAAGTCATGATTTGAATGATTATGTGTGGAAATTGTGCATTGAATTTGTGATATGTGATTATGTCGGTATAATTGATATATGCTATATTTTGTGGTGATGTGGTGGTGTGGTTCCATATGTCATAATTGTGGTTAGATTATGTGTGATATGTTTTGTATTGGTGGCATGCTATATGTGTTAGTGTGTGATGGTATGGGTGAGATGATTTATACATGTGTTTGAATGTGTGTTTGCATATTATTATGCAATCTTGATTTAGTTGTTATTTCTCACCCTTATGCTGTTTTATAATGCTCTATGAGGCATTGCAGATTAGAGTTGTTGGAGGTCTTTTTGTGGAGATTAGCCCTCCGTTCTGTTGTCGGTCTTAGTGTCTGCTCTGATACGTAGCACGGGAGTCGGGGAACGATTATATGTATATATATGTATACAGTTGTTGAATGTATTATGTAGCACCTTTGTATATATAGTTGATGTTATAAAATAATTTATTTTGTAAAACCAGTCGGTTATGGATCTTTCCGCTTTATTCCATAATTGACCTTTCCCTTTAGATGGAAAAAGTTTCCCCTTGGAGGGTATTCTATTTTATGCTATGTATCAAATTTATGAGCAGGGATTGTATTTTTTTCTTTAAATGTGGCATCCTTGTTTCTGTCGGAAAAATAAATTTTTAGTTACTCTGATTTTATTTATGTATTATTTATTCGCGATGGGAATTGGGATGTTACACCCGGCGCAGCACCGCCCGGCCCTGCAGAGGCGCAGCACACCAGAACAGCAAAAATTCAGCATGGTTTTATTCGTAACTTTTGAACCGTAACTCCGTTTTTTGCCCGGTTTGAAGCGCTGGAAAGCTTAATCAATGCTCTATTCAATAATGGCAAGATATCCTTGATTGAATACCTGCAAAAATAAATGTAAATCAATTAAAATCAATGATATTTACACGATAACGCAATATATACACTCTAACGTAAAGTAAACGTATTTACAAACAAATAGGGGTTTATTCGAACGATATCAACAAAAAGTATCGATAAGTGTAACAAAACTTATATACAAAAATAGGTACATTTTGCACTTATCAAACTCTCCCCAACTTACATAATTGTTTGTCCTCAAACAAAAGTCAATCAACTCAAAGAAGCAAAAGCAATTATCAAGAAATCATGCTCAACAAGTTTTTACAAACGGAGAATAAACGTATGGTACAAATATCAAAAGTACATGCAAAGCAATGCTTACCACTAAAATACAACGACACCACGAATATGAAACAAAGTCTAAGCACAAAACAAATGTCAACATTCAAAAGCAATACATGTTCAAGAATGAATCACACCTAACACTCCACTTCAAATAAAAATGAAGAAATTAATGCGCGTTTGCAACCGCGGGGAAATTTCACTCATCTGACGAACAATGCATATAACAATTCAATTCATACAACATCTAACAATCAAAAAATGAAAATATGGAAGCAAAAAGATCACTAAGGGCTTCAAAGGTTGTAGCTTGGTCGAGTTCACAACAAAGGGACATTTTTAAAGGCCATTGAATCGAAATTGTCGATGCAAAAGAACATTCACTATACAAGGTATTCACAAACATCTCAACTTCATTCACCAATTTCATTCTTCTATTGTAAACCTTCTCAAACTTCCATATGCACAATTATTTCACTCTATTTTTCTCATTCAAACAATCATTCTTTTTCTTTTGTTTTTCACATTCATATTTACACTTTTTCTTTTCATGCATGTTTGAACTTTTTCAAAAGTTGAAAGCAACCTACCATCTTCTTTTTCATTCTCCCCATCTTGGATTCAACCAAACCTCAAGTGAGTGCTCCTTGCTTTTTAAGGAAAGGAAATCAAATTAAAACAATGTTCAAAAGTTCAAGAAGAAATTTTTAGAAACTCACAAAATTCAATGATGAACTAGACTTTCAAATTATGTACAACATAAAGTTCATCACTAAAACGAGATCTAAACTGTTTAGGCTCAAAGGAGTTAACGAATTCTCTCTACTCACGGGTAAGGTACGTTTGGATATGGTTGTGCTCAATATAAACAAATGTCTTGATCATTTCTAATGCTTCCACAAAATCACAATAATCAAAAGATAAAGCATGAATCAAACGAATTAAACAAAGTTTATCAGTCATCTAAGCATTTAGTAAACAATGGAGGTTTCCTCGCATGGGGCTATGAACTAAAGTAATTCATAAATGAAAAAAAATTGCAAGAGAATGAAAGACATGTAATTTGTACAAATCCTAAGTTTCATAAACATGTTATGTTCTAGAAAAGCAATAAACACCAACCAATGCAATACAACTTTCTTTAAACTTTTCACACTACCATAACATTTTCTTGTTGAAACAATCAAAATTGAAAAATCACACAATGCATCCTCAAGCTAATCAAAAACAAAACTTGAGAACAAACACAAAAATTTCTAAAACTATTAAACATATACTAACAAATGGGTGAAAGTGGATAAGAGAATAAGAGAGTTTTTCCACAAAAGGCAAGGCGCGCTAAGCGCGCACCGGCTTGCTGAGTTTTTCAAGTTCTTTCTCTCATTCAATCCATCCAATCTCACACAATACTACAATACTACTAAATATAATTTTATTTTATTATCATCATTATTACTATCTATTTACACTTTTATGTACTTTTTTTGTATATCAATATTCTCCTATGGTGTTGTTATGAAAATGTTGGATCTTAATTAGTAGAATTAATTTGGAGTATAATGTTTGATATGAATGTAAATTTGAAAGTATTAAAAGAAAATCACATTGTTATATGAATAATTTAAATTATGATAGTATAATAAAATTCCAATATTATTATTATAAATGTGAACACTTTAATGTAGATTGATTCTGAATTAAGAAAATAAATAGAGAAAGCTGTTAATTTGTTGGAAATTGGAAGCGTAAAAGACACGGTTGGAATTTTGGAATAAAGATAACCATAGTGGATTTTAATTTTGTTTTCTTTTTTTAGATTGGCCCTACGCAAAATAAATCTAAATAATTAATTATATACTAATAAAGTTTAATTATGGTTAGGGATGAGAGGTTTGGATCCAGTGCTGTTCAGGATCGGGAGTGAGGAGTTTTGTTCTTTTATCAGAGAGGTGGAGTTAATTGACCTTCCTTTTACTGGTAATCGGTTTTCTTGGTTTAATTCCAACGGCATGTCTTGTAGTAAGCTTGACCGGTTCCTTCTTGATGATTCTCTTATTGACATTTGGGATTTTAAGGTTCAATTGGTTGGCTCTAGAGATATATCTGATCATCGTCCTCTTTGGATTAAATCTAATAGCAGCAATTTGGGACCCAAGCCGTTTCGTTTCTTTAACTATTGGCTTGATCATAAAGATTGTAAGAAGTTCATTAGGGAGGCGTGGGAGTCGTTTTCTTTTGAAGGGTCCCCTACTTTCGCCGACCAAGGATTTTGAGGTTTCTCGTGGTTTGAAGCAGGGTGATCCATTAGCACCATTTCTTTTCACATTAGTTGTCGAATCTCTGGCTATTTTGTTTCGTAGAGCTTCTTTCCACAATCTTTTCTCAGGTTTCCAGGTGGATGATGCAGAGTCTATTGATCTTCTTCAATTTGCTGACGATACCTTGATTTTTTGCGATGGAGGTTACCATAATCTTTGGGCTTTGAAATCTATTTTAAGAAGCTTCGAAATGATTTCCGGTCTTCATATCAATTTTTCCAAAAGCTGCTTATATGGCATAGGCATTGAGGATCAGTTTTTACGGGCTGCTGCGTCTTTTCTTTACTGCAATAAAGGAATCTTACCTATTAAATTCCTGGGTGTAACTATTGGGGGAAATCAAAGGAGGTCTTCTTTCTGGAAACCGACTTTGGACTGCTTGAAAGCAAGGTTGAACTCGTGGGCTGCTAGGAATTTATCGATAGGGGGTCGCGTCACTCTGTTAAACTCTGTGATAACTAACTTGCTGATCCATCAGTTTTCGTTTTTCAAGGCTCCTTCTTTTATTGTTAAGAAATTTATTTCTATCCAAAGGCGCTTTCTGTGGTCGGGTTCGGCGGATAAAACTGGAATTGCGTGGATTAAGTGGTCTGAGTTATGTAAACCGAAAGAGAAGGGAGGTCTTGGTATTAAGCATATTGGAGTATTTAACAAATCCCTCCTATCTAAGTGGTTGTGGAAGTTTGTCAAAGGTGGTAATGAAATATAGAGAAAGCTTATAACTATCAGATACGGGAACCTTGCATTTTGGGTTTTGGAGGCTGATTCTAGTATTCATCCTAAAGACACTTCGTTTTGGATGAGAGATCTGCTCAATTAGAAACATGGTGGAGAAGTTGCCTCTTTTAATCAGTGTGTTTCTCCTATCCTGGGCAGTGGAGGCAAAATTCCTTTTTAGAATTCCCATTGGTGCGGTAACTATACGATTCAATCCGCCTTTCCTGCTCTCTATGCAGCTGCAGTTAAGAAGGATGGTTTGATTGAAGATTATGGCTTATGGATGGAAAACCAATGGATTTGGAACTTTGAAGATTGTTGGTCACCCGATTTTTTGGTTTCACAGGCTGAGCTGGTTTTGCTGCAGAACTGTTTTAATAACAGTCAGCTGCTGCGGCATACGGAGGACTCTTGGGAGTGGTGTTTGGATCAGTTCATAGAGTTTACGGTGAAGAGTTATTATGTGCATTTGATGGATTCTGTGGATGGTACTGTTCTTCATCATCCTGAGACGCTTTTTCTGAAAGTGGCGTGGAAAACTAAAGTCCCTTTGAAGGTTAAGATTTTTTCGTTGAGATTAATTCGAGATAGGTTGCCGACGCGAATGAATCTTGCTTCTAGAGGTATTATCTCTTCCTCGCATGACAAGGTGTGCGTTTTTTGTTTCATGGAAGATGAGGATTCTTTACATCTTTTTCTTAATTGTCCAAAAGTTCAAATTTTGTGGACGAAGCTTTTTGTTTGGTTAGGTATTCATCCGGTTCATGCTGATAATCTTTGCAACCATGCTCTTCTGTGGTTTCTTGCTATGTACCAAATTGTTCAAGACGACATGAGTTGCTATGTGTGGATTATGACGCCTTGGTGCATTTGGAACATGAGGAATACCATCATTTTCAATGGTATGGTTTAGGACTCGGATGAAGTGTTTAACCGCATTATAGCTATTTCTTGGCGTTGGTTAGAAATAGGTCGAAAAATATGTAATTTTTGTGAATGGATGCACCATCCTTTAGATTTCTTGTAATCTTTTTTGCTCTGTTCGGTTTTTGAACCGTCTTTTGATTGGCTTTTTGTTGAGGGTTGGAGAATCCCTGTTTCTCCCATTAATTCAAATTGCTTATAAAAAAAATGTTAGCTGTGTTATTATCTTCTTCTACTAAATTAAATTACTGTTTTATTGCATGAAGCGTTATTTTTGGTTAAAGTTGATTATTTTGTTTAGCATTGTTATTTCCTCATGCATAAAATCTTTTACTCTTGTTTTTAAGCTTTGAAAACATTTTTTTTTCTATCAATCCTCCAAAACTTTAGCTAGACATGTCAAATATTCCGGATGACAAATCAAAGTACACGGCTATATATTCCGGAAGAATATGAAAACACACAAAATCAAATAGTACACGCTAAATAAAAATCAAAGCAAAATAAAAAACAAAAGCACGGTAACGGTTCAAATGCACTGTTGGACTTCAGATTAATTGTATCGTGTGACCTTTATCTTTCATCAAGACTATAAATTCACACACCAGCCTCTAATGAAACACACACAAGCAAACAATCGCATAACTAGAAAATGGAGAACACACAGAGAAGTTTAAGCTTGTTGGTACTTTGTTTCCTGCTTATGGGAACAATGCTAGTGAGTGGTCAGAGTGCAAACAATGTAAGAGCAACATACCATAACTACAACCCTCAGAACATAAATTGGGATTACAACAGAGCCAGTGTTTACTGTGCTACCTGGGATGCTAACCAGCCTTTGTCATGGCGTAGCCAATACGGTTGGACTGCCTTTTGTGGCCCCGCCGGACCTACAGGCAGAGATTCTTGCGGCAGATGCTTGAGGGTATGACTTTTTCTCTAATGTTGTAGCTTTTATTTTAATTAGTTTATTTGTGTACATGTGCATTGACTTCAATTGATAATATTGTGGTGAATGATGATGATGCAGGTGACAAATACTGCAACTGGAGCTCAGGTAACAGTGAGAATAGTGGATCAGTGCTCTAATGGTGGACTGGACTTGGATGTGAATGTCTTCAATCAAATTGATACCAACGGAGCTGGCTACCAAGCGGGTCATCTTACAGTTAACTATGTCTTTGTTAATTGCTAAGGTCAATGAATCACACTTTGTAATAATAAGAAGTTCTAGCACTGCTTCCTAATAAGATCATAAATAAAACAAACGGTGCTATACATGCATGCTTGTATACTTAATTGGATGAAAAATAAATGATGATTCTATATACTTATTCTCTCGTGGTTTACTTTATATAACTTGCTGTTTTTTTTTTATAAGCAATTTGAATTAAAAGGGAGAAAAAGGGATTCTCCAACCCAATACAAAAAGCCAATCAAAGGGAGAAGGGAAGAAAAAAAAACCAAAAGGAAACTACAAGAAATCAAGAGGATGGTATATCCAATCATAAAAATTACATCTCTTGCGCCCTATTTCTAACCAACTCCAACAAATAGTAACGATACGGTTGAAGACTTCGCCCTCATCCCACGCAAGGCCTTTGAAAACAATGTTATTCCTCGTATTCCAAATACACCAAGTAGAAACAATCCAAATAAAACAACTCATATCTTCCTTCCCTTTATGAAAAAGAGCCAAAAACCAAAGCAACGCATTTCTACTAATAGAATCCGCAACAATCGGTTGTACACCTAACCAACTAGAAATTTTCAACCAAAGGGAGTGGATTCTCGGACAATTAAGCAAAAGATGCAAAGCATCTTCATCAACTAGGGAGCACAACACACACTCTTTGTTATCAACAAAAGAAATAACTCTTCTAACCTCAAGATTGGACCGGGTGGGTAGTCTATCACGAGCTAATCTCCAAGCAAAAATTTGGACCTTCAAAGGGACTTTAGTCTTCCATATGACTTTCAAAAGCAAGGATTCCGACTGTTGCAAAAGAGGGCCTTGGACTGATCGAGACAACACATCATAATAACTGTTGACCGAAAATGCCTTGCTTTGTTCCATTTTCCATTCCCACGAATCCTCCTCATCCCTCTTCAAGCTGCTGCCATTAACAATAACCTGCATAAAAGAACTAATATCATGAGCAACAGATGGCCTATCTTTCCAACAATCATGAAAATCTCACGTCCACCGACCATCAAGCCAATAGCCAAAATCTGCTACCACTCCGTCTGTTTTCTTGGCAGCTTCGAATAAGTTGGGGTAAGAGATATTCAGCTGTTGAGGTCCACACCAGTTAAAGTTCTAGAATGGAATATTACAACCGTTTCCTATCACCGATTTAACACAAGACTTGAAACCCGTTGCAGCCCCCAAACTCTTGGTGTTGAGAATGTCCCTCAACCATAAAGAAGCGTCCTTGGGAAGAATGTTCAGTTCAGAATTCAAAGCCCAGTAAGCTAGGTTCCCATACCTTTCCGTCAAAAATTTTCGCCAGATTTCGTTACCACCTTTCAAAAACTTCCACAGCCACTTCGATAGTAAAGCTTTGTTAAACAGACTAATGTTCTTAAGGCCCAGCCCGCCCTTGTCCTTGGGTTGGCAAATATCACTCCACTTAATCTAAGCCATCTTGCATTTATCCACCGAACCCGACCATAGGAACCTACGCTGAATAGTTATAATATCTCTGATAACTTTCGTGGAAGCCAAGAAGAAAGACAGATGATGAATCGGTAAATTAACCAAAACAGAATTAATTAATGTGACCCTGCCCCCAATGGACAAGTTCCTACCAATCCAAGAGTTCAGTCTTTCCTTGAAGTTGTCTATGATAGGCTTCCAGAACAAGGTTCTCCTTTGATTGCCTCCAACTTGGATGCCCAAAAATTTCATGGGAAACGCCCCTGTGATGCAGAACAGAAAAGAAGCAGCAGCATTTAAGAAATCCTCCTCGATTCCAATACCGTATAAATGACTCTTAGAAAAATTGATTCTTAAACCAGACACCATTTCAAATCCACACAGAATAGTCTTGATAGCCCAAAGATTATGATACCCTCCATTGCTGAAAATCAAGGTGTCGTCTGCGAATTGTAGGACGTCAATAGATTCACCATTGCCAAAACCAAAGCCAGTGAACAAATTCGTAGCAGGTGCTCTTCTGATCATAGTGGCAAGAGAGTCAGCCACAAGAGTGAAAAGGAAAGGGGCAAGCGGGTCACCCTGCTTCAAGCCTCTCCTGGCCTCAAAATCTTTGGAGGGCGAACCATTTATGAGAACGGAAACATAACTCTTACAAATGTTTCCTTCAATCCACCTAATCCAATTCTTGCCAAAATTCATGGAATTGAGTACATGTATCAAAAACTTCCAGTCTACGCAGTCGTAGGCCTGGGCGAAATCAACTTTGAAAAGAAGACAAGACTTCCTTTCCCTCCTAGCCATATCAATAACCTCATTGGCAAGCAAAACGCCATCCAAAATGTTTCTGCCCGGGATGAACGCTGTTTGGATAGGAGAGATCAAGTTGGAAATCACAGCATAAATTCTAGTAGCCATAAGTTTGGATATGACTTTAGAAACACTACTCACCAAGGAAATAGGTCTGTAGTCTCCAAAGCTTTGAGGACTATCTTGTTTCGGAACAAGCGCCAAAAAAGACGAAGAGAAAATCTTGGGAAGGTTACCAGTCAGAGAAAAATGAAGGATACAATTGGAGAAATCAGTCCCTATGATATCCCAGCAGTCCTTAAAGAATTTGAACGAGAAACCATCGGGACCTGGAGCTTTATTTCCATCGCAGTCGAAGACAGCTCTCTTAATTTCTTCAAACGTGAACGGAGAGTCTAGCCTGGCCTTATCAACATCAGATAGCTTAGCACAGTCAGACATATTGAAAGCAGGTCTCACACAAACGTCCCTCTCAAACTTTTGTTTAAAGAACTGATACGCAGCCTCTTTAACCAAATCAAGACTTTCCAGCACCTCACCATCCAAGCCATTTATGCTAATAAAATTCTGCCTGTTTCGGTACTTGATGAAGGAGTGGAAATATCTGCTGTTAACATCACCTCCTTTGATCCAATTACATCTAGCCTTTTGATGAATAATGCTCTCCTTGCGTCTCAAGCAACTCCAGAAATTCTCCTGCTCCTCTCCACGATTCTTCAGTTGAGACTCTGACAGACCCTCCAATCCCCCTTCCAACAAATCATCAAACTCATTAAAGTTTGCAGCGTGTTGATTAATATTTAAATCCAGCCATCCAAACACATTGGAGTTCCACCATTTCAACTTCAGCTTCAAGGCTCTAAGTTTCTCTTTGAAAACAAAAGTGGGAGATCCTTGAAAAGAGAAAGGGTTCCAAGAATCTCTAACGAAATTGAAACACTCCTTGTGATCCAACCAGCTATTAAAAAACTGAAAAGGTTTTGGACCCGAATCACTGAAATTAGATTTAACCCAAACAGGGCGATGATCAGAAACATCCCTCTTGCCCACAGATTGAGCTTTGAAATCCCAACAATCAATCAAAGACTCATCTACTAAGAAACGATCAAGTTTGCTACTAGACTTGCCATTGGAATTAAACCAAGAAAATTTGTTTCCTACAAAGGGAAGGTCAACCAACTCCATATCTCTAATAAAGGAGCGAAATTCATCGCATTCGCGAGCCGTGGATGAACTGATGCCACTTCTTTCATCCAAAGATTTAACAGAATTAAAATCTCCACCCAGAATCCATCTGCCCCCTGGATTCCTGGATTTAAATCCTAAAAGATCCTCCCAAAGCTTACGTTTGTCTCTTAAAGAGCAAGGCGAATAAACGTTAACCACGAAAAGATTGAAGTTCTTCCACAAAAAAATAGAGCACAGAAAACCAGATCCTTTGTAGGAGTATAAGGAATGGAAAATACCTTTCTTCCACACTGTCAAAATACCCCCGGAAGCACCATTAGAACAACTGGCTGACCAATCGTAACCTCCCTTACCCCATAGACTTCTGACAACAGAATTCTTCATAAGCTTGGCCTTAGATTCTTGGATCAAACAAAGATCTGCGTTCCCTTCCATCAAAGTTTTACTAATTCTCCTTCTCTTAAGAGAAAGATTACACCCACGAACATTATAGGTTACCAAAATCATGAGGCCAGATTGTCCACATCCTTGTAACTCGCCATATGAGATTTGTCCCTATCTTCAAGAGATCTGACCATTAACTCCAAAGCCTCGCCGTCTTCCTCAACTTCCAACCCCAAGAGTTTGACAGAGTCCAAAATTTTCGAAGGAACTCTATCCAACCCAGCCTTGCATCTCAAATTACTTCTAACAATATCTGACTCATCCATGGAATATGAATCTTCCGGAATAACCTGATTCTCCTCAGTCTCTAAAACGGGAGGGAGAGTAAAGAAACCATTCTTCTTGCCAGAGAATCTCTTCTTCTTAGGTGAAAAATTCCTTCTGGGAAGGCCCAATCCAGAAGAGTTAAGGAGAGTGGAATAGAAAGAAGGAACGAATGGTATTTGAAGGTTATCGTAGATTTCTACCAAGTCTTTCTTCTTTTTGGTTTTGGAGCCTCCCAAAGTTCCCTCAAGATCAACCCTATTAGCTACAGAATGATCCAGCCCAACAAAGTTTGGCCCAATCGAATAATCCGCTCCATTTGACTGCTCAAACTCTTGGTGGGACCTCAAGTCCACGCAAACCCCTTTCACGTGTGGAGTAGTCAAAACATCCTCGATTAATGGAATAACAGAATCAACAGCACCATTTGTCAAAGTCACGTCAGGATGAGGTGTGTCCACCAAGTTGACCTTTACAAGAAAAGGGGACTCTCCTGCAACATTATCACAGTCCTCCTTACTGCATTCTAGGGAATTGCTAACATAGGATTGTGAAACGACTCCTCTGCCATCAACCTTATCAGAAAAGGTGCTTTCTGCCCTAAGCCTATGCGCCACCCTAGAGTGCTTAGAGCTACCAGAACTATGCGTACCTTCCTCCTCCTCAAACCCTTCAGACCAAGAGCTAATGCTATCTTCACCGTCGGAAACAGAAGGTTCCTTCAACTGGACAGAAGCCTCTTCCTGAAGGTTCAAACCACTGAAAGGAAACGTAAGATCCTCCGTCAACCTAACGATGAATAACAAACCGTTAACCTCCACTTCAACCAGTTCGTTAATAAAGTCCCTTCTTGAAGTTTTGATGCAAAACCTGGCCTCGATAAAGCTGGAGTTCTTCAGAGTTTCATAGTCACTTTTAATGAAATGGCCAAGTTCCTTAGAGATACTGCAAAATGACTCAGTGTTCCAAACAAAACAAGGAAGACCATAACACTTAATCCACACAAATCTAGCACTATCCACAATGTCTAAACTACAAGGCTGAACTTTGACAAACCATTTGTCGCACCAATCTTTAGCTTCCACTAAGAAATCTTGAACCACCCCATCCTTTCCAGATTCAATAAGACACAACCCAGCTCCTAAAAGAGTTATCAAAATGTCGAAGAAACCTTCTTCATAAAGACTTTGATAAATCAGGAACGGATTAACTTTCTCCAAAACTATACCCACAAAAGCCTTTTCGAATCTACTAACGTCTGAAATCTTAATAAAAACCTTGGGGAGGCTACCAACTTGTTTCGAAGCTTCGCCTTTCTCACCACCACCATTCGATTTCACAATGTTAGCATAAGATTTGGTACTAGAATACCCTACGCTTCTAATACCCAAACCGCCTACCTTAATAGGCTGAGGTTGACCACCAAACTTCTGAAACCTTGGGATGTTGGCATGCAATTTTCTATTCTGGATGAAAATACTATCAAGCTTAATCACTAACACTCTAGGATCGTGTACCTTTCTGAATCGAGCAAAACCGAATCTTCTGCCTCCTTTGTCTTTCCTACCAGAAATGAACACCTCTGAAATGACTCCATACACCTTGAAAATCTCGAACAAATCTTTCGCTGCCAAATTCTCAGGGAAGTCGGAGATGAAGAAGGAAGTTACAGTCTCGCCAACCTCCGCTCCTCTGCCCCCAAACCGAGAAACTAGGAGCTGATCTTAGCGGTTTCTTGTAAGACACTTTTTTCCAATCCATGGCCAAGAAACAACAATGATGCAGACCTCACTCAAACGACGAAACTAAGAGCAAGCAGCTGAATGAGAACTCACCAGTACCAAGGCCCCTAGCCCTAAGGCTAGGAGTTTAAGCCAAAAATACCAGAAAAGCTTCAGACTGAAACTGCCTACTCAAAGTTAAGGGAGAGGAATAGAAATGAAGGACTTGACGATGGAGAAGTTTTAGAGAGAAGGCAGACTTTCTTACTCATGCCTTTTCTTTTTCAGTTTCTTTCTCACACACACAAGACAGGGATTTTAATTAGAAAGAAGTAAATGAAGTTAAGCATATTATTTAATTACTAACAAGTAATTAACTTCTTAATTTTAACCCTATATTGTCCATCATTCGAGCTCCAGGGAATTAATTTCAAGTTAGGCATATTGTGATGACTTGATAATTTTAAGTCTATCATTTTTGCTCTCTTGCTTTAAGTGTTAAGCTGATGATATAATAATATAAGACTTGTAAATGTAAATATCTCTTTTTCTTAGAAAGCCGCCTTACATGACCATAACTTAAGTAAATAAATTTTGTTGGATTTCATTTTTTACTGAATTTTGGAATTGTACTGTAATAAGTGTTTATATTTATATTGTTTAGAGTCGGTCCTAACACTACGCTAAAAAAGTGTTTAGACTGCACTTAAAAGACAGCGCTTCTATAAAAAAGCGCTGCTAAAAAGAATAAAAAAATTTCGCTGAAAAAAAGCGCCTTATAAGAAAGGCTTTAGAAAGCGCTTTTAAAAAGCGCTGTAAAAGACTGCCACCGTAGACCACCTTAGAAAGCGCTTTCCAAAAAGCGCTGCTATAGGTGTCACTTTAGAGAGCGCTTATAAAAAGCGCTGTCTAAAGGCCACCTTAGAAAGCGCTTTTATAAAGCGCTCTTATAGGCCTATTTTCACTTTAGAAAGCGCTTTCTAAGGAAAAGCGCCCTCTAAAGTCCTTTACTAATTAAAATATAAAACAATTCTAAACATTTTCAGAGACACTTTTATTCATTTTCTCTCTCGACCGTTTGTCTAAACCCTTGTCGTCGTTCTTGCCATTGCCATTGCCATTGCCGTTCGTGAAAACGTTGTTGTTGTTGTTGTTCTTATTCTCTTATCATTCATTTCTCTTTTATTATTCATTTCTCAAATCGTTCTGAAAACGAAAACGAATAAGGTACTCTTTTATTATTCATTTCTCTTTTATTATTCATTTCTCTTTTACTATTCATTTCACTGAAAACGAAAACGAAAAAGTTTTCACGATGAGGATAAAAGCTTCCTCTTTTATTGTTGCAGAATCTTTTTTCTTTTATTTTTCATGTATATTTTTACGAAAAAGTATTTTTTTTTATAATATGTTCATTGTGTTATGCATTCATGATACAACCTAGTTTTGTGGAAGGTATTTTCATAAGGAAGCTAATATTAAAGTATCTTCACAATTATTATTGAAATTGTGAAGGTTATTTCATGACTATTAAATATTTTCTACTGTATATTTGGCAAAGTTGATTAGTATAAACAACATAGTATTGATTGAAATTGTATTTCGCTAGATGTGTTGTGTTTGGTCTATCCTTTTTTTCCAAGTTCATTTCTTTTATTTTCTAGAACTTGTGACTTTTTGTTATAAGTTTATTGTCTACTTTATACTTATGTAGGTGTTTACCTCTAATTATTGCTTGTTTATGATTACATGTTGCCACTTATCAAGTTATGACTCATAATTGGTCAATTAATGATATTTCATTTTATGATACGTGTATAGGGGTTACTTCTGTTCAAAGTGTGAAAGTCGGATCGTTTCCCTACAGGTATAACATTTTTTCTTTTTGTTTTTGTTTAGTTTAATTAGTATAACTATGGATAAGAAATGGATGTCTTCAAGTCGATTGTCGAAAGAGTACGACAATGGGGTATCGGAATTCGTTAAGTTTACTGTTGCGCACGCCAAAGACCCCAGTCGAACGATATGTCCTTGCTTGGGTTGTTGTTTTGGGAGTCGGGTTGACGCGGTTCAATTGGCATCGCATTTATTGAGGAGTGGAATTGATAGAAGTTATACATGTTGGAATTTTCATGGTGAGAAAATAAACGGGAATGTTGAATCGGGGGATAATACAACCTACGCTTCATACGACAATGGCACAGATACATACGATTCTGATCGAGTGGAAGAGATTGCATAAGCATTTGAAGAAGATCTTAAGGATTGTCCCAAAATGTTTGAGAGGTTGGTAAGCGATGCAGAGAAACCGTTGTATAATGGTTGCACCAAATTTACAAGATTGTCTGCGGTATTAAAGTTGTACAACTTAAAGGCGGGCAATGGATGGTCGGATAAAAGTTTCACAGAATTATTGGCCCTTATGAAAGATATGCTTCCAGAGGATAATGTTCTTCCCAATCGAACATATGAGGCCAAAAAGATGTTGTGCTCTATTGGCATGAGCTATGATAAGATACATGCATGTCCAAACGATTGCGTATTGTTTCGAAATAAGTATGCATCGTTAAATGAGTGTCCTAAATGTGGTGTCTCTCGATATAAGAAAAAGTTGTCTCCAGCAAAAGTCTTATGGTATTTTCCTATAATTCCGAGATTTAGACGCATGTTTCGTAGTGAGACCGATTCAAGACACTTGACTTGGCATGCAGATGAAAGAATTATTGATGGAAAGTTTCGACATCCGGCAGATTCACCACAGTGGATGAAAATTGATGATGATTATCCTGAATTTGGAAAAGAAGCAAGAAACCTTCGCTTGGCATTATCTACTGATGGAATGAACCCACACAGTATTCAAAGTATCTCACATAGCACTTGGCCTGTGATCATAATGATTTATAACCTACCTCCATGGCTATGTATGAAGCGTAAGTACATGATGTTATCTATGTTAATTTCTGGGCCTAGACAACCAGGGAATGACATAGACGTATACTTGGCACCCTTAATCGAAGATTTAAAATTTTTGGGGGAGAACGGTGTGGAGGTTTATGATGGGTATAGGAAAGAAAGTTTCAACTTGAGGGCGATGTTGTTTGGCACAATTAATGATTTTCCAGCATACGGAAATCTATCAGGGTACAACATAAAAGGTCAATGTGCGTGTCCTATTTGTGAAGATAAAACAGATTGGACGCGATTGGAGTTTGGTCAGAAGAATGTCTTTCTCGGTCATCGTAGATTCTTAAATTCTAATCATCACTATCGTGGGTGGAGAAAAGCATTCAATGGAGAGGCAGAACATGGTAGAGCTCCAACTATATTGATAGCTGATCAAATTTTTGAAAAGGTGAAAGATGTGACAACTCAGTTTGGAAAGCCTTTTGCACATACACTTGTCAAGAGTGGGTGGAAGAAGAGGTCAATTTTTTTTGAACTGCCATATTGGAAGTCGTTGTATGTAAGACATTTTCTCGAAGTTATGCATATTGAAAAAAATGTATTTGACAGTGTTATTGGTACGTTACTCAATATACCAGGAAAGTCTAAGGATGGCCTTAAAGCAAGAAAGGACTTGGTACATATGGGGATAAGGACTGAATTAGGACCCTTGAAGAAAGGAAAACGAACATATCTACCACCTGCTGCGTATACTCTATCTAGAAAGGAGAAAAAAGTATTGTGTAAGTTTCTAAGTGAAGTTAAAGTTCCAAAAGGACACTCTTCAGATATTAGAAGACTTGTGTCTATGAAAGACCTCAAGTTAAAGAGTTTAAAGACGCATGACTGCCATGTTATAATGGAACATTTTCTACCAATAGGTATATGTTCTATTCTTCCAGAAAAAGTAAGAAGCGCAATAACTAAATTGTGTTTTTTCTTCAAGTCAATTTGCAGTAAGGTGATCAATCCTGCGATCTTACCAACATTGCAAAAAGAACTAGTTATTACTTTGTGTGATCTTGAAATGTATTTTCCTCCCTCATTTTTTGACATAATGGTTCATCTAGTTGTTCATCTAGTGAAAGAGACACAATTGTGTAGACCGGCTTATATGAGATGGATGTACCCTGCTGAACGTTATATGAAAATATTAAAAGGGTATGTGAAAAACCGAAGTCGACCAGAGGGTTGTATTGCCGAACGATACATTGTTGAAGAAGCAGTTGAGTTTTGTACTGAATATCTGTCCAATGTACAATCAATTGGATTCCCCAAATCTCATATTGTCGAAAAATAAGAAGGAAAAATGTTAATTGGAAATGAAGTTGTGACAGTATCAAGGGTCGAACGGGATCAAGTGCATTTGTATGTTTTGCACAATGAGAATGAGGTTGAGCCATATGTTGAAATGCACAAGGATGTTCTCCGAGGTTTAAATCCGAATAGAAATGAGAATTGGATAGTACGAGAGCACAATCAAAGTTTCATACCTTGGTTTAAGGATCATATTTATTCAAAGTATTATTCAGACCGCGATTCAATAACAGAAAGGTTGAGATGTTTAGCATATGGTCCAAGTATGGTCGTGTTTTCTCATAGCGCATACACAATTAATGGATACACATTTTATACCAAAGAACAAGATGATAAAAGTACTATGCAAAATAGTGGTGTCACCGTGGTAGCTGAAGCAATGCACATTTCATGTGTGAAAGACTTAAACCCCAAATTTGCAAATCTGTCATATTTTGGGGTTATCGAGCGCATTTGGGTGTTTGATTATGAGAAGTTTCAGATTCCTATATTTCGTTGCAAGTGGGTTGAAAATAATAATGGCGTACGAATGGATAAGTCAGGATTTTTGCAAGTGGATCTTAATAGGGTGGGGTACAAAGATGAGCCTTTTATTCTAGCCTCTCAAGCTAAACAAGTGTTGTATGTCACTGATCCGACAAGTACAAAATGGTCTATAGTGCTTTTATCTAACAAAGTAATTGATGAAAACGTTGGAGATCAAGGTGATATTGATGTTGATATTGAATCATTTACTAGAAATTATCAAGATGAAAATATTATAGCGAATGAATCATATACTAGAAATGATCATAATGAGGGTATTTGGATCAATCCAACCGTCCGTGTTGTTAAGAGACGGGTAGAACATACTCCAAACAAGAAAAGAAAGAGACGTTAGTGAAAAAGGTACTAGTTGTAAAATTATAGCTTATATCATTCAATATAGCTTATATCATTCATATATATAATTTATTACTTTTAACTAAATAATGCGTATTTTGTTTTGTTATGTAGTATTTCGATGATATGGCGTGTCCTTATTACACGAGGAAACAATTGCAAGATACTAAGGAGGAATTGTGCAAATTTTTTATTGCAAGAAGAATTCTTTCTTGATTGTATAGTTTTGTGAATGTAAATTCTAGTTTATTGAAATGTAAATTCTATACTGGTTTATTGATGGAAATGGTAAATTCTATACTGGTTTCTAGTTAATGTAAATTCTAGTTTTGAAATAGAATTTGTTGATGGAAATGCATATCCATACTGTTTTATTGAAATGTGAATTATACAGGTTTATGGAAATGTGAATTGTACAGGTTTCTGCATAAAAACAATGGTTAAAATGGGATTTTTTTAAAAAATCTTCAAAATTTTACGTAGACAAAAGACAACGCTTTTAATAAAAAAGCGTTGTCTAAGGTTATACATTAGACAGCGCTTTTGAAAGCGCTGTCTAAAGTCCAGCTTTAGAGAACGCTTTTAATGAAAAAGCGCTCTCTAAAAGTATATAAAAAAATCAATATACGTATACATTAGACAGCGCTTTCTAAAGCGCTGTCTAAAAGCACCTTTAGAGAGCGCTTTTGAAGGAAAAAGCGCTTTCTAAAGTTTATAAAATAAAAAAATTTAATTTTTAACGTATACTTTAGACAGCGCTTTTAAAAGCGCTGTCTAACGTCCCCTTTTAGAGAGCGTTTTTTCATAAATAAAAAAGCGTTGTTTTTACCTACGACAGCACTGGCTTAGACAACGCTTTTAAGCGCTGTCATAGGCCAAAAAAAGTACCCTCTTTTTCCCTTGTTTGGCGTAGTGTAACATGTAATTTCTACGATATATATATATATATATATATATTATGGTCCGTGTAATGAATTCGATGAGGTTTTTTCTTTGGTGTGGAAAGTCGTGGTCCTTTATAAAATAAAGGCTTTCGGATGGAGATGCTTCTTGAATAGACTCCCCACTAAGGATGTTCTTCTCTTTAGAGGTTGTGTGTTTCCGGATAGTGTTTCGGATTGTGTTTTTTGTTCTTCGGAGGAAGAATTTCTTTATCACATTTTTTTAGATTGTTGTGTTTCTTTATTGGTGTGGAAGGAAATGGCCGATTGGATTGGTTTTGAGGATTTCGGAGCTACTAATATTAAAGATAGTTTCTTAAAAAGGTTTGCTTTCTTTAAGCATAATAGGGTCAGGAAAGACAAAGAAGGAATTGTTTGGTTGGCAACAACTTGGTATTTATGGAAGTTACGGAATGTTATTATTTTCTCAACGACTATTTTCCGTAATTTTCTCTTTGTTTCCGAGGTGTGCCTCGTTTTTTTGTAAGTGGGTTCGAGAACCTATTGTTCTCGCTATCAATGAAATCCTTGCTTATTGAAGAATATATATATATATATATATATATATATATATATATATATATATATATATAGAGAGAGAGAGAGGGAGAGAGAGTCACGTTATGTTAAAGTGGATAATCATCCAAGTCTCACATCGAGTAATGTGAAGAAAAATGAGTAAAAGGTGATTATAAATATAGAGAGTTAGTTTTAGTTAATTTACCACAACAACTCTAGTCTTTTAGGTTTATTGGGGATTCGGGTAGTTGTGTGTCTAAAGAAGATTTACAACTTTTCCATACAAAAATTGTGGTGGAAAGGGTTTTTCTATTTTTCCATCCAAAAATAGTCGTTGAGAAGGTTTTATATTTTTCTGTTCAAAAATAGTTGTTGAGAGTGTTTGCAATTTGTTTGTCCAAAAATTACAAGTTAGTAATAAATTTTTAATTGTGAGTTTATTTTATTTTATTTGTATCAATTATCAAAGATTTACTCTGATTATATTCCAAACAACTGGCATTAGAGCAAAGGTTCTGATTAAGGGAGGAAATCACAAGTTTGCTATCTGTTGATACAGTAGTAGGGAGTGTTTTTATCGTCTCCACAGGGATTGTGCGATATTAGATGCTTGTCGTTCAATAGTCACAATGTTTTAAGTTAAAGAGTTTCAAATGGTTCTTGATTTTGGTTAACATTAATTGGTAGCAAAGAGTAAATTTGTGCCAAAGAGTTTGACATGTTTTAGAGTATTCCCGCCTGTCACGCGGGTGACCCGGGTTCGATCCCCAGCAACGGCGCCAAATTTGTTGAAGCTAGAATAGCAGCAAGCAAAAAATATATAAGTAACCCAGTTTTGTCGTCTCCACAGGGATCAGTGCAAGGGAAAGAATGTCATTCAACGATTTCTATATTTCTATAAGCTCATGAATCAAAAGTTCTGGTTTAAAGACGAACCAAAAGAAAATGCGGAAAATCAAAGGAACAAAAAGCAAGTAAATAACAATAACACATTCTTTGGAGAAGAGAAACTCAAAAGAGATCTACCGATAACACATGCATTCTTCTAATCAAGTAAACACAAATTAATCATTCGCCTAATATCCTCACGTATCACTCACAACAGAGGTTATGTCTAACGCAACGTCGAGAGAACGACCGTATTGTCTCAACGGTGATGTCTCACGCAACTCAACAACACAGAGAAGTAAGAGTTGATACTCACACAAGTGTTAAGTCTAAATCTATCTCTAGAGTTCATACAAAACATAGATTACTATAACATCCATATCAGATAAATGATTTCTTCGTATTAAACCAAGATCAAAATACGTACACACGCTTAACCCTTTTTTACATGTATTCAACTAATTTGCCCAATATGGATGTGAATTTCCTTCTTCATCACTATTATCACGCATCCTCGTGATACTGTATCGATCCTACTCATGCTACCCATGCTACTTAATAAACACAATACAACAAAAGATAAAATGAATATCAACTCACAAAACCATGTCAAAAGCTTGCTCATTAATAGAAGAAAATTTAAGATCAAAGATTTGTAAAGGTTTTGTTAAGACCACAAATAATCAATCAAAGACAACAACAATAGAAAATCAGAATTCATTCACAACCATACATTAGATGAAATACAATAGCTAGGTATCAAGAGATTTACATACAAAACCTCAACAAATAGAGAATACAAAGAAAAGAAAGGAGAATAACCATTTTCTCACGGTTTGTCAGAACCGATTGAAGCAAGTCTAACTCCGGATTATCAATATGCATCCTCTAATGTTGTTTCTAAGCATCTCTACTCCTAAAATATGTTTGATAAAGTTGGGAGAAAGTTCCCCCAAAAACATACTCAAAAAATAGTGTTTTTTGCCTTAAATGGTGTTTCAGTCCGCACAGTTTCGCCCGACGGTGTTTTGGAGCGCCCGGCGGCGAAAGGCAGCTTATTTTTGCAAGTTCCAGTGTTGTTCCGAAGCGCCCGGCGCTGGAAATACCGCCCGGCGCTGCACCGCCCGGCCCTGCAGAGGCGCAACACACCAGAACAACAAAAAATTCAGCACGGTTTTATTCGTAACTTTTGAACTGTAACTCCGTTTTTTGCCCGGTTTGAAGCGCTGGAAAGCTTAATCAATGCTCTATTCAATAATGGCAAGATATCCTTGATTGAATACCTGCAAAAATAAATGTAAATCAATTAAAATCAATGATATTTACACGATAACGCAATATATACACTCTAACGTAGAGTAAACGTATTTACAAACAAATAGGGGTTTATTCGAACGATATCAACAAAAAGTATCGATAAGTGTAACAAAATTTATATACAAAAATAGGTACATTTTGCACTTATCAAACTCTCCCCAACTTACATAATTGTTTGTCCTCAAACAAAAGTCAATCAACTCAAAGAAGCAAAAGCAATTATCAAGAAATCATGCTCAACAAGTTTTTACAAACGGAGAATAAGCATATGGTACAAATATCAAAAGTACATGCAAAGCAATGCTTACCACTAAACTACAACGACACCACGAATATGAAACAAAGTCTAAGCACAAAACAAATGTCAACATTCAAAAGCATTACATGTTCAAGAATGAATCACACCTAACACTCCACTTTAAATAAAAATGAAGAAATTAATGCGCGCTTGCAACCGCGGGGAAATTTCACTCATCTGACGAATAATGCATATAACAATTCAATTCATACAACATCTAACAATCAAAAAATGAAAATATGGAAGCAAAAAGATCACTAAGGGCTTCAAAGGTTGTAGCTTGGTCGGGTTCACAACAAAGGGACATTTTTAAAGGCCATTGAATCGAAATTGCCGATGCAAAAGAACATTCACTATACAAGGTATTCACAAACATCTCAACTTCATTCACCAATTTCATTCCTCTATTGTAAACCTTCTCAAACTTCCTTATGCACAATTATTTCACTCTATTTTTCTCATTCAAACAATCATTCTTTTTCTTTTGTTTTTCACATTCATAGTTACACTTTTTCTTTTCATGCTTGTTTGAACTTTTTCAAAAGTTGAAAGCAACCTACCATCTTCTTTTTCATTCTCCCCAACTTGGATTCAACCAAACCTCGAGTGAGTGCTCCTTGCTTTTTAAGGAAAGGAAATCAAATTAAAACAATGTTCAAAAGTTCAAGAAGAAATTTTTAGAAACTCACAAAATTCAATGATGAACTAGACTTTCAAATTATGTACAACATAAAGTTCATCACTAAAACGAGATCTAAACTGTTTAGGCTCAAAGGAGTTAACGGATTCTCTCTACTCACGGGTAAGGTACTTTTGGATATGGTTGTGCTCAATATAAACAAATGCCTTGATCATTTCTAATGCTTCCACAAAATCACAATAATCAAAAGATAAAGCATGAATCAAACGAATTAAATAAAGTTTATCAGTCATCTAAGCATTTCGTAAATAATGGAGGTTTCCTCGCATGGGGCTATGAACTAAAGTAATTCATAAATGAACAAAAATTGCAATTGAATGAAAGACATGTAATTTGTACAAATCCTATGGTTCATAAACATGTTATGTTCTAGAAAAGCAATAAACACCAACCAACGCAATGCAACTTTCTTTAAACTTTTCACACTACCATAACATTTTCTTGTTGAAACAATCAAAATTGAAAAATCACACAATGCATCCTCAAGCTAATCAAAAACAAAACTTGAGAACAAACTCAAAAATTTCTAAAACTATTAAACATATACTAACAAAATGTGTGAAAGTGGATAAGAAAATAAGAGAGTTTTTCCACAAAAAGCAAGGCGCGCTAAGCGCGCACAGGCTTGCTGAGTTTTTCAAGTTCTTTCTCTCATTCAATCCATCCAATCTCACACAATACTACAATACTACTAAATATAATTTTATTTTATTATCATCATTATTACTATCTATTTACACTTTTATGTACTTTTTTTGTATATCAATATTCTCCTATGGTGTTGTTATGAAAATGTTGGATCTTAATTAGTAGAATTAATTTGGAGTATAATGTTTGATATGAATGTAAATTGGAAAGTATTAAAAGAAAATCATATTGTTATATGAATAATTTAAATTATGATAGTATAATAAAATTCCAATATTATTATTATAAATGTGAACACTTTAATGTAGATTGATTCTGAATTAAGAAAATAAATAGAGAAAGCTGTTAATTTGTTGGAAATTGGAAGCGTAAAAGACACGGTTGGAATTTTGGAATAAAGATAACCATAGTGGATTTTAATTTTGTTTTCTTTTTTTAGATTGGCCCTACGCAAAAGAAATCTAAATAATTAATTATATACTAATAAAGTTTAATTATGGTTAGGGATGAGAGGTTTGGATCCAGTTCAGGATTGGGAGTGTGAGGAGTTTTGTTCTTTTATCAGAGAGGTGGAGTTAATTGACCTTCCTTTTACTGGTAATCGGTTTTCTTGGTTTAATTCCAACGGCATGTCTTGTAGTAAGCTTGACCGGTTCCTTCTTGATGATTCTCTTATTGACATTTTGGATTTTAAGGTTCAATTGGTTGGCGCTAGAGATATATCTGATCATCGTCCTGTTTGGATTAAATCTAATAGCAGCAATTCGGGACCCAAGCCGTTTCGTTTCTTTAACTATTGGCTTGATCATAAAGATTGTAAGAAGTTCATTAGGGAGGCGTGGGAGTCGTTTTCTTTTGAAGGGTCGCCTACTTTCGTTCTGAAAGAAAAATTCAAAGCTCTTAAGTTAAGGCTAAAGTGGTGTAATACCAACGTCTTTGGTTGGTTAGATCTTAATATTAACAAGCTTGTTGACAATTTTAATGAGTTCGATGATTTGTTGGAAGGGGGCTTGTCGGTCTGTCGGAGGATCTTATGTTAAAGCGTGGAGAGGATCAGGATATGTTTTTGGCGTAATCTGCGTTTTAAAGAGAGCATGATCCATCAAAAGTCTAGGCATAAGTGGTTAAAGGGGAGGATGTTAATAGTAGATTTTTCCACGCCACCCTTAAGGCTCGTAACCGTCAGAATCATGTTAGCTTTCATGGCTTTAATGGTAATGTGGTTGATGATCCGGTGTTGGTTAAAGAAGCTGCCTTTGAGTTTTTCAATATGAAGTTTAAAAAGGAGGATTGCCTTAGACCCTGTATGAATTTCAGGGATTGTGATAAGCTGTCCATGGATGACAGAAGTTTGTTGGATAGGCCATTTACTGATGAGGAAATCAAATTAGCAGTTCACGACTGTGATGGAAACAAAGCCCCTGGTCCGGACGGTTTTTTCGGTTAAATTCATTAAAGAGTGCTGGGACATCATCGGACCTGATTTTTCTAAGTGTATTTCTCACTTTTCTATGACTGGGAAGCTCCCTAAAAGCTTTTCTTCTTCTTTTATGATGCTCATTCCTAAGTTGGACAACCCACAAAATTTTGGAGATTTTAGGACTATATCTCTTGTGAGTTGTGTTTCTAAAGTTATATCTAAAATTTTGGCTTCTAGAATTTCTACTGTGATATCCAAATTGGTCTCCCCGCAACAAACGGCGTTTATCCCAGGTCGTAATCTTTTGGATGGAATGTTACTAGGTAATGAGGTTATTGATTTGGCAAGGAGAAATTGGAAGCAGTGTCTGTTATTAAAGGTTGATTTTGCCAAAGCCTATGACTGTGTCGAGTGGAAGTTCCTGATCTTAGTTCTCAAATCTATGAATTTCGGTCCTAATTGGATTAAGTGGATTGAAGGTAATGTGTGCACTAGTTTTGTCTCAGTTTTGGTTAACGGTTCGCCGACCAAGGATTTTGAGGTTTCTCGTGGTTTGAAGCAGGGTGATCCGTTAGCACCATTTCTTTTCACATTAGTTGTCGAATCTCTGGCTATTATGTTTCGTAGAGCTTCTTTCCACAATCTTTTCTCAGGTTTCCGGGTGGATGATGCAGAGTCTATTGATCTTCTTCAATTTGCTGACGATACCTTGATTTTTTGCGATGGAGGTTACCATAATCTTTGGGCTTTGAAATTTATTTTAAGAAGCTTCGAAATGATTTCCGGTCTTCGTATCAATTTTTCCAAAAGCTGCTTATATGGCATAGGCATTGAGGATCAGTTCTTACGGGTTGCTGCGTCTTTTCTTTTCTGCAATAAAGGAATCTTACCTATTAAATTCCTGGGTGTAACTATTGGGGGAAATCAAAGGAGGTCTTCTTTCTGGAAACCGACTTTGGACTGCTTGAAAGCAAGGTTGAACTCGTGGGCTGCTAGGAATTTATCGATAGGGGGTCGCGTCACTCTGTTAAACTCTGTGATAACTAACTTACCGATCCATCAGTTTTCGTTTTTCAAGGCTCCTTCTTTTATTGTTAAGAAATTTATTGCTATCCAAAGGCGCTTTCTGTGGTCGGGTTCGGCGGATAAAACTGGAATTGCGTGGATTAAGTGGTCTGAGTTATGTAAACCGAAAGAGATGGGAGGTCTTGGTATTAAGCATATTGGAGTATTTAACAAATCCCTCCTATCTAAGGGGTTGTGGAAGTTTGTCAAAGGTGGTAATGAAATATAGAGAAAGCTTATAACTATCAGATACGGGAACCTTGCATTTTGGGTTTTGGAGGCGGATTCTAGTATTCATCCTAAATACGCTTCGTTTTGGATGAGAGATCTGCTCAATTCGAAACATGGTGGAGAAGTTGCCTCTTTTAATCAATGTGTTTCTCCTATCCTGGGTAGTGGGGGCAAAATTCCTTTTTGGAATTCCTATTGGTGCAGTAACTATACGATTCAATCCGCCTTTCCTGCTCTCTATGCAGCTGCAGTTAAGAAGGATGGTTTGATTGAAGATTATGGCTTGTGGATGGAAAACCAATGGATTTGGAACTTTGAAGATTGTTGGTCACCCGATTTTTTGGTTTCGCAGGCTGAGCTGGTTTTGCTGCAGAACTGTTTTAATAACAGTCAGCTGCTGCGGCATACGGAGGACTCGTGGGAGTGGTGTTTGGATCAGTTCATAGAGTTTACGGTGAAGAGTTATTATGTGCATTTGATGGATTCTGTGGATGGTACTGTTCTTCATCATCCTGAGACGCTTTTTCTGAAAGTGGCGTGGAAAACTAAAGTCCCTTTGAAGGTTAAGATTTTTTCGTGGAGATTAATTCGAGATAGGTTGCCGACGCGAATGAATCTTGCTTCTGGAGGTATTATCTCTTCCTCGCATGACAAGGTGTGCGTTTTTTGTTTCATGGAAGATGAGGATTCTTTACATCTTTTTCTTAATTGTCCAAAAGTTCAAATTTTGTGGACGAAACTTTTTGTTTGGTTAGGTATTCATCCGGTTCATGCTGATAATCTTTGCAACCATGCTCTTCTGTGGTTTCTTGCAATGTACCAAAGTGGTCAAGACGACATGAGTTGCTATGTGTGGATTATTACGTCTTGGTGCATTTGGAACATGAGGAATACCATCATTTTCAATGGTATGGTTTAGGACTCGGATGAAGTGTTTAACCGCATTGTAGCTATTTCTTGGCGTTGGTTAGAAATAGGTCGAAAAAGATGTAATTTTTGTGAATGGATGCACCATCCTTTAGATTTCTTGTAATCTTTTTTGCTCTATTCGGTTTTTGAACCGTCTTTTGGTTGGCTTTTTGTTGATGGTTGGAGAATCCCTGTTTCTCCCATTAATTCAAATTGCTTATAAAAAAAAATGGTTAGCTGTGTTATTATCTTCTTCTACTAAATTAAATTACTGTTTTATTGCATGAAGCGTTATTTTTGGTTAAAGTTGATTATTTTGTTTAGCATTGTTATTTCCTCATGCATAAAATCTTTTACTCTTGTTTTTAAGCTTTGAAAACATTTTTTTTCCATATATTCCGGAAGAATATGAAAACATACAAAATCAAATACTACACGCTAAATAAAAATCAAAGCAAAATAAAAAACAAAAGCACGGTAACGGTTCAAATGCACTGTTGGACTTCAGATTAATTGTATCGTGTGACCTTTATCTTTCATCAAGACTATAAATTCACACACCAGCCTCTAATGAAACACACACAAGCAAACAATCGCATAACTAGAAAATGGAGAACACACAGAGAAGTTTAAGCTTGTTGGTACTTTGTTTCCTGCTTATGGGAACAATGCTAGTGAGTGGTCAGAGTGCAAACAATGTAAGAGCAACATACCATAACTACAACCCTCAGAACATAAATTGGGATTACAACAGAGCCAGTGTTTACTGTGCTACCTGGGATGCTAACCAGCCTTTGTCATGGCGTAGCCAATACGGTTGGACTGCCTTTTGTGGCCCCACCGGACCTACAGGCAGAGATTCTTGCGGCAAATGCTTGAGGGTATGACTTCTTCTCTAATGTTGTAGCTTTTATTTTAATTAGTTTATTTATGTACATGTGCATTGACTTCAATTGATAATATTGTGGTGAATGATGATGATGCAGGTGACAAATACTGCAACTGGAGCTCAGGTAACAGTGAGAATAGTGGATCAGTGCTCTAATGGTGGGCTGGACTTGGATGTGAATGTCTTCAATCAAATTGATACCAACGGAGCTGGCTACCAAGCGGGTCACCTTACAGTTAACTATGTCTTTGTTAATTGCTAAGGTCAATGAATCACACTTTGTAATAATAAGAGGTTCTAGCACTGCTTCCTAATAAGATCATAAATAAAACAAACGGTGCTATACATGCATGCTTGTATACTTAATTGGATGAAAAATAAATGATGATTCTATATACTTATTCTCTCGTGGTTTACTTTATATAACTTGCTGTTGATTTCAGTTTCTTTCTCACACACACAAGACAGGGATTTTAATTAGAAAGAAGTAAATGAAGTTAAGCATATTATTTAATTACTAACAAGTAATTAAAATTTTAACCCTATACTGTCCATCATTCGAGCTCCAGGGAATTAATTTCAAGTTAGGCATATTGTGATGACTTGATAATTTTAAGGCTATCATTTTTGCTCTCTTGCTTTAAGTGCTAAGCTGATGATATAATAATATAAGACTTCTAAATGTAAATATCTCTTTTTCTTAGAAAGCCGCCTTACATGACCATAACTTAAGTAAATAAATTTTGTTGGATTTCATTTTTTACTGAATTTTGGAATTGTACTGTAATGAGTGTTTATATTTATATTGTTTAGAGTCGGTCCTAACATGTAATTTCTATGATATATATATATATATATATATATATATATATATATATATATATATATATATATATATATATATATATATATATATATATATATATATATATATATATATATATATATATATATATATATTATGGTCTGTGTAATGAATTCGATGAGGCTTTTTCTTTGGTGTGAAAAGTCGTGGTCCCTTATAAAATAAAGGCTTTCGGATGGAGATGCTTCTTGAATAGACTCCCCACTAAGGATGTTCTTCTCTTTAGAGGTTGTGTGTTTTCGGATAGTGTTTCGGATTGTGTTTTTTGTTCTTCGGAGAAAGAATCTCTCTATCACATTTTTTTAGATTGTTGTGTTTCTTTATTGGTGTGGAAGGAAATGGCCGATTGGATTGGTTTTGAGGATTTCGGAGCTACTAATATTAAAGATAGTTTCTTAAAAAGGTTTGCTTTCTTTAAGCATAATAGGGTCAGGAAAGACAAAGAAGGAATTGTTTGGTTGACAACAACTTGGTATTTGTGGAAGTTACGGAATGTTATTATTTTCTCAACGACTATTTTCCGTAATTTTCTTTTTGTTTCCGAGGTGTGCCTCGTTTTTCTGTAAGTGGGTTCGAGAACCTATTGTTCTCGCTATCAATGAAATCCTTGCTTATTGAAGAATATATATATATATATATATATATATATATGGAGGGAGAGAGAGTCACGTTATGTTAAAGTGGATAATCATTCAAGTCTCACATCGAGTAATGTGAAGAAAAATGAGTAAAAGGTGATTATAAATATAGAGAGTTAACTTTACGATAATTGAGGATTCATAAAAGGATCTGTACTATTTAGGATTTGGAATTGGTTGTGGTTGTATTGTGTTGGAAAATTTGGAGGTATTATCTTTATGGTTCTAGGTTCGAACTGTTGAGTAATCGCAAGAGTTTAAAGTACTTGGTTGGCCTGAAGTAATAGAGTATGAGACAACGAGGATGGTTGGAATTTGTGATGAGTTATGACTTTAGTTGGAATTATCCTGTTGGTAAAGGTAAGGTCTTGCTTGGAAAGTTAAGTCGAAAGTTTTAGTGCATGTCTATTTTGATGGTCAGGGAGTTAGAATTATTTGAGCAGTTCAGAGACTTGTGTCTGGTGTGTAAGCTAACACAGTAGAGTGTGAAGTTGGATATATTAAAAGTGAACAGTGATTTTTGGTGAATATGAGAAAGAGTTAGACTTTGGACGTGGAATTAGTAGTTTTGATGGTTGCGAGTAATCAAAGTGGCGCAGCGGAAGCGTGATGAGGCACAATTCATATATAAGTGTGTGACTTGTAAGATTTCGTAGGTTGAACATTGGGAACATGTAGGACTGATGAGACCATTGGACGTTTCAAAATGGAAGTGATAAGTGGAAGGTTTCAATATTAATCAGGTACTACTATGAAGATAGATGTTTTGGTTGTTTGTTCGATTGGTGAATCGTAGCAGTGTTGTAATAAGGATGTGTGACAAGGATGTTTGGTATTCTGGTTTTGTCGATGTTGTTGAGACGTTGTTGTGTCGTGGGACTTTATGTTCTTGTTTGTGTTATTGCCTCGTTTCCATGGTGATGGTTCGAGTGCGAGTGGCTAATTCCTTGTGGTGAATTAGAGGAGTGTTACCTACGGGGATGGTAACGATCTTGTTGTGTTTCGGTTCAAGAGTGAACCTGTGTGTTCGTAACTTGGGTATTCTTTGAGTTGTGAGTTGGTCGTCAAGTGCATTGTATGGGCTTTGCATCTTGTCGTTGTAGTTGCCGTCGTTGTCGTGTCGTTGTTGTAGTTGTTGTTAGCAAGGTGGTTTGTCAGTTTGTGTTATTCGTGGTGTGCTTTTGTTGGCATGTTAGTTTGTTGGTCGGATGCGAGAGTCGTATCAGGAGTTGTTCGTATCGGTTAGATTTTCGAGGACGAAAATTTCTAAGTGGGGGAGAGTTGTAACGCCCCAGTTTTTGTCAGTTTTATTTAATCGAGTCTATTTGATTATTTTATTATTATATTATTTTATTTTTGACTTTTATTTGGCAATATATTATTCTTCATCATTGTTTATGTTTTATCGCGTTTTGAGAGCGGTTGCGAGATATTTGAGTGTAGGGGTATTTTGGTCATTTGGGTAGTTGGATATTATAAATAGAAATGGAGAGAGAGAAATAGAAAGAAAAGAGAAAGAAGAGAAAGAAAAGGAAAAGAAGAGAAAAGAGAGGAAAGAAAGGGAGAAGAGGAAAAAGAAGGAAAATCAGGAATTCATCAGTTTAAAGCGTGAATAATCGGGTAAGGGTGAGAAGTTTCAATTATATCTTGCTTGTGTATGTATATGTGTATGTTTTCTTGGATTGTTTTGGATATTTTCTTTTAGTTTTCCTTTTAGGTCGAAATGAGAAAAATGGTTAGAAATCGATGTTTTCACGGACAAAAGTCGGAATAAATCGCGTAGTAGAGTCGTGTGATGTTGGGTCGTGTTTTATCGTGATCGTTTGATTGAATTGAGTCGAATTTACAACTTTTGCATTTTTGATATATATCGATGTTTTTGTGCAAATTGATGTTGTGATCGAGTAAGAGTGTTTGGATATGTCAGGGAACATTGGTATAGGTTGATATTTAGTCGGAAATGGTTGTTGGTGTGTTCTCGAGTGGTTTTGACCGAGTTTGGAATTGGGTTAAATTGATAAAACTATGTGTCAAAATATTTCAACCGTGAAAATGTGTTGGATGGCTTTTTAATGGTGAAAATATTGTAGTACGTTGAATTCTGAGATCGCAGTTTTTTACGGAATCGAAAACGGATGTCCGGAAGTCAAAAACGGATGTCCGCAGTCTGCGCGCTCAGCGCACAGGTCTGGGCAAACATGAAAATTCCAAAACTTCAAAAATTCATAACTTTTGATCCGTAAGTCCGTTTTGACCCCTGTTTGAAGCGTTGGAAAGCTAATGAAAAGTTCTTTCTTTTAAAAATGGTTTGGAGGTCATTAGATGATTTAATTAATTCGTGTTTTTGAAAAATAGTCGGGTTGTCGGGTTTTTATCACGTTAATTGTGTGCGATTGATGTGTTATCATGCTATATGCTTTTGTTATGTAACATGTAGCTTGTGTGATGTTATATGATATGAATATACATGATGAAATGTTGTTATGATGTGTTGTGGGTAGCCTTTGTGGTGTGAATCCCTTGTGAAAGTAATTGTGATGGCATGATTGTTGTGGTTTGTGGTTTGTGGTGAAATGCATTGTTTAGGTGAAATTCAATGTATGTTGTGTGGTGGCCTTTATGGTTTGAAATGCATTGTTTGAATTGATTTGCAATACATGAGTGTGATGATGTTGATTAATTCATATGGTTGAATTGTCAATGTATGGAATTGATGAGTTGAAATATATGCATGATGATGTGTGCATTTAAATGTCATGAGTCATTGTATGCCAAATATCATAATATGCATATTGTGAAGTCGAGTACCATGAGGTTACGAGCGACGGTTTGGTTCCTGAGGGAATCTGCTATAACATCGTGAGCCTCGAAAATATGAGGAATGAATCGCCTGAGGACCTAAAGCGATGGTTATAGACGATCGTGTGCCCATGTGGGGTGTGAGCGATCGGGTTGTGTGCCCATGCGGGGACCTAAAGCAATCCATAAACGTCGTGAGCCTCGAAAATATGAGGAATGAATCGCCTGAGGACCTAAAGCGACGGGTGAACATCGTATGCCCGACGGGGTGTTACTTGAGCGACCCTCAGTAACGAGCGATGGTTCTGCAGAGTTCCTGAGTGAACTAGTGATGAGAAATGTTGGAAGTCGGTACCGCATGGCATTTGCATAGAGTCGTTGTGTCGGTCTCTGTGCATTTGCATAAATCATGGATTGATTATGTGTGAGAATTGTGAATGGATGCATTATGTGTGGAAAGTCGTGATTTGAATGATTATGTGTGGAAATTGTGCATTGAATTTGTGATATGTGATTATGTCGGTATAATTGATATATGTTATATTTTGTGGTGATGTGGTGGTGTAGTTCCATATGTCATAATTGTGGTTAGATTATGTGTGATATGTTTTGTATTGGTGGCATGCTATATGTGTTAGTGTGTGATGGTATGGGTGAGATGATTTATACATGTGTTTGAATGTGTGTTTGCATATTATTATGCAATCTTGATTTAGTTGTTATTTCTCACCCTTCTGCTGTTTTATAATGCTCTATGAGGCATTGCAGATTAGAGTTGTTGGAGGTCTTTTTGTGGAGATTAGCCCTCCGTTCTGTTGTCGGTCTTGGTGTCTGCTCTGATACGTAGCACGGGAGTCGGGGAACGATTATATGTATATATATGTATACAGTTGTTGAATGTATTATGTAGCACCTTTGTATATATAGTTGATGTTCTAAAATAATTTATTTTGTAAAACCAGTCGGTTATGGATCTTTCCGCTTTATTCCATAATTGACCTTTCCCTTTAGATGGAAAAAGTTTCCCCTTGGAGGGTATTCTATTTTATGCTATGTATCAAATTTATGAGCAGGGATTGTATTTTTTTTCTTTAAATGTGGCATCCTTGTTTCTGTCGGAAAAATAAATTTTTAGTTACTCTGATTTTATTTATGTATTCTTTATTCACGATGGGAATTGGGGTGTTACACCCGGCGCTGCACCGCCCAGCCCTGCAGAGGCGCAGCACACCAGAACAGCAAAAATTCAGCATGGTTTTATTCGTAACTTTTGAACCGTAACTCCGTTTTTTGCCTGGTTTGAAGCGCTGGAAAGCTTAATCAATGCTCTATTCAATAATGGCAAGATATCCTTGATTGAATACCTGCAAAAATAAATGTAAATCAATTAAAATCAATGATATTTACACGATAACGCAATATATACACTCTAATGTAAAGTAAACGTATTTACAAACAAATAGGGGTTTATTCGAACGATATCAACAAAAAGTATCGATAAGTGTAACAAAACTTATATACAAAAATAGGTACATTTTGCACTTATCAAACTCTCCCCAACTTACATAATTATTTGTCCTCAAACAAAAGTCAATCAACTCAAAGAAGCAAAAGCAATTATCAAGAAATCATGCTCAACAAGTTTTTACAAACGGAGAATAAACGTATGGTACAAATATCAAAAGTACATGCAAAGCAATGCTTACCACTAAACTACAACGACACCACGAATATGAAACAAAGTCTGAGCACAAAACAAATGTCAACATTCAAAAGCAATACATGTTCAAGAATGAATCACACCTAACACTCCACTTCAAATAAAAATGAAGAAATTAATGCGCGTTTGCAACCGCGGGGAAATTTCACTCATCTGATGAACAATGCATATAACAATTCAATTCATACAACATCTAACAATCAAAAAATGAAAATATGGAAGCAAAAAGATCACTAAGGGCTTCAAAGGTTGTAGCTTGGTCGGGTTCACAACAAAGGTACATTTTTAAAGGCCATTGAATCGAAATTGCCGATGCAAAAGAACATTCACTATACAAGGTATTCACAAACATCTCAACTTCATTCACCAATTTCATTCCTCTATTGTAAACCTTCTCAAACTTTCTTATGCACAATTTTTTCACTCTATTTTTCTCATTCAAACAATCATTCTTTTTCTTTTGTTTTTCACATTCATATTTACACTTTTTCTTTTCATGCTTGTTTGAACTTTTTCAAAAGTTGCACTACTAGAAAAAACTAAAATAATGACGGAATTTAGAGATGAAAAACATTCAGTCTCTAACAGAGACGGAAATAGAGACGAAATTTAATGTACAGAGACCAAAATGTATTTTTTAAATTAGAGAAGAATTTTAGAGACGGATTTGACCGTCTCTAATTATTTCCGTCTGTAATTCCGCCTCTAAGATATTAAATTTTGGTTTTTATTAATTAACATTTATTCAGAGACAGATATTAGAGACGATAATAATTAAAATAATACAAAAGCCGTCTCTAATTCCGTGTTTAATTGGAAAAAAGTCTAGAGACCGAAAATATCCGTCTCTAGGTAAAAAATATTTTTTACAAAATTTATTATGTGCATTCAAACCTCTTTAAGTTTAAATTAAATTCTAGTTAACACATTTTTTATTTTAAATAAATAAATAGATATCAAATTAAATATATTTTCTAATAATTTGAATTTGTTTGACTTTTTGGGAATTACCTCACACAATTTTATTGTTCTCTTACGTCTTTTATTAATGTTTTTTATTTTGATGATATAAATTTTGTATAATTGTGTTTTAAGTACAAATTTAAAAGTTATATATATATATATATATATATATATATATATATATATATATATATATATATATATATATATATATATGTATATATATATATATATTTAAGAATATTAATTAATTTCTAGAATAATATTTTTTACTTATTTATTTATTTAAAGTTTAAATTTTTTTAAAATATTATAATTTTTTTATTTAAAATTATAGAAATAAAAAATAAAAATAGAAATGAGTGTGGGAAGTTATTCTTATCAATTATAAATATTTCACAATTAATATTACTTCATCAAATCATTAACAGTATATAAAGTTTTAATTCTTATAAATATTTTAGGTAAGTAGTCATTCTTATAAATTATTCACAATTAATATTACTTAATCAAAATTATAAACAATTAATATTTTAGGTAAATAATTATTCTTATAAATGATTCAAAATTAATATTACTTAATCCAAATTATTCACAATTTACATTTTAGGAAAATAACATTATTATAGATTATTCAGAATTAATATTACTTAATCAAAATTATTCAAAATTAATATTTTAGATAAATAGCATTATTATAGACTATTCAGAATTAATATTACTTAATTGTTGTAATAAAACATTAATCAAAATCATTAACAATTTATGCAATAAGATAAGATTAAAAAAACAAAACAAAAAACAAAAAACTGAAAAATATATTTACTAGAATCGAACTCAAGACTTGATTGATATATTTAATTCAAACTCTTCCACTCGGCCAAGATAACGTTTTGATAAGATTTTTCTAATAATATTATTTATTAATTATTTGTAATCCAAATTTCAATAAAAAATATTTCAGCAATTCCAACGCTCCAACTTTTCCCTCTCTTAATTTTCACCAAAATTCTCAATCGTATCATTCTCTCCTATATCAGACTAAAACCCTAAAAATACAATTTGACAACACATCTGCTCTTGTTCTTTCTTCTCATAGCATCTTCCCAGATTTCCTTCCTTTCTCAAAACAGCGTCTCTTTTTGCTACTCATCTTTATTTTGTTCCTATTTGATTTCGCATCACTGTGACGGTTAATCATCTTCCCAGATTTTGCTGCCTTTCTCACTAATTCTTATCTCAGGTAACCTTTCTTGAACAGTTTTTGTTGTAAACCCTTATTTTTCTTAAAACTCAAATTGTTAGTTCTTGTTCATCTTTATTTTTGTTCTGACTATATATTTTTCATTTTTGTGAAGATTGCATTTGAATCGATCTCGGTGAGTTGAAGGTTTTGAAAGCTGCTGCATTTTAATTTGACCATATTGAAATTAGGTATGTATATGTTCTTTAATTTTTACTTAAATTTTAAACTTTATGTTTTTCATTCTTAATAATCGTTACTCTATTTGAATCTTAGAGGTAAGGGTCTTAGCTATAATGAAATTTTGATCTCATCACTTTTTTATATATATGCACATTAAGGTTCATTTAAGTGCTTAACTCCAGTAATTGAACATTGTGATTCTTTGGAAACAGAAGAAGCATATTTTTTTAGTGGTAGTTTGGATTGTGACAATAAGTTACAACTGATTTTTGTTCTTGCTATCTAAATTCTATTATAGTTTTTTTATTTTTCACCTTTAGATGGAAGTTATTTTTCTTCTTTGCCTTTCATATAAGTGATTTCATGATGTTATTAACAAAGTCTATGAACACTATTGGTTATGAACACCAAAACCTGTCTTTTACAAAAATGAGTTTTTACTCTCTTTAATCAAATATTCTATTTATTTTCTAATTTTTCTTATAGAATCACAAATTATTGGTCATTAAAAGTTATTATTTGATCCATATAATTTCAAATTAAAAAATGAATTGGTCCTTAAAATACCTTAATGATAGACTGTGGTAGCATTTGTTTTGAAACAAAGGGCTGTCAATTTTATTCTAATTCATATGTGAAATTCATTGAAAGAATCACAAAATCATGTCTTTGGACCATTCAGGTCCAACCAATTTTGATATTATTCAGAACATGCATATACATTTAATAATATCAAGTAAATTAACTTTTTTCCCTTTAAAATTATCAGCTTTATAACGAAGATCAAAAGGTGTCACGTAGATCCTTTTAAAGGTATCAAGACTGTTGAAGGTATTCTTTCTTTCTTTCTTTCTATAAGAATTTGGAGAAGTGTTAATACAAATTATTATTGTTTGTTTTAACTGCATTAATTGAACACTAAATTTTCTAAGATAATAAACATGTGCTGACTTAAGCATTACAAGCTCATGAGTTTTTCGAACTCCATGTTCAAACTTAAGAATTCATTGATGAGTTGTCTATGATTTGCAATTTGCATTTCTGTTTTCTCTTTTGCTACTAGTTGTTCTAACACATTTCATTACAAACTTGAAATTACAAACTACAATTAACAACTAAAATTACAAACTTTCTTTACTAAAACTAAACACTTGATATTACTCAATAATCATATATAATAGCACAATTATTAAAACTGAACCATAATTTCTCCAAATTTTCATCTATTTAATGTAATGTTTAATCCATTATCAAATGCAACTGTACTTTGTTTTTTTAGAGTTTAATACATTTAAAAATAAATAAGATATTAGTTAGAATGAAAACAATGGAATTTAAGATCAGTCAACTTCCCTTTATCAAAATAAATATTAGGCAAATGAAAAAACACCTAAATACAAGATAGTCAATTTTTTTTCAAGTTTATTGAATTCTATGAAGGTTTTGGAAGTATTAGAATCAGTTAAGACATAGTGGAACTTAGAAATTTTGCACTTTAAAAATGAGTACAATTTATAGTTTCTTTTAAGCAGCAAAATAAATTAAATTAACTAACAGAAGGAATAAGCTATGCCATGGAAAACAAAACTCAACACCAATAAGTCCCTATAACAAAGTTTTGCAAAAACAAATAAAAACACTGCTATAGCAGCCCACCCGAACAACCAGAAACAGAAACAGAAACTGCTGCACTTGATAACTAAAGGATAATAGATAAAATTACTAATCAAATAATTCATGAGTTTGTGGTGATACGGAGGGAGAGTGATTGAGAGTTCCTGTGTATTTATTATTAATTATACAATAAAATATTTATTCATTATAATTGAAAAATAATATATGTACTTTGATTTTGAAATCTAGATGCTTTTAGGACAACCTTAAGCTTTAACATTTTATGAATCCTAAATCGCTACATGGAATCTTGATACAATTTATTAAGAATTGCAATTGACATAACGTTGGTTTGTTAATTAGAGAAATGGAAACTCCCGAACATCGCAAGTGGATGGATAATTGGATGAATCCTGATAAGAGTAGAGTTACAAAACCAAATTTCAAAATATCTAAAAATTTGTGTAACACCACTACACCTTCCCCATCGTTATATATAGAACTTCCTGCATCATCATCATCATTATTAATTTCATCAATATATAAATTTGGCTATTGAAATGTATATATACTTCCTGCATCATCATCATCATAATTAATTTCATTTGAGTCAACTATTTTATATATAGAACTTCATGAGTAATAGTAATTAATATTATGATAATGATGTTCAATTCTTTTTTTTTAATACAATGTTTTTTTAGGCCAAATTCAAGTGGCTTACAGAGGATGAAGCTAAAATTAAGAAGAGTTTTAATAGCAGAGGATCTTTGGCTCTAAAAAATGCTCTGTACAAGGTTCGTAATGGTGAGGATGAAGGTGATTGGATTGATGAAGATATTCTAAATAAATTAAAGGCTAAATGGCAAGATGAAAAGTGGCAAAAAATTTCTATGATTAATAAACAAAACAGAAAATCTAAAGTTGGACACAATGTGCATAGTGGAGGATCTATATCTGCTAGAGAACATGCGAAAAAAATGGTTAGTAATTCTTATCAATTTCATATTTATTTCTAAATATATTTATATTAACTAAAATTATATACTCGTTGTTTTAGAGGGCGGAGTTGCATAGAGAACCAACATGTTTTGAGCTTTACCAACGACTTCATAGACCAAAGGGAAAACCAAATGAGTGGTTTAATGAAACATAAGCTAAGATAGCTGTATGTGATCATTACTTTTGTTTATATCTTATATTAATATAAATATATACTAATATCAACAATTTTTTTAGGAAATGTATCAAACTCAAATGTTTGAGAAAAACTCACAAAGTGGTGAGGGTAGTAGCGTGCAGTCTACCCAACAATCGGATAACGATGTGTACATGGAAGTTGTTGGAGGAATTAACAAGAAAGGGCGAATATTTGGATTAAGATCTCAAGCTGCTACTATCAAAGAATCTTTAAAATCATCTTCTTTTATACCTACTGATGTGTCATCAGATAAAGTTGCTGCTATGGAGGCTAAGATTGAAGCATTAACGGCTGAACTTGAGAAGAAGAATCTTGAACAAGAATTGATAAAACAAAAGATGGAGCATTGGGAGCGAATGTTTGGAAGTTTTATGCCTAATACTAATCAAAACTCTCCACATCAACAAGAAGGGGAAGGTGATAATGAAAATGTTGCGATGAGTGATGATGAACTTTGATTTTTGTTACTTTGATTTTAGTCCTACTTTGATTTTTGTTAGACCAAATATATGGTATTTTATATTTTGGACATGTTAATGTTGAATATCATGGAATGATATGAATTTTAGTCATAGTTTCTTTAATTTTTGTTAGATCAAATATATGATCTTTTTATATTTTCAACAAAAGTTTAATATCATATAATAGTCTTATTTAATAATATGTAAGAATAACATGTAGTTTTAAGTCAGTGATGAATGAAATTTGATTTTTTGATATTTTTAGTTAAGTATATTAAATTCTTATAACAGGTTTTAATGTATTTATTAGTAAAATAATAATAATAATCTCCTACCAGAGACGGAATTTGAGATGGAAAAGGTTCAATTTTTTTCTATGCAGAGACGAAATTATATATGTTTGAGACGGAATATCAGAGACGGAATAATATTATTCAGAGACGGTTACATCTGTCTCTATAGAGATGGATTTAGAAAAGCCTCATATCAGATGTTTGAGACGGAATTAGATTTTCTGAGGCGAAAATATATCTGTCTCTGCTTAGATACGGAACAAAATTTCCGTCTCTGAACAGCCTGAGACGAATTATACAGCAACGGATGATGATCCGTCTCTAAATCCGTCTCTAACAGCCATAGTGACGGATTTTTAACATTTTATAGACGGATTTGTCCCGTCTCTGATTCCAAATTTTATAGTAGTGTTGAAAGCAACCTACCATCTTCTTTTTCATTCTCCCCAACTTGGATTCAACCAAACCTCAAGTGAGTGCTCCTTGCTTTTTAAGGAAAGGAAATCAAATTAAAACAATGTTCAAAAGTTCAAGAAGAAATTTTTAGAAACTCACAAAATTCAATGATGAACTAGACTTTCAAATTATGTACAACATAAAGTTCATCACTAAAATGAGATCTAAACTGTTTAGGCTCAAAGGAGTTAACGAATTCTCTCTACTCACGGGTAAGGTACTTTTGGATATGGTTGTGCTCAATATAAACAAATGCCTTGATCATTTCTAATGCTTCCACAAAATCACAATAATCAAAAGATATAGCATGAATCAAACGAATTAAACAAAGTTTATCAGTCATCTAAGCATTTAGTAAACAATGGAGGTTTCCTCGCATGGGGCTATGAACTAAAGTAATTCATAAATGAACAAAAATTGCAAGAGAATGAAAGACATGTAATTTGTACAAATCCTAAGGTTCATAAACATGTTATGTTCTAGAAAAGCAATAAACACCAACCAACGCAATGCAACTTTCTTTAAACTTTTCACACTACCATAACATTTTCTTGTTGAAACAATCAAAATTGAAAAATCACACAATGCATCCTCAACCTAATCAAAAACAAAACTTGAGAACAAACACAAAAATTTCTAAAACTATTAAACATATACTACCAAAATGGGTGAAAGTGGATAAGAGAATAAGAGAGTTTTTCCACAAAAAGCAAGGCGCGCTAAGCGCGCACAGGCTTGCTGAGTTTTTCAAGTTCTTTCTCTCATTCAATCCATCCAATCTCACACAATACTACAATACTACTATATATAATTTTATTTTATTATCATCATTATTACTATCTATTTACATTTTTATGTACTTTTTTTGTATATCAATATTCTCCTATGGTGTTGTTATGAAAATGTTGGATCTTAATTAGTAGAATTAATTTGGAGTATAATGTTTGAAATGAATGTAAATTGGAAAGTATTAAAAGAAAATCATATTGTTATATGAATAATTTAAATTATGATAGTATAAGAAAATTCCAATATTATTATTATAAATATGAACACTTTAATGTAGATTGATTCTGAATTAAGAAAATAAATAGAGAAAGTTGTTAATTTTTTGGAAATTGGAAGCGTAAAAGACACGGTTGGAATTTTGGAATAAAGATAACCATAGTGGATTTTAATTTTGTTTTCTTTTTTTAGATTGGCCCTACGCAAAAGAAATCTAAATAATTAATTATATACTAATAAAGTTTAATTATGGTTAGGGATGAGAAGTTTGGATCCAGTCCTGTTAAGGATCGGGAGTGTGAGGAGTTTTGTTCTTTTATCAGAGAGGTGGAGTTAATTGACCTTCCTTTTACTGGTAATCGGTTTTCTTGGTTTAATTCCAACGGCATGTCTTGTAGTAAGCTTGACCGGTTCCTTCTTGATGATTCTCTTATTGACATTTGGGATTTTAAGGTTCAATTGGTTGGCTCTAGAGATATATCTGATCATCGTCCTCTTTGGATTAAATCTAATAGCAGCAATTTGGGACCCAAGCCGTTTCGTTTCTTTAACTATTGGCTTGATCATAAAGATTGTAAGAAGTTCATTAGGGAGGCGTGGGAGTCGTTTTCTTTTGAAGGGTCCCCTACTTTCGTTCTGAAAGAAAAATTCAAAGCTCTTAAGTTAAGGTTAAAGTGGTGGAATACCAACGTCTTTGGTTGGTTAGATCTTAATATTAACAAGCTTGTTGACAATTTTAATGAGTTCGATGATTTGTTGGAAGGGGGCTTGTCGGTCTGTCGGAGGATCTTATGTTAAAGCGTGGAGAGGATCAGGATATGTTTTTGGCGTAATCTGCGTTTTAAAGAGAGCATGATCCATCAAAAGTCTAGGCATAAGTGGTTAAAGGGGAGGATGTTAATAGTAGATTTTTCCACGCCACCCTTAAGGCTCGTAACCGTCAGAATCATGTTAGCTTTCATGGCTTTAATGGTAATGTGGTTGATGATCCGGTGTTGGTTAAAGAAGCTGCCTTTGAGTTTTTCAATATGAAGTTTAAAAAGGAGGATTTCCTTAGACCCTGTATGAATTTCAGGGATTGTGATAAGTTGTCCATGGATGACAGAAGTTTGTTGGATAGGCCATTTACTGATGACGAAATCAAATTAGCAGTTCACGACTGTGATGGAAACAAAGCCCCTGGTCCGGACGGTTTTTCGGTTAAATTCATTAAAGAGTGCTGGGACATCATCGGACCTGATTTTTCTAAGTGTATTTCTCACTTTTCTGTGACTGGGAAGCTCCCTAAAAGCTTTTCTTCTTCTTTTATGATGCTCATTCCTAAGCTGGACAGCCCACAAAATTTGGGAGATTTTAGGCCTATATCTCTTGTGAGTTGTGTTTCTAAAGTTATATCTAAAATTTTGGCTTCTAGAATTTCTACTGTGATATCCAAATTGGTCTCCCCGCAACAAACCGCATTTATCCCAGGTCGTAATCTTTTGGATGGAGTGTTACTAGCTAATGAGGTTATTGATTTGGCAAGGAGAAATGGGAAGCAGTGTCTGTTATTTTAGGTTGATTTTGCCAAAGCCTATGACTGTGTCGAGTGGAAGTTCCTGATCTTTGTTCTCAAATCTATGAATTTCGGTCCTAATTGGATTAAGTGGATTGAAGGTAATGTGTGCACTAGTTTTGTCTCAGTTTTGGTTAACGGTTCGCCGACCAAGGATTTTGAGGTTTCTCGTGGTTTGAAGCAGGGTGATCCATTAGCACCATTTTTTTTCACATTAGTTGTCGAATCTCTGGCTATTTTGTTTCGTAGAGCTTCTTTCCACAATCTTTTCTCAGGTTTCCGGGTGGATGATGCAGAGTCTATTGATCTTCTTCAATTTGCTGACGATACCTTGATTTTTTGCGATGGAGGTTACCATAATCTTTGGGCTTTGAAATTTATTTTAAGAAGCTTCGAAATGATTTCCGGTCTTCGTATCAATTTTTCCAAAAGCTGCTTATATGGCATAGGCATTGAGGATCAGTTCTTACGGGCTGCTGCGTCTTTTCTTTTCTGCAATAAACGAATCTTACCTATTAAATTCCTGGGTGTAACTATTGGGGGAAATCAAAGGAGGTCTTCTTTCTGGAAACCGACTTTGGACTGCTTGAAAGCAAGGTTGAACTCGTGGGCTGCTAGGAATTTATCGATAGGGGGTCGCGTCACTCTGTTAAACTCTGTGATAACTAACTTACCGATCCATCAGTTTTCGTTTTTCAAGGCTCCTTCTTTTATTGTTAAGAAATTTATTGCTATCCAAAGGCGCTTTCTGTGGTCGGGTTCGGCGGATAAAACTGGAATTGCGTGGATTAAGTGGTCTGAGTTATGTAAACCGAAAGAGAAGGGAGGTCTTGGTATTAAGTATATTGGAGTATTTAACAAATTCCTCCTATCTAAGGGGTTGTGGAAGTTTGTCAAAGGTGGTAATGAAATATAGAGAAAGCTTATAACTATCAGATACGGGAACCTTGCATTTTGGGTTTTGGAGGCGGATTCTAGTATTCATCCTAAATACGCTTCGTTTTGGATGAGAGATCTGCTCAATTCGAAACATGGTGGAGAAGTTGCCTCTTTTAATCAGTGTGTTTCTCCTATCCTGGGCAGTGGGGGCAAAATTCCTTTTTGGAATTCCTATTGGTGCAGTAACTATACGATTCAATCCGCCTTTCCTGCTCTCTATGCAGCTGCAGTTAAGAAGGATGGTTTGATTGAAGATTATGGCTTGTGGATGGAAAACCAATGGATTTGGAACTTTGAAGATTGTTGGTCACCCGATTTTTTGGTTTCGCAGGCTGAGCTGGTTTTGCTGCAGAACTGTTTTAATAACAGTCAGCTGCTGCGGCATACGGAGGACTCGTGGGAGTGGTGTTTGGATCAGTTCATAGAGTTTACGGTGAAGAGTTATTATGTGCATTTGATGGATTCTGTGGATGGTACTGTTCTTCATCATCCTGAGACGCTTTTTCTGAAAGTGGCGTGGAAAACTAAAGTCCCTTTGAAGGTTAAGATTTTTTCGTGGAGATTAATTCGAGATAGGTTGTCGACGCGAATGAATCTTGCTTCTGGAGGTATTATCTCTTCCTCGCATGACAAGGTGTGCGTTTTTTGTTTCATGGAAGATGAGGAATCTTTACATCTTTTTCTTAATTGTCCAAAAGTTCAAATTTTGTGGACGAAACTTTTTGTTTGGTTAGGTATTCATCCGGTTCATGCTGATAATCTTTGCAACCATGCTCTTCTGTGGTTTCTTGCAATGTACCAAAGTGGTCAAGACGACATGAGTTGCTATGTGTGGATTATTACGTCTTGGTGCATTTGGAACATGAGGAATACCATCATTTTCAATGGTATGGTTTAGGACTCGGATGAAGTGTTTAACCGCATTGTAGCTATTTCTTGGCGTTGGTTAGAAATAGGTCGAAAAAGATGTAATTTTTGTGAATGGATGCACCATCCTTTAGATTTCTTGTAATCTTTTTTGCTCTGTTCGGTTTTTGAACCGTCTTTTGGTTGGCTTTTTGTTGATGGTTGGAGAATCCCTGTTTCTCCCATTAATTCAAATTGCTTATAAAAAAAAATGGTTAGCTGTGTTATTATCTTCTTCTACTAAATTAAATTACTGTTTTATTGCATGAAGCGTTATTTTTGGTTAAAGTTGATTATTTTGTTTAGCATTGTTATTTCCTCATGCATAAAATCTTTTACTCTTGTTTTTAAGCTTTGAAAACATTTTTTTTTCTATCAATCCTCCAAAACTTTAGCTAGACATGTCAAATATTCCGGATGACAAATCAAAGTACACGGCTATATATTCCGGAAGAATATGAAAACACACAAAATCAAATAGTACACGCTAAATAAAAATCAAAGCAAAATAAAAAACAAAAGCACGGTAACGGTTCAAATGCACTGTTGGACTTCAGATTAATTGTATCGTGTGACCTTTATCTTTCATCAAGATTATAAATTCACACACCAGCCTCTAATGAAACACACACAAGCAAACAATCGCATAACTAGAAAATGGAGAACACACAGAGAAGTTTAAGCTTGTTGGTACTTTGTTTCCTGCTTATGGGAACAATGCTAGTGAGTGGTCAGAGTGCAAACAATGTAAGAGCAACATACCATAACTACAACCCTCAGAACATAAATTGGGATTACAACAGAGCCAGTGTTTACTGTGCTACCTGGGATGCTAACCAGCCTTTGTCATGGCGTAGCCAATACGGTTGGACTGCCTTTTGTGGCCCCGCCGGACCTACAGGCAGAGATTCTTGTGGCAGATGCTTGAGGGTATGACTTCTTATCTAATGTTGTAGCTTTTATTTTAATTAGTTTATTTGTGTACATGTGCATTGACTTCAATTGATAATATTGTGGTGAATGATGATGATGCAGGTGACAAATACTGCAACTGGAGCTCAGGTAACAGTGAGAATAGTGGATCAGTGCTCTAATGGTGGACTGGATTTGGATGTGAATGTCTTCAATCAAATTGATACCAACGGAGCTGGCTACCAGGCGGGTCACCTTACAGTTAACTATGCCTTTGTTAATTGCTAAGGTCAATGAATCACACTTTGTAATAATAAGAGGTTCTAGCACTGCTTCCTAATAAGATCATAAATAAAACAAACGGTGCTATACATGCATGCTTGTATACTTAATTGGATGAAAAATAAATGATGATTCTATATACTTATTCTCTCGTGGTTTACTTTATATAACTTGCTGTTGATTTCAGTTTCTTTCTCACACACACAAGACAGGGATTTTAATTAGAAAGAATTAAATGGAGTTAAGCATATTATTTAATTACTAACAAGTAATTAACTTCTTAATGTTAACCCTATACTGTCCATCATTCGAGCTCCGGGGAATTAATTTCAAGTTAGGCATATTGTGATGACTTGATAATTTTAAGTCTATCATTTTTGCTCTCTTGCTTTAAGTGCTAAGCTAATGGTATGATAATATAAGACTTGTAAATGTAAATATCTCTTTTTCTTAGAAAGCCGCCTTACATGACCATAACTTAAGTAAATAAATTTTGTTGGATTTCATTTTTTACTGAATTTTGGAATTGTACTGTAATAAGTGTTTATATTTATATTGTTTAGAGTCGGTCCTAACATGTAATTTCTACAATATACATATATATATATATATATATATATATATATATATATATATATATATATATATATATGGAGGGAGAGAGAGTCACGTTATGTTAAAGTGGATAATCATCCAAGTCTCACATTGAGTAATGTGAAGAAAAATGAGTAAAAGGTGATTATAAATATAGAGAGTTAGTTTGAGTTAATTTACCACAACAACTCTAGTCTTTTAGGTTTGTTGGGGATTCGGGTAGTTGTGTGTTTAAAGAAGATTTACAACTTTTCCATACAAAAATTGTGGTGGAAAGGGTTTTTCTATTTTTCCATCCAAAAATAGTCGTTGAGAAGGTTTTATATTTTTCCGTTCAAAAATAGTTGTTGAGAGTGTTTGCAATTTGTTTGTCCAAAAATTACAAGTTAGTAATAAATTTTTAATTGTGAGTTTATTTTATTTTATTTGTATCAATTATCAAAGATTTACTCTGATTATATTCCAAACAACTGGCATTAGAGCAAAGGTTCTGATTAAGGGAGGAAATCACAAGTTTGCTATCTGTTGATACAGTAGTAGGGAGTGTTTTTATCGTCTCCACAGGGATTGTGCGATATTAGATGCTTGTCGTTCAATAGTCACAATGTTTTAAGTTAAAGAGTTTCAAATGGTTCTTGATTTTGGTTAACATTAATTGGTAGCAAAGAGTAAATTTGTGGCAAAGAGTTTGACATGTTTTAGAGTATTCCCGCCTGTCACGCGGGTGACACGGGTTCGATCCCCGGCAACGGCGCCAAATTTGTTGAAACTAGAATAGCAGCAAGCAAAAAATATATAAGTAACCCAGTTTTTTCGTCTACACAGGGATCAGTGCGAGGGAAAGAATGTCATTCAACGATTTCTATATTTCTAAGCTCATGAATCAAAAGTTCTGGTTTAAAGACGAACCAAAAGCAAATGCGGAAAATTAAAGGAACAAAAAGCAAGTAAATAACAATAACACATTCTTTGGAAAAGAGGAACTCAATAGAGATCTACCGATAACACATGCATTCTTTTAATCAAGTAAACACAAATTAATCATTCGCCTAATATCCTCACGTATCACTCACAACAAAGGTTATGTCTAACGCAACGTCGAGAGAACGACCGTATTGTCTCATCGGTGATGTCTCACGCAACTCAACAACACAGAGAAGTAAGAGCTGATACTCACACAAGTGTTAAGTCTAAATCTATCTCTAGAGTTCAGACAAAACATAGATTACTATAACATCCATATCAGATAAATAATTTCTTCGTATTAAACCAAGATCAAAATACGTACACACGCTTAACCCTTTTTTACACGTATTCAACTAATTTGCCCAATGGATGTGAATATCCTTCTTCATCACTATTATCACGCATCCTCGTGATACCGTATCGATCCTACTCATGCTACGCATGCTACTTAATCAACACAATACAACAAAAGATAAAATGAATATCAACTCACAAAACCATGTCAAAAGCTTGCTCATTAATAGAAGAAAATCTAAGATCAAAGATTTGTAAAGGTTTTGTCAAGACCACAAATAATCAATCAAAGACAACAACAATAGAAAATCAGAATTCCTTCACGACTATACATTAGATGAAATACAATAGGTATCAAGAGATTTACATACAAAACCTCAACAAATAGATAATACAAAGAAAAGAAAGGAGAATAACCATTTTTTCACGGTTTGTCAGAGCCGATTTAAGCAAGTCCAACCCCGGATCATCAATATGCATCCGCTAATGTTGTTTCTAAGCATCTCTACTCCTAAAATATGTTTGATGAAGTTGGGAGAAAGTTCCCCCAAAAACATACTCAAAAAATAGTGTTTTTTGCCTTAAATGTTGTTTCAGTCCGCACAGTTTCGCCCGATGGTGTTTTGGAGCGCCCGGCGGCGAAAGGCAGCTTATTTTTGCAAGTTCCAGTGTTATTCCGGAGCGCCCGGCGCTTCACCGCCCGGCCCTGCAGAGGCGCAGCACACCAGAACAACAAAAATTCAGCACGGTTTTATTCGTAACTTTTGAACCGTAACTCCATTTTTTGCCTGGTTTGAAGCGCTGGAAAGCTTAATCAATGCTCTATTCAATAATGGCAAGATATCCTTGATTGAATACCTACAAAAATAAATGTAAATCAATTAAAATCAATGATATTTACACGATAACACAATATATACACTCTAACGTAAAGTAAACGTATTTACAAACAAATAGGGGTTTATTCGAACGATATCAACAAAAAGTATCGATAAATGCAACAAAACTTATATACAAAAATAGGTACATTTTTCACTTATCAAACTCTATTGTTTGTCCTCAAACAAAAGTCAATCAACTCAAAGAAGCAAAAGCAATTATCAAGAAATCATGCTCAACAAGTTTTTACAAACGGAGAATAAACGTATGGTATAAATATCAAAAGTACATGCAAAGCAATGCTTACCACTAAACTACAACGACACCACGAATATGAAACAAAGTCTAAGCACAAAACAAATGTCAAAATTCAAAAGCAATACATGTTCAAGAATGAATCACACCTAACACTCCACTTCAAATAAAAATGAAGAAATTAATGCGCGTTTGCAACCGCGGGGAAATTTCACTCATCTGACGAACAATGCATATAATAATTCAATTCATACAACATCTAACAATCACTACGCCAAATAAGCTATTTAATAGCGCTTTTTTTTGTTTTTGATAGCACTTTAAAGCGCTATTAACCGCGATGCTATTGTAAATGTTTTTTGTTTAATAGCACTTTTAAAGCGCTATTAAAGTACCAGTTTTTAATAGCATTTTGAGAAAAGCGCTACCGAAGTGGGTATTTTGCGCGTTTTTTGATAGCACTTTCAACGAAAGCGCTATTATAGAGCACATGTTTGATAGCACTTTCAAAATAAGCGCTATTATATGGCACATGTTTGATAGCACTTTCAAACAAAGTGCTAACATATGGCACATGTTTGATAGCACTCTCTCTTAAAAGTGCTATTATAGGATGTTTTATTAATAGCACTCTCTACAAAATGCTATTATAGTACACGTTTTTTTTTACACAAAATCATTCTTTTGGTTTGCAAATATCAAAAAGATACATTCAATTCAATACCAAATAACGCTTGAAGTTACTCATTGCATACATATTATGATCCATCAATACCAAATAACATTTTAAACTAAATCCACTTGTTTACAAATATCATAACATATATTGAGGAAAGATAAGGGCTATTGTAGTACATATATATATATCATTTGCATTTTATGACATTAGAATTCATAAAAACTAATGATTAACCAACTAAAATATTTGACATCATCTAAAGCAACTAAAATCTATGCCATTTGCAACTAAAATATTTGGAACAGTATGCATTGCCTCTGTTGTGTGACGTGGTACAGGCATCTCTTAACTCAAGGGAGCAGTGAAGGGCTCATGGTGGTTTGGATGTCTATTTGAACCTTCTTGAGGAAGGTTGAACAAGCACTGCTGAAGAATGATGCAGTCCAGAAGCTGGTGAAGTTCTTTTAGTGCTGTCCAGAGTAGAATTTTGTACCACTATTCAATCATCACAAAGGAACCTGCAACAGACCTGCTAAACCACCATAAGTTCCAAGTCAGTTTCATAAGATTAATAGCTGTTCAATTTCATATATTTCACAAACAGTCCATTTCACTGATTCTTTCCATAGTAGTCCATAAGCTAGTTCATTTGAACATTTCATTAACTATTTTCATCATTAATATAACTGGTTCATCATCTCAGTTTCATTAAACAATAAAAAAAGTGCATTAACATTTCAAAGGGGTCTCATTCAAAACAACTCATGTTCAAATTAAAGTTCTAACAATTAACTAACTTAGTTCCTTAACAAACATCCATAACATCTCCACTGCATAAGAATTATTTCGAGGCTTCCAACAGGTTTTCCTATAACTTAATGCTAACAGAATTTCATAACTGGTTTTACATACAATGAGCTGCTAACAGAAGTTAAATATAATCCTTCACTAATCAAAATTTTCTAACTCAACTCCAACAAACCTAACCAAATCGTAACCGTAGTAACAGAATTCACAACCAACTCCGCCCTAACTGTCATAACCAATTCTCCAACTGCAACTAACTAACTAACCAAATTCACTAACTCAATCAAACACTTCTAACAGTGAAACTAACTCTATTAACTCATCTAACTAATTTTCTCTTAAATTCAACAAACCCTGCCCAGATCACTGCCCAATTCAATTGCGAAATTCCTCTATATAATCTCATAGAAGAAGAAGAAGTGTTCGCAGATAAAAAACTAGAAGAAGTGGGAGATTCTGAATTTTTACCGCAATTGTGCACTTTATCTTATCCCAAGCTCTGACATTGAAAGAAACCTGCTCAAGTATCATTCAACTACAAATTAAGAAAGGAACACCAGAAACTACTGACACCTTAAAGGGCCTACATCACTTCAAATGAAACAAAATTATGATTCCCAATCAAGAACTTTCCCAGTTCAGTGAATCATAATGTTCTGGTTAATGCTCCAATTGTTGAAAAAACCAAACAAAAAACTGGAAAGTAAGAAATATGGTCTAGGTCTGGAGCATTTTCATAATCATATTTTAATCATATATTGTTTTTTCCGTTTTGAACCAGTATCGTTGAATTAGGAAAATGTGAATATTCAAGTTCATCACAACCTTACAAACGTCAAAGACAATAGTAAAACTATTAATCAATGCACTACAACAGAGAAAATTCCATGTGACGAGGAAGTAACAACTTTAAATAATGGAATCAAAACAACCTTGAACTGCCTATACAACCCTGTCATGCAGTGATTCATAATAGTAGGTTGCTCTTATACTCTAAAGAAAAATGGAATTAAAATATAAGCCAATACATCATATCACACTCTTTGCAAGGCCACGATATTCCCCGTGGACAAGATAAATTGAAAGAGCAAGAATAGACCTAGGAAATTTCGAGAGAACAAGGGGGCAAACCTTCTCAGGATCATGTAATGCTATCCATATACTTGTTGCAACCTCAGTATTCTGGGGTAGAGAACGATTAGAAACAGCAGGGATGCACTTGACATCATTTAAGCAGGCCATTCTCACGCGAACATCTTTTGCATAAACCCCATAAAGTGCCCTTAAAATTGCAAATTGAGAGCTGATATAAGCATTGTTACAGAGATACATAACTCAAACAAAGAGATAGAGCAACGCAAATAGAGAAAAGAATACGTACAGAAGCAACTTCTTCAGGCTAGAAACCAAGACTCAACTCATTTAGAGCAGGTCCTATTGATGCTTGAAAAGCTGGAACAACGCCAAGGACATGGTAAAGAACCTACAAAAAATAGTTTTAATAAGATGGAAAGCAATTGGTGAAACAAAATAGATGAGTAAATAATATATGAAATGTAGAAAATATTACCGACAGCATTCGAACTCTAGGAGGAGGTAAATGAGCATCCATGTGTAAGTAAATTAACCGAAGCACTGCTTCGTGAAACTTTGTTTTCTTTGAGCACAGAAGAATTCTTTCCATTATCTATTCAGAAACAGAATTAGAAACATAGAAGCCTTGCTAAATTGATTAAATTGTGTGTAAAATTATAATTTCTTACAGGGAATACAAAAGAAAAAGAATCAACTGGAAGTGCTCCTGATTTACACGAAGTGGATAAGCCATCTATAATTCGCTCAAAAAGGCCAAGGGGTGGCCTTTTGTTGACTTCCTCTTCAACAACTGATGGAGCAAGATCCAACAGATGATGAACTTCATCAATCACAACTAGACGATATATATTGAGTTGCATATCATTTTTTTATACTGCAACTATAATCTAAAAGATGTCACAAAATCATGACAGTAATTGACAGACTTCACCAGCTAAGGTTCTGGTTCAACTTCCAGCACCGGCGAATTCAAAAGCTATGATAAATTCGTAAATAACACTAACCTAGTTTTTACTACATACAACTCTGTTGATAGCAACAACAAACTCTCTCTTTCTTAAGCTATGACAATGAAACAAGATCGCATTCAATTTGAATAATTAACAACTTATTTCTATGAGGCATTTAATCGAACATCTAACATTCATATCAGTTACAAGAACATAAAAAATATCAATGCTAGTATGCTTGAAGACATACCTGTGTTTTCCTTCGAACCAGTAATTCTGGTGCAAATGGAGCTACAAGCTACTACTACATAAGTATTAGCGTCGTCGTTGTTTGAATAGGGATTAGGAGAAAGTCACACAACAAATCAATGTTGATGTAGGGGTTGAGGTAACTCATGTAAGTTCCTGGATTGGCTGGAATTTTGGTAAAACAACAAGGTGTTCAATGCTGATGTCATGGTGCTGATGTTGCAGCATTGAGTCTTAGTACTGGGCTGTACTAAGTTGAGAAGGTTAACTATGTTTGATGTCATGGGCTTGATGTCATAACATTGCACTTAACACTGGGCTGTGTTAAGGTTGCTAGTTGCTGAAGTGGATGTCTGATGTCACATAGGTGATGTTGTAACATCAGACCTGCAGAACTGAAGCTAATGACAGCATGGGCTTGTTGTTATTAGGGTCGCGTATTAGCTGGAATTGTGGAGAGTATTGACTCGTTGGATGAGAATATCTTGGGCTAGATATTTTCTGTTACATGGGAGATTTGATTGCAAGTTTGTTGGAGAATTAAAAGGTGGAAGATTTAAAAAGATTTTGGGGATAAAATCTGTTTTAAAAGATTCAGTTTTTAATTAACAAATCTGATCAAATATTGTGACAAATCCAATCCAAATTCAAGGAGCTATATAAAGCGCACAAGACCAAGGAAGAAGGTACAAAAAACAGATTGAAGATCAAGAGCTGGAGGCTTAGAGTCTAGGGTTTGTTTAGAGTACTTGTAATCACACTATTCTAGGTTGAATAGGTGTTGAATTTTCTGTCCTCTCTAGAAGCTGTGAAGCAATAGAGAGTTGTTGATTGATCGAAGCTAGGAAGCAAGATCAAGGGATCTCAAAGAGGGTGTTCTTTGAGTGTTTTAGGGGATTGAGTAGTGTTCTCATATCTAAGTGGTTTCTTAGGTAGAAAGTCACTAGTCGAGTATAAGTTTAGGAGATTGTCAACTGGTGTGTTGAGTCTGTAAATTATATCTACAAGTAGTGAATTTCATCCCTGGCTTGGTAGCCCCCAGACGTAGGTAGTTAGACCGAACTGGGTGAACAATTCCTTGTGTTTTCCTGTTGCTTATTCTGTCCATTATTGCAGAGTGTGTTGTTGTGACATCGCACCTTAACATCACACGTCTGGTACCAGAATTTCAATTGGTATCAGAGCAGGCATCCTGTCTGTCTCTGGGTGAGATCTAGGGAAGTTAATTTCTGGTGAAAGATGGACAAAGAGGTTGGAGGATTTGTCAACAGACCCCCTATATTGGATGGCTCAAACTATGAGTATTGGAAGCCTAGAATGACTACCTTTTTAAAGTCATTAGACAGCAGAGCTTGGAAGGCTATCATTTAAGAGTGGGAAGCTCCTGTTGTGTGTGAAAAAGATGATGCTGGCAAGGATAAAGAAGGCACCTCTAAGCGAAAGCCTGAAGAAGAATGGTCCAAGGAAGAAGATGAGCTTGCCCTTGGGAATTCAAAAGCCCTAAATGCTATCTTCAATGGGGTTGACAAGAACATATTCAGGCTGATCAACTCATGTGAAACTGCTAAGGCTGCTTGGGATATTTTGAAGGCTACTCATGAAGGTACATCTAGAGTGAAGATGTCAAGACTTCAGCTTTTAACATCTAAGTTTGAAAGCTTGAAGATGAAGGAAAAGGAAACTATTCATGACTTCCACATGAGTGTTCTTGAGCTGTCAAATGCATCCAGTGCTCTTGGTGAGAAGATGACAGAAGAGAAGCTGGTAAGAAAGATTCTTAGGTCCCTCCCTAAGAAGTATAAGATGAAGGTAACAACCATTGAAGAATCTCAAGACATCAGCAAGATGAGAGTTGATGAGCTTATTGGATCTCTTCAAACATTTGAACTTGGGCTGAATGAGGAAGAACCAGAAAAGAAGCCCAAGAGTATAACCTTAGTCTCCACTCCTGCAGCAGCTAAAGATGATGAGTCCCAGGAGGATCTGCCTCAGGCTATAGTTATGTTAGGAAGACAGTTCAATAAAGTGTTCAAGAAGATGAACTATAGACCTAGTGTCAAGAACATCTCTTCTGACATCAGCAAGTCAAAAGAGAAAGATGAAGAGAAGATTGCACAAGATAAAGGAGTTCAGTGCTTTGAATGTGAAGGGTATGGACATGTCAAGAAAGAGTGTCCCACATTCTTGAAGAAGCAGAATAAAGGCTTGACAATTTCCTGGTCTGACTCTGACAGTGAAAGTGAAAGTGAGTCAGCAAAGCATGTTGCAGCTTTGACAGGAATTGTTGAATCTGATGATGATAGTGATGGAGAAGTCACTTATGATGAGCTAGCTTCAACCTACAGAGAGCTGTGTTTTAAGAGTGCTGAAGTCTGTCAAGAAAATAAGTGCCACAAGCAACAGATAGCTCAGCTTGAGGATGATAAAGCTGAATTGGAGAAAGAAGTCCTATGTGTCAAAGCTCATCTTGAGCATATGACTAAAACTGTTAGAATGTTGAACAGTGGTACAGCCACTCTTGACAAGATACTCCAGTCAGAAAAAGTTGCTGGAGACAAAGTTGGGATCGGATATGTGGCCGAAGACAAAGGTACCTCAGAAGCAAGTACTTCAGGTCTAAAGAAGGAAGAGTCACAAACTGTGCCTCAACATCAGCCAAAGAGGCAGAATCTTACTCCCAAGGAAGCTGATGTTTCACAACCTAAGAAGATTGAGAAGAAGACTGGTCATAATCAGAAGAGAAAGCATCCTCAAGGTGCTAGACAGTATATGCCTCCCCAATATCATAGGAGCATGAAGGCTGCAAGGTACAAACAGAACATGTCAGAGCAGATGTCTCAACATCAGGAAAACTGGTATGGATCTGGTTTCAACAATGCTATACCTTATAATTATAGGAGAAGGAAGCCTCATCACCATGGGAGACAGCCTAGAAGACAGCATCGTCAGTTCAGGAGACAGTCTACCTATGGTAAAAGACATCAGCACGATAGAAGACAAGCTAACTCTAGAAGGAGAAGACAACATTATGAGTGGCAGCCACAACTTTATCATCAAGGTGGGAGAAGGTTTAACCACTTCAGAGATGATAGAATCAGATGTTTCTATTGTGGAAGGTATGGACACATGCAGTACTCTTGTTACAAACTGCATGGATACCCTCAGCCTCAAAACAGAGGGAGAAAGCACAAGCCCAAAGTTGTTAAACAATGGGTACCTAAGGAGAAGGGGAAGTGCTTATTGGCTCAGTTGTCTGACAAAGAAGCAGAAGAAGGAACTTGGTACTTTGACAGTGGATGTTCAAAGCACATGATTGGATCCAAGGAGTATTTGGTGGAGATCATGTCTGGGCATGCTAACAAGGTTGTCTTTGGTAATGGAGAAGAAGGAGTTGTAGAGGGAGTTGGAAGAGTGAAAAATCTTGATGAACTCACTCTTGATAGTGTGATGCTTGTCCAAGGGTTGGATGCTAATCTGATCAGCATAAGTCAGCTATGTGATGAAGGGTACAAAGTCTGCTACTCAAAGGATGAGTGTCTGGTGACAAGTGAGAAGGATAAAGTGGTCATGAAAGGAGTCAGAACCAGAAACAATTGTTATTCTTGGATACCCATAAGGGTTAGCCCCACTGTGGATGACAAGACTGATGCTTTAACATTAGGTTGTGACATCAAGTATGAAGGGATACTGAAAGGTCAAACTGAGCTAATGAGCTCTAGGGTGAATCATTTTAAATTTTTAAAAGGAAAGGTTTCGTGGAGGGGAAACTTTAGTAATTGGAACCAAAATCAGGGGCCTTACCATATTAATATCACATCAAGACCTTCCAAAACCATCTCATCACAACGCCTCATCTTCCTAAATCTCAACAACATAGAGAGTTTTGTTCTAAACCTGGTCTGTTTCAAAGGAATGATGTCTTCCAAGAACTCTGAACCGGCACGAACTAGGGTTCCCTCCGAAAATGACCTAGGCAATGATGAACACGGTTCTGGTGCTCCTTCCGAGTCAGATAACCCTAAACCCTCCCCTACGAATAAAACTGAAGGCAGGACATCATCATCCCAAGCTGTTGAAGAGAAGTTTAATGTAGACTTGGAGTTGGAACAGCTTACCACCAAAATCCTGGAGAAGGGGATACGCGTAAAAGGGATTTCTGTCCCTCTAAGGCAAATGGCTGCTGAGAAGGTCGCCACTCAAGAGGACAAAGATCTTCAAAAGGATGAGGGTAAAGATCCTGATGTCAATGGTAATGTCAGAACATCATCCCCTAGGGAAGCTAGTCACAAGGGTAAAGAGAAGGATCAGGTCGAGGTCATTGAGATTGAGGACTCATCTGGTGATGAGAAAATTGGAAGAAGGAAGGACAAGAAAAAGGCCTCAAGTAAAGATTCTCCAAAATCGTGGAGCAAAGTTAACAAGGAGGGCAAAAAGAGGAGAATCAATAAAGACTCTGAGTCTGAGAGCGATGCTCAAGACATCGACCCAATTGATAATCAAGTGCAGAATCACTATGGAGCCATGTGGAATTATGTGCCTCAAAGAAAGATTGCACTGGAAAGAGAGGTAGCTGCAGAAGACACTGAAATTATTGACCTCATTGAGTGTGCTGGACTGCGAAGGACTGTGACGGGGTTGACCAATTGTTATGATGGGCTGGTCAGAGAATTCATAGGTAATATCTCTGAATCTATAAACAACAGCAAGAGTCGAGCCTTCAGAAGTGTTACCATCAGAGGCAAATGTGTATGGTTCTCTCCTAAAGTGATCAATGGCTACTTAGGAAGAAGTGAGGAAGAATGTGAAGAATTGGAAGTCTCCAACAATGTGATATGTAAAGAAATCACTGGTGGTCAGGTAAAAGTTTGGCCAGAAGATGGAAAACTGCAAACCAGGTTGTTGAGTGTCAAATATGCCATTCTACACAGAATTGGTGCTGTCAACTGGGTTCCTACTGGGCACAAGACCACAATTTCGGTTGAATTAGGGAAGATAATCTATGCTGTAGGGACAAAGCAAAGAATTGACTATGGCTCCTACATCTTTGATTACACTGTTAAGCATGCTGCTACTATGAAGATACCAATTGCTTTTCCCTCTCTCATTTGGGGGATTATCTTATCTCAACAGCCTGGAATTCTACAGCATTGGGATATAGCTTGCACAAGGAAGCCTGCCTTGTCAGTCCATTCCAAATTGTTTGAAGTGAAACATGTTTCTGACAATGTCAAGACATCTGCTTCAACATCACAACAGCAGCCAGCCAAGACAGGGTTAATTTCAGAACTAGAAGAGGCTTGCAAGGAGTTGGATGAAGTTATCAAAGTTAGTACTGAAAGGAAACAAAAATTTGAAAGACTTGTCATGACTCTGAAAATGGCAGCAAAGGAAGGTGGAGCAGTCAACACTAGCAAGGATGATGAAGGACCTGGTGATAAAGGAGAAAGTGAGGAGCTCAGCTCTGATGAAGACTAGCTTACTACCTTGCTGTTTTTGGTAGTTAGTAGTTTAGTTGTTTTGCACTTAATGTGCTTGCCTGTGTAATTTGAATATTGTGCTGTTTTTTTTGCACCTATTTTTGTTCTATGATTTGTTTTGCCTATTTGCTGACTGTGAGGCTAACAATGAGGGCTAGTTTAGGACTAACTTTATTGGGATAATTGTCTAATTATGGCTAAAAAGGGGGAGAGTTAAAAATTGCCATGAGGAGAAGAGTAGTTGCTGCTAAAAGAATAAAAATAAAAGGTGTTTAGTTGAAAAGTAATGATGCAGCTGTGGAGGGGGAGTATAGACAGCATAGTTGTGGAGCTGCTAGTGAAGTATTCATAGCATTGAAGAGTGCAGAGTGCAGCAAAGCAGACATCAAGGGGGAGATGTGTTGCACATTGTGAGCTACTGAACAGCTGTGATGCTGGTTCAAGTTTTTGAGGGGGAGCACCAATTGGCTGTTGTCAATAATGAAGATGGTGCTGCAGCAGATCAAGTAATGAAGACTAAATGAAGATTGTCAAACTGCTGCAAGTTAAAGTTTCAAAATATTGAAGATATTCCGCTGCTGAAGTCTCTGAAGATGCAGAGATTGTTTTAGCCAAAATTAACCAAAGGGGGAGATTGTAAGTTCCCGGATTGACTGGAATTTTGGTAAAACAACAAGGTGTTCAATGCTGATGTCATGGTGTTGATGTTGCAGCATTGAGTCTTAGTACTGGGCTGTACTAAGTTGAGAAGGTTAACTATGTTTGATGTCATGGGCTTGATGTCATAACATTGCACTTAACACTGGGCTGTGTTAAGGTTGCTAGTTGCTGAAGTGGATGTCTGATGTCACATAGGTGATGTTGTAACATCAGACCTGCAGAACTGAAGCTAATGACAGCATGGGCTTGTTGTTATTAGGGTCGCGTATTAGCTGGAATTGTGGAGAGTGTTGACTCGTTGGATGAGAATATCTTGGGCTAGATATTTTCTGTTACATGGGAGATTTGATTGCAGGTTTGTTGGAGAATTAAAAGGTGGAAGATTTAAAAAGATTTTGGGGATAAAATCTGTTTTAAAAGATTCAGTTTTTAATTAACAAATCTGATCAAATATTGTGACAAATCCAATCTAAATTCAAGGAGCTATATAAAGCGCACAAGACCAAGGAAGAAGGTACAGAAAACAGATTGAAGATCAAGAGCTGGAGGCTTAGAGTCTAGGGTTTGTTTAGAGTACTTGTAATCACACTATTCTAGGTTGAATAGGTGTTGAATTTTCTGTCCTATCTAGAAGCTGTGAAGCAATAGAGAGTTGTTGATTGATCGAAGCTAGGAAGCAAGATCAAGGGATCTCAAAGAGGGTTTTCTTTGAGTGTTTTAGGGGATTGAGTAGTGTTCTCATATCTAAGTGGTTTCTTAGGTAGAAAGTCACTAGTAGAGTATAAGTTTAGGAGATTGTCAACTGGTGTGTTGAGTCTGTAAATTATATCTACAAGTAGTGAATTTCATCCCTGGCTTGGTAGCCCCCAGACGTAGGTAGTTAGACCGAACTGGGTGAACAATTCCTTGTGTTTTCCTGTTGCTTATTCTGTCCATTATTGCAGAGTGTGTTGTTGTGACATCGCACCTTAACATCACACGTCTGGTACTAGAATTTCAACTCAAATGGATGGACTTTTAGGGTTAGAGGTAACACAGTAAATTGATACAATTTTAAGGTTCCACGGAACAAAATAAGGCATTGAAGATAGTGAACTTTGAATTAAAAGAAAAAATTTGAAATTTCTATAAGATTGGATTAATTTGTTGTAAGCAAGAACTAAAAGAATTCTTCATCAATTTCAAGATGCAAAGCCAGAAGAAGGTCCAACAAGATAGATAACCTGGAAGGTACCCCAATTCTCACAAGCTTCAACAATTTTGTTACAAATTTTTGTTCTTCGGCAAACTTTATGAAATAAGTTGTGTCTAGTGACTTACTTGTCAACCGAAATCTATACTCAAAACATATGTTGTGAAGTATTTGCTGCTGAGTAATGGCTTAGTCCATTCGACTAAATTTTGTTCCCCATATGATAACTGCATATTATCACCCTATTTTCCATCAAATAAAAACAGAGAATCTCAAGCAGTTCACAGAGTTTTTGGAGTTAGCAACATAACAAAAAAGGTCAAGAGTTGTGAAGAAACAGAAAGAAAAATAGTAGTGGAATCATTGATTTGGGAAGCATTGTGTTGACAAAAAGATCCTGTAAATGGTTCTCTTGGAGCATATAAAAAAGTTTCCAATGAGTATAGAAAATTGTTTGAAGAACTTAGAATATTAAAAGAGCAAAATCGATTATTGCACATGCAAAATAATCAAGGGTTAATACCAAAATTGTCTTAAGAGCTTCCTCATAAGCAGGCCAGTTGTGCTGAGGTGCATATCTTACTATCTCATTAATTGTCCATCCCTACATAGCATCAAGAAACACAAGTCCCTAGCAGATAAGGAAAACCTCAACCAATAAAAATAATCAAATTTCAATTAACATAGCAACTAGAAAATGTTTAAAATAGCTTATTTGGCATAATAAGAACAATAAAACCTGACCCAACAACTCAAAGAACAAACTACCTCTGCCAACACAAGAAACAAAATCATGCACACAACATAAAGAAACCAAAATGCATTGTTTATCTTCTTCTATAAATACAATGCAAATTAAAAAAGAACAATAGTAACACAACCTAAATCCAATCAAAAGAATAACAGCAACTAAAAATATGTTAAAAACAGTTTTAAGAAACAGGTCATAAGTTATTTCTACAAGCTCTTCCACAAATACGTATGCTAATAGATAAAATCAATAACTCAATCCTATGTCCTAACAAGTCAAAAGTAATAGGAGAAAAATTTCTTACTTAACAGCTTGGTTGATGACTTCAAAAGGGTTGGTGCCAGCATGCATGCAAACCATGTGAAGGCCTTGATTAGTCTCAACAGCATGATCACCTGCAAAACCAAATCACATACCAAAAGGAGTTTGTTTGGGATACCACCTTATATATATTTTCTCCAAAGCTATAAACTCCATTTGTTCATTCAATCCATTGAGAATTATCCAGCCCCAATTCTAATTGCTTTAATGACCGCTCCACCCCACAATTTTTGGCAGACCGGAAGAAACTGAATTAACAGTAAACATGCCTAAATTATAAATTTCATGCTTTTACACCAAACCAAACCAAACCATTTTCCACATGATAAAGAGTTAGTTACTCACCACTCTCAAAGCAAATCTCAATCTCGCTTTTCTCATTCCCTTGTAGAACAGATCGAAACGGACCTTCTAATAGAGGAAGCAAAACAATATAAATAACCGGAGAATTCTCCTTCTCCCCTTCCCTGTCTTTGCTCTCTATAAGCATAAACTGAGTCTCCAGAGGAATATCCCTCCCACAAGTTCCCATTCTCCGTGTCATCCACCATAACTTGAACCGGAAGCAACACACAAACCGAAGCCCCCTACAAGTAAAGTACAAAGTTATCATTAAATTCGACTCCGCAACAATTAACCTGAAGTTGTGAAAACAAGAAGAACTTACTCTAAGATTCCGATGGGAAAAACATGGAGACTTTTGGAATCAGAAGCAGTTGCACCGATGAACGCACCGCCGGTAACGAGACCATGACCAGAACCTGGAGTAAGCACAACATTTTCCGGAACTCCTTTAAGTATAGTCTTGCCATGAACAACCAAGTTTTCATCATTAACAGAGATTTTAGGTGTCACCGTCATCTTTTAAAAACGTAATCACTCTGTCATCAATCATAGCAAACAACAATAAAAAATCATAACTTCAGGCCTAGGGTACTTGAATATCTAAAAATTATGTACTTGAAACATTTCAGCAGCTAAAGGTAAAGAGAAAAAAACGAGTAAAATCTGAAACTTCAGCAGCTAAAGGTAAAGAGAAAAAAACGAGTAAAATCTGAAACCAACAGTTAGGTAATCTTCAGGCCTAGGGTACGTGGAGACAATAGCAGAGGCCTTCGGAAGAGTATCCTCTTCCGCTTTAACTTCGGCATCCACCACATGATCGACTCCATCGCTGGAATCCGAGCAGAAAAAAAGCAGACCTCCCAAATAATGATGGTTCCGGCTCAAGCCGCTGAGGGAGCTCAGTACTCTAAGAAATGGCGACGCGAAGTCTGCTGCGGGGCGGAGCACCGGTATTGCGGCGGGGTTTAGGCGGTGGATGCGAGAGGATGAAATGAGTTTCAACATTGGATTTGGGGAGAGGATGAAAGAATCAAAGAATTTCTGAGAAGAAATGCATAAACGATGTTTGAGAAGAGAGTGAGAAACGATGTTTGAGAAGAGAGTGAGAAGCAATCTTAGGGTTTCGATTTCATCTATACAGTGGCATAGAAACGTGTTTTGAGTTTTTAATTTTATTAATTTCATATTATAAAAACAATAGCATTTTATGTATAAACGCTAACATAGGATAGTTCAATAATAGCGTTTTGTCAAAAGTGCTATCTTAGTGTATAATATTAATAGCATTTTGTAAAAAGTGCTATCTTAGTGTTCAATATTAATAGCGTTTTGAGAAAAGCGCTATCTTAATGAAGTTTAATAATAGCACTTTTCCACGAAGTGCTATCAAAATCACATTGTTTGTATTCTTTAATAGCGCCCGACCATAAACTGCTATTATAGATGTGTTTTTTTCCTTTTTAATAGCACTTTCTTTAAAAGTGCTATTAAATCAGGCGATACAAAAAATCAATTTTGGCGTAGTGAATCAAAAAATGAAAATGTGGAAGCAAAAAGATCACTAAGGGCTTCAAAGGTTGTAGCTTGGTCGGGTTCACAACAAAGGGACATTTTTAAAGGCCATTGAATCGAAATTGCCGATGCAAAAGAACATTCACTATACAAGGTATTCACAAACATCTCAACTTCATTCACCAATTTCATTTCTCTATTGTAAACCTTCTCAAACTTCCTTATGCACAATTATTTCACTCTATTTTTCTCATTCAAACAATCATTCTTTTTCTTTTGTTTTTCACATTCATATTTACACTTTTTCTTTTCATGCTTGTTTGAACTTTTTCAAAAGTTGAAAGCAACCTACCATCTTCTTTTTCATTCTCCCCAACTTGGATTCAACCAAACCTCAAGTGAGTGCTCCTTGCTTTTTAAGGAAAGGAAATCAAATTAAAACAATGTTCAAAAGTTCAAGAAGAAATTTTTAGAAACTCACAAAATTCAATGATGAACTAGACTTTCAAATTATGTACAACATAAAGTTCATCACTAAAACGAGATCTAAACTGTTTAGGCTCAAAGGAGTTAACGAATTCTCTCTACTCACGGGTAAGGTACTTTTGGATATGGTTGTGCTCAATATAAACAAATACCTTGATCATTTCTAATGCTTCCACAAAATCACAATAATCAAAAGATAAAGCATGAATCAAACGAATTAAACAAAGTTTATCAGTCATCTAAGCATTTAGTAAACAATGGAGGTTTCCTCGCATGGGGCTATGAACTAAAGTAATTCATAAATGAACAAAAATTGCAAGAGAATGAAAGACATGTAATTTGTACAAATCCTAAGGTTCATAAACATGTTATGTTCTAGAAAAGCAATAAACACCAACCAACGCAATGCAACTTTCTTTAAACTTTTCACACTACCATAACATTTTCTTGTTGAAACAATCAAAATTGAAAAATCACACAATGCATCCTCAAGCTAATCAAAAACAAAACTTGAGAACAAACACAAAAATTTTTAAAACTATTAAACATATACTAACAAAATGGGTGAAAGTGGATAAGAGAATAAGAGAGTTTTTCCACAAAAAGCAAGGCGTGCTAAGCGCGCACAGGCTTGCTGAGTTTTTCAAGTTCTTTCTCTCATTCAATCCATCCAATCTCACACAATACTACAATACTACTAAATATAATTTTATTTTATTATCATCATTATTACTATCTATTTACACTTTTATGTACTTTTTTTGTATATCAATATTCTCCTATGGTGTTGTTATGAAAATGTTGGATCTTAATTAGTAGAATTAATTTGGAGTATAAAGTTTGATATGAATGTAAATTGGAAAGTATTAAAAGAAAATCATATTGTTATATGAATAATTTAAATTATGATAGTATAATAAAATTCCAATACTATTATTATAAATGTGAACACTTTAATGTAGATTGATGCTGAATTAAGAAAATAAATAGAGAAAGCTGTTAATTTGTTGGAAATTGGAAGCGTAAAAGACACGGTTGGAATTTTGGAATAAAGATAAACATAGTGGATTTTAATTTTGTTTTCTTTTTTTAGATTGGCCCTACGCAAAAGAAATCTAAATAATTAATTATATACTAATAAAGTTTAATTATGGTTAGAGATGAGAGGTTTGGATCCAGTCCTGTTCAGGATCCGGAGTGTGAGGAGTTTTGTTCTTTTATCAGAGAGGTGGAGTTAATTGACCTTCCTTTTACTGGTAATCGGTTTTCTTGGTTTAATTCCAACGGCATGTCTTGTAGTAAGCTTGACCGGTTCCTTCTTGATGATTCTCTTATTGACATTTGGGATTTTAAGGTTCAATTGGTTGGCTCTAGAAATATATCTGATCATCGTCCTGTTTGGATTAAATCTAATAGCAGCAATTCGGGACCCAAGCCGTTTCGTTTCTTTAACTATTGGATTGATCATAAAGATTGTAAGAAGTTCATTAGGGAGGCGTGGGAGTCGTTTTCTTTTGAAGGGTCCCCTACTTTCGTTCTGAAAGAAAAATTCAAAGCTCTTAAGTTAAGGTTAAAGTGGTGGAATACCAACGTCTTTGGTTGGTTAGATCTTAATATTAACAAGCTTGTTGACAATTTTAATGAGTTCGATGATTTGTTGGAAGGGGGCTTGTCGGTCTGTCGGAGGATCTTATGTTAAAGCGTGGAGAGGATCAGGATATGTTTTTGGCGTAATCTGCGTTTTAAAGAGAGCATGATCCATCAAAAGTCTAGGCATAAGTGGTTAAAGGGGAGGATGTTAATAGTAGATTTTTCCACGCCACCCTTAAGGCTCGTAACCGTCAGAATCATGTTAGCTTTCATGGCTTTAATGGTAATGTGGTTGATGATCCGGTGTTGGTTAAAGAAGCCGCCTTTGAGTTTTTCAATATGAAGTTTAAAAAGGAGGATTGCCTTAGACCCTGTATGAATTTCAGGGATTGTGATAAGCTGTCCATGGATGACAGAAGTTTGTTGGATAGGCCATTTACTGATGAGGAAATCAAATTAGCAGTTCACGACTGTGATGGAAACAAAGCCCCTGGTCCGGACGGTTTTTCGGTTAAATTCATTAAAGAGTGCTGGGACATCATCGGACCTAATTTTTCTAAGTGTATTTCTCACTTTTCTGTGACTGGGAAGCTCCCTAAAAGCTTTTCTTCTTCTTTTATGATGCTCATTCCTAAGCTGGACAGCCCACAAAATTTTGGAGATTTTAGGCCTATATTTCTTGTGAGTTGTGTTTCTAAAGTTATATCTAAAATTTTGGCTTCTAGAATTTCTACTGTGATATCCAAATTGGTCTCCCCGCAACAAACGGCGTTTATCCCAGGTCGTAATCTTTTGGATGGAGTGTTACTAGCTAATGAGGTTATTGATTTGGCAAGGAGAAATGGGAAGCAGTGTCTGTTATTTAAGGTTGATTTTGCCAAAGCCTATGACTGTGTCGAGTGGAAGTTCCTGATCTTTGTTCTCAAATCTATGAATTTCGGTCCTAATTGGATTAAGTGGATTGAAGGTAATGTGTGCACTAGTTTTGTCTCAGTTTTGGTTAACGGTTCGCCGACCAAGGATTTTGAGGTTTCTCGTGGTTTGAAGCAGGGTGATCCGTTAGCACCATTTCTTTTCACATTAGTTGTCGAATCTCTGGCTATTTTGTTTCGTAGAGCTTCTTTCCACAATCTTTTCTCAGGTTTCCGGGTGGATGATGCAGAGTCTATTGATCTTCTTCAATTTTCTGACGATACCTTGATTTTTTGCGATGGAGGTTACCATAATCTTTGGGCTTTGAAATCTATTTTAAGAAGCTTCGAAATGATTTCCGGTCTTCTTATCAATTTTTCCAAAAGCTGCTTATATGGCATAGGCATTGAGGATCAGTTTTTACGGGCTGCTGCGTCTTTTCTTTTCTGCAATAAAGGAATCTTACCTATTAAATTCCTGGGTGTAACTATTGGGGGAAATCAAAGGAGATCTTCTTTCTGGAAACCGACTTTGGACTTCTTGAAAGCAAGGTTGAACTCGTGGGCTGCTAGGAATTTATCGATAAGGGGTCGCGTCACTCTGTTAAACTCTGTGATAACTAACTTACCGATCCATCAGTTTTCGTTTTTCAAGGCTCCTTCTTTTATTGTTAAGAAATTTATTGCTATCCAAAGGCGCTTTCTGTGGTAGGGTTCGGCGGATAAAACTGGAATTGCGTGGATTAAGTGGTCTGAGTTATGTAAACCGAAAGAGAAGGGAGGTCTTGGTATTAAGCATATTGGAGTATTTAACAAATCCCTCCTATCTAAGTGGTTGTGGAAGTTTGTCAAAGGTGGTAATGAAATATGGAGAAAGCTTATAACTATCAGATACGGGAACCTTGCATTATGGGTTTTGGAGGCGGATTCTAGTATTCATCCTAAAGACGCTTCGTTTTGGATGAGAGATCTGCTCAATTCGAAACATGGTGGAGAAGTTGCCTCTTTTAATCAATGTGTTTCTCCTATCCTGGGCAGTGGGGGCAAAATTCCTTTTTGGAATTCCCATTGGTGCGGTAACTATACGATTCAATCTGCCTTTCCTGCTCTCTATGCAGCTGCAGTTAAGAAGGATGGTTTGATTGAAGATTATGGCTTGTGGATGGAAAACCAATGGATTTGGAACTTTGAAGATTGTTGGACACCCGATTTTTTGGTTTCGCAGGCTGAGCTGGTTTTGCTGCAGAACTGTTTTAATAACAGTCAGCTGCTGCGGCATACGGAGGACTCGTGGGAGTGGTGTTTGGATCAGTTCAAAGAGTTTATGGTGAAGAGTTATTATGTGCATTTGATGGATTCTGTGGATGGTATTGTTCTTCATCATCCTGAGACGCTTTTTCTGAAAGTGGCGTGGAAAACTAAAGTCCATTTGAAGGTTAAGATTTTTTCGTGGAGATTAATTCGAGATAGGTTGCCGACGCGAATGAATCTTGCTTCTAGAGGTATTATCTCTTCCTCGCATGACAAGGTGTGCGTTTTTTGTTTCATGGAAGATGAGGATTCTTTACATCTTTTTCTTAATTGTCCAAAAGTTCAAATTTTGTGGACGAAGCTTTTTGTTTGGTTAGATATTCATCTGGTTCATGCTGATAATCTTTGCAACCATGCTCTTCTGTGGTTCCTTGCTATGTACCAAAGTGGTCAAGACGACATAAGTTGCTATGTGTGGATTATTACGTCTTGGTGCATTTGGAACATGAGGAATACCATCATTTTCAATGGTATGGTTTAGGACTCAGACGAAGTGTTTAACCGCATTGTAGCTATTTCTTGGCGTTGGTTAGAAATAGGTCGAAAAAGATGTAATTTTTGTGAATGGATGCACCATCCTTTAGCTTTCTTGTAATCTTTTTTGCTCTGTTCGGTTTTTGAACCGTCTTTTGGTTGGCTTTTTGTTGAGGGTTGGAGAATCCCTGTTTCTCCCATTAATTCAAATTGCTTATAAAAAAAAAAGGTTAGCTGTGTTATTATCTTCTTCTACTAAATTAAATTACTGTTTTATTGCATGAAGCGTTATTTTTGGTTAAAGTTGATTATTTTGTTTAGCTTTGTTATTTCCTCATGCATAAAATCTTTTACTCTTGTTTTTAAGCTTTGAAAACATTTTTTTTCTATCAATCCTCCAAAACTTTAGCTAGACATGTCAAATATTCCGGAAGACAAATCAAAGTACACGGCTATATATTCCGGAAGAATATGAAAACATACAAAATCAAATACTACACGCTAAATAAAAATCAAAGCAAAATAAAAAACAAAAGCACGGTAACGGTTCAAATGCACTGTTGGACTTCAGATTAATTGTATCGTGTGACCTTTATCTTTCATCAAGACTATAAATTCACACACCAGCCTCTAATGAAACACACACAAGCAAACAATCGCATAACTAGAAAATGGAGAACACACAGAGAAGTTTAAGCTTGTTGGTACTTTGTTTCCTGCTTATGGGAACAATGCTAGTGAGTGGTCAGAGTGCAAACAATGTAAGAGCAACATACCATAACTACAACCCTCAGAACATAAATTGGGATTACAACAGAGCCAGTGTTTACTGTGCTACCTGGGATGCTAACCAGCCTTTGTCATGGCGTAGCCAATACGGTTGGACTGCCTTTTGTGGCCCCGCCGGACCTACAGGCAGAGATTCTTGCGGCAGATGCTTGAGGGTATGACTTCTTCTCTAATGTTGTAGCTTTTATTTTAATTAGTTTATTTCTGCACATGTGCATTGACTTCAATTGATAATATTGTGGTGAATGATGATGATGCAGGTGAATTGTGGATCAGTGCTCTAATGGTGGACTGGATTTGGATGTGAATGTCTTCAATCAAATTGATACCAACGGAGCTGGCTACCAGGCGGGTCACCTTACAGTTAACTATGCCTTTGTTAATTGCTAAGGTCAATGAATCACACTTTGTAATAATAAGAGGTTCTAGCACTGCTTCCTAATAAGATCATAAATAAAACAAACGGTGCTATACATGCATGCTTGTATACTTAATTGGATGAAAAATAAATGATGATTCTATATACTTATTCTCTCGTGGTTTACTTTATATAACTTGCTGTTGATTTCAGTTTCTTTCTCACACACACAAGACAGGGATTTTAATTAGAAAGAAGTAAATGGAGTTAAGCATATTATTTAATTACTAACAAGTAATTAACTTCTTAATGTTAACCCTATACTGTCCATCATTCGAGCTCCGGGGAATTAATTTCAAGTTAGGCATATTGTGATGACTTGATAATTTTAAGTCTATCATTTTTGCTCTCTTGCTTTAAGTGCTAAGCTAATGGTATGATAATATAAGACTTGTAAATGTAAATATCTCTTTTTCTTAGAAAGCCGCCTTACATGACCATAACTTAAGTAAATAAATTTTGTTGGATTTCATTTTTTACTGAATTTTGGAATTGTACTGTAATAAGTGTTTATATTTATATTGTTTAGAGTCGGTCCTAACATGTAATTTCTACAATATATATATATATATATATATATATATATATATATATATATATATATATATATATATATATATTATGGTCCGTGTAATGAATTCGATGAGGCTTTTTCTTTGGTGTGGAAAGACGTGGTCCCTTATAAAATAAAGGCTTTCGGATGGAGATGCTTCTTGAATAGACTCCCCACTAAGGATGTTCTTCTCTTTAGAGGTTGTGTGTTTCCGGATAGTGTTTCGGATTGTGTTTTTTGTTCTTCGGAGGAAGAATCTCTTTATCACATTTTTTTAGATTGTTGTGTTTCTTTATTGGTGTGGAGGGAAATGGCCGATTGGATTGGTTTTGAGGATTTCGGAGCTACTAATATTAAAGATAGTTTCTTAAAAAAGTTTGCTTTCTTTAAGCATAATAGGGTCAGGAAAGACAAAGAAGGAATTGTTTGGTTGGCAACAACTTGGTATTTGTGGAAGTTACGGAATGTTATTATTTTCTGTAATGAGACGTGGAATGTGTTGGATGTGGTTTGGAACATAAAGGCGTTAGTGTGGAGATGGTCTTTCATCGAGAAAATTACCCGTTCCAATTATAGCTTTTACGAGTTTAGTAAGTTCCCTTTGAACTATTTAGGTTAAGGCTTAATTGGGTTGTAATTTTCTTTTTGTTTCCGAGGTGTGCCTCGTTTTTCTGTAAGTGGGTTCGAGAACCTATTGTTCTCGCTATCAATGAAATCCTTGCTTATTGAAGAATATATATATATATATATATATATATATGGAGGGAGAGAGAGTCACGTTATGTTAAAGTGGAGAATCATCCAAGTCTCACATCGAGTAATGTGAAGAAAAATGAGTAAAAGGTGATTATAAATATAGAGAGTTAGTTTGAGTTAATTTACCACAACAACTCTAGTCTTTTAGGTTTACTGGGGATTCGGGTAGTTGTGTGTTTAAAGAAGATTTACAACTTTTCCATACAAAAATTGTGTTGGAAAGGATTTTTCTATTTTTCCATCCAAAAATAGTCATTGAGAAGGTTTTATATATTTCCGTTCAAAAATAGTTGTTGAGAGTGTTTGCAATTTGTTTGTCCAAAATTACAAGTTAGTAATAAATTTTTAATTGTGAGTTTATTTTATTTTATTTGTATCAATTATCAGATATTTACTCTGATTATTTTCCCAACAACTGGCATTAGAGCAAAGGTTCTGATTAAGGGAGGAAATCACAAGTTTGTTATCTGTTGATACAGTAGTAAGGGGTGTTTTTATCGTCTCCACAGGGATTGTGCAATATTAGATGCTTGCCGTTCAATAGTCACAATGTTTTAAGTTAATGAGTTTCAAATGGTTCTTGATTTTGGTTAACATTAATTGGTAGCAAAGAGTAAATTTGTGGCAAAGAGTTTGACATGTTTTAGAGTATTCCCGCCTGTCACGCTGGTGACCCAGGTTCGATCCCCGGCAACGGCGCCAAATTTGTTGAAGCTAGAATAGCAGCAAGCAAAAAATATATAAGTAGCCCAGTTTTGTTGTCTCCACAGGGATCAATGCGAGGGAAAGAATGCCATTCAATGATTTCTATATTTCTAAGCTCATGAATCAAAAGTTCTGGTTTAAAGACGAACCAAAAGCAAATGCGGAAAATTAAAGGAACAAAAAGCAAGTAAATAACAATAACACATTCTTTGGAGAAGAGAAACTCAATAGAGATCTACCGATAACACATGCATTCTTCTAATCAAGTAAACACAAATTAATCATTCGCCTAATATCCTCACGTATGACTCACAACAGAGGTTATGTCTAACGCAACGTCGAGAGAACGACCGTATTGTCTCATCGGTGATGTCTCACGCAACTCAACAACACAGAGAAGTAAGAGCTGATACTCACACAAGTGTTAAGTCTAAATCTATCTCTAGAGTTCAGACAAAACATAGATTACTATAACATCCATATCAGATAAATGATTTCTTCATATTAAACCAAGATCAAAATACGTACACACGCTTAACCCTTTTTTACATGTATTCAACTAATTTGCCCAATGGATGTGAATATCCTTCTTCATCACTATTATCACGCATCCTCGTGATACCGTATCGATCCTACCCATGCTACTTAATCAACACAATACAACAAAAGATAAAATGAATATCAACTCACAAAACCATGTCAAAAGCTTGCTCATTAATAGAAGAAAATCTAAGATCAAAGATTTGTAAAGGTTTTGTCAAGACCACAAATAATCAATCAAAAATCAGAATTCATTCACAACCATACATTAGATGAAATACAATAGGTATCAAGAGATTTACATACAAAACCTCAACAAATAGAGAATACAAAGAAAAGAAAGGAGAATAACCATTTTCTCACGGTTTGTCAGAGCCGATTGAAGCAAGTCCAACTCCGGATCATCAATATGCATCCTCTAATGTTGTTTCTAAGCATCTCTACTCCTAAAATATGTTTGATGAAGTTGGGAGAAAGTTCCCCCAAAAACATACTCAAAAAATAGTGTTTTTTGCCTTAAATGGTGTTTCAGTCCGCACAGTTTCGTCCGACGGTGTTTTGGAGCGCCCGGCGGCGAAAGGCAGCTTATTTTTGCAAGTTCCAGTGTTGTTCCGGAGCGCCCGGCGCTGGAAATACCGCCCGGCGCTACACCGCCCGGCCCTGCAGAGGCGCAGCACACCAGAACAGCAAAAATTCAACACGGTTTTATTCGTAACTTTTGAACCGTAACTCCGTTTTTCGCCCAGTTTGAAGCGCTGGAAAGCTTAATCAATGCTCTATTCAATAATGGCAAGATATCCTTGATTGAATACCTGCAAAAATAAATGTAAATCAATTAAAATCAATGATATTTACACGATAACGCAATATATACACTCTAACGTAAAGTAAACGTATTTACAAACAAATAGGGGTTTATTCGAACGATATCACCAAAAAGTATCGATAAGTGCAACAAAACTTATATACAAAAATAGGTACATTTTGCACTTATCACTATCATCTTATTTGATTTGAGTTTTATTTTCTTAAACAATACTATGACTACATTGAAGATGAATACTCATTTATTTGATGGGAGAATGGATTTCCCCTTATGGCAATGTACGATAGAAGACTATTTGATTTAACAAGGTCTTGATTGTGCTTTGGAAAAGGAAAAACCAAGTGAGATGAAAGAATCGGATTGAAATTTAATACAAAAAAAATGCAGTGAGTACAATTCGGTTGGAACTTGCTCCATAGATTAAAGTGATTGTGTTCAAAGAAACCTCTCCAAAGAAATTGTGGCATTTGTTAGAAAGCAAGTTTGCATCAACCACATTAATGAATTGATTGATGATGAAAATGAATTTATACTCATTGAAGATGGAAGATAAATGTATTTGACCATATTAATAAATTTAATGAGTTGGTATCTAGAATCATGAGTGTGGGGGAATATATCAAAGATGAAGAGCAAGCGTTACTTTTGTTGGCTTCACTACTCAAATATTACAAATCATTAGTGCAATTAATGTTAACAGGGAAGAGCACACTACAGTTTTTTTTTATAAATGAAGTAGTGAAATTATTGAAGGAGAGTCAACAAATGATGAGTTTTGATCAATCTCCCGAAGAAAATCAGGTACTAGTAGCCAAGGAGGACACAGAAAGAACTATGGTGATCAATATGGTAGAAGTTTTCAATCAAGATATATGAGTATGTCAAATGTAATTATTGTCAACAATTTGGTCACATGCAATCTAGATGCCCAGGATTTATAGAGGATGTGCGAAGCATAAAGAAGAAGACAGGAGAATTAAAAAAATGCCCCTTCTGCAAATATGGTTAGTTGTGTAAACGATATTTTAACTTGTGAGGATAAAGGTGACTATGAAGTGAAAATATGTGAGACTTTGAATGAAGGAAAGATATGTTGTGTTAAAGTGGGTACTCATCCAAGTCCCACGTCGAGTAATGTGAAGGGAAAAAATGAGTAAAAGACTATTATAAATATAGAGAGTTAGTTTGAATTTATTTACCACAGCAATTTTAATCTTTTGGGTGTATTGGGGATTTGGGTAATTGTGTCTAAAGAGGGTTTACAATTTTTCCGTACAAAAATTATGGTGGAGAGGATTTTTTTATTTTTCCGTCCAAAAATAGTTATTTAGAGGATTTTCTATTTTTCTGTTCAAAAATAGTTGTTGAGAGGGTTTGCAATTGCTCCGTCCAAAAATTACAACTTAGTAACAAATTTTTTATTGTGAGTTTATTTTATTTTATTTGTATCAATAATTGGAGATTTAATCTGGTTATATTCCTAACAGATGTGTCAGACTTAAAGGGAATGACGGTGGTTGTGGTTGTCAGCAGAGGTGGCAGCGGCGCAATGTGGTGGTTGGCGCGTGGGAGGAGAAGGTTTTACAGTGAAGAGTTAAAAGAGATATAGATACGTGAAAACGTGTTGAGGAAGGAGGTGTGAATTTATATTGACATCAATGCAATCAAATCAAATCAATGTATTGAGTTAGAGAGTGTTGCACAAATTATTGATGAACCACTTCCGCAAATGATAATGAATTAAATTTAATCATAAAAATTTGATAACAAATGATATGGTGGAATGATGAATTTTTAAATATTTAATTATAATAGTATAAAATTTATGCAAAAAAATAGCATTTAAAATTATAATAAATAATCATCAAGAACAAAATTTGACTTGATAATTCATTATCAATTTCAAAAGATTATATAAAAAAAATTATTTGTAATTGAAGATATAAAATAATATAATGCATTAAATTTTGTAAAATATTAAAATAAAACTATAACCAGACAAGAACAAATCTTGACTTGAGCGCTATTATGAATTTCAAAATATTATATTAAAAAGTCATTTGATATTGAAGATATAAAATGAAGGAAATTGTTTATAGAATGTAAAAGTAGACCGACAAGAGTTGAATTAGTTCAAACAACAATGTCATAATGGCTAGACTACTAACAATGAAGTATTAAATTATTAGAGATAAATAAATAAATATATATATATATATATATATATATATATATATACATATATATATATATATATATATATATATCATACCCCAAATTTTGACCACAAGATTTTCCATCATTGTGAGAATCATCGCCACAATATGGATGTACCATCATGCCTCATCAATCTCCTCATAGATGGGTGAGCATTCACCATAATCAAGAATTAGAGTTTTGAGCCCTCTCAGAGCACATAGACAAATGATCAATCAAAAAATGACATGATCTTTAACTTGTATAACCTATTAAACATACATAAAGGTTCAAGAGGACTCCCACATCTAGAATCAGGCACAAAAGTACAACATTCCAAGTGGATCAGGCCTCGGGATCGCCAATGTCACCAAATTAGGGTTTTGGTCGACCAAGGCATCCAGATGAAAATTTTGATCTGGGCATGAGCCAATGCTTCAAAGCACAACCCAAGATGCTCAAAGGGACCTCATGGACCTAACCATCAAGTCAAAATAACCTCAGGGGATGCATTCATCAAAAATCAAGAATTAGGGTTTCTTGACCTAATTAACCCCAAGTTGACTTTTGGAGCAAAGCATGAGCCAAGACCTCAAGACATGTTTTGAGGGCCTCAAATACACTACATTGATCCATTTACAATAATGGATTGATCCAAGAAACTTGATTCACAAGTTTCAATTTCACCTGGACCACAATTAGGGTTTTGAAGAAAAAGTCAATTGTATCTTTGACTTTTGACCAAGACATGCTCTCAAACCTTGGGACATGATTCAAGACACCCTATAACACCTATGAAATCCATGCATTAGGTTTGAATTCGGTCAAGGACTTGATTTCACAAAGGATCACACTGTTTGGATTTCATCCGATAAAAAGTCAACTGTGCACAAAATCAAGTTTGACTTTTTGGAATTTTACACAAATATGGTTCCCCTAAGTAAAAAACAATGTTAATGTATGGTATTGATCATCAATCATTAAGAAAAATCAAGAAAAGTGAGGTTTCTTGCAAAAGGGGCAACCATGAGAAACCAAAAATTTTCTAAGTTATGGAACAAATGTGATTTTGTACCAACTTTGCAAGGTAATAACTCCTAAATCACAAGGCCTTTTCTCCCATTCAAAGCTCAAATGAAAGTCCATCTGACATACTTTAAAAGTACCAACTACAAGAGATTCCAAATCCTCATGGATTTTGAGTTATGGATTGATCAAAATCACAAAAACATGAAAATGACACTTTTTCCAACACTTAGTGAAATTTTCAAAAGTCAGAATTTGCCTTACTTTTTCCAAAATGTAGGGACATTTTTCACCTTGATCCAAGTTAAACCAGGTCCATTGGTGAACATCAAAGTTGAAGTATGCCATGAGGGCTTTCCAACAAGTACCAGATCATCTCCAAATTCAATTTGAGTAGGGAGATACAACACTTGGAACATGGCACCATTGACTGATTTTTACAAGGCAGATTTTGTGCATTTTGCTCGATTTAGCTAATTTGGACAACTCTAAGCCTTTTCATCCATTTGGACACATCATAGGATAAAATCCAAGTGAAAAGATCTGATCCACAAGCCTCCCAAGTCCAAGGAACTACATGTAGCCATGAGTGCCCTAAAAAGGCTAAAAAACTTCAAGACTCCAATTTTGTTTCCTAGCACTCAATGGATGCATCAAGGTGGCATGGACTGAGATATTCCTAACTGAATGAGTCAAGATTAAGCTCTGAATCAAAGGAACATGGGCATGTGCCCTAACCTCAAGAAATGGCTAGAGGAGACTAAAGATTCCCTTGGATCAACATTGGCCAAAGACCTATACCAGCTGCCATTCACTATTGCTTGCAAAACAAACTTGTTGCACTATAAATAGAGCTCATTTGTGATCAGTTTGAGTACACCAACGCACTACAACTAATGCTTTCCTCAAAATCTCTCTCTTTAGGCCAAAATACCTTCTTTTGCAAGTCATCTCTGAGTTTTTGAGTTAGAAAGAAATTCCACCATAGCTCATGATCCAAACACATCCAATATATCATATCTAAGCCTGTTCAAACAGTCACCTTTGATCTGAAACACCAAAATCAGAAAGTCAACCTCCAAAACCTCAAAATTTGGCTTTTCTGCATTTTTTAAGCCATGTCTTGATTCAGTCACTTTCAAAACCACACCAGACCTTAAACACATTCCAAATATCATCCTCAAACTGTCCCAATTGGTTTCCCTCATCTGGAACACCATTTGAGAGAGTTACTATCTTGGTCACTTTTGCCCCTTTTGCAAGAAAGAGTTCATTCTTGTTCCTGAGGATTCCAGTTGGTTTTAATCATCCTAAAAGCTTCTAAGGGATCAATCAAGAGTGTTCAAAGCATTGAATTACTTCTGGCACAAGGAACTTGACAGATAGCACAAGAAGCTTCAAGAGGTAAGTGCATCACAACTTAAACTCTCTAAATCATGCATTGCTTTGATGCCCATTGATCATGGACATCTCATACATGTCATATATGTTGTGTTTGAACCAATTTACCATGCTATTGTTGCTTGTATGATGTGATAGCATATAACAATAAAATCTAGGCCTATTTTGAAATCATTATCGAATTTTAAAATGGAAACATTTTCTGAAAATTCCAAGGGCACCATTGGATTCCTCATGAAGTTCTAGGCAGTATACACCTAAATTTTGTCCTAATCCATGGAGAAATGAGGAAGTTAGAGCCTTCACGCAAGAGGCCTAAAATCAGGTCTTTCCTTGGCCAGACCTAAAAGCAAGGCATCCCATATATATTCATGGGGTGGTTTTGATACACAGATGTATCACCACCTCAGTGGTAGCGCGCATGTGTGTTTGTTTGGTAGGTCGTGGGTTCAACACCCACCCAGACCATTTTTCCATTTTCTCTATTTTTGCTATTTTTTCACATTTTCATGGTTTTTGTTAATTAATTTCAAAATTAATTTCCCTCCCAATTTTAATTATTTCTTATTGGTTCTTTTTTTTTAATTCCCAAAAATGTTAAAATATTTTATTCTACAAAAATTTCACAAAAATATTATTTATTTCATATATTTGGTATTTTTGTAAAGAATTATATTTTTATTTGTTTTTAAGCATTTAAAAATATTTCTTTCTCTTGATTTTGCAAATTCAAATGATTTTCAAATCATTCTATGAATGAAACATGATTTTTCAAACATTAATCCATGATCACAACTTATTTTTTACACATGTTTGATAATTTTGATCATTTTAATTGAATTTTTATTCAATTAAAATACATTTTAAAAATCAAATTAGGGTTTTGATTATTTTCACCCTCACAAATCTTTTTCAAAACACTTTTGGGACTCTAATAGAGTGTAAGACCCATTCCTTGTACATGAAAACCATTTTGGGCCTCAGTCATTGTATAAGACCCACTGCGCTTTCAAAAATCTTGGCGCGATCGCCATTTCAAAACAAAATTATTTGGGCCTACCCTCTGTGTTGTAAGTCCCATTTCTTTTCTTTTTCAAACATTGTGGGTCTCTAATAGAGTATAAGACCCACCCCTCTTTTGTACATAAATAATTTTGGGCCTCAGTCTGTATAAGTCACAGTACAGTTTTCAAACACGATGGTGCAATCCTTGTCTTTCCATGGGCCTCTTCTTAAGTGTAAGCCCCAATCTTTTCAAAAACAACTTTCCCTTTTGATTTAGTTTCAAATTCATAGTTGTTATCAAAACTTTCTTTAATTTCTTGAACAACTAACCATACAGCTGTTACAACTTTCCCTTTTAAACCGCTTTCTTTTACATACTTGCACATATCTATATATTTGTTTGTGCTGGAAGCTTGCTCACCTGTAAGTCCTCCTACCCTCCTTTACATACAGTATATATTTCATATGTATATATATACCTGTATATTATCTGCTTAGAGTTTTCCCCGGCAATTAGGTCTAGGATTAGATAAGGCCAGTGGTCACTCTTTCAACAACCAAAACTAGTTATCCATAGGAATTCCAGATATATTCTTGCCTCCACTTGGGCTTATACAATATGGAACAAAGAAAGACTTTATTCCCGGTGAAACTTTTCTCAGACTTTCATTATTAAAAAATTGTCAAAAAAGTTCATTCCCACAGAGAGGATTAATTCCCGGTGAAACTTCTCTTGAATTTCTTCAAACCCTAGAACTGTTCACTAAAGAAAAGATTAATCTCGGTGAAACTTTTCTTTAACTCTTCTTAGGTTTGGACCCATAGGCTTCCTAAAAGCATTCCCAGCCTCCTCTTGGGCTTTGTACAAGGACCCTTAGGCTTCTTAGAAGTTCTCACGCCTTCTCTTGGGCTTAATACAAGGACCCTGAAGACCTCTTAAAGGTATAGGACAGAACTTAGTCATCCTTTGTTAGAGCAGTCTTTCCGAAGAGTCAAAATCTCAGACCAATTTTAGGGTTGACACTCATCCCTTAAAACACCAACCTCCTTTTGGGCATCATACAAAGATAAACTCTTCCATACTAGTAGACTCGGACAATCTAATCTCCTCTTGGATCTCAAAGACATTCTCAAGTTCCCTACAAATACAGGAAAAAACCCTGGTCATTTAACCAATCTCCAGTAGAGTTAAAACCCTCACAAGATCTAAAACTCAGTCTTTCATCCTAAGTTTCCCCAGCTAGGGCCAGCTTATCATCAATATAAAACTATCTCAAACCAGAACCTCAAGGCATCTGATACCTCAACTCTTCTGTAAATCCTCAGTAAGAGTTGATTCCCCATTTTGGACCTGCCTCTGGATCTTAATAATCCTCAGCAGAAGCCAGCCTCCTTTTAGGCTTTGTATAATGATTTTCCTCAGTTGAGTTAGCTTCAAAAGCACTCTTTTGTTGAGTCAATCACCTTTTCAGCACTCTTTTGTTGAGTCAATCACCTTTTCAGCACTCTCTTGTTGAGTTAAATCACCTTTTCAACACTCTCTTGTTGAGTCAATCTTCCGAAAGCACTCTCTTGTTGAGTCAATCCCCTAAAAGCACTCTCTTGTTGAGTCAGACTCTTTTTTTTTCCTCAATCTTGGACTTTGTACAAGACACCATATAAACACTCTCTTGTTGAGTCATTCTCTTTTTTAGCCTCAATCTTGGGCTTTGTATAAGACATGTATAAACTTTCTCCAGCAAAGTCAAAATCTTCATAACATTCTCTTAAGCTCTGGATAAATATCTTCCCATCGGAGTCAATTCCTCCTAGCCTTCTTTTAGGCTTTGGTAATTAATCTCCCTAAGTAGAGTCAATCCTCCTTTCAGCCTCAATCCTGGGCTTTGTACAAGACAAATCATACTCACCCGCAGAGTCAAAATTCCTTTTTTTGCCACAATCTTGGGCTTTGTACAAGACAGATAAAACCCCTCACCATTAGAGTCAGTTACCCCTTTTAGCCTCAATCTTGGGCTTTGTACAAGACACCTACAAATATTCCCCAGTGGAATCAAAAATCCTTCTTTAGCCTCAATCTTGAGCTTTGTACAAGACATACAAAATATTTCCCCAGAAAAGTCAACTTTTAGCCTTCTCTTAGGCTTTGTATAATGATATCCCCAAAAGAGTCAATTCTCTTTTAGCCTCAATCTTGGGCTTTGTACAAGACAGATAAACACTCTCTTATTGAGCCAGTCTTTTCCAGCCTCCTCTTTGGCTTTGTATAAGGATTCCCCAGTGGAGTCAATCAATCTCTTAGCTTCAACTTGGGCTTTGATCAAGGAACACACAAAAATCAACATTCCCCTCAGAGGAAATCAAGCCTCTCTGTAGGAAGACATTTCTCTGTATATTACATATTCAAAACAAACCCTAATTCCAGATAACCGTTGTAAGTGGCACACTTGTTGACTCAAAAAATCCAAGTTGTCTTCCATCTTTTATCCTGGTAAATTTCCTCTTTCATCTAATTGTTGTAAGTGGCAAGCCTCTGGATTATTTACATCCAAGCCAATGTCCCTCTCTTAGCATGAAAAATTCCTAAGGAAAAATGGAATTGCTCAACACTAAGTTAAGTTTTCTCCTCCAGGACAACACCCATATAAAGGAAATTATGGCATTGCTGGATTCACATATCTCAGTTAAAGTAATTCTCCTTTATAATCAGTCACCCAACAGTTGTGATAAACAGACGATATATCTCTCTTTAGAGATGACAAATTCTCTCTCAGTCAAACCTTTTAGCTTTAACCTTGGGCTTTGAACAAGACACAAATACTCATTTAGCTTCAATCTTGGGCTTTGAGCAAGAACGAAAACATCATCTTTTTCCTCCCATAGAATATGAGGAACTACAATTGCTCTGATTTCCCTGTTTATCTTTAACGGGAATACGTAGGCCTATGATTGCGAAATCTTAGTGAACACACCAATCAAAAACTTTAGGTCCAGTACCTTATCAAAAACATCGGAAAACCCTACATCAACAAAAACTCTCTCTCTCTCTCTCTCTCTCTCTCTCACTCAAACCTCCCAAGGAGAAACTTACCCAACCCACAACAAACAAACACCAGTACGTAGAAAGCAGTAAGAAAATTGCTAACAACCTGTGGATAACCACATATAGGATGGGTAATTGACAACTCCCCATTGTATAACTTGACCCCGGACCCCCCAATCTCTTTAAGCATTTATTCGGTTAAACATTTGCGTGCAAGGTTAGTTTTAGATAGCTTCCCTTTCCTTTCCTGCTTCACAGGATAAATAAGAAATCCGAAAGTAGCACCCCACTCCTACCATTGCGGTGAGGAGAAACCCCTGGGGATAAGGTGTCGCGTCACCGACAAAAATCGCACGCTACAGGAAAATGGTGACTCTGCTAGGTAGTCATTTTATCTGTCTGTCTAGGACTAGGATTAGAATTCCTAAGAGGTCTAGGTTGTTAGAAATTTTCTACATACTATATATATATATATATATATATTGCTTTTCCTACTTGATATCCGTGTTTATTCTTTTATCAATGGGAATGCTATTGATACACATGTGGAAAGTATGAGAGAACCCTAAGATAAGTGATGGCATAGACGGGTGGACTTACAGGGAGTGATTCCCGAATAAGCGATCCTGGTAGACCATCAAATTAGGCGGGGGCCCGTGTGGATACTATGTTGAACGACTAACATCGTAAAAATAGACGTTATCCCAGTGCGGCACCCGTGAACCTGAGGATTTAGTAGATATTAACCATGTGGCCATTTGGTAGTGCGGTAACTATCGGGAATAGTTGATAGGAGATACTACACCCAAATTGAGATTACTCTAGGATGCTACAGCTCGCTCGAGTGAACCAGCTTGCTGTTGTTATCCCTAGGAGGTCAATGATTTTGGGAACCTTTAACCCGTTCTACAGGTACAAAAATTGACCATAATACAACCTTTGGGGATGGGTAGATCCATGACTCCATGCTCGTGACGTTGAACCCTTGAACCCATGTTTTTTCAATGGTTTTGTGTGCTGCATTCATGCATTCATTAAAAAAAATCTTAAACAAAGAAAAAAATCTTCTCTTTTCTTTTCTTTTTCTTTTTCAAAATAAACTAAAACAATAATTGCAAATATCAGAGAAAGATTGCGTTATGGATTTCGGTAGAAGAAAGACGCACAAGTACACCTTCAAGGCTCCAAAAGTAGAGGATTTAAGAAGGCTAGCAAGGATGATTACTAACCCTGATGCTTTCAGAGCTAAGCACGGAGGGTTGTTGTCTCTGTTAAGGGTCCACGTAGTTGAAGGAATCCTGTCTACCTTAATTCAGTTTTACGATCTGGTTTATCACTGTTTCACATTCCCGGATTATCAACTAGCACCAACACTGGAGGAATACTCTCACCTGACTGATTTACCCATCACTGACCAAGCTCCCTTTTCTGGACTGGAAGAAATTCCAAAGGATCAAACCATTGCAAGAGCAATAAATTTGGACGAGTCAAAAGTCAGGACTCACATGACCACTAAGGAAGGAATCTAGGGTTTACCAGCTAAATTCCTGACGGAGAAAGCTCTATACTTTGCCAGTGTAGGAAACATAATTGTTTTCGAAGATATCTTTGTTTTGCTCACATACGGGTTATTCCTTTTTCCCAACATCGATAACTTCGTCGATACCAATGCCATTAAGATATTTCTGATTGGAAACCCCGTACCAACCTTGCTCATAGATGCTTATCATTCTGTACACTTAAGGAATTTGTACAGCAGAGGAATGATCACATGCGATGTACCCCTGCTTTACAAATGGTTCACTTCCCATTTACCTAAGTCTGCTGCTTTTTGGGACCGTAAGAGTACTCTATGTTGGTCACAGAGAATCATGTCTCTTACCAACTTTGACATAGATTGGTACAATAGGATTTATGAGGGGATAAAAATCATCGACCGATGTGAAAAGTTCCCTAATGTACCCCTCATAGGAACTAAATGAGGAATCAACTATCATCCAATTTTAGTTTGGCGCCAACTCGGGTACCTGATGAAGAATATCCCGCATAATGTTCATCTGGAAGGTCTTTTCTTCAAGGAAGGAGAAAATGACAGAGCACTAAAGAAGGAAATAGTGCATGCCTGGCAACATGTTCACAAGAAAGGAAGAGAGTCTCTAGGAAGACTAGACTGTATCTCTGTGGAACCTTATCTCCACTGGGTGCAAACTAGAGCCCTCAAGCTGAGGATGCCTTACCCTCATCAAGAAGTTCTTCCGTTAAAGGAATCTGTCCTTTATTTTATATCTGATACGGAAAAGCTCCAGGTCGCTTTCAACAAGGTTCAACGGGAGAAAAGCTCTTGGAAAAACAAGTACCGAATTCTCAATGTGGAGTGTACTAAGATTCAGGAACTATTAAAGGAAAAGGGTGCTCTAATTAAGATACTAGAGCAGAATGTTGTAGAAAATCAAGAAGACCAAAGAAATTCGCTCGCTCCTTTCACTTGGCAAAGGACTGACAACCCGACAACGGCTGAAGAGCCTCGGTCAAAGAAAATGAAAATACTAGAACCAGCATCTGAGTTTTCTTTAGAGAGGACTCAGGATCCATAAGTTTAGACATTTCCTTTTACAGCACTTTGTAAAATACTGTATTTTCTCTTTCTGCAATCTTTCAAATTCAATAAAAGAAAGGGGTATCCCCACTGTATGATATTTGCAATCTATTTGTTGAAGTTTCTTTTTGATCAAAAACAAAAAAATATATATATCATTGCATATCATTCATCATTCTCATATAACGCGTTTTTCTTATCTTTGAATCTCACGTATGTGTCACGATTCTAGAGTCAAACTGTCTCACTCATACAATACTCGGGCCAATCGACAAAAGAAAATGGACGATCTCGAGGAAGGGAACATAGAGCTGAGAGAAGAAGTCGACGCTCTGAAGGAAGATCTGAAAAAATTTCACAATGACATGCAATCCGTGGCAGCAGCTCAGAGGCAACAACAAAAGACTGTGATCTCAGAGATCACATCTACGCCCATAGTCGAGACATATGATCCTCGGTACAACATGCCTAAAGATCGCCCCTGGGGCATGCCTATCAACTTTGTCCCTTAAGGATACATCCCACCGATCACTGAAGATCCATAAATTGCAGCAGGAACCGATGGGCCTAAAGGTTACAAACTTTGGGAAAGCGAAGACGCAATAGTTATGACAGAAACTCCTGAAGGTTACAAACTTCAGGGCATGGAAGCACCAAGAGTCACTGATGTAATAACTATACTGTAACCAGTGGTACACACTGTCCCAGAAGGACAGATTCCACAAGTAATTTCTGGTGGAAATGAAGACATGTATGAAAGAATGAATGAGTTCCAGGAGCAATTCCTGGAGATGCAGAAGGAACTGCATGCCATTCCCGGTCAGGATTTATTCAGAAAGGATGCCGCAGACCTTTGTTTGGTCCCTAATGTGAAAATCCCGCACAAATTTAAGGTGCCTGACTTTGAAAGATACAAGGGCTCTTGCCCTCAAAGTCATTTGGTGATGTACACTCGAAAGATGTCAACTCAGACAGAGAATCAACAGTTACTGATCCATTATTTCCAAGACAATTTAACCAGTGTCGCACTCAAATGGCACATGGGTTTAAACTATACCAAGATCAACACTTTCAGAGATCTCGGCGCTCCCCTCGTTCAGCAGTATAAGTATAACCTGGACATGGCACTAGACAGAGATCAACTCAGAGCAATGTCGCAGAAGGACAAGGAAACTTTCAAGGAATATGCTCATAGATGACATGAAATTGCCGCTCAGATCTGTCCCCTTCTTGAGGAAAAAGAGATGACAAAGATCTTTTTGAAAACCTTGAGCTCATTCTATTATGACCGAATGGTCTCCAGTGCGCCCAACGACTTCACTAAAATGGTAAACATGGGGGTACGCCTTGAAGAGGCAGTCCGAGAAAGACGTCTGGTCAAAGGTACAAAATCATCGAGTAGTACCAAAAGATATGGTAGTGCTTTCCCAAAGAAAAAAGAGCAAGATATTGGTAATATCTCTCTCGGAAAGCAAAGGCGAAGGTATCAACCAGTAGCAGTAGTAACTGTTGCTATCAACCCAACGCCGGCTCTGACATATCAACCTAAGGTTGCTCAGAGCCAACCAAGTCAACAACAATATCAGCAAAGGACACAACAACCTCTTCAGCAGGCTCATCCCCAGTTCAACAATAACAATCATACGACACGACCATCAGGGTTGGACCCTATACCAATGTTGTACGCATAACTATTTCCACTTCTACTGGCTAAGGGGCACGTCCAAACCAGGTCTCCTCTTACAGTACCAGAAAATCTGCCATTTTGGTTCAAAGCGGATCAAACTTGTCCTTACCATCAAGGAGGATCGGGGCACAACATCGAAAATTGTCTCAGCTTCAAGTCTGATGTACAGAAGCTTGTCAGGAATATGGTCCTATCTTCCAAAGATACTAATCCAAATGTTCAGACGAACTCGTTGCCTCAACATGAGAAGACTGCCATAAATTTAATAGAAGAAGAATTTAGCCGCGGTTATCAAATTCATGATGTACTCCTATTAGGAACTAACCTCGTCAGGATACATTGCAGACAGAGCGGGTACAGTCATGTATCGCCTCACAATTATCACCAGTGTGATATCTGCCCAAAGAATAATCAAGGATGTTCCGTAGTACAATCAGCTCTACAAGAACAAATGAATCTCGGATGGATTCAAGATCATCGAATCTGTGAGGTCAATATGGCTCACGCAAATCCCAACATTGTTCAGAACCACAACATTCTGACGATGAACGTCAACTTGGTGGCAATTCACTCAAGGAAAATTCAATACCATGAGCTGCCACGGCACGATTACAATTCCTGTCCGATCTGCTCAATAAGCAATCAGGGATGGTCTTTTGTACAAGAGGCCCTCCAGCATCAGATAGATCTCGGATAGATTCAGGACTATCAGGAGATAAATAACCATCAAGTCAATATGATACAAATATTTGATATTCGCTTGATGAATACCAGTCTGGTAGAATTACACGCTAAGCAGGTCAGGCTTGGCTTTCTGGCTTCACATGATTATCAAGACTGTAAAGTGTGTCGTAAAGACGACCAAGGATGTGCACTTTCCAAAGAACACTTCAACACTTGTTGGACCACTGGCGACTTCCAATTTACTTGGATGAAGCTACATAATAGATCAGTATGACTGACGAGAATCCTGATAGGTATCAAATCAGGACGTCCGCTCGATGGAAACAGATCTAGTAAAGATGCACTGCATACAAAGCGGACGTGGCCAGGTGCCACCACACAATTATGAGCGCTGTAGAGTTTACTCGAAAAACAACCAGGGATGCTACCTTGTACGAGCGGCTCTTCAAAATCAGTTGGACTGAAAAGAGATCCGACCATGATCAAGTTTTGGGTCGACCAACAGGATACCCGACTATCTCCTTGATCAAAGCAAAGACGTTGTCTTAATCTCTAATCATGAAATGGCCAAAGACGTATACGTTATAATCCCTCTACTCCATAAATCTAGAGTTCCTCTTGATAGTAGAAAGATTCTCAACCTCAAACCAATTGAGGCCCGCTACGATGGTCAGAAAAATCAAAAGGCTCATGTGGTTATCTACCTACCAGGACCAATACCTTATAAATCTGATAAGGCTATCCTTTACAAGTACGGTGCAACAACAATTGAAAATGGAAAGGAAACTCCATTACCCTCCACCGTAAACATTACCGACATCAGTCGAGTCACACGAAGCGGCTGGATCTTCAACAAAGGAGTTGGAGAACCCACCAAGGAAAAGGAACCTCAAACAGAAGTTCCCAATCAACCAGTCGTGCAATCTAGTAATCCCGACCTTTCAAAGAACAACGATGAGATGCTGAAGCTCATCCAGAAAAGCGAGTACAACATTGTAGACCAATTGTTACAAACTTCTTCGAGAATCTCTATGCTATCTTGCTTAGTTTCGAAGCTCACAAGGAAGCTCTGCAGAAAGTCTTAGAGCAAGCTTTCGTAGAGCAAGATGTAACGATAAGACAGTTTAACAACATCATCTCCAACATCACTTCCTACAACAACTTAGGATTAAGTGATGAAGAACTGCCAGACGAAGGCAAGAATCATAACATGGCGCTTAACATTACAGTCAACTGCCAGGATGATTCTTTAGCCAGTGTACTGGTAGACACAGGATCAGCTCTGAATGTTATGCAATCTACTCTGATGCGACTATCATTTAAAGGAGCCCTGATGAGAGGCAGTGAGATCATCGTCAAAGCCTTTGACGGATCTAGAAAAACAGTTATCGGCGAAGTTAATCTTCCCATGACCATCGGTCCTCACACTTTCCAAGTCACTTTCCAGGTCATGGACATCCAGGCAGCATACAGTTGTTTATTAGGAAGACCTTAGATACACGAGGCTGGGGTAGTCACTTCGACACTTCACCAGAAGCTGAAGTTCGTCAAGAATGACAAGCTAGTCACAGTCTGCGGAGAGCAAACCTTAATTATGAGCTACTTATCATCATTCTCCTGTGTAGAACCAGAAGAGGTTGTTGGAACTCAGTTTCAAGCACTCTCGGTAAGCAATAAGAGTCTATCAGAAAGAGGGACGTCGATTTCCTCATACAAAGATGCTCTCGAAGTGATCAAAGGTAACGACGTAAAGGGATGGGGATAGGTTGTCATTCCTACTGATAACAAGACAAAGAAAGGTCTTGGTTTTTCTTCAGCCTTTACTCAGACTGCCAAGAAAGATGAAAGTTTTCATCCCATTTAGGACTTCTTCCACAGTGGAGGTTTCCTCCACCCAGTATCTCAAGAAGTACACACCATCAATGAGGGTGACTCCTCTGATACAGATGAAGAGTGGAAGTCCTATCTCAACGAGGATGGTTATATGTCTCAGGGAGAAGCACATACGCCATTTTTCTTTCCCACGCAGAGTCCAAGATATATACCAATATCAGACGTCAGAATGATATATGGAAATTGTGATCTAAAAGGATGACGTGCTCTGCCCAACTCATTAGAGGAGGACACTCTGATGAAGAACAACTTCGACTATGACTATTTTGATCCCCTGCATGACTTGCCTATCTGGAAGCCGTACCCAAAAGACTTGGGGGCCCAACGATGCATATCAGTTAAGCATCATTGAATAGAATACCTACGTCCCCACCAAATCATGGGATCATTACTCAGGACATTCTGAAGATATCCAGCACAATGATGAATCTGCAAAGATTGCAGGACAAGAGTTCATCAACTATGTTTTTCCTGAGGTCAGCGTCATCGAGAATGATGACTCCTCTTCTCCCACCGAAGTATGGGACACCTTAGGACATCCGAGTGGCAAGTACGACTTCATGGTCAAGTACACATCTCCTGAGAGCTCTCGTATTAGGCTCGAAGACATCCATCCAACCTGATGGGGAGATCCGCCTGAGAGTGAAAACACTGTGCAAGATACAATAGAAGAGTTTGTTTATGATAACTCTGCCTGGGAGGAAGACTCCAACGATCCTGCTCCGCCAGAAATCAATGTCATTTCTGAGGACAAACCAAGAAAGAAGGTACCAGACTTTGTGATTCACCGAGGAGTTTGCCGCCAAATGGTTGTTGTCGATGTCCCGAAAGTCATCCATAAGTCTAAGTAATTGCCATCTTTGTTTTAACCTTTCACCCTGCCCAGGTGAAACAGATGTTTTATAGGGCTCACTTTTTTGTAAATGTCCCTCTTCGCTTCGTCCAAAGCGACAGAGTTTTGTTTTATAGGGTTGTAGTTTCAAGAATCGACAAAATTATAAATAAATAAATGTCATTCTGTAATTTTTGCATTTATTGTTGTTTTCACTTTTTGCTTTTTCAAAAAATGGTAATCCTAAAAAAACAACTCAAAATAAAACAAGCATTTTTCGGAAAATACACTACACACACTCTTGCATTCTCTCTATCTCTTATAAAATCAAATCATCATGTCATGCAGATTGCTTATTTTAAACCCCATTAAAACATACGATCCAATGCCTTCTCCCAACTTTGAATTCCCGGTATTTGAAGCTGAAGAAGAAGAAGACGAAGAAATTCCAGGAGAGATCTCCCGATTACTCAGACAAGAGGAAAGGTCCATTAAACCTCACAAAGAGCTGTTGGAAACGGTCAACTTGGGTTGAGAAGAAGAGAAGAAAGAAGTTAAGATTGGAGCACTGCTCAGTACGACTATCAAAGAATGCTTGATAAAACTTCTCAAAGAGTCTCCCGATGTATTCGCTTGGTCCTATCAGGACATGCCAGGGTTGGATACCAGCATCGTGGAACATCACTTACCGTTGAAAACGGAATGTCCACCGGTAAAACAAAGACTGAGATAGACTCACCCGAATATGGCTATTAAAATCAAGGAGGAAGTGCAGAAACAGATCGATGCAGGTTTCCTCACCACCTCAGAATATCCTCAATGGCTAGCTAACATAGTGCCAGTTCCAAAAAAGGATGGAAAAGTCAAAATTTGTGTAGACTACAGGGATCGGAATAAAGCAAGTCCAAAGGATGACTTTCCTCTGCAGCACATAGACATGCTAGTAGACAGTACAATAAAGTTAAAAGTCTTCTCCTTCATGGATGGATTCTAGAGCTATAATCAGATCAAAATAGCGCCGAAAGATATGGAGAAAACTTCATTCATCACCCCATGGAGCACCTTTTGTTACAAGTTAATGTCGTTCGGTTTGAAGAACGTCAGGGCAACCTATCAAAGGGCCATGACTACTCTATTTCATGACATGATGCACAAAGAAATCGAAGTGTATGTCGATGATATGATTGCCAAATCTAAAACAGAAGAGGAGCATGTGACCCACCTGTCACAGTTATTTGAGCGTCTGAGAAAATACAAACTTTGCTTGAATCCTAACAAATGCACGTTCGGTGTCCGCTCAGGGAAACTTTTAAGGTTCATCGTCACCCAGAAAGGAATTGAGGTTGATCCTGACAAGGTCAAGGCCATTCAAGAAATGCCTGCACCAAAGACTGAAAAATAGGTCAGAGGATTTTTGGGACATATCCCTTATGATCGCGACATGCGCGCCGATCTTGAAACTACTCAGAAAGAACCAAAGTTGTGTATGGACGGAAGATTGCCAAAAAACTTTCGACAGTATCAAGGAATATCTGTAGAATCCACCAATTTTGTCTCCTCCAGTGGAGGGAAGGCCACTGATCATCTACCTAACAGTCTTGGAAGACTCCATGGGTTGTGTACTTGGCCAACACGACGAAACAAAAAGAAAAGAGTCTGCCATCTACTACTTAAGTAAGAAATTCACCGACTGTGAAACTCGGTACACTATGCTTGAGAAAACTTGTTGTGCTCTGGCCTGGGCAGCCAAACGTCTTCGCCAGTATATGATTTGTCACACTACTTGGTTAATCTCAAAAATGGATCTGATCAAGTACGTCTTTACAAAGCCTGCTCTCACAGGAAGGATTGCCCGATGGCAGATGTTGTTATCAGAATACGACATCGAGTACCATGCTCAAAAAGCCGTCAAAGGGAGTATTTTAGGCGATCATTTGGCTCGTCAACCGGTTGACGATCAGGAATCAGTCGGGTTTGACTTCCCAGACGATGATGTCATGTATTTGAAAATGAAAGATTGCGATGAACCGCTACCCAGTGAAGGGACAGAACCTGGTTCCCAATGGGGACTAATCTTTGACGGAGCTGTCAATAATTATGGAAATGGAATTGGGGCAATCATCGTAACACCTCAGGGTACCCACATTACTTTCACTTCCAAATTAAAGTTCAAGTACACAAACAACGAGGCCGAATACGAAGCTTGTATTATGGGTCTCCAAGAAGCAATTGACTTAAAGATTAAGAACTTGGATGTGTATGGAGACTCAACCTTGGTTATCAATCAGATCAGAGGAGATTGGAACACATACCAGTTAGGACTGATTCCTTACAAAGATTATGCGAGAAGGTTGTTACCATTCTTCAACAGAATCGAGTTTCACCATATCCCTCATGAAAAAAATCACATGGCTGATGCACTAGCCACTCTCTCTTCCATGATTAATGTAGGTCAATGGAACGACATACCTAAGATTGACGTAATGCGCCTTGAAAGGCCCGCTTACAACTTCGCGATCGAAGCAGTCATAGATGACAAACCTTGGTATCACGATATCAAGTGCTTCCTTCAGAAACAAGAGTACCCACCTGGGGTGTCGCACCATAATTTTTGACCCTAAGATCCCCACCCTTTTTGTGCATAGCATCTTTAGGTCATGCGGTCCTTGTGTGTGTATATTATGACTAACCAACTTATGCAGGTACATCTGATTCAAGCAGACATAGTACTCCCTCTCACATAAAAAGCATGACCACTTGATTCTGATTCAAAGGGTCATTCCTTTTCTTGGATCAGTGTTTCAAAGATATTTTGGATGTTATCGTGGCCACGTGTCATTTACATCAAGTTTAGGCTTTGGTTTCTTGGTATCCAAGGTTCAAAATAAGATTAGTCGAGGTCCAAGGTTTCGAGTACATCGTTTACCACTTCAAGCTCATTTAACCCCAAAGCAATTTAACTCAGACGGTCGAGGTTACACTTTTGATTTACTTAGAACACAAGATAAGTGATGGGTTCGCCACTTAATAATTCAAGTTATGAGTCCAAGGAGATTTTCGTACGATTAAGACTCAAGAAGATTAAATTCTATCAAGACTCAAGAGTCTTCTCACAAGGTCAGATTGCTTGGATATTCTAAGAGCGAAATAAGGTTGGGAAGGTTCAATTTGTCAATACCAGGATGAGGTGCGTAGGCATGTTACTGATGTCCTTAATACGTGGAAGACTAGCATTCACATGGCAGTGAAAAGCATGAATCACATTATTTTTTTTCGTTTAGAGTTTTCCCATACGAGTTAGCATTAAACCCATCCCTGATGATGCACCACATCTTGATCATAAAACATATCTAAAGCTTCTGACATGAACTTGTCCTTTTACTTATTCAGAGTACAACTAAACAAAGTTGAAAAAATTCATATCTTATTGCATAGCTAAATATACAAGACGATCCAATGGAATGGATGTTGATTTGAGTACATTGCCTTTAAGCTACGCAAGAAAGAAACTTTTACAAAGTCCATTACAAAGCTATAGGAACAATAGTAAAAGCAAAACTCTGAGTTTGGTTTCTCCACAAAAGCATAATTGTTGAAAAATCCATGAAGGACATTTATTCAAGATCCTGCCACAGCAGGTGCCTCCTTTGCAAGCTAGATCGACATCTGCCACAATCAAAACCTACAATTATCATACTTTCCATCAGTATAATAGTCAACAAACTTAAGCTCACTAATAAATAAACACCTGTTATCACATAAAAGGACTATGGCTGAGCATCCAACCTTTGAAACTCATGAACCTGCATTAAAACTCCAACATGATTCCCACATTTGTTAACCTGATTCGAACGTCAATCCTCCTGAAAACCAAGTACAATATCAGCCAAAAAGAAACCATTTTTGGGAAATACCAAAATGTTACATCCACAAGATTGATAGACAAATGCCAAGGAAATTGATAAGTAATAAAGTAATGTCGTAAAGAGGGCACCAATTCGCCAAAAGAAATTTCTCGTCCGCATACCAGTTATGAAGCAATCCAAATCCGCATCAAACCTTGTTGTCCGCTGTCGAAGAGTATACTCTTCACTCTCGCACAAATCTTTATGTACCTACAAGCCACAAGCCTTCACAAAGCAGTTCGCAATTGAAAATAACCATCCCTTGACCTCCATCCCTCACACCATGCTTCAAACCAATTTCATTTATTCTAAAAAACATGTCAAGGCTTGCAAGAAACATATGGATTCAAGATAACTCATTTGTCATAATAATGTTGATGCGAAAGTTCCAAGTTCCAAACAAAAGTGTGTTATTCTAAGCTAGCTACAACTCATTACGAGAGCCAGAACATGAAGCAATGATAAAACTTACAAATGAAATTCAAAACTCTGGGATTACATCGAAGACTAAGTTCAAGTTCTGGGTGCATTAGAAGAATTCCAGGACAAATCTAATGAGCATATTGTTCTTTATCAGAGAGTTTCTAAAATACCGCCAATGGTAGTGAACCTGCAAAACAAGCGGAGTTGTTGATTAATAAAGAATGAAACCGAACCAATCCAAAGAATCTTAAATCAAAACCCCACTGTAAGTTAAACTGAACAGAGGGAGGGTTCAAAATTAACGAGAAATCAAAAGTCATCATTCACATTCTAAAACAGAAAACCTACACAAATTAAAGCATGGTGTTATCTCCAAAACATCTTTCCAGACTGCTAACATGATAAACAATGTCTCAAAAGTTGCAAAACACGTTTTTTAGAGCTAACAGCAACAACAATAGCAGTGTATTTACAAACTAGAAGATTACCATATTTCAGTTCGTAGAAACGCAGATACATAATATGAGTTGTCACAAAAGCAAGAAAGAGGAAACGAATTCATTCAATACCGTGACTCAGCAGTAAGTGGGCAAGCGTGATAGAATGAGATTGGCAAGTGCATTCATGATAAAATAGAGGAAAAGAACATTCAATTCAATAGCCATCAAAACAACACAAACTGCAAATGGAAGAAATCAGAATATAATCATACAATCAAGTGACACAATCAAGGCATGTTAAAAGTAAAAGGAAAGAAGCTCAAACGTATTGAACATGTTTCAACCAATTTGGAAGAAGAATAATTATCATATTCCAAAGGAGTAATTGGCCTCAGAATATTTGTTAGAATCAGATTTTTTTCATCATTTTCAATTAAGAGTTGAGGGCAATATCAAGATATCGCCAACATCAACCCTTTCCCAAAATAACTTACAAAAATCACATCAGAATGAATTCAAATCTTCCAAAACTATTTCCAAATTTTCCAAATCAAAACCAAATTGTATCATATTAAATCGTACCCAAATCATAACAATAAACATAACATTAAAAATATTTCCCAAACGAGTTCATCATTGGCCGTCTATAAAAAGGGTCACATTGCATCAGAAAGAGGACAAAAAAAACCCTAGAGCAATCGTACGAAAAATCAGAGAGAAAAACAAAGAGATAAAACGCAGCAACAACATCATCACCATTTCCAAACCCATACAAAAATACACAGAGACTCAGAAGAGCATTCATCCATCATCATCCTAACACGTCAAAGACACAAAAGGAGGCAACACGGAACATTTCAAATCGTAAAAGGTAAAGAGAAGGAGAAGGTATCCCTGATGTGAAGGAACCATCGCCGCCTCGCCTCCGGCCCTCGCCTTTTTTTTCCTTTGCTTTTTTTTTTAATTTTATTTTCACCCAATAATCTTTGTAACATGTAATCGCAATATCATAGTGAAAAATGGGGTATCGGGTTGCGTGGGGTCGGGGTTTATTTTTATTGTTTGCATGTTTGATCGGAGAGGATGAGAGGTAGCGGCGGTGCCGCTAGGGTTCAAAAACCCTAAATTTCTTTTTGAGAGAAGAGAGAAAGACGAGAGAGTGAGAGGTGAGAATCATGGATTTGTTAGTTTTTTCTTTTGTTTGTTTTATTCTGTGCACCACACACACATCACTACTATGCGCTCCCCTTGTGGGCCGTAGATCTGGCCCCTGTGATCGATCGGACGGCTGATAGTTGAGGGTCCACGGTGGATCCTCCTTGACGCTGCGTTACTTCTCCTTTTTCTTTTTATTATTTCATTTTTAATATTAATCTAACTTTAACCTTAATTTTACCTTTAATAATAACTTTTAATTAGGGGAACTTCTTTTTTAAGCTATAAAATTTTATTTAGAAAAATCTTTTAAAATTAAACTTTTATTTAATATTAATAAAACATTTTTCAATAAATATAATTTCTCTTTTAAATAATAATCGGTATGGCCTTTTCTTAAATAAATAAAACTAAAATATACTTTTAATAATAGAAATAAAAAATGTAGTAATTATATAACCTTTTCTTAAATAATAAACTTTTTATAATAAACTTAGGATAATATATATTTTATAACAAAATAAAACTTTTTTATACTCTTTTTTTTTTTCTTATTAGTTTTTTTTATATAATAAAAAGATAGGACTTTTTTTAAAAAGATAAAACTAAAAAATATAATAAAACATTTTTCTAATTTAACATTTTAATAAGTTTAAAAAGGATGCTTCCCCAAGAAATAACAATAGTAGTTTTTTATTTAAAACTTTTCCCTTTTAGAATGGAATCTTTTAACATAAACCTTCTCCTTAACTAGGGTAGAAACCCTCCTCTCGGTGAACCCTTTTTTGTGATTTTGTGTTTGAGTAGATAGTTGTATGTGATATATGCGCTCTACTTGTTTGTTTCAATTATGTCTGTTTATATCCAAACCTTTCAAAATATAAAAAACTCTCGATCCAACGCCGAGCCCATTTTCTACCCATGTAAGTCGATTGCCTTTAGGCATCGCATTCAACCTTTTTGGTCACTAGACACAAGATTATCCCACTTTGCTAGCACTCTCGTTTAAACATTAATATAATTAATCGCATTAATATCCAAGGGAAAATCCCATGCATGATAATCAAATTATTGTGCATGGTGCATTTCATTTGCATCATACCTCCCCATAGGTTTTACACCCTTAAGATAAGATTATTAGACAACTTTAGGATAGACTTCCTAAGTTAGTCCCCCCTTAAATTTTGATTTTTACAATCAAACTTTAGCCTACCTAATTCTCCACACAAGAGAATTAGATGTGAATCATCTCAAAGAAGGGAGATACAATCCCATACCCCACAAATACAAACAAATTTCAAAAACTGTGGTGGCTTCTTAAGATAATGACTCATCTCTTCTCCTAAACCTTTTCAAACCTTTAGTATCCTTCAAGTGGAACTACATGTGCTCTGATTCCTTCCCGACAGGATATGTAGGCACAAGATGCGATATCTTGTCGAGCACACTTAGGAATAGAATTCTAGGTCACCTACCCTTAAACCTTAGCAAACGAACAAAAATAACATAAATAAAACAAGAGGTTCCTATAGAGTACTACAGATATCTAGGATGCTAACACCTTCCCTAGGTATAACCGACCCCCGAACCTTAGACTCTTTGTTTGCATTTGCATTGCATTGTGGGTAATTCGATCTTTCTCCCTTCCCTTGGATAAATCAAAGACGGTGGTGAAATAAAAGAAATATGATCCTAGTTAATCAATAACTATGGTATCCAATTCTCACCGCGACAGAAATGACGACTTCACTGGGGATGTCTCATAAGAGGGTTCCCCCTAACTTGATTAATTATGTTATTTGTTATATACTTGTACCTACTTGTTGCTTTCTACTTGCTTGGGTTGTTACATTGTGAGATAAGTCCTAACCCGGACTTGAGAGTACACATATGATAGGATTGTGGTGTAATCAATAGTCGGCTGTTGGGAGTAGTCCTAACAGAGTTTGGCATATGATGACCACGCTCAGCCGAGGCCTTTTGGAATTGCTGATGTCTGATATGAGTAGTCGCATTGATATCACTCTTTTCGATTTGGGAGTCGAAAAGCTGAGGACCGTAGTTACCTTACCCCACTTGGCCTTTTAGGACGTAGTGTGGTGGCTATGAGGGAGTAGTCCCAAATAGTTGTTACGCGATACTACACTCAGACTAGTTTATCTTGAGAATGTTATTAACCCACGTGAGTAGTCACGTAGGCCAATAACATCCGAAGGATTTACGTAGACTCTAGGAACTTTGTAGAACCCGTTTTGCAAGTACAAATAAACCTCTACTACATACCTTGGGATGGGTAGACCTTGGCTCCATGCACGTGACTCCTAAACCTAATACTTGTGTGCTTCGATATGTGTACACCTGTTTGTGCTTGTGTCTGCATGTTTGTGCATTGCATACATCTCATTGCATCCATTTGTTAGTTTTAAAGAACTCAATCATCTTTTCCTTTGCAAATCGTAGGTATCATGGATCTTGAGAAAAGGCATACTAAGAAGTACAATTTCAAGAAGCCCAACTTGGTAGAGTTGAAAAAGCTAGCATCTTTGGTAACTGGCCGTGAAAGTTTCTACAAGCGTTATGGAAGATTGATTGGCCTTCTCAAAACCGAGATGGAAGAAGGAATTCTTGACACATTGGTGCAGTTCTATGACCCCCTTTACCATTGCTTCACCTTTCCAGACTATTAACTTATTCCAACCTTAGAGGAGTATTCTTATTGGTGTAGTCTGCCTATGAAAAAGAAAAAACCCTTCAGTGGTCAGGAGAAGATCCCTACGCCAAAAGAGATTGCTGATGTTATCCATTTGGAGATGTCAAAAGTTAAGCCTCACCTCACCACTAAGGATGGGATCAAGGGACTACCTTCTAAGTTTTTGTTTGAAAAAGCCTACTACTTCGCCAAGATGAATAGCATGGATGCTTTTAAAGCCATCTTCGCCTTACTTGTCTATGGTCTGTTTCTGTTCGCCAATGTTGAAAATTTTGTTAATATCAATGCCATACGGATCTTTATAAGTGGAAATCCTGTACCCACACTGCTCGGTGATACTTATCACTCCATCCATTATAGGACTCTTCAAAAGAAGGGTACTATCTCATGTTGTGCACCTTTACTCTACCAATGGTACATCACACATTTGCTTTGAACGTCTCAATTCAGGGATAATCCTGACAAGCTTCGTTGGTCTAAGAGAATCATATCTCTCACCCACAATGATATCTTTTGGTATGATCCATCTTATGACAAAGGAGTAATCATTGACAGTTGCGGCCCATTCCCCAATGTACCACTTCTTGGTATCCAAGGTGGGATTAGCTATAACCCCGTCCTTGCTAGACATCAGTTTGGATTTGCAATGAAGGAAAAGCCTAAGAATATTCATTTGTCCGGTTTCTTTTATCTCAACAAGGGGGCCAGTGCTGAGACCAAAAACAGAGTTTGGCATGCTTGGGACACACTCCATGAGAGGACTAAGGATGATCTAGGAAAGAGAAATTGTGTGGCTTTGGAACCGTTTCTTCAGTGGGTCCGCTCTCGAGCTCGTGATCTTAAGATGCCTTATCTCCCCGAAAGACCGCCAAAGCCTACTGTTGTATCTCCCTCTGTCATTCCCATTGAGCGTATGGAAGAGTATCAGGAGACTCTAGCAAGAATGAAGCTTGAGCGAGACACGTGGGAAGAGAAGTACCATGCCATCTATGCTGAACAGTTGGAGATGAAGAAATAGATGAAAGAAAAGGATAACTTGATTTAATGGCTTGAGAGGCGTGTAATTGACAGACCGTTGGTGCAAGAGAATTTATTTTTCTCTGGCATGCAACCCACCGCTAGTACTCACAGACACTCAAGTGTTACTCCGGCATCTAGCGCTTGGAAAGGGAATGTCGACAAGTTGGACAAGCTGAAGAAGAGGAAGCGCGGAGAAGGATCTTCTTAATTATCATTCATTAGGACTATTAGATCTAGCTTTTCTTCTCGTATTTTTGGGTTTTCTTTGATTCGTACTTTAAAGCTGTAACCGTTTCTCATTATTAATAAATTAAACTTTTTTTCTGGAATTTATGATTTGAGTTCTTTAAAACCAATCGCATTTCGCATTGTATTTGCATTCTCATTCTCATCCCTTCAAGGAACTTAAAAGTTATCTTACAGGAAACCGTAAGATGGATTTCAGAAAGAAAGGAGTTTTGCTGTACACCTTCAAGGTTCTTGATATTGAACAGCTAAGGGAACTAGGAGGTTAGGTCAAGGATCCAGAGGCTTTCAGTGAGAAGTATGGACAGATCCTCCCGCTGTTAGAAGTTCGAGTAGCTGCTGGCCTATTGGAGACGCTGGTTCAACTTTACAACATAATCTACCACTGTTTCATCTTCCAAGATTTCCAGTTGATGCCTACATTGGAAGAGTATTCCGCTCTGTTGGGTATCCCCGTCAAAGACTCGCCTCCATTCTCCGGTGGAGAAGGAAGGCCCAGCCAGGAAGACATCGCAAGAGTGGCCCGCATAAAGCTGTTGGAGATCCAAACTCACATGACATATAGAGGAGGAATTGATGGTTTTCTTGCTCAGTTCCTGTTAGAGAAAGCTCGACACTTCACCAACATAAGGAATACCGGAGCCTTCGAGAACATCTTCGCATTGGTGGCCTATGGTTTATTCTTGTTTCCAAATGTTGAAGATTTCGTCGATGTTCACGCGATCAGAATCTTTATGCTCAGGAATCCCGTCCCTACTCTGTTGGCCGATGCCTACCATTCAATTCATTCAAAGGTTCTGAAAGGAGAAGGTCGGATTACATGCTGCACTGCTATCCTCTATAGGTGGTTTATTTCGCACCTACCGAGATCTGTGGTTTTTCGAGATGTGAAAGATAAATCGGAATGGCCCGCGAAGCTCATGGCTCTTACTCACTCAGATATCGTATGGCATGATTCCATGTAAGGAGGAATTATCATGATTCATAGCTGTGGAGATTTTCCCAATGTGCCTCTTCTTGGCACAAAGGGATGCATTAGTTATAATCTTCTGCTCACTCGTCGTCAGCTGGGACATCCAATGGAAGAAGTACCTGATCTGAGGGATTTTGCCAGAATTTTCCTCTACCAAGGAGAAGATCTTGGATTGAAAACCAGAATTGTGTATACGTGGCGCCGCATAAACAGGCAAGGAATGACCATGACAACAAATCCTAATTGCACTGTTACTGAAGCCTGCCTAGCATGGGCACGTGAAAGGGCTCTCACCCTGATAATGCCATATCCTCGTCCCAAGCCTACTGTAGCTAATTCAAGCGAAGTTGTGAAGCTGAAGATGGAAATAGAGAAGCTCACTCTCAACAAGGCAAGAATGCAGGAGCAGATCGACAAGCTGACTGAGCAACTCCGTGGAAGAGAGGGATCGTCATCTAGTGGATTGAACTCCTAGTTTCCTTTTGTGTTCTGTTTACTTTTATAATAAAACCTTGAAGGTGTATTGGCTGTTATGAAAATTTTAATTTAATAAATAAAATGAGTTTCCGATTACGACGCTTAAAATACACTTTTGAGTTCCTTGAAGTCCATGCTGCATCATACGCATCATTTGCATTTGCATTTGCATTCCTTTGTATTCCAGGTTCTTATCCGTGTTTCTCTTCTCAGACAAGTTGAATCATCGATACAATACTTGAGCCGGTCACAAGAAAAGAATGGATCAACTCGAGCAGGAAAACAGGGCACTCCAGGAAGAGGTTTCAACATTGAAGGAAAGTCTAGAGAAGATCAATGGGATGATGCCATCCACTACTACAAAACGCACAAACAACAACGCCAGGCTTACAACGGATTGCCTATACACCGTTGTAATAGATGTGCACTTTTTTTTTAATCTCGTTAAAAGGCTTTTAATGACGGTTAATATTCAAACCGTGGTGAAATGTGAGGCCTTTCACGACGGGTATGTTTTCAACCGTCATTATAGGTAGCGCATGGTCATGGGTTCAATTCCCTGCACCAACATTTATGGTTTTTTACATATTATTTCAAAATGCCCACATCCTTTCACCACTGGTATATTTTCAACCGTCATTATAGCCAATAATTTAGTTTTAGGTCTTGCACTTCAAAAAATCGGTTTTAGGGAAAATCGTCTCCTTTTTTAGATCTGTTTTGTGCATTTGAAGCAGAAAAATCGTGTGGTCATTAGTTCCCTACTCTGGAAGAGTTACGGGCCTTCACCCTCAAAACCCCAAATTCATCTTTTTTCTATTTTTAATGAATTTTTTACTGTTTTCATAGTCTCAAAAAATTCTAAAAAAAATCTCAAAATTCTTATTTTACCTAATTAGATTAAATTTTGTGTTTTTAGATTTTTCTGAATTTATTTTAATCATTTTTTCCTATTTTTTCAAAATGCTGACAGACCTTTCACAACGGGTATTTAAACCAACCGTTGTAATAGGTAGCTTTTTTTACTTATTTTTTCAAAATGATGACAGGCCTTTCACCACGAGTAATTTAAACCAACCGTCATTAAAGGTAGCGTCTTGTCATGGGTTCAAGTGCCAGCACCAGCATTTTTGGTTTTTTACTTATTTTTTCAATTCTCATTACCAACATTATAGGTGGCGCGCATAGTGATTATCAACGGCCAAGACACTACTATTAGTGATCCGCGTGAAACCTAAAACTCAGACGAACTACATCTTCTACCTCCAAACATCATCTTTCAGTTACGATACTCTATTTCTCCACTAAACTAAATTTCAGAACAAATTTCAGAACTCGAGTTAGCAATGTTAGTTATTGGTGTTCTTTTTTAATTATTTTTGTTCTTGTTATTCTTTTTTATTGTTGTTCTTGTTGTTATTATTGTTATTATTGTTGTTGTTTTTGTTGATGTTGTTGTTCTTGTTGTTATTATTGTTATTATTGTTGTTGTTGTTGTTGTTGTTCTTCTTCTTCTTCTTCTTCTTCTTCTTGTTCTGATTCTTTTTCTTGTTCTTGTTCTTGTTCTTGTTGTTGTTCTTGTTGTTGTTGTTGTTGTTGTTGTTGTTGTTGTTGTTGTTGTTGTTGTTGTTGTTGTTGTTGTTCTTATTGTTGTTCTTGATGTTCTTACTATTGTTGTTGTTCTTATTGTTGTTCTTGATGTTCTTACTATTGTTCTTGTTCTTATTGTTGTTCTTGATGTTCTTGCTGTTGTTCTTGTTCTAATGCTGCAATTTTTTTTTTTTATTAAAAGACATACAACAACGGTTTTTTTAAAATAACCGTCATTATAGGTAGTGCTAATGCTATATTTTTTTTATTTTATTAAAAGACATACAACAACGGGTATTTAAAATAACCGTCATTATAGGTAGCACATTTTCCATTTTTTTACAACGGTTACTGGGTCGTCATTGTACATACCGCATATACAACAACACTCTACATAACAACGCCTTCGCCCTCGTCATTATATGTCATTTCCAACCGTTGTTAAATGGGTTTTTTGTAGTAGTGATCATATAGTACGCCGTCACACAACACTGTTATCTCTGAGATAATATCTGTACCGATCCCAGTGGTGCCCACTACAAGTGAAGTTCAGTATTCTATGCCTCCTAGTTATCCATGGGGTATTCCTCCTAACTTTACTCCAGCTGGATACCGCCCACCTGTTTCTCAAGTTATTGCCACAACTGCTGTAATGATTGTGCCACCACCTGTGGTAAATGCTACTCCTTTTCATCTAGAAGAACTTGTGTTTCATGCCGCTCCTAGTGAAAGTATTGGGATGGAAGAACGAATGGATGATTTCCAGGACAAGTTTCTGGAAATACAAAAAGAAATCAAGGCCCTTCGCGGGAAAGAGCTGTTTGGAAAGAGTGCCTCTGAGCTGTGTCTAGTTCCAAATGTTAAGGTTCCCCCAAAGTTCAAACTCCCTAAGTTTGAGAAGTATAAAAGAAATTCTTGCCCACATAGACACATAGTTATGTATGCACGGAATATGTCTACTCAGAAGGATAATGACCAACTGCTGATACATTGTTTCCAGGATAGTTAGACTGGTGCGGCCCTCAAGTGGTACATGGGGCTAGATAGTTTAAAGATCCGCAACTTTAATGACCTCTGTGAGTCTTTTATTAAGCAATACAAATATAATGTCGACATGGCACCAGATAGAGACCGGTTGAGAGCCATGGCCCAGAAGGAAAGAGAAAATTTTAAAGAGTACGCCCAGCGTTGGCGCGAACTAGCTGCTCAAGTCACTCCACCTCTGGAGGAGAAAGAGATGACTAGAATTTTTCTGAAAACACTGAGCCCATTTTTCTATGAGAGAATGGTAGCAAGCGCCCCTAGTGATTTGACTGAGATGGTAAACATGGGGATGTGTTTGGAAGAAGGTGTTCGTGAAGGAAGATTGGTTAGAGAAGGAAGTGCTTCCAATAGTGCCAAGAAATATGGAAGTAATTTTGGGAAAAAGAAAGAACAAGAAGTAAGTGATGTGCATCATGGACGACCAAAAGGAAGGTATCATCAACACCCGTATGTCGCTACTGTGACCCCAATTATCAATGCTCCAGCTTACCAACCACAATTTGCACAACCTTATCAACCATCACCTCAAACTCCACCTGCTTCACCACAACAACAGTATCATCAACAAAACCAGAAATCTCCTCAACAAGCCCGACAACCGTTCAACAGCCCGGGTCGTGTCCTGAGGAAACTAAATTTTGATCCAATTCCTATGTTATATGCAGAACTTTTTCCAGCATTGTTGCAAAAAGGCCATATCCAGACTAAGTCCCCACCAGCGGTGCCTAAGGACCTTCCTTATTGGTATAGAGCGGATCAGTTTTGTCTATATCATCAGAGTACGCCAGGCCATAATATTGAGAACTATTATGGATTAAAAGTCGACGTTCAGAGATTGTTTAAGAATGGAATCCTAACTTTCAAGGATTCAAACCCAAATGTGCAGAATAATCCTTTACCACAACACGGAGCGGCCAATGTGAACATGATCCAAGAATGTCCTGCAGATGAGGATGAAGAGGTATTTGTGATAGTTCCACACATCAAAGAGTTGGAACGTATTGAGTTTACTTATGATAGCCGGAAGACTGCTGCAACTCCTCTGGTTATTAATGTACCTGGTCCAGTTCCTTATACTTCCAGCAAATCTATTCCCTATAAATACAACGCTACTATGTTTGAAAATGGTAAGGAGGTGCTTTTGCTTAACTTGTCATCTGTGGTCAACATTACTGATGTTAGCCGAGTTACGAGAAGTGGTCGAGTTTTCTCTACACTGAAGGATAAGGAAGTCCCTTCTGAACAGCCAATCGTGAAGTATACAACTCTGGGGCAGTCCAGTGGGACTGATTCTGTAGACAAATCGGATGAGGTTCTGAAAATGATCAAGAGAAGTGAATACAAGGTGGTGGACCAGCTACTACAGACACCATCTAAAATATCTGTGTTACAATTGTTAATGAGCTCAGAGGCCCACAGGCAGGCATTGCAAGGAGTACTTGAGCAGGCATACATTGACCATGATTCGACTGTAGATTAGTTTAGTGGAATAATAGGAAACATTACTGCATGCAACAATTTAGGATTCTGTGAAGAGGAATTACCTGAAGAGGGGAAGAAGCATAATATGGCTCTGCACATTTCCATAAACTGCATGAATGATATGTTATCTGGAGTTTTAGTTGACACTGGTTCCTCATTGAATGTGATGCCAAGGATAACTCTGGCAAGACTGAATTATCATGGACCACCAATTAGGCCTAGTGGCGTTGTTTTCAAAGCTTTCGACGGTTCAAGGAAAACCGTGATCGGAGAAGTAGACTTACCAATGACTATTGGGCTCAGTGTTTTTCAGATTACATTCCAGGTCATGTACATTCATGCCACCTACAGTTGCTTATTAGGCAGGCCATGGATACATGAGGCGGGAGCTGTCACATCTACCCTACACCAGAAGTTGAAGTACGTTTGTGATGGACAACTAGTCATAGTTTGTGGGGAAATGGCTCTGGTGGTAAGCCATCTTTCTTCCTTTTCCTATGTTGATGTAGAAGAGGAGGTAGGAACTCAATTTCAAGCCCTCTCGATTGTTGATAAGAATACCAAGAATAATGGAGTTTCTCTGACATTTTTCAAAAACGCGCAGCGGGTTGTAGAAAGTGGTTCTCAAGGGAAGTGGGGGCAAGTGCTGAAATTGCCTGAAAACAAAAACAAGAAAGGTTTGGGTTTCAAAGGTAATAATATTTCTGAGAAGACTCCTACAGGAAACATGATTATTCTCCCCATCAAGAATGTGTTTCACAACAGAGGGACTATTCATTCGCCAGAGGTAAATGTCGTGGAAGATGATCCCGAAGAGGCTTTTGTTCCTCACTATTCTCCTCAACCAGAATTCAAGAGACTTGACTATGAAGCCAGTGCCATCCTCGGAGAGGAGTCTGTCAAAGATCAGCCTAACTTCGTGATGCATGGGGCAGTGGCTCGGAATTGGAGTACCATTAATGTTCCTATTGTGATCCCTTTATCAAAGTAATTGTTTTGTTGTTTCATGTTTTTAGTTCATTCACTCTGCCCAAGGCGATAACATTTGTGTGTGGGCTTTACTTTTCATAATTCCCTTTGCCCTGCCCAAGGCAAAGGTGATCTTGTGTTGAGGCTTTTGTTTGAAATTTGTTATCATCAATAAAGTTATCATTTTGCATTCCTATCTCTCGTTTCCATTTATTATTACTCTAAGGAAAATGGTAATCACAATTTTTAATCACTTTACACGTTTGTGCACACACTTTCACCTGCTTCAAAATCTAAAATAAAATCACATCACATGTGCAGATTATTGCACGAACTGAACATCAAAAACAATGACCCAATGCCTTCTCCGAACTTTGAGTTTCCTATGTTCAAAGCCGAAGAAGAAGAAGAAGAGATCCCTGAGGAATTATCCCGGTTACTTGAGAATGAAGATAAAGCCATTCAACCTCACAAAGAGCCGGTAGAGGTCATTAATTTGGGCACAGAGGAACTTCGTAAAGAGGTGAAGATTGGAGCTTTACTAGTGTCTGATGTGAAAGAAAGGTTGATTGAATTACTCAAGGAGTATGTTGATATGTTCGCCTGGTCGTACCAAGATATGCCTGGTCTTGACACTACTATAGTAGAGCATCATCTACCATTGAAGCCAGAGTGTCCACCGATCAAGCAGAAGCTCAGAAGGACTCGCCCTGATATGGCTTTGAAAATTAAAGAAGAGGTACAGAAGTAGATTGATGCAGGTTTTCTCGTTACATCTGAGTATCCGCAGTGGTTAGCCAATATCGTGCCTGTGCCGAAGAAGGATGGTAAAGTCCGCATGTGTGTTTACTACAGAGATTTAAACAAAGCTAGTCCGAAGGATGATTTTCCTATACCTCGTATTGACATGTTGGTGGATAGTACTGCAAGGTATAAGATTTTATCTTTTATTGATGGATTTTCAGGTTACAATCAAATCAGGATGGCTCCCAGAGACATAGAGAACACCTCGTTCATCACGCCTTGGGGTACTTTTTGTTACAGAGTTATGCCCTTCGATTTGAAGAATGCTGGCGCAACATATCTGAGGGCTCTGACTACTCTTTTCCATGATATGATACATAAAGAGATTGAGGTTTATGCAGACGACATGATAGCCAAGTCCAAGACTGAAGAAGACCATGTTGAACATCTCTTGAAGATGTTTCAGCGTTTGAGGAAGTATCAACTCCGTTTGAACCCTAACAAGTGCACATTTGGTGTCCGCTCAGGAAAACTGCTAGGTTTCATTGTTAGCCAGAGGGGAATTGAAGTGGACCCAAACAAGGTTAAAGCTATACGAGAAATACCAGCTCCCGTTACGGAGAAGCAGTTCAGAGGGTTCCTGGGGCGTTTGAACTACATCTCTCGGTTTATCTCTAACATGACTGCTACTTGTGGACCTATTTTCAAGCTTCTCAAAAAAGAGTCAGGTTATGTTTGGACTGAACAATGCCAGAAGGCGTTTGATATTATCAAAGAGTACCTCTTAGAGCCTCTTATCTTGATTCCTCTGGTTAGGGGCAGACCTTTGATCATGTATCTGACAGTTTTCAAAGATTCCATGGGATGTATGCTCGGCCAGCAGGACGAGTCAGGGAAGCAGGAGCATGCAATTTATTATCTCAGTAAGAAATTCACCGATTGTGAATCCAGATATTCAATACTAGAGAAGACTTGTTGTGCCTTAGCATGGGCAGCTCGACATTTATGCCAATACATGCTAAATTATACCACTTGGCTGATCTCTAAGATGGATCCCATTAAGTACATTTTTGAGAAACCATCCCTGACGGGAAGGATTGCCAGATGGCAGATGCTGTTATCCAAATACGATATTGAATACCACACTCAGAAGGCAATTAAGGGAAGTGTTTTAGCAGATCACCTAGCTCATCAACCTATTGAAGACCATCAGTCTGTGGAGGATGATTTCCCTGATGAGAACGTGATGTATTTGAAAATGAAGGATTGTGAAGAACCATTACCAGATGAAGGGCCTGAACCGGATTCTCAGTGGGGTTTGATTTTTGATGGTGCTGTTAATAGCTACGGTAAAGGGATTGGGGCAATTATTGTGACTCCTCATAGATCCCATATCCCGTTCACTTCAAGATTAACTTTTCCATGTACGAATAACGAGGCTGAGTATGAATCATGCATAATGGGCCTTGAAGAGGCAATGGACTTAAGAATCAAGAATTTAGACGTATATGGTGATTCTGCTGTGGTAATATACCAAATCACAGGAGAATGGATGACCCAACAAGATAATTTAGTTCCATACAGAGATTATGCAAGAAGACTACTCCCTTTCTTCAACAGAGTTGAATTTCACCATATCCCTCGTACCGAGAATAGGATGGCAGATGCTTTGGCAACCCTGGCTTCTATAATTGTGGTGAATCGCTGGAATGACTGTCCTAAGATTAATGTTATGCACCTCGACATGCCTGCTTATGTGTTCTCAGTAGAAGAAGTTATTGATGAAAAACTCTGGTACTATGATATTGAGTTGTTTCTCCGAAAGCAAGAATACCCACCTGGGGCATCTAACAAAGATAAGAAGACTTTGAGAAGATTGGCTGGCAACTTTTTCTTGAACAATGATGTGCTTTACAAGAGGAATTTCAACATGGTCTTGCTGAGATATGTCGACAAGTGAGAAGCGGATATGTTAATTACTGAAATTCACGAAGGATCTTTTGGTACCCACGCTAACGGACATGCTATGGCAAAGTAACTCTTGAGAGCAGACTATTATTGGATAACGATGGAATCTGATTGTTACAAGTTTGCAAAGAAGTGCCACAAGTGTCAAATCTATGCTGACAAAATTCATATACCACCGACTCTCCTGAATGTTGTCTCGTCTCCGTGGCCTTTCTCCATGTGGAGCATCGATATGATTGGTATGATAGAACCGAAAGCTTTTAATGGACACCAATTTATCTTGGTTGCGATTGATTACTTCACCAAATGGGTCAAAGCCGCTTCATATGCAAATGTTACCAGACAGGTGGTCGTCAGATTCATCAAGAACCAGCTTATCTGCAGATTGGTGTGCCAAGTAAAATCATCACTGACAATGGTTCAAACTTGGACAACAAGATGATGAAGTAATTGTGTGAAGAATTCAAGATTGAGCACCACAACTCTTCTCCGTATCGACCAAAGATGAATGGAGCGGTCTAAGCGGCGAATAAGAACATAAAGAAGATTATTCAAAAAATGGTGGTCACTTATAAGGACTGGCATGAGATGCTCCCGTTCGCTCTACACGGGTATCGTACTTCAGTGCGCACATCAACAGGGGTAACCCCTTTTTCACTTGTTTATGGTATAGAAGTTGTACTCCCGGTAGAGGTTGAGATCCCTTCTATGAGAGTCCTAATGAAGACAAGGCTCTCAGAGGCTAAACGGTGTCAAAGTAGATATGACCAATTGAATTTGATTGAGGAAAAGAGGTTGACAGCTCTATGTCGTGGACAACTATACCAGCAAAGGATGAAGAAGGCTTTTGATAAGAAGGTTCGACCTCGCGAGATCAAAGAGGGAGACCTTGTGCTTAAGAAGATTCAGTCTTTCCTTATTGATTCTAAGGGGAAATGGGCTCCCAACTATGATGGCCCCTATGTCGTCAAGAAGGTCTTTTCAGGGGGTGTTGTGTTGTTAGCAACTATCGATGGAGAAGAGATCACTCGTCCCGTGAATGTGAATGCGATCAAGAAGTACTATACTTAGAGGTGAAGAGAAGTAGACTCAGTTTGGTTCGTCGAAGCTTACTGCAACAGTCAAAGTCAAGACCTTCAAAAGCCTAGAACATGGGAAATTTAAACTCGTTTAAGAAATAACATTGTGTTGTTTTTTATGTAACTCTTTTATTATTACCATTTTCCGACATTGTAATAATATATGGAATCACGCAATTTGCTGATCACCATTTTATGAAATAAAGTTGCAATTTTTATCATTTATTAGCAAATTGTTTTATCTTGCAAAATGATTTTATCTTTCGATAGTAAATTTCAAATTGTCTTGTATGTGGATTACTTTGATTTACGAACACTAAAAGGATTTTAACAGTCTCCATAAGCCATGACTCTAAGGGTTTTTATCCCGGGTAATGTGACGACTCCCCAGTAAGTCTTTTCTTTAGGTAGTCACGACTATTCCCCGGTGAATCTCTACTTCAAGCAGATATGACACGTTTGATGCAAGATTTCCCCAGATGGCAGCCTAAGAATCCCCGGTAAACTTCTTCGGTTTCAACCTTCCCCAGAGAAACGAGTGTTTATTTCGTTCCTCATTGGATTCTCTCACTATCTCAATCTTCTCCAGTAAAGGCGGATGTTTATTTCATCCCCATGAAGTTTTATCTCTGACATCTTCAGCTGCAACATTGATCCGAGCTTCCCCAATGAAGTGGATATTTATTTTATCCCCGTGTGGCCTCAGTTCTGGCAGTTACAGACTTGAATTCAAACTACTTTAGTTTGCATCGGATATTTATTTTATCCCCTGTGAAGTCTCTTCGATCATGAGTTTGATTCGTTCCCAGTGAATCTTTCTTATCCCCAACAGAATCACAAGGTTCATCCTGACAATCCTAAGTGAAGTCACGATGTTCATCCCCAAGTGGAGTGCTCTATTTTCCCCAGATAATTTTGAAGCCTTGAAGTAGGACGTGTTTCCATATATGGCTCTTCCATTCATCCCCGGTGATGCTTGTTATATTGAGAAATTTGGCCGAGTATCCGTATCGTGATGCTTGTCTTCGTCTCCAGTTTGCATCTTGTTGTTGTTTTGTCATCATAAGCATAACCATAGCATGGTATTCGCTCATATAGATGCATGGCATTTTTTGCATCTTGCATTTTGGTGTTTGTTTGTTTGTGTTGTTTTGTCACTTTGGTTACGCTTATCTCCAAGTGACAGGGTTTTGTCCGCTCCCTCCAAGTAGAATTGTCAGCCCTAGGCAGAAAAAGCACATCCTTTCTAATTCCCCACTGAGTTTGATCCTCGTGGAAGATGGTTGATTCAGTTTTCTTTTCCATCTTGGATAAAGATAAACCGCGTTGAGTTCATTCCTTAATGGATGGAGTCTTGTTTGACCTTTTCTTTCTAGTTATTTCCTGGATTGAACTTTGGTCCCTGACAATCACAAATTTTGGATATTTCTGAGATATTTAGCCCGAACTAAGCGTGCATTTATTTTGCACTTTGTCTCTCCAAGAAGAGTTTATTTGAAGATCTCTATAGAAGACATAAATTATTTCACTAATAGTTATTATTACATTTCCTTGGAATACATGCCATATAACAAGTAACAGCTCTTTATTTGAGCAGTTTAGTTATCAAGATTTCTACGACAAATGACAGTTTCCTCAAGGTAGTTTTTCTATCCCCAACAAGTTATCAAGACTTTCCATTTGTTCTCCGTCGGACATTACCTCCCCGGAAATCCGTCAGAGAAACTTATTGAAGACTTTGCGAGTATTCTCTTTATTTGAGAACTCCCTTTGCAAGAATTTTATATGCTCCAATGAAATTTCAACTATAGCAATATTGCTCTACAATGGTATTTCTCTCCAACGAATCCACAATTCAAGTTACTACCACCAGATGATATCTCTTCGAAGAGCGTGGGAAATTCAAGCCTTTGCTCGAGGCACACAACCTCGCAGCGGTTATTTCAAGACTTTGCTCGAGGCAGACACCCTCGTAGCTCATTTCAAGACTTTGATTCGAGGCAGATAACCTCACAGCAGTTATTTTCAAGACTTGCCCGCGGCATACAACCTTGAGGAGTAGGAGAGTGTTTACTCTTTCTAAGCGGAACATTTAAAGAGAAGCTGAATCATCATCTTGATCGTTGAAGCTTATTTCAGTCTATTACCTCTGCTTAAGCTATCGTGGGATAGTAGGTAATACGTTTGTATTTTGGTCAGATGCCTCGCTTAGGCTACCGTGGTGGTAGTAGGTCAACTTTCCTTTTGTGTCTACCTCGCTTAGACTATCATATGCTTGATAGTAGGTAACACACCTTTTTTGGTCGGACGCCTTTCTCAGGCTGCCACAAGTTGGCAGTAGGTGATCCTTCTTCTCCAGTCTATTACCGCTGCTTAGGCTATCGTGGGATAGTAGGTAATAGGTCTGTATTTTGGTCAGATGCCTCTGCTTAGGCTATCGTGGTGGTAGTAGGTCATCTTTCCTTCTGCGTTTACCTCTGCTTAGGCTATCATATGTTTGATAGTAGGTAACGCATCCTTTTGGTCGGGTACCTATGCTTAGGCTACCGTGTTTGGTAGTAGGTGATCCTTCTTTTTCATTCTGTTACCTCTGCTTAGGCTATCGTGTTTGATAGTAGGTAATACGTCTTTGTTTTGGTCAGATGCCTCTGCTTAGGCTACCGTGGTGGTAGTAGGTCATCTTTCCTCTTGTGTTTACCTCGCTTAGACTATCATATGCTCGATAGTAGGTAACACACCTTTCTTTTGGGTCAGACACCTATGCTTAGGCTACCGTGTTTGGTAGTAGGTGATCTCTCCTTTCCGTCTATTACCTCTGCTTAGGCTATCGTGGGGATAGTAGGTAATAGGTCTGTACTTTGGTCAGATACCTCGCTTAGGCTACCGTGGTGGTAGTAGGTCATCTTTCCTTCTGTGTTTACCTTGCTTAGGCTATCATATATATGATAGTAGGTAACACACCTCTCTTTTGGGTCAAACACCTATGCTTAGGCTATCGTGTTTGGTAATAGGTGATCTTTCCTCCCCAGTTTATTACCTCTGCTTAGGCTATCATGTGTGATAGTAGGTAATATATGCCCTTTTATTTCAACTGGATACCTTCGCTTAGGCTAACAGCTATTGGTAGTAAGTTATCCTCCATTTCAAGTTTCTTGCCTTGTGCTTAAGCTACCCTATGATTGTCAGTTGGTAGTCTCTTCCCCCCCCCCCCCCCCCCGCGTGGAGTCTCGCTTTGCTAGTCGTCCTCGTCGATTCTTTCTTTCACTGTGTTTTTAGCGTGTCAACATCGGTTATCCCCTGTGACATTATTCATTCTCAAGATCCTTGTCTTGCATTTCATATCTTTATCATTTCATATCATGTGCATTTGGCAGCATCTTAGGGCCAAAAATTTGTGCATGTTTGTATTTAAGTCCCTCATATCTCGTCGAGACGGAGATTTCAATCTCTGTATCTCCGGATAGAAGAAACTTAAAATATGGGCATCTGTCGCACCCTAATTTTTGACCCTAAGATCCCCACCCTTTTTGTGCATAACATCTTTAGGTCATGCGGTCCTTGTGTGTGTTTATTATGACTAACCACTTATGCAGGTACATCTGATTCAAGCAGACATAATACTCCTTCTCACAGGAAAAGCATGACCATTTGATTCTGGTTCAAAGGGTTATTCCTTTTCTTGGATCAGTGTTTCAAAGATATTTTGGATGTTATCATGGCCACGTGTCATTTACATCATGTTTAGGCTTTGGTTTCTTGGTATACAAGGTTCAAAATAAGATTAGTCGAGGTCCAAGGTTTCGAGTACATCGTTCACCACTTCAAGCTCATTTAACCCCAAAGCAATTTAACTCAGACGGTCGAGGTTACACTTTTGATTTACTTAGAACACAAGATAAGTGATGGGTTCACCACTCAATAATTCAAGTTATGAGTCCAAGGAGATTTTCGTACGATTAAGACTCAATAAGATTAAATTTTATCAAGACTCAAGAGTCTTCTCACAAGGTCAGATTGCTTGGATATTCTAAGAGCAAAATAAGGTTGGGAAGGTTCAATTTGTCAATACCAGGATGAGGTACATAGGCATGTTACTGATGTCCTTAAAACGTGGAAGACTAGCATTCACATGGCAGTGAAATGCATGAATCACATTATTTTTTTTCGTTGAGTTTTCCCATACGAGTTAGCATTAAACCCATCCCTGATGAATCACCACATCTTGATCATAAAACATATCTAAAGCTTCTGACATGAACTTGTCCTTTTACTTATTCAAAGTACAACTAAACAAAGTTGAAAAAATTCACATCTTATTTCATAGCTAAATATACAAGACGATCCAATGGAATGGATGTTGATTTGAGTACACTGCCTTTAAGCTACGCAAGAAAGAAACTCATACAAAGTTCATTACAAAGCTACACGAACAATAGTAAAAGCAAAACTCTGAGTTTGGTTTCTCCACAAAAGCATAATTGTTGAAAAATCCATGAAGGACATTTATTCAAGATCCTGCCACAGCCAGGTGCCTCCTTTGCAAGCTAGCTCGACATCTGCCGCAATCAAAACCTGCAATTATCATACTTTCCATCAGTATATTAGTCAACAAACTTAAGCTCACTAATAAATAAACACCTGTTATCACATAAAAGGACTATGGCTGAGCATCCAACCTTTGAAACTTATGAACCTGCATTAAAACTCCAACATGATTCCCACATTTGTTAACCTGATTCGAATGTCAATCCTCCTGAAAACCAAGTACAAGATCAGCCAAAAAGAAACCATTTTTGGGAAAGACCAAAACGTTACATCCACAAGATTGATAGACAAATGCCAAGGAAATTGATAAGTATTAAAGTAATGTCGTAAAGAGGGCACCAATTCGCCAAAAGAAATTTCTCGTCCGCATACCAGTTATGAAGCAATCCAACTCCGTATCAACCCCTGTTGTCCGCTGTCGAAGAGTATACTCTTCACTCTCACACAAACCTTTATGTACCTACAAGCCTTCACAAAGCAGTTCGCAATTGAAAATAACCATCCCTTGACCTCCAGCCTTCACACCATGCTTCAAACTAATTTCATTTATTCTAAAAAACATGTCAAGGCATGCAAGAAACATATGGATTCAAGATAACTCATTTGTCATAATAATGTTGATGCGAAAGTTCCAAGTTCCAAACAAAAGTGTGTTATTCTAAGCTAGCTACAACTCATTATGAGAGCCAGAACATGAAGCAATGATAAAACTTACAAATGAAATTCAAAACTCTGGGATTACATCGAAGACTAACTTCAAGTTCTGGGTGCATTAGAAGAATTCCAGGACAAATCTAATGAGCATATTGTTCTTTATCAGAGAGTTTCTAAAATATCGCCAATGGCAGTGAACTTGCAAAACAAGCGGAGTTGTTGATTAATAAAGAATGAAAGCGAACCAGTCCAAAGAATTTCAAATCAAACCCACTGTAAGTTAAACTGAATAGAGGGAGGGTTCGAAATTAACGAGAAATCAAAAGTCATCATTCACATTCTAAAACAGAAAACCTACACAAATTAAAGCATGGTGTTATCTCCAAAACATCTTGCCAGGCTGCTAACATGATAAAGAATGTCTCAAAAGTTGCAGAACACGTTTTTTAGAGCTAACAACAACAACAATAGCAGTGTATTTACAAACTATAAGATTACCATATTTCAGTTCGTAGCAACGCATATACATAATATGAGTTGTCACAAAAGCAAGCAAGAGGAAACAAATTCATTCAATACCGTGACTCAGCAGTAAGTGGGCAAGCGTGATATAATGAGATTGGCAAGTGCATTCATGACAGAATAGAGGAAAAGAACATTCAATTCAATAGCCATCAAAACAACATAAACCGCAAATGGAAGAAATCAGAATATAATCATACAATCAAGTGACACAATCAAGGCATGTTAAAAGTAAAAGGAAAGAAACTCAAACGTATTGAACATGTTTCAACCAATTTGGAAGGAGAATAATTATCATATTCCAAAGGAGTAATTGGCCTCAGAATATTTGTTAGAATCAGATTTTTTTCATCATTTTCAATTAAGAGTTGAGGGCAATATCAAGATATCGCCAACATCAACCCTTTCCCAAAATAACTTACAAAAATCACATCAGAATGAATTCAAATCTTCCAAAACTATTTCCAAACTTTCCAAATCAAAACCAAATCGTATCATATCAAATTGTACCCAAATCATAATAATAAACACAACATTAAAAAGATTTCCCAAACGAGTTCATCATTGGCCGTCCATAAAAAGGGTCACATTGCATCAGAAAGGGGACACACAAAAAAACCCTAGAGGAATCGTACGAAAAATCAAAGAGAAAAAGAAAGAGATAAAACGCAGCAACAACATCATCACCATTTCCAAACCCTTACAAAAATACACAGAGACTTAGAAGAGCATTCATCCATCATCATCTTAACACGTCAAAGACAAAAAAGGAGGCAACACGAAACATTTCAAATCATAAAAGGTAAAGAGAAAGAGAAGGCATCCCTGATGTGAAGGAACCACCGTCGCCTCGCCTCCGGGCGTCGCCTTTTTTTTCCTTTACTTTTTTTATTTTATTTTCGCCCAATAATCTTTGTAACATGTAATCGCAATATCATAGTGAAAAATGGGGTATCGGGTTGCGTGGGGTCGGGGTTTATTTTTATTGTTTGCATGTTTGATCGGAGAGGATGAGAGGTAGCGGTGGCACCGCTAGGGTTCAAAAACCCTAAATTTATTTTTGAGAGAAGAGAGAAATACGAGAAAGTGAGAGGTGAGAATCATAGATTTGTTAGTTTTCTCTTTTGTTTGTTTTATTCTGTACACCACACACACATCACTACTATGCGCTTCCCTTGTGGGCCATAGATCTGGCCCCTGTGATCGATTGGATGGATGATAGTTGAGGGTCCACTATGGACCCTCCTTGACGCTGTGTTACTTCTCCTTTTTCTTTTTATTATTTCATTTTTAATATTAATCTAACTTTAACCTTAATTTAACCTTTAATAATAACTTTTAATTAGGGGAACTTCTTTTTTAAGCTATAAAATTTTATTTAGAAAAATCTTTTAAAATTAACGTTTTATTTAATATTAATAAAACTTTTTTCAATAAATATAATTTCTCTTTTAAATAATAATCGGTATGGCCTTTTCTTAAATAAATAAAAATAAAATATACTTTTAATAATAGAAATGTAGTAATATATATATATAACCTTTTCTTAAATAATAAACTTTATATAATAAACTTAGGATAATATATATTTTATAACAAAATAAAACTTTTTTATACTCCTTTTTTTACTTAGTAGTTTTTTTATATAATAAAAAGATAGGACTTTTTTTAAAAAGATAAAACTAAAAAATATAATAAAACATTTTTCTAATTTAACATTTTAATAAGTTTAAAAAAGATGCTTCCCCAAGAAATAACAATAGTAGTTTTTTATTTAAAACTTTTCCCTTTTAGAATGAAATCTTTTAACATAAACCTTCTCCTTAACTAGGGTAGAAACCCTCCTCTCGGTGAACCTTTTTTTGTGATTTTGTGTTTAAGTAGATAGTTGTATGTGATAAATGTGCTCTTCTTGTTTGTTTCAATTATGTCTGTTTATATTCAAACCTTTCAAAATATAAAAAACTCTCGATCCAACGTCGAGCCCATTTTCTACCCATGTAAGTCGATTGCCTTTAGGCATCGCATTCAACCTTTTTGGTCACTAGACACAAGACTAGCCCACTTTGCTAGCACTCTCGTTTAAACATTAATATGATTAATCACATTAATATCCAAGGGAAAATCTCATGCATGATAATCAAATTATTGTGCATGGTGCATTTCATTTGCATCATACCTCCCCATAGGTTTTACACCCTTAAGATAAGATTATTAGACAACTTTAGGATAGACTTCCTAAGTTAGTCCCCCCTTAAATTTTGATTTTTACAATCAAACTTTAGCCCACCTAATTCTCCACACAAGAGAATTAGATATGAATCATCTCAAAGAAGGGACATACAATCCCATACCCCACAAATACAAACAAATTTCAAAAACTGTGGTGGTTTCTTAAGATGATGACTCATCTCTTCTCCTAAACCTTTTTCAAACCTTTAGTATCCTTCAAGAGGAACTACATGTGCTATGATTCCTTCCCGGCAGGATATGTAGGCACATGATGCGATATTTTGTCGAGCACACTTAGGAATAGAATTCTTGGTCACCTACCCTTAAACCCTTAGCAAAAGAAAAAAAATAACATAAGTAAAACAAGAGGTTCCTCTAGAGTACTACAGATATCTAGGATGCTAACACCTTCCCTAGGTATAACCGACCCCCGAACCTTATACTCTTAGTTTGCATTTGCATTGCATTGTGGGTAATTCGATCTTTCTCCCTTCCCTTGGATAAATCAAAGACGGTGGTGAAATAAAAGAAATGCGATCCTAGTTAATTAATAACTATGGTATCCAATTCTCACCGCGACAGAAATGGCGACTTCACTGGGGATGTCTCATAAGAGGGTTCCCCCTAACTTGATTAATTATGTTATTTGTTATATACTTGTACCTACTTGTTGCTTTCTGCTTGCTTGGGTTGTTACATTGTGAGATAAGTCCTAACCCAGACTTAAGAGTACACATATGATAGGATTGTGGTGTAATCAATAGTCGGCTGTTGGGAGTAGTCCTAACAGAGTTTGGCATATGATGACCACGCTCAGCCGAGGCCTTTTGGAATTGCTGATGTCTGATGTGAGTAGTCGCATTGATATCACTCTTTTCGATTTGGGAGTCGAAAAGCTGAGGACCGTAGTTACCTTACCCCACTTGGCCTTTTAGGACGTAGTGCGGTGGCTATGAGGGAGTAGTCCCAAATAGTTGTTACGCGATACTACACTCAGACGAGTTTATCTTGAGAATGTTATTAACCCACATGAGTAGTCCCGTAGGCTGATAACATCCGAAGGATTTACGTAGACTCTGGGAACTTTGTAGAACCCGTTCTGCAGGTACAACTAAACCTCTAGTACATACCTTGGGATGGGTAGACCTTGGCTCCATGCACGTGACTCCTAAACTTAGGACTTGTGTGCTTTGATGTGTGTACACCTGTTTGTGCTTGTGCCTGCATTTTTGTGCATTGCATACATCTCATTGCATCCATTTGTTGGTTTTAAAGAACTCAATCATCTTTTCCTTTGCAAATCGTAGGTATCATGGATCTTGAGAAAAAGCATACTAAGAAGTACAATTTCAAGAAGCCCAACTTGGTAGAGTTGAAAAAGCTAGCATCTTTGGTAACTGGCCGTGAAAGTTTCTACAAGCGTTATGGAAGATTAATTGGCCTTCTCAAAACCGAGATGGAAGAAGGAATTCTTGACACATTGGTGCAGTTCTATGACCCCCTTTACCATTGCTTCACCTTTCCGGACTACCAACTTATTCCAACCTTAGAGGAGTATTCTTATTGGTGTAGTCTGCCTGTGAAAAAGCAAAAACCCTTCAGTGGTCAGGAGAAGATCCCTACGCCAAAAGAGATTGCTGATGCTATCCATTGGGAGATGTCAGAAGTTAAACCTCACCTCACCACTAAGGATGGGATCAAGGGACTACCTTCCAAGTTTTTGTTTGAAAAAGCCTACTACTTTGCCAAGATGAATAGCATGGCTGCTTTTGAAGCCATCTTCGCCTTACTAGTCTATGGTCTGTTTCTATTCGCCAATGTTGAAAATTTTGTTGATATCAACGCCATACGGATCGTTATCAGTGGAAATCCTGTACCCACACTGCTCGGTGATACTTATCACTCCATCCATCATAGGGCTCTTCAAGGGAAGGGTATTATCTCATGTTGTGTACCTTTACTCTACCAATGGTACATCACACATTTGCCTCGAACGTCTCAATTCAGGGATAATCCTGACAAGCTTCATTGGTCTAAGAGAATCATATCTCTCACCCACAATGATATCTTTTGGTATGATCCATCTTATGACAAAGGAGTAATCTTTGACAGTTGCGGCCCATTCCCCAATGTACCACTTCCTGGTATCCAAGATGGGATTAGCTATAACCCCGTCCTTGCTAGATTGTCAGTTTGGATTTGCAATGAAGGAAAAGCCTAAGAATATTCATTTGTCCAGTTTCTTTTATCTCAACGAAGGGGCCAGTGTTGAGACCAAAAACAGAGTTTGGCATGCTTAGGACACACTCCACGAGAGGACTAAGGATGATCTAGGAAAGAGAAATTGTGTGGCTTTGGATCCATTTCTTCAGTGGGTCCGCTCTCGAGCTCGTTATCTTAAGATGCCTTATCTCCACGAAAAACCGCCACAACCTACTGTTGTATCTCTCTCTGTTATTCCCATTGAGCGTATAGAAGAGTATCAAGAGACTCTAGCAAGAATGAAGCTTGAGCGAGACACGTGGGAAGAGAAGTACCATGTCATCTATGCTGAATAGATGGGGATGAAGAAACAGATGAAAGAAAAGGATGACTTGATTGAATGGCTTGAGAGGCGTGTGATTGACAGACCGGTGGCACAAGAGAATTTGTTTTTCTCTGGCGTGCAACCCACCCCTAGTACTCACAGACACTCAAGTGTTACTCCGACATCTAGCGCTTGGAAAGGGATTGTCGACAAGTTGGACAAGTTAAAGAAGAGGAAGCGCGGAGAATGATCTTCTTAATTAGGATTCATTAGGACTATTAGATCTAGCTTTTCTTCTCGTATTTTTGGGTTTTCTTTGATTCGTACTTTAAAGATGTAATCGTTTCTCATTATTAATAAATTAAATGTTTTGTCTGGAATTTATGATTTGAGTTCTTTAAAACCAATCGCATTTCGCATTGCACTTGCATTCTCATTCTCATCCCTTCAAGGAACTTAAAAGTTATTTTACAGGCAATCGTAAGATGGATTTCGGAAAGAAAGGAGTTTTGTCGTACACCTTCAAGGTTCCTGATGTTGAACAGCTAAGGGAACTAGGAGGTTAGGTCAAGGATGCAGAGGCTTTCGGTGAGAAGTATGGACAGATCCTCCCACTGTTAGAAGTTCGAGTAGCTGCTGGCCTATTGGAGACGCTGGTTCAACTTTACAACATAATCTACCACTGTTTCATCTTCCAAGATTTCCAGTTGATGCCTACATTGGAAGAGTATTCCGCTCTATTGGGTGTCCCCGTCAAAGACTCACCTCCATTCTCCGGTGGAGAAGGAAGGCCTAGCCAGGAAAACATCGCAAAAGTGACCCGCATAAAGCTGTTGGAGATCCAAACTCACATGACGTATAGAGGAGGAATTGATGGTTTGCCTGCTCAGTTCCTGTTCGAGAAAGCTCGACACTTCGCCAACATAGTGAATACCGGAGCCTTCGAGAACATCTTCGCATTGCTGGCCTATGGTTTATTCTTGTTTCCAAATGTTGAAGATTTCGTCGATGTCTACGCGATCCGAATCTTCATGCTCAGGAATCCCGTTCCTACGCTGTTGGCCGATGCCTACCATTCAATTCATTCGAAGGTTCTGAAAGGAGAAGGTCGGATTACATGCTGCACTGCTATCCTCTATAGGTGGTTTATTTCGTACCTACCGAGATCTGTGGTTTTCTGGGATGTGAAAGATAAATCGGAATGGCTCGCGAAGCTCATGGTTCTTACTCACTCGGATATCGTATGGCACGATTCGATGTATGGAGGAATTATCATGATTCATAGCTGCGGAGATTTTCCCAATGTGCCTCTTCTTGGTACAAAGGGATGCATTAGTTATAATCATGTGCTCGCCCGTCGTCAGCTGGGACATCCAATGGAAGAAGTACCTGATCCGAGGGATTTGGCTAGAATTTTCCTCTACCAAGGAGAGGATCTTGGATTGAAAACCAGAATTGTGTATGCGTGGTGCCGCATAAACATGCAAGGAATGACCGTGACAACAAATCCTAATTGCACCGTTACTGAAGCCTGCCTAGCATGGGCACGTGAAAGGGCTCTCACCCTGATAATGCCCTATCCTCGTCCCAAGCCTACTGTAGATGATTCAAGCGAAGTTGTGAAGCTGAAGATGGAAATAGAGAAGCTCACTCTCGACAAGGCAAGAATGCAGGAGCAGATCGACAAGCTGACTGAGCAACTCCGTGGAAGAGAGGGATCGTCATATAGTGAATTGGACTCCTAGTTTCCTTTTGTGTTCTGTTTACTTTTATAATAAAACCTTGAAGGTGTATTGGCTGTTATGAAAATTTTAATTTAATAAATAAAATGAGTTTCCGATTACGACGCTTAAAATACACTTTTGAGTTCCTTGAAGTTCATGCTGCATCATACGCATCATTTGCATTTGCATTTGCATTCCTTTGCGTTCCAGGTTCTTATCCGTGTTTCTCTTCTCAGACAAGCTGAATCATCGATAGAATACTCGAGCCGGTCACAAGAAAAGAATGGATCAACTCGAGCAGGAAAACAGGGCACTCCGGGAAGAGGTTTCAACATTGAAGGAAAGTCTAGAGAAGATTAATGGGATGATGGAGGCTTTGATGGCTGCTCAGAATCAGCCATCACATAGTACGCTGTCACACGACACTGTTATCTCTGAGATAATATCTGTACCGATCCCAGTGGTGCCCACTACAAGTGAAGTTCAGTATTCTATGCATCCTGGTTATCCGTGGGGTATTCCTCCTAACTTTACTTCAGCTGGATACCGCCCACCTGTTTCTCAAGTTATTGCCACAACTGCTGTAATGACTGTGCCACCACCTGTGGTAAATGCTACTCCTTTTCATCTAGAAGAACCTGTGTTTCATGCCGCTCCTAGTGAAAGTATTGGGATGGAAGAACGAATGGGTGATTTCCAGGACAAGTTTCTGGAAATACAAAAAGAAATCAAGGCCCTTCGCGGGAAAGAGCTGTTTGGAAAGAGTGCCTCTGAGCTGTGTCTAGTTCCAAATGTTAAGGTTCCCCCAAAGTTCAAACTCCCTGAGTTTGAGAAGTATAAAGGAAATTCTTGCCGACATAGTCACATAGTTATGTATGCACGGAAGATGTCTACTTAGAAGGATAATGAGCAACTGCTGATACATTGTTTCCAGGATAGTTTGACTGGTGCGGCCCTCAAGTGGTACATGGGGCTAGATAGTTCAAAGATCCGCAACTTTAATGACCTCTGTGAGTCTTTTATTAAGCAATACAAATATAATGTCGACATGGCACCAGATAGAGATCGGTTGAGAGCCATGGCCCAGAAGGAAAGAGAAAATTTTAAAGAGTACGCCCAGCGTTGGCGCGAACTAGCTTCTCAAGTCACTCTACCTCTGGAGGAGAAAGAGATGACTAGAATTTTTCTGAAAACACTGAGCCCATTTTTCTATGAGAGAATGGTAGCAAGCGCCCCTTGTGATTTTACTGAGATGGTAAACATGGGGATGCGTTTGGAAGAAGGTGTCCGTGAAGGAAGATTGGTTAGAGAAGGAAGTGCTTCCAATAGTGCCAAGAAATATGGAAGTAATTTTGGGAAAAAGAAAGAACAAGAAGTAAGTGTTGCGCAACATGGATGACCAAATGGAAGGTATCAGCAACACCCGCATGTCGCTGCTGTGACCCCAGTTATCAATGCTCCAGCTTAACAACCACAGTTTGCACAACCTTATCAACCATCACCTCAAACTCCACCTGTTTCACCACAACAACAGTATCTTCAGCAAAACCAGCAATCTCCTCAACAAGCCCGACAACTGTTCAACAGCCCGGGTCGTGTCCTGAGGAAACCAAATTTTGATCTGATTCCTATGTTATATGCAGAACTTTTTCCAGCATTGTTGCAAAAAGGCCATATCCAGAATAAGTCCCCGCCAACGGTACCTAAGGACCTTCCTTATTGGTATAGAGCGGATCAATTTTATCCCTATCATCAGGGTGCGCCAGGCCATAATATTGATTAAAAGTCGACGTTCAGAGATTGTTTAAGAGTGGAATCCTAACTTTCAAGGATTCAAACCCAAATGTGCAGAATAATCCTTGACCACAACACGGAGCGGCCAATGTAAACATGATCCAAGAATGTCCTGCAGATGAGGATGGAGGTATTTGTGATAGTTCCACACATCAAAGAGTTGGAACGTATTGAGTTTACTTATGATAGCCGGAAAACTGCTGCAACTCCTCTGGTTATTAATGTACCAGGTCCAGTTCCTAATACTTCCAGCAAAGTTATTCCCTATAAATACAACGCTACTATGTTTGAAAATGGTAAGGAGGTGCTTTTGCCTAACTTGTCATCTGTGGTCAACATTGCTGATGTTAGCCGAGTTACGAGAAGTGGTCGAGTTTTCTCTACACCGAAGGATAAGGAAGTCCCTTCTGAACAGCCAATCGTGAAGCATACAACTCTGGGGCAGTCCAGTGGGACTGATTCTATAGACAAATTGGATGAGGTTCTGAAAATGATCAAGAGAAGTGAATACAAGGTGGTGGACCAGCTACTACAGACACCATCTAAAATATATGTGTTACAATTGTTAATGAGCTCAGAGGCCCACAGGCAGGCATTGCAAGAAGTACTAAAGTAGGCATACATTGACCATGATGCGATTGTAGATCAGTTTAGTTGAATAATAGGAAACATTATTGCATGCAACATTTTAGGATTCTGTGAAGAGGAATTACCTGAAGAGGGGAAGAAGCATAATATGGCTCTGCACATTTCCATAAACTGCATGAATGATATGTTATCTGAAGTTTTAGTTGACACTGGTTCCTCGCTCAATGTGATGCCAAGGATAACTCTAGCAAGACTGACTTATCAGGGACCACCAATGAGGCTGAGTGGCGTTGTTGTCAAAGCTTTCGACGGTTCAAGGAAAACCGTGATCGGAGAAGTAGACTTACCAATGACTATTGGGCTCAGTGTTTTTCAGATTACATTCTAGGTCATGGACATTCATGCCACCTACAGTTGCTTAGTAGGCAGGCCATGGATACATGAGGCGGGAGCTGTCACATCTACCCTACACCAGAAGTTGAAGTACGTTTGTGATGGACAACTAGTCACAGTTTGTGGGGAAAGGGCTCTAGTGGTAAGCCATATTTCTTCCTTTTCTTATGTTGATGCAGAAGAGGAGGTAGGAACTCAATTTCAAGCCCTCTCGATTGTTGATAAGAATACCAAGAATAATGGAGTTTCTATGACATCTTTCAAAGACGCGCAGCGGGTTGTAGAAAGTGGTTCTCAAGGGAAGTGGGGGCAAGTGCTGGAATTGCCTGAAAACAAAAACAAGAAAGGTTTGGGTTTCAAAGGTAATAATTCTGAGAAGACTCATGCAGGGAACATGATTATTGTCCCCATCAAGAATGTGTTTCATAGCGGAGGGACTATTCATTCTCCAGAGGTAAATGTCGTGGAAGATGATTCCGAAGAGGCTTTTGTTACTCACTATTCTCCTCAACCAGAATTCAAGAGACTTGACTATGAAGTCGGTGCCATCCACGGAGAGGAGTCTGTCAAAGATCAGCCTAACTTCGTGATGCATGGGGCAGTGGCTCAGAATTGGAGTGCCATTAATGTTCCTATTGTGATCCCTTTATCAAAGTAATTGTTTTGTTGTTTCATGTTTTTAGATCATTCGCTCTGCCCAAGGCAATAATATTTGTGTGTGGGCTTTACTTTTCATAATTCCCTTTGCCCTGCCCAAGGCAAAGGTGATCTTGTGTTGAGGCTTTTGTTTGAAATTTGTTATCATCAATAAAGTTATCATTTTGCATTCCTATCTCTCGTTTCCATTTATTATTACTCTAAGGAAAATGGTAATCACAATTTTTAATCACTTTACACGTTTGTGCACACACTTTCACCTGCTCCAAAATCTAAAATAAAATCACATCACATGTGCAGATTATTGCACGAATTGAACATCAAAAACAATGACCCAATACTTTCTCCGAACTTTGAGTTTCCTGTGTTCGAAGCCGAAGAAGAAGAAGAAGAAGAAGAAGAGATCCCTAAGGAAATATCCCTGTTACTTGAGAATGAAGATAAAGCCATTCAGCCTCACCAAGAGCTGGTAGAGGTCATTAATTTGGGCACAAAGGAACTTCGTAAAGAGGTGAAGATTGGAGCTTTACTAGTGTCTGATGTGAAAGAAAGGTTGATTGAATTACTCAAGGAGTATGTTGATGTGTTCGCCTGGTCGTACCAAGATATGCCTAGTCTTGACACTACTATAGTAGAGCATCGTCTACCGTTGAAGCCAGGGTGTCCACCAGTTAAGCAGAAGCTCAGAAGGACTTGCCCTGATATGGCTTTGAAAATTAAAGAAGAGGTACAGAAGCAGATTGAGGCAGGTTTTCTCGTTACATCTGAGTATCCGCAGTGGTTAGCCAATATCGTGCCTGTGCCGAAGAAGGATGGTAAAGTTCGCATGTGTGTTGACTACAGAGATTTGAACAAAGCTAGTCCGAAGGATGATTTTCCTCTACCTCATATTGACATGTTGGTGGATAGTACTGCAAGGTATAAGATTTTCTCTTTTATGGATGGATTTTCAGGTTACAATCAAATCAGGATGGCTCCCGGAGACATGGAGAAGACCTCGTTCATCACGCCTTGGGGCACTATTTGTTACAGAGTTATGCCCTTCGGTTTGAAGAATGCTGGCACAACATATCAGAGGGCTATGACTACTCTTTTCCATGATATGATACATAAAGAGATTGAGGTTTATATAGACGACATGATAGCCAAGTCCAAGACTGAAGAAGACCATGTCAAACATCTGTTGAAGTTGTTTCAGCGTTTGAGGAAGTATCAACTCCATTTGAACCCTAACAAGTGCACATTTGGTGTCCTCTCAGGAAAACTGCTAGGTTTCATTGTTAGCCAGAGGGGAATCGAAGTGGACCCAGACAAGGTTAAAGCTATACGAGAAATGCCAGCTCCCGCTACGGAGAAGCAGGTCAGAGGGTTCCTCGGGTGTTTGAACTACATCTCTCAGTTTATCTCTAACATGACTGCTACTTGTGGACCTATTTTCATGCTTCTCAGAAAAGAGTCAGGTTATGTTTGGACTGAACAATGCCAGAAGGCGTTTGATAGTATCAAAGAGTATCTCTTAGAGCCTCCTATCTTGATTCCTCTGGTTAGGGGCAGACCTTTGATCATGTATCTGACGGTTTTATAAGATTCCATGGGATGTATACTCGGCCAGCAGGACGAGTCAGGGAAGCAGGAGCATGCAATTTATTATCTCATTAAGAAATTCACCAATTGTGAATCCAGATATTAAATGCTAGAAAAGACTTGTTGTGCCTTAGCATGGGCAGCGCGACGTTTACGCCAATACATGCTAAATTATACCACTTGGCTGATCTCTAAGATGGGCCCCATTAAGTACATTTTTGAGAAACCAGCCCTGACGGGAAGGATTGCCAGATGGCAGATGCTGTTATCCGAATACAATATTTAATACCACACTCAGAAGGCAATTAAGGGAAGTGTTTTAGCGGATCACCTAGCTCATCAACCTATTGAAGACCATCAGTCCGTGGAGGATGATTTCCCTGATGAGAATGTGATGTATTTGAAAATGAAGGATTGTGAAGAACCATTACCAGATGAAGGGCCTGAACCGGATTCTCAGTGGGGTTTGATTTTTGATGGTGCTGTTAATAGCTACGGTAAAGGGATTGGGGCAATTATTGTGACTCCTCATGGATCCCATATCCCGTTCACTTCAAGATTAACTTTTCCATGTACGAATAACGAGGCTGAGTATGAAGCATGCATAATGGGCCTTGAAGAGGCAATGGACTTAAGAATCAAGAATTTAGACATATATGGTGATTCCGCTGTGGTAATATACCAAATCACAGGAGAATGGATGACCCAACAAGATAATTTAGTTCCATACAGAGATTATGCAAGAAGACTACTCCCTTTCTTCAACAGAGTTAAATTTCACCATATCCCTCGTACCGAGAATAGGATGGCAGATGCTTTCACAACCATGGCTTCTATGATTGTGGTGAATCGCTGGAATGACTGTCCTAAGATTAATGTTATGCGCCTCGACAGGCCTGCTTATGTGTTCTCAGTAGAAGAAGTTATTCATGAAAAACTCTGGTGCTATGATATTGAGTTGTTTCTCCGAAAGCAAGAATACCCACCTGGGGCATCTAACAAAGATAAGAAGACATTGAGATGATTGGCTGGCAACTTTTTCTTGAACAATGATGTGTTTTACAAGAGGAATTTCGACATGGTCTTGTTGAGATGTGTCGACAAGCGAGAAGCAGATATGTTAATGACTGAAATTCACGAAGGATATTTTGGTACCCACGCTAACGGACATGCTATGGCAAAGAAACTTTTGAGAGCAAGCTATTATTGGATAACGATGGAATCTGATTGTTACAAGTTCGCAAAGAAGAGCCACAAGTTTCAAATCTATGATGACAAAATTCATGTACCACCGACTCTCCTGAATGTTATCTCGTCTCCGTGGCCTTTCTCCATGTGGGGCATCGATATGATTGGTATGATAGAACTGAAAGCTTCTAATGGACACCGATTTATCTTGGTTACGATTGATTACTTCACCAAATGGGTCGAAGCCGCTTCATATGCAAATGTTACTAGACAGGTGGTCGTCAGATTCATCAAGAACCAGCTTATCTGCAGATATGGTGTGCCAAGTAAAATCATCACTAACAATGGTTCAAACTTGAACAACAAGATGATGAATGACTTGTGTGAAGAATTCAAGATTGAGCATCACAACTCTTCTCCGTATCGACCAAAGATGAATGGAGCGGTCGAAGCGGCGAATAAGAACATAAAGAAGATTATTCAAAAAATGGTGGTCACATATAAGGACTGACATGAGATGCTCCCATTTGCTCTACACGGGTATCATACTTCAGTGCGCACATCAACAGGGGCAACCCCTTTTTCACTTGCTTATTGTATGGAAGTTGTACTCCTGGTAGAGGTTGAGATCCCTTCTATGAGAGTCCTAATGGAGGCAAAGCTCTTAGAGGCTGAATGGTGTCAAAGCAGATATGACCAATTGAATCTGATTGAGGAAAAGTGGTTGACAGCTCTATGTCGTGGACAATATACCAGTAAAGGATGAAGAAGGCTTTTGATAAGAAGGTTCAACCTCGCGAGATCAAAGAGGGAGACCTTGTGCTTAAGAAGATTCAGTCTTTCCTTACTGACTCTAGGGGGAAATGGGCTCCCAACTATAATGGCCCCTATGTCGTCAAGAAGGTCTTTTCCAGGGGTGCTGTGATGTTAGCAACTATCGATGGAGAAGAGATCACTCGTCCCGTGAATGTGGATGCAATCAAGAAGTACTATACTTAGAGGTGAAGAGAAGTAGACTCAATTTGGTTCATCGAAGCTTACTGCAACAGTCAAAGTCAAGACCTTCAAAAGCCTCGAACATGGGAAACTCAAACTCGTTTAAGAAATAACATTGTGTTGTTTTTTATGTAACTCTTTTATTATTACCATTTTCCGACATTGTAATAATATATGGAATCACGCAATTTCCTGATCAACATTTTATGAAATAAAGTTGGATTTTTTATCATTTATTAGCAAATTGTTTTATCTTTTAAAATGATTTTATATTTCGATAGTAAATTTCAAATTGTCTTGTATGTGGATTACTTTGATTTACGAACACTAAAAGGATATTAACCGCCTCCATAAGCCATGACTCCAAGGGTTTCTATCCCGGGTAATGTGACGACTCCCCAGTAAGTCTTTTCTTTAGGTAGTCACGACTATTCCCCGGTGAATCTCTACTTCAAGCAGATATGACACGTTTGATGCAAGATTTCCCCAGATGGCAGCCTAAGAATCCTCGGTAAACTTCTTCGGTTTCAACCTTCCCCAGTGAAGCGAGTGTTTATTTCGCTCCTCATTGGATTCTCTCACTATCTCAATCTTCTCCAGTAAAGGCGGATGTTTATTTCATCCCCATGAAGTTTTATCTCCGACATCTTCAGCTGCAACGTTGATCCGAGCTTCCCCAATGAAGTGGATATTTATTTTATCCCCGTGTGGTCTCAGCTCTGGCAGTTACAAAATTTCATTCAAACTACTTCAGTTTACATCGGATATTTATTTTATCCCCTGTGAAGTCTCTTCGATCATGAGTTTGATTCGTTCCCAGTGAATCTTTCTTATCCACAACAGAATCACAAGGTTCATCCTGACAATCCTAGGTGAAGTCACGATGTTCATCCCCAAGTGGAGTGCTTTATTTTCCCCAGAGAATTTTGAAGCCTTGAAGTAGGACGTGTTTCTATATATGCCTCTTCCATTCATCCCCAGTGATGCTTCTTATATTGAGAAAATTGGCCGAGTAACCGTATCGTGATGCTTGTCTTCGTCTCCAGTTTGCTTCTTGTTGTTGTTTTGTCAGCATAATCATAATCATAGCATGGCATTCGCTCATATAGATGTATGGCATTTTTTGCATCTTGCATTTTGTGTGTTTGTTTGTTTGTTTGTTTGTTCTGTCACTTTGGTTGCACTTATCTCCAAGTGACAGGGTTTTTTCCGCTCCCTCCAAGTAAAATTGTCAGCCCTAGGCAGAAAAAACACATCCTTTCTAATTCCCCACTGAGTTTAATCCTCGTAAAAGATGGTTGATTCAGTTTCCTTTTCCATCTTGGATAAAGATAAACCGCGTTGAGTTCATTCCTCAATGGATGGAGTCTTGTTTGACCGTTTCTTTCTAATTATTTCCTAGATTGATCTTTGGTCCCTGGCAATCACAAATTTCGGATATTTCTGAGATATTGAGCCCGAACTAAGCGTGCATTTATTTTGCACTTTGTCTCTCCAAGAAGAGTTTATTTGAAGATCTCTATAGAAGACAAAAATTATTTCTCCAATAGTTATTATTACATTTCCTTGGAATACATGCCACATAACAAGTAACAACTCTTTATTTGAGAAGTCTAGTTATCAAGATTTCTACGACAAATGACAGTCTCCTCAAGGTAGTTTGTCTATCCCCAACAAGTTATCAAGACTTTCCATTTGTTCTCCGTCAGACGTTACCTCCCCGGAAATCCGTCAGAGAAACTTATTGAAGACTTTGCGAGTATTCTCTTTATTTGAGAATTCCCTTTGCAAGAGTTTTATATGCTCCAATGAAATTTCAACTATAGAAATATTGCTCTACAATTGTATTTCTCTCCAACGAATCCACAATACAAGTTACTACCACTAGATGATATCTCTTCAAAGAGCGTGGGAAATTCAAGCCTTTGCTCGAGGCAGACAACCTCGCAGCGGTTATTTCAAGACTTTACTCGAGGCAGACACCCTCGTAGCTCATTTTAAGACTTTGATTCGAGGCAGATAACCTCACAGCAGTTATTTTAAAGACTTGCCCGCGACATACAACCTTGAGGCGTAGGAAAGTGTTTACTCTTTCTAAGCGGAACATTTAAAGAGAAGTTGAATCATCATTTTGATCGTTGAAGCTTATTTCAGTCTATTACCTCTTTTTAGGCTATCGTGGGATAGTAGGTAATACATCTGTATTTTGGTCAGATGCCTCGCTTAGGCTACCGTGGTGGCAGGTCATCTTTCCTTTTGTGTCTACCTCGCTTAGGCTATCATATGCTTGATAGTAGGTAACACACCTTTTTTGGTCGGACGCCTTTGCTCAAGCTGCCACAAGTTGGCAGTAGGTGATCCTTCTTCTCCAGTCTATTACCGCTGCTTAGGCTATCGTGGGATAGTAGGTAATAGGTCTGTATTTTGGTCAGATGCCTCTGCTTAGGCTACCGTGTTTGGTAGTAGGTGATCCTTCTTTTTCATTCTGTTACCTCTGCTTAGGCTATCGTGGTGGTAGTAGGTCATCTTTCCTTCTATGTTTACCTTGCTTAGGCTATCATATATATGATAGTAGGTAACACACCTCTCTTTTGGGTCAGACACCTATGCTTAGGCTACCGTGTTTGGTAGTAGGTGATCTCTCCTTTCAGTCTATTACCTCTGCTTAGGCTATCGTGGGGATAGTAGGTAATAGGTCTGTACTTTGGTCAGATACCTCGCTTAGGCTACCGTGGTGGTAGTAGGTCATCTTTCCTTCTGTGTTTACCTCGTTTAGGCTATCATATGTTTGATAGTAGGTAACACACCTTTCTTTTAGGTCAGACACCTATGCTTAGGCTATCGTGTTTGGTAATAGGTGATCTTTCCTCCCCAGTTTATTACCTCTACTTAGGCTATCATGTGTGATAGTAGGTAATATATGCCCTTTTATTTCAACCGGATACCTTCGCTTAGGCTAATAGCTATTGGTAGTAAGTTATCCTCCATTTCAAGTTTCTTACCTTGTGCTTAAGCTACCCTATGATTATCAGTTGGTAGTCTCCCCCCCCCCCCCCCCCCCCCCCCCCCCCCCGTGGAGTCTCGCTTTGCTAGTCGTCCTCGTCGGGTCTTTCTTTCGCTGTGTTTTTAGCGTTTCAACATCGGTTATCCCCTGTGACATTATTCCTTCACAGGATCCTTGTCTTGCATTTCATATCCTTATCATTTCATATCATGTGCATTTGGCGGCATCTTAGGGCCAAAAATTTGTGCATGTTTGTATTTAAGTCCCTCATATCTCGTCGAGACGAAGATTTCAATCTCTGTATCTCCGGATAGAAGAAACTTAAATAGGGGCATCTGTCGCACCCTAATTTTTGACCCTAAGATCCCCACCCTTTTTGTGCATAGCATCTTTAGGTCATACGGTCCTTGTGTGTGTTTATTATGACTAACCACCTTATGCAGGTACATCTGATTCAAGCAGACATAGTACTCCTTCTCACAGAAAAATCATGACCATTTGATTCTGATTCAAAGGGTCATTCCTTTTCTTGGATCAGTGTTTCAAAGATATTTTGGATGTTATCGTGGCCACGTGTCATTTACATCAAGTTTAGGCTTTGGTTTCTTGGTATCTAAGGTTCAAAATAAGATTAGTCGAGGTCCAAGGTTTCGAGTACATCATTCACTACTTCAAGCTCATTTAACCCCAAAGCAATTTAACTCAGACGGTCGAGGTTACACTTTTGATTTACTTAGAACACAAGATAAGTGATGGGTTCACCACTCAATAATTCAAGTTATGCGTCCAAGGAGATTTTCGTACGATTAAGACTCAAGAAGATTAAATTCTATTAAGACTCAAGAGTCTTCTCACAAGGTCAGATTGCTTGGATATTCTAAGAGCAAAATAAGGTTGGGAAGGTTCAATTTGTCAATACCAGGATGAGGTGCGTAGGCATGTTACTGATGTCCTTAAAACGTGGAAGACTAGCATTCACATGGCAGTGAAAAGCATGAATCACATTATTTTTTTTCGTTTAGAGTTTTCCCATACGAGTTAGCATTAAACCCATCCCTGATGATGCACCACATCTTGATCATAAAACAGATCTAAAGCTTCTGACAGGAACTTGTCCTTTTACTTATTCAAAGTACAACTAAACAAAGTTGAAAAAATTCACATCTTATTTCATAGCTAAATATACAAGACGATCCAATGGAATGGATGTTGATTTGAGTACATTGCCTTTAAGCTACGCAAGAAAGAAACTCATACAAAGTCCATTACAAAGCTACAAGAACAATAGTTAAATCAAAACTCTGAGTTTAGTTTCTCCACAAAAGCATAATTGTTGAAAAATCCATGAAGGACATTTATTCAAGATCCTGCCACAGCCAGGTGTCCCCTTTGCAAGCTAGCTAGACCACTGCCGTAATCAAAACTTGCAATTATCATACTTTCCATCAGTATATTAGTCAACAAACTTAAGCTCACTAATAAATAAACACATGTTATCACATAAAAGGACTATGTCTGAGCATCCAACCTTTGAAACTCATTGTCATATCCCAAATTTTGACCACTAAGATTTCCCATCATTGTGAAAACCATCATCACAATATGGATGAACTTTCACACTCATCGGTCTCCCCAAAGATGGGTGAGCATTCACTACAATCATAATTAGGGTTTCAAGCCCTCTCTGACCTTTAGACAAAGGATCAATCAAGGAATGACATGATCTTCAACTTGTCTAAACCTCTCAAACACCCACAAAGGATCAAGAGGACTCCCACATCAAGGATTAAGCACAAGGCTGCAACATTCCAAGGGGATTAAGCCTCAAGATAGACAGTGTCACCAAATTAGGGTTTTAGTCGACCAGAGCCTCCAGATGGAAATTTTCCTCAGGGCATGAGCCAATGCTTCAAATCATAACTTGAAATACTCCATGGGACCTCATGGAGCCAATCATCAAGTCAATTTTGCCTCAGGGGATGCATTCATAAAAAAATCAGGAATTAGGGTTTCTTGACCTAATTCACCCCTAAGTTGATTTTTGGGACAAAACATGAGCCAATACCTCAAAAGAGGATTTGATGATCTCTAACACACTACATTGATCCATTTCCAACAATGGATTGAGCCAAGAAGCTTGAGCAACAAGTTTCAAATTCATCTGAACCACAGTTAGGGTTTCGCGAGAAAAGTCAACTGTACCTTTGACTTTTGACCAGGACATGCTCTCAAACCCTAGGACATGATTCAATAAACCCTATAACACCTATGAAATCAATCCATCAAGTTTGATTTAGGTCAAGGACTTGATTTCATAGAGGATCGCACAGTTTGGAATTCATCTGACAAAAAGTCAACTGTGCACAAAAGTCAACTTTGACTTTTTGAGATTTTTCACAATTATGGTTCCTTAACCCTAAAATGATGTTAATGTGTGATTGGAATCATCATTCATCAAGAAAAATCAAGAAAAGTGGGATAACTTGTAAAAGGGGTAACCATAAAAAACTTAGAAAATTTTCTAAGTTATGGAATAAAGTGGCTAGGGTACCAACTTTGGAGGATCATAACTCCTAAACCACAAGGCCATTTTTTCCCATCCAAAGCCGGATTTGTAGCTCTCATTACCCTCTACAAAAGCATCAACTACACCTCATTCCAATTCCTCGTGGATTTCAAGTTATGAAATGATCAAAATCAAGAAAAGTGAAAATGTCACTTTTTTCCAACACTTGGTGAAATTTTCACTAAGTCAGAATCTGCCTTCATTTTTTTCCAAATGTAGGGGCATTTTACACTTGGGTCCAAAAAGTATCAAAACCAATTATGATCAAACAATTATTGTATCATATGAGGGCTTTCCAAAATGGCCAAGAACTCCATCAAATTCCACTTGAGCCATGAGATATGACAATGGCAATATGCCTTGCTGAAAACTGCCAAGGCTAGGCAGAATTTTGCACTTTTGCTCGATTTGGCAAAATCAGATAATTCCAAGCCTTGTCATCACTTTGGACACATCTGAGGATCAAATCTAAAGGGAACAAACACTGATCCAAGCCTCCAAAGTCTTTGGAACAAGAAGTAGCATGCCAAACCTAGAAATCCCTAAAAGAGGGACAAGACTCCAATTTTGGATTGGAGCATTTAATGGATGCACCAAAGTGGCATGGACTAACACATTTGCAACTGAATTCAGTCAAGTTCATCCAACAACTAGGGGACCACAACTCTGTGCCCTAACCTCTAGTCAATGGCTAGAGGAGACTTGGATTCTCATTGCTCAACATTGGCCAAACCTATGCAGCAGTTGCCATTCACTATTCCTTGCAAAACAAACATGCTCTACTATAAATAGAGCTAATTTGTGATCTGTTTGAGTACACCAAATCCATCAAACAAATGCTTTCCTCAAAATCACATTCTCACTTCCAAATTTGCCTACCAAAGCAAGTCACTATCGGGTTTTGAGTTTGAGAGCAATTCCAACCAAACCAATCACACACACACCTCATAAACATCATATAAAAGTGATCCAAACACTCACATAACATCTGGAACACCAAAATCACAAAATCACCAGCCAACTGCTCAAGCCTTTGACAGATTTGCAGTTGAGGTGCCATCTCAAGTTCCAGATCATTTCAATCCATTCCAAGCATCCAGACACACTCCATGGCACCTAGGGAAGCTATCCAGATCATTGGAACCTAGCTGTAACCCCTCTAACCCAAAACACGATCACCAGCTGCAAGTGGTAAGCATGAGCTCTTCTAACTCTATGATCCATGCAACTTTTGCTGCACAATAATTTGGCCATATGTTCATAATCATGCATAGAGTGTTTACCCTCAATCAATTGCTTTGTATGAATCGTGTATGGAATTTCTGAACCTTCATGCAGAATTTAGGGTTCTTGAGGTTTCTCTTTGATTTCTTGTTCCATGTGTAAAATAAATGAAATTAAAGACCATAAACATGATCGTGAGGTTGAAACGAGTAGATTGATATGTAGATTGCATGATATAATCAAGTATTCAGTGAGATTGGATAGAAAACGCAAATCAGCAGAAACAGAGGAAGGGCACGTGTTCTTGCCATGTTCTTGGCGCCCCTTTTCAAATATTTGAATATTTGAATTTTTGTGATTTTATTTAATTGATTAACAAATTAATTTCTCTCTGAGTTTTAATGATTTTGAGTTGATTCTTTTTTTAATAATTCACAAAAATGTTAAAATATTTTATTTTACCAAAAAAATCCCAAAAATATTATTTATTTCATATAATTGATATTTTTGCCAAAAATTAATATTTTAATTGTTTTTGACATTTAAAATATTTTTTTCCTTCTTGATTTTGCAAGTTTTAATGATTTCCATTCATTTTGTAGGTCAACACTTGATTTTTGAAACATTAATCCAAGATCACAATTTTTTTTCCACATGTTAAATAATTTTGATCATTTTAATTGAATTTTTATTCAATTAAAATACATTTTGAAAACAAATTCGGGTTTTGATTAATTCAACCCTCATCAAACTTTTTCAAACCTTTTGGGCCTCTAGTAGAGTGTAAGACCCAACCCTTTTAGAAAAACCAAAATAATTTGGGCCTCAGTTGTTGTATAAGTCCCACTGTGTTTTCAAAATCTCGGCGCGATCGTCGCTTTTCAAAAACATTTTCATCTGGGCCTACCCTCGTGTTATAAGCCCCATTCTTTTTTTTTTAAAAACACTTTGGGCCTCTAATAGAGTGTAAGACCTAATCCTTTATAAATACAAACGTATTTTGGGCCTCAAATGTTGTATAAGTCCCGTTGTATTTCAAAAGTTCGGCGCGATCATCGTCCATTTAAAACAAACCATCTGGGCCTCTCCTCGAGCTATAAGACCCATTCAAAATAATTTTGGGCCTCTAATAGAGTGTAAGACCCAATCCCCTTTTAACCAAAGCAATCTTTGGGCCTCAGATATTGTATAAGTCCCTCTGCGTTAAAAGAAAAGCTCGGCGCGATCGCCAGTTCAAAAAAAAAACAAATCATATGGGCCTACCCTCGTGTTATAAGCCTCATTTATTTTTCTTTCAATCAATTTTGGGCCTCTTGAGAGAGTGTAAGACCCATCCCCTTGTACAGAAAACCTTTCTCGGGCCTCAGTCACTTGTATAAGTCCCTGTACAAAATGACAGTGCGATCACTGATAAAACACTGGGCCTCTCCTTGAGCTGTAAGCCCCAATTTTCCTTTCAAAAGCACTTTCTCCTTTGATTTTGAATATAATATTGTTATCAAAGCTTTCTTTGTTGAACAAACTAACCAAACAGCATGGAAGCTCTACAACCGAGTAAGTGTTTACCCGTTTTCATTTACCGTTTTCATATGTATATAACTGTATTGTGGGGTTGTTTCACTGTAAGTCTTCTTTCATAAACTCATATCGACTGTGTAATACTAGTATAGATATTTAGAGTTTCCCCGGCAACTACGTCTAGAACTAGACAAAACATCGTATCCTTACATTCGACGTTTTCTCGGATATTTCAACATAACCTAAACCATGAGAATTTTATTTTAAAATAATTTTAGATAACTAGATCTAAGAAATCTCCCCCTTGAACAGTTCATATACAAAAGGCTAATGTTCCAAGTGAAACCCCTTTTGGAACTGTTCATCAGCCTCCTCTTGGGCTTAGTACAAGGACCTACAGGCTTCTTAAAAGCATCCCCGCCTCCTCTTGGGCGTTGTACAAGGACCCGTCGGCTTCTTAGAAGTTTTCACAGCCTCCTCTTAGGCTTCGTATAATGATTCTTCCTCCGGGAAGATAACCTCCTCTTGGGCTTAGTACAAATTGTCCCTCGGCTTCTTAAAAGTTTTCTCACCTCCTCTTGGGCTTCGTACAAATTGTCCCGACGACCTCCTAGAGGTATAGGAACAGAAATTAGTCATCTTAATAGAACAGTCTTTCAAAGAGTCTAGATCTTACTACTACTGTTTCTTAAGCATAAAAGATAAGACTCGTAGACTTGGGTAGTCTCAATACCCTTCGGATTCCCCGTTTCCTTAAAGAACAGGAAATAATCCCGGTCCTCAGATCAAATCCATGAGTACAACATTACCCATATAAGAACTGATTTTCTCTTTTAACCAACATATTGGACCTGTCACTCAACTAAAACAATAATCCTAGCCCCCTCTTGGGCTTTGTACAATGATTCTCCCCAGCAGAGTTAACCTTTGCAGCCTCCATCTCGGGCTTCGTACGAGATACAAAATCACTCTCTTGTTGAGTATAAAAGACTTTCTTGTTGAGTCAAACCTTTTCAGCCTCTATCTCGGGCTTCGTACGAGATACAAAAACACTCTCTTGTTGAGTATAAAAGACTCTCTTGTTGAATCAAACCCTTTTAGCCTCCGTCTTGGGCTTTGTACAAGACACATACTAAACACTCTCTTGTTGAGTATAAAAAGACTCTCTTGTTGAGTCGATCACCTTTAGCCTCCATCTCGGGCTTCGTACGAGATACAAATTCACTCTCTTGTTAAGTATAAAAGACTCTCTTGTTGAGTCAAACCTTTAGCCTCCATTTTGGGCTTCATACAAGACATATACAAAAGCACTCTCTTGTTGAGTCAACCCGTCCAGTCTCTCTCTCGGGCTTCATACGAGACATATAAAAGCATCCTCTTGTTGGGTCATTAGCCTCCTCTTAGGCTTTGTATAAGAAAACCCCGGTTGAGTCAATCAACCTTTAAGCATCAAAGCTGTGCCTCGTTCACAGTATACAAACATCAACAACTCCTTTCCCCTCCATCTAATTGTTGTAAGTGGCAAGCCTCTGGATTATTTACATCCACTTCCCTCTTTTAGCATGAGAAATTCCTAAGGAAAGATGGCATTGCTCTAAACTGAGTTAAAGTCTTCTCCTTTAGGTTGAAAATCCCCTATAAAGGAAATTATGGCATTACTGGATTCACATATCCCAGTTAAAGTAATCCTCCTTTATAATCAGTCACCCAACGATTGTGACAAACAGACCCCTTTAGAGGTGACAAATTCTCTCTAAAGTCAACACCCTTTTAGCTTCACATCTTGGGCTTCGAACAAGATACAAATAGACCCTTCAGCTTCACATCTTAGGCTTTGAACAAGATACAAACCACCTTTAGCTTCATGTCTTGGGCTTTGAACAAGACACCAAAACATTGTTTCCTCCCATAGAATAGGAGGAACTACGATCGCTCTGATTTCCCTGTTTCGGTAAACGGGAATACATAGGCATAAGATTGAAAGAAAAATCTTAGCGAGCACACCACATCAAAAACCTTTGGCCACAAATCCTCACGTATCCATCAAAACATCCAAGTCCGTACCCCCCACCAAAAGTCTAAACTCGATCAAAATAAACCTAAGAGAGGCCCCCCCACATTGATCGCATATGTAAACCAACAGTTTTGACTGTTTAACCTCAGTTTGCAAAGCAGGGTTAGTTAGAGACATCTATTTCCCTTCCTTTATCAGCTCCAATAGGATAAAAAATGAATCGACCTGTAGTACCCTCCCAGAGCGACAGTGCTTAAGAACCACGTCCAAAATCGCTCGCTACAGAAAAATGGCGCCCACCATGGGGCCCTAAAATATTTTCATCTCTGGGGTAAAAACCAAGGAGTGGGGACTTCACTGGGGTTAAGAATTTTTTTTTTACTTCACTAGGATCTTAGGTCAAAACCTTTAAGTTGGGAAAATGCCACAGAATAGCGACTCCGCCGGGGAGCCATTTTCTGTCAGGAACATAGGATTCATAGCTCTTAAAAGTCTAGGACATTAGGACAAATATATATACTGCTTTTCCTAATTGATATCTGTGTTTATTTTTTTGCTAATGGGAATGCGTGTGATGCCGCATGTGGAAAGATTGAGTATACACCTAGGAAAAACCTCTTTCAGTAGTGCGAAAGCTATCGGAAATAGTTGTCACGCGATACTACCCTCTTCTGAGGTTCTTCGAAATAACATCACCTAGCACGGTTCCTGGCCCGCTGATGTTATCTCGACAAGAATCAATGATTTTGAGAGACAGGTACAACAATCACTAGTATAAACCTTTGGGATGGGTAGAGCCTTGACTTCATGACACCGACCCTTTGACCCCATGTTTTTTCTATGTTTTTGTGTGATGCATTCATGCATTCATTTTAAAAAAAACATTAAAACAAAGAAAATTTTCTCTTCTAGTCTCTCTTTTTCAAAATTAAACTAAGACAATGATTGCAAATGTCAGAGAAAGGAGATTGCGCTCATGGATTTCGGTAGAAGGAGAACTCATAAGTACACCTTCAAGGTTCCAAAGTTAGAGAATTTGAGAGGTTTGGCAAGGATGATCACAAACCATGAGGCTTTCAGAGCTAAGTACGGAGGTCTGCTACCTCTGTTAAGGGTCCACGTGATTGAAAGAATCATGGAGGCACTCGTTCAGTTTTACGATCCGGTCTATCACTGTTTCACATTCCCGGATTACCAGCTCGCACCAATGCTGGAGGAGTATTCTCACCTGACTGGTTTACATATTACTGATCAAGCTCCCTTTTCTTGACTGGAAGAAACTCCAAAGGATCAAATCACTGCAAGAACAATTTATTTGGATAAGTCAGAAATCAAGACTCACATGACCACCGAGGGAGGAATCCCAGGTTTACCAGCCAATTTTCTGGTAAAGAAAGCTCTGTACTTTGCTAGTATAGGGAACGTGACTGCTTTTGAAAGCATCTTTGTTTTACTCACCTACGGGTTATTTTTGTTTCCCAACATCGATAACTTTGTAGATATCAACGCCATTAAGGTTTTTCTCATTGGAAACCCTGTACCAACTTTGCTCACAGATGCGTATCATTCTGTACACTTAAGGAATTTATACAGCAGAGGAATGATCACGTGTTGTGTACCCCTGCTATATAAGTGGTTTATTTCCCATTTACCTAAATCTGCCGCTTTTTGGGATCATAAAAGTTCCTTACGTTGGTCGTAGAAAATCATGTCTCTTACCAACTCTGACATAGATTGGTACAATAGGATTTATGACGGGATCAGAATCATTGACCGTTGTGGAAACTTCCCCAACATACCCCTTATAGGAACTAAGGGGGGAAGCAATTATCATCCAGTCTTAGTTCGTCGTCAATTTGGATACCCGATGAGGCATGTCCCGCGTAACGCTCATCTGGAAGGTCTTTTCTTCAAGGAAGGAGAAAATGACAGGGCACTAAAGATGGAAATAGTGCACGCTTGGAAACATGTTCATAAGAAAGGACGAGAGTCTCTAGGAAAACCGGACCGTGTCTCGGTGGAGCCTTATCTCCACTGGGTACAAACTAGAGCTCTCAAGCTAAAGATGCCTTACACTAGTCACGGAGTTCTTCCGCCAAGGGAATCTGTCATGTACTTCATGACTGAAACGGAAAAACTTCAAATTACTCTCAACAAAGTTCAACAGGAGAGGAGGTCTTGGAAGAACAATTACCGCATTCTCAATGTGGAATATACCAAAATACAGCAACTGTTAAAAGATAAGGATGCTCTGATTGAGATTTTGGAGCAACATGTTGTAGAGAATCAGGATGACCAAAGGAATTTGCTCGCTCCTTTCACTTGGCAAAGGAATGACGACCCGACAACGGCTCAAGAGCCCCGGTCCAAGAAAAGGAAAGTACCAAAATCAGCACCCGAGTTCTCCTCAGAGAGGACTCGGGACCCATTAGCTTAGGTTTCTGTTTCCAGCACCTTCTAAGTTACTGTATTTCCATTTCCGCAATCCTTTGAATTCAATAAAACGGGGATTTCCCCACTGTTTGATATTTGCAATCTAATTGTCGAAGTTTATTTTGATTAAATAAAAAAACACAATTAATATAATCATTGCATTCATCGTTCTCACGTCACGTATTCTTCTTACCTACGAATCTCACGTTTGTGTCTCGGTTCTAGAGTCAAACTGTCTCATTCGTACAATACTCGGGCCAATCGTCAGAAAAAGATGGATGATCTCGATGAAGAGAACAGAGAGTTGAAAGAAGAAATCGACGCTCTGAGAGAGGATATGAGAAAGCTTCGTAACGACATGAAAGCTATGGCAGAAGCTCAGCTACAAAGAACTGTGATCTCAGAGATCACCTCAAGGCCCATAGTGGAGAAGTATGATCCTAGGTATAAAATGCCGAAAGATCGTCCCTGGGGCATGCCTGTTAACTATATCCTGAAAGGATATGTTCCCCCGATCACTGAAGATCAGGGAATCATAGCAGAAGCCGCTGGGCCTGAAGGTTATAAACTTCGGGAAAGCGAGGATGCCAGAGGCATATTGAGGACTCCTGAAGGTTACAAACTTCAGGAAACGCCAAGATTCACTGTCGTAGTAACGGTACCACCCCCTGTGGTGCACACTGTCCCAGAAGGACAGATTCCACAGATACCTTCTGGTAGAAAGGAAATTATGTTCGATAGAATGGATGAATTCCAGGAGCAGTTCCTGGAAATGCAAAAGGAACTGCAGACCCTTCGCGGTCAGAATTTGTTTGGAAAGGACGCCGCGGACCTCTGCTTGGTCCCCAATGTGAAAGTCCGCACAAGTTCCAAGTACCCGATTTTGAAAAATACAAGGGTAACTCTTGCCCTCAGAGCCACTTGGTGATGTACGCTCGGAGAGTGTCAGCTCAGACAGAGAATCAGGATCTACTGATTCACTACTTTCAGGATAGTTTAATCAGTGTCGTATTAAAATGGTACATGGGTTTAAACCGCACTACGATTAGCACTTTCAGAGATCTTGGCACTGCCTTCGTCCAACAATATAAATACAATTTGGACATGGCACCAGACAGAGATCAACTCAGATCAATGTCGCAAAGAGACAAGGAAACTTTTAAGGAATACGCTCAAAGATGGCGTGAAATTGCCGCTCAAATTTGTCTACCTCTTGAGGAAAAAGAGATGACAAGGACTTATTAAAGACCTTAAGCTCATTTTACTACGACCGAATGGTTGCCAGTGCGCCCAGCGACTTCACCGAAATGGTCGGTATGGGAGTGCGTCTCAAGGAAGCCATTCGAGAAGGACGTCTAGTCAAAGACACTGGGTCGACAAGCGGTACTAAAAAATACGGTAGTGCTCTCCCTAAGAAAAAGGAGCAATATATTGGGAATATCTCTCTCGGAAAGCAAAGGCAACGGTACCAACCAGTAGTAGCTGTAACTCCTGCTATTAACCCTGCGCCTGTTTCTACGTATCAACCTCAGGTTGCTCAAAGCCAACCGCATTCGCAGCAATTTCAGCAAAGGACACAACATCCTCTTCAGTAGGCTCGTCCTCAATACAACAACAACTGTGCAACGCGGCCACCAGGATTTGATCCTATACCCGTATCGTACGCAGAACTATTTCCGTTACTACTGGCCAAGGGGCACGTCCAAATCAGGTCTCCTCTTACAGTGCCGGAAAATCTACCTTTTTGGTTTAAGGTGGATCAGTCTTGCCATTACCATCAAGGAGGACCAGGGCATAACATAGAGAACTGTCTCAGTTTCAAATCTGACGTGCAAAAGCTTGTTAGGAGCGGGGTCTTATCTTTCAAAGATACGAATTCGAATGTTCTCACAAACCCGTTGCCTCAACACGAGAAGGCTACAGTCAATTTGATAGAGGGAGAGTCTAACAACACCTATCAAATTCGCGATGTACTCTTACTGAGGGCCAACATGGTCAAGATGCATTGTAAATAGAGTGGATATGGCCATGTGCCACCTCATAATTATCACCAGTGTGATATCTACTCTAAAAGCAATCGAGGATGTTCTGTGGTGCAATCAGCTCTACAGGAACAAATGGATCTCGGATGGATCCAAGAGCACCGAGTTCGTGGAGTTAACATGGTTTATACGAATTCCAACATCATTCAAAACCACGATATCCGTATGATGGATGTCAACTTGGTGGCAATGCACTCAAGGCAAAGGCAGTATCATAATCTGCCGCGTCACGATTATAATTCATGTCTGACTTGCTCAGTAAATAAGCAGGGATGCTCTTTTGTATAAGAGGCCCTTCAGCGTCAGATGGATCTTGGATGGATCCAAGACTACCATGATAAGAATCATTATCAAATCAACATGGTTCAAATCTTCGATATTCGCTTGATGAATACCAGCCTGGTGGAGTTACATACTAAACAGGTCCGGCTCGGGTTCCTGGTATCACATGATTATCAGAGCTGTAAAGCGGGTTGCGAAGACGATCAGGGCTATGCCCTTGTCCAGGAAACACTTCAGCACTTGTTGAACCACTGGTGGCTTCCAATCTATATGGATGAAGACACCCAGCAAGTTAGTATCACTAACGGGAATCCTACTAGATATCAAAGTCAGGATGTTCGGTCGATGGAAACAGATCTAGTGAGGTTACACTGCATTCAAAGAGGATGTGGCCAGGTGCCACTACACAACTATGAGCGGTGTCGAGTTTGCTCGGTGGATAATCAAGGATGCTACCTCGTGCGAGCAGCCCTTCAAAGTCAGTTGGACCGCAAAGAGATTTAACCATGGTCAAGTTCAGGATCAGTCAACTACCTCGCTGATCAAATCGAGGACGTTGTCAAAATCTCTAATCATCAGAGGGCTAGGGATGTTTGTGCCATCATCCCTCTACTGGACGAATCGAGAGTTCCCAACCAGGAACGGATCAAAATTACTTACGATGGTCAAAAAAATCAGAAGGCTCCCATAGTCATCTATTTACCGGGACCACTACCATATGAATCAACTAAGGATATCCCTTACAAGTACGGTGCAACCACAGTCGAGAATGGAAAAGAAATTCCATTACCCTCCATCGTGAATATTGCAGACATCAGTCGAGTAACACGGAGCGGTCGAATCTTCAACCAAGGAGTTGGAGAACTTAACAAAGAAAAGGAACTTCAGACGGAAGCTCCTGATCTACCAGTCGGTCAATCCAGTAATCCCGACCTTTCGAAAAACAATGATGAGATGCTGAAGCTCATCCAAAGGAGTGAATACAACATTGTTAATCAACTGTTACAAACTCCTTCAAAGATCTCAGTGCTATCACTTTTACTCAGTTCAGAAGCGCACAGGGAGGCTCTACAGAAAGTCTTGGAGCAAGCCTTTGTAGAACAGGATGTAACAATCAGACAGTTCGATAGCATTATCTCTAACATCACTTCCTGCAATAACTTAGGATTTAGTGATGAGCAATTACCAGAAGAAGGTCGCCGTCATAACATGGCGCTCAACATTACAGTCAACTGCCAGGATGATGCTTTAGCCATCGTACTGGTAGACACAGGGTCAGCCCTGAATATTATGCCGAAGTCCACTTTGATGCAATTATCATTCAAAGGACCTCCGATGAGAACCAACGAGGCCGTCGTCAAAGCATTTGAAGGATCTAGAAAAACTGTTATCGGCAAAGTCGACGTTCCCATAACTATCGGTCCTCACACTTTCCTAGTCACTTTTCAGGTCATGGACATCCGGGCAACATACAGTTGCTTATTAGGAAGACCTTGGATACACCAGGCTGGGGCAGTCACTTCGACACTGCACCAGAAACTTAAGTTCGTCAAGAACGATCAACTCATCACAGTCTGTGGAGAACAGGCCTTGCTCGTAAGCAACTTATCATCATCTACTTGTGTAGAACCCGAGGAGGTTATTGGGACTCAGTTCCAAGCACTGTCAGTGAGCAATGAGAATCAATCAGAAAAAGGAACCTCAATTTCCTCATACAAAGATGCTATCAAAGTAGTCGAAAATACCAATACAACCGGATGGGGACAGTTTGTCATTCCTACTGACAATAAGAAAAAGAAAGGTCTTGGTTTTTCCTCAACCTGTACTCAGACTGCTACTAATGATGAAATTCTTCATCCTATTCAGGACTTCTTCCACAGTGGAGGTTTCCTTCACCCAGTGTCTCAAGAAGTACATGCCATCAATGAAGGTGATTCTGCCAATACGGAGGAAGAATGGGAGTCTTATCTTAACAAGGACGGTTATATGTCTCAGGAAGAGGTGCCTATGCCATTTTGCTATCCCGCACAGAGTCTGAGATTTATACCGAGGTCAGACGTCGAAATGATATACAGAGATTGTGATCCTGAAGGATGTCGTGCTCCGCCAAATTCGTTAGAGGAGGACACTCTGATGAAAGACAACTTTGACCACGACTATTATGGCCCAATGGATGGCTTGCCTATCTGGCAGCCGTATCCCGGAGACTTGGGGCAAGAAAATCAGCCGAACAATGAAAATCAGCTGAGCATCATTAAACAGAATATTTGTGTCCCCCGCCATGTCATGGGATCAACACCCAGGTTATCCTGAAAATACCCAGCACGACGATGAATTCACAACATTTGCAGGACTAGAATTCATTAACTATGTTTTTCCCAAGGTCAACGTCATCGAGAGGGATGACTCCTCCAGTTCCAAAGAAGTGTGGGACACCTTGGGACAACCGAGTGGAAAATACGACTTCATGGTTAAGTACACTGCTCCTGAAAGCTCTCGTATCAGGTTCGAAGACATCTAGCCAATTGGATAAGGAGATACAGCTGAGAGTACAAATACTATGCAAAATACAATAGAGGAATCCTCCTACGACAACTCTGCCTGGGAGACAGATTCCAATGATCCTGCTCCACCAAAAATCAGCGTTATTTCTGAAGACAAATCAAGGAAGGTACCAGACTTTTTGATTCACCAAGGAGTTCGCCGCCAATGGGTTGCTGTCGATGTTCCGAAGATCGTTCATAAGTCAAAGTAATTGTCGTCTTTTAACCTTTCACCCTGCCCAGGTGAAACGGATGTTTTGATAGGGCTTACTTTCTGTAAATATACCCCTTCGCTTCACCCAAAGCGACAGAGTTTTGTTTTATAGGGCTGTAATTTCAAGAATCGACTTGTTCATTAATAAAATAACGTCGTTCTGTAAATTCTGCATTAATTGGTGTTTTCTCTTTTCGCTTTTCTTAGAAAATGGTAATCCTAAAAAATAACTCAATAATAGAAACAAGCAGTAAAAAAATATACACTGCACACACTCTTGCATTCTCTCTATCTCTTCTAAACACAAATCATCACGTCATGCAGATTGCTTGTTTTAAACCCAGTTGAAACATACGATCCAATGCCTTCTCCCAACTTTGAGTTCCTGGTATTTGAGCCTAAAGAAGAAAATGACGACGAAATTCCAGAGGAGATCTCCCGACTACTCAAACAAGAGGAATGGTCCATCGAACCTCATAAAGAGCCGTTGGAAACGGTAAAATTAGGTTTGGAGTAGGAGAGAAAAGAAATCAGGATTGGGGCACTGCTCAGTCCAACTGCCCGAGAGGGTTTGATAAATCTTCTCAAAGAGTTTCCCGATGTATTTGCTTGGTCCTATCAGGATATGCCAGGGTTGGATACCAGCATCGTGGAGCATCACTTACCGTTGAAATCGGAATGTCCGCCAATAAAACAGAGGTTGAGACGGACTCACCCGGACATGGCCATCAAAATCAAAGAGGAGGTACAGAAACAGATTGACGCGGGTTTCCTCGCTACGTCTGAATATCCTCAATGGTTAGCCAACATCGTACCTGTTCCGAAAAAGGACGAAAAGGTCAGAATGTGTGTCGATTACAGAGATCTAAACAAGACTAGTCTGAAGGACGACTTTCCTTTACCACACATTGACATGCTGGTAGACAGTACAGTAAAGTTCAAAGTTTTCTCCTTCATGGATGGATTCTCGGGCTATAATCAAATCAAAATGGCGCCGAAAGACATGGAGAAAACTTCATTCATCACCCCATGGGGTGCCTTTTATTACAAGGTAATGTCGTTCGGTTTGAAGAATGTCGGGGCAACCTATCAAAGGGCCATGACTACTCTATTTCATGACATGATACACAAGGAAATCGAGGTATATGTCGATGATATGATTGCCAAATCTAAGACAGAGGAGGAGCATGTGACCTACTTGTCAAAACTATTCGAGCGTCTGAGAAAGTACAAACTCTGCTTGAATCCCAACAAGTGCACCTTTGGTGTTCGTTCGAGGAAACTCTTAGGGTTCATCGTCAGCCAGAAAGGAATTGAGGTTGATCCTGACAAGGTCAAGGCCATTCAAGAAATGCCTTCTCCAAAAACTGAAAAACAAGTTAGAGGATTCCTGGGACGTTTGAACTACATCTCCAGATTCACATTCCTCATGACCGCGACATGCGCGTCGATTTTCAAATTACTGAAAAAGAACCATGACTGTGTTTGGACAGAAGACTGCCAAACCGCCTTCGACAGTATCAAGGAATACCTGTCGAACCCGCCAATTCTATCACCTCCAGTGGAAGGAAGACCACTGATCATCTACCTCACAGTCTTGGAAAACTCAATGGGTTGTGTACTTGGCCAACAAGACGAAACCAAAAGGAAAGAGTCTGCCATCTACTATCTGAGCAAGAAATTCACCGACTGCGAGACTCGGTACACTATGCTTGAGAAAACTTGTTGCGCTTTGGCTTGGGCAGCCAAACGTCTTCGCCAGTACATGATTCGTCACACTACTTGGTTGGTCTCCAAAATGGATCCAATCAAGTATGTATTTGAAAAGCCTGCTCTCACGGGAAGGATTGCCCGTTGGCAGATGTTGTTATCAGAATATGACATAGAGTACCACGCTCAGAAAGTCGTTAAAGGAAGTGTTTTAGCCGATCATTTGGCTCATTAACCGATTGACGATCAGGAATCAGTCGGATTTGACTTCCCAGACGAAGATGTCATGTACCTAAAAATGAAAGATTGTGATGAACCGCTACCCAGTGAAAGGCCAGAACCAGATTCCCAATGGGGACTTATCTTTGACAGAGCTATCAATCATTATGGAAACAGAATTGGGGAAATTATCATAACACCTCAGGGTACCCGCATTCCTTTCACCGCCAGACTTACATTCAAGTGCACGAACAATGAGGCCGAATACGAAGCTTGTATCAAGGGTCTCGAAGAAACGGTCGACTTAAGGATTAAGAACTTGGATGTATATGGCGACTTAGCTTTGGTTATCAATCAGATCAAAGGAGATTGGAACACATACCAATCAGGATTGATTCCTTACAAAGATTACGCGAGAAGGTTGTTACCATTCTTCAACAGAATCGAGTTTCATCATATCCCTCATGAAGAGAATCACATGGCTGATGCATTAGCCACTCTCTCTTCCATGATTAGTGTAGGTCAATGGAACGACTTACCTAAGATCGATATAATGCGCCTTGAACGACCCGCTTACATCTTCACAGTTGAAGCAGTCATAGACGACAAACCTTGGTATCACGATATTAAGTGCTTTCTTCCGAAATAAGAGTACTCACCTGGGGCATCCAGGAAAGATAGAAAAACTCTCAGAAGGATAGCAGGCAGTTTCTTCCTGAGCGGTGATACACTCTATAAGAGGAACTTTGACATGGTCTTGCTTCGATGTGTCGACAGACCAGAAGCGGACATGTTAATAAAGGAAATTCACAAAAGGTCCTTTGGCACTCATGCCAACGGACACACAATGGCGAGAAAAATTCTCAGAGAAGGTTACTATTGGCTGACAATGGAATCTGACTGCTACAACTACATGAGGAGGTGTCACAAGTGTCAGATATACTTAGACAAAATCCATGTACCACCAACACATCTCAAAGTTCTCTCTTCCCCGTGGCCTTTTTCCATATGGGGAATCGACATGATTGGCATGATCGAACCTAAGGCTTCAAACGGACATCGGTTCATCCTGGTAGCCATTGATTACTTCACCAAGTGGGTCGAAGCAGCGTTATATGCCAATGTAACCCGACAAGTGGTAGTCCGATTTATCAAAAACAACCTCATCTGCCGTTATGGTGTTCCAAGCCAAATCATTATTGATAATGGATCTAACTTGAACAACAAGATGATGAAGGAGTTATGCACTGAGTTCAAGATCGAACACCATAACTCATCTCCCTACCGACCCAAGATGAACGGAGCGGTAGAAGCGGCTAACAAGAACATCAAGAAGATTGTTCAAAATATGGTTGTACCCTACAAAGACTGGCATGAAATGCTACCCTTTGCTCTTCACGGTTATCGCACATCTGTCCGCACTTCAACAGGGGCAACCCCTTTCCCTCTAGTTTATGGCATGGAAGCAGTGCTCCCCATTGAAGTAGAGATCCCATCAATCTGGGTATTGATGGAAGCTAAGCTTACAGAAGCTGAATGGTGTCAAAGTCGGCACGATGAACTAAATCTGATCGAAGAAAAGCGAATAACGGCTATATGCCACGGTCAGTTGTATCAACAAAGGATGAAGAGAGCGTTTGACAAAAAGGTTCGACCTCGCGTCTTTAGGAAAGGAGACCTCGTGCTCAAGAAGATACAATCATTTCTCACTGACTCTCGGGGCAAGTGGTCTTCGAATTATGACGGCCCCTATGTTGTCAAGAAAGCTTACTAAGGCGGTGCCTTGAGACTTGTAACCATGGACGGAGAGGAATTTGCCTACCCCACAAATATTGACGTAGTCAAGAAATACTTCGCCTAAATGAATCAAAAAAAAAAGAAAAAACGTCTCGGTGGATTGAAAACCCGAAAGGCCGATCCAGGCAAAAATTAGAGACATGATCAAAAATCATCCCGGTGGATTGGAAACCTCAAAGTACAATCCAGGAAAAATTAGGGATAATGGCAAGTAACTATGTTTGACAAAGGGGCAAGTCCCTCGGCAGCAGTTACATCATCCGTCAGGAAAACTCCGATCAAGGTCATCTTCGACGGAACCTCAGGATGCCCAGAATTCAAAGTTGGTAGAAGGATAGTGGTCGTTATGTTTTGATGTAGCCCTTTTCCCTGTAAATTACCATTTTCTAACTTTGTATATACTCTTTGGAATCACGCGCTTGGCTGATTTCCATCCTATCAATAAAATTTGAGCCCTCGTACTTTTGTTTGCAATTCTTATTTGTTTTAGCTTTACAGAATGACATTTTAACATGATCAACGATTCTTGAAATAAAACAAAAATGAATTTACTTGTAAAATTTTTCCGCTTAAAGTAAAGGTGGAAATTTATTTTGACGGTTGAACATCGAAACAACATCGATCGCTTCTCCAGAAGTAAGCGAGCTTCAAAGTACAGAATCAAAGTACTCCTTCTAAAGCCAGTGCACCTGAACGAAGGATCAGCTGTATTAGAGACCATGGTTCATCTGACACCCCCAGAAGAGTTCTTACCTCCTAAGCCCGACCAACGGTTGTTCCCCGTAGGGACTACTTCTCCTAAGCAAGGCAAAATTGCTACTTCTGGGCCAGCGGTACTTCTTCGCCCCGCGATGGCCGAGTATCTGCTACATTCATCTACTAGTCTGTATGTCTCGTCAGTTTTGTCAGCATATACATACATACACCATGCATTATTGATTCACATGCATAATCATATTGCATCATTATCAGTCTCGTCGGTCTTATCCCCTGGTGATAACAGTCCTCTCAATTGAGTTCTCAGTTTTTTCCTCGTTAGGAAATGTTGCGTCTGCACTACCTCTCTCCTCCAGTTTATTTCTGGGATGAAGTCGTCCCTTAACCACTTTGATAACTTGAACCTCTGAAAAACCAGAGAACCCTCAGCCAACATCATTCTTCGCTATTGAAGATAATGTCTTCGCTTTCCCGGATTAAGGAAAATCCCTAGAGAAAGACTTTCAACTAAAGACTTTCAGAAACACATTGGTCCTTCTCTCCAGAATGACAATGTCAACAAATTCATTGGCACCTTAAAATTGGATCACGTCATATGGCATTTCTCCGAGAAGATCTCTGAGAAAAGTATGATGTAAATACCCAAGCAAGAAACAGTCTCTCAAGAGACTCGTTTTCCCCAGATAGAGTCAACAAATGGCATCTCCAATAGAGAAGTTTGTACACCTCTACAACTCAGACAGATGGGTTCCCCAGCGAGTCTAACATCAAAAGTTTCTCCCATCAAATGGCATCTCCCCAGGAAAATTCGGCGAGAAGTTTGAGGAAAACCACTACGAATAGCGTCCCTTGTCAAGAAAGTTTATTGACAAAAGAAACTGAGACCAGATCCTTGGTAGGAAACTAGGATCGAGGGGAAGTTTATTTCAGAAACTGAGACCAGATCCTTGGTAGGAAACCAGGATCGAGGGGAAGTTTATTTCAGAGACTGAGACCAGTTCCTTGGTAGGAAACCAGGATCGAGGGGAAGTTTACATTTTCTAAGCATCATTGCTTAGCAAAAGAGGAAGGATACGCAAACTTCCATTCATAACCACCATCAAAATTTCGGGTATTCCGATATTTAATCCTCTTGCACCCCGAATGCCCGAATACCTTCGCCATTCACACCTTCGGGTCCAAGAAGATTAAATAGGGGAATCTGTCATACCCCAAATTTTGACCACTAAGATTTCCCATCATTGTGAAAACCATCATCACAATATGGATGAACTTTCACACTCATCAGTCTCCCCAAAGATGGGTGAGCATTCACTACAATCATAATTAGGGTTTCAAGCCCTCTCTGAGCTTTAGACAAAGGATCAATCAAGGAATGACATGATCTTTAACTTGTCTAAACCTCTTAAACGCCCACAAAGGATCAAGAGGACTCCCACATCAAGGATTAAGCACAAGGCTGCAACATTCCAAGGGGTTTAAGCCTCAAGATAGACAGTGTCACCAAATTAGGGTTTTGGTCGACCAGGGCCTCCAGATGGAAATTTTCCTCTGGGCATGAGCCAATGCTTCAAAGCATAACTTGAAATACTCCATCGGACCTCATGGACCCAATCATCAAGTCAATTTTGCCTCAGGGGATGCATTCATAAAAAAATCAGGAATTAGGGTTTCTTTACCTAATTCACCCCTAAGTTGATTTTTAGGACAAAACATGAGCCAAGATCTCAAAACAGGATTTGAGGGTCTCTAACACACTACATTGATCCATTTGCAACAATGGATTGAGCCAAGAAGCTTGAGCAACAAGTTTCAATTTCATCTGAACCACAATTAGGGTTTCGCGAGAAAAGTCAACTGTACCTTTGACTTTTGACCAGGACATGCTCCCAAACCCTAGAACATGATTAAATACACCCTATAACACCTATGAAATCAATCCATCAAGTTTGATTTAGGTCAAGGACTTGATTTCATAGAGGATCGCACAGTTTGGAATTCATCTGACAAAAAGTCAACTGTGCACAAAAGTCAACTTTGAATTTTTGAGATTTTTCACAATTATGGTTCCTTAACCCTAAAGTGATGTTAATGTGTGATTGGAATCATCATTCATCAAGAAAAATCAAGAAAAGGGGGATAACTTGTAAAAGGGGTAACCATAAAAAACTTAGAAAATTTTCTAAGTTATGGAATAAAATGGCTAGGGTACCAACTTTGGAGGATCATAACTCCTAAACCACAAGGCCACTTTTTCCCATCCAAAGCTGGATTTGTAGCTCTCATTACCCTCAACAAAAGCTTCAACTACACCTCATTCCAATTCCCCATGGATTTCAAGTTCAAAATCAATAAAAGTGAAAATGTCACTTTTTTCCAACACTTCGTGAAATTTCACTAAGTCAGAATCTGCCTTCACTTTTTTCCAAATGTAGGGGCATTTTTCACTTGGATCCAAAAAGTATCAAAACCAATTATGATCAAACAGTTATTGTATCATATGAGGGCTTTCCAAAATGGCCAAGAACTCCATCAAATTCCACTTGAGCCATGAGATATGACAATGGCAATATGCCTTGCTGAAAACTGCCAAGCCTAGGCAGAATTTTGCACTTTTGATTGATTTGGAAAAAACAGATAATTCCAAGCCTTGTCATCACTTTGGACACATCTGAGGATCAAATCTAAAGGGAACAAACACTGATCCAAGCCTCCAAAGTCTTTGGAACAAGAAGTAGCATGCCAAACCTAGAAATCCCTAAAAAGAGGGACAAGACTCCAATTTTGGATTGGAGCATTTAATGGATGCACCAAGGTGGCATGGACTGACAAATTTGCAACTGAATTCAGTCAAGATTCATCCAATAACTAGGGAACCACAGCTCTGTGCCCTAACCTCTAGTCAATGGCTAGAGGAGACTTGGATTCTCATTGCTCAACATTGGCCAAACCTATGCAGCAGTTGCCATTCACTATTCCTTGCAAAACAAACTTGCTCTACTATAAATAGAGCTCATTTGTGATCAGTTTGAGTACACCAAAACCATCAAATAGATGCTTTCCTCAAAATTACCTTCTCACTTCCAAATTTGCCTTCCAAAGCAAGTCACTGTCGGGTTTTGAGTTTGAGAGCAATTACAACCAAACCAATCACACACACACCTCATAAACATCATATAGAAGTGATCCAAACACTCACATAACATCTAGAACACCAAAATGACAAAATTACCAGCCAACTGCTCAAGCCTTTGACAGATTTGCAGTTGAGGTGCCATCTCAAGTTCCAGATCATTTCAATCCATTCCAAGCATCCAGACACACTCCATGGCACCTAGGGAATCTATCCGGATCATTGGAACCTAAATGTAACACCTCTAACCCAAAACACGATCACCAAGTGCAAGTGGTAAGCATGAGCTCTTCTAACTTTATGATCCATGCAATTTTTGCTGCATAATAATTTGGCCATATGTTCATAAGCATGCATAGAGTGTTTACCCTCAATCAATTACTTTGTATGAATCGTGTATGGAATTTCTGAACCTTCATGCAGAATTTAGGGTTCTTGAGGTTTCTCTTTGATTTCTTGTTCCATGTGTAAAATAAATGAAATTAAAGACTATAGACATGATCGTGAGGTTGAAACGAGTAGATTGATATGTAGATTGCATGATATAATCAAGTATTCAGTGAGATTGGATAGAAAAGCAAATCTGCAGAAACAGAGGAAGAGCGCGTGTTTTTGCCATGTTCTTGGCGCCCTATTTCAAATATTTGAATATTTGAATTTTGTGATTTTATTTAATTGATTCAAAAATTGATTTCTATCTGAGTTTTAATAATTTTGAGTTGATTCTTTTTTTAATAATTCACAAAAATGTTAAAATATTTTATTTTACCAAAAAATCCCAAAAATCTTATTTATTTCATATAATTGATATTTTTACCAAGAATTAATATTTTAATTATTTTTGACATTTAAAATATTTTTTTCCTTCTTGATTTTGTATGTTTTAATGATTTCCAATCATTTTGTAGGTCAACACTTGATTTTTGAAACATTAATCCAAGATCACAATTTGTTTTCCACATGTTAAACAATTTTGATCATTTTAATTGAATTTTTATTCAACTAAAATACATTTTGAAAACAAATTAGGGGTTTTGATTAATTCAATCCTCATCAAACTTTTTCAAACCTTTTGGGCCTCTAGTAGAGTGTAAGACCCAACCCTTTTAGAAAAACCAAAATAATTTGGGCCTCAGTTGTTGTATAAGTCCCACTATGTTTTCAAAATCTCGGCGCGATCGTCGCTTTTCAAAAACATTTTCATCTAGGCCTACCCTCGTGTTATAAGCCCCATTCTTTTTTTTTTTAAAACACTTTGGCCCTCTAATAGAGTGTAAGACCCAATCCTTTGTAAATACAAACCTATTTTGGGCCTCAAATGTTGTATAAGTCCCGTTGTATTTCAAAAGTTCGGCGCGTTCATCGCCTGTTTAAAACAAACCATCTGGGCCTCTCCTCGAGCTATAAGACCCATTCAAAATCATTTTGGGCCACTAATAGAGTGTAAGACCCAAACCCCCTTTTAACCAAAATAATCTTTGGGCCTCAGATATTGTATAAGTCCCTCTGCGTTAAAAGAAAAGCTCGGCGCGATCGCCAGTTCAAAAAAAACAAATCATATGGGCCTACCCTCGTGTTATAAGCCCCATTTCTTTTTCTTTCAATCATTTTTGGGCCTCTTGAGAGAGTGTAAGACCCATCCCCTTGTACAGAAAACCTTTCTCGGGCCACAGTCACTTGTATAAGTCCCTGTACAAAATGACAGTGCGATCACTGATAAAACCCTGGGCCTCTCCTTGAGTTGTAAGCCCCAATTTTCCTTTCAAAAGCACTTTCTCCTTTTATTTTGAATATAATATTGTTATCAAAGCTTTCTTTGTTGAACAAACTAACCAAACAACATGGAAGCTCTACCACCGAGTAAGTGTTTACCCGCTTTCATTTACCGCTTTCATATGTATATAATTGTATTGTGGGGTTGTTTCACTGTAAGTCTTCTTTCATAAACTCATATCGACTGTGTAATACTAGTATAAAAATTTAGAGTTTCCCCTGTAACTACGTCTAGAACTAGAAAAAACATCGTCTCCTTACATCCGACGTTTTCCCGGATATTTCAACATAACCTAAACCATGAGAATTTTCTTTTACAACAATTTTAGATATCTAGTGAAATCTCCCCCTTGAACAGTTCATATATAGAAGGCCAATGTTCCAAGTGAAACCCTTTCTGGAACTGTTCATCAGCCTCCTCTTGGGCTTAGTACAAGGACCCACAGGCTTCCTAAAAGCATCCCTGTAACACCCCACTTTCCCATTTTGAAAATAAACAAAGTATTAAAGATAAATCAGAGTTTTCACCAAGTGGAATGTCACACTAAGAGCCAACAAAACAAATCTCCTTTATTTTAATAAAATCAAACAGCGGAAAATTTATTCAATTATTCGATTTACGGCCATCTGCCAATAACACCAAAACTCCACATAAAATTGTGGTTCACCATAATGTTCATCCAACAATAAAGATACGTAACAAAAAGAATAACAAATAACAAAATGAATGAAATCCCCAAAATCCCATGTTACGTATCAGAGCACTCCTATGGACTCGATCAGCAACACCAATATCCAAGCTATCTAAGTACCTAGATTATTTGTACTTCCGAAGAAGCACAGACACAACAACAACAACAAAGGGGTGAGAAATCACATTCAATATTATCAGTGAATAAATACATGATAACAAGGTAGCATTCACATATACAAGTCAACAACACACCAACACAACCTACTGTCCAATATCATCAACAACATCAAGTAATAATGCAATGCAACACGACACCATGCATGCGGTACCGACTCATTGGTTCATTCAATCGAACCCCTGATAGATCACATACACCTCTACTTGGCAATGATCTATCCCCCACCATTCTCCATATAGGAGTACGGATGAATCACATACACTCCTCCTGAGCAATGATTCATCCCACCAATCACCATGAATATGCAAGACTCAATTGATGCACAACAAAACATGTATACAAGCGTAAATACATGCACACGATCCTCCTGATCACATCATACATATCATCAACACCATCGTCATGTAATTTGCTTCATACACGCCAAACGCCCAATTAATGAATTAATTAATTAAAATTATTAAAATTAATATTTTCATCACCCATGTTTTATTTCTCAGCACCTGGCACCTATTCCCAACCTCTCAAACCAAGAGAAAACAGTTCCGATGCGAAGACGGGAAAGAAATCGCAAAAATATGAAATTCTGCACCACTGCTGTCCATACGTGTATTGACCTGAGTCATACGCGTATGACTTGCTCCCTCGCCCTACCTTACGCGTATACCCCCGTCTAATACGCGTAAGGGCTCCTGCCTCGCCCTGCCATACGCGTATTTCCCAACTTCATACGCGTATGGGCAGAGACCCATTTTCCTTCAAAAATTAAATTCTCAGATCTACATACGCGTATGGCTACTCCATACGCGTATTGCCTTGCCAATCATACGCGTACCATACGAGTATGGGCAGAGGGCCGTGCCAAACCCTCCCCTCAAGCTCCCCTTACGCGTAAGGCTCCCTTTCCTTCACTCCCATACGCGTATGGCCTAGCCCAATACGCGTATAGCCAGATACATTATGCAAATCACCAGAGGCCTCACCATTATGCACTCTGCTACGATTTCCACACTTCTCCACTTCCAATCAGTCCCATAATCATTTCTACAGGAATTTTAGGTCCAATTTTCATCTTTTCTCTTGTACCTAGAATTACTACATGTATTACAGGTCTATAATCTCAAATCGTTCTCCCAATTTGAATAAAAAATGACAGATCTGTAACAGATGTTCATACAACAGCAACCACAACAAAATTCATGAAAACACACATCACTTCATGCACGATTTCCGAATCATAACAGGCATATACAACAGATCAACAACACAACAGTTTGCATACAAATTCCTACGGGGTTAAGGACTCCCCACTACCTTATCATGAATGAATCACCAATATTAAACCCGATTCTCCCCCTTACCTCGAATCTTTAAAGAAAATCTGGACAATTGGGGAAGAAGATCAAGCCTTAGCACACCTTGTTCTTTCTCTCCTCTTGGTTCTCTATTCCTCGTTTCACGTGCCAAAACCTTTCTATTTTCCTTAAACCTCTTCTAATTCTCTTAATCCTACTTTAATTAAATTAATTAATAATAATAGCAATAATAACAATAATAATAATAAAATAATAATATTACTATTATTAATTAAATTATTATTATTATTAACTATACCACTATTAATATTAATCTAAAGGCTATATCTCACCAACTCACCTTCCTAACTAAGGGCAACCCTTAAACGCACTCAAAACACTCCCCTAAACAAGGTCACACAAATAAAATAACACTAGACGTCTAAATAATTAAAATGGGGTGTTACAACTCTCCCCCACTTAAATTATTTTCGTCCTCGAAAATTACCTGATGGAAACAGATCTGGATACGACTCTCGCATCCTGCTTTCCAATTCCCATGTCACACTGCCTCCTGCAGCACCTCCCCAAGCTACTCTCACCAGAGGTATCGCCTTCCCTCTGAGTTGCTTCATCTTTCGATCTTCGATCCTTAACGGCATCGTCTCTACTGTAAGATTCTCCCTGATCTGAACTTCGTCTCTCTGAATCACATGAGACGGATCTGAAACATACTTCCGAAGTTGCGACACATGAAACACGTCATGCAAGTTCAAAAGTTCAGGCGGCAGTGCCACCCTATAAGCCACTGTACCAACCCTCTGCAGGATTTGATACGGTCCAATAAACTTAGGATCCAACTTCTTGGATTTCAAAGCACGACCCACACCGGTCACTGGGTTAACTCTTAGGAACACGTGATCACCTTCACTGAATTCCAAATCTTTCCTCCTGTTGTCAAGATAACTCTTCTGTCTACTCTAAGATGCTTTCATCTTCTCACGGATCATCTGAATTATCTCAATAGTTTGTTGCACAATTTCAGGTCCAAGCACCACATTCTCACCTGTTTCATACCAACATAGAGGTGTCTTACACCTCCTACCATACAAAGCTTCGAAAGGCGCCATTCCTATGCTAGAATGGTGACTGTTATTATACGTGAACTCAATCAATGGCAAATGAGTATCCCACATACCACCTTTTTCCAATACACATGCTCTCAGTAAATCCTCCAACGACTGAATGGTCCTCTCTGACTAACCATCGGTCTGTGGATGATAAGCCGAGCTCAACTTCGACTTAGAACCCAAGGCTTCCTACAGACTCCTCCAAAATTCTGAAGTAAACCTCAGATCTCTATCTGACACTATGCTCGACGGAACACCATGTAACTTCACAATTATCCTGATATAAATTTCCGCCAGCTTCGAAAATGGAAAACTGATGTTAATTGGTATAAAATGTGCGGACTTCGTAAGTCGATCCACCACTACCCAAATAGCATCAAAGCCTCTTGCCGTATTTGGAAAACCAGTCACAAAATCCATAGCAATACTGTCCCATTTCCATTCGGGAATCTCTAACGGTTGCATCAATCCCGAAGGCTTCTGGTGCTCTACTTTTGACTTCTGACATGTCAAACAAGCGTAGACAAACTGAGCTATGTCCCTCTTCATACCGAACCAATACTCAAGCTACTCCGATGACTTTCTTCCAGGATTGCCTTTTTCATATCCTCATTATCCGGTACACAAATCCTGCCTCGGAATCTCAACACACCAACATTATCCACTTTAAAGTTACTATCAGGGTCATCTCCTCCTGCAGGCATCAAGTCCACTAATTTCACATCCAGTTTCTGACTTTCCTTAATTACATCCAAAAAGTCATTATTCACCTTCAGCATACCCAATCTGATACTTTTCGGTGTAGTTTCATAAACCATACTCAAATCTCTGAACTGTTCAATCAATTCCATTTCCTTCACCATTAACGCAGACATATGGATTATCTTCCAACTCAGAGCATCTACCACAACATTAGCTTTTCCTGGATGGTAACTCAAATTGAAATCGTAATCCTTTAAGAACTCTAACCACCTTCTCTACCTCATATTCAATTCTTTCTGGTCGAACAAATATTTCAAACTTTTGTGATCACTAAATACTTCAAATCTTGATCCATACAAATAATGTCTCCAGATTTTTAACACGAACACCACTGCAGCTAATTCCAGATCATGAGTAGGATAGTTTCTCTCATGCACCCTCAACTGTCTTGAAGCATAAGCCACTACCTTGCCACCTTGCATCAACACACCGCCTAACCCCATCTTATACGCATCGCAATACACTACAAAAGAATCATTTGGACTTGGTAAAATTAACACTGGTGATGTAGTCAGCTTCTTCTTCAGTTCCTCAAAACTTTCCTCACAGGCAGCATCCCAGATAAAAGCTTGATTCTTCCTGGTCAACTGAGTCAATGGCAACGCCAATTTAGAAAACCCTTTAATGAATCTTCTATAGTAACCTGCCAAACCCAAAAAGCTTCTAATCTCCGTTGCGGTCTTCGGAATTTCCCACTGAAGTACTGCACTTACTTTAGAGGGATCCACCGCTATACCATCACCAGAAATCACATGACCCAAGAAACTCACAGTCGTCAACCAAAATTCACACTTCGAGAACTTTGCAAACAGTTTATTATCCTTCAACACCTGCAATGCAATTCTCAAGTGACCTGCATGCTCTTCGTCAGACTTAGAGTAAATCAGTATATCATCAATAAATACCATAATAAACTGATCCAGATAAGAATGGAAAATACGATTCATATATTCCATAAATACACCCGGCGCGTTAGACACTCTGAAAGGCATCACTGCATATTCGTAATGTCCGTAGCGAGTTCTGAAAGCAGTCTTCTGAATTTTACCTTCCTTTACTCTAATCTGATGGTAACCAGACCTCAGATCAATTTTGCTGAAAACACGAGCTCCTACCAGCTGATCCATTAAGTCATCAATCCTCGGAAGTGGATACTTATTCTTAATGGTTACTTTATTCAATTGACGGTAATCAATGCACAGACGCATACTACCGTCCTTCTTTTTCACCAATAACACTGGATCTCCCCACGGCAACACACTTGGTCTGATGAACTTCTTATCGAGCAATTCCCCGACCTGAGATTTCAACTCTGCCAATTCTGATGCAGACATCCTGTACGGTGCCATAGAGATAGGTCTGGTACCCGGTACAAGATTAATAGCGAATTCAACTTCCCTTGTCGGAGGCAATTCTGTGATGTCATCCGGAAACACTTCAGGAAATTCATTCACTACTGGTAATTCATTAACTGAAGTCTTGCTTTCAACAGATAACGAGGCAAACACCGCAAACAACTTCGCTTCGTCCTCCAACAACGCCCTCAACTCCTTGCTAGATAGCGAATCTGCTAATGTTTCCTCTTCAGGAGTAAGAAACAGTAACGTCTTCCTGAAGCAATCAATATACACCCGGTTGAACTCCAACCAGTTCATTCCCAAAATAACATCGAGATTACCGAGTGGCAGACAAATCAAGTCCACTCTGAAATCTCTACCAAACATGGTCAGCGGACACTTCAAACACACCAAATAAGTAACCACGGAACCAATAGATGGAGTTTCAATCGTTATCCTTTGCTCTAGAGTAGACGGCACAATCCCTAATCTCTTCACACAGTCAACGGAAATAAACGAGTGCATTGCACCCATGTCAATGATAGCGATCAAAGGAACATCATTAATAAAGCAAGTACCTTTGACGGAATGCTCCTCCTTAGTGGATTGGGCTCCCACCAAGGCAAACACTTTCCCACCAGTTTGAGACGTCTGAGACTTCTTCGGCTTCTCATAGTGGGTGCTGATGTGACCCTTCTCTCCACAATTATAACAAGTAGGCATAGTGGCTCTGCAATCAGCTATAACATGACCTGCTTTGCCACAGTTAAAACACTTCTTCACCTCATTCTGACAGTTGTTAGCACGGTGACCCACGCCGCCACATCTGAAGCACTTGAGAGTATCAGCACCTGCTCCCTTCTCCTTTGGTTTCTTTCCCACATCAGTTTTCTATTTCCCCTTATCAGCTGGAGCACTGTAAGGAGTACCTCCAAATCTCTGCTTACCCTTCTTCTCATTCACAGCTTTGTAATGAGTAATTCTGGCTCTGTTGTCATTATCATAAATTCTGCTTCTGCTTACCAGCTCTGGATAGTTTCTTATCTTCTGACAAGCAATACCCAATTTGATCTCGGGACACAACCCGTTCTCAAACTTCAAACACTTCGAAGTCATAGCTTCTTCAGTATTGTAATGAGCACAATACTGAACCAGCTCCTCAAACTTAGCGGCATACTCAGCAACAGTCTTATCACCCTGCTTCAGCTCCAGAAATTCAACCTCCTTTGCACTACGAATGTCTTCCAAAAAATACTTTTCCAGAAACTCAACTTGAAACACAGCCCAAGTAATCTCAGTACCTGCAGCTACCAATCTCTGACGACTATTGTCCCACCAAGCCTCAGCCTCTCCTTCCAGCATATGCGTACCAAACCATACCTTCTGAGCATCACTGCATCCCATGGTCCTGAAGATATTCTCCACAGCCTTCAGCCATTTCTGTGCAGCTTCTGGATCTAAGATACCTCCCTCATAAGTAGGCGGTTTGTTGCTCTGGAACTGTGCTAAGTCACGAAACTGAGCACCTCCAGCCTGATTGGCATTCTCTAAAGCCTGTACCATGGCTTGCATAGCAGCAGCAAGAGCAGCATCATTCCTTCCTGCCATACTGTTCAACAATCAACATAAGGCCAGAACACCAAATCAACTCTTATTCTAAGGACAGACTCAACTCTAACACCTGGCCGGACGGGCCGACCTGCTCTGATACCAATTGTAACACCCCACTTTCCCATTTTGAAAATAAACAAAGTATTAAAGATAAATCAGAGTTTTCACCAAGTGGAATGTCACACTAAGAGCCAACAAAACAAATCTCCTTTATTTTAATAAAATCAAACAGCGGAAAATTTATTCAATTATTCGATTTACGGCCATCTGCCAATAACACCAAAACTCCACATAAAATCGTGGTTCACCATAATGTTCATCCAACAATAAAGATACGTAACAAAAAGAATAACAAATAACAAAATGAATAAAATCCCCAAAATCCCGTGTTACGTATCAGAGCACTCCTATGGACTCGATCAGCAACACCAATATCCAAGCTATCTAAGTACCTGGATTATCTGTACTTCCGAAGAAGCACAGACACAACAACAACAAAGGGGTGAGAAATCACATTCAATATTATCGGTGAATAAATACATGATAATAAGGTAGCATTCACATATACAAGTCAACAACACACCAACACGACCTACTGTCTAATATCATCAACAACATCAAATAATAATGTAATGCAACACAACACCATGTATGCGGTACCGACTCATTGGTTCATTCAATTGAACCCCGGATAGATCACATACACCTCTACTTGGCAATGATCTATCCCCCACCATTCTCCATATAGGAGTACGGATGAATCACATACACTCCTCCTGAGCAATGATTCATCCCACCAATCACCATGAATATGCAAGACTCAACTGATGCACAACAAAACATGTATACAAGCGTAAATACATGCACACGATCCTCCTGATCACATCATACATATCATCAACACCATCGTCATGTAATTTGCTTCATACACACCAAACGCCCAATTAATGAATTAATTAATTAAAATTATTAAAATTAATATTTTCATCACCCATGTTTTATTTCTCAGCACCTGGCACCTATTCCCAACCTCTCAAACCAAGAGAAAACAATTCCGATGAGAAGACTGGAAAGAAATCGTAAAAATATGAAATTCTGCACCACTACTGTCCATACGCGTATTGACCTGAGTCATACGCGTATGACTTGCTCCCTCGCCCTGCCTTACGCGGATGCCCCCGTCTGATACGCGTAAGGCCTCCTGCCTCGCCCTGCCATACGTGTATTGCCCAACTTCATACGCGTATGGGCAGAGACCCATTTTCCTTCAAAAATTAAATTCTCAGATCTACATACGCATATGGCTACTCCATACGCGTATTGCCTTACCAATGATACGCGTACCATACGAGTATGGGTAGAGGGTCGTGCCAAACCCTCCCCTCAAGCTCCCCGTACGCGTAAGGCTCCCTTTCCTTCACTCCCATACGTGTATGGCCTAGCCCAATACGCGTATGGCCATATCCATTATGCAAATCACCAGAGGCCTCACCATTCTGCACTCTGCTACGATTTCCACACTTCTCCACTTCCAATCAGTCCCATAATCGTTTCTACAGGAATTTTAGGTCCAATTTTCATCTTTTCTCTTGTACCTAGAATTACTACATGTATTACAGGTCTATAATCTCAAATCGTTCTCCCAATTTGAATAAAAAATGACAGATCTGTAACAGATGTTCATACAACAGCAACCACAACAAAATTCATGAAAACACACATCACTTCATGCACGATTTCAGAATCATAACAGGCATATACAACAGATCAACAACACAACAGTTTGCACACAAATTCCTACGGGGTTAAGGACTCCCCACTACCCTATCATGAATGAATCATCAATATTAAACCCGTTTCTCCCCCTTACCTCGAATCTTTACAGAAAATTTGGACAATTGGGGAAGAAGATCAAGCCCTAGCACACTTTGTTCTTTCTCTCCTCTTGGTTCTCTATTCCTCGTTTCACGTGCCAAAACCTTTCTATTTTCCTTAAACCTCTTCTAATTCTCTTAATCCTAGTTTAATTAAATTAATTAATAATAATAGCAATAATAACAATAATAATAATAAAATAATAATATTACTATTATTAATTAAATTATTATTATTATTAACTATACCACTATTAATATTAATCTAAAGGCTTTATCTCACCAAATCACCTTCCTAACTAAGGGCAACCCTTAAACGCACTCAAAACACTCCCCCAAACAAGGTCACACAAATAAAATAACACAAGACGTCTAAATAATTAAAATGGGGTGTTACAATCCCCGCCTCCTCTTGGGCGTTGTACAAGGACCCGTCGGCTTCTTAGAAGTTTTCACAGCCTCCTCTTAGGCTTCGTATAATGATTATTCCTCCGGGAAGATAGCCTCCTCTTGGGCTTAGTACAAATTGTCCCTTGGCTTCTTAAAAGTTTTCTCGCCTCCTCTTGGGCTTCGTACAAATTGTCCCGACGACCTCCTAGAAGTATAGGAACAGAAATTAGTCATCTTAATAGAACAGTCTTTCAAAGAGTCTAGATCTTACTACTATTGTTTCTTAAGCATAAAAGATAAGACCCGTAGACTTGGGCAGTCTCAATACCCTTCGGATTCCCCGTTTCCTTAAAGAACAGGAAATAATCCCGGTCCTCAGACCAAATCCATGAGTACAACATTACCCATATAAGAACTGATTTTCTCTTTTGACCAACATACTGGACCTGCACTACAACAAAAAGGACTTATAACATCTCACCTTAGACAGCGCTTTATTACAAAAGCGCTGCTATAGGTCAAAAACACGGAATCTATTAATTTAATAAAGGAAAAGCGCAAAAAAATATAAGACCTTAGACAGCGCTTTAGTGAAAAGCGCTGTCTAAGGCCTTTTAAATTTTTAAAAAAATTTAATGGAAAATATTAGACAGCGCTTTCCTTAAAAGCGCTGTCTAAGGCCTTTTAAATTTAAAAAAAATATAAGACCTTAGACAGCGCTTTTAAGGAAAGCGCTGTCTAAGGTCTTAAATATTTAAAAAAATAAAAACAAAAGCGCTGTCTAAGGCCAATCTTAGAAAGCGCTTTTAAAGCGCTGTCTAAGGGCCACCTTAGAAAGCGCTTTGTTTAAAAGCGTTGTCTAAGGTCTAATAAAATTAAAATATATGAATATACTCAGTTTTCATTTTCAGTTTTGCGCTCTTTCTTCTCCCTCCCCTGTTGCGAACGGATACTTGCGAACCTGAGCTAAACCCTTGCCGTCGTCCACCGCGCCGTCGTCCACCGTTCCTCCCTCATTTCGCGACTCCGACGACCTTTACTCCACCGTGACCGTCTGTTCCTCTCTCATTTCGCGTTTTCGTCACTCAGTTTGGAAGTTTAAGAGTTTCAGATTATTACACATTTTATAAGGTATGCTGATAATGTTGCTGTTGATAATGTTGTTGTTGATGTTGATAATAATGTTGTTGTTGATGTATTACACATTTTACACGTTTCAGAGTATTACACATTTTACACGTTTCAGAGTTTCAGTTTGGAAGTTTCAGAGTTTCAGAGTTTCAGTTGATAATGTTGCTGATAATGTTGATAATGTTGTTGTTGATGTTGATAATAATGTTGTTGTTGATGTTGATAATAATGTTGTTTATGTTGTTGCTAATGTTGGACTGTTGCTAATGTTGATAATGTTGCTAATGTTGTTAATGTTGTTGCTAATGTTGGACTGTTGTTGGATATAAGAATAAAATATGTGCTAACTTCATTTTTGGTGATATAGGAATAGAATCAATATAATGTGTTAGTTTAGTTTGTTCTTGTTAACATTTTTCTACATTGTTAACTATTGCTATATAATGTGTTTGTTTAGTTTAGTTTAGTTTAGGTTAGTGTTAGTGTTAGTGTTAGGTTAGTGTTAGTGTTAGTGTTAGTGTTAGTTTAGAACATCTATTATAGTTTGTTCTTGTTAACATTTTTCTACATTGTTAACTATTGCTATATAATGTGTTTGTTTAGTTTAGTTTAGTTTAGGTTAGTGTTAGTGTTAGTGTTAGGTTAGTGTTAATGTTAGTGTTAGTGTTAGTGTTAATGTTAATAATGTAAATTCTTGAGGTTGTTGTTCTAAAGAACCGAAATTCAAAGCAATTTTGTTAATGAAGTTAATTGCTTTGAATTTCTTAGTTTGGACTTGTTATGCTAATGTTAAATTCTTTCTAACTGTTAGGATTAATAAGTAGGAAAACCATGGATAAAAAATGGATGGATGCCGATCGATTGTCCAAAGAGTACGAGAATGGGGTATTGGATTTCGTTAAGTTTGTTGTTCAACACGCTGACGCTGAAGAGCTCAATCGAATAAAATGTCCTTGCTTGGGTTGTTGTTATGTTGGTAGGGTTGACGCAGATGGGTTGAAATCGCATTTACTGATGAATGGAATTGATCGAAGTTATAAGTGTTGGATACATCATGGTGAGAAAATTAACGAGAATGTTGAACCGACGAGGAAAAGTAATACAACCTATGCTTCAGATGACAAAGACACGGAAACATACGATTGTGATCGAGTCGAAGAGATTGCAGAAGCAGTTGTAGAAGATCTTCATGATTGTCCCGAAATGTTTGAGAGGTTGGTAAGCGATGCAGAGAAACCGCTCTATCAAGGTTGCACTAAATTCACAAGACTGTCTGCGGTATTGAAGTTGTACAACTTAAAGGCGGGCAATGGATGGTCGGATAAAAGTTTCACAAAGTTATATGTAATTAAATAATTTAAGCTACTAATATAATTTCATGGATGAGGATCTTATAGCGGATGGGTCATATATCAGAAATGACCATAACGAGGGAATTTGGATCCATTCATCCGTCCGCATTGATAAGAAACAAGTAATTCATATTCCAACCAAGAAAAGAAAGAGATGTTAGTGAAAGAGGTAAAATTTGTTATATACTTGATTTCTTTATTATATTTGTTATATATTATGTCATATTTGTTATATTTGATATCCTTGATTTTTTTATTACATTTGTTATATATTATGTTTGATATCCTTGACTTCTTTATTATATTTGTTATATATTATGTCATATTTTTTATATTTGATATCCTTTATTTCTTTATTATATTTGTTATATATTATATTTGATATCCTTGATTTATTTATTACAGGTTAGATGGCTACTAACAATGATGACCCACATGCTGATGATCACGCACATGATGATGATCATCCACATGATGATCAGGTTGGAAGTAGCAGAACTATGGAAGAAGAGATTAGGAGAGGAATAACCATAATGAGGAGAGTGATCCATGCTAGAAATCAAGGCATGACTTATAATGTGCATTGGAGCGAAACAGGCACACTTGTTGAGCCTAACGGTCATATGTTGACAAGTTTCATTGGTACACTTGTAAGGAATGAGGTTCCTATTACTTTAGATGACTGGAGAAACAAACAGTTGAAGGAAACCAAAGAAAAAATTTGGAATGAGATAAAGGTACCATAATTATGTCTTTAATTATGCCAACTAATTATGTCGTTTAAATTATTTGTACTAACCAATGTGTATGGTTTTTTTAGAGGTGCTTTAATGTCGAGGACGACAGAAAAGCTTATTTGATGAGATTGGCAGGGAAGCTCCTAAGAGGGTTTAGGACATATTTAAACAAAACCTATCTTAAGGATGCTGAAGGTAATTTTGTTGATGGAGAGTTTCCATCTAAATATGCAAGTTTCATTTCACCACAAGAATGGGTGAAGTTTAAAGCCAAACGACAAACCGAGCAATTTAAGAGTTTAAGTGCAATTAATCGGGATAGAGCATCAGATCCCCAATATAAATACAGGAAAGGACGTACTGGATATGGACGTTTGGAGCAACAATTGGTAAGTATCAATAAATTGCAATGACATAATAATTGTTCATCATGAGTTATATTTGATCATATTATTTGGCTTTATATGTAGTTACTAAAGGCGGGTAGCTCTGAAACATCTCTTTCTGCACATGTCTTGTGGAAGGAAGCCCGTGTGGGCAAGTCTGGATCTGTTCCAGAAGAGGTTCTACAAGTATATGAGAAATGTGTAAGTATAACAATATTTCTTTAATTAAGTCAAAACTTTATTAACAAATATTTGACAAATATTCGATATTCATCTGATTTTCAGGAGGCGTTATCTCAGTCTGTACCTGCAGATGATACCAGGAGCATACTTAGTCGGGCATTAGATGTCCCTGAGTATCCTGGTCGGGTGAGGGGTAAGGCATTTGGGATCACCCCGACCTCCCTGAATATTAAAAAGGGAAAGGCTGCTAGTTATTCAGTACTTGAAGCTAAATTGGAAGCACTAGAAGCCGAGGTGCGGGAATTAAGAAAGGAAAAAGAAAGGGATAACGCTTCTGGTGTTAGAGATGGATCAGAGAAGGATAGTATCAACTGCAGCTTTCATCTGATTATTCCAGAGGTAATTATATATATATATATATATATATATATATATATATATATATATATGAAATTATATTAGTAGCTTAAATTATTTAATTACATATATACACATTAACAATGACATATGTATTTTTGGTTTTAGGGCATTCACCAATGTCAACTATTCTTATCTTCACCAATTCATCGGATGGTTGCCAAGGGAAAAGTGTTTAACAATGGGGTCACAGTACTTCATAATGAATCCCTCCCTACTGGAATTTTGAAAGTATCAGTTGATATTGCTATGGAGAATGAAGCACTATTACCCTATCCTAACGATGATTCGGAGGTAAGAGTGGTGGGACAAGCTATAGGGTCGTTTGTTGCATGGCCGTCAAATCTCATACTCGTAGGATATGAGGTATATATGCTTAAAACCGTTATAAACCTTTGTTAATCTTAATGTGTAAATTCAAAGATTTTACGAGCATTTTATTTTCATTTTTTACATGGCAATGTTATTTAGACTCCAACAAAATCCAAAACAAAGGATAAGCGGATTCCGGAGCATACCGAGTCCGTTGTCTCAAAAAAAGAGGTACATCACAATTATATGCATAGAAAATGATAAATTGGATATCTTATACTTCATCTAACAAATTATATGATTTATAGCTGCCTGGTAAAGTGATTAGCAACGTTTCAACGCAAAAAACTGTTGGTGCTAAGAATACCAGGGTTAGAAAACAACCTATCGGCAAGGTTAGGACGTGCCTTCAGACCTTTCTACAATTAATGACGGATATTCCGACTGGAGGTGTTCGTCTGATAACTATGGAGAAAGATTTGTATGGCTTTGAATTTGACCAGAATGTTGGTAATGAAGACTTCGAGCAAGTTTTCCAACATACAGAATTGGGTGTCACTGTTGTCAATATATACTTGAGGTATATCCGATCTACTTTGGTAATTGAACAACTTATTTACTTTATTTTTCAAATGAATATTCTAATGTTAATGATGTTTTTATTTCAGGTTTCTGTATGACAGTTTTATGCGCCCCCGGGGATTGGAGCAAAGATTTGCATTCTTATGCCCCAGCGCTGTCAACTTAACCGAAATATTGACGAAACCAAATGAGGTCCATGCGTATATACGCAACGTCTTTATGGACAACCAAGAAACGGAAAAGTTGTACTTTTTACCGTTTAATACTGGGTTAGATTTTCATTCTAAATTCATCTATTATATTTTTTTTTGTATTTTGACTTCGTGTAGAAAGTTTCTATCTAACACTTGTTTAATCTTACAGTGGACATTGGTTGTTGGTTGCAATCAATCCTATCCGCGGAGTAGTGTATTATCTGGATTCCTTAGGAAATGATTGGACCACATACCCGGATATGAAGGACTGTATTGACACGTAAGTGAAATTGTTCTAAATAGAAATGTGTATATTTATTTATTTATGTGAATTGTTCTAAATATTCATTTATATTTTATTAGCACTATACAAGCATTCCTAGAACATCGGGGAATCGACCACACCATTACATGGAATTATGTGAAGGTATATTAATTATCACATGTTTTATTATATTAGTGATGCTTACTTGATAAAACTTAGAATTTATCCATATTTTATTTTCATTTGTAGTGTCCTCGGCAACGCAATCAAATAGATTGCGGCTATTTCATGTTGAGATTTATGAGAGACACTATTTCGTTGGATCGAATGGAGATTCCACCCGATGTATGTATTTCTAACTTATGAGTTATTTTAACACATATCTCTCATATTGTCTAATGAAATAGTTAAAACTAAATCAAACTATATGTTATATTATTATGTAGTATTTTGAAGAATTCAGGAGTGCTACTTACACAAAGGCTCTATTGGATGAAATCAAAGAGGAGTGGTGTCAATACATTATGGAGCTCGGAATTTTACAAACTTAAGGTATAATATTATACTCTTACTTTAATTGATGAGAATTTTAATATGTGTAACTTTGGTTGGAGTAATGCTTTGGTTGGATGCAATTTTGGTGTATATACTTTGAATTGCAATTTTGGTGTATATACTTTGAATTACAAACTTTGAATTACAATTTTGGATGCAATTTTGGTGTATATACTTTGAATTACAATTTTGGTGTATATACTTTGAATTGCAATTTTGGTGTATATACTTTGAATTACAAACTTTGAATTACAATTTTGGTGTATATACTTTGAATTACAATTTTTGGTGTATATACTTTGAATTTTAATACTTTGAATTACAATCTTTGTGTTTTCAGGACCTATAATGTAGATTGAAGCAATGTTTTGGTTGGATGCAATTTTGGTGTATATACAATTTTGGTGTATAAGTAATATGTGCATTGTAGAAAAAATGCTTTGGTTGGAAGCAATAACTTTGGTTGGAAGCAATGCTTTGGTTGGATGCAATTTTGGTGAATAAGTAAAATGTGCATTTGTAGAAAAATGTAATGATTTGTAATTATAAATAGGTGTATATACAATTTTGGTTTGTAATTTTAAATATATATATTGGTATGAAATGCCAATTTTGGATATATAATTTTGGTGTAGAAAGGCCAATGGTTTGAATTGCCAATTCTGAAAAAAATTGCTGGTTGAAAATTACAGGTCAAATTCTGGTTGAAAAAACCTGGTAAAATTGTGGTTAAAAAAAAATTATATAAAATTTTTCGTACACCTTAGACAGCGCTTTTGGTGAAAGCGCTGTCTAAGGTCCACTTTAGACAGCGCTTATGGTGAAAGCGCTGTTTAAGGTGTACTAAAAAAGTCAAAAATGGAAGGTCTTAGACAGCGCTTATGGTGAAAGCGCTGTCTAAGGTGTACTAAAAAAGTCAAAAATGGAAGGTCTTAGACAGCGCTTATGGTGAAAGCGCTGTCTAAGGTGTACTAAAAAAGTCAAAAAAGGAAGGTCTTAGACAGCGCTTTTGGAGAAAGCGCTGTCTAAGGTGTACCAAAAAAGTCAAAAAAAGGTAGGGCTTAGACAGCGCTTTTGACGAAAGCGCTGTCTAAAGTAATCCATATAATGTGAAAAAGCGCTGTCTAAAGGTACCATAGACAGCGCTTTTCATTAAATACACGCCCCTTTAGACAGCGCTTTTGGTAATACCAAAAGCGCTGTCTAAACCTATAGCGTCGCTGGTTTATACAGCGCTTTAAAGCGCTGTCTAAAGGCTAAAAAAGCGCTGTCTAAAACCGTTTTTGCGCTAGTGCTGTCACTCAACTAAAACAGTAATCCTAGCCTCCTCTTGGGCTTTGTACAATGATTCTCCCCAGCAGAGTTAACCTTTGCAGCCTCTATCTCGGGCTTCGAACGAGATACAAAATCACTCTCTTGTTGAGTATAAAAGACTCTCTTGTTGAGTCAAACCTTTTCAGCCTCTATCTCGGGCTTCGTACGAGATACAAAAACACTCTCTTGTTGAGTATAAAAGACTCTCTTGTTGATTCAAACCCTTTTAGCCTCCGTCTTGGGGTTTGTACAAGACACATACAAAACACTCTCTTGTTGAGTATAAAAAGACTCTCTTGTTGAGTCGATCACCTTTAGCCTCCATCCCGGGCTTCGTACGAGATACAAATAACTCTCTTGTTGAGTATAAAAGACTCTCTTGTTGATTCAAACCTTTAGACTCCGTTTTGGGCTTCATATAAGACACATACAAAAGCACTCTCTTGTTGAGTCAACCCGTCCAGCCTCTCTCTCGGGCTTCGTACGAGACATATAAAAGCATCCTCTTGTTGGGTCATTAGCCTCCTCTTAGGCTTGGTATAAGAAAACCCCAGTTGAGTCAATCAACCTTTTAGCATCAAAACTGTGCCTCGTTCACGGTATACAAACATCAATAACTCCTTTCCCCTCCATCTAATTGCTGTAAGCGGCAAGCCTCTGGATTATTTACATCCACTGTCCCTCTTTTAGCATGAGAAATTCCTAAGGAAATAAGGGATTGCTCTAAACTGAGTTAAAGTCTTCTCCTTCAGGTTGAAAATCCCCTATAAAGGAAATTATGGCATTACTGGATTCACATATCCCAGTTAAAGTAATCCTCCTTTATAATCAGTCACCCAACGATTGTGACAAACAGACCCATTTAGAGGTGACAAATTCTCTCTAAAGTCAACACCCTTTTTGCTTCACATCTTGGGCTTTGAACAAGATACAAATAGACCCTTCAGCTTCACATCTTGGGCTTTGAACAAGATACAAACCACCTTTAACTTCATGTCTTGGGATTTGAACAAGACACCAAAACATCGTTTCCTCCCATAGAATAGGAGGAACTACGATCGCTCTGATTTCCCTATTTCGGTAAACGGGAATACGTAGGCATAAGATTGAAAGAAAAATCTTAGCGAGCACACCACATCAAAAACCTATGGCCACAAATCCTCACATATCCATCAAAACATCCAAGTCCGTATCCCCCACCAATAGTCTAAACTCGATCAAAATAAACCTAAGAGAGGCCCCCCACATTGATCGCATCTGTAAACCAACAGTTTTGACTGTTTAACCTCAGTTTGCAAAGCAGGGTTAGTTGGAGACATCTATTTCCCTTCCTTCATCAGTTCTAATAGGATAAAAATCAACCTGTAGTACCCTCCCAGAGCGACGGTGCTTAAGAACCACGTCCAAAATTGCTCGCTACACTCATGAACCTGCATTAAAACTCCAACATGATTCCCACATTTGTTAACCTGATTCGAATGTCAATCCTCCTGAAAACCAAGTACAAGATTAGCCAAAAAGAAACCATTTTTGGGAAAGACCAAAACGTTACATCCACAAGATTGATAGACAAATGCCAAGGAAATTGATAAGTATTAAAGTAATGTCGTAAAGAGGGCACCAATTTGCCAAAAGAAATTTCTCGTCCGCATACCAGTTATGAAGCAATCCAAATCTGCATCAAACCCTGTTGTCCGCTGTCGAAGAGTATACTCTTCACTCTCGCACAAACCTTTATGTACCTACAAACCACAAGCCTTCACAAAGCAGTTCGCAATTGAAAATAACCATCCCTTGACCTCCAGCCCTCACACCATGCTTCAAACCAATTTCATTTATTCTAAAAAACATGTAAAGGCATGCAAGAAACATATGGATTCAAGATAATTCATTTGTCATAATAATGTTGATGCGAAAGTTCCAAGTTCCAAACAAAAGTGTGTTATTCTAAGCTAGCTACAACTCATTACGAGAGCCAGAACATGAAGCAATGATAAAACTTACAAATGAAATTCAAAAATCTAGGATTACATTGAAGACTAACTTCAAGTTCTGGGTGCATTAGAAGAATTCCAGGACAAATCTAATGAGCATATTGTTCTTTATCAGAGAGTTTCTAAAATACCTCCAATGGTAGTGAACCTGCAAAACAAGCGGAGTTGTTGATTAATAAAGAATGAAACCGAACCAATCCAAAGAATTTCAAATCAAAACCCCACTGTAAGTTAAACTGAACAGAGGCAGGGTTCGAAATTAACGAGAAATCAAACGTCATCATTCACATTCTAAAACAGAAAACCTACACAAATTAAAGACTGGTGTTATTTCCAAAACATCTTGCCAGGCTGCTAAGTGATGATGTTTCAACCAATTCAACCAATTCAACCAATTTGGAAGGGGAATAATTATCATATTCTAAAGGAGTAATTGGCCTCAGAATATTTGTTAGAATCAGATTTTTTTCATCATTTTCAATTAAGAGTTGAGGGCAATATCAAGATATCACCAGCATCAACCCTTTCCTAAAATAACTTACAAAAATCACATCAGAATGAATTCAAATCTTCCAAAACTATTTCCAAACTTTCCAAATCGTATCATATCAAATCGTACCCAAATCATAACAATAAACACAACATTAAAAAGATTTCCCAAACGAGTTCATCATTGGCCGTCTATAAAAAGGGTCACATTGCATCAGAAAGGGGACACACAAAAAACCCTAGAGGAATCGTACGAAAAATCAAAGAGAAAAAGAAAGAGATAAAATGCAGCAACAACATCATCACTATTTCCAAACCCATACAAAAATACACAGAGACTCAGAAGAGCATTCATCCATCATCATCCTAACACGTCAAAGACACAAACGGAGGCAACACGGAACATTTCAAATCGTAAAAGGTAAAGAGAAGGAGAAGGCATCCCTGATGTGAAGGAACCATCGTCGCCTCGCCTCCGGCCCTCGCCTTTTTTTTCCTTTGCTTTTTTTTATTTTATTTTCTCCCAATAATCTTTGTAACATGTAATCGCAATATCATAGTGAAAAATGGGGTATCGGGTTGCGTGGTGTCGGGGTTTATTTTTATTCTTTGCATGTTTGATCGAAGAGGCAGAGAGGTAGCGGCAGCGCCGCTAGGGTTCAAAAACCCTAAATATCTTTTTGAGAGAAGAGAGAAAGACGAGAGAGTGAGAGGTGAGAATCATGGATTTGTTAGTTTTTTCTTTTGTTTGTTTTATTTTGTACACCACACACACATCCCTACTATGCGTTCCCTTTGTGGGCCGTAGATCTGGCCCCTGTGATCGATCGGACGGATGATAGTTGAGGGTCCACGGTGGACCCTCCTTGACCCTGCGTTACTTCTCCTTTTTCTTTTTATTATTTCATTTTTAATATTAATCTAACTTTAACTTTAATTTAACCTTTAATAATAACTTTTAATTAGGGGAACTTCTTTTTTAAGCTATAAAATTTTATTTAGAAAAATATTTTAAAATTAACCTTTTATTTAATATTAATAAAACTTTTTTCAATAAATATAATTTCTCTTTTAAATAATAATCGGTATGGCCTTTTCTTAAATAATTAAAAATAAAATATACTTTTAATAATAGAAATAAAAAATATAGTAATATATATAACCTTTTCTTAAATAATAAATTTTTTATAATAAACTTAGGATAATATATATTTTATAACAAAATAAAACTTTTTTATACTCCTTTTTTTTCTTATTAGTTTTTTTTATATAATAAAAAGATAGGACTTTTTTTAAAAAGATAAAACTAAAAAATATAATAAAACATTTTTCTAATTTAACATTTTAATAAGTTTAAAAAAGATGTTTCCCCAAGAAATAACAATAGTAGTTTTTTATTTAAAACTTTTCCCTTTTAGAATGAAATCTTTTAACATAAACCTTCCCCTTAACTAGGGTAGAAACCCTCCTCTCGGTGAACCCTTTTTTGTAATTTTGTGTTTGAGTATATAGTTGTATGTGATATATGCGCTCTACTTGTTTGTTTCAATTATGTCTGTTTATATTCAAACCTTTCAAAATATAAAAAACTCTCGATCCAACGTCGAGCCCATTTTCTACCCATGTAAGTCGATTGCCTTTAGGCATCGCATTCAACCTTTTTGGTCACTAGACACCAGACTAGCCCACTTTGCTAGCACTCTCGTTTAAACTTTAATATAATTAATCGCATTAATATCCAAGGGAAAATCCCATGCATGATAATCAAATTATTGTGCATGGTGCATTTCATTTGCATCATACCTCCCCATAGGTTTTACACCCTTAAGATAAGATTATTAGACAACTTTAGGATAGACTTCCTAAGTTAGTCCCCCTTAAATTTTGATTTTTACAATCAAACTTTAGCCCACCTAATTCTCCACACAAGAGAATTAGATGTGAATCATCTCAAAGAAGGGACATACAATCCCATACCCCACAAATACAAACAAATTTCAAAAACTGTGGTGGTTTCTTAAGATGATGACGTATCTCTTCTCCTAACCCTTTTTTAAACCTTTAGTATCCTTCAAGAGGAACTACATGTGCTCTGATTCCTTCCCGACAGGATATGTAGGCACAAGATACGATATCTTGTCGAGCACACTTTGGAATAGAATTCTAGGTCACCTACCCTTAAACCCTTAGCAAACGAAAAAACAAATAACATAAGTAAAACAAGAGGTTCCTGTAGAGTACTACAGATATCTAGGATGCTAACACCTTCCCTAGGTATAACTGACCCCCGAACCTTAGACTCTTAGTTTGCATTTGCATTGCATTGTGGGTAATTCGATCTTTCTCCCTTCCCTTAGATAAATCAAAGATGGCGGTGAAATAAAAGAAATGCGATCCTAGTTAATCAATAACTATGGTATCCAATTCTCACCGCGACATGGGGCATCTTGGAAAGACAGGAAGACTCTCAGAAGACTGGCTGGTAGTTTCTTCCTAAGCGGTGATACACTCTATAAGAGAAATTTCGACATAGTCTTGCTCCGATGCGTAGACAGACCAGAAGCAAACATGCTAATGAAAGAAATTCATGAAGGAACCTTTGGCACTCATGCCAACGGACACACAATGGCAAGAAAATTCTGAGAGCAGGATATTATTGGCTGACAATGGAGTCTGATTGCTACAAGTACATGAGGAGGTGTCACAAGTGTCAGATATACTCAGACAAGATTCATGTACCGCCAACGCATCTCAAAGTTCTCTCTTCCCCATGGCCTTTTTCTATATGGGGAATCGACATGATTGGCATGATCGAACCCAATGCTTCGAACGGACATCGGTTCGTCCTAGTAGCTATTGACTACTTTACCAAATGGGTCGAAGCAGCATCATACACCAATGTAACCCGACAAGTGGTGGTCTGATTTATCAAAAACAATATCATTTTCCGTTATGGCGTTCTAAGCCAAATCATTACGGATAATGGATCCAACTTGAACAATAAGATGATGAAAGAGTTGTTTGCTGAGTTCAAGATCGAACACCATAACTCATCTCCCTATCGACCCAAGATGAACGGAGCAGTAGAAGCGGCTAATAAGAACATCAAGAAGATTGTTCAAAAGATGGTTGTAACCTACAAAGATTGGCACGAGATTCTACCCTTTGCTCTTCACGGTTATCGCACATCTGTCCGCACCTCAATAGGGGCAACCCCTTTCTCTATAGTAAATGGCATGGAGGCAGTTCTCCCCATAGAAGTAGAGATCCCATCAATCCGAGTATTGATGGAAGCTAAGCTAACAGAAGCTAAATTATGTCAAAGTCGACACGATGAACTGAATATGATCGAAGAAAAGTGAATAATGGCTCTATGCCATGGTCAGTTGTATCAGTAAAGGATGAAGAAAACTTTCGACAAAAAAGTCTGACCCCGTGTCTTCAGAAAAGGAGACCTTGTGCTCAAAAAGATACAATCATTTCTCACTGATTCCCGAGGTAAATGGACTCCGAACTATGACAGCCCCTATGTGGTCAAGAAATTTTTCTTAGGCGACGCCTTGAGACTTGCAACCATGGATGGAGAGGAGTTTGTCTACCCCATAAATGTTGATGTAGTCAAGAAATACTCCGCCTAAATGAAATAAATAAAAAAAACGTCTCGGTGGATTGAAAACCAGAAAAGGCGCTCCAGGCAAAAATTAGAGACATAAGCAAAAATCATCCCGATGGATTGGAAACCTCAAAAGATAATCTAGGCAAAAGTTAGGGATTCATGGCAAGTAACTACGTTCGACAAGGTTAAATCCCCACCGGTAGTACCATCCGTCGGAAAACTTCAAGTCAAGGTTATCTTCGACAGAAGCTCAGGATGTCCAGAATTCAAAGTTGGTAGAAGGATAACGGTTGTTATGTTTCAATGTAGCCTTTTTCCCTTAAATTACCATGTTCTAAACTTTGTAAATGCTCTATGGAATCACACGTTTGGCTGATTTCCATCCTATCAATAAAATTTGAGCCCTAGTGCTTTTGTTTGCAATTCTCATTTGTTTTAGCTTTACAGAATGACATTTTTAACATGATCAATGATTCTTGAAATAAAACAAAAAATGAATTTAACTGTCAAATTTTCTTCTGCTTTTAAAACAAATATGGCATTTCTTTTTTTGCTGAACGCAAAAGGAACATCGGTAGCTTCTTCGGAAGTGATTGAACCTCAAAGTGCAGAATCAAAGTACACCTTCTAAACTAGAACGCCTAAATAAAGGATCAACTATTTCAGATGCCTTGTTTCATCTGAGATCCTCGGCAGAGTTCTTACCTCTTAAGACCGATTGAGCAATTCTTCCTCCTCACGCGGACCGCCTTTCCTAAACAAGGCAAGATTGCTATTTTGAACCAGTGATACTTTTCATTCCCCGTCGTGGCCGAGTATCCAGTCGTGTTCATCTATTAATCTATATGTCGCGTCAGTTTTGTCAGCATAAACATACATACATCATGCATAATTGATTCACATTCATATTCATATTGCATTACTATCACTCTGGTCAGTCTTATCCCCAAGTGGTAAAGTCCTCTTAATTAATCGAGTTGTCAGTTCTTTCTCCGTCAGGAAATGTTTTGTCTGAATAATCTCACTCCCCCAGTTTATTTCTGGATTGGAGATGGTCCTCGACCACTTTGGTAACTTGAACCTCAGAAAGGCAAGAAAACATTCAACCGACACCTTTGAAACATCACTCTTCACCATTGAAGATGATGTTGTTGCTTTCCCGGATTAAGGAAAATCTCTAGAGAAATCCTCTCAACCGAAGACTCTCAGCAACACATTAGTTTTTCTCCCAAGAAATTCAACGTTAATGAAGTCATCAGCACCTCAAAATTGGATTACATCACATGGCATTTCTCCGAAAAGATCTCGAAGAAAAGTATGGTGTAATATCCCCAAGCGAAAAGCAGTCTCTCAAAAGATTCATTTTTCCCCAGTAGAGTCAACAAATGGCATCTCCAGCAGAGAAGTTTGCACACCTATACAACTCGGACGAATGGGTGTCCCCAACAAGTCTGACATAAAAACTTTTCCATCAAATGGCGTCTCCCCAGTAGAAAACTCAGTGAGAAGTTTAATGAAAATAGCTACGCATAGCGTTCCTTGTCAAGGAAGAAACTCGACAAGAAGAAACTAAGACCAGTTCCGTGGCTAAAGACCGGGATCAAGGGGAAGTTTATTTCACAAACTAAGACTAATTCCTGGGTTGAAGACCAGGATCGAGGGGAGGTTTATTTCAAAAGAAACTGAGACCAGTTCCATGGCTGAAGACTAGGATCAAAGGGAGGTTTATTTCAAAAGAAACTGAGACCAGTTCTATGGCTGAAGACCAGGATCGAGAGGAGGTTTATTTAAAAAGAAACTGAGAACAGTTCCATGGCTAAAGACCAGGATCGAGGGGAGGTTTATTTCAAAAGAAACTGAGACCAGTTCCATGGCTGAAGACCAGGATCGAGGGGAGGTTTATTTCAAAAGAAACTAAGACCAGTTCCTTGGCCGAAGACCAGGATCAAGGGGAAGTTTTACCATTTCCTAGGTATCATTGCTTAGCAAAAGAAGATGGATGAGCAAACTTCCATTCATAACCACAGTTAAAATTTCGGGTATTCCGATATTTAATCCTCTTGCACCCTGAATGTCTGAATATCTTCGCCATTCACACTTTTGGGTCCAAGAAGATTAAATAGGGGCATCTGTCATACCCCAAATTTTGACCACAATATTTTCCATCATTGTGAAAATCATCACCATAATATGGATGTACCATCATGCCTCATCAATCTCCTCAAAGATGGGTGAGCATTCACCATAATCAAGAATTAGGGTTTTGAGCCCTCCCAGAGCACTTAGACAAAGGATCAATCAAGAAATGACATGATCATCAACTTTTCTAACCTCTTAAACATACATAAAGAATCAAAAGGACTCCCACATCAAGAATCAGGCACAGAACTACAACATTCCAAGTGGATCAGGCCTCGAGATCGCCAGTGTCACCAAATTAGGTTTTGGTCGACCAAGGCTTCCAGATGAAAATTATCCTCTGGGCATGATCCAATGCTTCAAAGCACAACCCAATATGCTCAAAGGGACCTCATGGACCTAACCATCAAGTCAAAATAACCTCAGGGGATGCATTCATCAAAAATCAGGAATTAGGGTTTCTTGACCTAATTCACCCCTAAGTTGACTTTTGGAGCAAAGCATGAGCCAAGATCTCAAGACATATTTTTAGGGCCTTAAATACACTACATTTATCCATTTACAACAATGGATTAATCCAAGAAACTTGATTCACAAGTTTCAATTTCACCTGGACCACAATTAGGGTTTTGAAGAAAAAGTCAATTGTATCTTTGACTTTTGACCAAGACATGCTCCCAAACCTTGGGACATGATTCAAGACACCCTATAACACCTATGAAATCCATTCATTAGGTTTGAATTAGGTCAAGGACTTGATTTCACAAAGGATCGCGTAGTTTGGATTTCATCCGATAAAAAGTCAACTGTGCACAAAATCAAGTTTGACTTTTTGGAATTTTTCACAAATATGGTTCCCCTAAGTCAAAATCAATGTTAATGTATGGTATTAATCATCATTCATTAAGAAAAATCAAGAAAAGTGAGGTTTCTTGCAAAAGGGGCAACCATGAGAAACCAAAAATTTTCTAAGTTATGGAACAAAAGTGATTTTTTACCAACTTTGCAAGGTCATAACTCCTAAACCACAAGGCCTTTTTCTCCCATTCAAAGCTCAAATGAAAGTCCATCTGACATACTTTAAAAGTGTCAACTACAAGAGATTCCAAATCCTCATGGATTTTGATTTATGGATTGATCAAAATCACAAAAACATGAAAATTACACTTTTTCCAACACTTAGTGAATTTTTCAAAAGTCAGAATCTACCTTACTTTTTCCAAAATGTAGGGATATTTTTCACCTTGATCCAAGTTAAACTAGGTCCATTGGTGAACATCAAAGTTGAAGTATGCCATGAGGGCTTTCCAACAAGTACCAGATCATCTCTAAATTCAATTTGAGTAGGGAGATATAACCCTTGGAACATGGCATCATGGACTGATATTTACAAGGCAGATTTTGTGCATTTTGCTCGAGTTAGCTAATTTGGACAACTTCAAGCTTTGTCATCCATTTGGACACATCATAGGATAACATCCAAGTGAAAAGATCTGATCCACAAGCCTCCTAAGTCCAAGCAACTACATGTAGCCATGAGTGCCCTAAAAAGGCTAAAAAGCTTCAAGACTCCAATTTTGTTTGCAAGCATTCAATGGATGCATCAAAGTGGCATGGACTGAGATATTCCTAACTGAATGAGTCAAGATTCAGCTCTGAATCAAAGGACCATAGGCATGTGCCCTAACCTCAAGTCAATGGCTAGAGGAGACTAAAGATTCCCTTGGATCAACATTGGCCAAAGTCCTGTACCAGCTACTATTCACTATTGTTTGCAAAAGAAACTTGTTGCACTATAAAGAGAGCTCATTTGTGATCAGTTTGAGTACACCAAAGCACTACAACTGATGTTTTCCTCAAAATCTCACTCTTTAGACCAAAATGCCTTCTTTTGCAAGTCATCTCTGAGTTTTTGAGTTAGAGAGCAATTCCACCACAGCTCATGATCCAAACACATTCAATATATCATATCTAAGTTGTTCAAACAATCACCTTTGATCTGAAACACCAAAATCAGAAAGTCAACCTCCAATACCTCAAAATTTGACTTTTCTGCATTTTTCAAGCCATGTCTTGATTCAGTCACTTCCAAAACCAAATCAGACCTCAAACAAACTCCAAATATCATTCTCAAGATGTCTCAATTGGTTTCCCTCATCCGGAACACCATTTGAGATAGTTACTATCTTGGTCACTTTTGCCCCTTTTGCAAGAAAGAGCCAATTCTTGTTCCTGAGGATTCCAGCTGGTTTTGATCATCCTAAAAGCTTCTAAGGGATCAATCAAGAGTGTTTAAAGCATTAAATTACTTTTGGCACAAGGAACTTGACAGATAGCACAAGAAGCTTCAAGAGGTAAGTGCATCACAACTTGAACTCTCTAAATCATGCATTGCTTTAATGTCCATTGATCATGGACATCTCATACATGTCATATATGTTGTGTTTGAACCAATTTACCATGTTATTGTTGTCTGTATGATGTGATAGCATAGAACATGCAAATCTAGGCCTATTTTGAAATCACTATCGAATTTTAAAGTGGGAACATTTTCTGAAAATTCCATGGGCACCATTGGATTCCTCATGAAATTCTAGGCAGGATACACCTAAATTTTGTCCCAATCCATGGAGAAATGAGGAAGTTAGAGCCTTCATGCAAGAGGCCAAAAATCAGGTCTTTCCTTGGGCAAGGTCCAGGCCATGGCGCCTTGGCCAGGCCTAAAAGCAAGGCATCCCATATATATTCATGGGGTGGTTTTGATACACGGATGTATCACCACCCCAGTGGTAGCGCGCATGTGTGTTTGTTTGGCAGGTCGTGGGTTCAACACCCACCCAGACCATTTTGCTATTTTCTCTATTTTTGTTATTTTTTTCACATTTTCATGGTTTTTGTTAATTAATTCCAAAATTAATTTCTCTCTCAATTTTAATTATTTTTTATTGGTTCTTTTTTTTTTAATTCCCAAAAAAGTTAAAATATTCTATTCTACAAAAATTTCACAAAAATATTATTTATTTCATATATTTGGTATTTTTGTAAAGAATTATGTTTTTATTTGTTTTTAAACATTTAAAAATATTTCTTTCTCTTGATTTTGCAAATTCAAATGATTTTGAAATCATTCTATGAATGAAACATGATTTTTCAAACATTAATCCAAGATCACAACTTATTTTTTACACATGTTTGATAATTTTGATCATTTTAATTGAATTTTTATTCAATTAAAATATATTTTAAAAATCAAATTAGGGTTTTGATTATTTTCACCCTCACAAATCTTTTTCAAAACACTTTTGGCCCTCTAATAGAGTGTAAGACCCATTCCTTGTACATGATAACCATTTTGGTCCTCAGTCATTGTATAAGTCCCACTGCGATTTCAAAAATCTTGGCGCGATCGCCATTTCAAAACAAAATCATCTGGGCCTACCCTTTGTATTGTAAGTCTAATTTCTTTTCTTTTTCAAACATTGTGGGCCTCTAATAGAGTGTAAGACCTAACCATCTTTTGTACATAAATAATTTTGGGCCTCAGTCATTGTATAAGTCCCAGTACAATTTTCAAACACGACGGTGCAATCACTGTCTTTCCATGGGCCTCTTCTTAAGTGTAAGCCCCAATATTTTCAAAAACAACTTTCCCTTTTGATTTAGTTTCAAATTCATAGTTGTTATCGAAACTTTCTTTAATTTCTTGAACAACTAACCATACAACTGTTACAATCGAAGCTTGCTCGCCTGTAAGTTTTAAACCGCTTTCTTTTACATACTTGCACATATCTATATATTTGTTTGTTCTGGAAGCTTGCTCACCTTTAAGTCCTCCTACCCTCTTTTACATACAGTATATATTTCATCGGTATATATATATATATGCATGTATATTATCTGCTTAGAGTTTTCCCCGGCAATTAGGTCTAGGATTAGATAAGGCCAATGGTCACTCTTTCAACAGTCAAAACTAGTTCCCCATAGGAATTCCAGATACAGTCTTGCCTCCTCTTGGGCTTATACAATATGGAACAGAGAAAGGCATTATTCCCGGTGCAACTTTTCTCAGACTTTTACTATTAGAAAATTGTCAAAGAAGTTCATTCCCTCAGAGATGATTAATTCCCGATGAAACTTCTCTTGAATTTCTTTAAACCCTAGAACTGTTCACTAAAGAAAATATTATTCCCGGTGAAACTTTTCTTGAACTCTTCTTAGGTTTGGACCCACAGGCTTCCTAAAAGCATCCCCAACCTCCTCTTGGGCTTTGTACAATGACCCTTAGGCTTCTTAGAAGTTCTCACGCCTTCTCTTGGGCTTAATACAAGGACCCTGGAGACCTCTTAAAGGTATAGGACAGAACTTAGTCATCCTTTGTTAGAGCAGTCTTTCTGAAGAGTCAAAATCTCAGACCAATTTTAGGGTTGACACTCATCCCTTAAAACACCAGCCTCCTCTTGGGCATCATACAAAGATAAACTCTTCCATACCAGTAAACTCGGACAGTCTAATCTCCTCTTGGATCTCAAAGACATTCTCAAGTTCCCTACAAACACAGGAAAAAACCATGGTCATTTAACCAATCTCCAGTAGAGTTAAAACCCTCACAGGATCTAAAACTTAGTCTTTCATCCTAAGTTTCCCCAGCTAGGGTCAGCTTATCATCAGTATAACACTATCCCAAATTAGAACCTCAAGGCATCTGATACCTCAACTCATCTATAAATCCTCAGCAAGAGTTGATTCCCCATTTTGGACCTGCCTCTGGATCTCAATAATCCTCACCAGAAGCCAGCCTCCTCTTAGGCTTTGTATAATGATTTTCCTCAACTGAGTTAGCTTCAAAAGTACTTTTTTGTTGAGTCAATCACCTTTTCAGCACTCTTTTGTTGAGTCAATCACCTTTTCAGCACTCTCTTATTGAGTCAAATCACCTTTTTAACACTCTCTTGTTGAGTCAATCTTCCAAAAGCACTATCTTGTTGAGTCAATCCCCTAAAAGCACTCTCTTGTTGAGTCAGTCTCTTTTTTTTGCCTCAATCTTGGGCTTTGTACAAGACACCATATAAACACTCTCTTGTTGAGTCAGTCTCTTTTTTTTTGCCTCAATCTTGGGCTTTGTACAAGACACCATATAAACACTCTCTTGTTGAGTCATTCTCTTTTTTAGCCTCAATCTTGGGCTTTGTACAAGACATATATAAACTTTCTCCAACAAAGTCAAAATCTTCATAACCTTCTCTTAAGCTCTGGATAAATATCTTCCCAGCGGAGTCAATTCCTCCTAGCCTTCTTTTAGGCTTTGGGAATTAATCTCCCTAAGCAGAGTCAATCCTCCTTTCAGCCTCAATCTTGGGCTTTGTACAAGACAAATCATGCTCACCCGCAGAGTCAAAATTCCTTTTTTAGCAACAATCTTGGGCTTTGTACAAGACAGATAAAACCTCTCACCATTAGAGTCAGTTTCCCCTTTTAGCCTCAATCTTGGGCTTTGTACAAGACACCTACAAATATTCCCCAGTGGAATCAAAAATCCTTCTTTAGCCTCAATCTTGGGCTTTGTACAAGACATACAAAATATTTCAACAGAAAAGTCAACTTTTAGCCTTCTCTTAGGCTTTGTATAATGATATCCCCAAAAGAGTCAATTCTCTTTTAGCCTCAATCTTGGGCTTTGTACAAGACAGATAAACACTCTCTTATTGAGTCAGTCTTTTCCAGCCTCCTCTTAGGCTTTGTATAAGGACTTCCCCAGTGGAGTCAATCAATCTCTTAGCTTCAACCTTGGGCTTTGATCAAGGCACACACAAAAAACAACATTCCCCTCAGAGGAAACCAAGCCTCTCTGTAAGAAGACATTTCTCTGTATATCACATATTTAAAACAAACCTAATTCCAGATAACCGCTGTAAGTGGCACACTTGTTGATTCGAAAAATCCAAGTTGTCGTCCATCTTTTATCCTGGTAAATTTCCTCTTTCATCTAATTGCTGTAAGTGGCAAGCCTCTGGATTATTTACATCCAAGCTAATATCCCTCTCTTAGCATGAAAAATTCCTAAGGAAAAATGGCATTGCTCAACACTGAGTTAAAGTTTTCTCCTTCAGGACAACACCCCTATAAAGGAAATTATGGCATTGCTAGATTCACATATCCCAGTTAAAGTAATTCTCCTTTATAATCAGTCACCCAACAGTTGTGATAAACAGATGAGATGTCTCTCTTTAGAGATGACAAATTCTCACTCAGTCAAACCTTTTAGCTTCAATCTTGGGCTTTGAACAAGACACAAATACTCATTTAGCTTCAATCTTGGGCTTTGAATAAGACACCAAAACATCATCTTTTTCCTCCCATCGAACAGGAGGAACTACAATTGCTCTGATTTCCCTGTTTATCTTTAACGGGAATACGTAGGCATAAGATTGCGAAATCTTAGCGAGCACACCAATCAAAAGCTTTAGGTCCAGTACCTTATCAAAAACATCAAAAAACCCGACATCAACAAAAGCTCTCTCTCCCAAATCTCCCAAAGGAGACACTTTCCGAACCCACGACAAACAAACACCAGTAAGTAGAAAGCAGTAAGGAAAATTGCTAACAACCTATGAATAACCACATATAGGATGGATAATTGACAACTCCCCATTGTATAACCTGACCCCGGACCCCCCAATCTCTTTAAGCATTTGTTCAGTTAAACATTTGCGTGCAAGGTTAGTTTTAGATGGCTTCCCTTTCCTTTCCAGCTTCACAGGATGAATAAGAAATCAGAAAGTAGCACCCCACTCCTACCATTGCGGTGAGGAGAAACCCCTGGCGATAAGGTGGTCGCGTCACCGACAAAAATCGCACGCTATATATATATATATATATATATATATATATATATATATATATATATATATATATATATTATATAATAATTTTGTAACTTTTCTCTTGATTTTAAGACCCCTAATTTTTTGAGACCCTGTGTCATAGGCTTTATTGGCTCTAACACAAGGTCAGCCCTGATATTGTTGATCAAAGAAGAAGAGAAACACGCAGAAACAAAAGAAAAAAGAAAAAAATAGAAATAAGAAAAGTATAGAGAAATTCAAATGAAAAGAAAGAGAAAAATTCTCTACACATTATAATTATTTAATTTTTTTGTTAGCTATAAAAGTCAATCATATTTCATTTAGTAATAAGTGTTTAAAAAAACCTCTATCAATAGATGAAATGATGAACAAATGAATAAAGAAAGAGTAATACAATCAGAGATAATTAAGGTGAAAATGGTTGTTTTTATTAATCATCTAGCATGGAGCATATATACAAAAAATACACATCAATGTAGCTAACTAACTAAAATGAAAAACAAACTTTCTAGACATGTAACCAGTTACACCAAAACTATAATCGGTTACAGTACGCTACTATATAAAAAATTTGAAAAACTGGAGTGTGTTAATAGGTTACATCAAATGTGTAACCGATTGCATGTCGATTGTGTTTGATTCTGACGGTTCCATAAATGGTTGTAATCGGTTACACAGTCTCTAACCGAGTACATCAATTTGAATTATCACTTTTTCTTAACACACTGCATTAATTCAAGTCCTCTATTTCATCCATATTCATGTGCTTCTTTAACCTCTTGAACACTTCAATTTTTACTCCTTTAGTTAGCAAGTCGACAACTTGATCTTCACTTTTTCAATACCCCAATTTTAAATTTTCTTCACTCACAGACTCTCTAAAGTAGTAAAATCTCATCTCTATATGCTTGCTTCTTCCATATGCAATGTTATTCTTAGTAAGATTTATAGCAAAAGTGTTGTATATCATTAAAGTCACAACTTTAATCTCTTTGTTGCATAACTCATTCATTAAATTCATTAACCATACAACTTGACCCACACAAATAGACACTGTAATATACTCGGCCTCGAAGCGCCACAGTTGGTTCCTTCTTAGAACACCAAGAGATTGGTGTGTCTCCATACTTAAAATGTATTCAATAGTAGATTTTCTGTCATCTTTATCTCCACCCCATTATGGGATATGTCATGTATAGTGCGTTTCTGAAGCATTCTATGACTTGATATGTTGTATTTGTTGTTTATTGTTTGTTGTTGATGAATGTTGTTGTTAATGTTTGTTTAAAATATGAGTTTATTATATAGTATGTGTTTTGAGTGGTTTTCTAATTCATTGCCGAATATATAACTTTCTAAACTGTAATAGAAAATTATGATATGATAGATAAAGTTGTATTAGAAAACAAGTACACATTCAATTCTTGACAAGAATTCTTCACATCGTTAACTGCATGTTGTTCTTTGACAGTTATATTTTGGTTTAGTGATTGTAGGTATTCAACCACCTCTCTCCACCTCTAATATTATTTGCAAAGTAGATAATATTTTGCAAAAATAACTAGGTGTTAAGGCATGGGCAGTTGAAGAACTAGGATCATTAAACCAAGTTCTTACTGTCAAAGAACAAAATATGGATAAGGTGTTGAATAACTGTTGTCTCGCATTCAACGTGAACTTGTACTTCTAATATGACTTAATTTTTTATATTATAATGTTCTAGTATAGATTGAAAGGTCATATATCTAGTGATCATTGGCTAAATAAGCATTCCACATTATTTATAATAAACTCGGGTATATATATCACAACTGTTGTTTAGAACAACCGTTGTTAAATACACTACTACAAAACGCCCAAACAACAACGCCAGGTTTACAACGACATCCTATACACCATTGTTATAGTGTGTACTGGATGCGCGCGCATTATTTTAATTAGAAATTTCAAGGGTATAATAACGGTTATTGTGAACACCGTGGTGATAGAATCAAGCTTTCATGGGTTCGAACCACATCGCCCTCAAATAGTTTATTCCTTTGACGTAAATGCGCCCTTTTTAAGTTTTATTTATATTTAACTAAAAAATAATAAGGATATCACTACGGTTATTTATTAAAACCGCTGTTACAAACTGAAGCTTCTTTTAATGCATTTTAAACACCAAGTTTATATCAATTTATCCACTGAAAAAAGAAACAAGACGAAATAACCCTAACACCAACGCTGCCACAATTGTCGGGAACAAGACAACAACAACAAGAAAGTGTTCTACTTTAAGATGTTGTAATATTGCATTTGAAGACAAAATCATCCAAAGGTGTTTCTATGTCTTCTTCCGCTGTAAAATCTCGATCTGGAAATTTTTGTGGTTGTGATGGTTGTATGGTTTCGTACCAATGCAAGAAGGGACAAAATAAAGGAAGGCTTTTTTGGATATGTCCATTTTGGAGGAGCGATGAAACATGTAATTTGTTCATATGGGATGAAGACGTGGGAGAAAGAGATGGAAATGAAGATGAGAGCATTATGAAGTCAGAGTTGGAAGATGTGGGCTATTTGAAGGTTATGAATGAGGATTTAAAGAAAAAGAACAAGAATTTGAAGAACAAATTGAAATCAGAGATATTTTTGGGAAATCTCAAGATGTTATGTTTTCTTGTCTCCTTTATGTTTAATGTTTACTTTGTTATGAAATGTAATAGTTGTATTAGGGTTTGAATTACATTGTTGATGTTTAAACTGCAGATGCATTGTGAATTACATTGTTGGTGTTTGAATTACATTATGAAGACAGAAATTCAACTAATAAAACTTTCGTCAGTTCGAGCCTCAGTGCCATAAAATATTTAATTCCTTTAACGTTAAGGCGCACCTTTTCTTTTTTATTTATTTTAAAATTCACAAATAAAAGGATTATCATTATGGTTCTTCTGGTTAACCGTAGTGATATATTTATAAGAAATAAATACCTATCTAAACGGTTGTTATTGTTAACCGTTGTGAAATAGTTTACCATATATAAGCGAAATAACTTTCACTTATTGACAGTAGCGTCGTTGCCTTCAAAGTGAAACCCTAGAACCCATTTTTTCTCTTCGTTTTCACCATTAGCCGTGAATCTTGTGCTTTATACATTAAGGTATTCTTCTTCTTCCATATATTGTTAGATATTTCCCATTATGTCGTTTGTTGCATGTTGTTTTTGTTGATTGTTCTCATTTTTTTAAGATTCGTTTTCACTACCTTAACAAAGACCATACTTTGGAAACTTCATAATGTTTGTGTTGCTATGGAAAAATGTATAAGAAGCATGAAGCTATGATGGAAACTTCATCCACCTTATACTTTTTTTTCATAGCATCACGAACAAGATGTTAGTAAATGAAGAAACAACCGTGTAAGCAAACTTCATCTAGCTTTAGAAACAATGAAAAGAAATATAAGAAGTATGAAGCTTTTGTGTAAGCTTTTTCCTCCTTATATTTCTTCTTCATTGATTCCCAAACTAGTTGAACATCATAATTGATTCCAGTTCCGCGATTAGTTTCATTAAAAGGTGTGTTATTCTTGTTCCTCTCTTTACTCTTCACTGGATTATGGTTTTAGGGTTTGTTTTCAACTGAGGATGCTCATTTTTGAAGTTTGTTGTGTTTCCTTACAGGTTAATGGGATGATACAGGGTGATGATGTTGGTGGTAGCTGTAGCGGCAAAATCGTGAGTGTAAGCTATTCATTAACTTAACTCAAAAAAGCAAGAGTCGCCACCGCACTTTTATTTTATCCAAAAAGGAAAGAAAAAAGAGCGAAAAAAACCTACACAAGCTCTAAATAAGAACAAGTGAACAGAGTCTGGGTAAGGGGGTTGGTTACATTAAGGGAAGGTATTAGCACCCAAAACGTCTATAGTACTCTATAGGAACCCTTTGAAATAATTATGCTTTTTGGTCTAAAAAAGTTTGCTTGAAAAGAGATTGAGGAGATGAGAAAAGAAACTGTTTTTTAAGATTTTTGTGTTTGAAGAGACTTGTCGCCTCATGCTTACGTACTCACGAAGTGCAATGTAGGATCAAAACCTCGTAGTTCATGGTACAAAGAATGAAATTTGTTTGTTTTGGTTGATTGTAAAATGTAAAGACAAGTCGTCATTTCCAAGCGAATAACTCCGCTTAAAGAAATGAATCATGTCTAAACTTATGAAAAAGTTTTAAAGTAAAAGTGCACGAGGGCACAAAAAAAAGGGTTTGATGAGTTTGATGTTTTTTAAAGTCTTTTGAAAAAGGTGTCAATATGCTTATGTAGTTTAGCATTTGTTAAGAAATGAAAAGAAAAGAGTAAAATCACTTGACAAAGTCAAGGTTTGATTATGAAAGAGGTGATAGTTTGAAATCAAGAAAGTTTTGAAAAAGGGAGAAAGTTTTGAAAATTGAAGAATGGATGGAGAAGAAGTGACTATCCTAAAGCATAAAGTAAAAGCTAAGGATAAGAAAGATCTAACCACAAATGTAGCTATCTTCACATAAACCAAGCAAAAGCACAAGGTTTCAAAGTCTTCGAACCATAATTCCAAAGCAAAGGGAAAAGGTCCTAGTTCTAAGTCCAAGGTTCCAAGAATAGCATTGGATGTCCAAGGTCTAGGTGCAAAACTCCATGTCCATTGCAAAGGATAGTAACCATAGTCCAAGATTAGAAACACAAGTTTTTTAGAGGTTTTGGCCTTTATTAATGTTTTTGGTCCAAGTGGACAAAGAGAAAAAAGGCATAAGCATAAACATGTGTCCAACGGACAAAGGAAAAATTGCAGAAGCATAAACATGTGTCCAACAGACAAAGGAAAAATTGCGGAAGTATAAACATGATATGAAATGATAATAATGGAGCATAAAAGTAAAAGAGAGGTAGGGAGCGAGAAGGAAGCATAAAAGTAAAAGTTATAAGTTAGTGATTAGTTGTTAAAGTAAGTGATCAATAATAATTGAATAATTGCACTTAGGTCAAGGTTAATGAGAACTCATTAGAGGATTGATAAGACCAAAGCCTCCTAACAACAAGTTTCATAAGTGTTGAACCAAAAGACAAATAATTAATAATTTGTTATCGTTTTCCGTACGGGACATATGTTGCGCTATGTTAAGCAATCGCCGAGTAATTTACGGAGTAATTACCCTACAATGAGGTCAGTCAATAGATCTTTGTGCTAATGCATTCTAGATGAACGATATGTAGATCGTCATCCGAAAGCAATACCGCACGAAAAGAAAAGAAGGTAGCGATCTAGTCTTGATCAAAATTCAACACGAAATTCTATGATCCATAAGACTTTCATCGATCAAAAGAAAAGAAGAAATAGATGAAGAGAAAAATGGATCTAACATTTATGATCCATCAACAACCAACAATGAGAATCCAAAGTAGAATTCTCATAAAAAAAAATCAAGAACCAAGACATTTTTTTAATGATTTTTCAAGAAATGTTTAGAAAAACAAGATCAAAATTCAAAGATCCACAACAAAAGTAAATCAAAGTTTAAAATAAGAAAATAAATTAAGTAGAAATTTATTAAAAAAAAAAGAATAAAATCAAATTAAAGAGAATTTTATGAGAAAAAAAATGAGAGGGAGGTTATGAATAGAAAATGGTGGTGATGATAATCCAAGGTCACTCGGCCCAAACACACATGGTAATAGCAATAAAAAAACCAATGAGCTAAAGAGAATGAACAAAACACGTTCGTCTTCTTCAAGAGGAGATTGAGACCGGTACTGTAGCTTCTATGGCCAACAATTCATAGCTTCAGTAAATCAAGCAGCGGGACTCGAAACAAGTACGGTTATGATCAAAATTGAACGCTGGACGCAACGGTGTATTCGATTTCAAGAATCATCCACAAGCGAAATCGAATCGAAGAATACGGATCAGTCCAATACCTTCAAAAAACCAGGTTCGAAGCAACTTAAATCTTCCTCTTCTTCTTTTCTTCTTCTTGAATCGTTGTTGTTGAATTGTTGATGAACTTACGAATCGCACTGAAGTTATGATGTTGCGTAGCTTTTGATGTTGTAGTAGAATTGGAGTGTGAATGGAGAGTTTATGAAATTGAAGGTGAAGATTCAGTTATGGAAATGATGTGAAACAAGGTTGAAGATGAATTTGAAGGTTGAGATTTGTTGAAGGTTTATGAATTTGGATTGAATAACAAAAGGTGGGAGAAGGTTTGGTTATTGAAGAAGGTGAAATTGAAAACGAAAAGTTAATTGAAGTTTGGTTTTGGAATTGATTTTTGCAGAGTGATGAGAGGCTTTCCAAGCTTGGAAGAATTGAATGAGATGCTCTCTTATTTATAGCAAATGAGAGTGAGTTTTTGAATTGAATTCTGAAATTTTCGGTTGCCGTTTTGCACTTGTTGGCTGCGTTTTGAACGATGTATATCGCGTGACTTTTTGATGTCGTTTTGGAATTGATTTTCAGCTCTTGTATGCCTCTGTTTTGCAATTTGTAGCTTGTGTATTGTGTGACTTTTTTGCTGAATTTTTCATGTCGTAGCTTGGTTTGCAAGTGTGACGTCGTTTTGAACTTGTCATGTGTTTTGTGTAGGCTAGCTTGGATGGCTTGTGAATGGCGCGACTTGACTTTTTTTTTAGCAAGGCCTTAACGTAGCATGAGACTTTGGTCATGGGCATGTGAGACTTGAAATTTATAGCATGAAGCTGGCATGGATATTAAAAGTATGGCTTCACATAGCATGTAGAAGACTTGGTTATGCTTGGAGTAACATGGCTTTTATGGTGTGGTGGCTTATGGTTTGTAGCTGGTGTTGGAATTTTCAAGTAGCAGCAAGCAAAATGGCTTGGAAAGTAGTATTAAGTGGCTGAAGTTCATGAGAATGGGCCGCATGGTATAGCCTTGTACAACATGTAACCTTCTTTTTTCTTTTTTTAATTTTTTTTTTTTTTTGTGTACAATTATTGGTGTAAAGAGATGGGCTTTAGTGTACTGGACTATCAATAATTTTTTTATGGATTAGGAAAATTAATTCAAATTGGATAATGGACATGAATATTTGGACAAATATGGTAATTGGATATGAATTGGATTTAAATGGTGATTAGAAAAAAAAATGGTTTTTTTTTTAGAAATTGGTTTATGAATGGATAATTGGTTTAAGATGGAATTTGATATGGATCTTAAAAAGTGGATGTTGGAAATGGATAACGAAGTGGATTAAAGAAAATGGGATTGGATATTAGAAATGTGGATGTTTTAGAAATGTGAATTAAATTGGTTTAGGAATTGGAAATGAAAGAAGAAGAAAAAAAGATTGGATAGAAATTGGATTTAAATGAAAATGGGATAATTAGAATTTGAATTATGGATTAAAATAGATATGATAGATAAAATTGGTTATGGATAATGCAAAATGGATTTTTAAAAAAAGTTAATGGTTGGATAATTGAAAATGGATTTGGAAATGATATTGGATAATTGGATATTTGAAATTAAATGGATAACAAATGGATATGAAAATGGTTTAGCAAATGGAAAAAGGAATTGGTTTTAGAAAAAGAAATGGTTTGAGGAATGGAAATGAACTGATTTTTTTTTTATGAAATGAACCGGCTACCACCAACTCGTACACGACTATGAAACCTCGATTTCAATTCAAAACCAACTTGAAATTTTCCACAAAGCATCTGATTGAAATGCACACAACCACTACTGAATAATTTGCAATTGAAGCCACGACTGTCAACCTTGATTTTCTGAATTTCTGGTTAATAAGTTCTGGATCACTTCAAAAATTCGTCTGAATCAATTATCTGGGATGAACACAGTTGAACATTAAACTGATGAACTCTGATCATGATAAACCTGACTTTCTGAACCCAAACCTCACATGAACTACTGCTTGATAAATTGAAAAATCTCAACACAAGCCATCTTGACTTTGAACAGTCGCTGCTTGAGAAATAAACCACTGGCGCAAATAACTCGCACTTGGAACAATTGTTTGATATTTTGACCAAGATCAGGTCAAACATCCATCTGAACTGGATCATAGCTAAACAACCACTCTCAATTTGAAATTATGTCTTTGCTTTGACAAACCTGCAAAACCTAAACACACAAAGAGAGAAACAAGCAAACTGCATAATATTTTTGGTATTTTAGTTAGAGGTTAGTAAACATAATCAAATAATAAAGCAAGTGAGAAATACACAGATACCCGGGAAAAACAACGATTGTGATCTTGTTTGTGGTATAAGATGCAAATGAGATGAGCGAAATCTTAGGGGTAAAAATTAGGGTTCAACAGTAGCAAGAGTATTATATGAGTTTATAATATCTGGATCTGGTATAGAATGTTGTTTGAGTTTATTATATTCTATTTAGATTGTTTGTTTCACTAACCCTCACTTAAAGTTTGCTGGTGGTACCAAGCGTATTATATGAGTTTATAATATCTGGATCTGGTATAGAATGTTGTTTGAGTTTATTATATTCTATGTAGATTGTTTGTTTCACTAACCCTCACTTAAAGTTTGCTGGTGGTAGCAAGCGTATTATATGAGTTTATAATATCTGGATCTGGTATAGAATGTTGTTTGAGTTTATTATATTCTATGTAGATTATTTATTTCACTAACCCTCACTTAAAATACATTCATTTAATTTGACATAGATGCTTATAATCTGCAAATTAAGTTGTATTTAAAAACCAACTTATATGAGTCAATGTTTTCGAATTGCATCCCGCTCATCGTTCATCTCACGTTGTTTGATATATATTTATTATGGTATATTGATTTGGCTCCTTAGATGCATCGCCATCTTCCATTATAGTTAAATTTCATTAACAACAAATTATTAGTTAATCTGCCTCTCCATCAACACTTATAATCGTAAAACTTCTGATTATAAAAATTATGATGATAAGTCATGATGATGAGGCAGATTATCTAATGTCTTGTTCTTATGGAAATTTAACTATAATCGAAGATAGCGATATATCGAAGGAGTCAGATCAATAAACCACAATATATATGTAAAACAGCGTGAAATGCACGATGAGACGAATGCAATCAAAAAACATTGGTTTGTTTAAGTTGGTTTTCAAGAACAATATAATTTGCAGATTATAGACTTCTTCATCAAATTGATTCCATGTATATTTCTTTAGTGAGGTGTTTGAAAAACAAGCAATCTACATTTAATATAATAAACTCAGGGGTACTTACAACAACGGTTATCTATTGTAACCGATATCATAGGTAATTAATGTTTTATATATTTCGCTTCTAATGGGGTTTCGAACCCAGTACCTAAGTGTATGTATCACAACGGTTTATTATCATAACCGTTGTGATATATGGCGCGCGTCCTACGTTTCAATAACGGTTTCCATACCGTTGTAGAAATAGCGAACTTACAACGACAATCTACATAACAACGCCTTCGCCCGCGTCATTATATGTCATTCCCAACCGTTGTTAAATGGGTTTTTCATAGTAGTGATATATTGCATTAAATGATATCACAACAGTTGTTTAAAGTAATCGTTGTAGTACGTAGCGCGTTACGTAGATACAATCATGTTCGCACATCCGTGGTGGAAAGCATTATACATACAATCACAACTTACCTCACAACGGTTGGACCAACATGGTGGTTTCCCATTTCCTACCATTGTGATAGTTATTTTCCATAGTAGTGTAAACTTCAATTTGCATCCATAACTTTCAACACATTATTTTCCTTGTGTATCGTGTAATTCCTTTCAAGAAATTGGTGAATGCTTAAAAGATTACACTTGATTCCCAAAGCATACAACCCATCTTTAATATAAAAAATTCTCACCATTCTCTCTCTTGATTGATACATCAGCAATACCCTATGATGCAAGTGTACTATCATCCGCAGATTTCACCTTGTTTTCAACGCTTGATTGATTTTTACAAACCAATCCTTCCTTCTCATCATGTGCATTAAACACACGGGGTCAAGATATTATGGATCTCTAGATTTTACACCTTCTCGCATAGTCACCATCATATTTTCAACTGACTGTAACCGGTTATACTCTGCATGTAACCAATTACAACTGCCTTTTTCTGTGTTATTTTTTACTTCGCCAATCACCATTAACAATATGCTCTCAATATGTTATTGGCTTGCAAACTTTGCTTGAGATTCTTATGGAACATTACATTTGCGATTAAAATTTCCAAGCTTTTGACAATTGTAGCACTGGACGTTGCACTTGTCATTTTTCCATCTTCCTCCTCTTCCCCTATTGTTTCCACCTTTGTAATTGCTTGATCCACCACCTTTGTTGCAGCTGCTTTCACCCTTTTGAAATGTTGATTTGTTGGTAGTTTAGAAGTCCCTTCCACCATTGTTATGATAGTTTTCTCTACCTCTATTCATGGACCACTTTCCTTTCACCTTCTTGTGTTTTACAATGAAACGGACCTGCAAAAAAACTTATGTCTTTTCTTTGTCAACATTACTCTTCTTCGTTCACTACTCATGAGCCTCAAGAGAACTTTGAAACTCTTCTTTATTATTTATTAAAAGATTATTGAACTTTTCAATTGCAACCACTACAATATCGAATTTTGATGTTAACGATTTCAGTATTTTACCAACCATATACTTCTTAGTGATTTTTTCCATAAGCTTTCACTCGATTCACCAATCTTATGATTCTTGTAGTAAATTCACTAATGGTTTCCTTATCCTCCATTTGAATTAATTCCAGCTGCCTTTTGTGAGTTTGTAAGCTCATCACCTTTACCTTATTATCTCCTACATAACTTTTCTCCAATATTTCTTAAGCTTCCTTTGAGGATGTGCAATCACCAACCTTCTCACAGTTATCAGCATCAACACATTGATAAATGAACTACAAAGCATTAAAACATTTCGTCTTCTCTTCTTTGTGTGATGTTGTTTATGCATTTGTTGCATATTCTACAAGTAGATTAATATCATTCTTGATCGCTTCAAGATCATCTTGATAACCAAGCAACACCTTCATTTTTTTACACCACTCGTTTTAACTCTGTGCATCGATAATCGAGAGATTTACAGGGATACGTTCATTACAAATGGAAAGCATTCTCGGACACTAAGTGTTAAATCAAAGAACCAGACTTTTGATGCCAAATGTTGGGGGAAAACAATCACAAGATGAAATGATGAACAAATGAATAATGGACAGAATGATATAATTAGATACAATTATGGTGGAAAATTGTTGTTTTTACTAATTACCCAACATCGAGTATATATATACAACAATACACATTAATGTAGCTTACTAACTAAAATGAAAAAGAAACTTTCCAGATATGTAACTAGTTGTATCAAAGTTGTAATTGTCTCAAAAAAACTCAAAAATGGAAGGTGGTAATCTATTACACCAAAGGTGTATTCAATTACATGTCGATTCTATTTGATTTTGACTACTACTGAAGGGGTAGTAATCAGTTAAACTCGGGCTTGTGTACACCAACTTGAATTATCGCTTTTTCATAATAATAACAAGTGTAAAGTTACAACAAGCTAGTTTTATCCAACAAATAAAGCAAATAAAAAATTCAGTAAAGAGAACGCCTACTTTGTCTGCAGGCTTTAACACAACATTTGATGAAGCAGTTGCTTATGTTTCGGATGACAGCAGACGCATCAATATAACAACATATTAATGAACTCAATATTGTCATAGCCCAATTGCGTTTAGTTGGAATCGACTTTGACGATGAGGCACGTGCTTTAATACTTTTGTCTTTCCTACCATATAGTTGGAGTGCTACTTCCACGACTATGAGTAACTCGTAAAGAAGTACAGAGATGAAATTTAATGATGTTTGTGCTCTAGTTTTCAATAAACAGATCCGAAGGAGAGAGTTTGGTGAATCATCATCTTCATAAGTATTACATACATATTTAATAGGAAGAAATTCAAGTAGAGGATATGGACGTGGTAAATAAAGGACCGACAATCCAAATCCAAATACGTTATGTCATGTACTTTCATTTTCAATACACTAAAATCCCCATAACTATTTGTAATAACTTGGAAAAACTTCAAATGGGGTTTATCTGGTGAGACATAGAGATAATTCTCAAGGTTCATCTGATCAATTAGGAAGTTTTTTGTATGCCTAAAGACTTGTGTGGCTTAGGCCTCAATCAAACTCAGCTAAAGAATGATGTGTCTCTATTTAAAACTATTTGAAATTTATTGACTAACCCTTATTATTTATGGTGTCAGGTACTCATTAATAAGTATTGTATGAATTAAAATCTAGTGGAGAATATTATTTACAACTCGAATGATTCCCTATTTTGAAAATTATTAGCAACTATGTGGGACAAGTTCCATAAGAATGTTATATGGAAGCTCGGGGATAACACGAAGGTCAACTTTTGATGTGATCATTGGCCTCCAACAAATCAACCATTATTCTTCAATTTGGAAATGATCATGGGTAGAGCTGTCAAAATGGGCCCAGCCCATTGGGCCAGCTCATAAGCCATAAATTTTAGTACGGGTCGGACCATAAAAAAGTATTACAAAAATACAACCCTATCTTTTTGGGTCAGCCCATCGGACCAATGTTTTTTATGGGTCGGGTCGGGCCGGCCAAGCGGGCCTTAGGCTGGCCCATTAAAAATATTAAAAAATAGTAATTTGTACTCATTACATTACTTTATTTTTCGATTCAAGCCTAGTTTAAATAGTTTTTGCATGTCTAATTTTAAGAATATCATCAAGAAAAGATACAAAAGATTTCAAATTATGGCAAGTCCAAACTTGAAATATACCTGGATGAAAAATGTTTGGATGATGATATAGATATTCTTCAATTAAATAGTTTTAGATTTCCTCAACTTGCTATAATGGCTTGTGACATTTTAACCATTCCAATCACAACAATGACTTCTGAATCTACTTTTAGCATTGGATGTCATATTTTGCATAAGTATAGGAATTGCTTACTCCCTGAAACTGTGCAAGCATTAATTTGTACGCGTAATTGGTTGCATAATTTTAAATATGTTGGACCTTTTAGTGAGTTTTTAAATTATAATTAATAGTCTTTGTATTTTATTTTCAATTAACATTTGTTTTCAATTTATTGAGTTGTCGGTTATGTTGTAACATTAACAAGAGCATGCATGCACCACAAAGTGGCAGTTTAATGTTCATCTACTGCATTATAAATAAAAGGACCGGACAGAGAGGCAGAAACATATAAAAATATAACTGCTTTACCATTTGTTAATATAATCATTCCTAGAAAATAGGCTTAAAAAGATTATCATAGTAGAAGTGGGGGGATACAATTGTTGGATTCACCAAGTGTTCAAGAGACGTAAGCCACAACATTGTCTACTTTATAGTTTATTTTGTTATATATTTTGAATTGTTAGGTAATTAATTATTTGGTTATGTATGTGTGAATGTATTTTATTGTCTCTAAAGTTACACTATGTGACAATTGTTAGATTCACCAAGTGTTCATGGGACATAGCCAAAAAGTTATCTACTTTATAATTTATTTTTATATCTATTTTGAACGGTTATATGAGTAATTATTTTGTTATGTATGATTGTATTTTATTGTCTCTATATTTAAACATTAAAATTATAATATTAAAATATATAGGCGGGGCTGGCCCATCGAGCTGCACAACCCATAAAAAACTGGGTCGGGCTGAATTTTGATAGCCCATGAAGTAATCGAGGCAGTCCATTCCAACCTATTTATAAGTGTTAGTCCACCAGGCCGATGCAGGTTGGGCCGGGTCGGCCCATTTGACAGCTCTAACATAGGTACCACCTTGACGATTAAAGACATAGTTAATAGAAAAGGGAATTGAAATATTGAGATAATTCATAGCTAGTTCACATATGAGTTGAGTAATCACGTCATGGTTATTCCTTCCCTTCTTCTTGAAGATTACGCTGACAAGTTATAGTGGGGTGAGAATAGAGATCATGATTTTTCTGTGGGAAATGCTTATAAATATTTTACCTCATATCTAAATGTTGTGATCTAGATATAGACTGGAATATCATTTGAAAGTGGAAAGGACCTCATAAAATCAAAATATTCACTTGGCTTATGATTCAAGGGAGACTTTTATAAAAGTCTTGGTTCCACAAGTGGGATCTAACAATCCCCTCAATTTGCAACTGGTGCACTGAAACGGAAGAGACGTTAATTCATGTGCTGTGGGATTTCCTTATGCAACACCTGTATGGATTAGAATTGGACCCTCAAACAAAATGACTCAATTTTATTCTTTTTCATGTATGGAGTGGATCACATACTATCTTATTGAAAATGGTGCAAATGTTCACAAAGGACATAGGAGGTAGTTATTAATGATATTGTGTTGGTACCTAAGGAAATGGAATAACAAATTAATGTTTATAGAAGGGTTTCAGTGATCGGATAAACCAACAGATACAATCATGCATGTGGTGAAAGAGATTGAGAATAACAATTGTGTGCAAACCAGTGTTAGGTACCTAAATCCAGAGATCAAACATATTCGTTTGTATAGCTCAGATAGAAATTGGACTAAGCTTAATTGTGATGGTAATTACTAGAAGTCTACATCCAAAGCCGCTTGTGGAGACTTATTAAGACATTCCTTCAGAAATTGGGTGAGGGTCTATGCACAGAAAATTAGGTTGTGTGATGCTTTTATTACGAAAATGTGGGTGTTGTTGCATGAAATAGAAATAGCTTGGAAAGAAATAATTACGAATCTTGTGGTTGATAGTGACTCTAAAGTTATGATAAATATGGTCAACCAAGTGATCGGAGAGAATCAGAACTTCCAAAGCTTAGTATGTTGAATTAGAAATATGGTTCAAAAGGATTGGAAGGTTGTTAAGAAATGTGGTTGGGCTAATTCAATCCTACAAAATCGGTTGGTAGAGTGAGGATTGTCCCCACATATAAACACATGTTTATGCTATATATTGTCCGATGTGGGACTCTTAACACACCCCCTCACGCCCAGGACTGGTATCAGAGCATGGTTTAAGATCCGGTGGGCCACCTTCTATGATTTCCGCTATCGGGCCATCCACCATTTATTTCCACGCTCCAGATGTCCAGTCCTGGACGTGAGGGAGTGTGTTAAGAGTCTCACATCTGACAATATATGACATGAACATGTGTTTATAAGTGGGGGCAATACTCACTCTACCAACCGAATTTGTAGGATTAAATTAGGTCCAACCACATTTAACAAGGTCAAATTCAACCATTCTTGGCGTGAAAGAAGTTCTTCTCTCTCTTTCTTCTTAGGGTCTTTAAGCCCTTCTACGTACAACAAAAAACATTTAATAGACAAAAATGTTTTGGGTTGACCAAAGACTCAATAAAATCGGTCTAACTATGCGGCTCAATTCAACTATAACACTCCACTGAATAACAAGCTCATGTAACTCTGTTTTAAAGCATCACACTAGAGAACACCACCACTTTTATGTATACCATTAATATATATCCAACATCCTTCGACCTAAGTCGAATCACTTCAGACTGTTCTAACCATCAGCCTATATTAGTGTGACTCATGTATTCTTCTCATTCACTCTTCTCTGTTCTATTACGGAATATAACAATAAATATAAATAGAGGAAATATTTATGTACAACGTGATTGCCTTGGAGAGCTACTTTGTTAATATCAATTCTCCATTCTTTTTTTTGTATACATAATACAATAAACGTGCAATTTGATTTGCTAATGCTTTTCATATCCCGTAATTTTTTTCCTCATTAATACAACATATCATAGCTACAAAAAGTTAAAACTAGAAACTACGAAGTGAATACATACAGACGAATTGAGATTATAAAAAAAAAATGAAAAATTGCATGAATCACCACCATTGGTTTATATTTTAAAAATGAATTTTATTAATTTTTAATGAGATATAGTATTGTTGTTAACACTTTGTCCAAGCTTCATGTGTTTGATTACAAACGTTTAGAGACAAATACAATATAATTGACAGTGACAAGCATTGTGTGCAATTTACAGTATGAGCTTTGGATGCACTGTCAAGTGTCATCAATTGATGCCGGCCACAAAAATATGCCTATAAATTCAAGCACATTTATGCATATATCAATTGCAATTTGCTAGACAAAACAGCTTAACAACGATGACAAGGTTTATTACCTTATGCATGTTGTGCTTGTTCTGTTTTATAATTTTGGCCTCTGCACAAAGTGCCACCGTGACATCTACATATAATAACTTGAAAAAAATGTTCTTACTGCTTTACTCCCTCCATTCTTTGTTACAATACATGGTTTGTTTTTCTGAGACTATAACTATAATTTGAAAAATGTCAATGTAGTTGTTTTGTCCAATCAAACTGTTGCCATTGTTTGGAAAAATTAATAACATCTTGCTCCATTGATGAATACCTTTGACGTCTGTACTCATCCAAATGAAGTATCCCCTAAAGACGTTCAATCCGAGGTTATTGTTAAACTGCTTCTCATCTTCAATAACATGGATAAAACCTCTATTTATCCCAAATTCGACATGAAAATATGGAAAGTGCTTGGGAATTGAGTTGCGCAAACCCTTTTTACTTGTATCAATGAGTTTTTTGGCGTTGTGTTGGCTCCACTCATCTTCTACTTCATTAATTGCCTGTAATTTAATTAAGTCATTTTACAAATAGATGGTACGTTTGTGGCTTGAATTGAAGCAATGAAAAAAAACAGAAATGGAATGTTAATGGATAGAAAATATAACTAACCTTCTTAAAGTCCAAAGGAGCCTGTTTAGCAATATGTTTTGGTAAAGGAATGCACTCAACCATACAATGGCGCCCTTGCTGAGCCAATCCCATGACAGTTTCAAGAAACACCACTTCCTTATCTTGTTTTGCAAATATCATAATTAGACATTTCTTGAAGTTTCGGATTTCTACCCACATATTACTATCATCTACCATTCTTGTAGCTGATTCATGCTGTCAATCATAAGACAAAGTTGCAAATTATGAGCGTACGAATCACAAAGTGGATTCAATTCTTATAGTAATAGTAATATAGTAGTTGAAATTAAACTCATATGAATGGGTAGAATACAATAATGACCAGGCACCAAAGGCTGCATTTGTGGCAACATAAGATATGTGAAACTTGCAATGGACACAACAAAATGCTTAGTGTTATGAAATACGATGTCTTAAAATAAAATATATTCGATTTGTTTATAGGCAAAAAACACACAAGGGTTAGGGTTAACAAGAAAAAACAATAAGAATTGGTTATGACTGTTATTCTTTATTTTCTCTATCAAATCAGATTATAAGTACTCAAGAATAACAAATAACACTCTCACCGTAATTAGGATTTGTCACACCACACTTAAGATGAGAGACTAGTATGTTATTTATAATAAAACCTAACATACTAAACTAATGGGCTTTTTAACAATTACCCATTACAAACTAACTTAGGGTACAAGCTAACTTAAACAATTGGATCCTTAACACAAGGTCCAATTCAACAACTACATACTAGAACACAATTCGACTACAGCATGTAGGTCTTCGACAACAGCATGTGAGCAGATTTCGACGGCATGCTAAACCTCTGTCGACAATACTAGAGTTCGTTCTAATATCTCACAAATCTCCACCTTGGAACAAACTCTATAACAACAAGAAACAAACTAGCTTTCTTCATGCAGTGTTATCAACTGCATACAGTGGAAAAATTTGCAACTGAGCAACGTCTTGGTGATCATATCAGCAGCAATATGATCTATCGAAACCTTTAGCACTTGGACTTCTCCATGCTCGATTACCCCTCTGACAAAATGTAGCCTCACATCGATGTGTTTGGTTTGCTCATGATAGGCTGAATTCTTCGACAGGTGTATTGCACTTTGACTATCACATTTAACAGTGACAACTCGACCTTGAAGTTTCAGCTCCTTTGGAAAACCTTCAAGCCACAATGCTTCCTTCACAGCTTTAGTTAGGGTGATATATTCTGCTTCAGTGGTTGATAAGGCAACAACCTGAAATTCTGGCATAGCAGATTGCAGATGTCCTAATAATATGTCACGGCATTGTTCTCTGCATAACTTTAAAACAATGGCAGAATACTAAAGATGATACACTGAATATCAGCAACAGAATCACGACAGATGTTTCAACATCTGTTACAACATGTTAATCAACAAGCAAATATTGAATTGTAAATTTGCAGAATGATAAATAACACAAGATATGTTAACCCAGTTCAGTGCAAATAACTTACATCTGGAGGCTACCAAGCCAGGAAAAGAATTCACTATCAGTAGTATAGTTTTATGTAAACAACCTCTGGTTTACAGTCAACACTCTCTAGTTTATCTATCACTACCCAATGAAAACTTTATCATTAGAAATCTCATCTAATTGATTAGAGAAACCCATCTCACTTCCTTAATCACTATCTGTGATATCTAACAGTTACAATCGACAGCAACTGCATCATCCTACTTGAAAGACTCCTCTTTCAATGTAAAGTTCAGCCAAACAACCTTGTCTAACAATCCTACTCGGATTCTATTGGGTTTGCTTCAAAGCTTCATCCAAGAACAATATACAATTCATTACCTAAAGGTTTGTGAATCTGTATAAACATCTATGTCTACCACAATGTATCAAACCGATACAAAGGGAGACTTAGAACACAAGAAAGCCCTACGACTCTCAAAATCCTAAACCCTTATTTCCCTTTACAAAAGTGTTACAAGAGATTAGTTTTAAAAAACCCTAGGTCTAAGTCTTCTTTTATAACCTTCAGCTGTCTTGGGCTTCAAATCTTCAGTCCTTGATCCACTGCCAAGCGCGCCTTGAATCTTGGAACTGATTTAAAAACAAAACCTGTTGTGACAGTCATGATGTCGAGTCTTCATGCTGGGACATCTCATTCGACATCTTTGTTCTCTGGCAGAATTCTTCATGTTGGATCATCTTGTTCTTCATCAAGTTTAGCCAAAATTTAGTCAAACCTCAGGAGTTTTCAATCTCCCCCTTTTGACAAATTTGGGCTAAAACTCCTTCTGCACAATAAACCCAGGGTGAGTGAAGTTGAAAAAGGTCCTGAAAGGAAGTTGAGACTGTTAAAGAAGCTAGAAGAAAGTCTAAAAGAGTTTATCAAAGAATACTCCCCTCAAACACACTCCCCCTCTAGAATGCTCCCCAAAACCAAGGAACCTAAACTCCCTCACCTGGGCAACTCAGAACATAAGACACGACTGTGTTCATAACTCAGATCACATGACACAAAGGAAAGACTCAGAATAGAAGGGAAACCTGAGACTCAGACAGAATGTCAGAACATCCTATCCAACATCCTTGCAAACCAACTGCAATAACAGACTTAACCCCTGTACTTTTCTCCCCTTTTATAGCCCAAAATTGACAAAGATGTCCAATACAGATCCATACCCAAACTAAACATGCCCAAAGGAAGATAAATCCCATGAGAACATAGCACAACAGAAAAGACAACCTGAGACAAGTCGAAGCCAAGAACCCTCTTTATATACCCTAGCGGTTTCCTTAGAATGTAACGAACCATTGAAAATAATGATGGTCAATTCAATGAGAACATTAAATGAGGAATGTAACTTCACAAAAAAATGTGCACCGGCCAAAACACTTTTGACTATTTCTTCTTTTAAGGGGAATCGTCCAAAGAATGTGCATGTATCAAGACACATGTTTAACATTCCTTCTCTAAGACACACTCTCCACCGTCCAAGACAATCAACTTGGAAACAGCCACACGTCCTAAACAATGTTCTGACACCTTGTCAGACTTTGTTCAGTCCATCTTGTAAACTCTGAAGCATAGTCACAATTCCTTTCAATGAGCCCCAAGAATACTTCTTTCAACCAGAAGTAAAAAAAAAAACTGACCAAGATGTTAAGACATTCCTTCAAACATCTCCCAGTTAACAACGAAGTCTCCCAAGAACCTTATATAATTTTGCAGAGAAAAATAAATTCTCCCATTCGTAAGCAATGACTCTCAGGACACTCCCAAGAAGCTTGTACAACTCTGATTCAATCCATTGATATCCCAATGACAGAACCAAAATCAACCTGTCAAGTCCACCCAGAACTATAACAGTAACATAATGTCACGACATCTTGTCTAACATTACACCCTCACCAGAGGAACATAATCACAAACTGCTTGAAACCACAAACAATCTTGATAAACAACTGTACTACTGCAGCAACAAATCCTAGACAGAAGTCCAACTCCACCTATCAAGGATAGCTAGTGCTCCTTTGCAAGAAGAACACTTTAAAATGAATGGAAAACATAAGACTCATCTTCATGTCTTCAAGATCTCACTCCTTGTTCAACACACCTGCTTAACACATTCACTTACTGCTTGCTCCACAAGCAATCTATATCGCAATAGTACACCCATCAGACAAAAGTTCTCCCCTATCTTTTATAAAAGATGCTTCTTTCAATAAGAAACACCCAAAATCACCACATGATGTCACATGACCAACTTCATGCTAATATAGTGAGAAAGTACCAGGATTACCTTCCTTGTACCATAACCAACAAACTCTTGGATTGAGACCAAAATCACCATTGATCCATCTCATCCTGAACCCATCCATACCCTGTACAAATTCACCTTGAACTTTACAGCCATAGATATCCTTGTTCCTTGAGAATAAATCTAATTGAACTTGGAATGCTCCACATTCCTCAAAGAGACATACAAAATCTTTTAGTTTGTTAGCTAGCCCAGATGTCATTCACACTTGAAAAACATCAAATATATGCTCCAGAAATCCTTAGCTTACTTGCTTCACAAGCTTCAAACTGATCCACTTATTTCTAGAGATACTTACAGCAGAAGAAACCACCTCTCCACAAGCATTCTGACCTCAACAAGAGTCAAACTACCAGATAGACACCCCATAATCCAAGACAGACTTCACCTCATCATTCTCCCTATAGTAAGTTAGAACACTTCTGATTAAACTGGTGAATAGCAGCTTCCACAATCTGAATTCCAAGTTCAGAAAACATGATGATGTTCTAACATCAGTTAGGACATCTGTATCATATCACAGACACCATACACTATGGTTCTTAATACAATTACCACTAGACTTATTATTGCATAGTAATCCAACTGAAGATCTTCAGTGAACACAGCTCCTACCAGCTTGATCATCGAGAACTTCAGACAACTGTAGAGAGAAATAAACTCTCATACTTCCACCAAGGCAAGCTCCTTAAGTGAAGATCCCTTCAACAATCAGCAGACCAAGAGCAAAACCAGCTCCTCCTTTGGTCTTCAAACAACCTACCTTCTCCACAAAGGTAATTTGTTCCAAGGACAAGAGAAAACACCCATCTTGGATTCAAGTGACTATGGTTAAACACACCCAAGTGTCACAGCTTCCTCCAGATCTCCAAGAGACAGAATACTCTTGGTTCAACCAAGAATCTGGGTCTTCAACTACCATCATACTTTCTCCAAAGCAAGATATCTTAGATACACTAAGACTATAAAATATAGCCTCTACTAGCTTCTGCAATTCCCATACACTGCATAGGCTTTTTGAAGCATTCATTCTAATCACATCTGAGACTATTAGCTTCTCTCAAGATGATAAGCTGCCACTATAACCAGACTCCACAGAGGGAACAATTTGATGATAACCCTGATGTTAGAACAAATGATTTTGACATCAATGTCATGACTTCCAGCTGATGAGCTCAAGTTTGTCTGATACAGTCTTGATCAAGTCCCCCTCAGACATACCATCTTGAGGAATTTCTCCACTTCTACAGAACAAGAGTTCCATGCTCTCATAGACTTGATTAACATATCAAGTTTGAGTAGACAACCTCCATCATGTGTTAATGATCCACAACCAATCTTAAGACCAGATACCTTGAAGAGCATCAACTTTAAGAACTTATCCTCAGAAGAACCAAACATGCCAAAGCCTGATTCTTTAGGAAAGAGTAGTCAACAGCTAGAAGAAATCCAGCTTTCTTTTAATAAGATAAATCTTTAATATGTCAGAGATATTGTCCTGGACACTTATCCAGAACCTCCATGTTGAAATGGATCACATGCTCTCAGCAGCTGCACTCCAAATTACCTACATCAGAAATAAACGGATCCAAGCAATACTCATCAAGATTAAGATGTCTTCATCTTCACTTCCATCAGCACCATATTCTAGAAAAGCTTCCTGCCATGAAACTTCCTAGTCAGATTATGTGCCTCTGCAGATCCAACCAGAAGAATGTTCCTAACACTTTATGTCACACGCAAGATTATAAGCTACTCCCCTCCCCTCCCTTGTCCTAGAGTTTCACTCCTTGAATCAACAAGATTCTGCACAAACTCTACTGATGGGACGTTTCAACATCTAGTTGAACATCAGATCCTTATCTAATGAAGTCTTCACTGATGACCTTGACTGCATCCAATTTTGAACACCACACACAAGGATAATCAATTAAATACTTGTGGATTCCACAAATAGCAATTGATCTTAAATCCTTGTTCAGAAGTCGACACATCCAAGAGATATCAACACTTTAGGAATACCAATCAAGTATTCTTTAGTGTAGGTACCTTCCTTGCCAAGCAGAATGTTGAGACATCAAGACTGACACCCTTGACTCATGTTGACTTAGCTGGCACAATCATATGCATCTTCCTTGAGAAGAACCACATCAACTGATCTAAAGAAGCACTACCTTGCACTGCATGGAAGGTGAAAATAAATCACCCCCAAATACTTAAGATTGATGATCCTCATGACCATCCTTGACCCAGAAGACTCCAGAATTTCATCTTTTCATAAACACCAGACAAAACAGTCCTCGTGACAAGAGATGCCTTTATGAGTGGACTTGAGAGAATTCTCAAGTGTCTTTGATAACTTTATCATGACGAGGGTATTTACCAGTTTCAAACACCAATAAATTGATAACCTAGACCTCTCCTCTTCTAACTTCAAAATACCTGAAGAAACCAACCCTTAAAGTACCAAGACATTAAAGGTAAACAACAACAAATAACTTTCTCTATTCCATTACTCCCTACTGGAACGGCTAGAACTTCAATAGATGCTGACACCTTCATAAACAGAGTCTTCAATCTAGCTTTACCAAAGTTCTTTCATCAGAAACACATGCAGCGGAACACATCTTCAAAGGGCTTCAGTCAAGATATCAAGAGATCTTAGAGGACACCTTGCAGAAAAGAACCTCTTCATAGCAGCAAAAGACAACCAACCAGTAGCTGTCATCCTTATCCAATACCAATCATTCCAGATATCTAATGAATAGTCTGATCACACAAATACACACCTTGTTTAATGAGCCAGAAAGTAACTCTTAAGATCTCATCCAGAAACAGACAGGATGCCTGCTCTGATACCAATTGAAATTCAGGCATAGCAGATTGCAGATGTCCTAACAACATGGCACGACATTGTTCTATGCATAACTTTAAAACAAGGGCAGAATACTCAAGCTGATACACTGAATATCAGCAACAGAATCACGACAGATGTTTCAACATCTGTTACAGCATGTTAATCAACAAGGAAATATTGAACTGTAAATTTTCATAATGATAAATAACACAAGATATGTTAACCCAATTCGGTGCAAATCACCTATATCTGGGGGCTGCCAAGCCAGGAAGAAGAATTCACTACCAGTAGTATAGTTGTATGTAAACAACCTCTGGTTTACAGTGAATAACCTCTGGTTTACCTATCACTATCCAATAAAAACTTTATCTTTAGAAGTCTCATCTAATTGATAAGAGAAACCCATCTCACTCCCTTAATCACTACCTGTGATATCTAACAATTACAATCGACAGCAACTGCATCATCTTACTTGAAAGACTCCACTTTCAATGTAAAGTTCAGCCAAGCAACCTTGACTAACAATCCTACTCGGATTCTATTGGATTTTCTTCAAAGCTTCATCCAAGAACAATATATAATTCATTACCTAAAGGTTTCTGAATTTGTATAAACATCTATGTCTACCATAATGTATTAAACCGATACAAAGGGAGACTTACAACACAAGAAAGCCCTACGACTCTCAAAACTCTAAACCTTTATTTCCATTTACAAAAGTGTTACAAGAGATTAGTTTTAAAAAACCCTAGGTCTAAGTCTTCTTTTATAACCTTCAGTTGTCTTGGGCTTCAAATCTTCAGTCCTTGATCCACTGCCAAGCGCGCCTTAAATCTTGGAACTGATTTAAAACAAAGCCTGCTATGACAGTCACGATGTCGAGTCTTCATGTTGGGATATCTCATTTGACATCTTTGTTCTCTGGAAGAATTCTTCATGTTGAATCATCTTGTTCTTCATCAAGTTTAGCCAAAATTTAGTCAAACCTCAGGAGCTTTCACAACCTTTTGAAGTGTTGCTTTCCAACTGTTGTTGTGCCAAACATAGTGAACACATATTCAGAAATAAATTTTCTGGAATCCATACACCCTGCATAATCAGAGTCGACATATCCTTTGATTGTTGCTTTACTATCTTCACCCAAGGCTCCACCATAAATTAGGACTCTGTTCAGAGACCTGTTTATGTACCTTAGAATCCACTTCAATGCTTGCCATGGAGCCTTTCCAGGATTCGCCATGTACCTGCTTACAAGACTTACTGCATATGTTATGTCAGGTCTAGTACAGACCATAACATACATCAAAGAACCCAATATATTAGCATATGGAATGATATTCATATAAGCTCTTTCGACATCAGTACTGGGAGACTGATCTACACTCACCTTGAATTGAGGGTTTGTCAGAGTCACAACAGGCTTTGAATTTGACATACCAAACTTTTTGAGAATCTTCTGTTGGTATACCTCTTGAGATAAGCATAATTTCGACTGCTTTCTATCTCTTCGGATGTCAATCCCAAGAATCCTGGACGCAGCTCACAGATCCTTCATGTCGAACTCCTTATTGAGTTCAGTCTTCACCCTCATTACATCTTCGACATTGTTGCTTGCTATTAGAATATCATCCACATACAGCAACAAAATAACAAATGAATTACCATGTCGAAATCTGAAGTAAACACAGGGGTCAAACTGATTTCTAATGAACTTATGCGTGCCATGAACGTGTTGAATCTCCTATTCCACTGTCGAGGAGATTGTTTCAGTCCATATAAAGATCTCTTCAACATGCACACATAATCCTCCTTCCCCTTTTCGACATACCCTTTAGGTTGCCTCATCAGGATTGTTTCATCTAGATCACCATACAAGAACGCAATCTTATCATCCATCTATTCCAATTCAAGGTTGAACTATGTCACCGTGGTAAGCAACATTCGAATAAACATGTGCTTCACAACAGGAGAGAACACATCATTGAAGTCGACACCTTCTTTCTGAGTGAACCCCCTAGCGACTAATCTTGCCTTGTATCTTTTCGACTCCACTCCTTCGATTCCTTCCTTAACTTTGAAAATCCATTTACAGCTGACTAACCTGGCTCCAGCAGGTTTCATGATTAGTTCCCATGTGATGTTATCATGAAGAGATTTCATCTCATCATCCATGGCCTTCAGCCATTCAGTCTTATTTCGACTCCTCATAACTTCCTTATAGTCTTTAGGTTCTTCATCTAGAACCTCACTTGCAGATATTAAGGCATAAGCTATAAGATCTGCATACCCAAGTCTCTGAGGTGGCTTGATGACTCTCCTCAGCCTGTCTCTTACTAGCAGGTAGTCATTATCAGTCTCCTCATCTTCGACAACAGCTTCTACTTCTTCTTTGACTTCATCTAGGATACGCAATTCAACATTAACATGCTCCACCTCAACAGGAATCTCTCTCTGTTCCAGCTCTTTGTCAACATCATCAGTTTTCTTGAAAGCCATGTCAGCTTCATTCAAAACTACATCTCGACTGATGATAGACCTCCTGTGACCTGGCTCTAGGCACCATAGCCTATAAGCTTTGAATCCATCAAGGTATCTCATGAACATGCATTTCAGAGCTCTAGGTTCGACCTTGTCTAGGCTAATATGAGCATAGGCCACACAACCAAATACTCTCAGTCTGTCAAGACTAGGTGGATGTCCTGACCAAACTTCTTCAGGTGTCTTCATATCTAACATAGTCGAAAGACATCTGTTTATCAGATATGTTGCTGTCAAAACAGCCTCAGCCCTAAACACCTTATTTAACCCAGCACAAGTCAACATGCATCTAAATATTTCCAAAATAGTTCGATTAAAACTTTTCGCCAAACCATTTTGTTGTGGAGTACCTGCAGTAGTTTTGTGCCTTGCAATACCTGAGGCAGCACAAAAGCTGTTGAACGCCTCATTGTAAAATTCAAGGCCATTGTCGGTTCTCAACCTCTTGACCTTTCTGCCAGTCTGATTTTCGACCAGAGTCTTCCAACCTTTAAAATTCTCAAAAGTTTCATCCTTAGTCTTCTGGATGAATACTCATAACTTTCTAGAATAATCATCGACAATAGATAGAAAATACCTTGCTCCTGAATGTGATGGACACCTTACAGGCCCTCAAAGATCAACATGGATGTAATCAATGGATCCATAAGTTCTTTGTTTGCCTTTGTTGAACTTCACTCTGCAAGATTTTCCAAGTACACAGGGATCACAAAATTTAAGCTTTTTGACTTTGTCTCCTAAGCAGATTTTGTTTCCCTAATTCGACAAGACCCCTTTCACTGACATAGCTCAATCTCATGTGCCAAATTTCTGTTTTTGACAACGGTTTCGTGGATGCAACATTTGTCGAACCACTTACAACTTCATCCTCAAGGGTATACAAGCCTTGTTTCTTCACGCCTCTCAAGACTTCCTTCGACCCCTTCACGACTCTTAGGATACTTTTCTCTTCTTGAAAAACATATCCCTTCCTTTCGAATTCACCAAGAGAAATCAAATTTCTCTTCAAATCAGGCACATACCTGACTTCAGTCAATAACCTTATTGACACATCATGAAGCTTGAATCTCACATATCCAATACCTGCAATTTTGCAAGCTTTGCTGTTTCCCAGCAGCACGGATCCACCATCTTGATCACATAGCTCCTCGAACAATTCTATTTTTGGAGTCATGTGCCAAGTGCAACCTGAATCCATAATCCACTCTTTTCTTGAGTCGCCACTTGAAACAACAAGAACATCAGATGATTCTAAGTCATCTTGAACAATGGTTGTGTTGCCATTATCCTTACCTCCATGATCTTTCAGGCGTTCAGGGCACACTTTTCTTGTGCGACCCTCCTTCTTACAGTGATAGCATCGAATACCAGATGCTTCACCACTATAAGACTTCTGCTGACTTTTACCTTTCTTCTTGTCGAACTTACCATCCTTTCGGAAGAATTTTCCCTTAACGGCCAAACCTTCACCAACCGTCGAAGGTTTATGCTCCTTTCGTTCGTTCAGGTCCTTAGAATACAAGGCTGATTGAACTTCCTCAAAGCTCAGGGACTTTCTTCCATACAGGAGAGTTTCTTTGAAGTGAGCATGTGTTATGGGAAAAGCGCACAACAGCAACAATGTTTGATCTTTATAATCGATCTTCACATCAATATTTTCAAGATCAAGAATCACCTAGTTGAACATATTCAACTGCTCAGCAAACACTTTGTCTTCACTCATCTTGAATGAATACAAAGCTTGCTTCAGGTAGAATCGATTCACCAGAGATTTGGTCATGTACGAGCTTTCAAGTTTCAACCATAAGCCCGATGTCGTCGTCTCCTTTGATACCTGTTGGAGAACCTTATCACCAAGGCTCAACAATATTGCATTGTGGGCTTTCTCTATCATGGCCTTTTTTTCCGTTAATGCAGCGTCCATGGCTGCCTCTCCCTTCAACACTTCCAAACAACCCTGCTGAATCAGTAGGGCTTTCATCTTCAAGCGCCACAGACCGAAGTCGTTCACTCCAGTGAACTTTTCAATCTCATACTTTGTTGAAGGCGTTTTCTCCACGCTTACCGCACCAATTTTTTGTGAATTAGGATGCCTTAAAACAAAATATACTCGGCTTCTTTATAGGCAAGAAACACACAAAGGTTAGGGTTAACAAGGAAAAACAACAAGGATTGGTTATGACTGTTATTCTTTACTTTCTCTATCAAATCAGATTACAAGTACTCAAGAATAAAAAATAACCCTCTCACTATAATTAGGATTTGCCACACCACACTTAAGATGAAAGATTAGTATGTTATTTATAATAAAACCTAATATACTAAACTAATGGGCTTTTTAACAATTACTTATTACAAGTTAACTTAGGGTACAAGCTAACTTAAACAATTGGATCCTTAACACAAGGTCCAATTCGACAATTACATACTAGAACACAATTCGACTACAGCATGTAGGTCTTCGACAACAGCATGTGAGCAGACTTTGACGGCATACTAAACCTCTATCGACAATACTAGAATTCGTTCCAATCTCTCACACTTAGGATGGTTTGGATTTTCTAAACAAGAGAGGCAACGATACTTTTGAGTCAAGAATCTATTTCCATTCATCCTATTTTTGATATTCTTAGATTATTTGCCTCCTTGCTTTGTCATACACTTCTCAACTCGAACTTCTGACAACATATCATTTGTTGTTGAAAGTGTAGGCATCTTAGTTTTAGACCTAACCTAAGCATCCAATCCAACCCCATTTCTTTTCTTGTAAAATTGGCTACAATGTTGGTAGCTTCACCCGAAGAAATACCTTTAAGTTTCCATTTGTTTTCCTCCCGATTGATTGTATAAAATGATAATTTTTCATCAGTTGAGTAGCACTTGTTCCTTCTAGAGACCTTTTTTATCGTATGAATCTCGTCCCAATTCTCATCTTGTATCGGAGAATGAATTTCATCTCAGAAAGCATTTTGTGAATAGAAGTGTAAAGAAGAAGAATACAAGAGTATGAAGAGATAAGAAATAAAGTTGTCATATTTATATAGATTATTTTTAGATTGTTGGGTATTATCAAAAGTCTTGTTTGTTGATGAGTAAGTACCTCAAGGAGCTTATACAAAAAACTATATTCAAAATTGAGTATATGATTAGCTCAGATGTGCTTGTTTTACGGTTTAAAATGTTTTAAGCTGACTGTGTACGTAGCATATCAATTACCATTTTTAAAAAGTGCCTAAATAGTAGTAGGTTCTTTCTCTCTACACGAGATAAAAAATGAACATTTTTTTTTTAAAGCAAGAGATTATAATTAAATGAATACAAGGGGTATTCACCCAAGTACAAAACACTACTCTAAAGCATAATATTTCCTCCAACTCATCCCTAACCACCCATTGGGTTCAAAGAAAAGGATAAAAAACTAGAGTTGGGAGAGGAAATATTACCCAACATCAAACATTTCCATAAGTGTAACTTAATTTCCCAGCAAAGGTTGTTATAATTAACAACTTCATTCCTAAAAATAAAATAATTTCTAGTTTTCCACAAATTCCACGCTATAACAATCCAAGCGATTCCCAGCTTTCTTGCCAAAATATTGTTCCTGCCATAACGAGTCCACGACAAGAAAAAATCCCACTGACATCCTGTAAAAGATTTATCACATCCTAACCAAACTCCCATTTTCCTCCAAATAGATGTCGCAAAAGGACAGCTAAACAGCAAATGAGCCAAGTCCTCATTTTCCTCAGTACAGAAACAGCACGGCATATCAGGGAGACTAATTCCTCTTTTCAGAAGATTGTCCTTCGATGGAAGGCAATTCCAAAAGAGTCTCCACGCGAACACTTCAAGCTTCGTCAGGGTATTTATCTTCCACAGCTGCTTCAAAGAGTGCAACTGAATAGGTTGGCCAATTGTCGCAGACACAGCACCTCTGATTAAGTCATACACCTTCTTAACTCTAAATATGCCACTGTCCTCCAAATTCCATCTAGCTATAGTAGGCCTATCCCTAGATGGGCTCAGATGCTGCAGCTTTTCCTTCAAAGAATTCAGTGCAACATTCTCCTCAACAGTAAGCCCGCTTGGTATGCCTAAGTTACTCCACTCCCACGCATCAGCAACATAACGCCCCATCGAGAAGACCGATACATTCTTCTGACTGCTCCTGAGATAAAGACTGTTGAATTCTGATTTCAATGATCCTTGACCCGTCCAGTCTACCAGCCAGAAAGGTATATGTTTTCCTCCACCTAATTTGAAAACGACATTACCTGCAAAACAGAAATTATTGTTAATTAAACAAGCTCCATTCTTCACAATATCCTTCCACCAAACAGATGCGCTCCCTCCCTGCGTTGTATGAGTTTCATCCAAAATGGCCCCTTCCACAAAGCCATATCTTTCCCTAAGAACATCCTTCCACAATGCCTGCTTTGAATCAATGAGTTTCCACCTCCACTTCAACAACAGAGTCGTGTTGAAAGTTCCCAACTCAATGATTCCCAAACCCCCTTCATTTTTAGGTCAGCAGCACAAGTTCCATTCCATCCAATGGATTTTGTGATTAGATTTCATCCCTCCCCACAGAAATGCCCTCCTAATCTTATCAATCTTCCTGATGACTGTGGCAGGAACTTTGTAGAAGGATAACCAAAAAACAGGCAAGCTTGTCAAACACGAATTGATTAGAGTGATCCTACCTGCCATGTTGACATCTTTACCTTTCCATCCTACCAATCTCTTCTCAAATCTATCAATCAAGAAATCCCAAAAATAAATCCTTCTAGGATTAGCTCCTACTGGAATCCCCAAGAATCGAAAGCTAGACGAATCAATTCTACACGCCAGGAAATTAGAAGCAGCAGCCAAGAAGTGTTGACTCAAGTTAATTCCCATAACTCTGCTTTTGTTGAAGTTGACTTTTAAACCAGACACAAATTCAAAGCTACGTAAAACCGTTTTTATCGACCACAAATTCTGCCAACTGCCATCCCCGCAAATCAACGTGTCGTCAGCGAACTGAATTATGTCAACCTTAACGTTAGGGCCCACTGCGAAGCTAGAGAACATATTTGTATCAGATGCTCTTTTCATAAGTTGGGTCAGCCCTTTAGTTACCAGAACAAAAACAAAAGGAGATAAAGGATCTCCTTGGCGAAGACCTTTTTCAACCTCAAAGTCATTTGTGGGACTACCATTAACAAGAATCGAGAGAAAACACTTGAAGAGACAAGCTTCCATCCATCCTCTCCACTTGACTCCAAACCCCATAGCCTCAAAAAGAAACCTTAAGTAGTTCCAATTCACACAGTCGTATGCCTTCTCGAAATCCACTTTAAAAAGCAAGCAATCCTTAGCATCTTTTGTAGCAACATCTATAATCTCATTAGCTATAACTACTCCCTCCAACATCTGACGACCCGGTATAAAGGCAGTCTGGCTTTGATCAACTAACTTACCTATCACTTTCTTTAGTCTGTTGGCCAGCAATTTGGAAATAATTTTGTACATTCCTCCCACCAAATAGATAGGACGATAGTCTCCAAGATGCAGAGGAATATCCACCTTAGGGATCAGAGTGATGAAAGCTGAAGAAAAGGCTTTAGGCAACAGAGCGCTCGAGTGAAAAACATTCATAAAGTTCATAATATCCTCTTTCAAAAAATCCCAGCATTTTTTAAAGAAGAAGAAATTGAAATCATCGGGCCCCGGGCTTTTCGTACTATCGCAACTCCACACAGGCAATTTGACCTCTTCCTCTCCAAAAGGGACTTCTAAAGAATCTGCATCATCCTTAGATAATCTTTTGAAAAAGCTATCCGGAAGAATAGATCTCCGCTTCCAGTCTTCAGAAAACCTAGATTTAAAAAAATTCCAAACACAGTCTTTGATCCCTTCCGCTGTTTCCACTTTCCCATGATCATTTTCCAGAACCCCTATATAATTCTTCTTCTGTCTGCCTTTGATATGGTTGTGGAAGAATCTGGAGTTTCCATCGCCATATTTTAACCACCTATTTCGAGCCTTCTGAATGAGTAGATTGTCTTTGATACACAGGTTCAACCAAGCCTTTTTAAAATGCTCAGTTCTCTCAACGGTCAGAGAACTCACAGCAACACTATCACAACTAAGCAATTTCTCATCTAAAATGCTAGCTTCAATAAAGCCTTCCTCCGCCTTTAGATCGAACCAACCAAACACCTTTGAGCTCCACTTTTTAATCCTCTCCCTTAAAACCTTGAGCTTTTCCTTTAGGACATAGTCACTCCTGCCTACTACTTTGATTGTTTTCCATTCCTTCTTCACGAACTCTAAAAAATCGGGATGTTCGAACCAGCCATCAAACGACTTAAAAGGCTTAGCTCCCCGGTCAGTACATTTGATTTGAAGCCATATGACACAATGATCCGACACCTCCCTTCTCCCAATCGATTGACCAATTAAACCCCATTTCTCTACAATCAAATTATCTACCAAGAATCTATCAATTCTGCTCATCGAACGACCATCTCCGCTAAACCACGAGAATCTTTTACCACTCACTAGCAGGTCTATCAAACCTACTTCTCTGATAAAAACATCAAAATCCTTAAACTCAGAACTTTTGGCATTACAACTCCTACTTTTCCTTTCCGAAGGTTTAGATATAGCATTAAAATCTCCTCCCAATATCCACCTACCATCCGAATAAGACTTTCTTAGATGAATCAACTCGTCCCATAAATTCTTTTTAGCAGCATTCTCACAAGCAGAGTACACATTAACAAGGTAAAATATATAAGAATTCCAACTGACCTTGGTACCAAGGTAACCCTTACCTGGGAACGAGACAATAGGAATCACACTACTTTCCTTCCAAGCAGTTATAATACCCCCAGAGGCTCCCTGCGAGCTACTAAAGGACCAACCAATATCACAATCATCCCATAAACTCTTCATAATCTTGCTGTCAACAACCTTCAACTTTGACTCTTGAATGAAGAATACGTCCGCATTACCTGAAGTTATGATCTTTTGAATTCTTTTCCTCTTTGTCACATTCCCACTTCCCCTAATATTAAGAGAACCTATAATCATGGCAACAAAATTGAGGGCACCTTCTGACTTCTGATTCTCACCTTATCATTATATTCCATTGACATTAATCTCTTCAGGACTTCTGAAGCGCCATCTACCTCTGTGACTCCAAGATCCAACGCTCCTTTCCATAATCTTGATCCCACATTAGAGTCCATCTGCTCCCAAAATCTGCAATTGCTCAATCTGACGTCACCATCAGACATAGAATCACAACAGAGAATTTCTCCTGCTGAAAATTTGGCCGATTCCATAGAACGCGTGGGAACTTCGCCCTCCCCACCTTGTACGTGAGAGAACCTAATACTATGCATCTGGGCTTGACTACCAGAAAACTCCTCAATTGGATCTTTCGAGGACTGCACAATGTCAACAGGTATTGGGCCCAACTTTCTACTAACTTTTTTCTTCCTTCTTTTTAGTTTCGGCCCACAAATATCTGTTAATTTTTTATACTTTATCTTTTTTGATGGAATGATCTGACCAGCCCCTGCTAGACTTTTAAGGATAACCTTTTTCTTACCCCCTGACAACTCCTGCTGCGCAGACCTACTAATGTTATTAACCTCGAAAGAAGTACTTTTTTCCCTCTGCTTTTTTGCTGCCTCGATAGCTTCATCAAACCTAGGAAGAGAACTACTCTCTGCACACCTCAAGTCCCCTGGGTTCTGCTGAGAAACGTCAACATTGACTTTCTCCCTCCTACTGCAGCTACCTGCTACTACCCCTGCCTTCGTACGGACTTCTCCCTCTTCCATCTCCTCCATCTCCTTCAAGCTATCTTCCACACCTTGTACCTCGTCTTCCTCAGCGTGACAAAACCATTTGGACACCGTATCAGAAGAAATAGAATCAGCCTCAACAAGATTGTTAATAATCGGACCGACAATGCGTAAAGGACCATAAGAATCTTCTATCATCTTGATAACAAAAATCTTGCCATTGATATTAACTTTGAAGCTTTCGTTAAGAGCCAAAAGAAATCTTGTTCTAACCATAATCCGAGCAATGTCCATGTTTCTGCCCTTCAGAGTGTCATCATCCACACAGATATAAGTCCCCACCATTTTAGCTAATAACTCAAAAAATTTAAAGTTCCATGCATGGCAAGGTATCCCATAGCAACGTAACCAGGATACCCTCTCTTTATCTATATCTTCTTCTCTCCAAGGTCTGATTTCACTGAACCATTGTTTCCACCATTCTTCACCCTCCCTTATCAGATCTCTAATCTCCCCTTCTTCGACTTCTTCAAGAAGGCATAGGTTGGCCCCTAGTGGAGTCGCTTTGATCGAAAAGTACCCTTCAGTTTCGAAACAGGTTTGAATATTGTAAGCCATACCTGGAATGACGACCGTCCCCACATAAGCCTTACTCATCCTGATAGAGTCTTCCTCATCCACCGAGTAATTCAAAAAGACCTTTTCTTCTCTCTTTAGCGCAGGTCTTCTAAACCTTACCTCATCCTTTAAAGCCTCTGCATAAGACTTTGGTCCTCCTTTCTGAGAAAAAAAGTTCCTACTCTGTCTTCCAACACCATTACCTCTTACTAGCTCCTCGCTACCTTTGCCCTTGACTTCACCAAACCCTTCTTCTGTTGCCTTCATCTTTCCTTTCCCTTTCTCTTCAATAGGTTTGTCTTCCCTTGAAAATCTAGGTAAGTTAACATGAATTTTGACATTATCAATAATGATATTGTCCAACTTAACCGCCAGAGTCTGACCATCTTCCACTTCAAGAAACCTAGCAAACCCAAATCTCTTCCCAAACTTATTCCTCACATTAATAACAATAAATAATATTAAATTATGAGACGGTAAATTTTGAAATTAATAATACTTAACCCTGCTACCCGCCTCCTCTGATATTAAGAGAACCTATAATCATCTTATCTTATTTCTTCTCGCCCTCTAAGATTGTTTTTTCGCCACGTAGATCTTCTCCATAGCTTCAATCTTCTTTTGATAATCTTTTGCAGACCCATTTGAAATGATACCAAGTTTAGAAATGGCACTCCAAACCTTACATCCCACAAACGACTCTGTGTTCTCCCAAAAACGATTATTGCATCTAATCATATCAGAGTCAACAGTTTGTTCGCAACACATGATAGCTCCTGGCGAAAAACCATCTTCCTCCCTTATGATAACCCCTGCTTTAGCAGCATCAGAAGAGATAGATAAAGCAACAGAAGGAGATGCAGATGGGTGAACAGGCCCAATAAGAGTGGGACTGGACTCAGTTGGGGCAATAATCTTTAAGGACCTTTTTTTGGGCCTCTTAGACTTCTGACCCAAAGGCCCAGAAATTTCATAAATGTTCCTAAGTTTAACTTTAGGGGCAGGCGGACTTTTAGCAGCCAAAGGCCTTTGGTTACTCTTAGTCATGTCGAGAGAACAAACCACCCTAGTATCTGAGGATACAGATGCTACATAAATGCTGGGCCCACCTGTAGAGGAATCAAGAGCATTAGCCATCCTAACCGCACCTATAGCCTCATCAAAGCTTCCCTCCAAACTAGCTTTTCCATCCTTTCTCAAAAGGTCTAACTTGTCACATACTACCGGGAACTTATTACCTACGACATAGGAATTGACTAAGCCAACAGAAGGGGGATTTGCACCAACATCCACCATACACTCCATGTCGTTAGATGAAAAAAATCATATCCTCCTGAGAAACCTCCAACTCTGAATCTTGCCACCCTTCCATAGATTCAGACGAAGAAGAGGTGGAAGAAAGTGGAGAAACTGTAGAAGTGTGAAGCGTCAATCTCAATGGACCATAAGAATCCTCATCACATCTGATCTTGAATTCTACTCCATCTATCTTGATATTAAAAACTTTTTCAAAAATAACGACAAGGGAGGTTCTAATCATGATTCTCGCAATATCCATGACCTCAGCCTTCAAAGTAACATCATCAGAACAAATATAGTTTCCCACCAAGTTTGCCACCTTTTCAAAGAAACAGAAATTCTATGCATGACATGGAACCCCGTGCACCCTAATCCAAGTGACCCTTTCTTCATCTACGTCATCCTCCTTCCACCTTCTAAGATCAGAGAACCATTGGTTCCACCATGTTTTTCCGTCTGTAATCAAGTCACTGATAGCACCGTCCTCAGATTCCTCCAACAAACATAGATTAGCGCCGAGTGGTGTAACTTTAATGTTGAAATACCCTTCAGTTTCAAAAGTTGTTTGAATGTTATAAGCCATCCCAGGAACTATGATGATACCCACGTAAGCCTTCATGAGCCTTAATTTGTCTTCCTCAGATGAAGAATAAACCAAGCAGGGTTGAACAAATTTTTCTAAGGAAGACAAACCATCATCCCTAACAACCTGCGCAAACGATTTGGACCCGCGGAAGTTATTCTGATCTCTGCCATTCCTATTAGGAGGTTTAAAGGATGCAGGTTGATGAGCAGAAGACTTAGGAAACCTCCTAACCTTCTCCGCATGTCTCGGTAACCTCTCAAAACGGGGGGAGTTTGCATGAATCTTCTTGCCGTCAATAACCACATTATCCAACTTCACAGCTAACATTCTAACATCGTTAACTCCTGAGAAAAGAGCAAAGTCGAATCTCTTGCCAAATTTGTTCCTCTTAGGAGGAATCACCACTTCACAGATATCTCCAATGCAACCAAACAGTTCGAAAATATCACTAGCTTTAATCCAATCAGGAAACTTAGAGAAGAAGATGGATGAGATAACCTGATCAGAAGTCTCCCCTTCTTGAAACTTGCTTCTAATCGGAAATGTGTCCCGCCTAGTTGCGATGTGTCTGAAACCACTTCTCTTTTGTTTTTGTCACTCCATAAAAACAGTAGAAAAAAAAAACCAAAGCCTCGGAAAAAGCTAGAGAGAAGGCAGAGCCCCTCTCTCTAACATATTACCCTCTAACAAATTAAGATATTAAGATTATTAAGGAGCTAATATAAAAAACTATATTCAAAATTGAGTATATGATTAGCTCAGCTGTGCTTGTTTTACGGTTTAAAATGTTTTAAGCTGACTGTGTAGCATATCAATTACCGTTTTAAAAAAGTGCCTAAATAGTAGGTTCTCTCTACACGAGATAAAAAATGAACACTAATAACAATACATAATATTAAATTATGTGACGGTAAATTTTGAAAATAAAATAGTTAATCAATCAATTTCAATCTCTATAATGACTAAAAAAATGAAATTTTAAACAATTGATTTTGATCTTAACAGATTACTCAAAAATAATATAAACTTTATAAATATAAAATTTTAGTATATAATTATCCAAAACTTCATCTTAGAGTGGATGGGTCCAAGACCTCGTCTTCTACTTGAAAATCTCCATGGTGCTGCTCCCAATGAATTAGGACATTCACCTTCAAAGTTTGATCAGAGCGATGTAACATCTCCATGGCAATTTGTAACTCTACTAAGGATCATTGATCATCGTGAACGGTATTGCTAGTTGTGGTAACGTCTCGTTGTATCTCATGTTGAAAAATGGGCATTTGTAAGTTGAATTGAGTGTGGTCTAAGTTTTACTGAGACTCTACGGTGGGTTCTAATTGAACTTATCAGATACAATAATGGGGTAAAATATGCTTGCGTGTATGGTTGTAAGAGGCGTTATATGCTAAGGTTTGATGAAATTAGTTAATCCTTCTCTAAGCTCTAAGATTGGAGTATTTATTGATAGTTTCTTGGGTCGGGCAATAGGAAAATAAACAATTTCTCCTACTTTTCCTACGAAATCAAGGAAGTATGGGGAGACTAGTTCTTCCCACATTATATAGTGGGAACAATTGCCTCCCCTTTTGTTGTGTTTGATTGAATCCCTTAGAAATATAGTGTGTTCCACATGTTGGCTAAATAGATTGACTGAGGAAAATGGATTTGGGTCAGACGACCTAGATCAAAGGCCTGTCCCACTTTTCATTTGTTTTTTTAAGTTGTTTCTCTTCAAGCTTTTTGGGCTGCTTTTTCTCCATACCGAATAAAGTTTCCACACTCCAATGTGATACATTCTTCATAAAAGTTATTGCCTTTCCTTATGGGTGTGTCTATTTCCACTAGAAGCATTGCATCTGAGTTGTATACCATTTAATTGGTGTCTCTTTTATGGAGGAGAGAGGTGTCATGTGATATGATTAGAGTGTCTATAACTCCCAATAGAAATTTATATAAATAAAGTTTGAAGAAGAGAGGTGTGAGATGACATGTTTTGTTAAAGTTTGAGGAATTTTTACAAAATTTGAAATTATTATTTATATATTTGTTTCGATCGTAATCCCTTTGTTTCTTCCAATTTTTTCTCAATTTCGTAGAGGATAACTTTGTTTTCAAATTCCACTTGGACATTAGCTTATAAGCTTTATTGTCCAGTCACTAACAAGGTGGAGGTCAGCAGAGATGTCATTATGAAAGAAACAGAAGCATGAGATTGGAACAAGTCTCAATCCAACTTTGTTGCAGTGTTAACACCTGAGTTAACTTTTGAAGATATTTCAAAATCTGAAGGAGAATTTGCCTCTGAAGGAGATTATGCCTCTGAACATGAGTCTGACGAAGACTCTGAAGAAGAATTTGCCTCTGAACGAGACTTTGCCTCTGAAGATGAGTCTAAATAAGACTCTGAAGGAGATTTTGCCTCTGAAGATGAGTCTAAATAAGACTCTGAAGGTGAATTTGATTCTGAACCTGATTTTGATGATGATCCTTATTCAAGTGGTAATCATGCCTCTGAAGGTGGTCCAACCTCTGAAGGCAGACTAGCATCTGATATTGTTCCAGCACCTGAAGAAGATTCTGAACAAGTTCAGAGGCCACAAAAGAATGAAGAAGATTTTGAACAAGTTTATAGGCCACAAAGAATCATACAAATACCAAGAAGATTTGTAGAGTTTGACATGTTGCAAGATACTGAGATAGACTTTGAAGGGGAAGCCATTCAGTGTCCCATGTTCGTAGACTTTGAACCAGTTATTAATGAAGAAGCTCTCAATAATAAAGTGTGGTTGAAGGCCATGAAAGAAAAACATGAGGCTATAGAAAGAAACAAAACTTGGGAGTTGACTGAGCTTCCAAAGAACAAAAAAGCCATCAGCGTGAGATGGGTTTACATGTTGAAACTAAATCCATATAGATCAATTGGCAAACATAGAGCAAGGTTAGTAGCTAGAGGATTTCTACAGAAATCTGGATTAGATTACTTTGAGGTATTTTCGCATGTAGCTACGCATGAAACAATCATATTGATGGTTGCTATATATGCTAATAGAAATTGGCCTCTGATGCATTTAGATGTGAAATTTGCATTTCTGAATGGTCCTTTACAAGAAGAAGTTTATGTGTCACAACCTCCTGGATTTGTGAAAAATAATCAGGAAGGGATGGTGTACAAGTTCCATAAAGCCTTGTATGAACTGAAACAAGCTCCTAAAGCTTGGGATCTGTAAAATTGATTTATTTTTCAAGCTTCAAGGATTCAGAAAATGTGAGATTGAGTATGGTGTTTATGTTTAACATACATCCGATAGCAATATGATTCTGATGTGTCTCTATGTTGATGACATAATTCTAACAGTGAGTTGTTCATATGAGATAGTCAAGTTCAAGAAGGTGCTGATAAATGAGTTTGAGGTGACTCAGCTAGGGAATATGGTCTATTTTTTAGGGATAGAGACTTTTACTCTGATAAGAGTATAATTTTGTATCAACTGAAGTATGAACTTGAGCTTATGAAGAGATTTGAGCTAATAAATTGCAAGTATGCAATCACACCTGCTAAAACAAATCACAAGCCGGATTTTGATGTTAAAGATGATGATGTAGATGCTATAATTTTTAAACAGTTGGTGGGCTTATTGAGATATCTTTGTAACACCAGACCTGACATCTACTATGCAGTTGGAATGGTGAGTAGGTTTATGAACAAACCAAAGTTATCACATTACCAAGTTGTTATTAGGATACTAAGGTATATTAAGGGGACTTTGAGGTATGGGATTTTTCTCCCTTCTGATGTTAGATCTGATTCAGAGCTGATATGTTATTCAGACTATGATTGGTGTGGAGACAGATTTGCAGAAGAAGTACTTCTAGATATCTCTTCAAGTATCTAGGAGGTCTTATTTCTTGGTGCTCCAAGAAGCAACTAGTGGTTGCATTACTAACCTGTGAAGCTGAGTACATTATAGGTGTTTTGTCTGCATGTCAAGCTATTTGGATTATGGACTTATTTCAGAATATGAAGATCAAGGTGAGCAAGACTATAAGATTGATGATTGATAACAAATCAGCTATAATTCTGACCAAGAATCTAGTGCTGCATGGAAGAAGCAAGCACATTGACACGAAGCTCTATTTTCTGCACAATCTGGTTCAGAATGGAATGCTTAAAGTTGTTCGCTGTAGCACTCAGAAGCAACTTGCAGATGTGCCAACTAAAGCTATTAAGACTGAACACTTTATCCATTTTAAGGATGGAATTGATGTTGTTGATTTAAGTCTTGAATGTGGATTAAAGGATGGTGTTAAAGTGTAATTTAAATTCACATTTAAGTTGCATTTAGATTTTAGTTTGAGTTTCTTTTAGTTGTTTTGATGGTATAAATACCGAACTCAAGTTTCATTTGTAACTAATTCATTTGTAACCGTTTTTAGTTGAGAAAGAAACTTAGTTAGAATTATCTCTTCCATCATCTTCTTTATCTTCATTCTTGTGTACCAATAGTATTGAACCTCCTATTTATAGATATGGGGGTGTGAACTCCAACTCTAATAAGGTCTATAATTTGGTAAATAATCACGTATGGTTGTTAGTAACACCTCCTCTTGTGATGGGCATAAGTCTAGAGGTGGAGTATCATTGCTTTTCCTTGTACCAAAGGGAACATATTAAGGTTTAATGTTATTTGTGTGTCTGAACTCGGGTCACGAGTTGAGGAGTCTTAGGTTGGGCTATAGGCTCATTTTATGGTGGTGGTGGATCTCTTATTATTATGTGAATATAAATGTTATGGTTTGTTGTTTGTCAATGTGATTTGTTTAGGTAGCAAGTTATAAGGTCCGGTATTAGGTCATAGGCACATGCTTGTTTGAGATGCATATCTGAAGAAAAAAAACTGAATTTGACAATAAGGATTTATTTCAAGATGCATTTGCGGACACACCTTAAAACACTTATGGAGATGTATCTCCGAATTAAATTTTGGCAAAATGAATGACCCTCACTCATTTGTGCTTATTTTATGGGAAATCGGTGCATTTGGAGATGCGTCTCTGAAAATTTAGAATATTTTTTATTTTTCGTCGGGGATTAGAGAGAACCTATAAAGGAGAAAGAATTTATTAAATCACCTTATATGTTTTTAGTCCACTACACGAAAATCAAAAAATGCCTTTAATTTTCAAAGATATATCTCCGAAAATATAAAAATTATATTTTGACAGATTTGCTTTAAAATTAATGAGGCTCCTCTAAAAACTGTTATATATTTATAACAAAAATTATGAATAGTAAAAATGTAAGTGAAAGTATTGTGTGCCTTTGGTTTTCTATACCTTTATAACTTTATCACTATATGTTATATTATTATTCATTCTTTTTCATTTAACTATTATTTTAATCATGCAACTGTCTTTTAATTTATACTAAAGGTACAAAGATACCAAATAGTAAAGGTAGCCTATCCTATCCCCTAGATCCATCCTATTTTGGCGGTCATTTTCTTTATAACAAAAATATGAATAGTAAAAATGGCTCTCTTCAAAACAATATTTTCACTCTTAGCTGGTGAATTCTTCAGTTCTCGTAGTGAAGAGAAATTTGAAAAAATGAGACAAGTAAAACCAGTGTGTTATTTGCTGCCAATGCCAAAATATTGAAGCATAAACTTTGTAAAGAAAACAGAAACAAAGAATGGAGATTCAGATTTGGCTTATTTGGGAAAGTTAAAACACTATTAAAGAAGATGGCGGACAAAACATGATGGATTAAAAAAACAGTTTATTCCATAAAGCTATTGTTTATGTATATTTCTGTTTTTCTTGTTTCCAGAAATATATTTTTGAAAATTTTTCGGATATTTATTTCTGGAATAAATTTATTCATAAAACTAATGTGTGACTCAAAAATGAATAAAATGTGTATATTCTGAAAATATATTTTCAAAAATTGAGAGCGTTTTTAGATTTTCGCGTGGTGTTCTAAAAATATATAGGGTGCTTTAAGAAATTCCCAAAAAAGAAACCTAGAATTATCCAAGCCCATTAAGAGAATTATACTGGTGAAAAGTGAATCTCTAGTAATTGTTGCACAAAGCAAAACTATGAGGATTCTACCTATCACCCCCACAATTAAACCTGGCAACCCCCCTCTCTTCATTTTTCATAATGTCAAAACTGCCCCTGGAAGAAAAACACATCAAATTTCCATTGAAGTGCAAATTGTTCCGGAAATATGAAATTTTCGGGTGTATACTGGAAATTTCCCTTAGTTTCGTTTTTAGGTTTTTTGGATGGCCATGATTTTGCCGACAGTATTGTGTGGTTGTGATTGTACCGACAGTTTTTGCGGTCCAGAATTAATTCGCAATTGTATAAATTGGGGTCACCTCTTGTTGAGAAACACATCTTAAAAAAATATCTCTTCCTCGATTTATGATTAAGGTAGAAGTTTACTTCAACGGAACTTCTCCTCCTGTAGAGTTCAAGCTTTCTGATGGCACCACCTCTTTTGCCGACCTGACGTCGAAGTTGAATGAATTGTTGTCAGATGGCGATAATAGAAATGTGAGAACGATCAAGTTTCGTGAAGATTGGATCGATACAAACGGGAGGGTGAAATACAACCTTATTGAGTTGAAGACCGACAAAGATGTAAAGGAAATGTGGAGATCATTTCGCCATAGGATAACAAAGGGTCCGATCGAGTTATATGCAAAGCTGTCAAGATACGTTGACGACATAATGGAGATGTTGAAACGTTCTGAAGCGTCTGGTAGTGTTTAGGTTTTTCTTATTTATTAATCATATTGTAATGTTAAGTGTTTTATGTTTAAGTTATGAAAACCATTGTCAAATGTAAGTTAATCTTCACACTACAATTTAAGGAAGATCACTAATATTAGCTAATAAAATATTATGAGAAAGATGTCTGAATAATATACATATAATACATATAATATAAATAATATAAAATATATCTAAATAGACCCCCCCCCCCCCCCCCCAACGGGCTATGTGTGCAATCCGAGCTAATCCAGAATAAACGTCACCATCTGGGTTTACCAAACCCGTGAGCTCATTTGTAATCATTGAAATCATCTGGAAGCATTGTTAGTCATCGGCGTGATCTACTAGAGGAGGCGACGGCGGCACATCATCAACAAACACTCGGTCATCAGAAGGCCCATCATCAGCTGAGGGTGGGGTGATGCGTAGATGTGATACAGTGAGGTACCTCTCTAAGTAACCATCCTCACACTGCGAGGGGTGCTGAACAGGGACCGCTTGATCTCTGATGGCACAACCGGAGCTAAGGAAGTTACTCTAAAACCATCAATCAATCCCTGAAGATGGAATATCTGGAACTAGTCGTGGTATACTCTGAAAATAGCCATATTGTCGCAGACACCTCTCGAGCAAGTGTCTCGTAACCATGGTCCCCCATCGCATATAACCTGAGTATAAGAAGGACTCCTTGAACTCACAGTGCACTCTATGAGCATCGTATGGTGTCTAGATGACATCATCTACGGTTAGTGCATCCAACCTCCTCTTATAATCAGCTAGACCACCAGAATGTGTTTGCATTCCCTTCCACCTCTTCGCCCGTGTGACCTCCACCTCACAATGTTGCACCCTCCTATCACATATGGTAGGGAAATGCTCGTAGATCCAGCACTGAAATCACAACAAATAATAATTTAGAAATGATATTCGTAAAAAATAAATACGAAAGCAATAACATAAAATAATTTAAAATATACCTGTAATAGACTCAAATACCCAGCAAGTTGTCTGGTCTCAAAGACCGTCGCCACTCCAAGCGTTGTATACATCTAGGTCAGCGCTGTACACCCCCAAGCCCAGTTGGTCTCCTCGAGGTTACCGAAGAAACACAAATACCGAGCATCAACATATGTACCAGACTTGTCTGGAAAGAGAGTACATGTTACTACATGTAACATGTACACCCTAGCGGCAACCTCATATCTCCCAGCAGCAACAAGCTCATCATAAATCCTCTGAAGACAGTGCATACGAAGGTGCGCACCTCTATTATCACCAAAATCCTTCAGGACCTCCGCCTCAGGCAAACTAAAATCATGTGACACAATCTGACAAGCAATGGTCACGTTAAGAATCGGAGTCGTCCAGAATTTTCCGCCGATTGGGAGATGGAACAACGCAACGACATCATCCAGAGCGACAGTCATCTCCCCGAACGGAAGATGAAATGATGATGTCTCTTTGTGCCACCTCTCAACAAAGGCACTAAGCAATGGAGCATCCAGCATGGTGAGTGAACAGTGGGCAAAATCAAACAGCTGGAAGTCCCGTATAAACCGACTTACCTGCTCTGACATCCGAATCTTCGGGAAGCCCTTCATCTTTGACCCGTCAGATGCGATCCTCAGTGTGAGTCGCTCCTATGACAACAAAATATAAACAATACTTAAAAAAATTATACATATATAAACAAAATTTGAATTTAAATGTATAAGACATATACCTCGCCTTGCCATAATCATAAGGCCATATGCTCACCATACTCTATAAGCACAGACCGGTCGATGGGTCCTCTTAGAAATCCTCCATCAGTGTACATAGAGGGCTCAGTCGAAGGAACTGTAACCTCTGTCTCAACAGTAACTGATGGGTCCGACTCACCAACAGCAGCATCTGGCCGTACCTCCTCAACAGCCTCCCAGGAAACCATCGGCTCAACTACCTGAGCAACCCCCAACTCAACCACAGGCTCAACTACCAGCTCAACCACCGACTCAACCACTGGCTCAACTATAGGAACGTCTACCAGCACCTCATTTGTAGCCTGCTCTGCTGATCTAACTGGTCAGCGTCGTGTAGAACTAGGTGACTGAAAATGCCCCCGCTCCGCCATCCATTTCCGGTGGGGACCACACGTCCTGCCCGTAGATGGGAAGACTCGACATCAGCATCACTAGCAGCCCTACCCTGATCTGATCCTCGATATGCATCTCTCCCTGCAATAGTACCGTCCCTGCCTCTGATTTTCACTGCAAAAGAAAAAAACAATCAGGAAAAAAACAAAGGCAACAACTATTGGAAATTTTAAAATTTCCGGTATAAAACTGAATTTTTATAACTATTGGAAATTTTGAAATTTCTGGTGCAAAACTAAATTTTTATAACTACCGAAAATTTTAAGATATCCAGTACAAAATTAAATTTTTATAATTACCACAAAATTTTGAAATTTCTAGTATAAAACTAAATTTTTATATCTAAATTTTTATAACTACCGGAAATTTTGAAATTTCCTATAAGATACAAAACTAGTTTTCTAAACTACCGGAAATTTTGAAATTTCCGCTAACAAAAATTGAGGCTTGCACAGGAAATTTTGAAATTTCCGGAAAAAATTACCGGAAATTAAGAAATTTCAGGTAAAAAATACCTAAAATTTCAAAATTTCTAGTACAGAATATCGTAAATAATGGAAAATCCGGTAAAAACTTGCTGTTTTTTAAATTCCCGGTAGTTGTTTTGAAATTCCCGGTATCGTCTCTGAAATTTGAAAATTATGCTTCTAAACTGCAAATTTCGAAAATGTGGAAAATTATTTTTGCAAAGTTAATTTGGTTTTTTCATACAAGTTGGGGTGTGTGAAGTTTAATTGTGGGGTGGAGAGTAGAATCCTCCAAAACTATCAACACCCTGCAATGCTTATATATTTTTGAATGTTTATTTTATAACGATAAATATTAAAGATAAATCTATTTTGAACGGTAAAATATGTATGAAAAGATACAATTACAGAGGACAAAATCCTAGAAGTAAAAACGTAAATGTTAATTTCTGCTTCAACAACATCCTTACATATCAAGTCTGGTGAGTATCTATCAGGTGCTTGAGATATTCGACCAGAACGACGTGGTTCAACAAGTACCACATCAAGTGGTTGATCAAGTATTGGATCAAGTGGCGGATCAAGTGTCGGATCAGCGTCGAGAAGGGGTATGGGAACCTGTTGTTTATTTTTTCTAACATATACATGAGCTGGTTTATACCGTGCTATATATTGAGGCATAATATAAAACTTAGGAATAGTAACAATATCATTCATGGGAGGAGAAACACAAGGAAACATAAATTGATTATAAAAAAATATCACATTCCTAGAAATGCAAAAACATTTATTAGAGACATCATAACATACAAAGCCCTTATAAGAGTGACTATGCCCCATAAATGCACATTGAACAAACTGTGCTCCAAGCTTATGTCTTTCAAATGGAGGTAAGTGAACAAAGCACACACACCCAAAAGTATGTAAAACACTATAATCAGGGTGAATTTTAAAAAGATGAAAGAAAGGAGAATCAAAATCAATAACCGTAGATGGAAGACGGTTAATCAAAAACACAGTTGTGTACAACGCTTCTACCCAAAATCAGGATGGCACAAAAGCTTGAAGAAGTAATGTGTGTGTTACATCAAGCAAATGACAATTCTTGCATTCTACCATCCCATTTTGTTGAGGGGTATTGGGACAAGATCTTTGAGACAATATGCCCTTTTGTTGAAGATACTCCTGAAACTCATGAGACATGTACAGGGACGAATCCAGAAATTTTAATAAGTGGGGTCAAGGTTAATTTTTTTAATACAAAAATTAAAATCAAATAATATAAATATTCATAAAAAAATATAAATACTTAGGCATAAAATGATGATGATAATATATATTTAAAAATTTAAATATTACAAAACAAAGCACAAATGTATATAAAAAAACTGAAGACAACATAATATTCAAAGATTATAATTGCTCTCTACGTGTCTTTATATTTTGAAAGTGTTGTAAGATTTTCTCATTTTCAACATTATCAAATATATCACGCTCTATGTATGTTACCAAACAATCATTCAAAAATTCATCACCCATACGATTGCGCAGTTGATTCCTCACAAAATTCATAGCTGAGAAACTTCTTTCAACGGTTGTCGTAGCCACAGGCAAAAGTAATGCCAACTTCAAAAGTAAGTACACCATTGGATAAGCAATGTGTTTTTTAGTCTCCACCATCATTCTTGAAAGATCGCTAATTCCCAGTAAATTAGAAAATTGCTCACTAGAACAAACATCCATGATGTAATTTTCACGTTGATTGTTGAGTCCCATAAGCTCTACCGAAGAAAATTCGGACGGATAAAATTGAGCCAGATTAATCAACTTTTCTTTGTTAAATGCAAAAAACGAATCTCGTGGACTTAAAATTGCTACACAAATAAGTAATTCACTATTCACCTCGGTAAATCTATTATTCAGCTCTTGAAGTTGTCTATCAATCACTTGATAAAAGACCTCGACTTGACAGTGATGCAAGTTTGAAACTTTTGCAACTTTACGACTTGGTTTTCCATGTAACATGAAGACATCATCCATATTTATAATGTCAATATTATGCTTCTCACAAAATAATGACACTTCATCGAGTAGACTTGACCAACCATCTTCTCTCATATTTTGCAATCTTTCCTTTGATACTTTAACAAATGTCATAGCATTTACAATATCTTGATCTTTTCTTTGCAGTGCTTGAGATAAATCATTAGTAATTCCACTACTACAAAATGCTAAAACAACAACAACAGGCTTACAATGCATCCTATTATGCCGTTGTAATAGGTTAAAAATTTCTCGCCCATGTAAAAGTTGATTCATTTAATGACGGTTGAATGAAACGTCCGTAGTAATAAATAAAATGTATCTAGCTTCGATTCCCTGCAACTACATTTTTTCCATTTTTTAGAGTACATTTAGCGTTTGACAATTAAGTCCATTATTTTAAAAATAAATTGTAAATTATTTTACAACAGTTAAGATGAACAACCGTAGTAATAAATAAAATGTAACAAGCTTCGATTCCCTAAAAAACATTTTTTCCTTTTTTTAGGATATATTTAGCGTGTGTCACGTAAGATTCCACGACGGTTTGTTTTTCCAACCGAGATTAAAAGATTTACTGATAAATTAAAACAAAACTTATTATGTATTTCTTTCATAAGACGCCCTAATCGAACAAGTGAGCCAGAGACGCCTTAACCTTTACCCTCTTCATATACATTCATTTGGAGCTCAAATATTGCTCAAATAAGGTACTCTTCAACATCTTCATTCCTTTTGTCTTGGTTTATGCTCAAATATTGGCCGTCTTCATCATTCATTTGCTTCTTCAGCTTCGAAGTAAGGTTCTCTTCAACATCTTCATTCCTTTTTTCTTGGATTATGCTCAAATATTGACCGTCTTCATCATTCATTTGCTTCTTCAGCTTCGAAGTAAGGTTCTCTTCAACATCTTCATTCCTTTTTTCTTTGTTCATATTGTATATGCTCAAGTCAGAATGAGATGTTTCATATACTTTACGTTTAGTATGAGAGTACATATGCTTGAGTTTTTGGATTAGATTTTGGTGTGTCACTCACATTATTATACATGTATAAATTTCAGAAGTTGTAATGGATCGTAGTTGGATGAAAGCCAATAGATTAGATCCGGTTTATGAGAACGGAGTTTGTGAATTCCTTGAATACGCTGATAAACATCTTCCCGACAATGATGGTATCTTTTATTGTCCTTGTGTTGTTTGCGCTAATATCAAAAAGGGTACAAAGAAAGAAATACACAATCACCTTTGTTGTGATGGTATATGTCAAAATTATATAATATGGACGTGACATGGTGAGGTGGATAATAAGGAAAGTCGGGCGTCACAAAGTCAAAGAGTGGAGGAAGATGAATATATGGAAGATCACCTAGAGGATATGTTCCGTGATATTGGGGAATCTTCTTTTATGAATGCTCATATTTATGATAATTTATGTCGTGATAAAGACACCCCTTTATATAAGGGATGCACAGAGTTCACACGATTATCGGCGGTGTTAAAGTTGTTTAAATCTGAAGGCAAAAATGGATGGTCGGATAAAAGTTTCACGGAATTACTTGAATTGCTACAGCAAATGTTACCAGAAGATAACAAATTGCCGGATCGTTCCTATGAGGCCAAGAAGATATTATGTCCACTAGGTCTGGAGTATATCAAGATACATGTTTGCCCTAATGATTGCATATTATACCGGAAAGAGTATGAAGACTTGTTTCAATGTCCGAAATGTGGTGTGTCGCGTTACAAGCTGAAGGCTAGCAATGGTGATGACAATGATCACTATGACAATGTTAGTAGGAAGCATCCTCCTGCTAAAGTGTTATGGTACTTGCCAATACTTTCACGATTAAAGAGACTTTTTGCTAATTCGAATGACGCAAAGAATCTTAGATGGCATGCAGATGAAATGATTTGTGATGGAAACATTCGCCATGTAGATGATTCTTTGCAATGGAAGAAAATTGATTCATTGTTTTCGATTTTGGAGTCGAGCCAAGAAATCTTAGGCTTGGGCTTGCCACCGATGGAATGAATCCCTTTGGTAATATGAGCACTAATCATACTTCATGGCTTGTTCTTCTCACTATTTACAACCTATCTCCTTGGTTGCGCATGAAGCGCAAGTATATACTGTTAAGTATGATAATTTTTGGACCACGACAACCTGGTAACGACATAGATGTTTATCTTAGTCCATCAATTGATGATTTACGACTCTAGTGGGATGAAGGCGTTGAAGTTGATGATGTATATTCTTGGGAAAAGTTTAATATGCGTGCAATGTTATTTTGCACAATTAACAACTTCCCGGCTTACGGTAACTTGACGGGATACAGTGTCAAAGGACATAAAGCGTGTCCTATATGTGAAGATGATACTTGTTATCACCAACTTGAGTTTGGAAAAAAGACCGTTTACCTTGGGCATCGAAAATTTCTAAAACCGGGTCATCCTTAGATGGTTGTCGTACGAGCCAAACTGTATCTCTAGTTCGAAAGAGCATAACAATAGATTCATGGATTGGTTTAATAAAAGTGTATCTAATGATCCTAGTGCATTCGAGATACTTAGATGGTTGTCGTACAGGCCAAAATTTTGTGTCATTACCTGGAGTGCATACGACATTGGTCATTATACCTTTTATACAAAATCAAAAGATGATATAGTACAATGCAAAATAGTGGGGTTATGGTTGAAGCCGAATCGATGTATTTCTCTAGTTCGAAAGATAAGAATCTGGTATTGGCAACTACCGCGTTTTATGGTGTCATTGATGAGATTTGGGAGATTGATTATGTTATTTTCAAAGTGGCTTTATTTAAATGCAAGTGGGTTCCCAATAATAGTAATGGTGTAGACATTGATGACTTAGGCTTCACCCGGGTCGACCTTGGCAAGGCATCTTTTAATACAAAACCATTCATTATGACTTCTCAAGCAAAACAAGTTTTCTATGTTTCCGATCTATCGGACAAATCGGGGAAATGGTCAATCGTTCTCCAAGGAAAATACATTCCTCTTAGTGATGAAAGTCTTGATATTCTGTCCACACCTTCTTACACAACACAAGTTCCTGCCTCATATGATGAAGTTGATGGAGATGTCGTGCATGCTATACGACTCGATCATGAAGAAGGCATATGGGAAAATTAACAAGTACGTAATTTATTATTTATTCATAATATATTAATTGTATGTTATAGTTTAGAAGTATTTTTACTAACAAGTATAATTATTTGAAATCATAGGTATTTTGAGTCCAGACACCAGGCCATGAGACAAGACACCAAGAGACAAGATACCAATACACCAAGTTACAATTATGTGAAGTTATGTAATGTGTGTAAACTGTAATATGGTATATGTGATATTTTATTTATGTAGGTTGTTTGTTCTGATAAATTGTAATCTGGTATATGTGATATTATGAATATGACACGATTAATATTATTATGAAAATTGTATCACAAAATGTGAATTGTATTTTTCTGCTGTGCTGAGATATGGAGAACAATAATACAGGTAAAAAAATGGGATTAATTATAAAATCAGGATGATATTTGTTAATTTTGCCAAAACTTTAACGACGATTATATTTCCTAACCGTTATAAATTCTGGCGCGTTGTCCAGCAAAAAAAAAAATATCAAAAATGCGCTGCTGGGAATCGAACCGAGGACAATTATATTTATTACAATGGTGTAATGTAAAACCATTGTCATAGTTAGCGCAATTTCCTGTTTATTACAAGCATACAAGGCCGTCGTTGTAATTTTCATATATACAACAACAATCTACATAACAACGCCCTCGCCCGCGTCATTATATGTAATTCCCAACCGTGTTAAATGGGTTTTTCGTAGTAGTGTTCCCAATATATTTCTCATCAAAAGCAATTTAAAAATAAATTCAAAGGATTGCAAAGTATTCAATAATTGACGAGTTTCAACTCGTTGCTCTGTGCTAAGGTTATCTTTTAAAATCATATCTAGCACATCACACACAGAAGGAAACAAAGAAACCAACCTTAGTAATGTACCATAATGTGATCCCCATCTAGTATCTCAAGCTCTTGTTAGCGTAGTTTCTTGATTCAAACCATGACCAGTTAAAATTTCTCCACTCTCTAATGCTTCCATTACTTTAAGAATTTGACATTCTCTAAGAATATCTCTACGCTTGCATGAAGCTCCAATAACATTAGATAAATTGTTAACTATAAGAAAAAACCAAGCAATGTCATCATGCTTTTTAGCAACCGCTACAAGTGTCAACTGAAGTTGGTGAGCAAAACAATAAACAGAGAATGCACACTTATTTTCTTTCAATATCAAACTTTTAAGGGCGTTAAACTCTCCTTGCATATTACTTGCCCCGTCATATCCTTATCCACGAACTCTTGACAAACTTAAATTGTACTTTGCCAATAAAGACTCTAGTGCTAACTTTAAAGACATAGCACTTGTATTTGCAACATGGACAATACCAAGAAACCTCTTAATGACACATCCTTTCTTGTCTACATAACGTAAAACAACAGCCATTTGCTCTTTAACTGAAACATCTCGAGATTCATCAATTAAAATAGAGAACAAATCATTGTTAAGATCATCAATAATAACTTTTGTGGTCTCAGAAGCAGCAGCTTTCACAATATATTTTTGAATGCTAGGTGGCACTAATTTGAGATTTCCACGAGATTTTTTCAATACTTTATCAATCTCTTCATTATGATTACAAAGAAATTGTAGAATCTCAAGAAAATTACCTTTATTCTTTGAATCCACTGATTCATCATCACCGCGAAATGCTAATCCCAACTTTAATAAAAGTCGAATACAATCAACTATTACAGTTAAATGAATCTGATATTCCCTCTTGATCAAGTCAGATTGTTTGTTGATAGCAACTTCAATATGTTGTTTTTTATTCATTAGTGCATTATATTTTCTCCAAGCTTGGTTGTGAGCACTATTAGGACCTCCAACCTGGACGTTGAGTCGATCTTTCTTTTTCCAATTTGAAAATCCCTCAGTCACAAATGCATCCCAACCTTTGTGTTCTCCTATCTCATGTCTCATAAGGTAACAACATAAACAAAAAACAACATCTTTTGATACACTATATTCCAACCAACTACCAAATTCAAGAAACCAATCAGGATTGAACTTACGTAAAGACGTACAAAATTGTCGTTGTGGAAAATTATGATCTTTTGGTTGACAAGGCCCTTTTTGTAAATAAGCTCTTCGGATTTCATCTCGATCATTTGGATGATAACATGACATTTGATTCCTCTCTCCGGGATCAACAGGAAGATTATCTAAATCAACATCTAAAAATCTTTTTTTCAAAGATGGCCCTACTTGTTGTGTAAATGCATTTTCCACTTCATTAACTTGTTGAGACTCCAATGTTGATTTTCTTTTAAAATATTTTTCCATTTCTAACACATAAAAATTTAACACTAATTAGTTACTTGATTCTAATACAACTACAAACATAAACTTAAAATTAAAAACATGATAAAATTGATACAAAAATATGAAATCACAACATAATAATATAATATAAAAAAATAAGAATGAAGGGAGAAACTTACTTGAATATTGTCTTTTAACTCTACTATGATAAAACGATAAAAAAAAAAAGATTTAAAAGTAGGAGATTTATGAAGAAAAAATAAAGTTATGTGTAGAAGAAAGAAGACAAAAATGGAGTACAAATGCAAACAACATGTTGCAGTATATTGATTTATAATTAGAAGAAAGAACCTATCCAATTTCCCCATGTCTTTTTAATTTCCATTTTCTTTTCTTTTTTTAAAAGTAATAAAATAAAATTAATAGTCAGATTTATGTTTCCTAGAATTCAAATCAAATGAGTGGTATGGGGTCAATGATATATTTAATGTGGGGTCAATATTCCAAAATTAATAATTATTGGTTTAAAAAAAAACTAAGTGGGGTCAATTGACCCTCTTTGTGTCTACCTAAATCCGTGTCTGGACATGTATTCACCACCAGAGTCAAAACGAAAAATTTTAACACTAGCTTGAAATTGAGTTTCAACATATGTAAGAAATTCTTAAACATAGAAAACACTTCAGAAGTAAAACGACTATAATCATCAATAATTGTGACAAAATATTTATAATGAGCATAAGAAACTACACGAGACATTCCCCCACACATCACTATGAATCATCTCAAAACAAGTGGAAGCACGTCGTACACCAATTGAAAAAGGAAGTGTTTTACTTTTAACCAATTTGCAAACTGAACATGAAACAGAGGCATTACAAGCACCATTTTTATTTCCCAATAAACCAGTTTTAAATAAATGAGACAAGACGACAGAGTTTGGATGGCCCAATATTTTATGCCAATCCTCATAAGAGTTCGAAACATTATTACAAGCAAGAGATAAATGACTAGAAATAAACTGGAGTGGAAAAATCTTCCCACTTTAGTCTCCTTCGTGATCACCTTCTCTGACACCTGCTCTTGCACAAGACAACCAGCACTAGAAAAGTTAACAGCATAATTTTTATCTACTAATTAACCAACAGATAATAAATTAGAAGCAAATCCGGGTGAAATAAGCACATCACGAAAATCAAAATTTATGTCGCCAACACCAGTGATCGATAAAGTATTACCATCAGCTATTTGAATTTTCTGATTACCATGATAAGATTGTAAATTGTGCAAATATTCTATGGAGCCCGTCATGTGATTGGATGCACTCGAGTCAAGAAACCATGGGCGAGAAACATTAGAAGACTTACCTTGAATTTCCAAGGCCGAAAGAGCGGAAAGTACCATTTGTTGAGTCAGTTATGGTTGTATAGCACCACCGTTTGATGTGCCATTAGTGGAAGGACCAATTGCATAATTTATAGTTGCATAAAATGCTTGTGTCGAACGTTGTGTTGGTCGTGGAGGACGTATGGGACACACCAGAGATAATATGACTTTGTCGTTTACAGTACTTACAAAACTTCTTATTGCAACTTTGAGCAATATGTCCAAATTGTTTGCACGAGAAGCATTGAACTTGTCTCATATCACGACCTTTATCTCTACTTTGAGCAGTATATGCAACCATCACAAGCTCAAAAATGACAACTTCATGAGACAAGGATCCTGGAGTAAGAAGATGTTGTTCTTCCCTTAGAAGTTCTCCAACACATGTATCTAAACAAGGAATAGGATTCCTATTCAGCAAAGCACCTCTGACAACTTCAAATTCTGGACGAAGTTTCATAAGAAATGGATCTCGACTACTTGTATTGTAAACCTCTTGGATAGCCGCGAGGGAAGTCTTGAGAACATCAGCGTGTATAAGAGCAGCGTGTTCTATCCATAGATTCAAAAATCCAGAATAATATTCTTGAACAGATAAAGTACCTTGTTTGTAATTAGCTATCTCTAGCTCTAACTGAAAATGTTTGGCTGCATTGTCTTGGTTATAAATGCGCTTCAAATAATTCCACATTTCTTAAGCAGTTGAAAATGAATGCAAATTATTGATCATTTGAGGATCAATAGTGCTGAGGATCCAAGTGATTATTTGAGCATCTTCCTCTAATGCAACTTTTTCTAAAGGTGTCTTAGAGACATCGTCTAGGTGACTCCATAATCCCTTTCCTTTCACATAATTTTTGAACTGAAATTCCCAAATATGAGTAATTCTTACCGGTAAAACGGACACAAAAGAAACTTTTTTCATTTTCCATAACCATAAGATAAGAACACTTTTATGCTATATAATAATTCACAAGTGTAGCAAATCTGTTTTTTTTTAAGCAACAATTTAATAAATATTAAACTTGGAGGAACAGGAGATGAAACCACAAACCACACATGCAATAGTGAAACAAAGGAAACCACGAACCGCCGAACCGAGAACAATCACCAAGAAACAGTACGTGAAACTACAAACCACAAATAGTAGTGAAACCAATGAAACCACGATCAAGATCAAGATCAAGGAAACTACGAACCGCCGAACCGAGAACAATCACCAAGAACAACAAACAATCATCGAAAACAGCAAACAATCACCAAGAACAACGATCACAAAATAGAATCACCGAGAATACAAAACAGAATCATCGATCACAATCGAATCAAGATGACGAAGCAGTGACAATGACGAAGTCAAGAGACGGAAACCGAATTGATAAAGAAACAATTTTGAGCAAATATAAATGAGGAACACGATATCGAGTGCGACCCAGTGGATTGTCGCTGTTCAACCAATAACAAGGATTCACTTATTTGAATTTGATCGAACCCTTATGATACCATGTAAGAAATTTCGGCTTGATGTCATTCATCATTGTATTGCTTCTATTAATAATTACATGAGCATTTACAATAATTAATTACAAATATTCTCTATTTGATTTTTTACTCTATTTTAAGAAGGTAAAATATACACAATTAAGAAGAACCAAATCCCATCAAATCATTCTATATTAACAAAGTCATAAAGAAAATTTTCATTGCCAAACAACTAAGAACAGATAGCATCTAAATTTAAATTCGTGAGTTAATAGGCGAAAGTTTAATACAACTTAGTACAAATTCAACCCCACAGCAATCCTAAGACAACAGTAATTTTAATATTCTAACAGTTCCCTCATGTTAGAACTCGCCATATTATCAGTTTGTGAAGTATAAAAACACTTAAGAAACAATAATAACAAAAACATTCTTCCCCAAGAGATGAAGCATCTACATACATAAATGAAAAAATGAGATAATGAGATAATGTTGAAACATAAATTCAAAATAGTAATAATGTATAAGTAGAAAAGCATCTTAGCTAGTATTAGTCTTACAATAGACCTCTCTCAAAGAAGTTTCTTTGCCATATCATTTTCATATTTTCCCAACAAAGAATAAATCATTATTTCATAAGTTAAAGCATTCGGAATGCAACCATTATCTTTCATTTTAGACATCATGGCCAGTGCTTCATCAAACAAACCTACGTTGTTCTATCATATTTTTTGTCATATTTTTTTTATCCTATAATTTAGGTATTTTTAACTATTTGAATTTTATTTTAAATATAATATTTTATTATTTTAATTTTGGTTTAAATTGATTTGATTTATTTTATGGTAGATATATCTATAAATTTACTTTCATATTATTAATTTATTTAATAAAAAATTTAACAGTAATTTTAATCGATTGACTTATTAAACTTTAAATTAAAAGTTTCACAGACTCAATCTCCGGTTTGATAAATAATGTTTATTTTTTATATCCTTTCGATTTTTTGTAAGGTTGAATTAAACATGTTTGGCTGTAAATTGGATTGAATATCCTTAGTACTCCGGTTAATATCACTATTTGTTTATAAAAAAAGTTTTTTTTTTTATGATGTAGATAGTACATATTACTTGGCCATTTTTTTTTAAACGGTAATTGATACACACATACACGGTCAGCTTAAAACATTTAAAACAGAAAAACAACTACAGCTGTAATCAAAAAAAAAAAAAAAAGAAAAACAACTACAGCTGACTCAATTTTGATATAGTTTGTTATATAAGCTCCTTAGCTGTCAAAATGGGCTACCCGGCCCTAAACGGACCGGCTCTGATGGACTCGAGTTTTTTAGAGTTGGGTCTAAAAACTCATTTTTAATATGGGTTTGAAAATTATTACCTAAGTCCGGCCTTAGATGTGCTTCGGACTAACCGGCCCTAAATGCTTTTTTTTTAATAAAAAAATTAAAATAAAAATGTCATAATATTTATTATAAATAAAATTAAAAAATTATATTATTTTAAACATAACACATTTTTAAATACCATATTATCTTTTGTCAATACTATAATGTGTTTTTAAATACAATACATGTCTAAATTGTATAAAATAATACTTGAATATTTAACATAAAGAAAACTAATAGAAGATGAGAAAAAAATGTTAATTATATTAATGTATAATATTTAAATGAGAAATATTGAATAGAATATATATAAAATTTAGTAAGGTGAGAAAAATTAATGTGTTATTTTAGATTAAGATAATATAAGTATTAGTATTATTTTTTAAAATTTATAGTGATATGGACCTAATGGACTACCCACGGTCCATATGGGCTAGCCCTAATGAATAGCGGACTTTTTAGAACTAGGCTAAAAAGACCCTGAAAAATATAAATTCTAATTTTAAAGCTCAAGTCCTATAATTTTTCGGACCTGGTGAGCCGGCCCACGTGAACTAGTCCATTTTGATGCCGATGCCTCAGCTTACAACGCCGAAAGAATCTTAATAATTAATGCAACATGATTTACCCTAATTAAATTATCTAAGATGAATGTCTATCTTATGGTAGAGTTACATATTGCCATGGAGATGTTACACCGCTCTGATCAAACTTTGATCAAACTTTGAAGGTGAATGTCGTAATTCATTGGGAGCAGCACCATGGAGATTTTCAAGTATAAGACGAGGTCTTGGACCCATCCACCCTAAGATGAAGTTTTGGATAACTATATACTAAAATTTTATATTTATTAAGTTTCTATTATTTTTGAGTAATCTGTTAAGATCAAAATCAATTGTTTAAAATTTCATTTTTTTTAGTCATTATAGAGATTGAAATTGATTGATTAACTATTTTATTTTCAAAATTTACCGTCACATAATTTAATATTATGTATTGTTATTAGTGTTCATTTTTTATCTCGTGTAGAGAGAACCTACTATTTAGGCACTTTTTTAAAACGGTAATTGATATGCTACACAATCAGCTTAAAACATTTAAACAAGCACAGCTGAGCTAATCATATACTCAATTTTTAATATAGTTTTTTATATAAGCTCCTTCTCAATTTTGAATATGAGCTAATCCTATAGAGGATAATATGTTAGAGAGAGGGGCGCTACCTTCTCTCTATCTTTTTCCGAGGCTTTGGTTTCTTTCCCTACTGTTTTCATGGAGTGGCAAAAACAAAAGAGAAGGAGTTTCAGACACATCGTAACCAGGTGGGACACATTTCTGATTAGAAGCAAGTTTCAAGAAGGGGAGACTTCTGATCAGGTTATCTCATCCATCTTCTTCTCTGAGTTTCCTGATTGGATTAAAGCTAGTGATATTTTCGAACTGTTTGGTTGCATTGGAGACATTTGTGAAGTGGTGATTCCTCCTAAGAGGAACAGATTTGGCAAGAGATTCGGCTTTGCTCGTTTCTCAGGAGTTAACGATGTTAGAATGTTAGCTGTGAAGTTGGATAATGTGGTTATTAACGGCAAGAAGATTCATGCGAACTCCCCCCGTTTTGAGAAGTTACCGAGACATGCGGAGAAGGTTATGAGGTTTCCTAAGTCTTCTGCTCATCAACCTGCATCCTTTGAACCTCCTAATAGGAATGGCAGAGATCAGAATAACTTCCGCAGGTCCAAATCGTTTCCGCAGGTTGTTAGGGATGATGGTTTGTCTTCCTTAGAAAAATTTGTTCAACCCTGCTTGGTTTATTCTTCATCTGAGGAAGACAAATTAAGGCTCATGAAGGCTTACGTGGGTATCATCATAGTGTCTGGGATGACTTATAACATTCAAACAACTGTTGAAACTGAAGGGTATTTCGCCATTAAAGTTACACCACTCGGCGTTAATCTATATTTGTTAGAGGAATCTGAGGAGGGTGCTATTAGTGACTTGATTACAGACGGCAAAACATGGTGGAACCAATGGTTCTCTGATATTAGAAGGGGGAAGGAGGATGACGTAGATGAAGAAAGGGTCACTTGGATCAGGGTGCACGGGGTTCCATGTCATGCATAGAATTTCTGTTTCTTTGAAAAGGTGGCAAACTTGGTGGGAAGCTATATTTGTTCTGATGATGTTACTTTGAAGGTTGGGGTCATGGATATTGCGAGAATCATGGTTAGAACCTCCCTTGTCGTTATTTTTGAAAAAGTTTTTAATATCAAGATAGATGGAGTAGATTTCAAGATCAGATGTTATGAGGATTCTTATGGTCCATTGAGATTGGCGCTTCACACTTCTACAGTTTCTCCACTTTCTTCCACCTCTTCTTCGTCTGAATCTATGGAAGGGCGACAAGATTCGGAGTTGGAGGTTTCTCAGGAGGATATGATTTTTTCATCTAACGACATGGAGTGTAGGGTGGATGTTGATGCAAATCCCCCTTTTGTTGGCTTAGTCAATTCCTATGTCGTAGGTAATAAGTTCCCGGTAGTAGGTGACAAGTTATACCTTTTGAGAAAGGATGGAAAAGCTAGTTTGGAGGGAAGCTTTGATGAGGCTATAGGTGCGGTTAGGGAGGCTAATGCTCTTGATTCCTCTGCAGGTGGGCCCAGCATTTATGTATCATCTGTCTCCTCAGATACTAGGGTGATTTGTTCTCTTGATAAGACTAAGAGTAACCAAAGGCTTTTGGCATCTAAAAGTCTGCCTGCCCCTAAAGTTAAACTTAGGAACATTTATGAAATTTCTGGGCCTTTGGGTCAGAAGTCTAAGAGGCCCAAAAAAAGGTCCTTAAAGATTGTTGTCCCAACTGAGTCCAGTCCTACTCTTATTGGGCCTGTTCACCCATCTGCACCTCCTTCTGTTGCTTTATCTATCTCTTCTGATGCTGCTAAAGCAGGGTTAGCATAACGGAGGAAGATAGTTTTTCTCCAGGAGCTATCATGTTTTGCGAACAAACTGTTGACTCTGATATGATTAGATGCAATAATCATTTTTGGGAGAACACGGAGTCGTTTGTGGGATGTAAGGTTTGGAGTGCCATCTCTAAACTTGGTATCATTTCAAATGGATCTGCAAAAGATTATCAAAAGAAGATTGAAGCTATGGAGAAGATCGACGTGGTGAAAAAACAATCTTAGAAGGCGAGATGAAATAAGATAAGATGATTATAGATTCTCTTAATATCAGAGGAGGCTGTAGCAGGGTCAAGAGGAAGAGGATTAATCAAATAATAATTCAAGGAGGGGCAGACATTTTCTTGATTCAAGAATCAAAGCTAGCAGTGGTTAATGAAATAATAATCAGAAACATGTGGAACAAGGAAAGAGTGGGATGGTCTTATGCTAGTTCCAACGGTCAATTTGGAGGTATCATTTATGTGTGGAAGGAAGGGATTTTCAAGGTTATCTTCAGTTTCAAAGGGGAAGGTTATCTTAGAATAAAGGTGCTTTGGAAAGGCTTGTTTTATTATGTTAGTTCTTGTATTGGCTGCAATTTTGGTAAAACAATGTTGTTGTTGAAGATGTCATTTGTCTGATGTCTTAACATGAGTTCTTAACATTCTGGTTATGTTAAGTTACTGAAGTGTTGCAGGAATTTGTGTTGATGTCAAACACGATGTCCTAACATCTGTTGACAGAACATCCTGTTGAGTTTGGTTTTATTTGCTGCGTATTTTTTGAAGTCAGACGTGTGTTTACATTCTGTTATTGGCGAGAGAAAATCATGGTCTGTCGTTTTGTAGAAGCAATATGTTTAATAGGACGTGATTACTTGCTAAGAAGAACAGGTTAAGCAAGAAGTCCTATTGTATGCTGAGACATGTTGAGATGAGAAGTTCTCATCATCTGGAGCAACATGTCGGATAAGATGTCCTATGCTGAATCATTCGACATCGCGCCTGTGCTGAGCTGGACAGTTAAATTCTGTTATGATTTAACTGATACAGAATATTCTGGAATATTATGCAATCATGAGGCGCTGATTTATAGGTCTGAAGATTCAAGATGGAGAGAAAATATTGAAGGACTGAGACTTTCTAAATCTGGAGATATTTTAGGAAGTAAATGAGTTTATTGAAGACCTGATTTGTGGCAGAAGTTTCTGCTGATTTGTAGCAGCTGATATGCTGTGATTTGAAGCCCAAATCCAGTTGGGATGTAGGTTATAAATAGGAGTGTTTGTAACCTAGTTCGGTAACGATTCCAAGATGTAAAATTATTAGGATTTCGTTCTTGTGAACCACTCTTTAGGAGAGTTGGTATGGCTGTACCACTCAACATGTGAGTTGGACAGTTTGTGAGTGTGATCCTCGAAGCTGTTAAGTAAGAGGAGTATTGTTCTTGGAGGAAGCTTTTAAGTAACTCTAAGTTGTGTCTTGGAAGTGTATCTTCCGTGTTGAATTGTTGTATAGGTAAAGAGCCGTTGATGCAGTTGTGGGTTGTCAACTGCTAGACATCATTGCGATGATTGGGAGTGAGAAGGGTTTCTCATATCTAGAGAGGATCTAGGTAGAAGGGTCATTGGGTAGTGATTAAGTGATAAGTTGTAAACGGGTTGTTTAGCTTTGAATTGATACTACTGATAGTGGACTTCATCCCTGGCTTGGTAGGCCCCAGAGTAGGTGTGTTCGACCGAACTGGGTTAACAATTTTGTGTGTTTTGTTTATGCTTTTCAGTACTGTTTCTATACCTTGCCATGTGTGTGTTCATGTCAGACCAGATGTCGAATAACATGTCTTAGGACATCTGAATTCTGCACATGCACCAGAATTTCATATTATGTTCTAAACATTTACTCTCCTTGTGATCTAGCTCTTAAAAGAGTGTTCTGGAAAGAGCTTCTGGTTCTTAAGAATAATTACTCAGATGGCGAATCGATCCTTGGAGGGGATTTCAACTCTATCACCAATTGTAAAGAAAGGAAAGGAAATGCAGTGGTTAGGAATAATGCGGATATGAGGGAATTCGTAGATTTTATTGAAGAGATTGGCTTGGAGGATCTCCCTTGTAAGGGTAACAGGTTTAGTTGGTTTAGCGAAAATGGGCTCTCCATGAGCATGCTTGACCGTTTCTTGATTTCTCATTCTCTCATTAATATATGGGGTTTAGTCGGCCAATTGATCGACAAAAGGGACATCTTGGATCATTGTCCTATCTGGCTTGTTTGTAACATAGAAGATGGGGGTCCGAAACCTTTCAAGGTTAATGATTGATGGTTTGATAATAATAAATTTCTTCCTTTTGTTGAACAGGAGTGGAGCAAACTTAGGGTTGAAGGTTGAGCAGATTACGTGATCAAAGAGAAGTTGTGTCTGTTGAAAAGTAGTCTGCGAAAGTGGAATACGGAGGTTTTTTGGAAGATCAATCTTGAGATTGAAGAAGGATGTAAGGAAATTAATTATTTTGATGATTTGTTGGCTGATTCTGATGTGATTGAAACTGAGGGTTTGGCTGCGCGCAGAAACAAGGCTTCAAAACGCTTTTGGATGAATCTTAAGGCTAAAGAGAATCTGTTGCTTAGAAAATCCAGGATTTCTTGGGATCGTGATGGAGATTCTAACTCCAAGTTTTTTCACAATGTTATGAAATAGCGGCGTCGCAAGAACTTTATAGGGTCTCTTTCTTCTGATAATGGCTTGATTGAAGGGGTTGCAGAGGTCAAGAATGAGGTGCACATGTATTTTTTCAATTACTTCAAGGAGAATGTCTACAACATGCCTGTTCCTGAGGGCATCCCTTTCAATACCATTTTCGTGGAAGAAAAACCCATGCTCGAAGTTGACTTCACTGAAACAGAAATCAAATCTGCCATTTGGGCTTGTGAGGGATCGAAGAGTCCGGGGCCAGATGGTTATAATTTTCTTTTTATCAGAAAGTGTTGGCATTTCATCAAAGGTGACATTTTCCGCTTCTTTCACGAGTTCCACGACAAGGCTCTGTTATCGAAGGCAATATCTTCATCCTTCCTTGCTTTGATTCCTAAAAGAGACAATCCTTTGGGGCTTAATGATTATCGGCATATTTGTCTGGTTGGCTGCCTATATAAAGCCTTTGCCAAGCTGCTTGCTGCAAGATTGAAGCTAGTGCTGAGTTATGTCATTTCCCCGCGGCAATCCACTTTCGTTCCTAGGAGGCAGTTGCTGGACTGCGTTTTGATCTCCAACGAAATGGTGGACTTTGCTATTAAAGATATGAAACCTTGTGTTCTCTTTAAAGTGGATTTCAAGAAGGCTTACGACAAGGTTAATTGAGATTTTCTTAAGTATTTAGTGAGAAGGATGGGTTTTAGGGAGCTTTGGATCAGATGGATGGATGCTACGGCTTTCACAAGCTTCATGTCGGTCCTTGTTAATGGAAGTCCGACCAAAGAATTTAAGGTTGGGAGAGGGCTTAGACAAGGAGATCCTCTTTCCCCTTTTTTGTTTGTTATTGTTGCAGAGGCCCTTACCAAGTTGGTCAGTAAATCTGTGGAAAATGGCGATTTCTCTGGTTTCTCTCTTAATAATGGGTGCATGGTCGACATTTTGCAATATGCCGATGACACTCTGTTGTTTGGAGAAGGAAATTGGAAACATATTTGGGCTTTAAAATCTGTTTTGAGGGGGTTTGAAGTCATTTCAGGCCTTGGAGTCAACTTCATGAAGAGCAGCTTAATTGGTTTCAATACTAATCAGAATTTCTTGACTGCTGCGTCCAATTTTTTGTCTTGCAGGATTGATGATCCAAAGTTCAGTTTTCTTGGCGTCCCGATTGGTATCAACCCCGGGAGGATTTCTTCTTGGGATTTCTTGATTAGTAAAATGAAGAATCGACTTTCTAATTGGAAATGCAGATTTCTAAGTTTGGGTGGCCACATTACTCTCTTAAGATCGGTTTGGTCCAGTTTGCCGGTGTTTGTTTTATCTTTTTACAAAGCACCTAAGAAGGTGTATAGAGATATCACGAGGTTGCAAAACGATTTTCTTTGGGGAGGTGCTGTTAATAACAGAAAAATCCATTGGGTTGGGTGGGAAAACTTGTGCAAGCCTTTGGATTCTGGTGGTCTAGGTTTCAAGAGGATTGAGGAGTTCAACGTGGCTTTGCTAACAAAATGGGGGTGGAGGATTTTGGAGGGAAAAACTTCTTTATGGAGAGATGTCCTTGTTGCTAGATATGGTGTCATCTCTCATCTTATTTCTTCTTCGGATAATCGTTCTCAGTTAAAAAACAGTTCGGTTTGGTGGAAAGATCTTTTGTCCCTGGAAAAAAATGTTGGTGTGTCTATTTTTCTGTGAACTGCAGGTTTTCTTTAGGTAACGGATCTTCGATTCCGTTTTGGTCGTCGGTCTGGGCGGGTCAACAGAGTTTGAAAGATGCGTTTTCGGATCTTTTTGCTTTAAGAAAAGCTAAGCACTTTATGGTGGCAGATATGGGAAGCTGGAGTAGCGATCGGTGGTCATGGAATAATTTTGGTATTGCGGAGCAGAACCTTGTTTCGTTGCAGGATCGGTTGCAGTCATTTAGGGGTGTTTTTGCTGCTTTTTCTCCTTCCAGTGTTGTGGAAAATTCTCTTTTTTGGGAGCCTGATAAAGTTACAGGATATTCATCTCATTCAGGTTATCTCCTTCTTTGCTCTGAGCTTAATTCAATTGCGTTGGATGTCGAAAATCAAAGTTGTTTCAAGGTTTTGTGAAAGCTGGGTATCTCTTTCTGAATTAAAGCTTTTGGATGGCATGGCTTTCTCGATAGGCTTCCTACCAAGTCTCAATTGATCTACTGCAGTATTCAGTTGGAAAATTTGTGTCCTTTCTGTCATAATGTACTAGGGGTGGGAATAGGCTAGGCCGAGCTAGGCTTTGCCAAGCCTGAGCCTGACCTGCTAAAAAATTCAAAGCCTAAGCCTGGCCTGTACCCTATCATAGGCTTATTTTTAGGCCTAAGTCTGGCATTTTCGAAGGCCTGATTAGCCTACTAGCCTATTTAAAAGCCTACTTCACTTGAACATCTGTCAATAAGAAATTCAACTAATGTTAAATAGACTAACAAGTTAAAAGATTAATGAGATTAAATGTTTGTTTTCATTGTCTCGTTCAAGTTTTCTTATTAGCATAAGTTTGGTGATACTATTTGTTGAAGATAACTTATGAGAAAAACTTATGACAACAACTTATGACATTGTTTATAATGTTTTTTCAACTTATTTTCATAAGTTCTTCAAGATAACTAAGTTTTATTTTCGTATTTTAATTCAAAGTACAAAATAGAATATAATAATAATAAATTTATTGATTTTTTCTTAAATAGGCCAGCCTGATAGGCTTAAAAGGCTTTTCTTACAGCCTGTGGCCTAGCCTCTTTAGCTAAATAGGCTTATAAAAAAGCCTATGCCTTTTCTATTTAAGAAAAAGTCTGGCCTGGCCTGAGCCTATGAAGGCTAGGCCGTAGGCCCCTGTTAGTTGGTCTGGCCTATTCCCACCCCTATAATGTACAGGAAAATTTTCTGCATATTGTTCTTTATTGCCCTTCCTCAGTTAAAGTGTGGCAACAGATCTCTGTTTGGATCGGGTTTTCGGTTGGCCTCGCTTATGACGTGCGCGGTCATTTTTTATTATGGGTGACTTACTTCATTTCAAACAATTGTCGCGAGAGAAACGCTGGGATTATTTGGTTCGCGGTGGTGTGGAGTTTATGGTTGGTTCGGAACGGTATGATTTTCAAAGACTCGTCGTTTATTTTGTAGGATGTTGTATGGAATATCAAAGCTTTAGCTTGGAGATGGACTTTAATGGGTGATATTACTCCTTCCCATTGTAACTTTTATAACTTTTGCAAAGATCCTTTGCTCTTTTTATGTTAAGTTTCAATTGGTGTGTAATTTCTCCTTTTGTCTTGCGGCTTTGTTTCGCCTTTTGTAATCTTGATTGAGTACCCCTAGTGCTCCGTTATTGAATTTCTTGCTTACAAAAAAATAATAATGAATGCAACAAGATTTACCCTAACTAAATTATCTAAGATTATTTAAAGGCTATCTTATGGTTGAGATACTTACTCATCAACAAACAGACTTTTAATAAGACCCAAAAATCTAAAAATAATCTATATAAATATGACAACTTTATTTCTTATCTCTTCATACTCTTGTATTCTTCTTCTTTACACTTCTATTCACAAAATGCTTTCTGAGATGTAATTCATTCTCCGGTACAAGATGAGAATTTGGATGAGATTCGTAGGATAAAAAAGGTCTCAAGAAGGAACAAGTGGTACTCAAATGATGAAAAATTATCATTTTATACAACCAATTAGGAGGAAAAGAAACGGAAACCTAAATGTCCTTCTTCAGATTGCAGTGATGGTGATGCTACCAACATTGCAGCCAATTTTACGAGAAAAGAAATGTGGTTGGATTGGATGCTTAGGTCTAAAACTAAGATACCTACACTTTCAACAACAAATGATATATTGTCAGAAGTTCTAGTTTGAGAAGTGTATAAAAAAGCAAGGAGGAGAATACTCCAAGAATATCCAAAATAGGATGAATACAAATAGATTCTTGACCCAAAAGGATCGCTGCCTCTCTTGTCTAGAAAATCCAAACCATCCTAAGCATCCTGTTGTGTCCATTGCAAATTTCACATATCTTATGTTGCCATAGATGCAGCCTTTGGTGCCTGGTCATTGTTGTATTCTACCCATTCACGTGAGTTTAATTTATACTACTATATTGCTATTACTTTAAGAATTGAATCCACTTTGTAATTCGCACACTCATACTTTGTAACTTTGTCTTATATATGACAGCATGAATCAGCTACAAGAACGGTAGACGATAATATGTGGGTAGAAATCTGAAACTTCAAGAAATGTCTTATTATGATGTTTGCAAAACAAGATAAGGAAGTGGTGTTTCTTGAAACTCTGATGGGATTGGCTCGGCAACGGCACCATTGTATGGTTGAGTGCATTCCTTTGCCCAAACATATTGCTAAAAAGGCTCATCTATACTTTAAGAAGTTCACTTATATTTTCTATTCATTAATATTCCATTTTTGTTTTTTTTGGGTTAAATATGTTTATAGTCCTCATAAATATTTTAATTTCGTTTTTAGTTCTTTAAAATATTTTCTTTAAAGAATAATTTTTTTTAAATTTTTAATCTACATTTTTTGTCTCTTGTGCAACTTAGCAATGATTTTTACAACTTAGCGACAGAATTAACGACGGTTTTAGCGATAGTTTTTAATTTAATGACTAAATTAACGACATTTTTAACGACAGTTTTAGTATTAGGGACCAAAAATGTGGGGGGGATTTTTGGAGGATTATTCTTTGAAGGAAATATTATAAGGGACTAAAAACCAAATTTGAGATATTTAAGATGACCAAAAACATATGTAATTTTTTTTTTACCATTGCTTCAATTCAAACCATAATCTTACCATCTATTTGTAAAATGACTTAAATAAATTACAGGCAATTGATGATGCAGAAGATGAGTGGAGCCAACACAACGCCAAAAAACTCATTGATACAAGTGAAAAGGGTTTGCGCAACTCAATTCCCATGGACTTCCCATATTTTCATGTCGAATTTGGGATAAATAGAGGTTTTGTCCATGTTATTGAAGATGAGAAGCAATTTAATAATAACCTCAGATAGAAAATCCAAACCATTCTAAACATCTTGTCCATTGCAAATTTCACATATCTTATGTTGCCACAGAGGCAGCCTTTGGTGCCCGGTCTGTTGGAATTAACTCAAAACCATCGCTGTGGAAGTGGCCTGAACCTGTGAAGTGGATGGCTGTGGTGTATGATGTTCCTCAGCTGTAGGGTATATCCCAACTTCCTATGCGGCGGAAGTTTCGGCTGTAGACTGCATCCGCTCACGTCGGCCAGATGCGTGCTGAGCTGTCCGTCCATGTACGATATGATCGTCTCTATCAGCCATCTAATCTGCAAAGCATAATAAATAAATTAGTTTTTTTTTAAATAATTAAACAAAAACAAAAACAAACAAACAAAATTTAAAAAAAAAATAGTCTTCCGGATGTGCACATCCGGAAGGACACAGAATTTTTAATGTTGGGTATTTTCAGACGTACACATCCGAAAACACTCAGAATACTAAACGTTAAAATCTTTCCGGATCTGCACTTCCGGTACGTTTTTTGAAGTTTAAAAATGGCAGTGTAACATGCAAAAGGGCATTTTAATGCCCTGATCGTCTGTTTGAAGCAGTAAAAAAGACCTACATTGTCTCTAACCTATGTTATTCATACAACCTAACAATTTCTACACCTAAATATCTACTCTAAATCGATTACTTGAAAATTACTCCGAAACTCTAAAATTTGAAAACTTACCGATTAAAATGAGATACGGAGAATTTGGAGTCTCTTGATCGTTGTAAATGTTGCTTTGTGCCGAACTCGAGAGGAAAAAATCGTGATTTGAGGTGATTGAAAACTTGAGAGTTTGAAGGAGTTTGGAAATGAAAAAATGAAGAATAAGGAGGAGGAAGAAGGTCTGACACGAATTAATAAGAAATTCGTCCGGAAGTGCACATCATAATTGTTTTCGGATATGCATATCCATAACACTTCAGCGTTTTTTAAAAATTTAGTGCATCTGGATGTGCACATCCGAAATTAGGGGGCAAAAAAATAATTTCACATGATGCCTAAAAATTTTGGATGGTGTATTAAGAAATACTCTAAATAAATTACAGGCAATTGATGAAACAGAAGACGAGTGGAGCCAACACAATGCCAAAAAACTCATTGATACAAGTGAAAAGGGTTTGCGCAACTCAATTCCCATGGACTTTCCATATTTTCATGTCGAATTTGGGATAAATAGAGGTTTTGTCCATGTTATTGAAGATGAGAAGCAGTTTAACAATAACCTTGGATTGAACGTCCTTAGGGGATACTGCATTTGGATGAGTACATATGTCAAAGGTACTCATCAATGGAGGTACAAAAGCAACATGTTACTAATTTTTCCAAACAATGGCAGCAGTTTGATTGGACAAAACAACTATGGCATTTTTCAAATTATAGTTATAGTCTCGTATAAATAAATCATGTATTGTAACAAAGAATGGAGGGAGTAAAGCATAGAGCACTATCTATTTAGTCACCACAATCCACAAAATCATAGTTGATAATAAGATGACCCTGAGCATCTCCACTTCCATCCGAGTCAAGCCTATGGAACACACTGATGTCCAAATCTAAGCCCTCATTATGGCACTGGTCAACAATTCTTACTATTTCCTCATTTCCAGTTTTAGTGTGTCACCTAAACCCAAAACAAACATTAATCCAAATGCTTTTAATTTCTCCATAAAAAAAAAATGAAAGAAAAACACAACATACATCATCATACCTTCAAGCAACGACCGCAAGAATCGGGGCCTTGAGGCCCAACAGGTCCACAGAAAGCAGTCCAACCGTATTTGCTACGCCATGATAAAGGCTGGTCTGCATCCCAAGTGGCACAAATTGCACTTACTGCTAGTAAGTCCCAGTTATGTTGTTCTGGTTGGTATAAGTTATACGTAGATGTCACAGTCGCACTTTGTGCAGAGGCCAAAATTATAAAACAGAAAAAGGACAACATGCATAGGGTAAATAAACCTTGTCATAGTTGTTAATAAGTTTTTAAATCTTGTAATTTGCAATTGATTTATGCATAGATGTACCTGCATGCATTTATAGACTTATTTGTGGCCGGCATCAATTGATGACAGAACAATCAAAGCTCATACTATAAATTGCACACAATGCTTGTCACTGTCAATTGTATAATATTTGTCTCTAAACGTTTGCAGTCATGCACATGAGACAAAATTCGTTGTATGAATGAGGCAAAAAATTAAGGGACATTTATTGTTTTGTGCCCACAAAATAGAAGAGAGGAAAATTGATATAAACAAAGCAGTTCTCCAAGGCAATCACGTATAAAGTATTCCTCTATTTAATCTTATTATTATGTTGAGTTTAAAAAAATTGTGATGCATTAGAGATGATTTTGATTTTTAAAAACTAGAAATATGAGTAGATTTTAAGGTTGTTCCATCACATTAAAACAACAAGACAGCAAAACCATCAGACACCTGATATTCGGAATAAAGACAGAACTAAACACAAGAAACCTGCTGCAACACGCACTCACAGTCCCACCAATACAATCGAAAATGGCAGCTCCATCACATTAAAACCTCCTGCAACACACTCACAGAAACAGCAACCTAATCGCAAGCCCTTGGATTCAAACACCATAAAGATGCGTTATACTCCATGCTATAGCAACTTTTATACAAAAGTTAAACCTTAATCCTTTCTTGCATGCATTGTCTTTGACATAAAGAATCGAGAAATCAACAAATTCCAATCAATGGTTAATGATATTGTAAGTCACATAGGAACGTTTCATTACCAAACAACTAGGAACACATGGCATCTAATTTCGTGAGTTAATAGGCAAAAGTTTATCACAATTAGTACAAACTCAACCCAACAACACTCCTAAAACAACAGTAATTTTAATATCCTACCAATTTCCCTCAAGTTAGAACTCACCAGTCTATCAGTTTGTGAAGTATTAAAACACTTACAAAAGAAAAACCTTCTTCCCCAAGAGGTGAAGCATCTACATATATAAATGAAATGATGAGATAATGTTGAAACATAAATTCAAAATAGTGATAATGTATGAGTAGAAAAACATCTTACCTAGTATCAGTCTTACAATAGGCCTCTCCCAATCATTTCAAGAAGAAGTTTTTTTGCCATATCATTTTCATCTTTTCCCAACAAAGAATAGATCATTATTTCATAAGTTAGAGCATTCGGAATGCAACCATTATCTTTCATTTTTGACATCATGGCCAGTGCTTCATCAAACAAGCCCTTGATACAAAATCCCTTGATCATAGCATTATATGTATAGACATCTAGATTGTAGCCTTTGACAAAAAGATCTTCAAAGACGTTTTGTGCATCCTTTAATCTTCCACTATTGCACAATTCATTGATAAGAATATTGTATGTGCACACATCTGGTTGAATACCTTGGTCCTTAAATTTCGTTAACAATTCAATTGCCTTGTCAACATCATGCTTTTTGCATAAACCATCCAATATAGAATTGTAAGTAACTATATCAGGCGGTTGACCTCTATCATGCATCTTACCGACAAATTTCAAAGCATGTGATATTCTCCCAGATTTGCACAAACCATCTATAAGGGTATTGTAAGTTACCGTATTAGGAAAAATTTGTTTGCAATGCATTTCTTCAAAGAGCTTCATCAACCATTTTAACCTTACAAAGTCCATTAATCATGATGTTGTAGCTCCGAACATTAGCAACCACTCCTTTTCGAGACATAATGTTTAGAATATCCATGGCTTTGTTCACTTCATTTACAAGACAATATCCGTCCATTAAAGTGTTATAACTAACAACATTAAGTGCAACACCTTTTTTCATCATCAAAGCCAACACTATTTTAGCTTCTTTCACTTTACCTTCTTTACAAAAAGCATCAACCAATATACTAAAGGTGTAAACATCTAGGATGATGTTTTCCAAATTCGTTTGATTTAACAAATGAATTGCTTCTTTCAATCGACCAGCAATACAAAAACCATAGATTAAAGCATTGTAAGTGAAAGCATTAGGAGAAATCCTTTTGGCAACCATTTCAGAGTATAAATCAAATGCATCAATAACCTTTTTATCTTTACATAAACTATGAATAATTGTAGAGTACATAACCACATTAGGTTGAACAAGTTTCCCGTCAACTTGTCTTAGCACTTTTAGCGCCGCTCTTGTTTTTCCAACTTTACATAACCCGTTGATCAATGTAGCATAACTAACTTGGTCTAAACGAAATCCGTGAGCTACTACCTTGTCATGAAAGTGCAATGCTTTATGAACCTCACCTTTGAGACAGAGACCCTTGAGTAATACAGTCAAAGTTATAGTATTTAGTTGATAACCCCTCTTGAGAATTTTCGTCAATACAGAAAAAGCAAAAGTTACATGACCTAATTGACAGAAAGAATTGATGAGGATGTTGAGAGATACAAAATCTGGATAAAGTCCACTTGGTTCCATTTGTTGACAATGGGAAACAACAACGGGGTAATGTTTGGTCTTCACAAGGGAACCTAAAATCTTGCCAAATTGATTCATGGGTGGAGCAGGTTTCTTATGAAGCATTTGATTGAACAAGGAAACAGCATCAAATTCATGAGTAAATTGTTGTAGAGAGTGAGAGTATGGTTTTGAAATTGATGAATGAAAAGGATGAGAATTGGGAATTGAAAGAGAAACAGAAACAGCGTACCTGAACGACCTTAAAAGAGACATTGTTGTGTTGTTGGTACACTCAACAAAGTGTTGAAAGAATGAACCCAAAATCTTGAATAAGTTGTTTATTTATGGAATGGAATGATACAACATCCTTAAAACTAGAAGAAAACTTTGTTCATTCGGATCGTAATCTGCACAATGATTATGCCTTAGGTTAGGGGACTCGACGGTAAATAAAAAATGAGATTGATTAGAAAATACTAAGTGGGTGCTCATTTAGTTTAGGAAAGTGCTCATTACATTTTTAGGTGTGCATCCCACATTTTTTTAGATTCAAAAATGTTTTTCATACTTTAGGAGATGCATTTTCAAAGACACTCAAAATCACATCTTATTTGTTTTTATGAAATTAACTCCATATTGAATAAAATATGGTTAGGAGAAAAGTATCTCTTTATATTTTTTAAAAGGGACTAGCAGAATACTTGTGCTCTTCGCACGAATATCTGTCAATGACGCGCATTTTTTTATATTTAAAAATTTTTAAAAATAGAATTAATAAAATTAGTAAATATAAAAAATCTAATTTATATTTAAAAAAAATAAAATCAATATCTACGGACACCGGTTGATATTTTCTATAAAAATATTTTTGTAATTATTTTGTTTTAAAATATATAAAATAATAACATAGTATTTGTAAATATTAATTTAATTATATAAATAAATATTAGTAACATTAATAAATACATGATATATTACTTTAAATACATTTATCTTTATTTTTTTAATTGTATCATAATTGTAATAACCCGTTATTTCTCACGAATTATGGTCTTAATACCCGCGGGTACCGGTGAATGATGCACAATTGTTTTGATAATGTAATAAGGATGAATTTTGTTTTTACGTTATTTATAAAAATATTTTGATGAATAAAAAACTTGTTCCCAAAAATAAAAGGATTTGAATCCCCATACATTTTTTCCATATTTAAAAATAAAGTTCAATCTATAGTATTTAAATTTTTCTCGTGTATAAAAATATTTGTTTCATATGATTTACTATATTATCAAAGACTTTATTTTTCCCGTTTCAGTAGTTCGGTTTTTCCCGTAGATATATATTTTCTCTTACAATCTCCTAATTTATGTAAGTATTATTAAAAATATCCCTTTTGTGGGATACCCATAAAAATCATAATTAAGTAACAAAATTTTAAATAATTAAAGATTTTTTAAAATAATTTTAAATTTTCAAGTATTGATATTTGACTCATTTCTAGAATAAAATTTTAAATTTATCAATATTTTTCATAATTATTTAATACATAATAAAATGTATTTAATGATATTTATACAATGGATATCAACGATACATTTAAAAAAATTAAAAACTTTAGTTTAATCAATTTTAAAAAATAATTAAACTCAAAAATCAATTATACACCTTTAAAATTATTTTGATTATTTTAAAATAAAAATTAAATATATATTTATCAACAATCACATATTTTTTATACCATGTATCACATACTAAATTCAAATTGAACTTGATAGTCTAGTGGAATACCTATAGGTACACAGATCAAAATATAATAAAAACAATAATAAAAAAGACAAAATTATTCAATTAAAAGAATTTATTATTTTTCAAAAATATACATGTAGAAGATGAAACGTAAGTAGAACAACAATTTTTCCCGTGTATAAATATTTTAAAAATATATATATAAATATAGAATTTATAATTTTTTTTAAATATATAAATATTATTTTTTACTTGAAATTATTTATAAAATTGTTTAAATCAATAGTAAAGTTAATTTCATATATAATTTTTTTTAACTTAAATTGAAGATAAATAATTTAGGTATATGACTTTATTTGTTTTTTTTTTTACATAATGTCCATTTGTACAATTTTGTACTACTACGAATATATAATTAATAGATGAAAAGACAAATGTTGATAAATTGAGAATTTAATAGAAGTAAGAATCAACACTATTTCATATTGATATGTATCCATGTATATGCATGTATAATGTGTATACAATACACTAATAGGCAATGCGAATATAGGACACTGAAATGTATCCATAATAATATGTATCAAAATAAATAGTATTAGTTTATAAATAGAAATAAATGAATGTAATTAAACTATAAATAATAAATGATATTAAAATAAATAGATAAATTTTCATAAAGTGTAATAAAATTTATTAATATTGTAATCGTGACTCTATGGTATAATCAACACAAAATAATAGTAACTTAAATTGATAATTTAATATTATTGATTATGATTTTGTTTCTAATAAAATAAAATTTATTAATATTGTTATAATTTAAATTTTAATATTATTGAATAGGACACAAAATAATAGTAACTTAAATTTACTATTATAATGATTTTTTGCTTTTATTAAATGTTTAATTATTTTTTTGTAAAATATTATTTAACAATTTTTTTGTTAAACCTAAAGAGGAAATATTTAATTATCAAAGGCGGACAGTTGTTGTAGCAACTGAAAGTTGGAAGTTAACCGACAGAAGTAATAGCCATGGGAAGGTTGTTTTCACATGAGAAGTTCAAATAATTTGAATTCCCACAGTTTGTAAACGAAAATTTGAAATAATATTTATATTTAGGTGAACTTGTGAAATGTTTTGAGAAAGATTCGTGTTAGCTTATTTGTGTAACAATCGTGAATAAAATAGTAAAATTACGGATACGTTGAGAAGCGGTAGGTAATATGTGTTATGTATAAAAGTATACAGTAACAATAACTTCGTGATAACTGTGCATAAGGTGGTACATAATATATTAATATTATTAGAAATGACATTTGAGAAGATGTTGGGAGTGTTGTCCTATCAAAGCAGTAAAAGAAAGTAGAGAAACAGAGACCCACATACATAATAGCATAGGCCATGCTTTAGAATTCGAAAAAAAAAAAAAACAAAATTCAAAATAAATTGACTGACACCTTGAATATGAAATGTATCGCGTAAGTTTAAAACATAACTGTTAAATGTAATTTATAGTGTCGAAGTCGAATCATTCTAGTGTCGAATAGCTTTGTGTCGAGTTGTCGAAGGTGTTTCGACAGATTCATTTTAGATTTGATTTGATTGAATTCAGATTTATTTAGATTAGATTTGATATTTTGGGCTTTTAATTTTGGGCCTTTGCAAATCTATATCTATAAATAGGAAGTATCCTTGCATTGTAATAATAACATTGTATTGTATTCACAGTTGCAGATTTAGCAGTGAAAGTGCAATATATTCAGAAATCCCACAGTTCGTGGGTAACACTTCTCCTCCAAATATTTATTTTCTCTCTCTTTTCTTCCTTGTTGTTCTTGTTTGTTCTTCTTCTTTCATTGTCATTACGTATTGTTTGTGGGTTGGTTATCAATCTTGAGATCAAGATTGAAGCGGAATCACCATAGGTTGTGGTGAATTTCCAACATCTGGTATCTAGAGCTCCGGTTGCGATTCAAGGAGGAAATTTGTGATGGCGATGAACTATCCAAATAGGAATTTTTCGGCGACTCTACCAATTCTCAAGAAAGATAATTATGAGAATTGGTGCAAGCAGATTAAGGTGATTTTCTGTTATCAAGATCTTTGGGATCTTGTGAAGGAAGGAGTGGCACCACTTGCAAAAGTAGCGACGGATCAAGAAAGGGCTGCACACAAAGAGTTGAAGAAGAAAGATTATAAAGCACTCTTTATAATCCACCAGTGTGTTGATCCAGATAACTTTGAAAAAGTTAACGATGTAGATTCAGCAAAGGAAGCGTGGGAGATTCTTGAAAAGTCATTTGGAGGCGCAGAGAAGGTGAAAGAGGTGAGGTTACAAACTCACAAGAGAACCTATGAGTTGCTTCAGATGGAAGACAACGAAAGTATTTCAGATTTCTTCACCAGAGTTACAAAGCTGGTGAATCAAATCAAAGTATGTGGAGAGGTGTTGACATCAAGATCAGTTGTTGCAAAGATCTTGAGGTCATTGGCTCCAAAATTCGACCACGTGGTAGTAGCCATAGAAGAGTCGAAGAACTTGTCAGTATTGATGAAAAAAGAGCTTCAAGGGACGCTTGAGTCTCATGAATAAAGGATAGCTGAGAGAGCTGCAGGAAAGTCGAAGATTGATATGGCTTTGCAGGCGCAGTCAGAAAAGGAAAGGAAAGGTAAAGGAAGCTGGAATGGCAACAAAGGGGGAAACCAGTCTAATCAGAAGAAACCTTGGAACCAAGGCAACCAAAGAGGTGGTGCTACAGGTAAAAGAAAAGATGGTGATCGAAAATCTGACAAAAGTCACATTCAATGTTTCAATTGTCAGAAGTATGGCCATTATGTTAGTAACTGTCCAAAAAAGAAGAAAAATCAAGAAACTGATGCAAATCTGGCGAAGCATGAAGAAGAAGAGATGTTGCTGATGGTCACAACAAGAGATGAAGAAAGATTCCAAGATCAGTGGTACTTAGACTCAGGATACTCATCACACATGACTAGGAGGAAAGATTGGTTTGTCAACATGAAGCCCTCGTCGAAGAACACGGTGAAGTTTGCAAATGACAACACTCTAGCAGCTGAAGGTGTTGGTGATGTTCTGATTATGAGGAAAGATGGCAAAAGGTCAACAATTTCCAATGTGTTGTACATTCCAGGTATGAAGAGTAATTTGCTCAGCATAGTGTTGCGGTGAAAATCGGATAACAAATTATTAATTAATTTGCATCATATTCTTTTACAACCAACTTTGATTTATCCAAAGGAAAGGTTCAAGATCGTTAGAAAAACCTAAAGGGGGGAGATCTAAGGTTCGGGGGTTGGTTACGCCTAGGGAAGGTATTAGCACCCTAAACGTCCGTAGTACTCTACGGGAACCTCTTGTTAATGTTGTCTTATGTTTGCTAAAGGTTCTATGTTGAAGGTTGAACCCTAGGGGTTAGTATCTAAGTATACTCGACAAAGCATCGCACTTTGCGCCTACGTATCCTCGGGTGTAGAATCAGAGTATGTGTAGTTCTACTTCTACTGAATGATTGACTGTGGCCAATATTCAGAGGGGAAATGAGTACAAGCTCATTGTAGAGTTTAAGAACTCTCTAAGTCTAGTTGAAATGGACCTATGTTATGTTTTAGTCAATAGGGAAAGTGATAATTCACTATGATGAATATCACTAAGAGTTTAAGAACTCTTTCCTAAAGCTAGTTGTGATTTTTATGGCTCTGATGAGGCCAAGAAATGAAGTTTCTCCTAAGAGGTTACTTAGGTTAAGGTGGGAGGTCAATGACTTATGAGTCAACATATTTCACCTTCCTTTGGGAATAGGGGGAAAGGCAGTTGTAGGATAATATAACAATAGATAAAGACATGATAAGAGATAAAACACTTATATAAAGCAACACAAGCATAAGGATGGCAAGATGCTTCATGATAAAGTATGGTTAAGATAGACATAATCATCATAAGGACATATCAATATGTTTCAATCTTAAGGAAGACAAACATAAAGAACACTCACAAGATAAAGAGAATGATATTAATTAGGGGTGGTATCTAAAGAAGAACCAAGTTCATATTAAAGTCAAATATATAATGAATTTAAACATGGATAAATTAGTTCAAGGCCTAAACAAACCATTAGTGAATAACACTCATAAGATTAATAAAGATGCTCATAAATAAAGTTAACAATTAATCCGAAGGTGATAATCAATTAACAATTAACAATTAAAATACATATTAACAATTAAAATACAAATTGATTAACAATTAACAATTAAAAATTAAAATGCAAATTGGCAATTAAAATTTAAAAGTTAACACAACAATTAACAATTAAAATACATAACAATTAACAATTAGAAATACTTCACATATTAATTAATGACACTCAAATAAACAATTAAGAAACAAATTATATAAAATTAAAATAAGTATTTTTGGAGTTTTTTTAAATAAGGAAAAATGTTTAAATAAACTAAATAAAATAAAAGGTTTTCTAAAAAAGAAAAAGAAAATGATTAAAAACAGAAAATAAATTAAAAGGAAAAAAAAGAAGCGCAGGGGGGGTGTTAGGAAACTGGATTAGTTGAAAAAATGAACTAGAAAGAAATGGGCCAGACATATGGGGGTGGCAGTAGCAAGCGGGCCCAAGCGAAGAAGAAAAAAAACAGGCGAAAAGAAAACAAAACAAAACAAAAGGGTTGATCTAAGGATCGAACCCAGGTCTGGTAAGTGAAAGGACAATGGCAAGGCAAGTGTAATACCGTTGGGACGGCTGTTTCATCCGGTATATATATGCTTCAAATAATATATAACCCAAACAAATCATTCAAATATATTAAACGGAAAAACATGCGCGCACATGGAAACTGGATGTGTAGTACATATAATATAAATTGGTCAACATTATTTAAGTATGCTACAAGACAAAAAAACAACACCAGCCAATCAAAAGCACGCATGGGAAGGGGAAACATGCAGCAACACAACACCAACGTATTTCACTATGAAACTTCAAAACAAACATTAGATTTCAAGCTCACACACAACCCTTCATATGCAACCAAACGACATGAAATAAAATACCATTTTGAAGCATTCAAAACATAGAACAATAATAAACCCTCATCTGGACAAGATAATGACCATATTATAAACAAAAAGTCAAGGGAAGCCATGGTTCAAAACTGAAATTTAGTTTAAGAAAAAGTGATAAAACACAATCTGTTCCAAATCTAAACCAAACATACTTGTTCAAAACTTAACAACAACATGTAACAAAACACAAACTCTTGAATCTCCCTCACACGATAACATGAGCAAGCATCAATAGTTAAGACTCAAATGAGTTGGAAATAACACCATACAACCAGCATACATTTAAGCTATCAGTTCAAAACAATCTCAATGCATTATATGGACATGGCAGGGGCATGAAAGACAAAGGCAAGGCATAATACCAACATTAAACAACATTACCAACATTATTTCAACATGTAATTAAGAGTAAAAGTTTTAGCAACATAATCAATATGGGGTTTAACTGAACTTATATATGTGAGCATGATATTATGAGCGAAAAGCGAAGAGCATCCATCATTCAAAATGAGAACTTAGCAAAAACAAACTACTTTTCCATCCAAAACAAACATAAACCTTAACAACTTAATAATAACATGTATTATGAGCTACACACCAGAACCACAAGATGATATGAACACCAACAATGTTAGAACTCAAATAACAACAAACAACTAACCAGCATATATCCATGTACGAGTTAGAATCACTCACACCATGATAAACACTTAGAGCAGGTATATCCATGTTAATATGGCAAGCAAGCTTTTAACAGAAACAAGCATATCTTCAAGTAACACTTCACCTTAACATAGATTAACCACTGACTATCATGGAAACCAAAATCATTCTACATATTGGCAGCCATGAGAGAGGTATGAAACCTCTAAAACAAACTCAAGAGAGGTGTATAACAATATACATGCCATGCAAATACATCATGAAAACACAAACATTAAAACAACATAGTATTTCTATCATTGAACTAAAGTGTATTCAGCCTAGCATATGATCAAGTATGATAAGCATGATAAATGGAAGTTTTGAGGAACTTACCTAGTTCCTAAGCAAGTGACAAGAACTCCTTTCCTTTCTCAGCTAGCTCGTGTGCTCTCCAAATAACAAGTTTTCAGAGTTGTTTTTGTGTTGATTGTTGGTGATTGATCTCACGAGTTCTCCGAGTTTGGTGTGATCTTATGGAGTGTAGTGATGTTTGTGAGTTGTTGTGGTTCTCTTGAGTGTGTATCCTGAGATGTAGTTTTTTTTAGAGAGAGAGAGAAGGAATAAGAGAGTGTTAGTTTGATGCCTGGCTGTTGTTAGTGTATCGTGTTTACTCTGGAATTTTGTGTGTGTTTTTTGTTGATGATCCTCCCCTATTTAACAATGGAACTTGTCCTTCAATTTGTTTGAATTTTGACGGTTGGTGACTTATCGTTTTCAGGCTGCCGAGGAGCGTTTGGAGCAGGCTGTGGGAGTCTTGCGTGTGTAGCAGGGGATTTGGGGTACAGTGGCGTGTTGAGTTGTTGTGGGAGCAGAGATTTCGTACATTTATGAACGGTGATGGCAACTTGCCACAACAATTTGTGTCCTTTTTGTTTTGATTTACATAATGGGCCTTGGAAAAAAACGTGAAATGGGCTTTGGATTGGCTTGGAAACTTTGGCTAAACTTGGTTTTGTGTGTTTGGTTTGAAATTAACCAATTATGATTCAAAAACAATGCATACGGTGGACCAATGGTGAAAAGTGGAAATGCTTCTTTCCTTAATTTGAAATTAATAATAAAATAATAACCTAATTAAAGTTCTAAATTAAAATTAGTAAAAAACAAAAAGAATAATTAATCTAATTATCTAAATTAATTATTGAAATTAAGTTAAACTAAGATTAAACAACTTAAATATAAATGAAATAAAAAGGCCATATTGGATATAAATTAAAATGAAGACGGATAAATATATTGAAATAAATATTAAGTTAAAATAGAGAACAAAAAAAAACATCAACTAGCAAAAAAAAATGAGGGTAAAATTTGGGGTACAACAGTTGCCCCTATTTAAATATCTTCACCTGATGACATGAGAGATGAAGATCCTCATGTAATCAACAGTGAAAGATATTTAAATACAGATAACCGAAAATTTTACCTTCAGATGCACACACATGCAATGCAGCAAACATAATGCCAAGAAAATGCAGACACAACGAGACACCAAGGGGGAAAACAGGAAGCAAAAAGGACCAAAGAGCTTCACTGGGGAAGGACGAAGGTTAGTATCCATGAGAAACACCTCACTAGGCATACAAGCTAACCAACAAAAAAGACCCACCGGGGAGACTCCAAAGAAAAACTGGGGAAAAGACCACAGACAATCTTCACTGGGGAAAGGTCCGGGGAGATAGACTACTGGGGACAAAACAAACCCATGTTCTTCCTAGGCATGAAACCAGAAAGAAGAACCTGATCACTAGGGATCAGTCAAAAAGACAGACAACCAAGCAAAGACTTCCTGGGGATCTTATACTGAAGAGTTCAAAATGGGATCTTCAAGAAAATCCAGGAAGACAGAGACAAACCCTGCGCACCAACTAGGAGTCTTATAAGGTTGAAGAAATTTGTTCCAAGAAGCTTAGCTTAAAGCAAGTTTTCAAAAATCCAAGGTAAGGGTTCAATGTCCGACACGATTCGAACAAGAACGGTTTTAAAACAAGAAGACAGTGCTTGACACGATTCAAACAAAGTCCAAGTTCAAGTTTGACGCGATTCAAACGAGAACATGTTTTACAAAATCTTTAATGTTAAACTTCTTGGGGAACAGCAGAAGGTTTAAAGATTCAAATCTGGTGCGCAAAGGTTAAGACCGAACAAGCACGACACAAAGCAAACCGGGAATGTCTTTACTTCACTGGGGAAATAAAGACAGGCACAAACAAAAGACCACAAGCAAAACAAAACACAGGGATGCAAAAATGCTAGGGTATGATGCATATGCTTAGCTATGTGCTAGGAACGACGCGAACGACGCAAAACAGGAAAGAAGAAAGGATAACACAAGCCAACACCCTGAAACCCAAACATCAAGGATAACCGGGGCAATCTAATTTCACTGGAGATGGCAGATCCAAGCCAAAGATACAGTACTGCTAATTCTTCCTGTATAAACTTGATTCCATAAAACATCTTGATACTGGAGTAAAACTTAGTTTATCTTTGTGTTTTCTTAGAACTTCTGCTTCCAAGAATTAGATGAAAATGACGAAGTTATTGTATTCAAAGACCAATAACAATTCTAGTGACTAAGAATTCTGTCGTCTAACAGCTGACTTATCTGGGGACTCCAGCATAAAGAGCTGGGGTTTAAATGGGAACATGGTTAATGAGTCAAGAATAGACTCTGGTACTCACATAAGAGTTGGTTGAGATAACACATAATATTCTTTATGAAGGAAAACCGGTAGGAGCCAGAATGGTAACCTCATTGGAGATAGAACCAAGAAATGGGCTCCAATAAAGGTATCTAGAATGATTGATCATCAAGGCTAAACGCAACTAGATGACATTCTAGAAAGGATCCGTAATAAAGGTTGAACCGAAAAATGGTCTTCACTGGGAAAAGACATCCAAAGTGATGGAACAATAGGTTCAAGTATGACCGGTTGGCACTTTGGAAAAAGAAGAACCTTATTGGAGATTGAACCAAGAAATGGGCCCCAATAAAGTATCTAGGATGATTGATCATCAAGTCTAACGTGACTAAATGACATCCTAGAAACACCTCTAAAGAGATGGAACAACAGGTTCAAGTATGACCGGTTGGCTCTTTAGAAGTAACCTCTAAAGTGATGGAACAACAGGTTCAAGTATGACCGATTGGCGCTTTAGAAGTAACCTTGTTGGAGATAGAACCAAAAAATGGGCTCCAATAAAGGTATCTAGAATGATTGATCATCAAGGTTAGATGACATTCTAGAAAGGATCCGCAATGAAGGTTGAACCGAAAAACGGTCTTCACTGGGAAAAGACATCCAAAGTGATGGAACAACAGGTTCAAGTATGACCGGTTGGCATTTTGGAAAAAAGAAGAACCTTATTGGAGATTGAACCAAAAAATGGGCCCCAATAAAGGTATAGAATCTGATAGGTTAGTACCGTGGTTGCGTAACTGAAGATAAGGCTTCCTGGGGAATACCCAATTACAGTTGCGAAGAGGTTGAATAGTACCAGAGATAGATAAGCTGCTTATAAGAGACTGCCAAGCTTCTTCAAGAGATTGCTGCTTCAAAGATATGTTGATATCACAATACTGTTGGAGAAATAATTATGTCTTCAATGAGGATCTGTGAAAGATGCTTCTTGCGAGACACGGTGCAAAATAAATGCACGTTAAAGATAGGTTAACAAAACCACACCTGCCAGGGACCAAAGTTCAATCTAGGAACAAGCTAGAAAGAAACGGTCAAACAAGACTCCAATTGAGGAATGAACTCAAATAGGGATTTATCTAATCCACATGTGGAAAAGATAACTGAACCAACCATCATCTACGAGAATCAAACTCTGTGGGGAATTCAGAAAAAGGATGGGCACTTTATGCCTAAGGGCTGACAACTCTTTTGAAGAGAATAGACAAACCCAGTCACTTGGCGATAAAACGCCAAAGTGAACAAAAAACAGGTAAACACCAGGAAAAGCTAGCGAAAATGCTAAGATGTTATGCATATGAGTGCTTATGCCATGCTTATGCTTATGCTGACAAAACAGACAGAAAGCTAAACTGGAGATGAAATAAAATGTCTCGACAAAGGATACCCAGCCAAACTCAAAGAGCTGGGCCAATACTGGGGATGAAGAAGAAGAATCAACAACTTCACTGGTGAAAAGAGTATTCCACTTGCAGTATAACATCCTGAAGATTGCCATCATGAGCTTGATCTCTTTGTTGGAGAGGAATCCATGGAGAATTTGTCAAGATTAGCTGAAGTAACAGCTTATTGGGAGCTAGCAAGGAATAACACAAGAACAAAGTAGTTCTGCGTCCTACTGGCGTAATGACCGTCTTCAAATCTTATCTGCCCCAGGCTATACGGTCTATACGATAACAAGAGGATTTTATAGAAGAATCGGCATACAGGGTGCTTAAATATCTTCAAGCTCTTGGAGAGATCTCGGTGTAACTGCCCCAGATTAACTGTATTCACACAACAAGGTCCTTGAACTTGCTTTAGACTGGTTGTTTGACGAATGGGAACAAACTTGCCCCAGTCAACTTGGTTGATTTGTGAAGGAGATGTCCCTGACTAACTATTTTTTAGAGATTTGCCGAATCTCGACCTGACTGCTTCTGATTAACTGGTATGTGAGGGTAAGTCATCAAAAGGATTTTACAGAAGAATTGATATACCAGATGCTTCAATGTCTTCAAACTTTTGAAAAGAAATGAACTTAGACATGATTGCCCCAGTTCAACTGTATTCGTAATACTCAAACTGTAGTAGAAACGACTGGGGAACAAAACTTGCCCCTGCTGATGGGTCACTGGAGTCCACACTTGTCATAAGATGACCTGGAGAAGACTTGTTCCGGTATTTTGAACTTTGACGAGTTCTGCCCCTAATTCGGTAGATTGGCAAATCCTTCCACTTGGTTGCCCCTGACTGAGCTTCCTTTATCAAGTCGAATCCCCTAGCTGGCTGTATTTGTTGGGATTCCTTTGATATTGAATTGTATTGCAAACAAGTATTGTTTGTCAAAAATTGGAAAAATTTAATGCAAAGTTTGAAAACAAAGCTTTTATAAAAAACGCACAGTGAAATGATTAAATAGTCAAAAACAATGGTGGGTCTAGTCATTAAGGAAGTGACCAACACACGTGAGTAACAAAGATTATTAGGAGTTATGTTAATCAACCTTGTTGTAGTATACTTTTCAAAACAACCTTACCTCAATTAGGTCTTTTAAGGGTTGTAATGTGGTGTGGTTCATGGTTTACGAAACAAAGGATGAATTTCAATCCTACGCTCAGTTAACTCAAGATATACGTTCAAATCTCCAAAAGTAGGAAGTCACTTGATTTGAAAGCTGACTGGCGCTTTATATGAAGCGCTCGTGTTTGAATGCATAACAGAGTTAAACTGAGAACTACCCTGCCCCCAAGGTTGAGATTTAAGGTTATTTTTTGTGTGTAAGGAAAGAAAACTCCTACTTCTAGGCTCGAAAGGGTTAACAAGGGATTATCATCCTTGTTTGAGAATTGAAACAATGCCTTACATCCTCAGCGAGGTTAATTTAAAAGTATACCACAACAATTATGAATATGAGGTTTTCATCATCCTCCATAATCTTTGCTTTAACAAAAGTTTGAAAAACGGGGTGAAAAAGATATATATTTTTTGAAAATAACGGTAAATGAGTGAAATGAATGGATTTAATCTAAAAGATGCACAAACATTTCATTAACCTTGCCAAACTGAAAGTACAACAAAGCTTATAAGCAAATACAAATTCAAAGTGCAAAGGAAATACAATAAAATTGCTGAAACAGCTAAAAGATTGCCAGCTTTAGGGAATCAAATACAGAAAATTAAAGAGGAGCTCAATCACAGTCCATCTCTGTCTTGATACATCCTCTACAACATTACTTACCTCATGAGCGGGTAAGGATTGTTCTTGATATTAGGCTGTGAGCCGTCGAAAGACAAAATGTTTCTCTCCACTAAGTCCTTCACAATATGCTTCAATGCAAAACAACCTTCTAAATTGTGGCCTGGTGCACCTTCATGGAATGCACAATGAGAGTTAGGATTGTAAGAAGGTGGAAGCGGATTAGGAGATGGGCCTGATGACCTTGTAGTTATTAATCCTTGTTGCACCAAAACAGGATACAATGTTGTATATGTCATAGGAATTGGAGGAATCGGAGGCCTTCCACCCTTTCTTTTGCCTGGAATGTTCTGACGAGAAACTTGAGTCCGTTGTGAATAAGCAGGAGCGTTGGGTGCTTGTTGATACATTGGTGGTTGAGGAACCGGCTGATAACCAGAAGCTCGGTGGTTGAATGTTGGCGTAATGGTGGCCACATAAGGTTGCTGAACAGAATAACACTGTTGTTGCTGCTGACGTTCCCAAAAATGATTTTTCTTCTTTTTGTTTGTCATCACTGCACTGGTTTCTCCTTCCTTTTTGAAGGATTTCTTGGCATCATCGCTCGGACTACCAGCTCTCTTGGTCATTTTTCCACTCTTCAGACCAAGCTCTACTTTAATCCCCATAGCCACAATATCAGAAAAACTAGCAGACACGCTACTAATCTTTCTTTCATAGAATTCTGGTCTCAATGTGTCAACAAACCAATCAGTTAACTCTTTTTCAGATAAAGGTGGCTCTACCTGTGAAGCCAGCTCTCTCCATCTTTGTGCATACTCCTTAAAAGACTCGGTATCGCTCTGTGACATACTCAATAGCTATCTACGATCTGGCGCCAGGTCCATGTTATATCTATAATGCTTTACAAAAGCATCAGATACATCTTGAAAGCATTGGATCCTAGATTGGTCCAAGGTTAAATACCACTTTGCAGCACCTCCTTTCAAACTATCTTGGAAGCAGTGGATCATCAACTTATCATTATCCATAAATGCAGCCATTCGCCGGTAATACATGACCAAATGCGACTTAGGACAGGTCACTCCTGAGTAGAGGTCGAAATTGGGTAGTTTGAACTTGGGTGGAATTACCAAGCCTGAGACTAAGCACATGTCTTTAACATTAGTATTAGATGCATTGCTCCTCTTCATTGCTTCCAACAGTTGTAGCAACGACTTCTGAGACTACGATGACCTGCGTATCCACCTTTGCTCGCATAAGATTCAAAAATTCCATGATCTGCCCCATTCCCCCTCAGAGCTCACTCAATTCATTATTGACTCTGTCCATCTCGCAGTATTGTTCAAACATCCTTTGTCGAGTTTGGCTCGGGTGACGATTCAAAGACGATTCTGAAGGGAAAACGGCGACATGAGACGAAGACAGAGAGGAAATGCACATGCTATGACATGATGCAAATGAGATGCTAATGCAAGCCAAATGGTTTCAAGGAACTCAAAGGCAAGTTGCAAAAAAAAATTTTGGGAAAATTGAAGAGTTTTTGTTTTTTAAAATCCAAGCTCTGTTGATCTTTAGAAAAGGAAACAAGTATTTGAGTTTCTCGAAACCAAAGGGCTAGGAATGCTTGAATGTAGAGATGCATAAAGCACACGAGCATAAACATATATACACACAACAAGATACAAATCCTAGGTTTATAGGTCTCATGAATGGAGCCATGGTCTACCCATCCCAATAGGTATGTACTACTGGTTTTCATCTGCAGAACAGGGTTTTAAAGAGTTCCCAGAGTTGGCAACCCATCTTTCGGATTTTAAGGATTTCCCAGATGACTTGGTAATCAATAAAATTCTCAAGAGGATCTCGTCTGAGTGTAGTATCGCGTGACAACCAATTCAGAAATAGACTACATCATGGTCTCCGCAATACATCCTAAAAGGCTTAGTGGGGTTTGGTAACTACGGTTCTCAATATCCCGGGCTCCTAGGTCGAGAGTAGCACACTTTCACAAACGAATTCGTTCAACATAACTAGACTCTCGAGAGGGCCTCAACTGAGTGATGGTGTTATTAATTCAACTTTTCAGGATTCGACTCCCTCAAAGCCTCCTTGAATACCATCGTCCTATAATAAGTGTACGCTCAAATCCGGGTATAGAATTTATCTCACTCATAGATATAATATCAACCCAAATTAAACAGAAAAAGTCAAGCAAGAACAGATATACAAATATATAAGCAAGTATGACATACACAAGCATATACAAGTAAATAAGCAAACATGAATAAAAACAAGATTGGCTTAACCCTTTTAGGAAAGGACCAGCAATAGGTCTAACTGTCCCCAGTGAAGTCGCCATTTCTGTTGCGGTGAAAATAGGATAACAAATTATTAATTAATTTGCATAATATTCTTTTACAACCGACTTTGATTTATCCAAAGGAAAGGTTCAAGTTCGTTAGAAAAACCTAAAGGGGGGAGATCTAAGGTTCGGGGGTTGGTTACGCCTAGGGAAGGTATTAGCACCCTAAACGTCCGTAGTACTCTACGGGAACCTCTTGTTAATGTTGTCTTATGTTTGCTAAAGGTTCTATGCTGAAGGTTCAAACCCTAGGGGTTAGTATCTAAGTATACTCGACAAAGCATCGCACTTTGCGCCTACGTATCCTCGGGTGTAGAATCAAAGTATGCGTAGTTCTACTTCTACTGAATGATTGACTGTGGCCAATATTCAGAGGGGAAATGAGTACAAGCTCATTGTAGAGTTTAAGAACTCTCTAAGTCTAGTTGAAATGGACCTATGTTATGTTTTAGTCAGTAGGGAAAGTGATAATTCATTATGATGAATATCACTAAGAGTTTCAGAACTCTTTCCTAAAGCTAGTTATGATTTCTACGGCTCTGATGAGGCCAAGAAATGAAGTTTCTCCTAAGAGGTTACTTAGGTTAAGGTGGGAGGTCAATGACTTATGAGTCAACATATTTCACCTTCCTTTGGGAATAGGGGGAAAGACAGTTGTAGGATAATATAACAATAGATAAAGACATGATAAGAGATAAAACACTTATATAAAGCAACACAAGCATAAGGATGGCAGGATGCTTCATGATAAAGTATGGGTAAGATGGACATAATCATCATAAGGACATATCAATATGTTTCAATCTTAAGGAATACAAACATAAAGAACACTCACAAGATAAAGAGAATGATATTAATTAGGGGTGGTATCTAAAGAAGAACCAAGTTCATATTAAAGTCAAATATATAATGAATTTAAACATGGATAAATTAGTTCAAGGCCTAAACAAACCATTAGTGAATAACACTCATAAGATTAATAAAGATGCTCATAAATAAAGTTAACAATTAATCCGAAGGTGATAATCAATTAACAATTAACAATTAAAATACATATTAATAATTAAAATACAAATTGATTAAGAATTAGCAATTAAAAATTAAAATGCAAATTGGCAATTAAAATTTAAAAGTTAACACAACAATTAACAATTAAAATACATAACAATTAACAATTAGAAATACTTCACATATTAATTAATGACACTCAAATAAACAATTAAGAAACAAATTATATAAAATTAAAATAAGTATTTTTGGAGTTTTTTGAAATAAGGAAAAATGTTTAAATAAACTAAATAAAATAAAAGGTTTTCTAAAAAAGAAAAAGAAAATGATTAAAAACAGAAAATAAATTAAAAGGAAAAAAAGAAGCGCAGGGGGGTGTTAGAAAACTGGATTAGTTGAAAAAATGAACTAGAAAGAAATGGGCCAGACATATGGGGGTGGCAGTAGCAAGCAGGCCCAAGCGAAGAAGAAAAAAAACAGGCGAAAGGAAAACAAAACAAAACAAAAGGGTTGATCTAAGGATCGAACCCAGGTCTGGTAAGTGAAAGGACAATGGCAAGGCAAGTGTAATACCGTTGGGACGGCTGTTTCATCCGGTATATATATGCTTCAAATAATATATAACCCAAACAAATCATTCAAATATATTAAACGGAAAAACATGCGCGCACATGGAAACTGGATGTGTAGTACATATAATATCAATTGGTCAACATTATTTAAGTATGCTACAAGACAAAAAAACAACACCAGCCAATCAAAAGCACGCATGGGAAAGGGAAATATGCAGCAACACAACACCAACTTATTTCACTATGAAACTTCAAAACAAACATTAGATTTCAAGCTCACACACAACCCTCCATATGCAACCAAACGACATGAAATAAAATACCATTTTGAAGCATTCACAACATAGAACAATAATAAACCCTCATCTGGACAAGATAATGATCATATTATAAACAAATAGTCAACGGAAGCCATGGTTCAAAACTCAAACTTAGTTTAAGAAAAAGTGATAAAACACAATCTGTTCCAAATCTAAACCAAACATACTTGTTCAAAACTTAACAACAACATGTAACAAAATACAAACTCCTGAATCTCCCTCACACGATAACATGAGCAAGCATCAATAGTTAAGACTCAAATGAGTTGGAAATAACACCATACAACCAGCATACATTTAAGCTATCAGTTCAAAACAATCTCAATGCATTATATGGACATGGCAGAGGCATGAAAGACAAAGGCAAGGCATAATACCAACATTAAGCAACATTACCAATATTATTTCAACATGTCATTAAGAGTAAAAGTTTTACCAACATAATCAATATGGGGTTTAACTGAACTTGTATATGTGAGCATGATATTATGAGCGAAAAGCCAAGAGCATCCATCATTCAAAATGAGAACTTAGCAAAAACAAACTACGTTTCCATCCAAAACCAACATAAACCTTAACAACTTAATAATAACATGTATTATGAGCTACACACCAGAACCACAAGATGATATGAACACCAACAATGTTAGAACTCAAATAACAACAAACAACTGACCAGCATATATCCATGTACGAGTTAGAATCACTCACACCATGATAAACACTTAGAGCAGGTATATCCATGTTAACATGGCAAGCAAGCTTTTAACAGAAACAAGCATATCTTTAAGTAACACTTCACCTTAACATAGATTAACCACTGACTATCATGGAAACCAAAATCGTTCTACATATTGGCAGCCATGAGAGATGTATGAAACCTCTAAAACAAACTCAAGATAGGTGTATAACAATATACATGCCATGCAAATACATCATGAAAACACAAACATTAAAACAACATAGTATTTCTATCATTGAACTAAAGTGTATTCAGCCTAGCATACGATCAAGTATGATAAGCATGATAAATGGAAGTTTTGAGGAACTTACCTAGTTCCTAAGCAAGTGACAAGAACTCCTTTCCTTTCTCAGCTAGCTCGTGTGCTCTCCAAATAACAAGTTTTCAGAGTTGTTTTTGTGTTGATTGTTGGTGATTGATCTCACAAGTTCTTCGAGTTTGGTGTGATCTTATGGAGTGTAGTGATGTTTGTGAGTTGTTGTGGTTCTCTTGAGTGTGTATCCTGAGATGTAGGTTTTTTGAGAGAGAGAAGGAATAAGAGAGTGTTAGTTTGATGCCTGGTTGTTGTTGGTGTATCGTGTTTACTTTGGAATTTTGTGTGTGTTTTTTGTTGATGATCCTCCCCTATTTAACAACGGAACTTGTCCTTCAATTTCTTTGAATTTTGACCATTGGTGACTTGTCATTTTCAGGCTGCCGAGGAGCGTTTGGAGCAGGCTGTGGGAGTCTTGCGTGTGTAGCAGGGGATTTGGGGTACAGTGGCGTGTTGAGTTGTTGTGGGAGCAGAGATTTCGTACATTTCTGAACGGTGATGGCAACTTGCCACAACAATTTGTGTCCTTTTTGTTTTGATTTACATAATGGGCCTTGGAAAAAAATGTGAAATGGGCTTTGGATTAGCTTGGAAACTTTGGCTAAACTTGGTTTTGTGTGTTTGGTTTGAAATTAACCAATTATGATTCAAAAATAATGCATACGGTGGACTAATGGTGAGAAGTGGAAATGCTTCTTTCCTTAATTTGAAATTAATAATAAAATAATAACCTAATTAAAGTTCTAAATTAAAATTAGTAAAAAACAAAAAGAATAATTAATCTAATTATCTAAATTAATTATTGAAATTAAGTTAAACTAAGATTAAACAACTTAAATATAAATGAAATAAAAAGGCCATATTGGATATAAATTAAAATGAAGACGGATAAAGTTATTGAAATAAATATTAAGTCAAAATAGAGAACAAAAAAAACATCAACTAGCAAAAAAAAAAAGGGTAAAATTTGGGGTACAACACATAGGGCAGCTAGTCGAAAAGAACTACAAGGTAGTTGTCGGAGACAAGATGATGAGAGTTCTCGACGCAGATGGTAGGTTGATCTTGAAGGCTCCAATGTCTCAGAATAGGACCTTCAAGATTGAACTCAAGGTGATGGAGCACAAGTGTCTAGCAACGGTAGCCAGCAGAGATAAGTGGTTATGGCATTTTTGACTAGGCCATCTCAACTTCAATGACATCAGAGAACTGAAGAGAAGAAATATGGTTTCAGGATTACCAGAAATTGACATTCCAAGTGAAGTCTGTGAAGAGTGTGTTCAGACGAAACAACACAAGAATAGCTTCAGCAAGGATGCAGGAAAGAAGTCGAAGGCAATTCTTGAAGTCATATACTCTGATGTATGTGGTCTAATCCAGGTGGATTCGATTGGTGGCAACAGATATTTTGTCACGTTTTTAGATGATTTCAGTCGAAAGTTGTGGACTTACCTCATCAAGAAGAAAAGTGATGTGATTGAGGTATTTTCCAGATTTAAATCCATGTTCGAAAGACAGAGTGGTCGAAAGTTGAAGATTCTGAGGACAGATGGTGGTGGAGAGTATGTGTCGAAAGAGTTCGATGCATTATGTGAAAAGGAAGGGATTGTGCATGAGGTGGTGCCACCCTATACACCACAGCAAAATGGAGTTGCAGAACGAAAGAACAGAACCATCATGAACATGGTGAGAATTATGTTGAATGGAAAGCATCTACCCAAAGAATTATGGGGAAAGCGGCTTCGACAGCACATATATTTTGAACAGATGTCCGACGAAGAAGCTTGAAGGAATCACACCAGAAGAATATTGGTCTGGTGTCAAGCCTAGCCTCAGTCACTTGAAAATGTTTGGATCTATAGCATATAGACATGTGCCAGATCATTTGAGAAGGAAGCTTGATGACAAGTCGAATCAGATGATCTTGATAGGATATCATTCGACTGGAGGTTACAAGTTGTTCGACCCAGTGAATAAGCAGGTAGTGATCAGCAAGGACGTGATCATAGATGAGCTTAAAGAATGGGATTGGACTGAGAATACCAAGAAGGATTCAGTGAGAATCTCTTGTGAAGAACCAGCCACTGAAGTCGAAAGAGAAGTTCGACAGGAACCAGTTGCAGATGAAGCAGGTTCAAGCAGACCTCGACGAACAAGACACGTGCATGCAAGGTTGCAAGAATGTGTAATTACATCAGATGATGTGGTCGATGAAGAGGGTGAGCTGGTACATTATGCTTTCTACGCAGATGTCGAACCAGTCAATGCAGCTGAAACATTGAAAGATTCGAAGTGGGTGAAAGCAATGAATGAAGAGTTAGAGTCCATCGAAGTCAACAACACCTGGTCACTTGTCGAATTGCCTCAAGGCAAGAAGGCAATTGATGTGAAGTGGGTTTACAAGGTAAAGGTGAATCCTAGAGGAGAAGTAACTCGACACAAGGCGAGACTTGTGGCGAAAGGATTTCTAAAAAAGGAAGGAATCGACTTCAATGAAGTGTTCGCACCTGTTGCTAGAATCGAAACAATCAGGTTGGTTGTTGGTCTAGCAAATATGATCAATTGGTACACATGTCAGATGGACGTGAAGTGTGCGTTCCTTAATGGTCCCTTAGATGAAGAAGTTTATGTCGCACAACCAGCTGGGTATGTGAAACGAGGCGAAGAAGAAAAAGTGTACAGGCTGCATAAAGCCCTGTATGGACTTAAGCAAGCTCCAAGAGCTTGGAATAATAAAATTAACAGCTTCTTAAGGGAGAAGGAATTTGTGAAGTGTACGACTGAGCATGGAGTATATGTAAGAAGAAGCAATGGTGAATTGCTTATACTATGCCTCTATGTCGATGATTTGTTGATAGCAGGTAGTTGCAAGAAGGAGATCGAAGATTTCAAACATGATCTAAGTGAGGAGTTTGAAATGTCAGACTTGGGAAATCTCTCATATTTCCTTGGCATCGAATTCTACAAGACTAGTAGAGGTTTGATGATGCACCAAAGAAGATATGCAGGCGAAATACTCAAGAGATTTGAGATGCAAGATTGCAACTTAACTTCGACTCCAGCTGAGACCAGACTGCAATTGTTGAAGGATTCAGAGGAAGATGATGTCGACCCAACCCAATACAGAAGACTTATTGGGTCACTTAGATACCTTTGTCACACAAGGCCTGACTTAGCATGCAGTGTGGGTATGGTAAGTAAATTCATGCAGAAGCCAAAGGTATCACACCTAACAGCGACGAAGAGGATACTGAGGTATCTGAAGGGGACTCTCTACTATGGCATTTTGTTTCCTGCAGTTAATGAAGGGAAAGAATGCAAGTTAGCGGGATACACCAACTCTAGTTGGTGTAGTGCTGTTGAGGATAGAAAATCCACAGCTGGATACGTGTTTATGTTAGGTGGTGCACCAGTTGCTTGGAGTTTGAGAAAGGAACCAGTAGTGGCATTATCATCATGCGAAGCAGAATATATAGCTGCTTCTCTTTGTGCATGTCAAGCAACTTGGGTGGTGAACTTGGTCGAAGAGATTACAGGGAAGAATCATGGAGCAATTACCATGAAGATAGATAGCATGTCAGCTATCAACTTGGCGAAGAATCCAATAGCACACGGTCGAAGCAAGCACATTGAAATGAGGTTCCATTATCTTCGATAGCAGGTAGCATCAGGGAAGATGAAGTTGGAACACTGCAGAACTGAGAATCAGATTGCAGATATCATGACGAAGGGAGTGCAGGTCGAAGTGTTCAAGAAGCTAAGGACTATGATGAATGTAGATAATTTAGACACAATGAATTAGGTGGTGTGTTAAATGTAATTCATAGTGTTGAAGTCAAATCATTCTAGTGTCGAATAATTTTGTGTCGAGTTGTCGAAGTTGTTTCGATAGGTTCGTTTTAGATTTGATTTGATTGGATTCAGATTTGTTTAGATTAGATTTGATATTTTGGGCTTTTAATTTTGGGCCCTTGCAATTCTATATCTATAAATAGGAAGTATCCTTGCATTGTAATAATAACATTGTATTGTATTCACAGTTGCAGATTTAGCAATGAAAGTGCAATATATTCAGAAATCCCACAATTCGTGGGTAACACTTCTCCTCCAAATATTTCTCTTCTCTCTCTTTTCTTCCTTGTTGTTCTTGTTTGTTCTTCTTCTTTCATTGTCATTATGTATTGTTTGTGGGTTGGTTATCAATCTTGAGATCAAGATTGAAGCGGAATCACCATAGGTTGTGGTGAATTTCCAACAATAACTCTGTAAACATGAACAATCAAACTAAGTTCAATATTGTGAAAAGTAAATCTAAGTACTTGTCCATCTTCAAACGTATTGTTTTTCAGGAAAATAGTCCAACTCTCGACCAGCTTAAATAAGTTGTTTTCTTCAGTAGGATACCAGAGAACAATATGATGAAAAGAATAAATATCAGAGATCTTGGACCAAATATATTTGTGTGTCCAAATAGGAAAATTTCAAAAGCGCTTCTCATAAAAAAAAAACCTCCCAAAAGAACCCCATTTTATTTCTATCAAAGAGTTTAGATGTACTAATTACAATGATAGGTAAGAAATTCCCACTATTGGAAATCCAATATAACATCCATTTACTAAAATCTCCGTCCTATACCAATAATCCAAACATGTCCATATTATAAAAATAATAGTAAAAGAAGTAAAATCAGCATGCACTACATTATGCAGTACTGTGTGGTGAATCGATCATTTATAATTGAATCTCCATGGATGACCGTCCAACCCATGCAATAACATGAACAATAGTAAAATCAATATCAGTTTGAATTGATTTGTTAAGAACCATTATGTCAACAATAACAATGACCAATAGAAGGTTGTACTACCATCTTCATTACAACAGTGTTGTTCACACAAAACATAAAAGAACATGAAAATTTTAGAACTTTTGACGAATTTCAACAAAATAATCAAAATCCAAAATAAACATAACCCATAATTTAATTTAAAAATAAAAATATCAATAAAAATATTCAACTTACTTGCTTTTGTTGGACTCAAATTCAATGTGCATACAATCTTCTATTCCAATTTCCATCTATGCAAGGTATAACACATTGATTGTCAACAACTAATTGGAATTTTAAATTTGATAAAATGATTGGCCAATATCCTACTTCTGCTAGATACTTTTACTATATCTTTACTTGTACTTTTAAAAGCCATAGTTTGTTACAGTACTTTACAGAAGCTACAGTATAGTTAACAATATTATTTTATGAGTGTCTACCTTACTTCCCTTGATGTGTATTATATTCATGTTGTTTGCATTGAAAAAGTCTCCAAATTCAATTTTTCCACAACAGTTCCTCAAAACCTGTATTCATGGAAATAAATCAGTCAAAAAGTGAACATCAGTATCATCCTACAGCTGTTCATCCATCAATACAGATACAAAATGCTACAGGAGCAGCTGATACATTATGAAAAAGTCATCATGATGTCCTAGTTTGTTGTAATAGTCATGAAGCTAGTAAATAAAATACATGAAACTTAGTAAGACAAAACGATACCAGTCATTGCAGCACGAATGTCACTTACCTTTTAGAATTCTCCAATGTCATATTTGGAAATATTGTTGTTCTTCTACTTTTGATTCTGATTATTGTTAGTTTTCTAAGACCATAACTCAACATTATCAATTATTGTCCATTCATTTCCTAGCAAGATGCTCAGAACATTAAATCACTCACTTCAATTTTTAATACTAAAAAGTGTTATTATATTATGTGTACAGAACTACACACACACACACACACACACACACAAATATATATATATATATATATATATATATATATATATATATATATATATATATATAACATAAAAAATGAAACTTTGTTAATACTCCTATAACTCTTTTACTCAACCACATAAACACTTCCATCAAGAAACACAAAAAAGTCCATAAGCAGTATTAAAACATAAGCTAGTTTAGCAATATTAAGCTAGTTTAGCAATATTAAGAACATAAGCTAGTTTAGCAATATTATAGATCTTGGAGGAAGAAAATGAATAAATAATTCTTGTAGGGATAATATTTACAATATCAGGTACATCTAACATATATATTTCTATAAGAATGTATATTATACATTATTCAAATATTCATCTTTAAATCAACTAATAATGACATTCTTACTAAGTTATATCTCATTATTTTGTAATGATGTTATTATGTTTTACTATGTCAAGAATGTAAAAGTTTGAATTCAATTAATTAAATGTCTCAAACACAAGCTTATTGGCTCTGCATTATAATATATTTAATTCAAGATGTTAAAATTAGTTCGGTAAACATGATTTTTGCATGTAGCAAAATAAGATCCTGAGATACATAACATTGTGGAAATCTAAATATATTTCATTTGACATTTATTTGTAAAATTGTTTTTCTTTTTTTTTCTCTCATTTTGAATAGACTATTTTTATTTATAATTACAAATTGCATGTTATGGCATAAAAAATCCAGAAAACACTTACACTTAAAAATGATGAAGGAGAATATATTGTAACTATATCAGCCTCACTCAAAACTATAAGAAAAGGAGAATGATAATACTTTTTCCTTCATTTCTAGCCGCTTGTTCTATTTTCTGATTCTTCTTTTTGAATTTTTCTATTATTGCTTCCCTTCTTCTTCTACTCTCCTCTTTTATTTTGTTCAGATATTCCTCTTCTTGCTCAGATAGTTGCAATGTATCCTCGTCTACATTGTCTTGTTCAATCTAACTGCAGCAATCAATATACATCAAAATCAAATCAAGATAAGCATGATATTCCAGAAAGAATTAAAAGAGGATAAAAGATAAATGTCTAGAAAAATCCATGATAGAAACAAACAAAATTAATAAAAAAATGAAATATACCCTTTTAGTAAAAATTAGGGATCGTCCGCCGGAGGAGCTAAGCTTGATTGGATCTGTCACAAAATGGATATATATATTTGTTAATAATGTGTCAGGTATTTCATCACAACAGCCATTAATAACATAACAGATGATTCCTCCTGATGAGTCAGAAACACTTGCATACGTACTTGAACAGTGAAAACAGTGAATAAGAACCATAAATAAGAATCAAAACAGTGAAAACTTCAAAAAGTAAAAAAATCAAACTGATATATGATACAAGCTTTAAGAACATTCGAAATATTCAAAACTCAATGCTTCATATCCATACCTCAAGTCCCCTTTTTGACCAAGATCAACCACAAATCTACCACCACGATATCGCATATCGCTGTAAAATCGACGGTAACGTCGTCGCCACCTTCCCTCATTCCTACAACACCAACAATCTTAAATCAAAACAAAAGAATATAAACCCTAAAATAAATCTAAAAGCTTAAACTTGAACATAATCAGTTTCAAATGCTTCGGTTAGTTTTATTGGCTTCGGTTAGGGATTCGTTAGCGAGGTATATAAAGAATAGGAAGAAGGAAGAGGGAGAAAGAAGAAGAATGGGAACAAGAAGATGCAGAAGGAAGAAGAAAAGAGAGAGAGAAAGAGAGAGAGAAAGGACGAGAGAGAAAGAAGATATTCAAAGATTGTTTTCTGATTTTTCAAGAGTTTGGTTAGGGGGCCAAGTAGAAGTGAAGAAAAGATGTAGAGGAAACCACGTGGTGCATTGTGAGGCCAGCAGGGTAAATTGGGAATTTCCAGAACATCCAATGTTCTTATATGGTAGATTGGAAACATGTTAATTGAAGGGGAAACGTATCTTCGGAGATGAATTTCTGAAAACCATTGTGAATCATTTCATAGCAGCACCATTGTTCCAACATTATGAATTTGTAAGCTCAAATTATATTAAAGTAAACCCAAGTTATATTAAAGTGAAATGAAAGTAAAAAGTCATCCAAACAAAAACTATTGGGCGTGTCTAACCCCTTACCTTTTCCTTCACCTGTACTGTACAACATTCCGTAGCTCGGCAATCATGCTCTCCACGAGGGTCAACTAAGGATTGTCATCCTCAAAGAGTTATGGCTATATGTTTGCTTTACCCATCTCCACAACACGTCCTCGGTATGGTCATCCCTAACCTCAAGTACCTCTTATTTAGCTGGCCTATGTGGTCTTCCAATAGCGTATGGTGTCATGATAGGGTGTGACACCCTATAGAACCATGTCATGTAGTCGTCTACATACACTCAATGTACAGGAGTTAGTACCCTATGATACTCTAAAATTTTGTTCCTTAGAGGATGGATGTTGAACACGATGTCCTAGACAAATGGTTCAACAAGTTAAATCAAAATCTCCACAATTAACACAAATTCAATTGAACAAGATGATGGAGCAGAAAAGCAATAAAGAGCACAATAATTGGTAACCCAGTTTGATGCAACAACACCTACTTCTTGAGGGTTCGCCTCCAACACAAGAAAGGAAATTCACTATTAGTAGCTTATTAAAAGTAGTCTTACAAGCAATAACAAACTTTATGTTGTTCAATGCCTCTTCCTAACACTATCCAATGATTTCTATTTAGGACTCCCCCTAAATATGATAACCACTCTCACTTTCTCTTAATCACTAAACCCTAGTGATGGGTGTTTAACTCAATTATCAATGTCGAATATTACAAATCATGGTGCATAAGTGCATCTAAATATATTTACTCGTGCAGACGCATGTGTATCCTACTAGTTTGATATTAAAAGAATAACATTAATAAGACTAAAATATTTTTCAAGGAAAAAATAGTTGGAACATTTTTACAAAAAGAATATGACACATCATTTATAATTATACAACCTACAAATTTACGTTTTTACCTAATCTAACCCATAAATTTTTGGTTTTACCCAAACTAATTCAATAATGTTATGGGTGGTTATTTTACCTCATCCAACCCGATATACCCTATATGGTTTGGTTTTGGACAAACTCAACGCAAACCGACCCATGTACACTTAGTTAAGATGAAGATGAAACTTTATTTCTGTGTTAGGCTTTAGTGTGAAGGTTTACTTGTTCACGAGTCAAAGAAGCATTTTTGGTTGGGAATTACTTTTTCCACCTTTAAGGGTTCTCCCCCACCATTGTGAAAAGACTCAAATTTCTCCAGCGTCCAGATATGTATCTCTGAACGCACCTTTTTCACACGCAACTGAGACGAAAATGGTGAAAAACTCTTGTTCTGTTAAAATTTGATCAAAATATGCATCCCCGTATACGTAAGAAGTTGATTCAGAGATGTATCTCTGTAACCTTCCTTGGTTCATCAGTCTTTGAGCTTTCTAGAGATGCATCTCCAAAATATGCTATGTTAGTTCAAAAGAGGAACTGGCAGAAACAACAATGGCAGAATGGTAAACTAACATAAATTAACATCAAAATAAACATTCCATAGATAAACATTACTTAAACTTAACATTACATGTCATTATGAATGGGTGGTTCAGGACATTACAACATTCTTATAATATCTTTGGATGGTCTTTGAATCGTCGTATCCACTTCAATCAGACCCTTTGTTGAGTAACGGTAAAAGGTACTCCACGTAAATTTCAAATCATCATATGTCTTCAATTCACGCATGGTGAATTGTATCTTCCTTTCGTTGTCAATCGAGGGTGAACAGTACTCGAGCTTGACAACTCTCTGATTTTTTGGATATCCTTGGAGAGTATTCAGTTTGGATTTCAGATTGACAAGAAATATGTCCTCGGAGACCCTAACAAACCCTATCATATCATTAGGACGGAATTTGGAGATGCATCTTCGGATACGCCCTTTTTTCAAAAAATAAGGGTATATCCAGAAATGCATCTCTAAAAGATCCCCTATGTTTTTTTAATATTTAAAAGGTGTGTCTGGAGATGCATTTTTGGATGAACCCATGTGTTATTTTTTTTTATAATTAGAAGGTATGTAACACCCCAAAATAATTATAATATTTATTTAATTGAATTATTATGATTATTCGGTGTTTTGGTGAATTTTGATGGATGTTATGACGCTTGGTAACCTTGGGTGGTGTTGTGGGGTAGCTTTGAGTTAAGGGAATATTGAGGCATTTAGCGTTAATAAATTAATTAGATTATTTTATTAATAATAATAGTAGAATAATTTGAATATTTAGAATATTATTTAGATTATTACTATTATTTAAAATAATTAGAAGAACCATTAAGGGTAAGACGGTAATATTGAGGAGGTTAATTGAGGACAATACTGATAAATCATAATTAGGGCCCAAAAGATAGGTTTAACAAAAAGAAAATAGGGAATTAGGAGAATTAGTTTGTGCAACCCTAAAAAGTGAAGAGAGAGCTGAGGAAAGGAGACTAGAATACATAGAACAAGAGGATCAACCGTAGAACCCCGAAAAGAAGAATCTTTGCTGGAAAATTTGAGGTATGGGGGGTTAATCCGGGTTTATATGTTTGATATGGGTTTAAGGTATAGTAGTTTGTGAGTTCTGTGTTTTATGATGAATTTCCGTATGTTGAATCTGTGTGTATTTTCGTGCATCTGTGTTGGTCAATTTTCTAATATGAATCTGGTATGTGTTGCTGTAAATTCTGTGAAATTCGTGTGAATGATTTAAGTTGCTGTGATGAACATGTGAATAAACCAGATCTTAGGTTGAAGGTGAGATTAATGAATTATGACTTAATAATTAGAAAGGAATTGATGTAAATAATGAAGTAGGATAATGACTTAGATCTGTGATGAATCGAAACTGTTTTGGGTCCGATTTTGTGAGATCAAAGGTGCTGAAATGGGAGGTTTTCGTTCAGATGCGAAATTTGAGTTTTGGAGTGTTTTCTGGTAATACGCGTAACAGGGGAGGCATTACGCGTAAGAGGATACATTCTCGGGGTGATACGCGTAGCATACGCACCCGTCCCCAGGCCCAGCACGACCCTCTGCCAGTACGCGTAGGATACGTGTATGAGAATGGAGGCAATACGCGTATGGGGTGGTAATACGCGTATGGGAAGCTGAGAATGAAGAGGCATACGCGTATGGGAAGCCATTACGCGTATAGGGTCCTTGGGAAAGGAACATTACGTGTATGGATTAGCCATTACGCGTAATGGGAGTCTGAAGGGGAATTTTGAGAGGGAAACCTCTCTGGTGATACGCGTAACAAGGAGGGCATTGCGCGTAAGGGAGGCCTGGGCAAGGGGCCCTACGTATATGATACGCAGGCCAGGGGCGAGGAATTGAGCCATACGCGTATGGGGCATGGTCATACGCGTATGGACAGGGTTGTTGGCAGATTTTCCCATTTTTGTGGTTTTTATCCCGATTTCGCTTGTGATGCAGATTCTTTGAGACGTAAGGCTATGGTGATGTAATAAAACATGAGTGAACTAGTAATGAAGATGAATGGGATAAAATCAGGGATTTTTATGTGACGAGCAAAATATGACAAATTGTGAGGTATAGTGCAGGTGATCAGGCTTAGCTTTCTAGGCACATGAAGATTTAGCATTTGAAGTATTTTGATTTCTCTGTCGATTAGAGGGTCTTGCTCTGATATGTAACACAGGGTCGGGACGTTTGAGTCGAACGATTTACGTTCTTTTATTTGTTGGCATGATGTTTTTATGATGTTTTATTTTATGGAGTTTTGGATTATAAAAAAATATTCTCTTAAACTTTGATTTCCGCTGCGTGATGTTTAAATAAATTCAAGATGGTAAAACCCGTGTTAATGGACAGGTCGTTATTTGATGTTATGTGACGAAATGCGGCGCCCTTTTGGGACTTTACTCTGATTAAATTGTTGTTTTTATTCGTGATGTTTGTTGGGTAGAAAAGGGTGTTACAAGGTGTGTCCGGATATGCATCTTCGGAACCACCCAAAAATTATACATAACAGATCCAAGGTGTTATGCTTAGCAGAATTTCAAAACACAAAAATAGTCCAAAAAATACCAACCAATTTTATAACATTATGCAGTGCGTTACTTTAAAAAACGTGTTTCATTGTTAGATTACAACTAAAATGCATCAAAACATATGTCACATCCTAAATCTATTGTAGGTTCACTCTTTGATCTTTCCTTATTTGCTTCTCTTTCAATGTCATTCAATTTGGTAAACTCTTCCTTATTTCTAAAATGTGATTTGGCCAAGTTTCAGCATCTTCTAATAAATTCCTGAACAAACTGTTGTTTTTTTATAACCAACCAATACACATGATGTGTTTTAATGGATTTTGAGGTGGCTTACTCCTATGTGGATAGAATGTTTCTAAAAAACCATATCATATTAAAGTAATACACACCCTAACATAATCACTTGCTATAAGATATCTCATTTTCAGGAAGTGCATCCATTTTTCAAACTGAGACAGACCCGTAAAACGAGGAACTAGAGATTTGAGGATTACATCGTAATATGCTTTATTATCATATAACTTGTGTATGATTCCTTATGAGACTCCATCTCTTGTATAAGATGACGAAGGATAAATTAGTAGTCGTCATCTCCCTTACCGAGCAAACCTGAAATAGCTCGAAAACCACAGTTGTCGACACCTTCGACATATATATTCTACTCAATGAATTTGTGCCTAAAAAGAGACATCTCTTCAATGTGGATGATTTTTGGTAATGGTGGTGAGGGGGATGGTTTGCTAATGTGATCACCCTTGAAAACATTCTTTTGGGATTTTGGAATCGGAGAATCTGGAAAATGTGAGTCAACACGTTCAAAGTATGAAGGAGACTGTCTTGTGGAAGAATTTATTATAGAATTCCATGCATCCATTATATTTTCCACCACCACACTAGGTTTGGCAAGTTTTCCATCTTCACGTGAGACTTGTTACGTTCCAACCACAGGTTTTACTCAACTTCTCACATTTTTGGTTATATGATACTTACAAAGTAATGCAGATGATATAAGAAACACTTTTGGAACCAAACTCATCAGTGTGACGTCGTGATCGGTGATTATGACTTGTGGCGTGTTTTCTTCGTCCTTCAACATAGTCTTGCACATTTCTAAAGTCCATGTAATGTTGTTCTCTTTTTCGGATTCCAAAAATGAAAAACTGACCAAATAAGTCATCTTCGTAGAAGTAACACCAACAATTTGCAGAATTGGAAGTCTATACTTGTTTGTTTTGTATGTTGGGTCAACTATGAGCATGAGGAAAAGGTGTTGAACAACTTGACGGAATCGCGATGACTCCAAATTATATCTCAAACGGTGACTTTATTGTCACAAACTGTGTACCTCAAAACATAGTCATCATCTTCCAAAAGTTTCAAGAGTTGTTGCATCTCAGATCTTGGTCATCTTACCGCCTTGTTGTCTTTAGCACGTACATTGTATATTTTTTTGATATTTAAAAAATTTAGAGGTATTTTCTGTTTCAAATATGCAAGTATGTTTTTCGACGCCACCATGTTTAATGGCATGTCCGAAAACATGTTCCCTCTCCTCCAGAACAAGGCGACATACAACGCGATGATCGGCTAGCTTGTCAGTCAAGGCATGATTATGTATATCGGAAATCACATTGAATTTCCATGTCTCATCCGCCATACGGTATCCGTGCAATTTAAACGGAAACTCACATTTCCTCGATCCAGTATCATCTTGTTTTAACTTCCTAATCCTTGGTTGGTACGTGCCATTTTATTTTGCATATCATTGTTACAAATGTTTGTCTTCTACCAGAATCATTGTCGGACCTTTCGATTACAACGTCAAACCCCAATTTTCCGGTTTTCTTACGGACCCATTGTAGCATATGTTCACGAATAATAAACACTTCCTTATTTGTAAATTGTACATGGACATCTACCTCGACAACAACCGGTCGAACACCCGATTTAATATAATCATTCGCATCATCCTGTTGAACATCATCATTCATTTCATCCAATTTAAAATCATGCTTCACTTCGATCGATTTAACATCCACACACACAATAGCTTTGGGAAACACATCTGGGTGCACCATATCTAATATCACTAATAACAGTAAAACAATATTAAAAATCAAACTAACAGGACCATCCGCATATGCACATCTAGACCACACCAAAATTTTTCTGAAGATGCATATCCGGATTCAACGCCCATTTTTCAGCTCATAAACAAGACTAATGCAAGGAATGAAAGATTAAATGAATGAACTTTACCTCCAATTCTAACTTGTTTTACTCCCTTTAATGTGATGAAATACAAAAATGACGTTTTGGTGTTTAATAGGTGATTGAGAATGAAATAAACTTTTTTAATGGTTTTGAAAATGGGGTGTTGTTTGAGTATGGAGAAGAAGATCATGCAAGATTTATCCAAATTTCTGCTGGTCATTTTCAGATATATATCTCTGAAAATATCACTGAGTCGTTAATTTAACTAGCTCAGTGAATTAAAATACAATAATTATGTGCATAGATTATTTTGAATAAGCATCTTTGGATACACCCAAATATGATACGGAGAAGCATCTCTAAACTATTTTTGCAAAATGAGGTAAATATCAAAAAGATAAAGATTGGTGTGCATCTCCATATGCATAAAAGATATTTTCGAATTTTCAAAAGTGTGAAAAACTCTATCAGGTTTCATGATTAGGCAGGTCTTATTTGGCCTTAGAGACCAGCAATCTCCAACTTAAGGCCTGTGTCTGTTTTAAGGAACACGGCTACATATCCAAGTTATAATTCATATGTTTTCAAATTTGAAACTGCCGTGAAACGGCTACATCCCAATAGAGGGAAGAAAAACAATCACCACCTCCAACATAAAAAATAAAATAAAAAAATTTTAAAAAAATTCTTTTTACATTAATTTTAAAAATCAAACCGGACAATATCCAAGTTATAATTCATATGTTTTCAAATTTGAAACTGCCGATGATATCGTTCACAGTTCAATAAGTTGAAGCATGCAATTCAGTTCAATTTTTAATACATTAAATTGACTTAACTTATTATTATCTATTGCAACCTTAGTTATACGAATTGTTAGTGATTCAGAGGTATCCTATTTTATTATACTTTATTTCAACCATTAACAAAAAAAAAGGCAATTAAAAAGTACAATTTTACGCGCAATATTGTCAAAATGTTTTTCTAATATGGATGAACATTGCTATCTAATGAAACAACTCTAAATGTAAAGCTAGAGGTTCAAAATAGACTTTTTATCAGAAAAAAAAACATAATCCAACATGCTTAAATTTGTTAATCTGCTTACAAGATTGTTCATTTTTTTGTTACTCCATTGTGCACTTTAAGATAAGTTAAACATGCTCAAATGGTAATAATTTCACATACAATGGACAAGGCATAAGGAAGAAGCATTGGCAAAGATGTAAAGAGGTTCAAGCAAGACACATTCTACAATTCAAAAAGAGACACAATCTGACTCAGAAAAGCCAAAGGTTTTGAGTTCATAAAAACCACACAAAATCCTAGAAATCTATAAACAAGCTGTTAATCCTCCTCAAGATTGATAGAGTCTTTGAACTTCCCATACAAAATTTTCTTCAGTTCGGACATCTGAGCAACCACAGATTGTTTCTCCTCCTCAAGTTTTTCCAATTTCTGGCTTGTTGTCTCTTGCATCTGTTCTATCCTGCTCTCAACTTCATCCTTCGGCACATGAGCAAAAACCTCTCCTATTTGAAACCGAACAACCTCTTCATCAGTGAGAATCAACTCATTGCTCGCATCCTCCAAATTATCGTTAGCTTCCTGTGACAAACAGAATCTCGCTGCATTCACATCATAATATAAAAAAATGATTTGCCATTGCAAAATGCTTTTAGAAGGAAGGGAAATTAAAACCATGACAGGATTTGAAAGAACAAGTGCTACATCAACAACTAAATATTAGAAAGCAAAAACAGATAATTTGAAAGACAAAAATATAATACATAAATTAATAAACTCTTAAACTTGTATGTACATGTAAACACACATACACACCCCTAACACACATGAGAAAAGGCTAAGTAGTTGCCCATGCAATTGATTTTGGAGGATATAATCCGTTCAATAGTCTTCAATTTTTTAGTGCTCACAGAATCTCATCCTTTTGCTCTAACCTAACAAAGAGCTCAAGGTAGGAAACAGGTTCATCTCATTCCAGGCGAGACAACACAATTCATACCTAATTTGTTTTCTGCTAGAGTCAAGTAGATCTGGTGATAGTTCTGAAATTGACAGAGATAAGCCCCTATAGTACTGTCTCTACAAAAAAAAACATGTGGCTAAGGATCAGATAGGTAGATTTGGGTTGATAGGAGGGGGGAGTATTCAGTGAAAAATGCCTACAAAAAATTGACTAGGAATTCTTGATTAAGCATTAACATTTCTTTTAAAATATTTGAAATTATATGATGCCTAAGAAAATTTCGGCGTTGGTTTAAGACTATTACAAAATAGGCTTCCAACCAAATTCAATGACTATTACAAAATAGGCTTCCAACCAAATTCAATCTTTTCCAACGGAATGTGTTAAGAAGTGATCAAATTAAGTGCACATCTGGTTGTGGGGAAGTTGAAAGCACTGACTGACACTAGTAAAAATTTTAAAAGTAAATAAATTAAATGTAATCACATGTGTCGGCGTTGTGTCGGACACTAACACGTGTCAGACACACTTTTGTTCAGAGGTGTTGCTGCAGCAAAGTAGCATCACCTATTCTTTGCATGCCCGTTTGCTTTGAGTGTGTGGAGCTCAATTTTGATGTGGCTTGGTGCATTTGAACGACAGGCGCAATTAGAATAATTTGAAGGAAGACATTCAAAATTCAATTCATATCAACTTGGTTTGAGTGTGTGTGGTCTCTTTCGAAAGCAAGGAACAAGACTACTTTCAAGGACAAATCTATTGCTAACTTCAAAGTGGCGGAGGAAATTAAGCTTTTAGTATAGAGCTGGTTAAAGGATTAGGTAAAAGTGTTCAATCACGGACGGCATTTAGGAGTTGAATGCTAAACCATTAAACTGTCTGAGACCGTACTCATTATTCTGTTTTGCTTGGTTGTGTCGCTGATTGGATGTTAAGTATTTCTATTTTCTGTCTCTCAAATTAATGTTGTCTGCTCTCTGTATGCTAACAATTCAAACCTGCTTTTTTGGCCATGAGAGTACAAATTTTCTGGTATATATTCATCTTGACCTCTCAGTTGGTATGGACTTTGACTGGTGCATTAGTTTGTTCGGCAGTTTTTTAGTACTTCCAATGGCTAGGAGGCTAGTGCTTTGAGCTGGTGAGGTCCTAGTTTTTGGTATTCAGGGTGTATAGCTTCATTGAATGTTCTATACATTTTTGGCCTAAATATTAGCTCATTGTAATCTATTTCTGGCATACTATGAGCACGGACACGGAAACACCACACCGACACTGACACGTCAATACCGGTAATAATTTGAAAAATAAATAAATTAATCGTAATCACGCAGAAACTCAAACAATTCCCCTAATTCCCTTAACTCAAAACCTAGAATTTGAATACTAGATTGATTACCTTAGCGAATTTGATCTCATCGTTAAGCTCGTGTAAGCGATTATTCAACCTTCCGAATTTGTTGATATTCTGCTGGTCCTCCCATGTAACTTCCGTTTCAGATCCTCCTCCCTTTAGAGATGGAAAACAAATTAAACTTCAAATTAAACAATGCAAATAAAAATGGTTCAATTTAGGGTTTCATATTACCTGCTGCATCTTGTTGTTGATTCAAATTTAGGGCTTTCGATTCCGGTGCTGCTTCCAGCTTAACCACCTTTCTAGCGACAATGTATTCTCACCTTCTCTCCGTGGTTCTACAGTCGAGAACGAAATAGTATTGACCAGAAGCTCGATGAGAATCAACGAGTGTAGAAATGGCGTAGATGAGGAGAATGAAGAAGAGGAGGTACAGGGAGTATGATGGGCCTGGCCCAGTATTTGTAGACTGGACTTACAGGATTTATCTTGCCACCCCTTAAATTTATCCTGGCACCCCAATTTTCATTAATACCAATATTATTTTTGACAAATTTTTGCCAAAATGTTTTAACGAATAATCGGGTAGAACAAATGAAATTTTCGGTAAGTATGTAAGCCAAAAGTCCGATATGCATTTATACCGATTTTTTTATAAATAAACCAGTGTATTGAAAAACGTATTGATTTTTTAAAAACATCATGTTGTATCGGTTTTTTTGCAAAACCTTAAAAAGTTCGGTAGTGTAAAAGCACCAGTTTAAAAAAAAAAAAAACCTCATGGATTTACCAGACTTTTAGAGGAACTGCAAAAATTCAGTAGTGTAATTTTAACAATTGAGATCTTGCTGACAGTTTTGTACGGTTGTGTATGATCTAAAATAAATTCAAACTTGTATAAATCGGAATCACGTGTTGTTAAAAAGAACATTTTAAAATGCCCCGCTATTAGTTTATGGCATGTGTGTGCTTTAAAGGAGTGAAACCTCTAATTGATTTTGGGCTCTTGGAAGACACCACATATCTCACTCTTGTGAGATCCAAATTGAATAATATGTTGGCAGACACCGAGAACAGAAAGGTGAGTAAGATCAAGTTTACTTCACCATAGATTGTTACTGATTGAATGGTGAAATACAACGATATTGAGTTGAAGACTGTGAAGATTTAAAGGTTATGTGCAGAACATATCACCGTAGGCTAACAAAAGGAACCGAGTTTGATACGACAATTTTTAAATCTGTCGACAAGATAATCAAGATGTTGAAACGTCCAAAATCATTTGGTAGTGTCTAAGTTTTGCATGCATTTATTATTGTTAAATTAAGTTAATTGTAATGTGTTAAGTTATGTCCGTCTTGCAATAATGAAAGTGACAAAATGTTATCTAATAAATTGTATTGTCAAAATGTATGAGTAACAATACACATAATATGCAAATAATACAAAAATAATAATATTATTTACATAGGTCCCCCACAAGTTATGTGTGCTTCCTGTGATGCCAAAGTATAAACCTCACCATCTGAATTTACCATATCCACGAGGATATCCATAATGACTGCTATTATCTATAAAAATTGTTGGTTATCCACACCAAGTGGTGGCATTGGAGGCAATGACACATCATCAGAAGGTTCCCTAGCATCAGAATATTCAGCATCATCTCCCTGCTCAACAGGTGGGATGATGTGAGGAACTGGTCATGGGATGTCTTGAACATACCCAAACTAGTGCAGACACCTCTCAGGTAAGTGTCTAATCACTAAGGTCTGCGTAGAGTGCCCATATGACATCGTCTACAATCAGCGCATCAATCCTCTTCCTGTACTCCAGAACATCGCCTGGGTATGCATGTCCAGAAAGCTGCTTAGTCTCAAAGACAGACTTCTATCCAAGTGCTGCATACAGAACAATCATTGCACCACAACCCCATGCCCAACTGACATGGTCAAGGTTACTAAACAACCACGTGTATTTCGCATTAATATATACATGAGACTTATCCGCTAAGATAGTACATGCTAAAAGATGTAGCATGTATACCCTAATGATTGCCTCATACATAAACTATTGTACCAGCTTCGCATACCTATCTCGGAGCTAAGATAGACGAAAGTGAGCACCCTTGTTAATCCTAAACTCCTATAACACCTCCTTCTCAGTAACCCCAAGTCCCGTATTACAGTAATACATACTAGCTGCTGGCTAATGAGAGATGCGGTGAAGAAACTACATGGTAGGGGAAGATGGAATAGAGATGAGACATCATCCAAGATAATCGTCATCTCACCAAACGGAAGATGGAAGGAACATCTCTCCTTATGCCATTGCTCAACAAAGGTTGTTAATAGTGAAACGTCAAGCATGGTCAGCGAACACTCCACCAATGAAAGGAGACAACAAACTTCTACAATTGCCCTGACCTCCTGTGGCATCGGGGCATTTAAGAACTTCTTCAACTTCACCTTGTAGGTGGGCACCGTCAGCGGAAGTCGGTCCTCTAATAAACAAATTAAAAAGCACTAGTTGCTTTCAACCTATCAATAATAAATAAAGTCAAGTTCAACATAACATATACATACCTCTCATTGCTATAATTTGAAAGTCACATGATCAGCATATCCAGTGAGCACGAATAGTTACTAGGTCCTTAAAGAAATCATTCGTCCGTGTGTAGAGACGGCTCTGTTGAAGCTAGATAAATAACCTCTGTATCAACCAAGTAAGTAACTTACACACTGCCCATAGCATAATGAGTAACCTCCATATCACCTATAGTGGGCAAAGTAACCTCCATATCACCTGTAGTGGGCAGAGTAACCTTTATATCACCCCTAGTAGGTGGAGTAACCTCCATACATAACGTAGCAGGTGCTTTTGTATCAGGCTAAGGAATAACCTCTCTATTACTCAGTGAAACTGTCTCAGAATGATGGTGCACCTCTGTCTCGACCATCATCTACCTATCACTTTGACCCTCTACATCCTCAGCACCCGCAACAATTACCTCATCATCAGGATCTCTGGTTCATCCATCACCTACTTTAATCCTCTACATTGAATATTGTGGGGTGCGCAAAAGTGCTCAATCATCATCCGCCTTCTATAAGAATCAGTCGGGGCTACTCTTTCCGCCAGGATATGCGAGTCATCGACGTCATATCCCTTCGCACGAGCCATTACTACAGTAGTTGCAACTTTGCCACGTTGCCTATAAGCAATCATGACATTTGGTCCTCTAGTCCTCACAACAAATACAAAAAAACGATGCAATTTAAACAATCGGTTTTATTTTAAAAAATCCCGCTAAGTGCAAATTGCTTACAAAAAAAATTCGTTTTTTAAAAAAAACTGAAAAACTTCATGCATTTTCTGTTTTATTTTTCAATTTTCTATGAACTTAAAAAACATTTTAAACTACCAATTTTTTCAAAATCATCGATATAATTGCTTGGATTGTTATTGATTTTTTTCAAAAAAATTCGATAGAAAACATGCATTTTAATCAAAGTTTAAAAAAAAGGGTAAAAATTATGCATTTTTACTTAATTTTTCAAATATTTGGTATGAAATATGCATTTTTATCGAACTTTTTATATATTCGATAAAATACGTTAAAAAAAGTTTTTATTGGACATTTTTGGAAAAAAAAAATAATACAATTTTTTTATTTTAATATACTAATAAGTTTAATATATGCACATGTTAACATTTTCTTAAATAATATATCATTGTCATATATAATATATTTAACTTTATTTTTTTGTAAAACATAAGGTATTGAATTGAAATGGGTTAAATATACAAACCCCCCCTGCAATGTTAGCGAATTCTCATTTTAGCCCCTGTAAAATTTTTTTTTTAAACACCCCCTCTTAATATCCAGATTCCCTCACTTAGCCCCCTGACTGCCACATGGCAGCAAAGATTCATTTCTCTTTGCTTGCTTGGCAGCCAGGTGACATTTTTAATATTATTTTATTATTTTTTTTATTTTTTTATTTTTTTTAATTTTTTTTATTTTTTATTTTTTAATTTTTTTTTAAATTTTTTTTTTAAATTTTTTTAAATTTTTTTTAATTTTGTTTTATTTGTTTTATTTGTTTTTATTATAATTTTTTTTATTTTTTTATTTTTTTATTTTTTTTTATTTTTTTTAATTTTTTTTTTAATTTTTTTTAATTTTTTTTTATTTTGTTTTATTTTTTGTTTTACTTGTTTTATTTGTTTTTATTATAATTTTTTTTCTTTTTTTTTATTTCTTTTTCGCCTTGCAACCGATGTAAAAACATACATTTTAAGAAAGATAGCATACATTTTACATCGGGCCAGAAAGGAAACCGATGTAAAAAAAAACATTTTACATCGGGCCAGAAAGGCAACCGATGTAAAAACATATATTTTACATCGGGCCAGAAAGGCAACCGATGTAAAAACATACATTTTACATCGGACTTAATAGTCAACCGATGTAGTAGATGTATTTCACATCAGACTTAATAGTCAACCGATGTAGTATATGTATTTTTCACATCGGACTATGGCCCGATGTAAAATGTCTTTGATTTACTACATCGCTTGGCTTTACATCGGACCCAGAACCGATGTAAAATGTGTTTTTCGCCCGATGTAAAAAGTCTTTTCTGCACTAGTGTAATTTTTAAAATAAAATTAGGTCCAAAAACGAAAAAAAAAAAAATAATAAAAAAAAAAAAAATAAATAAAAACGAAAAAGAAATAAAAATTATAAAAATTATAATAAAAACAAATAAAACAAAATAATACAAAAAAGTAAAAAAAAAAAAATTTAAAAATTAAAAAAATTAAAAAAATTAAAAATAAAAAAATAAATAAAAATAAATAAAAATAAATAAAAATAAATTAAAAAATAAAAAAAAAATAAAATAAAATAAAATAATAAAATAATATTAAAAATGTCACGTGGCTACCACGCAAGCAAATAGAAAAGAATCTTTGCTGCCATGTGGTAGCCAGGGGCCTAAGTGAGGGAATCTAAATAAGATGAGGGGGTTTTTAAAAAAAAAACTTTACCAGGGGCTAAAATGAGAAATCGCTAACATTGCAGGGGGGTATTGTATATTTAACCCAATTGAAATTGATATAATTGTTTTTTATTATAATAATCTAAGGGCTAGAATTTCATATTTGGAGATGAATAAGTGAATTCCTAGAAATGAATAAATGAGCACCTCTCAATCAAATGTCTATGCCCAATTAACAACCGAACTTGTTTAACAAGAACTTTCTTAAATATTTTCTAGGCAAAATACCATTTTTAACCCCTTATCTTGCTATTAAAAATATATAAAAACTAAAGTACCTGGAAAAGCCATTCATACCCTTTTGAGATCACGTTGTAACTTTTCTGATTCTAAGGATAAAAGTGACTAATTCCACCATTGCTTCAATTATATGCATTCGGTATTAAATACATCTGATGAGTCACTCCAACATTTTTTCTTAGCATTTTTTAATATCTAATTTAAATGACTATTACTAATCAATATTACATGGGAAACCTAATACAATTCAAACTTAATTACTTGGACAATGGAAAGTTTCACAACTTTCCATGTTTGTAATCAATTGACATGATTAACAATCTCTCACATGATAAATTGTTCTGCATATCACACAACATTTTTCCACTCCAACATAAACTCTCTCTGCGTGGATCTTCCATCTTCTTCCACACTGCATGTTTTTTATCTTCCATATTTGTCTTACTCATACCTATCGCTGAGTACCGTGGACGTGAACTTTGTGTTACTGATATGTTCTTCTTTTTCGTCTTCCATTTACGTTTTCCTCATCTTCACTTGCTCTGAGTATATGATGCTTCTTTGTTTGATATTGTTGAATTTTTATCTAAACCCTAAACCCTAACGTATTTGGTACACACGGCTGAACGCGGAGGAGAACAATGGACATCGTTCATTTGAGGTTGAAGATCATTGCTGCATTTCAAAGAACAAAAAGAGCGATTGTAGAAGAACATTTTACGGTAAGCTTCAGCTTCGATTTGTTCCAAGTTTTTTCGATTTTGATTAGCTTATGATTCTGTTTCAGTTGTTTCATGTATTATGGATTGTTGTTGTTGATTTTATGCTCAAGTTAGAGCTTGTGAAATGGTGGAAAGATTGTCGTTTTATCGTCGCACACCAAGTGTTCGATGATATGCCCCAGCTAAATTTCTTCTTCTTCTTCTTTCTTTTTCGCTTTGCTTTCTCTTTGTTGCTGATTTTCCATTACTGTTTGTTGTTGTTGTTTCTTGAATTTTACATTTTTGATGATTGAAAGTTGATTAAAGTAATACTTTGTTGGACATTTTTCTATCTCTCTGTTCTGGAAATATATGTTACATAAGGTAATGTTCCTCAATAAGTGGAACAGTTTTGCATATAGTATAATTCAGTCCATCTTTTTGTATCAATGGTAATTACGGGAGTTGATAATTATGAGAAATATATGTTCATCGTTTACTGGTGATGTGGAAGCTGTAAATCCGGTAAGTTATACAAAACTTAAGGAATTTTAAAATCTTTAGTTTTTCATATTTTTGTTTTTTCTTTGAGATGAAACTTTAATAATATGTATAAATCAGGTAACAAAGTTGCACTTCATATGAGCAAGAGTTTTTAATATTCATGGAGGATTTTCTAGCAAAAGGAATGAAAAATGCTCGAAATCTAAGAAAATATTAATGATTTGCCACTTTTTTCTTCTTTATCATTTTGTTAATCATTCACCAAAACTTGCAACTGCAGACTATTATCTCAAGATGTTCAGGTGGTGGTCTAACTTCAATACTTCATTGTGACCGCTTTTGATCTCTTTTCCCGCTAGGAGCTCAAGTGAAATGCCTCTCAGATGTCGATTCTAGTTAAGAAACCATTGTCTTTGTCTCAAATGTTGTATGTATCAACCAAATGGGAAAATAGTGAATGGATTTTTATACAAATATTCAAAATCTGATGAAGTTAGCATTGTTTGTGTTTGTCATGGAAGCACATTTTCCCCTGTTGAGTTTGTACAGTATGCCGGAGGCATTGACATTTCACACCCACTAAGGCACATTACAGTTAATTCTTCTACTTTTCCATGATGTTGCTATTTTCTGTCTTTTAATTAATTATCATTTGTTTCTCAGTTAAGTGTTAGTAATGAACTCATGTGAAGAACTTTAGACAAAGGGTATATAGTTTTATAGATTGAGCTTTTTTCTATCAACTATTATAACTGCATTATTGACAATTGTTCTAACTTAGATTATTTTCTTGTGTTAGACTACTCTGCTATTGACAATTGTTTTGTGTGCTATTTCATTCTGGAAATTACTATACTACCATTATTTTAATAATATCTTGGTAGCCATTGAAGGATAAACGGTATAAAATCTTTGAAGGAGAAACGGTAGAAAACAGAGTGATCGGCACTGGAACAGAAAACCATTGCTTGGTGCTTTTGTGGTCCGGTTGTGTTCTTGAAGGTCGTATCTTTCGCCATTAGACTGCGGTTTGCAGTTGGAGAATTCTCCTTTGATGCTCTTTTTTCCAGGTAAGTCATTGTTTCTTTCTTACTGGCTAAAAAACTTCAAACCAATACATAAATCCAATGAAATTTTATTTAAAAGTAGCCATGTTTTATAAGTGGCACCAAGTTTCGATAAGTATTTCAAACTTTGAAATTCTCATATTGATACATTAGCTATGTTTTATACCACAGAAAACTATATGGCCACGTGCCTCAAGTCGTACATTTCTATATCAAATGAAATCAATTCCACATTTATTTAACACTTAAAGTTTTTTTTTGGACAAAACATAAGTACATATTTATTATTGTTGAGAGATCTACATGCACTCAATGTTGAGAGCAGAAAAAGAAAGCTCTACATATTTCTTTGTTCAATAGAAAACAAATTAGGTATTACCTTTAATTGTGTTGTATCTTAGAAAAATTATGTTTAAAATTAATTTTTTGATGAAACACACAGTTTAAAGTCAAATGTTTTGTAATCTTATTAGAATATGTCTGATGCAATACTAAATGTTGTGTTTTGTAGAGCTTTCGTTATGGAGTTTGAGATCAATATGTCTAAAATGCCAATTCGAAAGAATAAAGTATATGAATGTATGGATACCCTCATGCAAAAGTTTAGTCAATTTAAGTTATTTAATATTGTTGATTCTTTTCATGTCAATTTAAGTATTTGATAAACATGATTTGGTTATAAATGAGTTTGAGTTGAAGTGATATATGCTTGAATGTTTTTAATCTAAATGTAAATTTGATGGAAGGGTAATTTTCATATATTGATGAATGGAGTGATAAACATTGCTTTCTGTTGATTATTATATTAACTGTATTGAAATTTGATTTGATTAGGTGTAGGGTAAAAAGAGGATCTGAATTATGAGTCGGGATTAGATGTGGTGATTACAACGCACTCTTTCGTCTTCCGTTGGTCATACCGGAACAAGCGCTACCGTCGTCGGTTTTGATTTAGGTATGGTGATTACAACGCATTCTTTCATCTTCTGATTTTGCTTGCTAAGATGCGGTTTCGATTTGTTCTGAAAAATAAAAGAGGAATTTGTGCTTGCATATAGATTTCTACTATGGATTCCATACAAGAAAAAATGGGAAAAAATCTTAAGATATATGGCTTATGAATTATGAGACCTATTCTCATTTTTTAGCACTAAAACTTAAGATCGTAATGAATTGAAATATGTCCTTAATTTCTTCTATTTCATTACATTTTACTATACTTTTAAAGCTTTATTTCCATACTGAAAATTGAAATTTTACTTTTAATCAGGTGGTGCAAATAGATGGAGAAGTTTTACAGCAAAAGAAAGAATATGAAAAGGTTGCTGAAGTTGTTCAGGAATTGCAGAAGTATTATGTGAAAGAGCCAGTAAAATGTCCTTTAATATTTGGAGGTGAATCCACATTTGCTATTAAATCATACCAAATAAATCTTAGGGTGCTTAGTGCATTAGATATTAGTAGTGTTTGGATAAACAACTTAAGAAGTTGTTACTCAAAGCATTTATATACACATGTTCTTTACAATTAAAAATGAAGTTAGGGAAACTCCATTGTTGCCATGTATCAACTGTTCTTTAAAAACTATATTTATATCATAGAGTTTCTTTCAATTTAAAATGCATTCATTTATAATTATTATTTTAATATATTACAGATATTTTTATAAACAGGAAAAAGTCTATTGTTGATGCAATTAATTTTTTTTAAACGAGAATAAATTACAAATATATTTATAAACAGGAAAAAATTATACAGTTGATACAATCTAATATCTCTATATCTAACTATATAAGAAAAGTTGAGGCTCTGGAAAAGCCTTTTCTACCCTTCCCTCTAAGCTTGCCACATAGCCAAACTAAGGGTACTTTTAGTCCTAATATTACTTTTTACAACCAATTGTGTCATATTGTTGGATTCCAACTATCTATTTTGTGTATTATGCCTTTGCTATTTTGGTTTGAATGTATTGATGATGTCATTTGGTGCTCTTTAGTTCCAAATCAATCTATCCTATTCATCTTTTTTTCTTTTCCCAATGTTAATCGTGAATCCAATTTAAACTTTCTTCTCTTTCCTTTTCTCTTTCAATTGTCACTCTGATCTTTTCTCGCTTCTTTTACTTCACTTTCTGAAAAATCAGTTTCTTCGTCTTCTTCTTTATTCGTATTCTTCGTTCTTTTCCTCTTCCTCTTATTTCTTCTTTCTTTTGCATGCAGAAACGAAAACAGGAAAATAGAGGAATACCAATCAGAAATGGGGAGAAATCGGCGGCCACGGTGGTGCAAACTTGCGATCAGAGGACGAAAGGGTACTTCAGTGGCGGTGATGGATTCGTGAGGAACGTGTGGTGGTCAAGATTCGCAGTTCTCCGGTGAGAAGTGTGGCGGCGATCTTCTTTTTGTTTTGCTACATGTTGTTTTTCATATATTAGTGAAAAGTCCAAACCTTTTCAGTTTTTCCTTTCATATCAGTTTAAAAAATCATACTTTTTGTTTGTGTTCAATTTTTCTTCATTTCATATCTTAGTATTCTATGCTAATTTAGGGTTTGTGTTTTTGATTATTCTATCAATTTTTCTGGTTTCTGTGAAAGGTGAGATCTACCATGGATCCACTGGTATTGTTTCATTATTGCAGTAGTTATTACTCATGTAATCATACAACGTGTTTTGTGTTGATTTATTGATATTGTAAATCAGGACTTGGTGAGTATGACCATGATGGTTCAAAAGCTATGAATCTTGAGAGTGCAATTGGAATTAAAGTCATCACACACAGTGAGTGGTGTCTCATATTAAAAATAAACATTATCTTAAGCTTGAAATTTCCAGAGAGAATTTAATATGCGGTTATTCTTGATATGTGTATGTATGTTGCAGGAGTGAAGTAACCAGGTGACACAACTGAAGAATTTCAATAAAATGATATTTTTTGCAATATGCTATTGTCTACATTGATTCAACGTGATAGGTCCTGCCACTGAGTTGGCTCCTTTCAGAGGTTTCTTGCAGGTTTGAACTATATCGCCGGTGTTTGAGGAATAACGTGTTGGCGGATGGAATAACATGTCAGTACTGAATATGAGCCTTTATCAATGTTTGATCTGTAGTGTTTGCAAACTCTGTTGATTTCTCTCATTGTCGGTGTTTGAGTGCAGGTTGGGGCTGGAAGCAGACTCTACAGGATTCAGGGTTCATCAAACATGGTTGGTGCTGTTACAGCTGCTATTGAGGCTTCTGCTTTATCCATTCAACCAAAGGTATTGTTTCTTATCATGTTGTGTATAACAGAGTTGTTCCTTATGGTGTTGGACATGGTTTACGTGCTGGTCCTATGAATCTATGAATCAAAATTAATTGCTATGAATCAAAGATGATCTGTTTAGGTTTTTTAACTGATATTGAACTAATTGTTATGGTTCTTATTAGTTTATGTTTGGTTTGTAAAACACTTGCAGGTTCTACTCAATAGATTCAGTACACGTTTGATTATATGAATGAAATACAAATTTCATGAAGGTTGTAATTATTGGAGCAGAATGGACTCCTTACCACGAAGGTCTTTTATTTTCCGATATTTATGGAAATGAAATTTAGGCAAGTATTCAATATGAGGCTTTATCAATGTTTCATCTGCAGAATATTGTGGTTTCAGTACCTCTGAAAGACCTTGCTGGCCTTTCAGTACGTCTGTTATTGGAAGTGAGTCAGTCCCTTCCATCAGTGATGGCTTAGGGACTACACCGGCATTGTCATCATCTCATGTTGTTTGGTAGATGTGTTACCTTCCAATTTGTCAAAATAATGTAATTATGATAGGTCCTGGGGTAATTGTGTTATTTGAATTCTTACGTTCATGTATATCACTATTTTGAAGTGTTTCACGTATGTTATTTTCATGAAAATCCAATCGAATTTGGTATGGACCTTGGGTTCTGTGATACCATGAACTATTGAAGAGGCATGGTTTGATTCAGCTATAGTGTTTGAGCAGGTCCTTAGTATCATTTTTTATTCCACTGGTGCAATATATTATTTTTTATGAATGTCATTCAAATACGTGTTTCTTTAAAATCGGTAGTGTTTCTATAATCTGTTGATCCATCTCATTGTCGTTGTTTGAGTGCAGGTTGGGGCTGGAAGCAGAGTCTAGAGGAATCAGGGTTCATGATACATGGTTGGTGGTGTTACAGCTGCTATTGAGGCTTCTGCTTTATTCATTCAACCTAAGGTATTGTTTCTTACCATGTTGCGTATAACAGAGTTGTTCTTTATGGTGCTGGACATGAACATATCGTTGTAAGATGTTTGGTCCGGCAACCTGCTGAACTAATTGTTATGGTTCATATAGTAAGATGTTTGGTTTGTAAAATACTTGCAGGTTCTACCTAATACTATATTTCCCTTTTTGAAGTATTTCCCTTTTTTTCCGGCAACTTGCAGGTTCTACGGGCTACAGGCAATAGTTTATGTTGCTAATTTTTGCCGCATCAATGCATAAATGCTACAGGTTATGACTTAGCTTGCTTTTTATCTGTGCCAATTTTAGCCGCATCAATGCATAAATGCTACAGGTTATGACTTGGCTTGCTTTTTATCTCACTTCCATGGCTTGCTTTTTATCACTTGAATTTGTTTTGTTGTATGATATTGCCCACTGATCTTCAGATAGTATAACTGCTAACTCAAACTGGCACAGATACTCCACAATCACTTCAGAAAAGCCTATCCAAATGACAATCTCTTTGCACACCTAAGGTAAAACATCAGATATTATGCCTTCACTTCCATATTTTGCACCATTCTCCTCCAAGTTGATTACTTTTGTTATTGGACAACTTCAGTTATTATAGATATTGTCATCGTTGTATCTAAAATTCTACATATTCATATGTTAGATGGTATATGACTGTACGGCATATATATATGAATTGTGGCACTGTGCATAATCAGATTTGTATTCTGTGCAACTGTTAGATGAACATTAGAGGATCCATGTTCTGGTTTTTGTAAATTAGATCTAAAATGCTTGGTAAGAACATAAGTTGTTTGATCTTGACAGAACTATACTGAATTATGATTGTGTGAATGCAGAGAAAGAGACTATCAGAGGTGATGAAAGCTGAGAGACGTGAGATGGTGATGGAACTGATAGTGAGAAGGGATGTTACTATACTAAAGCAGCGACCTATATGTTTTGTTTCGATCACGGTTATTTTGTTTTTGCTTTTACATTACATTAACCTTTCATATCTGTTAATTTGAGTATTCTTATGTTTTTAACTCAACAGTCATACTATGTGTGTCAAATTTGTTGTTCAGATCACATTTGTTAATCATATCTCATGTAACGTTACAAATTTTTTCAGAAGTGGATGCATTTCATTGCATTTATTGACCAATTATTCTATACATTGTATTAGCCAATAACATGGTACACTTAACAATCATGCCTCATTATTAATTTGCCTCTCAATCTTCCTACTGTACAGTTTCTCAAGTATTAACTCATTTTCATTTCCAATGTAGGGGGGAGGTTGAGAGTCAGAAACCTCACTATATATTCATGCCTCCTATATTCTATATAACACACCAAAGTTCAACAACACTGCAGATTTTCAATGGCATCCAACCAGATTATCAATGCACCGGACCAAACTGATGTTCAGACACCGCCACGAGACCCTCCTCATGTCCAGACCCCGCCTCACCAGCAACCTTCACCCTATTTGCAACTACCAGACGGTGGCAATCAGTCTGTCAACGACCAACCGGCGCTATAGGTTTGGCCTTTTCATATTCTGCAGGTTTTGTTCATCAACATCTCTTTCTCTGCATTTCTTTATCAATAACTATTTTTGTACATAACATGAACAGACCCAACAAGATATTCAACCTTCGGTCGACAATCAACCCCTTGCTGACAACCATCCACCTACGGATTTTCCCCCAGCTGAACCCGACCAACAGCCTCCCCAGTTTCAACCACTTCTGCAGGTGCGACGGGAACAGATTTCTTCTCACTAAGCGTTAATTTTGATGTTAGCCGACGGTCCATTCTTTTTTTACTGTTTACAAATTTGATAAACCGCTTTTCTTCTTAAGGTACATGCCCCTCGTGTGGTACGTAACAGACGAAAGAGGAAAAGAAAAACAAAAGCATCCAGATATCTGAGGAAATGTACATTTCATGATTTTGATGAAGCCGAAGAGCGCAACTACAAACCGGTTGATTCTGACGATGACAATGAGCGGGACTATACATGGGAGAACTCTATGTCTGCCTGGAGATTTAGAGATTCTGATTAAGTTGGCAAATTAATTTTCAATTTCTTTGATGTCATTTTCTATCAATTTTGTGTTTGCAATGTGATTTAAAACCATAGTTGATACTTCCGATACATCTTTAAGCTGTGGAAAAATCAGAGTTATTTTTATGAACTTTAGCAACCATGGATGATTGTTTTTTATAAATTGTTGATTAAGATATATTTATATACAGATGAAGACTTAGCAGCATTTTAATTTTCTCTTTTATAAATAATACTATATCTTATTAAGAACTCAACTCTTAACTATATTTTATTAAGAATTTGACTTTCTTTTATAAATATATATTTTATTAAAAAATTGACTTTCTTTTATACATAATTAAGAATTTTTGTAAATTATTTTGGCTTTTCTTTTTAACAATTTAATTATATTTTCAAAACACAAGCCTCCTTACCGGATTTACACGTATCGTGCGAAAGACTGGGTCACACCTGTATCGTATGAGCGCACTGGTAACCAGACTAAAATAACTGTGAACGCACGGGTAACACACCGGTACCGTGGCAACGCACGAATATTATACCAATACCGTGTGCACGCACGGGTATCCAGACCAAATGCACGGGTAACACATCAGTACCGTGTCGTAATGCACGGGTTCCCATGGCAAATTTCTTGTGAACGCACGGGTGGTACACGAGTACCGTGTAAACGCGGTGACGACCGGGGCAAAATCGATTTAAACGCATTGATATTTAATATTGTTTTTTTTGAAATTATTTTTAATTTAACATACAATTTTATTAAAGATAATATATGAATAATTGAAATATATATTAATGATCTCTTTCTTTTAAAAATTGGAAATTTGATACAATTTTTTATTTTTTTTATAAATATGTCTTTCATTTCAATATTTCTCTTTGTTTGACTTATATTTTTTTCTTTTACTACTTTATGTTAATTTTTTTTTACATTACATTTAAATATTTTGTATTTATTATTTGAGTTTCATAATTTAACTGGTAAAAAATCCCGCAGTCCACTATTCTTTTCTGACTTATCAATATTTGATATTACATTTTTTTTATTGACACAATCCTTTACAAATTGTGAATTTACATTTTTCCCTGTCAAAATATATTTGTCCAATTTCAAAGGTCCACAGCGGAACCCGTGCGTCCGCACGGGTATCCCACTAGTTAAAATATATGGCGCTAGAAATCACCACTAAACCCCTCTTTATTCAAGACGCCTATAAATGGGAAAAGGTTACATGTTGATACAATTATTTTTATAAACGAGAATAAATTATAATTATTTTTATAAAAGGGAATAAATTACAATTATTTTTATAGATGAGAATAATTTATAAATATTTATAACTGTGTGAATGTTAACTAACTGAATAAATAAATTCAAACTTGACAAATGAGAGTGAAAGATGTGTAATGTGAATCCAGATATGACCCGTGCGATAGCATGAGTTTCTTACTATTATTATAATAATCTAAGGGCTAGAATTTCATATTTGGAGATGAATAAGTGGATTCTTAGAAATGAATAAATGAGCACCTCTCAATCAAATGTCTATGCCCAATTAACAACCGAACTTGTTTAACAAAAACTTTCTTAAATATTTTCTAGGCAAAATACCATTTTTAGTCTCTTATCTATATCTCGGGGTACATTTTAGTAGGGGTGACAAAATGGATGGATTTGATGGATATGGATTGGATAGTTAATGGATGGATCAAAACAATCAATTAGTCCATTAACAATCCACTAAAATTTTCTTAAAATTATCCAATCTGATCCATCCGTTAAGAATAAAATCCATCCAATCCATCCATTAACATATTTTTAATGGATGGATATCCATCCATCCAATTTTTTTTTATTTAAAAAAAATCAGTTTTTTTATTCGGAAAAAAAAATCGGTTTTTTTTTTGGAAAAAAAAATCGGTTTTTTTTGGAAAAAAAAATCGGTTTTTTTTGGAAAAAAACGTCGGCTTTTTCTTTCGAAAATATAAAGTCGATTTATTTTTCGGAAAAAAACGTCGGTTTTTCTGTCGAAAAAAAAAATCTATTTTTAATTATTTTTTAAAAAATAAATCTAACGGAGATAAAAATAATCTATTGGATCTTTAAAATATGTTCGATGGATTGAACCAATTCATGCATATAAATGGATAGATTTAATCCAATCCATTAACTTACTTTTTATCTGGTGGATGAATTGGATAGATTTTTTGGTAGATGGATTGCATGGATTTTGCCTTAATGGATCCAATTGCCACCTCTACATTTTAGTCCTTAACTTTTAAAATGACCAATATAGTCCCTCAATTTTTAAAAACTTAGCACGTTAGTCATTTCCGTTTACTCAGTTAGTCAAAGTCAACAAAATAATCTATGTGGCCCTGATGTAGAATCTGAAATGACATGTGTACTATTATTTTGCCAAGGTGGATGTCATTTTGTATGCCACATAATTACTAACATTTATATAAAATAAGAAAAAACAACAAATTTTTCAGAAAAAAAAAAAAAAAAAAAAACTTGTTCTGTTTCACTTTCGTCTTCTTCTCAACCCTTTTCCCACTCACCACCACCAACAAACCCTAAACCCCAAAAATTCAAAACCAACAACACTATTGAATCTATTGAAATCTGAGTACCCTCACAGTTTTCAAGATAGCTAATTGGTGTTGAGGTTTTTCCCGATGTGTTATTCATAGCCAAGAATCAAGTAGAATGATTCCTTATAGTTTTCTGGATTTATAGTTTGCGCAAACTCATGAGGCGTCGATTTTCTGATTGAATAGACTCTTAAGTCATGATCAGAAGGCAGGACGACATTATCATTGGGGGTAACAGCGGGATTATGGTGACGGGGATGGTGGCCGCATTCAACGGCGGTTCAAGCGACGCCGACAACTTCAGGCACCGTCTTCGCCACCTCTACGACGTTGTGTGTAAACATGATTATAATTTTAGGAATTGTGTATTTGGATGTTTGAAATTAGGGCAAATGAATGATTTGGTTTCTGAAATCCCTAATCGGATTTCTGTTTGTCGTAGGAAATGGGTTGTCGTCGTTTCCAAACAATTTTGTCCACTTTAAAAACAGTTTTTTTTTCCAATTATGTACATTCCTAAACAAAAGTGTATTTGCTTTCATTATTTGTTGTACTAACATTTGACCTGAGCACCCATAGCACAAGCATCTTCTTGTGATTCAATTTAGCTAGTTGTTTTGAATGAACTACTAAGAAAGAATTAGAAACAACGATATTCAAAGTCGGTGGCATTCGCGACAGTAATTTATTTTGCTTTGTGTTATGCTTTTTGGTACATATTCACCTGAAGATGTTAGTTAGATTGATAGATATATTGGGATTGTTGAGTTTGTTGAAAGTGTTGTATGGATTTTACATCAAGTTAGATATATACACTAGTTTGTTAATATATATCTGATTTGTAAACTATTTAAACAAATGTGATATGGCCTAGTGGTACACTGTCTTTGTAATCAACCGTGGTGTTCTTGGCTCAATTCCTGCTAAAAGCAAGTTTTTAGGATTTATTTTTGGATTTTTGTGACCTTGGTGGTGAACATATGCCACGTCAGATGTCACTAGTGCACAAATAGACGTCATACTCGTGCAAAAATAGACGTCATTTATGATAATTGGACGGAAATGACTTAAATGACGTTGTTTGAAGAAATAAGGGACCATATTGATTATTTTAAAAGTCACTGGGTCAAAATAGACTCCAAGATAAAAATAAAGGACTAAAAATGATATTTTGCCTAATTTTTATTATTATAGATACTCCCTATGTTCTGTCCTAAAATAAGTATTACTTTAGAATAAGAAAATTGTCCTAAAGTAAATATGATTTTATCTTTCTAATATAACATTAATTAATTTATTTCAAATTTATCTTAATTAATTTATTTCTATTTTTTAAGGTGAATAATTCAGTACCCTTAAATTTTATTCACTAATGATATCTCATCCAATTAAATAATATTATTCAATGTCATATTATTTTTTAAAATTATTTTATTTTAAAATAAATTAAATTTTATTAAAAGTATAATACGTAATCAAAATTTATATGTACTAAAAAATTTTATTTATTTATTTTTAAGAAAAAAATATGCACTGATAGTGTAAAATATTTTTACACCGTCAACTAATCAGCGACGTGTATTCCGCTAAGTCACATGCTTAATTTTAAAATACTGATATGACATAACGAAATGTTATAATTCTATTGCATGATGATGTAAAACTAATTTACACTGATAATGTATTATATTTAATCTCTTTTTTTTAATCAATTCAATTAAAATACACTATTTCACTGATAGTGTAAAAGGATTTTACACAATCAGTTAATCATAGATATTGGAAGAAGTTTGACTTTTATTTTAATTAACCACCTATAAAATAATGCAAACTGATGATGGTGATGAATCGATAGTGTAAAACTTTTTACGCTAACGGTGTATATAAATCAATCTCTTTTTTAATAGGTGGAAAACAACTTCAAAAAGACTTTTATTTTAAGGAGTATAATCATGTTTAATTAATTAATGAGCACCCTAATTAGTCAACCTCATTTTTTTATTTACCATCGAGTCTCAGGTCCTAATCCTATTCCTAAGGCTTAATCTTAGTGTAGATTGTGATTCAAATGAATCTTTGTTCTAGTTTTAAGGATGTTGTATCATTCCATTTCATAAATAACTCATTCAAGGTTTTGGTTTCATTCTTTCAACACTTTGTTGAGTGTGCCAACAACACAACAAATGTCTCTTTTAAGGTCGTTCAAGTTCGTTATTTCTCTTTCAATTCCTAATTCTCATGCTTTTCATTCATCAATTTCAAAACCATACCCTCGCTCTTTTTTTTATAAGAAAAAGCTTTCCATTAAGAAACAAAGGCCTGAACAAAGGGACCCTGAGGGTCCAGCAAGGGTCATTCCCCCAACCAAGTCTTGGAAACAAAAACGTTCCTAACTCGCACAAGACTATGAGCAAGAAAATTTTGGTTCCTACTAATATGCATAACAGAACATAAAGAAAAATTCCTAAGGAGGACTTTACATTCTTCAGCAATAGTTTATAAAACAACGAAATCCTTACACAAATTAATACAATCAATAGTAATGGAAGCATCTGACTGGATCATGAGATTTTTGACATTGATATTCAAAGCAAGTTGGATGCCCCATCTAATGGCCAACAATTCTGCAACAGTGGATCTACCATAAAATTCTCAAACTAGCTGGCAGAGAGAATGACTTCATTTGCAGGATTCCTCACTATGCAACCAAATGTAGTTACGCCCTCATCAATAACACCCGCGTCCACCTGGAGAATATTATGATCACACCTAATTCCTGTAGTCTATTTGCTGGGAGAGTTGTTTTGTTCATTCCTCTAATTCCAAAAGTTGAAATTCTACACCATGTCAAGAGCTTCAGCCGCTACCTGTATTGGGTTAGACACTCTAGCTTGGAAAAGGAGAAGGTTACGTGTCAACCAAATTTTATAGAGAAGAGCACCAAGCAGTTGACAAACAATGGGGTCTTTCCCAGAAAGAAGTTTCTCAATCTAGAAGTAAATTCCCACATTAGAAGTGATTCCAAGACTAAGGATAGAGGAGAAAAATATTAGTTTTGCAAAAACACAATCAAGAAAGAGGTGATCAACATTCTCAGAAGAAGAGTGACAGAAAAGGCAAGAAGAATCGAGAATCAAACTTTTTTTTCTGAGGTTCTCTTTCGTAGAAAGAATGTTCCTTGCTAATCTCCATAAAAAGTTTCTGATTTTTTTTTCTGGAGAGCGTGTTTCCAAAGGTTGTGATGAGGGTCACTAGAGGAGCCAGGGTTCAAGCCAAGTCTACCATTCATGCAAAAATGATAAGCTGTTTTCACATAATAGATGCCATTTTTCTCATAATGCCAGATTACTTCATCATCAATATTTCTTTGAGATAAAGGAATCACAACAATTTGAGCAGCTTCAGCATGCCCAGAGGAGGAGAAAATTAAGTATGTCTTCCAGCAACTAGTCTCCTCATTAATTAAGTCGCAGACTTTCATCTCAGTGTCCAAAATATTTCCTTGCTGCAAGACCTTGAAACCAGGAATGCCAGGAATTCACCTATCCCCGAGAACTAACACTTTAGAGTCATTTCCGATCCTCCATCGCGGTCCCAAGTAGGGGTGTCAAAACTGACCGTCCGCCCCGCTTAATGCCCGCCAAAAAAAGAGCAGGGCGGGCATGCCCACCAAGTTTAAATGGGCATGAAAATCAACCCCGCCCCGCCAAGGTGGCGGGTTGGCGGGCGACGGGCTTGCCCGCCTGTTAAAATTTGATCAAAATATGCATCCCCGTATACGTAAGAAGTTGATTCAGAGATGTATCTCTGTAACCTTCCTTGGTTCATCAGTCTTTGAGCTTTCTAGAGATGCATCTCCAAAATATGCTATGTTAGTTCAAAAGAGGAACTGGCAGAAACAACAATGGCAGAATGGTAAACTAACATAAATTAACATCAAAATAAACATTCCATAGATAAACATTACTTAAACTTAACATTACATGTCATTATGAATGGGTGGTTCAGGACATTACAACATTCTTATAATATCTTTGGATGGTCTTTGAATCGTCGTATCCACTTCAATCAGACCCTTTGTTGAGTAACGGTAAAAGGTACTCCACGTAAATTTCAAATCATCATATGTCTTCAATTCACGCATGGTGAATCGTATCTTCCTTTCGTTGTCAATCGAGGGTGAACAGTACTCGAGCTTGACAACTCTCTGATTTTTTGGATATCCTTGGAGAGTATTCAGTTTGGATTTCAGATTGACAAGAAATATGTCCTCGGAGACCCTAACAAACCCTATCATATCATTAGGACGGAATTTGGAGATGCATCTTCGAATACGCCCTTTTTTCAAAAAATAAGGGTATATCCAGAAATGCATCTCTAAAAGATCCCCTATGTTTTTTTAATATTTAAAAGGTGTGTCTGGAGATGCATTTTTGGATGAACCCGTGTGTTATTTTTTTTTATAATTAGAAGGTATGTAACACCCCAAAATAATTATAATATTTATTTAATTGAATTATTATGATTATTCGGTGTTTTGGTGAATTTTGATGGATGTTATGACGCTTGGTAACCTTGGGTGGTGTTGTGGGGTAGCTTTGAGTTAAGGGAATATTGAGGCATTTAGCGTTAATAAATTAATTAGATTATTTTATTAATAATAATAGTAGAATAATTTGAATATTTAGAATATTATTTAGATTATTACTATTATTTAAAATAATTAGAAGAACCATTAAGGGTAAGACGGTAATATTGAGGAGGTTAATTGAGGACAATACTGATAAATCATAATTAGGGCCCAAAAGATAGGTTTAACAAAAAGAAAATAGGGAATTAGGAGAATTAGTTTGTGCAACCCTAAAAAGTGAAGAGAGAGCTGAGGAAAGGAGACTAGAATACATAGAACAAGAGGATCAACCGTAGAACCCCGAAAAGAAGAATCTTTGCTGGAAAATTCGAGGTATGAGGGGTTAATCCGGGTTTATATGTTTGATATGGGTTTAAGGTATAGTAGTTTGTGAGTTCTGTGTTTTATGATGAATTTCCGTATGTTGAATCTGTGTGTATTTTCGTGCATCTGTGTTGGTCAATTTTCTAATATGAATCTGGTATGTGTTGCTGTAAATTCTGTGAAATTCGTGTGAATGATTTAAGTTGCTGTGATGAACATGTGAATAAACCAGATCTTAGGTTGAAGGTGAGATTAATGAATTATGACTTAATAATTAGAAAGGAATTGATGTAAATAATGAAGTAGGATAATGACTTAGATCTGTGATGAATCGAAACTGTTTTGGGTCCGATTTTGTGAGATCAAAGGTGCTGAAATGGGAGGTTTTCGTTCAGATGCGAAATTTGAGTTTTGGAATGTTTTCTGGTAATACGCGTAACAGGGGAGGCATTACGCGTAAGAGGATACATTCTCGGGGTGATACGCGTAGCATACGCACCCGTCCCCAGGCCCAGCACGACCCTCTGCCAGTACGCGTAGGATACGTGTATGAGAATGGAGGCAATACGCGTATGGGGTGGTAATACGCGTATGGGAAGCTGAGAATGAAGAGGCATACGCGTATGGGAAGCCATTACGCGTATAGGGTCCTTGGGAAAGGAACATTACGTGTATGGATTAGCCATTACGCGTAATGGGAGTCTGAAGGGGAATTTTGAGAGGGAAACCTCTCTGGTGATACGCGTAACAAGGAGGGCATTGCGCGTAAGGGAGGCCTGGGCAAGGGGCCCTACGTATATGATACGCAGGCCAGGGGCGAGGAATTGAGCCATACGCGTATGGGGCATGGTCATACGCGTATGGACAGGGTTGTTGGCAGATTTTCCCATTTTTGTGGTTTTTATCCCGATTTCGCTTGTGATGCGGATTCTTTGAGACGTAAGGCTATGGTGAGGTAATAAAACATGAGTGAACTAGTAATGAAGATGAATGGGATAAAATCAGGGATTTTTATGTGACGAGCAAAATATGACAAATTGTGAGGTATAGTGCAGGTGATCAGGCTTAGCTTTCTAGGCACATGAAGATTTAGCATTTGAAGTATTTTGATTTCTCTGTCGATTAAAGGGTCTTGCTCTGATATGTAACATAGGGTCGGGACGTTTGAGTCGAACGATTTACGTTCTTTTATTTGTTGGCATGATGTTTTTATGATGTTTTATTTTATGGAGTTTTGGATTATAAAAAAATATTCTCTTAAACTTTGATTTCCGCTGCGTGATGTTTAAATAAATTCAAGATGGTAAAACCCGTGTTAATGGACAGGTCGTTATTTGATGTTATGTGACGAAATGCGGCGCCCTTTTGGGACTTTACTCTGATTAAATTGTTGTTTTTATTCGTGATGTTTGTTGGGTAGAAAAGGGTGTTACAAGGTGTGTCCGGATATGCATCTTCGGAACCACCCAAAAATTATACATAACAGATCCAAGGTGTTATGCTTAGCAGAATTTCAAAACACAAAAATAGTCCAAAAAATACCAACCAATTTTATAACATTATGCAGTGCGTTACTTTAAAAAACGTGTTTCATTGTTAGATTACAACTAAAATGCATCAAAACATATGTCACATCCTAAATCTATTGTAGGTTCACTCTTTGATCTTTCCTTATTTGCTTCTCTTTCAATGTCATTCAATTTGGTAAACTCTTCCTTATTTCTAAAAAGTGATTTGGCCAAGTTTCAGCATCTTCTAATAAATTCCTGAACAAACTGTTGTTTCTTTATAACCAACCAATACACATGATGTGTTTTAATGGATTTTGAGGTGGCTTACTCCTATGTGGATATAATGTTTCTAAAAAACCATATCATATTAAAGTAATACACACCCTAACATAATCACTTGCTATAAGATATCTCATTTTCAGGAAGTGCATCCATTTTTCAAACTGAGACAGACCCGTAAAACGAGGAACTAGAGATTTGAGGATTACATCGTAATATGCTTTATTATCATATAACTTGTGTATGATTCCTTATGAGACTCCATCTCTTGTATAAGATGACGAAGGATAAATTAGTAGTCGTCATCTCCCTTACCGAGCAAACCTGAAATAGCTCGAAAACCACAGTTGTCGACACCTTCGACATATATATTCTACTCAATGAATTTGTGCCTAAAAAGAGACATCTCTTCAATGTGGATGATTTTTGGTAATGGTGGTGAGGGGGATGGTTTGCTAATGCGATCACCCTTGAAAACATTCTTTTGGGATTTTGGAATCGGAGAATCTGGAAAATGTGAGTCAACACGTTCAAAGTATGAAGGAGACTGTCTTGTGGAAGAATTTATTATAGAATTCCATGCATCCATTATATTTTCCACCACCACACTAGGTTTGGCAAGTTTTCCATCTTCACGTGAGACTTGTTACGTTCCAACCACAGGTTTTACTCAACTTCTCACATTTTTGGTTATATGATACTTACAAAGTAATGCAGATGATATAAGAAACACTTTTGGAACCAAACTCATCAGTGTGACGTCGTGATCGGTGATTATGACTTGTGGCGTGTTTTCTTCGTCCTTCAACATAGTCTTGCACATTTCTAAAGTCCATGTAATGTTGTTCTCTTTTTCGGATTCCAAAAATGAAAAACTGACCAAATAAGTCATCTTCGTAGAAGTAACACCAACAATTTGCAGAATTGGAAGTCTATACTTGTTTGTTTTGTATGTTGGGTCAACTATGAGCATGAGGAAAAGGTGTTGAACAACTTGACGGAATCGCGATGACTCCAAATTATATCTCAAACGGTGACTTTATTGTCACAAACTGTGTACCTCAAAACATAGTCATCATCTTCCAAAAGTTTCAAGAGTTGTTGCATCTCAGATCTTGGTCCTCTTACCGCCTTGTTGTCTTTAGCACGTACATTGTATATTTTCTTGATATTTAAAAAATTTAGAGGTATTTTCTGTTTCAAATATGCAAGTATGTTTTTCGACGCCACCATGTTTAATGGCATGTCCGAAAACATGTTCCCTCTCCTCTAGAACAAGGCGACATACAACGCGATGATCGGCTAGCTTGTCAGTCAAGGCATGATTATGTATATCGGAAATCACATTGAATTTCCATGTCTCATCCGCCATACTGTATCCGTGCAATTTAAACGGAAACTCACATTTCCTCGATCCAGTGTCATCTTGTTTTAACTTCCTAATCCTTGGTTGGTACGTGCCATTTTATTTTGCATATCATTGTTACAAATGTTTGTCTTCTACCAGAATCATTGTCGGACCTTTCGATTACAACGTCAAACCCCAATTTTCCGGTTTTCTTACGGACCCATTGTAGCATATGTTCACGAATAATAAACACTTCCTTATTTGTAAATTGTACATGGACATCTACCTCGACAACAACCGGTCGAACACCCGATTTAATATAATCATTCGCATCATCCTGTTGAACATCATCATTCATTTCATCCAATTTAAAATCATGCTTCACTTCGATCGATTTAACATCCACACACACAATAGCTTTGGGAAACACATCTGGGTGCACCATATCTAATATCACTAATAACAGTAAAACAATATTAAAAATCAAACTAACAGGACCATCCGCATATGCACATCTAGACCACACCAAAAATTTTCTGAAGATGCATATCCGGATTCAACGCCCATTTTTCAGCTCATAAACAAGACTAATGCAAGGAATGAAAGATTAAATGAATGAACTTTACCTCCAATTCTAACTTGTTTTACTCCCTTTAATGTGATGAAATACAAAAATGACGTTTTGGTGTTTAATAGGTGATTGAGAATGAAATAAACTTTTTTAATGGTTTTGAAAATGGGGTGTTGTTTGAGTATGGAGAAGAAGATCATGCAAGATTTATCCAAATTTCTGCTGGTCATTTTCAGATATATATCTCTGAAAATATCACTGAGTCGTTAATTTAACTAGCTCAGTGAATTAAAATACAATAATTATGTGCATAGATTATTTTGAATAAGCATCTTTGGATACACCCAAATATGATACGGAAAAGCATCTCTAAACTATTTTTGCAAAATGAGGTAAATCTCAAAAAGATAAAGATTGGTGTGCATCTCCATATGCATAAAAGATATTTTCGAATTTTCAAAAGTGTGAAAAACTCTATCAGGTTTCATGATTAGGCAGGTCTTATTTGGCCTTAGAGACCAGCAATCTCCAACTTAAGGCCTGTGGCTGTTTTAAGGAACACGGCTACATATCCAAGTTATAATTCATATGTTTTCAAATTTGAAACTGCCGTGAAACGGCTACATCCCAATAGAGGGAAGAAAAACAATCACCACCTCCAACATAAAAAATAAAATAAAAAAATTTAAAAAAAATTCTTTTTACATTAATTTTAAAAATCAAACCGGACAATATCCAAGTTATAATTCATATGTTTTCAAATTTGAAACTGCCGATGATATCGTTCACAGTTCAATAAGTTGAAGCATGCAATTCAGTTCAATTTTTAATACATTAAATTGACTTAACTTATTATTATCTATTGCAACCTTAGTTATACGAATTGTTAGTGATTCAGAGGTATCCAATTTTATTATACTTTATTTCAACCATTAACAAAAAAAAGGCAATTAAAAAGTACAATTTTACGCGCAATATTGTCAAAATGTTTTTCTAATATGGATGAACATTGCTATCTAATGAAACAACTCTAAATGTAAAGCTAGAGGTTCAAAATATAGACTTTTTATCAGAAAAAAAAACATAATCCAACATGCTTAAATTTGTTAATCTGCTTACAAGATTGTCCATTTTTTTGTTACTCCATTGTGCACTTTAAGATAAGTTAAACATGCTCAAATGGTAATAATTTCACATACAATGGACAAGGCATAAGGAAGAAGCATTGGCAAAGATGTAAAGAGGTTCAAGCAAGACACATTCTACAATTCAAAAAGAGACACAATCTGACTCAGAAAAGCCAAAGGTTTTGAGTTCATAAAAACCACACAAAATCCTAGAAATCTATAAACAAGCTGTTAATCCTCCTCAAGATTGATAGAGTCTTTGAACTTCCCATACAAAATTTTCTTCAGTTCGGACATCTGAGCAACCACAGATTGTTTCTCCTCCTCAAGTTTTTCCAATTTCTGGCTTGTTGTCTCTTGCATCTGTTCTATCCTGCTCTCAACTTCATCCTTCGGCACATGAGCAAAAACCTCTCCTATTTGAAACCGAACAACCTCTTCATCAGTGAGAATCAACTCATTGCTCGCATCCTCCAAATTATCGTTAGCTTCCTGTGACAAACAGAATCTCGCTGCATTCACATCATAATATAAAAAAATGATTTGCCATTGCAAAATGCTTTTAGAAGGAAGGGAAATTAAAACCATGACAGGATTTGAAAGAACAAGTGCTACATCAACAACTAAATATTAGAAAGCAAAAACAGATAATTTGAAAGACAAAAATATAATACATAAATTAATAAACTCTTAAACTTGTATGTACATGTAAACACACATACACACCCCTAACACACATGAGAAAAGGCTAAGTAGTTGCCCATGCAATTGATTTTGGAGGATATAATCCGTTCAATAGTCTTCAATTTTTTAGTGCTCACAGAATCTCATCCTTTTGCTCTAACCTAACAAAGAGCTCAAGGTAGGAAACAGGTTCATCTCATTCCAGGCGAGACAACACAATTCATACCTAATTTGTTTTCTGCTAGAGTCAAGTAGATCTGGTGATAGTTCTGAAATTGACACAGAGATAAGCCCCTATAGTACTGTCTCTGCAAAAAAAAACATGTGGCTAAGGATCAGATAGGTAGATTTGGGTTGATAGGAGGGGGGAGTATTCAGTGAAAAATGCCTACAAAAAATTGACTAGGAATTCTTGATTAAGCATTAACATTTCTTTTAAAATATTTGAAATTATATGATGCCTAAGAAAATTTCGGCGTTGGTTTAAGACTATTACAAAATAGGCTTCCAACCAAATTCAATGACTATTACAAAATAGGCTTCCAACCAAATTCAATCTTTTCCAACGGAATGTGTTAAGAAGTGATCAAATTAAGTGCACATCTGGTTGTGGGGAAGTTGAAAGCACTGACTGACACTAGTAAAAATTTTAAAAGTAAATAAATTAAATGTAATCACATGTGTCGGCGTTGTGTCGGACACTAACACGTGTCAGACACACTTTTGTTCAGAGGTGTTGCTGCAGCAAAGTAGCATCACCTATTCTTTGCATGCCCGTTTGCTTTGAGTGTGTGGAGCTCAATTTTGATGTGGCTTGGTGCATTTGAACGACAGGCGCAATTAGAATAATTTGAAGGAAGACATTCAAAATTCAATTCATATCAACTTGGTTTGAGTGTGTGTGGTCTCTTTCGAAAGCAAGGAACAAGACTACTTTCAAGGACAAATCTATTGCTAACTTCAAAGTGGCGGAGGAAATTAAGCTTTTAGTATAGAGCTGGTTAAAGGATTAGGTAAAAGTGTTCAATCACGGACGGCATTTAGGAGTTGAATGCTAAACCATTAAACTGTCTGAGACCGTACTCATTATTCTGTTTTGCTTGGTTGTGTCGCTGATTGGATGTTAAGTATTTCTATTTTCTGTCTCTCAAATTAATGTTGTCTGCTCTCTGTATGCTAACAATTCAAACCTGCTTTTTTGGCCATGAGAGTACAAATTTTCTGGTATATATTCATCTTGACCTCTCAGTTGGTATGGACTTTGACTGGTGCATTAGTTTGTTCGGCAGTTTTTTAGTACTTCCAATGGCTAGGAGGCTAGTGCTTTGAGCTGGTGAGGTCCTAGTTTTTGGTATTCAGGGTGTATAGCTTCATTGAATGTTCTATACATTTTTGGCCTAAATATTAGCTCATTGTAATCTATTTCTGGCATACTATGAGCACGGACACGGAAACACCACACCGACACTGACACGTCAATACCGGTAATAATTTGAAAAATAAATAAATTAATCGTAATCACGCAGAAACTCAAACAATTCCCCTAATTCCCTTAACTCAAAACCTAGAATTTGAATACTAGATTGATTACCTTAGCGAATTTGATCTCATCGTTAAGCTCGTGTAAGCGATTATTCAACCTTCCGAATTTGTTGATATTCTGCTGGTCCTCCCATGTAACTTCCGTTTCAGATCCTCCTCCCTTTAGAGATGGAAAACAAATTAAACTTCAAATTAAACAATGCAAATAAAAATGGTTCAATTTAGGGTTTCATATTACCTGCTGCATCTTGTTGTTGATTCAAATTTAGGGCTTTCGATTCCGGTGCTGCTTCCAGCTTAACCACCTTTCTAGCGACAATGTATTCTCACCTTCTCTCCGTGGTTCTACAGTCGAGAACGAAATAGTATTGACCAGAAGCTCGATGAGAATCAACGAGTGTAGAAATGGCGTAGATGAGGAGAATGAAGAAGAGGAGGTACAGGGAGTATGATGGGCCTGGCCCAGTATTTGTAGACTGGACTTACAGGATTTATCTTGCCACCCCTTAAATTTATCCTGGCACCCCAATTTTCATTAATACCAATATTATTTTTGACAAATTTTTGCCAAAATGTTTTAACGAATAATCGGGTAGAACAAATGAAATTTTCGGTAAGTATGTAAGCCAAAAGTCCGATATGCATTTATACCGATTTTTTTATAAATAAACCAGTGTATTGAAAAACGTATTGATTTTTTAAAAACATCATGTTGTATCGGTTTTTTTGCAAAACCTTAAAAAGTTCGGTAGTGTAAAAGCACCAGTTTAAAAAAAAAAAAAACCTCATGGATTTACCAGACTTTTAGAGGAACTGCAAAAATTCAGTAGTGTAATTTTAACAATTGAGATCTTGCTGACAGTTTTGTACGGTTGTGTATGATCTAAAATAAATTCAAACTTGTATAAATCGGAATCACGTGTTGTTAAAAAGAACATTTTAAAATGCCCCGCTATTAGTTTATGGCATGTGTGTGCTTTAAAGGAGTGAAACCTCTAATTGATTTTGGGCTCTTGGAAGACACCACATATCTCACTCTTGTGAGATCCAAATTGAATAATATGTTGGCAGACACCGAGAACAGAAAGGTGAGTAAGATCAAGTTTACTTCACCATAGATTGTTACTGATTGAATGGTGAAATACAACGATATTGAGTTGAAGACTGTGAAGATTTAAAGGTTATGTGCAGAACATATCACCGTAGGCTAACAAAAGGAACCGAGTTTGATACGACAATTTTTAGATCTGTCGACAAGATAATCAAGATGTTGAAACGTCCAAAATCATTTGGTAGTGTCTAAGTTTTGCATGCATTTATTATTGTTAAATTAAGTTAATTGTAATGTGTTAAGTTATGTCCGTCTTGCAATAATGAAAGTGACAAAATGTTATCTAATAAATTGTATTGTCAAAATGTATGAGTAACAATACACATAATATGCAAATAATGCAAAAATAATAATATTATTTACATAGGTCCCCCACAAGTTATGTGTGCTTCCTGTGATGCCAAAGTATAAACCTCACCATCTGAATTTACCATATCCACGAGGATATCCATAATGACTGCTATTATCTATAAAAATTGTTGGTTATCCACACCAAGTGGTGGCATTGGAGGCAATGACACATCATCAGAAGGTTCCCTAGCATCAGAATATTCAGCATCATCTCCCTGCTCAACAGGTGGGATGATGTGAGGAACTGGTCATGGGATGTCTTGAACATACCCAAACTAGTGCAGACACCTCTCAGGTAAGTGTCTAATCACTAAGGTCTGCGTAGAGTGCCCATATGACATCGTCTACAATCAGCGCATCAATCCTCTTCCTGTACTCCAGAACATCGCCTGGGTATGCATGTCCAGAAAGCTGCTTAGTCTCAAAGACAGACTTCTATCCAAGTGCTGCATACAGAACAATCATTGCACCACAACCCCATGCCCAACTGACATGGTCAAGGTTACTAAACAACCACGTGTATTTCGCATTAATATATACATGAGACTTATCCGCTAAGATAGTACATGCTAAAAGATGTAGCATGTATACCCTAATGATTGCCTCATACATAAACTATTGTACCAGCTTCGCATACCTATCTCGGAGCTAAGATGGACGAAAGTGAGCACCCTTGTTAATCCTAAACTCCTATAACACCTCCTTCTCAGTAACCCCAAGTCCCGTATTACAGTAATACATACTAGCTGCTGGCTAATGAGAGATGCGGTGAAGAAACTACATGGTAGGGGAAGATGGAATAGAGACGAGACATCATCCAAGATAATCGTCATCTCACCAAACGGAAGATGGAAGGAACATCTCTCCTTATGCCATTGCTCAACAAAGGTTGTTAATAGTGAAACGTCAAGCATGGTCAGCGAACACTCCACCAATGAAAGGAGACAACAAACTTCTACAATCGCCCTGACCTCCTGTGGCATCGGGGCATTTAAGAACTTCTTCAACTTCACCTTGTAGGTGGGCACCGTCAGCGGAAGTCGGTCCTCTAATAAACAAATTAAAAAGCACTAGTTGCTTTCAACCTATCAATAATAAATAAAGTCAAGTTCAACATAACATATACATACCTCTCATTGCTATAATTTGAAAGTCACATGATCAGCATATCCAGTGAGCACGAATAGTTACTAGGTCCTTAAAGAAATCATTCGTCCGTGTGTAGAGACGGCTCTGTTGAAGCTAGATAAATAACCTCTGTATCAACCAAGTAAGTAACTTACACACTGCCCATAGCATAATGAGTAACCTCCATATCACCTATAGTGGGCAAAGTAACCTCCATATCACCTGTAGCGGGCAGAGTAACCTTTATATCACCCCTAGTAGGTGGAGTAACCTCCATATATACCGTCGCAGGTGCTTTTGTATCAGGCTAAGGAATAACCTCTCTATTACTCAGTGAAACTGTCTCAGAATGATGGTGCACCTCTGTCTCGACCATCATCTACCTATCACTTTGACCCTCTACATCCTCAGCACCCGCAACAATTACCTCATCATCAGGATCTCTGGTTCATCCATCACCTACTTTAATCCTCTACATTGAATATTGTGGGGTGCGCAAAAGTGCTCAATCATCATCCGCCTTCTATAAGAATCAGTCGGGGCTACTCTTTCCGCCAGGATATGCGAGTCATCGACGTCATATCCCTTCGCACGAGCCATTACTACAGTAGTTGCAACTTTGCCACGCTGCCTATAAGCAATCATGACATTTGGTCCTCTAGTCCTCACAACAAATACAAAAAAACGATGCAATTTAAACAATCGGTTTTATTTTAAAAAATTCCGCTAAGTGCAAATTGCTTACAAAAAAATTCGTTTTTAAAAAAAAACTGAAAAACTTCATGCATTTTCTGTTTTATTTTTCAATTTTCTATTAACTTAAAAAACATTTTAAACTACCAATTTTTTCAAAATCATCGATATAATTGCTTGGATTGTTATTGATTTTTTTCAAAAAAATTCGATAGAAAACATGCATTTTAATCAAAGTTTAAAAAAAACGGTAAAAATTATGCATTTTTACTTAATTTTTCAAATATTTGGTATGAAATATGCATTTTTATCGAACTTTTTATATATTCGATAAAATACGTTAAAAAAAGTTTTTATTGGACATTTTTGGAAAAAAAAAATAATACAATTTTTTTTATTTTAATATACTAATAAGTTTAATATATGCACATGTTAACATTTTCTTAAATAATATATCATTGTCATATATAATATATTTAACTTTATTTTTTTGTAAAACATAAGGTATTGAATTGAAATGGGTTAAATATACAAAACCCCCCTGCAATGTTAGCGAATTCTCATTTTAGCCCCTGTAAATTTTTTTTTTTAAACACCCCCCTCTTAATATCCAGATTCCCTCACTTAGCCCCCTGACTGCCACATGGCAGCAAAGATTCATTTCTCTTTGCTTGCTTGGCAGCCAGGTGACATTTTTAATATTATTTTATTATTTTTTTTATTTTTTTATTTTTTTTAATTTTTTTAATTTTTTATTTTTTAATTTTTTTTTAATTTTTTTTTTAAATTTTTTTTAATTTTTTTTATTTTGTTTTATTTTTTGTTTTATTTGTTTTATTTGTTTTTATTATAATTTTTTTTATTTTTTTATTTTTTTTATTTTTTTTTATTTTTTTTAAATTTTTTTTTAATTTTTTATTTTTAATTTGTTTTTATTTTGTTTTATTTTTTGTTTTATTTGTTTTATTTGTTTTTATTATAATTTTTATAATTTTTTTTCTTTTTTTTTTATTTCTTTTTCGCCTTGCAACCGATGTAAAAACATACATTTTAAGAAAGATAGCATACATTTTACATCGGGCCAGAAAGGAAACCGATGTAAAAAAAAACATTTTACATCGGGCCAGAAAGGCAACCGATGTAAAAACATATATTTTACATCGGGCCAGAAAGGCAACCGATGTAAAAACATACATTTTACATCTGGCCAGAAAGGCAACCGATGTAAAAAACATACATTTTACATCGGACTTAATAGTCAACCGATGTAGTAGATGTATTTCACATCAGACTTAATAGTCAACCGATGTAGTATATGTATTTTTCACATCGGACTATGGCCCGATGTAAAATGTCTTTGATTTACTACCCAGAACCGATGTAAAATGTGTTTTTCGCCCGATGTAAAAAGTCTTTTCTGCACTAGTGTAATTTTTAAAATAAAATTAGGTCCAAAAACGAAAAATAAAAAAAATAAAAAAATAAAAAAAATATAAATAAAAACGAAAAAGAAATAAAAATTATAATAAAAACAAATAAAACAAAATAATACAAAAAAGTAAAAAAAAAAAATTTAAAAATAAAAAAAATTAAAAAAAATTAAAAAAAATTAAAAAAAATAAAAAAAAAATAAAAAAAAATAAAAAAAAATAAAAAAAATAAAAATAATTAAAAAAATAATAAAATAATAAAATAATATTAAAAATGTCACGTGGCTGCCACGCAAGCAAATAGAAAGGAATCTTTGCTGCCATGTGGCAGCCAGGGGCCTAAGTGAGGGAATCTAAATAAGATGAGGGGGTTTTTAAAAAAAAAACTTTACTAGGGGCTAAAATGAGAAATCGCTAACATTGCAGGGGGGTATTGTATATTTAACCCAATTGAAATTGATATAATTATTTTTTATTATAATAATCTAAGGGCTAGAATTTCATATTTGGAGATGAATAAGTGAATTCCTAGAAATGAATAAATGAGCACCTCTCAATCAAATGTCTATGCCCAATTAACAACCGAACTTGTTTAACAAGAACTTTCTTAAATATTTTCTAGGCAAAATACCATTTTTAACCCCTTATCTTGCTATTAAAAATATATGAAAACTAAAGTACCTGGAAAAGCCATTCATACCCTTTTGAGATCACGTTGTAACTTTTCTGATTCTAAGGATAAAAGTGACTAATTCCACCATTGCTTCAATTATATGCATTCGGTATTAAATACATCTGATGAGTCACTCCAACATTTTTTCTTAGCATTTTTTAATATCTAATTTAAATGACTATTACTAATCAATATTACATGGGAAACCTAATACAATTCAAACTTAATTACTTGGACAATGGAAAGTTTCACAACTTTCCATGTTTGTAATCAATTGACATGATTAACAATCTCTCACATGATAAATTGTTCTGCATATCACACAACATTTTTCCACTCCAACATAAACTCTCTCTGCGTGGATCTTCCATCTTCTTCCACACTGCATGTTTTTTATCTTCCATATTTGTCTTACTCATACCTATCGCTGAGTACCATGGACGTGAACTTTGTGTTACTGATATGTTCTTCTTTTTCGTCTTCCATTTACGTTTTCCTCATCTTCACTTGCTCTGAGTATATGATGCTTCTTTGTTTGATATTGTTGAATTTTTATCTAAACCCTAAACCCTAACGTATTTGGTACACACGGCTGAACGCGGAGGAGAACAATGGACATCGTTCATTTGAGGTTGAAGATCATTGCTGCATTTCAAAGAACAAAAAGAGCGATTGTAGAAGAACATTTTACGGTAAGCTTCAGCTTCGATTTGTTCCAAGTTTTTTCGATTTTGATTAGCTTATGATTCTGTTTCAGTTGTTTCATGTATTATGGATTGTTGTTGTTGATTTTATGCTCAAGTTAGAGCTTGTGAAATGGTGGAAAGATTGTCGTTTTATCGTCGCACACCAAGTGTTCGATGATATGCCCCAGCTAAATTTCTTCTTCTTTTTCTTTCTTTTTCGCTTTGCTTTCTCTTTGTTGCTGATTTTCCATTACTGTTTGTTGTTGTTGTTTCTTGAATTTTACATTTTTGATGATTGAAAGTTGATTAAAGTAATACTTTGTTGGACATTTTTCTATCTCTCTGTTCTGGAAATATATGTTACATAAGGTAATGTTCCTCAATAAGTGGAACAGTTTTGCATATAGTATAATTCAGTCCATCTTTTTGTATCAATGGTAATTACGGGAGTTGATAATTATGAGAAATATATGTTCATCGTTTACTGGTGATGTGGAAGCTGTAAATCCGGTAAGTTATACAAAACTTAAGGAATTTTAAAATCTTTAGTTTTTCATATTTTTGTTTTTTCTTTGAGATGAAACTTTAATAATATGTATAAATCAGGTAACAAAGTTGCACTTCATATGAGCAAGAGTTTTTAATATTCATGGAGGATTTTCTAGCAAAAGGAATGAAAAATGCTCGAAATCTAAGAAAATATTAATGATTTGCCACTTTTTTCTTCTTTATCATTTTGTTAATCATTCACCAAAACTTGCAACTGAAGACTATTATCTCAAGATGTTCAGGTGGTGGTCTAACTTCAATACTTCATTGTGACCGCTTTTGATCTCTTTTCCCGCTAGGAGCTCAAGTGAAATGCCTCTTAGATGTCGATTCTAGTTAAGAAACCATTGTCTTTGTCTCAAATGTTGTATGTATCAACCAAATGGGAAAATAGTGAATGGATTTTTATACAAATATTCAAAATCTGATGAAGTTAGCATTGTTTGTGTTTGTCATGGAAGCACATTTTCCCCTGTTGAGTTTGTACAGTATGCCGGAGGCATTGACATTTCACACCCACTAAGGCACATTACAGTTAATTCTTCTACTTTTCCATGATGTTGCTATTTTCTGTCTTTTAATTAATTATCATTTGTTTCTCAGTTAAGTGTTAGTAATGAACTCATGTGAAGAACTTTAGACAAAGGGTATATAGTTTTATAGATTGAGCTTTTTTCTATCAACTATTCTAACTGCATTATTGACAATTGTTCTAACTTAGATTATTTTCTTGTGTTAGACTACTCTGCTATTGACAATTGTTTTGTGTGCTATTTCATTCTGGAAATTACTATACTACCATTATTTTAATAATATCTTGGTAGCCATTGAAGGATAAACGGTATAAAATCTTTGAAGGAGAAACGGTAGAAAACAGAGTGATCGGCACTGGAACAGAAAACCATTGCTTGGTGCTTTTGTGGTCCGGTTGTGTTCTTGAAGGTCGTATCTTTCGCCATTAGACTGCGGTTTGCAGTTGAAGAATTCTCCTTTGATGCTCTTCTTTCCAGGTAAGTCATTGTTTCTTTCTTAGTGGCTAAAAAACTTCAAACCAATACATAAATCCAATGAAATTTTATTTAAAAGTAGCCATGTTTTATAAGTGGCACCAAGTTTCGATAAGTATTTCAAACTTTGAAATTCTCATATTGATACATTAGCTATGTTTTATACCACAGAAAACTATATGGCCACGTGCCTCAAGTCGTACATTTCTATATCAAATGAAATCAATTCCACATTTATTTAACACTTAAAGTTTTTTTTTGGACAAAACATAAGTACATATTTATTATTGTTGAGAGATCTACATGCACTCAATGTTGAGAGCAGAAAAAGAAAGCTCTACATATTTCTTTGTTCAATAGAAAACAAATTAGGTATTACCTTTAATTGTGTTGTATCTTAGAAAAATTATGTTTAAAATTAATTTTTTGATGAAACACACAGTTTAAAGTCAAATGTTTTGTAATCTTATTAGAATATGTCTGATGCAATACTAAATGTTGTGTTTTGTAGAGCTTTCGTTATGGAGTTTGAGATCAATATGTCTAAAATGCCAATTCGAAAGAATAAAGTATATGAATGTATGGATACCCTCATGCAAAAGTTTTGTCAATTTAAGTTATTTGATATTGTTGATTCTTTTCATGTCAATTTAAGTATTTGATAAACATGATTTGGTTATAAATGAGTTTGAGTTGAAGTGATATATGCTTGAGTGTTTTTAATCTAAATGTAAATTTGATGGAAGGGTAATTTTCATATATTGATGAATGGAGTGATAAACATTGCTTTCTGTTGATTATTATATTAACTGTATTGAAATTTGATTTGATTAGGTGTAGGGTAAAAAGAGGATCTGAATTATGAGTCGGGATTAGATGTGGTGATTACAACGCACTCTTTCGTCTTCCGTTGGTCATACCGGAACAAGCGCTACCGTCGTCGGTTTTGATTTAGGTATGGTGATTACAATGCATTCTTTCATCTTCTGATTTTGCTTGCTAAGATGCGGTTTCGATTTGTTCTGAAAAATAAAAGAGGAATTTGTGCTTGCATATAGATTTCTACTATGGATTCCATACAAGAAAAAATGGGAAAAAATCTTAAGATATATGGCTTATGAATTATGAGACCTATTCTCATTTTTTAGCACTAAAACTTAAGATCGTAATGAATTGAAATATGTCCTTAATTTCTTCTATTTCATTACATTTTACTATACTTTTAAAGCTTTATTTCCATACTGAAAATTGAAATTTTACTTTTAATCAGGTGGTGCAAATAGATGGAAAAGTTTTACTGCAAAAGAAAGAATATGAAAAGGCTGCTGAAGTTGTTCAGGAATTGCAGAAGTATTATGTGAAAGAGCCAGTAAAATGTCCTTTAATATTTGGAGGTGAATCCACATTTGCTATTAAATCATACCAAATAAATCTTAGGGTGCTTAGTGCATTAGATATTAGTAGTGTTTGGATAAACAACTTAAGAAGCTGTTACTCAAAGCATTTATATACACATGTTCTTTACAATTAAAAATGAAGTTAGGGAAACTCCATTGTTGCCATGTATCAACTGTTCTTTAAAAACTATATTTATATCATAGAGTTTCTTTCAATTTAAAATGCATTCATTTATAATTATTATTTTAATATATTACAGATATTTTTATAAACAGGAAAAAGTCTATTGTTGATACAATTAATTTTTTTTAAACGAGAATAAATTACAAATATATTTATAAACAGGAAAAAATTATACAGTTGATACAATCTAATATCTCTATATCTAACTATATAAGAAAAGTTGAGGATCTGGAAAAGCCTTTTCTACCCTTCCCTCTAAGCTTGCCACATAGCCAAACTAAGGGTACTTTTAGTCCTAATATTACTTTTTACAACCAATTGTGTCATATTGTTGGATTCCAACTATCTATTTTGTGTATTATGCCTTTGCTATTTTGGTTTGAATGTATTGATGATGTCATTTGGTGCTCTTTAGTTCCAAATCAATCTATCCTATTCATCTTTTTTTCTTTTCCCAATGTTAATCGTGAATCCAATTTAAACTTTCTTCTCTTTCCTTTTCTCTTTCAATTGTCACTCTGATCTTTTCTCGCTTCTTTTACTTCACTTTCTGAAAAATCAGTTTCTTCGTCTTCTTCTTTATTCGTATTCTTCGTTCTTTTCCTCTTCCTCTTATTTCTTCTTTCTTTTGCATGCAGAAACGAAAACAGGAAAATAGAGGAATACCAATCAGAAATGGGGAGAAATCGGCGGCCACGGTGGTGCAAACTTGCGATCAGAGGACGAAAGGGTACTTCAGTGGCGGTGATGGATTCGTGAGGAACGTGTGGTGGTCAAGATTCGCAGTTCTCCGGTGAGAAGTGTGGCGGCGATCTTCTTTTTGTTTTGCTACATGTTGTTTTTCATATATTAGTGAAAAGTTCAAACCTTTTCAGTTTTTCCTTTCATATCAGTTTAAAAAATCATACTTTTTGTTTGTGTTCAATTTTTCTTCATTTCATATCTTAGTATTCTATGCTAATTTAGGGTTTGTGTTTTTGATTATTCTATCAATTTTTCTGGTTTCTGTGAAAGGTGAGATCTACCATGGATCCACTGGTATTGTTTCATTATTGCATTAGTTATTACTCATGTAATCATACAACGTGTTTTGTGTTGATTTATTGATATTGTAAATCAGGACTTGGTGAGTATGACCATGATGGTTCAAAAGCTATGAATCTTGAGAGTGCAATTGGAATTAAAGTCATCACACACAGTGAATGGTGTCTCATATTAAAAATAAACATTATCTGAAGCTTGAAATTTCCAGAGAGAATTTAATATGCGGTTATTCTTGATATGTGTATGTATGTTGCAGGAGTGAAGTAACCAGGTGACACAACTGAAGAATTTCAATAAAATGATATTTTTTGCAATATGCTATTGTCTACATTGATTCAACGTGATAGGTCCTGCCACTGAGTTGGCTCCTTTCAGAGGTTTCTTGCAGGTTTGAACTATATCGCCGGTGTTTGAGGAATAACGTGTTGGCGGATGGAATAACGTGTCAGTACTGAATATGAGCCTTTATCAATGTTTGAACTGTAGTGTTTGCAAACTCTGTTGATTTCTCTCATTGTCGGTGTTTGAGTGCAGGTTGGGGCTGGAAGCAGACTCTACAGGATTCAGGGTTCATCAAACATGGTTGGTGCTGTTACAGCTGCTATTGAGGCTTCTGCTTTATCCATTCAACCAAAGGTATTGTTTCTTATCATGTTGTGTATAACAGAGTTGTTCCTTATGGTGTTGGACATGGTTTACGTGCTGGTCCTATGAATCTATGAATCAAAATTAATTGCTATGAATCAAAGATGATCTGTTTAGGTTTTTTAACTGATATTGAACTAATTGTTATGGTTCTTATTAGTTTATGTTTGGTTTGTAAAACACTTGCAGGTTCTACTCAATAGATTCAGTACACGTTTGATTATATGAATGAAATACAAATTTCATGAAGGTTGTAATTATTGGAGCAGAATGGACTCCTTACCACGAAGGTCTTTTGTTTTCCGATATTTATGGAAATGAAATTTAGGCAAGTATTCAATATGAGGCTTTATCAATGTTTCATCTGCAGAATATTGTGGTTTCAGTACCTCTGAAAGACCTTGCTGGCCTTTCAGTACGTCTGTTATTGGAAGTGAGTCAGTCCCTTCCATCAGTGATGGCTTAGGGACTACACCGGCATTGTCATCATCTCATGTTGTTTGGTAGATGTGTTACCTTCCAATTTGTCAAAATAATTTAATTATGATAGGTCCTGGGGTAATTGTGTTATTTGAATTCTTACGTTCATGTATATCACTATTTTGAAGTGTTTCACGTATGTTATTTTCATGAAAATCCAATCGAATTTGGTATGGACCTTGGGTTCTGTGATACCATGAACTATTGAAGAGGCATGGTTTGATTCAGCTATAGTGTTTGAGCAGGTCCTTAGTATCATTTTTTATTCCACTGGTGCAATATATTATGTTTTATGAATGTCATTCAAATACGTGTTTCTTTAAAATCGGTAGTGTTTCTATAATCTGTTGATCCATCTCATTGTCGTTGTTTGAGTGCAGGTTGGGGCTGGAAGCAGAGTCTAGAGGAATCAGGGTTCATGATACATGGTTGGTGCTGTTACAGCTGCTATTGAGGCTTCTGCTTTATTCATTCAACCTAAGGTATTGTTTCTTACCATGTTGCGTATAACAGAGTTGTTCTTTATGGTGCTGGACATGAACATATCGTTGTAAGATGTTTGGTCCGGCAACCTGCTGAACTAATTGTTATGGTTCATATAGTAAGATGTTTGGTTTGTAAAATACTTGCAGGTTCTACCTAATACTATATTTCCCTTTTTGAAGTATTTCCCTTTTTTTCCGGCAACTTGCAGGTTCTACGGGCTACAGGCAATAGTTTATGTTGCTAATTTTAGCCGCATCAATGCATAAATGCTACAGGTTATGACTTGCAGGTTATGACTTAGCTTGCTTTTTATCTGTGCCAATTTTAGCCGCATCAATGCATAAATGCTACAGGTTATGACTTGGCTTGCTTTTTATCTCACTTCCATGGCTTGCTTTTTATCACTTGAATTTGTTTTGTTGTATGATATTGCCCACTGATCTTCAGATAGTATAACTGCTAACTCAAACTGGCACAGATACTCCACAATCACTTCAGAAAAGCCTATCCAAATGACAATCTCTTTGCACACCTAAGGTAAAACATCAGATATTATGCCTTCACTTCCATATTTTGCACCATTCTCCTCCAAGTTGATTACTTTTGTTATTGGACAACTTCAGTTATTATAGATATTGTCATCGTTGTATCTAAAATTCTACATATTCATATGTTAGATGGTATATGACTGTACGGCATATATATATATATGAATTGTGGCACTGTGCATAATCAGATTTGTATTCTGTGCAACTGTTAGATGAACATTAGAGGATCCATGTTCTGGTTTTTGTAAATTAGATCTAAAATGCTTGGTAAGAACATAAGTTGTTTGATCTTGACAGAACTATACTGAATTATGATTGTGTGAATGCAGAGAAAGAGACTATCAGAGGTGATGAAAGCTGAGAGACGTGAGATGGTGATGGAACTGATAGTGAGAAGGGATGTTACTATACTAAAGCAGCGACCTATATGTTTTGTTTCGATCACAGTTATTTTGTTTTTGCTTTTACATTACATTAACCTTTCATATCTGTTAATTTGAGTATTCTTATGTTTTTAACTCAACAGTCATACTATGTGTGTCAAATTTGTTGTTCAGATCACATTTGTTAATCATATCTCATGTAACGTTACAAATTTTTTCAGAAGTGGATGCATTTCATTGCATTTATTGACCAATTATTCTATACATTGTATTAGCCAATAACATGGTACACTTAACAATCATGCCTCATTATTAATTTGCCTCTCAATCTTCCTACTGTACAGTTTCTCAAGTATTAACTCATTTTCATTTCCAATGTAGGGGGGAGGTTGAGAGTCAGAAACCTCACTATATATTCATGCCTCCTATATTCTATATAACACACCAAAGTTCAACAACACTGCAGATTTTCAATGGCATCCAACCAGATTATCAATGCACCGGACCAAACTGATGTTCAGACACCGCCACGAGACCCTCCTCATGTCCAGACCCCGCCTCACCAGCAACCTTCACCCTATTTGCAACTACCAGACGGTGGCAATCAGTCTGTCAACGACCAACCGGCGCTATAGGTTTGGCCTTTTCATATTCTGCAGGTTTTGTTCATCAACATCTCTTTCTCTGCATTTCTTTATCAATAACTATTTTTGTACATAACATGAACAGACCCAACAAGATATTCAACCTTCGGTCGACAATCAACCCCTTCCTGACAACCAGCCACCTACGGATTTTCCCCCAGCTGAACCCGACCAACAGCCTCCCCAGTTTCAACCACTTCTGCAGGTGCGACAGGAACAGATTTCTTCTCACTAAGCGTTAATTTTGATGTTAGCCGACGGTCCATTCTTTTTTTACTGTTTACAAATTTGATAAACCGCTTTTCTTCTTAAGGTACATGCCCCTCGTGTGGTACGTAACAGACGAAAGAGGAAAAGAAAAACAAAAGCATCCAGATATCTGAGGAAATGTACATTTCATGATTCTGATGAAGCCGAAGAGCGCAACTACAAACCGGTTGATTCTGACGATGACAATGAGCGGGACTATACATGGGAGAACTCTATGTCTGCCTGGAGATTTAGAGATTCTGATTAAGTTGGCAAATTAATTTTCAATTTCTTTGATGTCATTTTCTATCAATTTTGTGTTTGCAATGTGATTTAAAACCATAGTTGATACTTCCGATACATCTTTAAGCTGTGGAAAAATCATAGTTATTTTTATGAACTTTAGCAGCCATGGATGATTGTTTTTTATAAATTGTTGATTAAGATATATTTATATACAGATGAAGACTTAGCAGCATTTTAATTTTCTCTTTTATAAATAATACTATATCTTATTAAGAACTCAACTCTTAACTATATTTTATTAAGAATTTGACTTTCTTTTATAAATATATATTTTATTAAAAAATTGACTTTCTTTTATACATAATTAAGAATTTTTGTAAATTATTTTGGCTTTTCTTTTTAACAATTTAATTATATTTTCAAAACACAAGCCTCCTTACCGGATTTACACGTATCGTGCGAAAGACTGGGTCACACCTGTATCGTATGAGCGCACTGGTAACCAGACTAAAATAACTGTGAACGCACGGGTAACACACCGGTACCGTGGCAACGCACGAATATTATACCAATACCGTGTGCACGCACGGGTATCCAGACCAAATGCACGGGTAACACATCAGTACCGTGTCGTAATGCACGGGTTCCCATGGCAAATTTCTTATGAACGCACGGGTGGTACACGAGTACCGTGTAAACGCGGTGACGACCTGGGCAAAATCGGTTTAAACGCATTGATATTTAATATTGTTTTTTTTGAAATTATTTTTAATTTAACATACAATTTTATTAAAGATAATATATGAATAATTGAAATATATATTAATGATCTCTTTCTTTTAAAAATTGGAAATTTGATACAATTTTTTATTTTTTTTATAAATATGTCTTTCATTTCAATATTTCTCTTTGTTTGACTTATATTTTTTTCTTTTACTACTTTATGTTAATTTTTTTTTACATTACATTTAAATATTTTGTATTTATTATTTGAGTTTCATAATCTAACTGGTAAAAAATCCCGCAGTCCACTATTCTTTTCTGACTTATCAATATTTGATATTACATTTTTTTTATTGACACAATCCTTTACAAATTGTGAATTTACATTTTTCCCTGTCAAAATATATTTGTCCAATTTCAAAGGTCCACAGCGGAACCCGTGCGTCCGCACGGGTATCCCACTAGTTAAAATATATGGCGCTAGAAATCACCACTAAACCCCTCTTTATTCAAGACGCCTATAAATGGGAAAAGGTTACATGTTGATACAATTATTTTTATAAACGAGAATAAATTATAATTATTTTTATAAAAGGGAATAAATTACAATTATTTTTATAGATGAGAATAATTTATAAATATTTATAACTGTGTGAATGTTAACTAACTGAATAAATAAATTCAAACTTGACAAATGAGAGTGAAAGATGTGTAATGTGAATCCAGATATGACCCGTGCGATAGCATGAGTTTCTTACTATTATTATAATAATCTAAGGGCTAGAATTTCATATTTGGAGATGAATAAGTGGATTCTTAGAAATGAATAAATGAGCACCTCTCAATCAAATGTCTATGCCCAATTAACAACCGAACTTGTTTAACAAAAACTTTCTTAAATATTTTCTAGGCAAAATACCATTTTTAGTCTCTTATCTATATCTCGGGGTACATTTTAGTAGGGGTGACAAAATGGATGGATTTGATGGATATGGATTGGATAGTTAATGGATGGATCAAAACAATCCATTAGTCCATTAACAATCCACTAAAATTTTCTTAAAATTATCCAATCTGATCCATCCGTTAAGAATAAAATCCATCCAATCCATCCATTAACATATTTTTAATGGATGGATATCCATCCATCCAATTTTTTTTTATTTAAAAAAAATCAGTTTTTTTATTCGGAAAAAAAAATCGGTTTTTTTTTTTGGAAAAAAAAATCGGTTTTTTTGGAAAAAAAAATCGGTTTTTTTTGGAAAAAAACGTCGGCTTTTTCTTTCGAAAATATAAAGTCGATTTATTTTTCGGAAAAAAACGTCGGTTTTTCTGTCGAAAAAAAAAATCTATTTTTAATTATTTTTTAAAAAATAAATCTAACGGAGATAAAAATAATCTATTGGATCTTTAAAATATGTTCGATGGATTGAACCAATTCATGCATATAAATGGATAGATTTAATCCAATCCATTAACTTACTTTTTATCTGGTGGATGAATTGGATAGATTTTTTGGTAGATGGATTGCATGGATTTTGCCTTAATGGATCCAATTGCCACCTCTACATTTTAGTCCTTAACTTTTAAAATGACCAATATAGTCCCTCAATTTTTAAAAACTTAGCACGTTAGTCATTTCCGTTTACTCAGTTAGTCAAAGTCAACAAAATAATCTATGTGGCCCTGATGTAGAATCTGAAATGACATGTGTACTATTATTTTGCCAAGGTGGATGTCATTTTGTATGCCACATAATTACTAACATTTATATAAAATAAGAAAAAACAACAAATTTTTCAGAAAAAAAAAAAAAAAAAAAAACTTGTTCTGTTTCACTTTCGTCTTCTTCTCAACCCTTTTCCCACTCACCACCACCAACAAACCCTAAACCCCAAAAATTCAAAACCAACAACACTATTGAATCTATTGAAATCTGAGTACCCTCACAGTTTTCAAGATAGCTAATTGGTGTTGAGGTTTTTCCCGATGTGTTATTCATAGCCAAGAATCAAGTAGAATGATTCCTTATAGTTTTCTGGATTTATAGTTTGCGCAAACTCATGAGGCGTCGATTTTCTGATTGAATAGACTCTTAAGTCATGATCAGAAGGCAGGACGACATTATCATTGGGGGTAACAGCGGGATTATGGTGACGGGGATGGTGGCCGCATTCAACGGCGGTTCAAGCGACGCCGACAACTTCAGGCACCGTCTTCGCCACCTCTACGACGTTGTGTGTAAACATGATTATAATTTTAGGAATTGTGTATTTGGATGTTTGAAATTAGGGCAAATGAATGATTTGGTTTCTGAAATCCCTAATCGGATTTCTGTTTGTCGTAGGAAATGGGTTGTCGTCGTTTCCAAACAATTTTGTCCACTTTAAAAACAGTTTTTTTTTCCAATTATGTACATTCCTAAACAAAAGTGTATTTGCTTTCATTATTTGTTGTACTAACATTTGACCTGAGCACCCATAGCACAAGCATCTTCTTGTGATTCAATTTAGCTAGTTGTTTTGAATGAACTACTAAGAAAGAATTAGAAACAACGATATTCAAAGTCGGTGGCATTCGCGACAGTAATTTATTTTGCTTTGTGTTATGCTTTTTGGTACATATTCACCTGAAGATGTTAGTTAGATTGATAGATATATTGGGATTGTTGAGTTTGTTGAAAGTGTTGTATGGATTTTACATCAAGTTAGATATATACACTAGTTTGTTAATATATATCTGATTTGTAAACTATTTAAACAAATGTGATATGGCCTAGTGGTACACTGTCTTTGTAATCAACCGTGGTGTTCTTGGCTCAATTCCTGCTAAAAGCAAGTTTTTAGGATTTATTTTTGGATTTTTGTGACCTTGGTGGTGAACATATGCCACGTCAGATGTCACTAGTGCACAAATAGACGTCATACTCGTGCAAAAATAGACGTCATTTATGATAATTGGACGGAAATGACTTAAATGACGTTGTTTGAAGAAATAAGGGACCATATTGATTATTTTAAAAGTCACTGGGTCAAAATAGACTCCAAGATAAAAATAAAGGACTAAAAATGATATTTTGCCTAATTTTTATTATTATAGATACTCCCTATGTTCTGTCCTAAAATAAGTATTACTTTAGAATAAGAAAATTGTCCTAAAGTAAATATGATTTTATCTTTCTAATATAACATTAATTAATTTATTTCAAATTTATCTTAATTAATTTATTTCTATTTTTTAAGGTGAATAATTCAGTACCCTTAAATTTTATTCACTAATGATATCTCATCCAATTAAATAATATTATTCAATGTCATATTATTTTTTAAAATTATTTTATTTTAAAATAAATTAAATTTTATTAAAAGTATAATACGTAATCAAAATTTATATGTACTAAAAAATTTTATTTATTTATTTTTAAGAAAAAAATATGCACTGATAGTGTAAAATATTTTTACACCGTCAACTAATCAGCGACGTGTATTCCGCTAAGTCACATGCTTAATTTTAAAATACTGATATGACATAACGAAATGTTATAATTCTATTGCATGATGATGTAAAACTAATTTACACTGATAATGTATTATATTTAATCTCTTTTTTTTAATCAATTCAATTAAAATACACTATTTCACTGATAGTGTAAAAGGATTTTACACAATCAGTTAATCATAGATATTGGAAGAAGTTTGACTTTTATTTTAATTAACCACCTATAAAATAATGCAAACTGATGATGGTGATGAATCGATAGTGTAAAACTTTTTACGCTAACGGTGTATATAAATCAATCTCTTTTTTAATAGGTGGAAAACAACTTCAAAAAGACTTTTATTTTAAGGAGTATAATCATGTTTAATTAATTAATGAGCACCCTAATTAGTCAACCTCATTTTTTTATTTACCATCGAGTCTCAGGTCCTAATCCTATTCCTAAGGCTTAATCTTAGTGTAGATTGTGATTCAAATGAATCTTTGTTCTAGTTTTAAGGATGTTGTATCATTCCATTTCATAAATAACTCATTCAAGGTTTTGGTTTCATTCTTTCAACACTTTGTTGAGTGTGCCAACAACACAACAAATGTCTCTTTTAAGGTCGTTCAAGTTCGTTATTTCTCTTTCAATTCCTAATTCTCATGCTTTTCATTCATCAATTTCAAAACCATACCCTCGCTCTTTTTTTTATAAGAAAAAGCTTTCCATTAAGAAACAAAGGCCTGAACAAAGGGACCCTGAGGGTCCAGCAAGGGGCATTCCCCCAACCAAGTCTTGGAAACAAAAACGTTCCTAACTCGCACAAGACTATGAGCAAGAAAATTTTGGTTCCTACTAATATGCATAACAGAACATAAAGAAAAATTCCTAAGGAGGACTTTACATTCTTCAACAATAGTTTATAAAACAGCGAAATCCTTACACAAATTAATACAATCAATAGTAATGGAAGCATCTGACTGGATCATGAGATTTTTGACATTGATATTCAAAGCAAGTTGGATGCCCCATCTAATGGCTAACAATTCTGCAACAGTGGATCTACCATAAAATTCTCAAACTAGCTGGCAGAGAGAATGACTTCATTTGCAGGATTCCTCACTATGCAACCAAATGTAGTTACGCCCTCATCAATAACACCCGCGTCCACCTGGAGAATATTATGATCACACCTAATTCATGTAGTCTATTTGCTGGGAGAGTTGTTTTGTTCATTCCTCTAATTCCAAAAGTTGAAATTCTACACCATGTCAAAAGCTTCAGCCGTTACCTGTATTGGGTTAGACACTCTAGCTTGGAAAAGGAGAAGGTTACGTGTCAACCAAATTTTATAGAGAAGAGCACCAAGCAGTTGACAAACAATGGGGTCTTTCCCAGAAAGAAGTTTCTCAATCTAGAAGTAAATTCCCACATTAGAAGTGATTCCGAGACTAAGGATAGAGGAGAAAAATATTAGTTTTGCAAAAACACAATCAAGAAAGAGGTGATCAACATTCTCAGAAGAAGAGTGACAGAAAAGGCAAGAAGAATCGAGAATCAAACTTTTTTTTTCTGAGGTTCTCTTTCGTAGAAAGAATGTTCCTTGCTAATCTCCATAAAAAGTTTCTGATTTTTTTTTCTGGAGAGAGTGTTTCCAAAGGTTGTGATGAGGGTCACTAGAGGAGCCAGGGTTCAAGCCAAGTCTACCATTCATGCAAAAATGATAAGCTGTTTTCACATAATAGATGCCATTTTTCTCATAATGCCAGATTACTTCATCATCAATATTTCTTTGAGATAAAGGAATCACAACAATTTGAGCAGCTTCAGCATGCCCAAAGGAGGAGAAAATTAAGTATGTCTTCCAGCAACTAGTCTCCTCATTAATTAAGTCGCAGACTTTCATCTCAGTGTCCAAAATATTTCCTTGCTGCAAGACCTTGAAACCAGGAATGCCAGGAATTCACCTATCCCCGAGAACTAACACTTTAGAGTCATTTCCGATCCTCCATCGCGGTCCCAAGTAGGGGTGTCAAAACTGACCGCCCACCCCGCTTAATGCCCGCCAAAAAAAGAGCGGGGCGGGCATGCCCACCAAGTTTAAATGGGCATGAAAATCAACCCCGCCCCGCCAAGGTGGCGGGTTGGCGGGCGGCGGGCTTGCCCGCCTTTTTTTTTTTTTTTTTTTTTTCTTCCATTTTTTAAGAAATTAAAAGGCTTTTTTTTTACCTTTCAATAAGAACAAATTGGGTTAGAAAATTTTCAAACAGTCCCGTTAAAAGCATCCACAAAACATGTGTTTTTATAAATTTTGTATAAAAATTGGCCTACTGAGCAATGTATATAAACTATGTGTTTTTATAAAAGCATGCACAAATTAAACGAACTATGTGTTTTTATAAAAGCATGTACAAATTGGCTTACTGAGCAATTTTTTGCGCAAGGCAAATAAAATATGAGCAAGACTAATAATTTGGAGAATCTTCAAATTTTCATACTGTATATCAATTTTCATACTGTATATAATTTTCATGTGATGCAAGGCTAGTAAATAATTTTCATACAAATAATTTCATAATGATTATCAAAGTAAATAATTTTCATAAAGTATATAATTTTCATGTGATGCAAGGTTGTATATAAATTTCATACTGTATATAATTTGGAAAATAAAATACCAACCATGTTAATAAAAAAGGTGCGGCGGGCTTTTGCAGGTGGCGGGTTTTGGCGGGGTGGGCTTTGGCGGGTGGCGGTTTTTAGCGCGGCGGGCGTTGGTGGGCGGCGGGCCCAAATTTCCAACCCAACCCGCCATTTTTTGGCGGGTGGGCGCGCTGGCCCGGCGGGCCACGACCCGTTTTGCCACCCCTAATCCCAAGTGAACAAGATATCTAGCACTCAATATACTCCCCAATGCGTAGCTTGGATTGAAACCAAAAAGACACCCATCTATATCACAGTTAGGAACGTATCTTTCGTTCAAAACTCTTCCAACAATGGACTATTCTTTCTTAAGCAACTTCCAGTACTGCTTCCCTAATAAGCTAGTGTTAAACTCACTTATGCGGCCAGTGAAGGTGCGTTAACAGGGACGACCAACTCCTCCACATCAGCCCTCATGCGGCCAGTTCCAGACGGGGAGTTTGAAATCATTGTCTTCAGTAATAACCCCAACAGAGGGGTGAAGATTAGTCATGGACTGCCCGACGAGGTCAAGCAATAGCTGAAGAAGTGCCTGGACGATAATGCTAATCTGTTTGCGTGGAGTACCGCAACCATGCCCGACTTGGACCCTGAGACCGCATGCCACCATTTGACCATCGACCCAACTTCCCGTGCCGTCGCGCAACGCAGGCGGAAGCAATCCGACGAAAAGGCACAGGCTGCCGAAAAACTTATACAAGACCTCTTAAAGGCGAAATTCATTTCGGAGGCCAGGTATACAACTCGGCTGTCCAATATTGTACTTGTTAAAAAACATAGTGGAAAATGGTGCATGTACATTGACTATACTGATCTCAACCGGGCTTGCTCGAAAGATGCTTATCCCTTACCGAGCATAGATAGCTCGTAGATAACTCTGCAGGTTTCAAACTTTTGTCCTTCATAGACGCCTATTCGGGGTACAATCAAATCCCTATGGCCGAAGAGGATAAGAGGTGAACCGCATTCATGACCTCCTCGGGGAACTATTACTACAATGTAATGCCCTTCGGTCTAAAAAATGCTGGGGCCACATACCAGCGCTTGATGAACAAGGTCTTCCGATCAGAGATCGGAGACATGCTCGAAGTCTACATGGACGATATGATCGTGAAATCCCAAGAGGAATCCGACCATATGACCCACTTGCAAAAGGTCTTCGACCAGGCCAGGAAGTGCAAAATGCGCTTCAACCCAGAAAAATGCACCTTTGGAGTACGGGCAAGGAAGTTCCTCGGATTCTACCTCACCGAAAAGGGAATAGAGGCAAATCCAGATAAGTGCCAAGCATTCGCGGAGTTCCCCACACCCAGGTCGAAGAATTCCATACAATCCCTCAACGGGATGCTCGCTTCACTTTCCCGCTTCGTGGCCAAATCTGCCCAACACGCCCTGCCCTTCTTTAAACTCCTCAGAAAGGAGGCCAATTTCGAATGGACGGAGGAGTGCGAGCAAGCTCTGACCCACCTTAAGCGAGCCCTGTACGAACCTCCTGTGCTTTCTCGACCAGAATGCGGGGAGACCTTGTACCTATATCTCTCTGTTGCCAGCGAAGCCATCAGTGCTGCACTCATCTGCGAAACAACGGACGGGCAAAATCCCAGCTATTTCACCAGCAAGGCCTTGCAAGGTCCAGAAATCAGGTACGTGCAGATAAAGAAAGTCGTCCTTGCCCTTGTTACCTCCGCGAGAAGACTCAGACACTACTTCCTGGCCCACACCATAGTAGTACGCACAAACCAACCCATCAGGCAGTTGCTCTGTCGACCAGACATGGCCGGTAGGATGCTCAAATGGTCCCTGAAGTTATTGGAATTTGACATTCATTACGAGGGAAGAAAGGCCCTCAAGGCACAAGTCCTAGCCAACTTCGTGGCGGAGATGACACCTCCATCGTCCCCACCAAGCGGAACGCAAAGATGGACCATTTACGTGGATGGGGCATCAAGCCCCTCAGGTAGCGGCGCAAGTATCACCCTCGAAAACGAGGAAGGAATACTAATCGAAGTATCTCTAGTCCTTTCCTTTCCTACTTCCAACAACCAAGCCGAATATGAGGCCTTCCTCGCAGGACTACATCTGGCAAAGGACGTGGCGCCAAGGAGGTGAAGATTTACACCGATTCCCAACTCATAGCATTCCAGGTACGGGGAGAGTTTTAAGCAAAGAACATCCAGCTAGTCGAATATTTGACACTGGTGATGGAGAGAATCACCAAGTTTGACGCGTGGGAAGTCCAACACATCCCCTGCGAACAAAACACGCAGGCGGATGTCTTGTCCAAACTGGCTATCACCAGAAAGAAAGGCGGCAATAAATCTATCATACAAGAGATACTTACCCGACCAAGTATCGAGAAACCTTCAGAGCTGCCTGACGTCAACGCCATCGGAGACAATCACTGCTGGATGACTCCTGTGTACAATTACCTCACCAAAGGGGAGCTGCCCGAGGACATCAAGGAAGCCAGCGTGACTAAACGACGAGCTTGCTTATACGTGCTGATTGAGGACAAACTCTACCGACGAGGATTCTCCAAGAGATCCATGAGGGCATCAATGCACAACATTTCGGAGGGAGATCATTGGCACGAAAAGCCCTGCGAGCAGGATACTATTGGCCGACCATGCAGCATGACACCAGAGAGCACGTCCAGAAATGTGATTGATACTAGCACCACGGGGACATGCACTTGGCACCCCCCAACGAGTTCAAGACTCTATCGTCGCCTCGGCCCTTCGCCTGGTAGGGGATGGAGATACTCGACCCCTTTACAATGGGGTCTTATCAAAACAAATTTCTGATCGTGGCCGTCGACTACTTTACTAAGTGAATCGAAGCTGAAGCCCTCGCCAATATCATAGCCTTCAACATACTCCGTGTTGCAGTGAGAATCGGATATCAAGCTATTAATTAACTTGAATCACAAAACATGAAGTTCACCACCGAGCTTCGATTTATCCAAAGGAAAAGGGTAAAGATCGAAAAAACCCTAAGTGCGCCATGTAGGAACACAGCTAGAGATCTAAGGTTCGGGGGTTGGTTATACCCAGGGAAGGTGTTAGCATCTTAAGTATCTGTAGTACTCTACAGGAACCTCTTGTTAATATTTGTGTTATGCTAAAGTTTGCTTGCTACGAGAAGTGTTAAGGTAAAGACCTAAGGGTATGTACACTAAGTTTGCTCGCCAAGACGTCGCATATCGTGCCTACGTATCTGACTAAAGAATCAGAGCAACCATAGTTCACCTCAATGGGAGTGAGAAACTCTTGACTGTGGTCAAGGTTCTAAGGGAAAGTAGGGTGAAAAGCTTGAAAGCAAAGCTTGTGAGGATTGATTGGTTAGGAGAAAGAGATTAATGGCTATCTCTTGTGAAAGGATTGTGAAGGGTTAGACCATCTTGAAGGAAAAAAGATTAATGGCTATCTCTTGTGAAGGTTAAAAGAAAGGTTAAGAGTTATAAGAGATTAATGGCTATCTTTTGGGAAAGGATAGGTTAAAAGGGAATGAAATGTTCACGAGAAAGTAGGGTCTGACATCAAGACACCTACGTGGAGTGCGGTGACTCCAAACCTAATGCTAGGTTAAAAGGGTAATGAACTATCTATGACCTTGCGGTCAATAGAGAGACTTTCCTTTGGAAGAAGGGGAGAGTAACAATTCTTATGGGCAAGAAGTTTGTAAAGATATTTACATGAAAACAAAACATCAAACAACAAGGTATCAAAGTGAAATAAAGCTCACAACACCATACAAGGTTTGAACCACGTGCATTAGGCCTTATTAATCAAGATGAACAAGATAATCTGGTGAAAGAATAAAAAGCAACCAAGAGTTTCCATGAAGAACCCTAAAAAAGGTCTTTTACTTCCAACATTAATAGATGCTTTACAAATGTTTGTTTTCACCAATTTCTTCCCTCTTTCAAAAAATAGACACATTAAGGAACATTTTACAAAAAGAATGGACAAAAAATAGTGAAAAATGAGCAAGTTATCATCTTTTGAAATCAAGGCAAGGACCATAAAAACATAAAATAAACAAGTGATAAAAAGATAGGGACATGACTCCCATGGGAATTGAACCCGTGCCTTTGTAGTTGCTGCTCAGAACACTTGCCACTTCAACCAATGCGCGCATCTTAACAAGTCATGGCAACAATACAATATATATAAAAACAAAGTGTTTTCAGAAAATAAAAAAACAAAAGGACTGGGGCAAGGGGGATTCGAACCCCAGTCCTTGTGGTTTATGGGCGTGCTTCTCTACCACTGGGGTGGCCATAAATCCAATGTATGAGCCAACCCCTTAATTACTTAAACCCTCACGCGTCTAAAAAGTGACCAAAAGAACTGAACTCATGGCAAAGCTGCAGCAAGTATGCAGCAAGCCCTCATCATCCTCTCTCAAACTCAAATCAACAATATCTAAAAGAGGCAGTGTGAATCAAAATCCTTTCTTGCACTAAGATAACTCTAATGGACTCTCCAAGACAACAAACAAAAGCCAGTTCAAAGTGATGAGGGGCTGGCAAGATTACATTCCAAAATAAGCTAAAACAAAGATCATGACAAACACACTCATGTAGTGCTCTTACCTTGATAAATCCTGACTGATAACAGTCAGTTTTGAGAATGGATTCAAAACTCAAACTCCAATATGAAGACAAAAACTACATACATGTTAATCAAACAGTCATGACATACTCATATAAAAGCAACATTTTAATCATGCCTCAATATGCTGATGCAGACAGATTAAACCAAATGTTAGCAAGAATGACAAAGAAAACTTGGATTTCCAACTGTTAATTAATGCAACAGAAAGTGAGGCCAAATTCGTGTACCAAAACCAAGTAATAACAACAATAAGGAGAACAACAACCTCATGGCATTCTAAACATGGCAGTGCAAAAGCTTCCATACCAGCTCAAACTCAGAGTTACCTTGTCCTAAGACTGTCATTGATGGCAGACTAGAATTGAAACTCAAGGGCTCACCCAAAACACTAAGAGCATACAATCTTGCACATGATAGAACATAACATAAAGGGAGAGTACTCTAGATCAAACAAAAGGTTATATTCAGAAATACAGCAAGAAGAATCATACTCATTTTATCATTTGATTTTTGATACATAACCAGCATAAATGACAGCAGCAAGAACAATAATGACAGAGCACAAAAACAAACCTTAACATGTATATCTTGGAATCTTCGTAGTACTAGCAATAACTCGTGCATATGTTTTCAAAGTAAAAAGATATCATGTATTCAACTCATTAGCATGAATTCAGACCAAACCATGGCATCAAAGCAACAAATAACAATCAAACATTGGCAAAGTACTACACAATATTTCTTCATATGAACATTTGTCTCAAATGTCAAACAAACAAAATACATGGTAATAGCATGAGTGTGGTATTGGCACATGTTTAGGAGTTATAAGGGGAAAGTTTACCAAGACATTATGTCCACTAACCCAATCTAGCATAGCATTAATATCTCAAGAATATCCTAAGCAGACTAACTCTCCTAATCATGACAGCTAAGTCAAATAAAACGACAACTCAAGTATAGGATTATGAATGATCAACATGAGGAAAGAAAAAAAAAGAACAAATGCTTATTAATAGTATGACTTCAACCAAAACTTTCATACCCTTTAAATTAGAACCCACATGGCATGGACTTTTCAAGAACTGTTTTAAAATAATGCAAATCTTAATATGATCACTTCCTAAACTAAGGTAGTACAGGTTCAAGGCAAATTTAACAGCTAGGCATGTGGACATGAACAAACAGCTTTCAAGGACTATTAGTGCCAATATCATCACATGAACTCATAGCAACCATATAGTTACTTGTTCAAAAAAAAAATAAACAGACATACTCATGGACATGGCAAGGGCATAATTAATGATATATCAGCATGAGAGAATGAGGAACAAATCAGGAATTTATCACTAATATGACTCCTAACACAACTAACATACCATGGACATTCAGAGACTTTCAAGCATTTAAACTACACCAGGAAGACATAGATGATATGTTATCCATCTGGCCATTTCAAATAATCATCATGTATCATAATCCCAAGCATGATGATGCAAAGGTTTCACACATACATCCAACATACTCATTGATGCACCAAAACATCCCTACTAAGTTTATACTAACATTCTGATACAGTAGGAAAACATCTTGTAGGCATGTTAACAATAGCTCAAACAAGACTCCTAACTACAATAATAACCACCAGGGACATGGGCAGATGATCAAGGTGGAAAATAAAGGATGAGAACAAACCAACTCATGTCAATACAAGAACTGTCAGTGCAATAAAGTGTCACATAAACTTATCATATATTCTTTACAAAACAAATCAATGGTAGCATGATCATGATATATAGAGCATGAGATCAAAAAGAAAAGAAGATACCTAGTGGAATAAGTCCACTGCACCCTCAAGTATGAACTCCTCCTTGCTCTTTCTACTAGCACCAAGCTTCCAAAATGATTCTTTCCCTCTCCTCTTTTTCAAAACCAGAACTTACAGATATATTAGAGTCTTTGAGTGAAAAATGTTGGTGTCTGAAATGAATGGAAACATCCCCTATTTATAGGGGAGAGCTGAGAACTCAAGGCATGGCCAAAATTGCACAATGTGCCAACATTGCCCTTTTTCAATCGTGTGAGCTATATTTGCTAAGCCAAGAATCTTCCAAAATCTTTGAATACTGATGTGGTTAGGTCTGCCTAAGCTGGTGAGAAGTGATTGGTGAGAAGCTCAATGAATAAACAATACTTGTTTCCCTTGAAAAGTTTCTCTCTCCTTGCACAAGTTGCATAAACATGACATAAACATTATTTTAATGCCAACCTAGTTACAAATTCGTGGCATGGCTTGGATGAAACTCAAATCCAACATTAGAACTCAGAAACATGAGGCTTTGGTGGTTAGAGAAGGTTTTGAGTCAATATGCAAAAGTTGGTTTCTTGAGTTTTAAGAAATGAAACCTCCATCTTTGAGGCTTCGAAACTCCCAGCTCACTCAATGGATGGAGGAGTTCTAGTACTTTTTAGAAAGCCCTCAATGCCCTTTACAACTTTCATGTTCAAATATTTTTGATTTGAGGCTTGTAACTACATGAAAAATTAGGTTAAAGTTGTGTACAAATTAAGGGAAAAAAGCTGAAATTTCACCAAGTCCCCAAGGGTGATTTATCTTCCAAGTCTTGTAACTTAAAATCCATGCATTTTTTGAAATAAGGTCCTCTAATATGTTTTGAAGATCATGAAAAGAGCTTCCATTTGAGCTTTGAGTCAATCAATTTGGATGTGTGGTTTGAAAGTTATGACTGTTTCAATTTTTGCACAAGTAGTGAAATTTCCACATTTGAAAAGTTTCATGGACCAAACATTGCTTCTTTTGCAAGAAACTTCTCAAAACTTGATCTCTCATGTCTTAACTCATCAATGATACATGTCACGATGGATTGAGGACTTGGATGCTTCATTTTGGATCAAAAACTCAAAGGTTAGAGTCTCAGTCAAAACCCTAATTTCACTCGTGAATGCACTTGAATGATCTCTGATGATCTTGCTTCTTTAATCACATATGAGGCTCATAGATGGTGTCTAGGGGTGTCTACTACCACATGGAGTCATGTCCTAGGGTTTAAGAACAACTCTTGATCAATGTCAAAGGCCATGATTGTCTTGTCATAACAAAATCCTAGTTGGAGGCAGGGGAACTTGTGGCTCAAGGCACTTGGTGATGAGAACCAGTCACACTTGAATTCTTGTTGAGTAAGACCTCTAGGATGTAGGTGAGCTTACATGGTTGCATTTGGAGCCTTAACTGTCTTTCTCTCTTTGAATTAGATGGGAGCTTGTCCTAGGAAACTTTGTCCTCTCTCTTTGTATAAATCCTGGCTTTTCACAGAAGAAACAAACTAGCAAAAATGAAAGGTTAGTGAACAATGCATAGATGATTGAACCTAAATGTCAATGCAAGATGTTATGACATCTAAGGGGTAAAATTTGGGGTACAACAGTTGCCCTTATTTAAATAGCTTACCGGATGGCACGAGGAATGGAAATCCTCGGGGCATCAAGGTGAAAGGTGTTTAAATATAGCAAACCGAAAATTTTGCCCTTAGATGGAATACAGATGCTAAGGACAAGCAGCAAACATGCAAATGCTGACATGCCTTGAACTTCTAGTTTGATGATATGACATCATGATAGATGCAAAGGTACAGACAGACCAGACACCAGAGATAGAGAGCAAACCACCACATAGAGCTTACTGGGAAAGGATAAAGGTTAGTATCCATGAGGAAAACTCACTGGGGATACAGACTAACCAACATAAGAGACTCAATGGGGAGACTCTAAGGAAACACTGGGGAAAATAAAAGCACAATCTTTACTGGGCATGAAACCAGAAAGAAGACATGATCTCTTCTGGGGATCAATTTGAAATAAAAGGATAGACATCAACAAAAGATTTTCTGGGATTTTCTTATACAGAAGAGTTCAAACGGGATATTCAAGAAAAGCCAGAAAAGACAGAGAAAGGCACATCCGGAAAAATATCAGATGGCAAAAGAAACCAGACATCCAATAATGGCTTTGAATGAAAGGTACAAATCACAATATCTAATAATGGCTTTAGATAAAAGTGAACAAAGCAGGGATCCAAGAAGGCATTGGATACAAAGAAAATAATCAACCAATAATGGCTTTGAATGAAATGTGCAAATCATAATATCTCAGAAAACATCAGATAAGAATGAGATAAAATGTTAAATCTGAGAAGGCATCAGATGAAAGTGAGCAAACAAGGGTAATCCAAGAAGGAATTGGGTGAAAAGAAACAATCATCCAATAATGGCTTTGAACGAAAGGTACAAATCACAATATCTGAGAAGGCATCAGATAAACGTGAAAAAGGTAGAGATCCAAGAAAGCATTGGATGTAAAGAAACCAGTCATCCAATAATGGCTTTGAATGAAAGGTATAAACACAATATCTAATAATGGCTTTAGATGAAAGTGAACCAAGTAAGGATCCATGAAAGCATTGGACAAACAGACACCAGACATTCAATAATGGCTTTGAATGAAAGGTACACATCATAAATATATGAGAATGGCATCAGATGAAAATGAGATAAAAGGGTAATCCAAGAAGGCATTGGACACAAGGACACCAGACATCCAATAATGGCTTTGAATGAAAGGTATAAATCACAATATCTAATAACGGATTTAGATAAAGTGAACAACAGAGGGATCCAAGAAAGTATTGGATACCAAGAAACCAGACAACCAATAATGGCTTTGAATGAAAGGTACAAATCACAATATCTGAGAAGGCATCAGATGAATGTGAGAAAGGTAGAGATCCAAGAAAGCATTGGATAAAAGGACACCAGACATTCAATAATGGCTTTGAATGAAGGGTACAAATCACAATATCTAATAATGGTTTTAGATAAAGTGAACAAAGTAAGGATCCAAGAAAGCATTAGACAAACAGACACCAGACATTCAATAATGGCTTTGAATGAAAGGTACAAATCACAAATATCTGAGAATGGGATAAGATGAAAATGAGATAAAAGGGTAATCCAAGAAGGCATTGGACACAAGGACACCAGACATCCAATAATGGCTTTGAATGAAAGGTATAAATCACAATATCTAATAATGGATTTAGATAAAGTGAACAAAAGAGGGATCCAAGAAAGCATTGGATACCAAGACACCAGACATCCAATAATGGCTTTGAATGAAAGTTACAAATCACAATATCTGAGAAGGCATCAGATGAATGTGAGAAAGGTAAAGATCCAAGAAAGCATTGGATAAAAGGACACAGACATTCAATAATGGCTTTGAATGAAGGGTACAAATCACAATATCTAATAATGGCTTTAGATAAAGTGAACAAAGTAAGGATCCAAGAAAGCATTGGACAAACAGACACCAGACATTCAATAATGACTTTGAATGAAAGGTAAACTTATAATATCTAAGAAGGCATCAGATGCAAAATAAGACAAACGGTGAAATCCAAGAAGGCATTGGATAAACCACAACATCCAAGAAAGCATTGAACGAATATGAATAAGGAGATACCTAAGAAAGCATTGGATAAACCACAACGTCCAAGAAAGCATTGAACGAATATGAATAAGGAAATACCCAAGAAAGCATTGGATAAACCACAACGTCCAAGAAAGAATTGAATAAATATGAATAAGGAGATACCCAAGAAAGCATTGGATAAAAGGAATCACAATATCCAAGAAAGCATTGGATGAAAGGAATCACAGCATCCAAGACAACATTGAATGACTGTGAACTTTCAGGAATGGTACTGAAAGTAAAGGCAAATCACTATATTCAGGAATGGCATCGAATGATAGTGAGAAATACATCCAGGAATAGCACTGAATGCAAAGGAGAAAATTCATCCAGGAATGGCACTAAATGAATAGATAAGACCTTCAGAAATGACACTGAAAGATATCCAAGCAAATTTGATGAGGATTACAGAAGAGAGGCAAAACTTCCAGGAATAGCACTGGGAGAAACAAGAGGAACAAGATATCTAGGAATAGCACTAGAGATCACAAGAGACGGACATCCAGGAATGACACTAGAGTGAGAGAATATAAAGGCCCAGGAATAACACTGGAATGAGAGAAGACAAACATCTATCAACAGGATTAGATGCGCAAGAGAATGACAACATTCAGGAATGACACTAAATGAAAAGGACAGGTAACATTTTGGTAAGGTAAGACGTGGATAACGACACGACCTCGGGAGAAATGTAAATGAGGATGAAACACTCATGATATGCATATGTACATGAATTATGCAGATGATATATGATCAAATGCAAATGCAGATTCTGACGACACCGCTCGACTCTTTTGGGGAGAAGACAAGATTGGAAGAGTGATTTCTCAACACGGGGGTCGCTATCATTCTGCTTGGGGACTAGAGATGCTACTGCTAGACACATCTCTGCCACGCTGGTAAACCGTACCAAGTGATGCTCTTTGTAGGAAAGATGAAGAGCTGCTTGGGGATTTTTCAAGTAAATTTCCCCAGATTAGTTGACTGTTGTAGATGAACTGATCATTGCTTCAACATGATTGATTCTGAAAAGACTATTTCATGGTGCTCTTGGAAAGCTTGCCCCAGTATGAGTCTTGAAAAAAACTTTTGTATAAAGCAATTATGAGAAGTCGCCATTAAACCACAAATCTTGAACTGATTCTCAACAAGATATGGAATGAACTTGCCCCTGATTGGATCACCGACCAAGTTTCTCAAATGTTTGAAAATTCCTTAAGAAGAAAGCTAGTTTGCAAACAAAAGTATTTGTACAAACATGGTAAATGCAAAGTTCATGCAACTTTTGAAATCAGAATCATTTTTTTGAAAGATGCCCAGCAAAATGAGTCACTAGTCTAAACACGGCGGTTCAAGACATTTAAAAGTGAAAGGTATGATGCCAAAACAGATGCTCTACAAAGATCTTTGAGAGTCAGTTTATGAAACCTTGCTATAGTATGCTTTCAAAATAACCTTGCTTCAGTTAGGTCTTTTGAGGGTTGTATCGTGGCCTGGTTCACGATTTATGAAACAAAGGATAAATGCTCAAAATTTATTTGTGACCCACCCAATCTACGTGATGAACTTCAGTCCTATGCTCAACTAACTCAAACTATGCACTCAGGTTCCCACAGGTTAGGAATTGCACCGATGATAATAATGATGATGGTTCACAAGTCAAGGGACTTGAGATAGCAGTCACTGCTTCCTTACCAATGTTTGCCATTGAGGACTTTCAGGATGAAAATTTAAAGGTTTCCTCTTTTTGGGTTGTCATACAAACTTTTCTTTCTTATTATTTTTTTAAGGCAAGGTCATGAGCTTCCCATCTTTCTTAGCTTTTGCGTTGAAAGGGACTCGGCTCATTCTTTGGGTAAGGAAAGTGACTAAACAACTTAATGATTTTGGTGAACCATCATTGGTATTTGACTTGAGGGACATCTTCGACAGTTGCTTGCTGTGTGCGAAGGAAAATTTGTGAATGCTACCACTATATGAAAGGTATTTTGTATGGACGCACAACCAAGTTAACTGAGAACTACCCTGCCCCAGGTTAAGATTGCGGGTTTTTTATTTGTAAAGAAAATAAAAATCCTACTTCAAGGCTCAAAGGGGTTAACGAGGGATTATCTTCCTTATTTCTCCAGTGTTTAGGGATTGAAATAATGCCTTACATCGTCAGCAAAGTTTATTTGAAAGCATACCACGACAATTATGGGTATAAAGTTTCCATCATTCTCCCTCCAATCTTTGCAAAATCAACAGAAAGAGATAAAAAATATTTTGCAAAAGAAAGCATAAAGATGTAAATAGTGGACAAAATGAATTGAATCAAAAGTTGCAATGCTCATTTCATTAATCATGAAAGTACAAACATAATTGAAAGCAAACATCTATTACAAAATAAGGAAGATGCAAACAACCAGAAACAAGGCTTAGTGACTAGTTAAACACAAGGATGAGTTGTCTTGTCTTTAAGAAGTAGCTAAGCTGAAGTCGACTGAAGCTTCACTTGGTGTGCCCTGGCAGAGGGTTTCTTTGGACATTGGGATTGTCCTTAAAGGAGAGGATTTTGTTTCTCATAAATTCTTGTACTTTAGCCTTTAATGCAAAGCAACCTTCCAAGTTATGGCATGCACCACCTTGATGGTATTCACAATGAAGATCAGCCCTATAGCTGGCTGAAAGAGGATTTGGAGGAGGAGGCAAAGGCCTTGTGGTAATCAAACCTTGTTGAACCATACCAGGATATAGCTCGATGTATGTCATGAAAATATGATCAAATTGATTCCTATTACGGTACTGGTTTTGTCCTACAGTCGGACGTTGGGAAGCTTCGGCTGGCCGTGGAGTAGTAACCACGGGAGTGACAGCAGCAACAGTAGGGTGAATAGTATACTGAGGTTGGGGACGATGCCTTCTCACTTCAACCATTATAGCGTTAGTCTGATCTTCCCTTTTTCCTCTGAAAGTTCCCATAGGATTTCTTCACAGCATTGGAAGATTCAGCAAATTTTGACACTTTTCCTTTCTTAAGACCTTCCTCGAGTCTTTGGTCGATAGTAACCAAATCAGTGAAGTTGGAGGAAACACTTCCAATCATCTTTTCCCAATAGAATGGGTACAGAGTATCCATGAACATTCCAGTCAATTCTTTCTCAGCCAAAGGAGGTTCAACTTGGGAAGCCAACTCCTTCCAGCGCTGAGCATACTCCTTAAAAGATTCCTTCTCATGCTGAGTCATGTTTTGCAGTTGGCGGCGGTCATGAGCCATGTCAAGGTTATATTTATACTGCTTCATGAAGGCATTTACAAGATCTTGGAAGCAGTGGATGGAGTTTTTCTCGAGACCCATATACCATTTGAGTGATGCTCCACTCAAACTATCTTGAAAACAATGGATAAGCAGCTTCTGATTTTTGGTATAAGCAGCCATCTTGCGACAATACATGACCAAATGAGCTCTTGGATAATAATGGCCCTTGTACTTCACAAATTCTGGAGTTTTGAACTTATCAGGCATAACAAGGTCAGACACTAACCACATGTTGTCTGCATCCACATTAAAGAAGTCAGTACCCTCAACAACTTTGAGTCTTTTGTCTAAGGCCTGAAAATGCTCACGGACAACTTCAGGTTCAACAAAGCCTTCACAATCTTCTCCCTGAGCACTGGCAGCATTGTACTCAAAGAGGGAATTCTTAAAGGGAGCTCGAACAGTCCGTGAAACGACATTTACCGCAGGCCTGGGCTCGGCGAAAACAGGAGCTTGAAATACAGGTATAGCAGTCTGATCAGCCATATTAGTAGATACAATCGATGGAGAATAGTTAGGAGGTAAACTGAACTCTGGCCAAGTTGAAGGTGGCATTTGAACCGGTGGAGGTTCAACACTTGAAAATTCCTGGATGACTGTTCTTTGGGGGTGCACTCCTCTAGCAATCAATACTTGGAGCATCTCAGTGAGTTTAGTCATGCTCGACTTAAGGTCATTGATTTCCATTCGGACCTCAACATGTGTGCCTCTTGCTCTGACATCCTTCGTCTGTAGTTAGCTCTAGTCCGATATCAGTGTCGAGGAATCAGCTTGACGACTCATATGTGACACTGGATGATAGAGACCACTGGAGATGAGTAACTGGACAGACAGACGCATGCAATGAATCATGCAAAGATGCAAATGATATGCAATGTGATGCAATACAGGATGCAAAACACATGCAACATAATCAAGGGTTCGAGATCACAACATAGAGTCTGGGTAAAGAACCAATCACAGGGTGTGTACTAGGGTTATTGTATCTGTAAAACAGGGTTCTAAGAAGTTCCCAGAGTCAATAACCCATCTTTCGAATATTATCGATTTCCCGAATGACTCGGTAGTCAATAATATTCTCAAGAGAGTCTCGTTTGAGTGTAGTATCGCGTAGCAACCAATTCGGAAATAGACTCCCTCATAGTCCTTGCACTACATCCTAACAGGCCAAGTGGGGTTAGAGGTAACTACGGTTCTCAATATCAAGGGCACCTAGGTCGAGAGTAGCACGTTTTCATGAATAGACTCGTTTAACATGACTAGACTCTCAAGAGGGCCTCAACTGAGTGATGGTGTCTCAAGTCAACTTTTTTGGGAATCGACTCCCTCAAAGCCTTCTTAAATATATCATCGTCCTATAATAAGTGCACTCAAGTCCGGGTATAAGACTTATGTCACCACTTAAAGTAAATACCCTGCACACAGAAAAACCCAAGCACAACAGGTATATACAGATATATAAATATGTACAGATATACAAGCAATCAAACATATAAATAACACAAAGACAAACAAGGTGGGCTTAACCCTCTTAGGGGAAGGTCCCCAGTGAAGTCGCCATTTCTGTTGCGGTGAGAATCGGATATTAAGCTATTAATTAACTTGAATCACAAAACATGAAGTTCACCACCGAGCTTTGATTTATCCAAAGAAAAAGGTAAAGATCGAAAAAACCCTAAGTGCGCCATGTAGGAACACAACTAGAGATCTAAGGTTCGGGGGTTGGTTATACCTAGGGAAGGTGTTGGAATCCTAAGTATCTGTAGTACTCTACAGGAACCTCTTGTTAGTATTTGTGTTATGCTAAAGTTTGCTTGCTACGGGAAGTACTAAGGTAAAGACCTAAGGGTATGTACACTAAGTTTGCTCGCCAAGACGTTGCATCTCGTGCCTACGTATCTGACTAAAGAATCAGAGCAACCGTAGTTCACCTCAATGGGGGTGAGGAACTCTTGACTGTGGTCAAGGTTCCAAGGGAAAGTAGGGTGAAAAGCTTGAAAGTAAAGCTTGTGAGGATTGATTGGTTAGGAGAAAGAGATTAATGACTATCTATTGTGAAAGGATTGTGAAGGGTTAGACCGTCTTGAAGGAGAAGAGATTAATGGCTATCTCTTGTGAAGGTTAAAAGAAAGGTTAAGAGTTATAAGAGATTAATGTCTATCTCTTGGGAAATGATAGGTTAAAAGGGAATGAAATGTTCACGGGAAAGTAGGGTCTGACATCAAGACACCTACGTGGAGTGCAGTGACTCCAAACCTAAGGCTAGGTTAAAAGGGTAATGAGTTATCTATGACCTTGCGGTCAATAGAGAGACTTTCCTTTGGAAGAAGGGGAGAGTAACAATTCTTATGGGCAAGAAGTTTGTAAAGATATTTACATGAAAACAAAACATCAAACAACAAGGTATCAAATTGAAATAAAGCTCACAACACCATACAAGGTTTGAACCACATGTTGTAGTACCCTAAATTTTGACCAGGGGTTTGTTACTATTTTTGGATTTTTCTTGCTGCCAGGGGGTGTCAGTTAGATGTTAGCGGGCTCCTGAGTTTGCTAATACTCTTAGGCCCATTTTGGAATTGGTCTGGTATAAAGGTTTTTTTTATTATTTGTTTTATTATTTTGTTAAAGTTTATTTTATTTATTTTAGAGATGATTTATTTTTAGAGAATTAGGAAGTTTGGGTTTTAGCATAATAACCAGGTTTTATTTTAGAATTAGTCTTTTTTTTTAATTCTTTTTGAATATTGTGGTTAATTTATATATTAGTGTTTAAGGCCCATTAGAATTAATTAAATAGGTTTATAAATTAAGTATATTATTTTTATTTTATTAATTAGGAATTATTTACTTTAATGTAGAATTTAATTATATATTACTAATTTTTGAATTTGGGTTAACTGTTATCATGTTATTGGTTGAGGAGGGACCGGTTGTGGTATTTGTAACTATTATTTTTATTTTTTTAATAGGGTTACGGTTATTTTATCAGGGTTTGTATTGTTATTTATTTTCATGGTTATTTATTTTATTTTATTTTTTATTTTTATTTCAGGTCAAGTTGGTTGACCCAAGTGCGTCAGCCTCTTCCCCATCTCAAACCCTAATTTGCGCAGAGGAATTGGAAGTAAATCAGAGCGGATTTGATTAAAAATCAGTGACAATCAAACTTCATTGATTCTTCTATCAGAATCAAATCAAAACATCAGATAATACATTAAAATTACAATCAATAAAATCAGATCAAACACAAAACGAATACAAAGTACAAATCAAATCAGGAACTACATCTAAACTTCCTAAAACAATTCTAATCTAATCAATTCCTAACCCTAATTTTTAATCCTATATAAGCTAAACTAAAAATCAGAAAAAGGGTGGAGGAGGAGACCCCTGGACGGACGAACGAATCTCCCAAATTTTTTGAGTACATGAGAAATAAAAAAGAAGGAGATTAGAAGAGGAAATCAATAAGGATAATACAATTTACTACCAGTTTCACTGCACGGAGGGTAAAAATCCACAAACACTTAGCTTCGATTGTTGTTTCTGCTGTGATTTTGTTGCGATTTATGGGTTTCTGGGTGTAAAATAGGGTTAGGGTTTGTGTTTAGGGTTAGGGTTCATAGCTAAGAACCCTAGGGTTCATGCGTACAGGGTTAGGGTTCATGTAACCCAGTTAGGGTTCATGGGGGATTATGGTTTATTCATGTAGGGTTCTTAAGGTTCTTACGAACCCTGAAGAACATGGGGATTTCTGGGTTAGTTTAGGTTTAGGGTTCTTAATGGATGAAGTTTCCGGTTGAATATCAACCAGAATTCTGGAAATTAGGGTGGTTTAGGGTTGCGCGCGGTGGCCGGAAGGCTCACCGGCGACGGGTGTTTAGAGAGAGGGGATAGCATCAGAGAATTGGAGAGAGAGAGAGAGAGAGCGAATGAAGAGAGAGAAAGGAAATGAGGCTGATCGGAGGGGAGTGGGGATTTTGTATCCCTCCAACAAGTGCACCGATCCCCCCACGTGGCCTCTGCATGGTCGTGGGATTAGTTTATGTTGACTGCTATTGTGCAGGGAGGTCCATGGTGCACTCTGAATCGTGGCCGTTCGTTAAGAATACCAAACCTAGTATGTGAATCCTATGCCTGACGAGAGATCTCTTGGATCTCAGTCAAAGCGATCCCACGGTCCAGAGAGGTCCACGTGCTGACTCTCTCCCACCATGGATATCCCATCAGACTTGGGTCTTTGGTATTTGGGCTTTACGCCCAAATACTATCTGCACCCCCAGTCTGGGCCAATTACTTCTTTAGTAGGAAATCACACCCCCGGATTTCATTGGGTTAATTATTTAATTTAGTTAGGTAATTGGGTTTTAATTTTAATTAGGGTATTAGGGTTTTAATAATTAAATTAATAACTTAATTTAATTATTTAACTAGGGTTTTATTTTTTTATATAACTAAATTAATAACTTAATATTAGTTGATTAAGTTAATTTTTTAATTAGGGTTTAGGTTTTTTAATCAATTAAATTAATAACTTAATTTGATTGTTTAATTAGGTTAATTTGATTTAGGAAATAGGGTTTAGGGTTTTTAAATAATTAAATTAATAACTTAATTTAATTGTTTAATTGGGTTTTAATTTTCATTAGGGTTAGGAGTAGCATTGTAGGGTTTTAATAATTAAATTAATAACTTGATTTAATTATTTAATTAGGATAAATATTTAGGCGTGTTTATTGATTTTATTTCTTTAATTCTTGTTTGTTTTCATAATAAATAGTTTTATATATTTAAAACAATTTATTTTTAAACATGGGTTTAATTTAGTTTAGGATTTTTATTGGGGAATTTTTGGGTTAATTGCGGGGTTGGATTTAAATTTATATTTCATATATTCAACATACTGGGTTTTTCTTTCTTTAAAGAAAATAGGGATCAAATGTTATCTTTCATTTTAGTATTGGTTTTTTATTTGGAAATTTTGGGTTTTGGGGAAAAAATAAATTAAAGTAAATTTAATTTAATGTTGGGGGTTAAAATTTCTGTTATTTTAGGATTTATACTGATTTTAAAAATCATTTTTTTGGGATAATTTGGGGATTTGTTTTTGCTATATTTTTAGCATAAATGGTATTTTGGGTTTTTATTAAATTCTGTGGAATTTGAGGATTTCACTGTTTTTAAATTTAGGATGTAAGGGATTTTTTAAGGATTTAAAACAAGGGATAAAGCTCTTTGTCCGAGAGCCTAAATAAGGGATGGGATATAGGGATAGCACTCTTCGGTTCCAAGAGTATAAATATAGGCCAAGGGATAAGGGATTTTAAGGGATATAACTCTCCATCCGAGAGTATAAACAATGGATAAGGGATAGAACTCTCCATCCGAGAGTATAAACAATGGATAAGGGATAAAACTCTTCCTCCGAGAGTATAAATAAAAGGACCGGGATTTAAGGGATAAAACTCCTTATCTAGGAGTATAAATAATAGATTAAGGGATAGAACTCCTTGTCTAGGAGTATAAATAATATATTAAGGGATATAACTCCTTGTCTAGGAGTATAAATAATAGATTAAGGGATAGAACTCCTTGTCTAGGAGTATAAATAATAGATTAAGGGATAAAACTCCTTGTCTAGGAGTATAAATAATAGATTAAGGGATATAACTCCTTGTCTAGGAGTATAAATAATAGATTACGGGATAGAACTCCTTGTCTAGGAGTATAAATAATAGATTTAAGGGATATAACTCTTTATCCAAGAGTATAAATAGTGGATTAAGTTTGGGATTAGGGTTAGGAATAGGATTAGGGGGTAGGAATAAGGGAGGTGAACTACAGTTACTTTGATCCTTCAAAATGAAGGTACGTAGGCATAGGGTTGTAAACCCTAGCGAGTACAATAATAAAAAACTTAGGATTCTTTTGTAAATAAATTAAAATAACAAACAAACATACCCTAAAATCTAAGGAGGATCCCATTGAGTACAATGGAGGTGAGGGGTGCCTAACACCTTCCCCTCACTTAACCGACTCCCGAACCTTAGGAATCTCTACCTTTAGGATTAGGATCTTAGGTTTATCATTTATTTTCCTTAAAAAATATGATGGCGACTCGAATATTTTTGCCGTCCGCGACACATGCATTAGGCCTTATTCAATCAAGATGAACAAGATAATATGGTGAAAGAATCAAAAGCAACCAAGAGATTCCATGAAGAACCCTAAAAAAGGTCTTTCACTTCCAACATTAATAGATGCTTTACAAATGTTTGTTTTCACCAACTTCTTCTCACTTTCAAAAAATAGACACATTAAGGAACATTTTGCAAAAACAATGGACAAAAAATAGTGAAAAATGAGCAAGTTATCATCTTTTGAATTCAAGGCATTAACCATAAAAATATAAAATAAACAAGTGATAAAAAGATAGGGACATGACTCCCATGGGTATTGAACCCGTGCCTTTGTAGTTGCAGCTCAAAACACTTGCCGCTTCAACCAATGCGCGCATCTTAACAAGTCATGGCAACAATACAATATATATAAAAGCAAAGCGTTTTCAGAAAATAAAAAAACAAAAGGACTGGGGCGAGGGGGATTCGAACCCCAGTCCTTGTGGTTTATGGGCGTGCTTCTCTACCACCGGGGTGGTCATACATCCAATGTATGAGCCAAGCCCTTAATTACTTAAACCTTCACGCGTCTAAAAAGAGACCAAAAGAACTGAACTCATGGCAAAGCTGCAGCAAGCCCTCATCATCTTCTCTCAAACTCAAATCAACAATATCTAAAAGAGGCAGTGTGAATCAAATCCTTTCTTGCACTAAGATAACTCTAATGGACTCTCCAAGACAACAAACAAAATCCAGTTCAAAGTGAAGAGGGGCTGGCAAGAGTACATTCCAAAATGAGCTAAAACAAAGATCATGACAAACACACTCATGTAGTGCTCTTACCTTGATAAATCCTGACTGATAACAGTCAGTTTCGAGAATGGATTCAGAACTCAAACTCCAACATGAAGACAAAAACTACATACATGATAATCAAACACTCATGGCATACTCACAGAAAAACAACATTTCAATCATGCCTCAATATGCTGATGCAGACAGATTAAACCAAATGTTAGCAGGAATGACAAAGAAAACTTGGATTTCCAACTGTTAATTAATGCAACAGAAAGTGAGGCCAAATTCCTGTACCAAAACCAAGTAATAACAACAGTAGGGAGAACAACAACCTCATGGCATTCTAAACATGGCAGTACAAAAGCTTCCATGCCAGCTCAAACTCAGAGTTACCTTGTCCTAAGATTGTCAATGATGGCAGACTAGAATTGAAACTCAAGGCCTCACCCAAAACACTAAGAGCATACAATCTTGCACATGATAGAACATAACATAAAGGGAGATGATGCTGGGAAAGAAAAAGAAGGCATCTCAAAACTAAAACCTGAAGAAGAATGGACCAAGGAAGAAGATGAGCTTGCCCTTGGTAATTCCAAAGCTTTAAATGCTATTTTCAATGGAGTGGATATGAACATATTCAGGTTGATCAATACCTGTGAAGTTGCTAAGGAAGCTTGGGACATATTGAAGACTACTCATGAAGGAACTTCAAAGGTTAAGATGTCAAGACTTCAACTTCTGACATCAAAGTTTGAAAGTCTAAAGATGAAGGAAGATGAAACTATTCATGACTTTCATATGAGCATTCTTGAGCTGTCTAATGCCTCTAGTGCTCTTGGAGAAAAGATGACTGAAGAAAAGTTGGTGAGGAAAATCCTTAGGTCCCTTCCCAAGAGATATAAGATGAAGGTGACTGCTATTGTGGAAGCTCAAGACATCAGCAAATTGAGAGTTGATGAGCTAATTGGATCTCTTCAAACCTTTGAGTTAGGGTTGAATGAAGAGGAACCTGAAAAGAAGCCCAAGAGTATAACCTTGGTATCTAATACTCAAGAAGAGAAGAAAGGGAATGGTGTTGAATCTCAGGAGGAGCTGTCTCAGGCCATTGCTATGCTGGGAAGACAGTTTAACAAGGTTTTCAAGAGGATGAATAAGAACTACAAACCTAATGTTAAGAACATCTCCTCTGACATCAGCAAGTCAAAAGAGAAGGATGAAGAGAAGACTGCTCAAGACAAAGGGATTCAATGCTTTGAGTGTGAAGGATATGGACATGTCAAGAAAGAATGTCCTACATTCCTTAAGAAGCAGAAGAAGGGCATGACAGTTTCCTGGTCTGATACTGACAGTGAAAGTGAAGAAGAGTCAGCCAAGCATGTCAGAGCTTTGACAGGGACATGTGTTTCTGAAGGAGAATCAAGTGATGAGGAACTGACTTTTGAGGAGTTAGCAGCCTCCTATCATGAGTTATGTCTGAAGAGTGCAGAGGTATGTCAAGAAAGTGAGAAACAAAAGAAACAAATTGTTCAGCTTGAGACTGTCAAAGTTGATCTTGAAAATGAAGTCGTGTTGGTTAAATCTCAACTTGATCAAATGACAAAATCTGTTAGAATGTTGAATAGTGGATCTGATACTCTTGATAAGATCCTTCAGGCAGAAAAAGTAGCAGGAGACAAATCTGGCTTAGGATTTGTTGAGGAGAAGGTTTCTGCTGAAGCTAGTACTTCAGGAACCAAAAAGGACATGTCTCAACATAACAAAAAGAGACATAATCCTAAACCCAAGCAGGTTGCTCACCAACAGCCTCAGAATGTTGGGATAAGGGATGCTCATGGTCCTCTTCAAGGGAAGGTACACACTTATGGAGCTAGGCAGTATATGCCTCCTCAATACCATAGGAGTATGCAGGCTCCTAGGTTCAACATGTTCCATCAGATGTCTCAACATCAGGGGAACATGTATGGATTTGAATATAATAATGTTGTGCCTCATTATTATGGAAGAAGGAAGCCACATCACCATAGAAGACAGCCTAAGAGAGAGAATCCTCACTATAGGAGACAGGGAAACTATGGAAGAAAACAACACCAGTACTATGGATGGCATCCACAACAGTTTCATCATCAAGGTGGCAGGAAGTTTAACAACTTCAGAGAAGAAAGAGTAAGGTGCTTCTATTGTGGAAGATTTGGCCATATGCAATTTTCTTGCTTCAAGCTTCATGGTTATCCAAAGTCTATCCCTCAACCTAGACAGAAGGATAACAGGCCCAAGGTTGTTAAGCAGTGGGTTCCTAAAGATGAGGTTAAATGTCTATTGGCTCATTTTTCAGATAGACACTCTGCTAAGGATGGATGGTACTTTGACAGTGGCTGTTCAAAGCACATGACTGGATTCAAAAACCAATTGGTGGATGTCAATTCTTGCTCCTCAATTAATGTTACTTTTGGAAATGGAGAGAAAGGGGTGGTAAAAGGTGTTGGAAAAGTGCAGTGTCATGATGGACCTGATCTTGACAATGTGCTTCTTGTCAAAGGTTTGAGTGCTAACTTGATTAGCATAAGTCAGCTCTGTGATGATGGATATAAGGTCAGCTACACTAAAGATGAGTGTTTGATAACTAATGAGTAAAATGAGGTAGTTGTGAAAGGAGTCAGATCCAGAGATAATTGTTATCAATGGATACCTCAAGAGGTCTGCTCATCTAATGATGTTAAGGTTGATGTTGTGACATCAGACTGTAACATTGAGTGTGAAAGTCTGAACATGGTGAAAGGTCAATTAGGGGTAATGACTTATGGTGTGAATTCTTTTAAAAATTTAAAAGGAAAGTTATTTTGGAGGGAGAAACTCATTGATGGGCGTTTAAGTGATCCACAAAATCAGGCTCCGCACTTTAGGCCATCATTTCCTATTGTAGCTATCACACGCTTCATCAAAAATCATACCCCTAGACTGTTCGTCTCCTTCTCCATCAACAGAAGTAGCAATCCTTCCCTGATCCTCAAGTGCTTCACAGGAACAATGTCAAAACATATATCATCTCCATCTAAGAAATCTGCTTCACAAAGTTCGTCGCGAGATAAAGCTAGGGTTTCTACAAAAGAGTGCTTTGCAGAAGAAGCTTTGAATATAACACCCATCTCCATGATGGTTCCTGAATCTGGTAAGTCAAGACCTTCTAAACTTCAACCAAAAAGGGCTGGAACAAAATTTAATGATAATGAAACTAAGAGGCTAGTCACTAGTGTACTCTTTAGCGATAAATCTGCATCTAGGTCTTCCACCTCTCAAGCTGTTGAGGAGAGGTTTGATGTTGATCTCAGTCTTAATCAGATTGCCACCAAGATTTTGGATAAGGGTTTATCTGTAAAAGGAATTTCTATTCCCCTTAGACAAATGCCTGCTGAAAAGGAAGATATGCAAAGTGCTGCTACAAATCTTCACAGACTGGCTATGTCTGTTATTGAAGATGCTGAAGTGGGTGGTGAAGAAGAAGGTGTTCAGGAGGAAGCTGATGTTGAAACAAATGTCAGAACATCGCCTGATAGGAATGTTGGAGCTAGCCCTATTGAAAAGAAGAATACTGATAAGGTGGATGTAATTGATCTGTCTGATAATGAAGTGATTGGAAGAACTGTCCCTGGGATTACCAGTAGATTGAAAACAAGGAAAGGAAAGAATGTGGAAGCTTCTCCTAAGAAGTCAGCTGAAGGGAAGAAGAAAAAGGCTTCTGTGGTTGGTCCAACCAAGTCATGGAGCAAAGTGGCTGTGAAATCCAAAAAGAGAAAGGTGGGGGAGGATTCAGAGTCTGAATTTGATGTTGAGGATGATGTTCAAGACATCACACATGTGAGAAGGTCTATATTAAAAAGAATTGCTGACAAGATCCCTGATATCCCTGTTGACAATATTTCATTCCACTATGCTAGCAGTGCATCCATGTGGAAATTTGTCTTTCTGAGGAGACTAGCACTGGAGAGAGAACTTGGTGGAGATGCCTTGGATCTTAAGGAAGTCATTGAATTGGTTAGATTTGCTGGGTTAATGAAGACTGTGTCTGGACTGTCCAAGTGCTATGATGGATTAGTCAAGGAATTTATCGTCAACATTCCTATGGCTATTAATGACAGCAGAAATATGGATTTTAAGAAGGTTTATGTGAGAGGCCAATGTGTAAACTTTTCTCCTGAGGTAATTAACACTTATCTAGGAAGGGATGAGCAGGAGTATAGAGAGTTAGAAGAAACAGACAATGCTGTGTGCAAGGAAATCATAGCAGGGCAAGTGAAATTCTGGCCTCTTAAAGGAAAATTGTCTTCCAGTTTGTTAAGTGTCAAATATGCTATTCTGCACAGAATAGGAGCAGCTAATTGGGTCCCTACCAATCACAAGACAACTATCTCTACTGGATTGGGAAAATTCATTTATGTTATTGGGACAAAGAGGTCGTTTGATTATGGGGCTTATATATATGATTAGACTATCAAGCATGCTGCTACAAATGCAGTGAAGATGCCTATTGCCTTTCCCTCTCTCATTTGTGGGATCATCTTGTCACAACATCCTGAGATTCTTCATCAATCTGATGTGGTGTGTAAGAGAGAATCTGCCTTGTCAATCCACTATAAGCTGTTTGAAGGGAAGCATGTCCCTGACATTGTCAAGACATCAGCTTCAACATCACAACAGCCACCTGCCAAAACTGGGTTGATTTCAGAATTGGAGAAGGCTTGCAAGGAGTTGGATGAAGTCATCAGAGTGAGTACTGAAAGAAAGCTAAAATTTGAAAAGCTTCTCATGACTCTGAGATTGGCAAAAAAAAGAAGATGAAGCAGTCAATGCTAGCCAAAATGATGACGATGTTGAAGGACCAGGTTCTGAAGAAGGTGGCCCTAGCACTGATGGTGAAGATGGGTCTAGCTCAGATGAAGATTAAATTTCTTTAGTTGTTTCTGCTAGACAGTAGTTTTTTTTCTTTTGTTGTTTTGTTCTGCACTTGATGTGCTTAATTATGTAATTTAAATATTGTGGTTTTTTAAGCACTTTTTATGTTCTATGATTTATCTTGTCTTGAATGCTGACTTTAGACTGACAATGAGAGCTAGCTTAGGACTAACTGGTAGTTAGTAGGTGGTTGTCCAATTATGGCTAAAAAGGGGGAGAGTTAGCCAAGCCAATATGTGCTGCAGAAGTTGAGGGGGAGTTTGTTTGTGCAGCTGGAAGATGATTTTGGTTTTGAGGGGGAGCTTGACCCTTTGCTGAGATGATGAAGTATGTGCAGCATTTTGAAGTAGGAACTGTTTTGAAGGAGTGCTGCTAACTGCTAGGATTCTTTAACTTTTTTTCATTTTTATCCGCTGCTGAAGTCTCTGATGTTGCAGAGATTGTTTTAGCCAAAATTAGCCAAAGGGGGAGATTGTTAGCTCTTGGATTGGCTAGAATTTTGGTAAAACAAAGTTGTGTTTTGTTGATGTCACATGGGTGATGTCTTAACATTGAGTCTTAACATTAGTTTATGTTAAGTGTTTAGCTTGTTGAAGTTGTAAAGTCTGATGTCATATGCGATGTCATGACATCAGATATGCAGATCTTTAAAACATCAGGTCTGAGATGCTTTTAGGGTTAAGCGTTTTAGCTGGAATTTGGGAGAGCTGGTAGAGTAATTGGATGCGAATATCTTGGAGGATATATTTTCTGTTACAATCAGATTTGTAGGAGTGTTTAAAGGCCGAAGATTTAAGAAGATTTTGAGAGAGAAAATCTGTTGAAGATTCAGTTTTAAATAACAAATCAGGTCAGATATTGTAGGAGGTCCAAGACCAGATCAAAGAGCTATTTAAAGCGCATCAATCCTTTGAAGAAAGTGACGAAGAAAGAGTGCCAAAGACTGAGAGTAGTTTGAGTCTTCGTGTTTGTATTGTAAACCATTCTAGTGTGAATTGGTGTTGTTGTTTTGAGTTGTTCATTATCAAAGCTGTGAGGCAGAATCAAGTTGTGTTATTCAAAGTGTGTGATCTTTGAATTATATCACTGAAGTGATTTAGTGATTGAGTAGTGTTCTCATACCTAAGTGGTCTCTTAGGTAGAAGGTTCATTAAGTAGAGATTAAGTTTAGGAGATGTCAACTGGGTTGTTGAGTCTGTAAATTAATTCTACTGAAAGTGAAATTCATCCCTGGCTTGGTAGCCCCCAGACATAGGTAGTTAAACCGAACTGGGTGAACAATTCATTGTGTTGATTTATTGTTGTTTTACATTGTCCATTGCAGAGTGTGTTGTTGTGACATCACACGTAACATCACATATCTGGTACCAGAATTTCACATATCATCCATGTCTTCTTGGTGTAGTTTGAATGCTTGAAATGCTCTGAATGTCCATGGTATGTTAGTTGTGTTAGGAGTCATATTAGTGATAAATTCCTGATCTGTTCCTCATTCTCTCATGCTGATATATCATTAATTATGCCCTTGCCATGTCCATGAGTATGTCTGTTTATTTTTTTGAACAAGTAACTATATGGTTGGTATGAGTTCATGTGATGCTATTAGCACTAGTAGTCCTTAAAAGCTGTTTGTTCATGTCCATATGCCTAGTTGTTAAATTTGCCTTGAACCTGTACTACCTTAGTTTAGGAAGTGATCATATTAAGATTTGCATTATTTTAAAATAGTTCTTGAAAAGTCCATGCCATGTGGGTTCTAATTTAAAGGGTATGCAATTTTTGGTTGAAGTCATACTATTAATAAGCATTTGTTCTTTTTTTTCTTTCCTCATGTTGATCATTCATAATCCTATACTTGAGTTGATGTTTTATTTCACTTAGCTCTCATGATTAGGCGAGTTAGTCTGCTTAGGCTATTCTTGAGATATTAATGTTATGCCAGATTGGGTTGGTGGACATGATGTCTTGGTAAACTTTCCCCTTATAACTCCTAAACATGTGCCAATACCACACTCATGCTATTACCATGTATTTTGTTTGTTTGACATTTGAGACAAATGTTCATATGAAGAAATATTGTGTAGTACTTTCCCAATGTCTGATTGCTATTTGTTGCTTTGATGCCATGGTTTGGTCTGAATTCATGCTAATGAGTTGAATACATGATATCTTTTTACTTTGAAAGCCTATGCATGAGTTATTGCTAGCACTACCAAGATTCCAAGATATACATGTTAAGGTTTGTTTTTGTGCTCTGTCATGATTGTTCTTGCTGCTGTCATTTATGTTGGTTTTGTACCAAAAATCAAATGATAAAATGAGTATGAATCTTGTTGATGTATTTCTGAATATAACCTTTTGTTTGATCTAGAGTACTCTTTCTCAACAACAACAGGTGCTTTCCATTCTTTTATGATAGCCTTCCAAGCCCTGCTGTCCAAGGATTTCTAAAAGGTAATCATCCTTGGCTTCCAATAATCATAATTAGAGCCATCCAAAATAGGGTGTCTATTCACAAATCCACCAACCTCCTTGTCCATCTTTACCAGAAAGTATCAGCCCTAGATCTTACCCAGATTCAGAGCAGGATGCCTGCTCTGATACCAATTGAAATTTTGGTACCAGATATGTGATGTTACGTGTGATGTTACAACAACACACTCTGCAATGGACAATGTAAAACAACAATAAATCAACACAATGAATTGTTCACCCAGTTCGGTTTAACTACCTACGTCTGGGGGCTACCAAGCCAGGGATGAATTTCACTATCAGTAGAATTAATTTACATACTCAACAACCCAGTTGACATCTCCTAAACTTAATCTCTACTTAATGAACCTTCTACCTAAGAGACCACTTAGGTATGAGAACACTACTCAATCCCTAAATCACTTCAGTGATATAATTCAAAGATCACACACTTTGAATAACACAACTTGATTCTGCTTCACAGTTTTGATCAAGAACAACTCAAAACAACAACACCAATTCACACTAGAATGGTTTACAATACAAACACGAAGACTCAAATGACTCTCAGTCTTTGGCACTCTTTCTTCGTCACTTTCTTCAAAGGATTGATGCGCTTTAAATAGCTCTTTGATCTGGTCTTGGACCTCCTACAATATCTGACCTGATTTGTTATTTAAAACTGAATCTTCAACAGATTTTCTCTCTCAAAATCTTCTTAAATCTTCAGCCTTTAAACACTCCTAAAAATCTGCATCAAATCTGATTGTAACAGAAAATATCTCCTCCAAGATATTCGCATCCAATTACTCTACCAGCTCTCCCAAATTCCATCTAAAACGCTTAACCCTAAAAACATCTCAGACCTGATGATTTAAAGATCTGCATATCTGATGTCATGACATCGCATGTGACATCAGACTTTACAACTTCAACAAGATAAACACTTAACATAAACCAATGTTAAGACATCACCAATGTGACATCAACAAAACACAACTTTGTTTTACCAAAATTCTAGCCAATCCAAGAGCTAACAATATGTTATCCATCTGGCCATTTCAAACAATCATCATGTATCATAATCCCAAGCATGATGATGCAAAGGTTTCACACATACATCCAACATACTTATTGATGCACCAAAACATCCCTACTAAGTTTATACTAACATTCTGATACAATAGGAAAACATCTGGTAGGCATGTTAACAATAGCTCAAACAAGACTCCTAACTACAATAATAACCACCAGGGACATGGGCAGATGATCAAGGTGGAAAATAAAGGATGAGAATAAACCAACTCATGTCAATACAAGAATTGTCAGGGCAATAAAGTGTCACATAAACTTATTATATATTCTTTACAAAACAAATCAATGGTAGCATGATCGTGATATATAGAGCATGAGATAAAAAAGAAAAGAAGATACCTAGTGGAATAAGTCCACTGCACCCTCAAGTATGAACTCCTCCTTGCTCTTTCTACTAGCACCAAGCTTCCAAAATGATTCTTCCCCTCTCCTCTTTTGCAAAACCAGAACTTACAGATATATTAGAGTCTTTGTGTGAAAAATGTTGGTGTCTGAAATGAATGGAAACAGCCTCTATTTATAGGGGAGAGCTGAGAACTCAAGGCATGGCCAAAATTGCACAATGTGCCAACATTGCCCTTTTTCCATCGTGTGAGCTATATTTGCTGAGCCAAGAATCTTCCAAAATCAATGAATACTGATGTGGTTAGGTATGCCTAAGCTGGTGAGAAGTGATTGGTGAGAAGCTCAATGAATAAACAATACTTGTTTCCCTTGAAAAGTTTTTCTCTCCTTGTACAAGTTGCATAAACATGACATAAACATTATTTTAATGCCAACCTAGTTACACATTCGCGGCATGGCTTGGATCAAACTCAAATCCAACATTAGAACTCAGAAACATGAGGCTTTGGTGGTTAGAGAAGGTTTTGAGTCAATATGCAAAAGTTGGTTTCTTGAGTTTTAAGAAATGAAACCTCCATCTTTGAAGCTTCGAAAGTCCCAGCTCACTCAAAGGATGGAGGAGTTCTAGTACTTTTTGGAAAGCCCTCAATGCCCTCTACAACTTTCATGTTCAAAGATTTTTGATTTGAGGCTTGGAACTACATGAAAAATTGGGTTAAAGTTGTGTGCAAATTAAGGGAAAAAAGCTGAAATTTCACCAAGTCCCCAAGGGTGATTTATCTTCCAAGTCTTGTAACTTAGAAGCCATGCATTTTTTGAAAGAAGGTCCTCTAATATGTTTTGAATATCATGGAAAGAGCTTCCATTTGAGCTTTGAGTCAATCAATTTGGATTTGTGGTATGAAAGTTATGACTGTTTCAATTTTTGCACAAGTAGTGAAATTTCCCCATTTAAAAAGTTTCATGGACCAAACATTGCTTCTTTTGCAAGAAACTTCTCAAAACTAGATCTCTCATGTCTTAACTCATCAATGAGACATGTCATGATGGATTGAGGACTTGGATGCTTCATTTTGGATCAAAAACTCAGAGGTTAGAGTCTCAGTCAAAACCCTAATTTCACTTGTGAATGCACTTGAATGATCTCTGATGATCTTGCTTCTTTAATCACATCTAAGGCTCATAGATGGTCTCTAGGGGTGTCTACTACCACATGGAGTCATTTCCCAGGGTTTGAGAACAACTCTTAATCAATGTCAAAGGCCATGATTGTCTTGTCATAACAAAACCCTAGTTGGACGCAGGGGAACTTGTGGCTCAAGGCACTTGGTGATGAGAACCAATCACGCTTGAATTCTTGTTGAGTAAGACCTCTAGGATGTAGGTGAGCTCACATGGTTACATTTGGAGCCTTAAATGCATTTCTCTCTTTCAATCAGATGGGAGCTTGGCCTAGGAATCTTTGTCCTCCCTCTTTGTATAAACCCTGGCTTTTCACAGAAGAAACAAACTAGCAAAAATGAAATGGTTAGTTAACCATGCATAGATGATTGAACCTAAATGTCAATTCAAGATGTTATGACATCTAAGAGGTAAACATTTGAGGTACGATACTCCGCTTCTACAAAAGGAACATCCTCGCGAGATTTGGGGTGCCCTAGGCCCTGGTGACCGACAATGGAACCCAATTCACGGACAGGAAGTTCCAAGACTTCGCGCCAAATTAGGCACAAAGCATAACTTCACCTCCGTCGAGTATCCCCAGACTAATGGGCAAGCAAAGGCTGCGAACAGGGTAATCCTTCGTGGCCTAAAGCAAAGGCTGGGCGAAGCCAAAAAGAGACGGGTCGAGGAGCTACATAGCGTGCTCTGGGCCTACAGAACAACACCACACTCCACCACCAGGGAAACCCCTTTCCGACTAGCTTACGGAACTGAGGCAGTGATACCGGTGGAGATCAGGGAACCTTCCAGACGAATGGAGGCTCCCCTCGACGAGGAGATGAACGACGAAGCCTTGAGAGAAGAGCTCGATCTGGTCAAAGAGATACGATCGGGGGCAGATCTCCGCGAAGCTTCACTGAAACAACAAATAACCTTGCGCCACGACGCTAGGGTCATAAAGCGCGACTTCCCCGTTGGCAGCTTAGTCCTGCGCAGAAATCAGAAGGATTCGCGCGAAGGAAAGCTGGCCGCGAACTGGGAAGGACCCTACAGGGTCAAGTCCAAAACGGGCACCGGAGCCTACTACTTAGAAACTCTGAACGGAGAACCATTTGCTCGACCATGGAACGCCGAAAAGCTCAAACAATACTACAGTTAGAACCAACTACGAGGTCAGACTAACTACCGACGAGATCTCCCCTAAACAGGGAGATGGCTCAGTCATAGGATCGTGCCCCGGTGTAAGCACGATCCATTTTACAACGCCGACCAGTTTCTGCTTTTGGGACGAGCAGACTCTGCGTACAATGGGGATACCTCAACCGAGCTCCGCCGTTGTCACACCAATTAGGTAGGACACCCAGCTCGCGATGGGAACCTTCCAAGCCTATGAGATTAATGCCTCAACCGAGACCCTAGTCTCATCGCGGGCGAAACCACTTCCCCGACCGTTCGACCGGTCCCCCTCACTGTCAAACACATCTACGTCGAGCAATTCTCTAAATCGTAAAACAAATCAGTGATCCCTGTTACGGGCACAAAAGCTTACCGAGCAACAGTGAAACACTTATGAAAATAAACAATGAAAGCCATACATACAAAACCGACCGTACTGACCGGATGCATACATAATTAAGTTAAAGTGACCACAAGGGCCACAAGCTGTGCAAGTTACAAAACAAGGGGGTCGTGTCCCCAAAGAAAATAAGATACATAAAAAAAAACATGGCACGCAGGCCGGATAAATTACAACAAGATAAAATGAAATCATTCCTCCATCCGCTCCGTCTGATCCTGGACAAACTCTGACTGCTCGGGGATAGGCTGCGGCGACTGGGTTTCCTCGGGACGGGCGTGCTCAGCATCAAGGTTGAGAAACTCAGGGACTACTATCTTGCCATTTTCCACACGGCTGAGAAAGTTGGTACCCTCGGTGGAGATTTGGACGTCGGGGTTTACCAGCCTGAGCTGGGCCACAACATTCTCGAACGATTCCTCCCCAATGGAAAACACAACCTCTTCCGCCCGAAGCATACGAGCAACTATCTCTACCCTGGTCTTCAACGCCTTTACATCCTCAGGCTCATACTCGGCTAGAGCACCTATGGACCTTAGCTGCTCGATCAGATACTCTGCAACTTTCTTCTCAGCAGCCAAAGCTGCGTTCTCCCCCCTTAAGCAGACAACTTCCTCGCCTGACTTCTTCCTCGCAGCGGAAGCAGCAGTGGCCTCCTCCTTGGCCTTTTTGAATTTCTCCTCCAGAGCAGTTATCGTCGCCTGGGCCCTCTTTAACTCAAGTTCGGAGGAGATGTCACCCTCCGCGTACACCGCCGCCATCTCCAAAACACAGACCACCGCGGAGGCATCTTGCGCCAACAATGCTCGCTTACTTGGATGATCCATGCCTTCCAACTTGAGAGATTCTGCCCGGGGAACCACCAGAGACGTCCCCTCGAAGTATATCCTGTAATAGAGGCAAGGAAGAAGCTCGAACTTGTGTTTTTTCGGCCGCCCAACTAAGGTCCACCAGCTCGCTGGCCCTGTTCTGCTTGTACCTTGAAGCTAAAAGCGATGGGGACCCCTGAGCGGAGGCAGGAACGGGCCAAGAGCTCCCCATATGTGGCGGAGGAGGAGGTACCTGCTGAGGAAATCGATACTTTGGAGCGACCGCACCAGGCTTGTTCCTCGCAACATCATTTTTCACCATTCTTTCGTGGGCGGAGGGCATCTCACCTGCGAAAACACAATAAATATATTAGTGTCGTACCTCAAAAAATACGATCCTCGCGATGGACGCGGAAAAAATTGTTCGAAACAGAGTCGCCACCGAACTTTATTTATCCCAAATTAAGGAAAGGAAAATATCGATAAAACCTTTAAAGGGAGATAAGAACATGGTCATCGCAACCAAATTCGGGTTCGGGAGTCGGTTACGCAAGAGCGAAGGTATTAGCACCCTCTACGTCCGTTGTACTCAACATGAACCTCTTGATTCGATTCGTGAGAAAGTTAGCTAGGTTTGTTTGTTTATCTTCTAAGGTAAAAGGATTAATTTTTAAAAGGGAAAAAATGGGTGGTTTTATTATTAGTGTGCACGGAAAGGATTAGAACCCTTGGGCCTACGTATTCCCTCGTGCAATGGGAAAGTCAGAGCATTCGTAGTTTGGGGTACTACGGTTGGTTGGTTAGTGTTTTTTTTATGTAGGCGCCAATTGTCCACACACGAGTAAGAGAACTCGCACCCAAACAATTGAGGAGAAAGGTCAAAGACTTGGCCCCCCTCACATCACCTTTTAAAAAGTTGTTTGAATATATTATTAAGTATGCTAACGAGTTTGATTGAGAAAATGATTTGATTTGAACGTGTTTTAAGGTTTCGGTCGCACGGGGGCGAGGAAAGGAGTATTTTGATCGTATTGGATGTTTTTAGAGGTGACAATTGTCCACACACGAGTAAGAGAACTCGCACCCAAACAATTGAGGAGAAAGACCAAAGACTTGATCCCCCTCACTTCACCTTTGGTTAAAAATGTTTAAGTAAGGATTAAGTGTTTTGATAATTTGATTTGAAAAGGTTTGAATGTTTGTCGAGTTCGTGTGTTTTAGAGGCGTCAATTGTCCACACACGAGTAAGAGAACTCGCACCCAAACAATTGAGGAGAAAGACCAAAGACTTGATCCCCCTCGCTTCACATTTTAAGAAATGATGTTTAAGTAGAGATTACTTGCTTTAATAATGGAAAAAGAAATTTGAGTGTTGTCGGATTACAAGTGTTTTATAGGCGTCAATTGTCCACACACGAGTAAGAGAACTCGCACCCAAACAATTGAAGAGAAAGATCAAAGACTTGATCCCCCTCTTTTTTCACCTTTTAAAAAATGATATTTAGTATAATTAGATATATTAATTTGATTTAAGAAAAATACTCGACGTTGGATCGAGGTTTGGATTTGCGTGCGGAATGGTTTGAGCACTAATGGAAAGGAGGTCCTATGGTTTAAGGTAAGGTCGATTGCGAGGCAAAAGCGCTCGACTTACAAGAGGTAAAGGGACTTGATATGCGGATCAAGTGCGCGTTGGAGATTAATTGAATTTGATTTGGAAAATACTTGACGTTGGATCAAGCTTGTTTATTGTTGTAAACAAAAGGGGTTGATTTTAATCTTTTGGGAGAGGGGTGTAATTAATCGAGTGGGAATAATCGAGCCATGATTAAAGTGAGCCAATCACATACATTCATACAAACGAAAGTGAAATGTGCAACAATTATCGTTGTATAAAGCCCAAGAGGAGGCATTGTGAGGTCGATTGCGACCGTGAAAACGATCGACTTACAAGGTATTAAAAGGGCTTGACATTAAGTCAAGATATTAGTTTGAAAAGATTTTCTGGTTTGGACAAGCATAATATGAATAGCATAAACATAATCAAGGCATGAAATAAATCCACAAGAGAAAAATGTAAACACCACACAAAGATTAAAACCAAACAAAATGGGGGAGAAAAATAATCAAACATGTTAGTGAAGATTAACATCCTAAATCTAAGGTTAGTCTAAGAAAGAAGAAACTCTAAACTAAGTGTTTTGGATTTTTAGAATGAAAAGAAAACTCAAATAGTTAATTAAATTAAATAAAATGGTTTAAAAAAAATTAATTGGAAATTGATTAATGAAAAGGAATTTAGAAATTAATTAGAAAAGTGTTTTTTGGTTTTTAGAATTAGGGAAAATGAATTAATATAATTAATTAAACTAAAATCAAAGATTTAATAAAACTAATTATTAAGTTAAATTATTAATATTAAATAAATGAGTTTAATAAAATTAATAGAAATTAATTAATAAAACGGTTTTAAGATTTTCTGTAAAAAGAAATTAATTAAAGATTGTTTTTTATTTTTTCAAAATATATTATAAAAAAAAATGTAAAAGAAAAAAAAACTAACGAAAAGAAAAGAATATGGGCCAGAATTGTTCAGAATGGAGGGGGTGCGTTCAGAAATTGTTTTCCAGGCCCATTATCAGAAGCCCAGTGCAGATGGGAGGGGATTCCACGGTGGACTCTCTAACAGATCTGGAGCGTCTGATCTACATGGAGTCCACCTTGACTCGCGATCAGACGGTTGGAATGAGAGGGTGTACGATAAGGCATTTACGCTGGAAAACACACGATGAGGCTTTGATGATTCAGCATATGACGGTGACACATGTCACCGTCTTGAACCGCCAACCACCACATAATGGGACACGCAGGCTATGGAAAGGAATGACGCGTTAAAACCAACATATATCAGAAGAAACAAATCAAAATATCGCTCCTCTCAGTCTCATCCCCTCTCGTCTTCAACCTTCACTCAATGTAAGAAAAAAAAACCTAACTCTTTCTACCTGTAACAACTACCTCTCTCTCAAAAGTATTTCATCGGAAATCTTAAAGGAGGCCGCCGGAGAAGACGAGCCACGACGAAAACCACCGTCTTCTCCGGTGAAGACGACTCATCTTGCCCTAATCCGAACACCAACCCTCATTGAAAAACGAGGTGAAACCAAAATCGACCCTAGACCCACCTGAATCACTCTCAAAAGCCTAGATCGGAGTTCAAAGATTCAAAAACCTAAACACTCCTAGAACTCAACGTTGTCCAGCACCCTCAATACCAAAACTAACCGGCTTAAACTTTTGAATCACAAGCCCAATGAAGAAAATCCCTACCAACCTAAGGCGAACTCAAAATGAAGGCAAAGATGGTCAATCGGCGAAGATGATGCGAGTAAGAGAAAGGAGAGGCTGTCAAAGGGAAGCTAAGCAAGCAAGAATCAAATAAAGCAAAGGAAACAACACTGACAATGAAATACAAAGTTTCACAGGAGATTTTTAATTACCTACTGGAGTCCCTCGAATGAAGCGTCCACCAAAGTAAATCGTCTTATTTTTTCTTTACTTTGCTTCGAGTTTCTTCTTCTCCTACTGCTTGGATCGCTTAGTTGTTGGGTTTGTTGTTTTTCAATGGTGGCTGCACTGTTTAGGGTTTTTTTTGTCTCCGTAGAACTTAGGTGAATAGTTCCCTTATATACTGGCTTGATTAGGGTTTCACAACAAGAATTTGTGAAGAAATTTGAACTGTGTATGTACTGCTCTGTTGTGGTTGTGTTGTCTCTGCAGCATTTTGTCCTTTCCCGTTTTGATGTTAAGGTTATTGTACCGTGAATTTCTGCTGTTGCTTTTGTTCTTCTGTTTTTGCTATGTGTGGTCCCCATTTACCTTGTACTGATATTCTGATATGGTTTAAGCATGATTTTTAAATCTGACCCTGCAACATGACATTTGGAATTTGTCTTGAACCTTGATTGAGCAACTTGAATGTTGATGTTGGTAATGATATTGAACTTGGAGTGTTGTATTTGAATTGTGGAAATTGGTTTGATCCTTTTTTGGCATGATGGATTATGACATGAACTTGATCTTGTCTATGATTCTGAGTTGGTTTAGTTTTGGATGATGTGAGTTAGGACATAAACTGGCGTGGAAGCTTGAATTTGAATGTGGATTGCATTTGTGTATTTACATTGATGAAACATGACATGATTTTGAGGTGTCTTTGGAACATGATGTGAAACTTGTTAGAATTTGAACGCCATAAGCTTGTGTTATTGGCTTGTCTTGATATTTTCTTGAGGTTGAAGCCACTTTTCCTTGTAACTTTTTTATTTGCACTCCACTTGTAATCTTGACTTCATCTTCAATTAATTTGATGCATTCTTGCTTTGTAGGTGGGAACGCGGACCATTGGCAAAGGATAACTCGTGTGGAAAATCATGGCTGGTGCGTTGACACGAAGATGAGTGGCTCAAGAACAACACTTTCAAGACTGCCTCTAGGCTTGGTTTAGGAATGAAATGTGTAGTTTCACCTTTTTGGCGCAAACTTTGTGAATTGTAGCATTAAGTTTGGTCACGTGCAGAAATTTGCGAGACTTAGAATTCACATTTACTCTTATCCCTTGTGAGATTATTGCTTGAAATTCCTTTGTTTCATGACCGTTTTGTAACAAGATTCAAACTTTGTAACCTCAAGCTTAAATAATGCTAATGAAAGCCCTTAATCACAAATTGTGATAGCTTGAGATATATTTTTTTGTGAATTTAAAATTTGAAGTTTGTATTCATACGGGTTTGGAATAGGGTGTACTAAAATGGGATGTGAATTATGATGTGAACTGGTTTTGCACATGGCCTGCTAATAACTTGACACAATTTGTAACACAACTTAAGCACTTACTTGTAAATACTTTTTCATAGCTTGGCTACACAATGAATTCTCCATTTCAGCTAAACCTTGGGAACAATTGAACCATGGCTTATTGTTTGTAGTTGTACATCACGACCTTGGCCCTATGACCTTCATGACTTGTAAGAGCTTGATAGTGATTCACAGCAACCATGCCTCAAAATGTTATTATACCAACAACATTACTCAAATTATCCAAACTCATTACTCCAAAAATGATTCAAGCGTGGCTGAAAAAGTAATACCAACTGCTATGACTTTTGTCTTGTATTTTAAGTGGCTTGCGATATTTTGAATAACTCGACTAATTGAATTTCATGTCAATCTTGGCACAAATTGAATTCAAACTAGGTTAATTTGACCACAACTTGAAACTTGCTACCAAATGATCTTAAAAACCAACCAAAGCTTAGAACTTGAAGCAATCTTAAGCATGGATGGAGACAATGAATTCTAATCACTGCATTAAATCTCCTTGGAATATGACCTAGAACCAATTTGAAACATGGCTTAGAATCAACTTGGATCCCACTGATCAGGTCTTGACCAATTGACCGTGGTGATTAAGACATGTCTTTTCTCCTGTTTCCATTTGTATTCCACACACTTGCAATAGCCTGTAATCACAATTAGCGTACACAAGACCTCCATGATCTAAATCTTAGTGGATTATGGCCAAAAGCTAGGTGATGATCTTGAGAAAAGGTCATGAAGCAACATAAATGCTTGGTATAAGAAAAATGAGAAGGTAGCTCAAATTTGGGGTATGACAGATGCCTCTATCTAATTGTCTTGGACCCGAGAGAATGAGCCATTCCATGGCGTTCATTTTTAGGGTGGAAGACCATTAGATACAAGAAGACCCCAAAATTTGTCTGGCAAGAAGGTATAGAGTAAAAGCCGACAGAATGAGGTAGCGGGGTTCAAACTGAATAAAATAACTGAAGGTCCTTTGGGTGGTCGAAGCAGTCCCTTATATAAGGTTCTCTGATGATACCAAAATAATATTTCTGAAAGGTAGAGGATTCTCTGGCTGATCGAAGCAGTCCCTTATACATCAAGGTTCCTCGATGATACCAAAGCAGTATCTTTGGAAGCAGAGGATTCTCTGGAATGTCGAAGCAGTCCCTTATCCGTTAAGGTTCCTCGATGATACCAAAGCAGTATCTCTGAAGGCAGACGATTCTCTGGGTCGTCGAAGCAGTCCCTTATCCATTAAGGTTCCTCGATGATACCAAAGCAGTATCTCTGAAGCAGAAGATTCTCTGGATTATCGAAGCAGTCCCTTATCCATTAAGGTTCCTCGATGATACCAAAGCAGTATCTCTGAAGGCAGACGATTCTCTGGGTCGTCGAAGTAGTCCCTTATCCATTAAGGTTCCTCGATGATACCAAAGTAGTATCTCTGAAGCAGAAGATTCTCTGGATTGTCAAAGCAGTCCCTTATCCATTAAGGTTCCTCGATGATACCAAAGCAGTATCTCTGAAGGCAGATGATTCTCTTGGTCGTCGAAGCAGTCCCTTATCCATTAAGGTTCCTCGATGATACCAAAGCAGTATCTCTGAAGGCAGGCGATTCTCTGGGTCGTCAAAGCAGTCCCTTATCTATTAAGGTTCCCCAATGATACCAAAGCAGTATCTCTGTGGTACATTTGCTGAATGATAGTTCAGCGAGATTCCTGTCGGAGGAAATGTGCTGGTTCTGCAGGGGAAAGCTCACAAGAAACTTTTTAGGATATCCTTTGCTTGGGGAGTAAGCAACAACAGCTGCTGCGGATTATCATTATCAACTGCATGGCTGAAAAATGACTTGCTGGGAAATAGAATTCCTTGAGCACGTGCGGGGTATCAACTCCTCTTTTAGAAGAATACTGCCGACTTTGATGGAGGACTGGCCAAGATGCTTGCGAGCTGATCCTGGATCCTGTTATGTTATGCTGGGGATGGAAATGCCATGCATTGCAAGATGCACTGAAACACATGCTAAGATGCAACTGCCGGAGAATCTAATGCACGTATGAATGCACAAGATATGATAGTGCTTGATATGATTATGTGATGTTATGCTAGCATGTTATGCATATGACGATGCAAATGATCGGGCGCGCTGGGGATAAGTTTCCTTGTCGAGGGTATCACCAGGGATTGAATTTGGTAATTGCCAAGTGAAATTGGACTTTGGTAATTTTGGTGTTATGAGGATGCCAACAACGGTGGACTTTTGAGTAGTTGCCAATAAAGGATTGGACTTTGGGTCAAACTTCCAGACTAAAACTGGATTGGAGGATAGATTACCAGACGAGAACTGGTGAGAAAAAGGTATTTTCCAGACGAGAACTGGGTTTTAAAAGATTTGCCAGACGAGAACTGAGCCTTGAATTGGTTTGCCAGACGAGAATTAGGCCTTTAAAATGATTTTCCAGACGGGAACTGGGCTTTATAATGGATTGCCAAACGAGAACTGGACCTTTAAAATGATTTTCCAGATGAGAACTGGGCCTTTGGATGCTTTGCCAGACGAGAACTGGACCTTAAAATATTTTCCAGACGAGAACTGGGCCTTGGGTTGCCAAGCTAAGTTGGACTTTGGATTGCCAAGCTAAGTTGGACTTTGGATTGCCAAGCTAAGTTGGACTTTGGTGTCAAGTCTAACGATACCAGGCTTTGAGATGTCAAATCTTGTTGGAAGGTTAGGCTTGAGGTATGAAACACATGTCTATGCGATGAGCGAAGCGACATGACTAATGCATATGAGTGATTTATGCAATGATATGAAGGTTTCCAAGGATGCCCCAGGAGAGGATAAGGTATGGGTAGGTTCCTTTGCAGCAAGGTTTCTTGTTAGAAGGCAGGCAAAAGGTTATCTGTAGGGTGATAACATGATTCCCCGACACTCGTCTTGAACTCAAAGGTCACTTGACGGTGTTCGCTCGAGCAGATTGAAAGCAACGGAGAAATTTGCCCCTGTCTAATTCATCCTGCCCCAGTCTGGGTCTATGAAAAGTTTCTCCTTGACAGGAAATTGGAAGAAACTGTACCATGAGATGAACTCAAGATGGCTTGCCCTAGAATTCTAAGTCGTGAAAGGATTCTTCCTTCATTGAATGACTCTTGAAGTACTTGGCTTCAAAGTACTCTTAAGGTAGCTTGCCCCAGAATGAGCGTTGGAGCGACTTAACTTGTGTTGATTGAACATTGGAGGGGTTTTCCTTTAGTCAAAAGAACCTTTGGGTGACCCGCCCCTAGCTGGTAGAGTCTTGAGATGATTTACTCTGATCAATCTGTTCTTGAATGATTTGTCCCATGATCAACTAATTCTTTTGAGGACTTGCTTTAAATTGATTCCATAATCATTGGATGTCAATGCCCCTGTTCCATAGGGTTATGAGGTGTTGCTAATTCTTGCCAACATTGTTGAATGGCCCAACCCCCTTTGATTGCTCCTTGTTGGAATTTCCTTGATGTCAAACACTGTTTTGCAGTCAAAATTGTTTATTCACAAATGGTAATCCTAATGCGATGTTCATGCAAGTTTTTGAAAAATCGTCATTATTGGAATGATACAATAGTGTGTGACGAATGAACCATTAGTCCAGACGTAGTGCTTATTTAACTAATGTGAAAGATGTAGCAAGAATATGACACCAATGCAAGTGATTAGCAAATTTGTAGGAGTCAGTTTACGCAACCTTGCTGTAGTATGCTTTCAGACTAAACCCCGCCTCAATTAGGTCTTTTAAGGGTTATAACGTGGTCTGGTTCACGGTTATAGAAACAAAGGATATAAGGCTCAAAGTGTGTTTTGTACCCACCCCTTCTTCGTGATGATCTCCAGTCCTATGTTCAGTTAAATTGACACACATCTGTCTCCTAAGAAGGCTTGATGGTGTAAGAGTGATGATGCTCAAAATGGCAGTCACCTTATTTTGTTTTTGATAGATGTCAGCGACCCTTTGGTTTTGATTATGGTGGTCACTAGATCTTATTTTGTTTTTGTTGAGGATCTGAGGGCCTCTTTTGTTTTTTTATCCCTATCTTTTGCATGGACTGACTTTGCTTTTCGAGTCCATCAGGGTTGCCTTGATTTTTGCCTAAGTCTCCTTTGAGGTGCTCGACTTAGCAGGCTTTTGTTTTTTTTATTTTGTCAAAGGATTGTGACTGCCAAGTCATGGGTAATTGATGAACAACCATCATGTTTTTGGATTTTGCTTTTGTGACCTGAGTGCGTAATCAGGTTAACTGAACACTACCCTGCCCCAGGTTGAGTGTAAGGGTTTGAATATCCGAAGGAAACTGCTACTTCTAGGCTCGAAGTGGTTAACTAGGGACTAACTCCTTGTCTCTCCAGTGTTTGGGGAATTGAAACAATGCATATACATCCTTGGCAGGATTTTATCCGAAAGCATACCATCAACAATTATGGGTATCTTGTTTTCATCATCCTCCCTCAAATACTTGCTAAACAACTTGGTAAAAGGGAAAAAAAAGGAAGAGAGGTATATAGATGAATATATTTTTTGCTTTTTGATATAAGTGAAGAAAAATGAGCGAATGCGACGTGATTAGTTCAAAAAATGCATGATCACTTCATTAATATTACCATTCAAAATAAACAATGTTCGAAACAAGTAGCATTTAATCATAAAGAAATTACAAATGCGAATGATAAAAATAATCCAATGATTGCCAGTATCTGAGGAAGTCTTCCTGTCTGAACCACTAGCTTTTGGGGGATGCCTCTTGAAGTCTTGGAACTTATTTGGGCGAGAAGCTGACGTGCATAACCAAGTTCCCTTCTGGAAATGAAATGTACTTCTTGTCAATCAATTGTTGCACCTTGGCTTGAAAAGCTTTGCAATCTTCAGTTGAATGCCCCATTGATCCAGCATGATATCCACAATGCGCATTGGGATCGTACCCTGGCGGGTATGGTTTTGGCAATGGCTTGATAGCTTTTTGGCTCTACCAGTGAGTTTCGGACCAGACGCGACAAGAGTTGATTGTACGACATAGGAACTGGGTGAAGAGGAGCAGTCATTCTTTCTAAGTTGTTTCGAGGCCTATGCTGATTCTGACGATGATTCTGATATCCTCGACCACGGGCTCGCTGATTTGCACGAGGAGAAATCATGGGTTTCTGGTATGACGCCCTAGGATTGACAGGTTGCTCATAAGGATGATATGGCGCTGACAATGATAACTGCCTAGAAGTTAAAGGTCCATAAAGTTTTGCTGGTGCACCTTGAGAATACTCAACATTTGCTATGACTGCATCAACTTTATTATCCTCTTCCTCTTGGGGATTGCTAAAGGATTCAGTCTCACCAGCTTGATTACTCGAGACGTCTTGGACTTGTTTAGCTTTGAGGTAACTCTCGATGCGTTCTCCTACTATTATGAGGTCAGAGAAGCTTGAGAATGAACTGCCAGCCATCCTTTCAAGATAGGTGTCATGCAGACTATTCAAGAACATGTCAATCACTTCTTTATCCAAGAGTGGTGGTTGCACCCTGGCTGCGAACTCTCTCCACCGTTGTGCATAGGTCTTAATGGATTCACCGCTCTTCTGAGATAGCCTTTGCAACTGCGTTCGACTGGGAGCCATGTTCAAATTGTACTCATATTGCTTTAGAAAAGCGTTGGATAAGTCTTTCCATGATTGGATACAACTTATTTCTAAATCCATGTACCAATTCAAAGATGCACCACTTAAACTGTCTTGGAAACAGTAAATCATCAACTTGTCATCGCAGACATGAGAAGTCATCTTTCGGCAGAACATCACCAAATGACGCTTTGGGCAACTGAGACCAGCGTACTTCTCGAAGTTGGGTACTTCGAACTTCGGAGGAACTACCAAGTCTGGCACTAGGCACATATCAACAGAATCGAGCCCAGAAGTATCGCGCGCTTTCATAGCTTGAACCTTCTCTTCGAGGGCGCAAAACCTTTTCTCCATAGAATCAGATATCATCTGAGACTGAGCAGGGATGTTCACTTGTGGAGTATGGTCACCAGGTAGATGATCATACAATGGGTTAGTCGTCACAGCAAAACCTGATGAGGGGGTAAAATCCTCCGTCCCAACATGTTGAAAGCTATCCTCTGACATAGCTATCACAACTTTCAAATTGTCTATGTTCCTCTTATCTCCGCTTGAACTTGCTTTAAATTCTTTGCGGCTACCACAGGTTCAGTATGAGCGTCGGGAAATCAGCTAGCAGGAAATGGACAAAGGATCGGATGAGTTTGTTGGAAAATGATATGTTAATGTCATGAGTATGCAATGCTTATGCAAGGTTCCAGGATCAAAACAACATCTGATTCTAAGGAAGGAGTTAGACACAGGATATCTCTGATCACAGGACCCCATAGGTAGGCTATAAACGGGTAAGTACCTAGAGTTGTGAATATCTTTCAAAGACATTATAGCCATGACGAAGGAACATCAGACGATAATATCCTTGAAAGGATCTCGTCTAGGTGAGGTCTTCGTTTCTTCCCCACGAGAAAGACTCCTCGGAGGCGCCCACTACACAACCATCGACACACGGGTGCTAAGTAGGGTTCTCAGAATCCTAGATCGAGGTCGAAAATATTACTGTCAGGAAGTAGTACGTTCGAGGGATCTCATCTGATTGTGGCGTTCGCATTAACCCACAAAGTGTTAACACTACCAACCACCATGGATAAACGGGTTAATGGTCCTTGGGATCGACGATTCAGGCTCGAAAACATTATCATCGTGACGAAGTAATGTCAAAACGATAACATTTCCAAGGGAATCTACTCCAAGCGGGGTCTTTGTTTTGGCTCATGCGGAAGAGACCACGCAAGCCTCCACTACACAACCACCATCCTAATCCTAGGGTTATACTCGGACTCGGGTGTAGAGTCATCTCACAGAGCACCAATGATCAGAGAATCCCCATAGTGCCACAAGAAACAATAATAGGATATAATAACAATAAGCAAGTAGATAATATATAATCAGACAAGCAAGCAAACAAACAAGAGAAGATAAAAAAACAAGCGGGTATAACACTCACGAATCGAGTCAAGTTAGGCTTGACTCTCTCTAGCATAGGACAATGCGCTTTCCCCAGCAGAGTCGCCATCTGTCGTACCTCGAAAAATACGATCCTCGCGATGGACGCGGAAAAAACTGTTCGAAACAGAGTCGCCACCGAAATTTATTTATCCCAAATTAGGGAAAGGAAAATATCGATAAAATCTTTAAAGGGAGATAAGAACATGGTCATCGCAACCAAATTCGGTTTCGGGAGTCGGTTACGCAAGAGGGAAGGTATTATCACCCTCTACGTCCGTTGTACTCAACGGGAACCTCTTGATTCGATTCGTGAGAAAGTTAGCTAGGTTTGTTTGTTTATCTTCTAAGGTAAAAGGATTAATTTTTAAAAGGGAAAAAATGGGTGGTTTTATTATTAGTGTGCTCGGCAAGGATTAGAACCCTTGGGCCTACGTATTCCCTCGTGCAATGGGAAAGTCAGAGCATTCGTAGTTCGGGATACTACGGTTGGTTGGTTAGTGTTTTTTTATATAGGCGCCAATTGTCCACACACGAGTAAGAGAACTCGCACCCAAACAATTGAGGAGAAAGTTCAAATACTTGGCCCCCCTCACATCACCTTTTAAAAAGTTGTTTGAATATATTATTAAGTATGCTAACGAGTTTGATTGAGAAAATGATTTGATTTGAACGTGTTTTAAGGTTTCGGTCGCACGGGGGCGAGGAAAGGAGTATTTTGATCGTATTGGATGTTTTTAGAGGTGACAATTGTCCACACACGAGTAAGAGAACTCGCACCCAAACAATTGAGGAGAAAGACCAAAGACTTGATCCCCCTCACTTCACCTTTGGTAAAAAATGTTTAAGTAAGGATTAAGTGTTTTGATAATTTGATTTGAAAAGGTTTGAATGTTTGTCGAGTTCGTGTGTTTTAGAGGCGTCAATTGTCCACACACGAGTAAGAGAACTCGCACCCAAACAATTGAGGAGAAAGACCAAAGACTTGATCCCCCTTGCTTCACCTTTTAAGAAATGATGTTTAAGTAGAGATTACATGCTTTAATAATGGAAAAAGAAATTTGAGTGTTGTCGGATTACAAGTGTTTTATAGGCATCAATTGTCCACACACGAGTAAGAGAACTCGCACCCAAACAATTGAAGAGAAAGATCAAAGACTTGATCCCCCTCTTTTTTCACCTTTTAAGAAATGATATTTAGTATAATTAGATATATTAATTTGATTTAAGAAAAATACTCGACGTTGGATCGAGGTTTGGATTTGCGTGCGGAATGGTTTGAGCACTAATGGAAAGGAGGTCCTATGGTTTAAGGTAAGGTCGATTGCGAGGCAAAAGCGCTCGACTTACAAGAGGTAAAGGGACTTGATATGCGGATCAAGTGCGCGTTGGAGATTAATTGAATTTGATTTGGAAAATACTTGACGTTGGATCAAGCTTGTTTATTGTTGTAAACAAAAGGGGTTGATTTTAATCTTTTGGGAGAGGGGTGTAATTAATCGAGTGGGAATAATCGAGCCATGATTAAAGTGAGCCAATCACATACATGCATACAAACGAAAGTGAAATGTGCAACAATTATCGTTGTATAAAGCCCAAGATGAGGCATTGTGAGGTCGATTGCGATCGTGAAAACGATCGACTTACAAGGTATTAAAAGGGCTTGACATTAAGTCAAGATATTAGTTTGAAAAGATTTTCTGGTTTGGACAAGCATAATATGAATAGCATAAACATAATCAAGGCATGAAATAAATCCACAAGAGAAAAATGTAAACACCACACAAAGATTAAAACCAAACAAAATGGGGGAGAAAAATAATCAAACATGTTAGTGAAGATTAACATCCTAAATCTAAGGTTAGTCTAAGAAAGAAGAAACTCTAAACTAAGTGTTTTGGATTTTTAGAATGAAAAGAAAACTCAAATAGTTAATTAAATCAAATAAAATGGTTTAAAAAAAATTAATTGGAAATTGATTAATGAAAAGGAATTTAGAAATTAAATAGAAAAGTGTTTTTTGGTTTTTAGAATTAGGGAAAATGAATTAATATAATTAATTAAACTAAAATCAAAGATTTAATAAAACTAATTATTAAGTTAAATTATTAATATTAAATAAATGAGTTTAATAAAATTAATAGAAATTAATTAATAAAACGGTTTTAACATTTTCTGTAAAAAGAAATTAATTAAAGATTGTATTTTATTTTTTCAAAATATATTATAAAAAAAAATGTAAAAGAAAAAAAAACTAACGAAAAGAAAAAAAGATGGGCCAGAATTGTTCAGAATGGAGGGGGTGCGTTCAGAAATTGTTTTCCAGGCCCATTATCAGAAGCCCAGTGCAGATGGGAGGGGAGTCCACAGTGGACTCTCTAACAGATCTGGAGCGTCTGATCTACATGGAGTCCACCTTGACTCGCGATCAGACGGTTGGAATGAGAGGGTGTACGATAAGGCATTTACGCTGGAAAACACACGATGAGGCTTTGATGATTCAGCATATGACGGTGACACATGTCACCGTCTTGAACCGCCAGCCACCACATAATGGGACACGCAGGCTATGGAAAGGAATGACGCGTTAAAACCAACATATATCAGAAGAAACAAATCAAAATATCGCTCCTCTCAGTCTCATCCCCTCTCGTCTTCAACCTTCACTCTCTGTAAGAAAAAAAAACCTAACTCTTTCTACCTGTAACAGCTAACTCTCTCTCAAAAGTATTTCATCGAAAATCTTAAAGGAGGCCGCCGGAGAAGACGAGCCACGACGGAAACCGCCGTCTTCTCCGGCGAAGACGACTCATCTTGCCTTAATCCGAACACCAACCCCTATTGAAAAACGAGGTGAAACCAAAATCGACCCTAGACCCACCTGAATCACTCTCACAAGCCTAGATCGGAGTTCAAAGATTCAAAAACCTAAACACTCCTAGAACTCAACGTTGTCCAGCACCCTCAATACCAAAACTAACCGGCTCAAACGTTTGAATCACAAGCCCAATGAAGAAAATCCCTACCAACCTAAGGCGAACTCAAAATGAAGGCAAAGGAGGTCAATCGGCGAAGATGATGTGAGTAAGAGAAAGGAGAGGCGGTCAAAGGGAAGCTAAGCAAGCAAGAATCAAATAAAGCAAAGGAAATAACACTGACAATGAAATACAAAGTTTCACAGGAGATTTATAATTACCTATTGGAGTCCCTCGAATGAAGCGTCCACCAAAGTAAATCGTCTTATTTTTTCTTTACTTTGCTTCGAGTTTCTTCTTCTCCTACTGCTTGGATCGCTTAGTTGTTGGGTTTGTTGTTTTTCAATGGTGGCTGCACTGTTTAGGGTTTTTTTTGTCTCTGTAGAACTTAGGTGAATAGTTCCCTTATATACTGGCTTGATTAGGGTTTCACAACAAGAATTTGTGAAGAAATTTGAACTGTGTATGTACTGCTCTGTTGTGGTTGTGTTGTCTCTGCTGCATTTTGTCCTTTTCCGTTTTGATGTTAAGGTTGTTGTACCGTGAATTTCTGCTGTTGCTTTTGTTCTTCTGTTTTTGCTATGTGTGGTCCCCATTTACCTTGTACTGATATTCTGATATGGTTTAAACATGAATTTTAAATCTGACCCTGCAACATGACATTTGGAATTTGTCTTGAACCTTGATTGAGCAACTTGAATGTTGATGTTGGTAATGATATTGAACTTGGAGTGTTGTATTTGAATTGTGGAAATTGTTTTGATCCTTTTTTGGCATGATGGATTATGACATGAACTTGATCTTGTCTATGATTCTGAGTTGGTTTAGTTTTGGATGATGCGAGTTAGGACATAAACTGGCGTGGAAGCTTGAATTTGAATGTGGATTGCATTTGTGTATTTACTTTGATGAAACATGACATGATTTTGAGGTGTCTTTGGAACATGATGTGAAACTTGTTAGAATTTGAACGCCATAAGCTTGTGTTATTGGCTTGTCTTGATATTTGCTTGAGGTTGAAGCCACTTTTCCTTGTAACCTTTTTATTTGCACTCCACTTGTAATCTTGACTTCATCTTCAATTAATTTGATGCATTCTTGCTTTGTAGGCGGGAACGCGAACCATTGGCAAAGGATAACTCTTGTGGAAAATCATGGCTGGTGCGTTGACACGAAGATGAGTGGCTCAAGAACAACACTTTCAAGACTGCCTCTAGGCTTGGTTTAGGAATGAAATGTGTAGTTTCACCTTTTAGGCGCAAACTTTGTGAATTGTAGCATTAAGTTTGGTCACGTGCAGAAATTTGCGAGACTTAGAATTCACATGTACTCTTATCCCTTGTGAGATTATTGCTTGAAATTCCTTTGTTTCATGATCGTTTTGTAACAAGATTCAAACTTTGTAACCTCAAGCTTAAATAATGCTAATGAAAGCTCTTAATCACAAATTGTGATAGCTTGAGATATATTTTTTTGTGAATTTCAAATTTGAAGTTTGTATTCATACGGGTTTGGAATAGGGTGTACTAAAATGGGATGTGAATTATGATGTGAACTGGTTTTGCACACGACCTGCTAATAACTTGACACAATTTGTAACACAACTTAAGCACTTACTTGTAAATACTTTTTCATAGTTTGGCTACACAATGAATTCTCCATTTCAGCTAAACCTTGGGAACAATTGAACCATGGCTTATTGTTTGTAGTTGTACATCACGACCTTGGCCCTATGACCTTCATGACTTGTAAGAGCTTGATAGTGATTCACAGCAACCATGCCTCAAAATGTTATTATACCAACAACATTACTCAAATTATCCAAACTCATTACTCGAAAAATAATTCAAGCGTGGCTGAAAAAGTAATACCAACTGCTATGACTTTTGTCTTGTACTTCAAGTGGCTTGCGATATTTTGAATAACTTGACTAATTGAATTTCATGATCAATCTTGGCACAAATTGAATTCAAACTAGGTTAATTTGACCACAACTTGAAACTTGCTACCAAATGATCTTAAAAACCAACCAAAGCTTAGAACTTGAAGCAATCTTAAGCATGGATGGAGACAATGAATTCTAATCACTGCATTAAATCTCCTTGGAATATGACCTAGAACCAATTTGGAACATGGCTTAGAATCAACTTGGATCCCACTGATCAGGTGTTGACCAATTGCCCGTGGTGATTAAGACATGTCTTTTCTCCTGTTTCCATTTGTATTCCACACACTTGCAATAGCTTGTAATCACAATTAGCGTACACAAGACCTCCATGATCTAAATCTTAGAGGATTATGGCCAAAAGCTAGGTGATGATCTTGAGAAAAGGTCATGAAGCAACACAAATGCTTGGTATAAGAAAAATGAGAAGGTAGCTCAAATTTGGGGTATGACAATTAGACGACGAAGAAAATATAATTCGGGCAAGTTAAAATATCTAAGGCTACCGAGCAGCTTATAGGCATCCGCAGGAGTCTTGCACTCCAAAATTGCCTTTTTGTTAATGTAGTGGTACTCCACCCGTTGGCTACCATCCTCCTCAAAAATTGGGTCACCCTTCTTCGTCCAGCATTCAGCAAGCCGAAAAGAATTAACATAGTTCACCAGCTTATCGTAGCCGACCAGATCCTGCCCGTCCAGCATGTTCGGCTGAGCAACGTAACTGTTGGGCTCCTTAGAAAAATGGCTAGCACTCCAGTAAAAGAGAAACTTGAACTCTCTGTCCCCGATCAGCTTCTCGTTCTCGTCGCGCATATCATTACCATTCTCGTCAATGGACACTGCCCAAACATACGTGTTGTCTTGGGCCCTCTTCGACACAGGCTCTATAATGTAGAACCTCTCCTTGAATGTCCGAATTGACTCCGAGAAGGGCTTGAACAGCTTTCGGGGTTGCTGCAAGATACCCAACCATATCTCTTCCCCGTGACCTGCCGCTGAAGATGGAATATGGTGAAGAACAAGGGAAACATGGCTCCTATCTTCAGGAACTCGCAGGTCAGCTCGAAGGTGCGAATGAACGCCAACGAGTTGGGGTGCAGTTGTGACGGGGCCAGGTCCAGGTGTACGAAAACAGACTGCTGGAAGTCAGTGAAGGGCAGCCTCAATCAATGTTCCTTAAAGGCATACTCGTACATAGAGAATCTTTCCCCATAATCCGTACATATCCGATCGTCTTGGGAGGGGAAATACACCTTCCATTCCCCCTCTGGTCCAACATCCGTGAAAACGTCCCCGGTGAAAGTCGCAAAGATAGATTCGTGCTCGGCAGGCTTAGCCACCGACCACTCCTCAGCAGAATTCTCCTCGAGCTCCCCCCGACTTCGCTGGGGACGGTTGAAGCTTACGTGCTACTGGTCTCCGAGGAGCTCTCCTCGGATGAATCTATTAAATTTTCGCCGTCGGGCCCTGTCGCCATCATCTGAAAAGCAGAGGACAAAAGTGAACTTGACGCAAAATCAAATCCACCCTTCCACCGCTAGTCAAGTGAAAGGGCGCGCAAAGGGCTGAGGATGGCGTCCCCGACCTAAGCCCTAAATTAAACAAAAATACAAGAGTCTCTCACGAGGAGGCGCTCGGGGCAAATCCCCCACACAACGAGGAGCTTCCTCGAGTCACTTCCCAATTTCCGTTTGAAGCTCCACCGGAAACTTCTAACGTCCACCGGAAACTTCATCAGAGCACCGGAAACTGAGTAGCCGCGACGGTTACTTATGCGTCATCATCGCAACGACGCCAGAAACGGCCCTACTCTTAGTTCTCTAAAGGGCTCCGGCGGCCAAGTCAGCAGCAGAGGATGGCCCATCCACCGTCCGCCACCAACAACAGCCAGGAAAACGTCACTATGTCTCCTAAATCTAACCTAACTGCATGCATTCTAAAACGAAAATGAAAAAGCTGGAAGAAAACAAGGAGTTGGAGGACTTACGTGGTCGGAGAAGTTGGAGGAAGGTGCTCGAAGCTTTTAAGGTGGCTGCGGCGGCGAGCGACGACGACGGTGAGCTAAGTTCTCTGAAGAAGATAAAGAAGAAGAGAGAGAAACGAAAGTGTAAAATGACCAGACTCTGTCTCCTTTTATACTGCTGGGGAGCACGTGCAGAGGCACGCCCTGGTAGGTCATAATGGCTACAGACTAGCCATCATTGCCTAGTTACTACAGCACAGGGCTCGAGGCACGCGTGGCGCCCCAACGTTTAAATACCTCCTAACCGTTGGTCTCCCCGTACGACGGAAAAACAAGACGCGGTCACGAGCCTTACGAACACCAGGGCCCACGGGCACCACGAGACAACTCCCTCTGTCACCAAACGACGACTCCGTTACAGTTTCCCGGAACAACGGACTATCCTTAAGTCATCACTCCCATCACTCCCATGGCACAATCCACTTCTGCTCCCAGAACGACCCAATTGCCTAAGCCCAATCCGCGAAGGGCAGAGTTTACCTTTCTGCCCTCCAACCGGGCAAGGATTACATCGCTCCTCCCCGGTACTGCTGCCCATCACGCACGACTTCATTAATCCCAGGACAGCTATGAGCAGGTGCCCGAAACTACGCCTTTGCCTTAAACATAACAGCTAGTTTTGGGCACCCTGCCCGACATAACGGCTAGTTTTGGGCAGTTACCTATTCTTCGGGAAACGGTTATTTCGCCCCGAAAATAGGGACTGTTGGCCACGCGCTGGGGACATTATATAAACCCTCTCACTTGAGAGGGTCAGGTATCCAATAATCATCCTAAGAACATACTTTGTACTTGTCCCTTTTCTCTGACATTTTCTTACTTGAGCATCAGAGTGCCTTGCAGGTACACCCCTCTCCTCTCCTACAAGCATCATCATCTGTCCTACGCGAAAGCCACGACGATCTAGTCTGATCACCTCCGATCAGTTATTATTTTTAATTTATGTTTCAATATTATCTCATCACTCGATTTAAATAGATGCTTCACCTCTTGCGGAAAAACATTTTGTTATTATTGTTTCTTTTGATATGTGTTTTTATGCTTCACATACTGATATATTGAAGAGTTCTAACTTGAGGAAAATTGGTAGAATATTAAAATTATTGTTGTTTTAGGAGTGTTGTTAGGTTGAGTTTGTACTAATTGTATTAAAATTTTCGCATATTAACTCGTGAAATTAGATGCTATATGTTCTTAGTTGTTTGGTAATGAAAAGTTCCTCTATGGCTTACCATATCACTGACCATTGTCTTGTTTTTAGTTGGTTGGAATTTGTTGATTTCTTGACTCTTTATGTCAAAGAGAATGCATGCAAAAACGGATTCTTACGCACGAATTTATAGAGTTGATTATGTGGATAACTACTTGAGCCTTTCTCTTGTGAGTGGGCTATGTGTATGTGAATTTACATATACATACATGTTTCTAAGTTTATTAATTCATATGGTATATTATGTCTTTCAACTTCTGTTTTTTAATTAATGCATATCTAGTTGTTGGTAAAACATGTTCTTTCATATTTTAACTTTTAGAATAGATTTATCTTTAATTTTTATCATCTCAAAATAAACTTTAAAAATATCTTACATAGATTTGCTCTGTGCAACAATTGCTAGAGATTCACTTATGCCTGAACATGACCTTTTTTCACTCATATAATTTTCTTAATGGGTATGTGTACTTGCGTAATCCTAGGTTTTTCTTTTGTCGTAGCCTAAATTTTAGAATTCTTTTCTTCTTGCTCCCAAAACTACTCAAAAGTTCTTCGACCCAAAACCTCAAGGCATCAGTTATTTGGATCATCTCTCTTACAAATCTAACATTTCTATCATTTCTAGTCGATGTGAGACTTAACCACTCACATTTGAATTAAAAAATCTCCCCCATAAGTCTAAGTCACCCACATCATTAGTCTTGATCCATAATAAGATCTCACTTCCGCCCTCCACGGAACTTAATCACAACTCTAATGCCATATGACGGGGAGTCCAGGGAAGGCAAAGGCATCAACGAGCCAATGCTCCGGGACCACCTAATCAAGTAACCAACATTGAACCTCTCACTCAAAAAGATAATAAATAATTGAGTGAAGAGGATGATCTTGGAGACTATCTATTGACTATAAGTAAGGATATAAGAGTTGTAAAAGCTCTTGGCAGACTTAGTTTTGGTGGCGTCATGAAGAGATTGAATGTGAATAGCCTGGAACGTATCAAGAAGCAGTAAATTGTTGTGAGTAACAATAGTAGATTGTATCCATGGGGTAGAAAAGTGATCTTTTACATAAGAACAACACCTGGATGTTGGTTAACAAATCATTATGAAGTAAGCTTGTGAGTTACAAATGGATTTACAATCTTAAGGATGGAATTCCTGGATTTGAGATTTCCAAGTTCAAGGTCAAATTGGTAGCTAGGGTTACATTGAAAAGGTGTTGAAGAGGTTCAATATGAATCAATATAAGGCAATGATAACTTCTATGGCACAAAATTTTAATATCTCTAAGTATTACTCACCTAAGACGGAGGAACATGTTTCAAATATGAAAAAAACTCCTTATGAAAATGCAGTTGGCAGCCTGATGTATATGATTATTTATACTAGACCAGACTTGGCCTATGCAATGAGTTTAATTAGTAAATATTTGGAAAATCCTTTGAGATGTCAACAGGAAGCTTTGAAATGGATATTTAGATGTTTGAGAGGGATCTTATCAGTGGATTTGAAGTATGTCAAACATGAAAGTAAAAAATTCTTATCAGTGGATTAGTAACTAGGGTTGTAGTGACTAGTTATATTGACTAGAATTATGCTGGATGTTTGGACACGAGGAGATCCTTGACATGATATGTGTTCGAGTTTTGTGGCAACATAGTGAGCTGGAAATGCAACCTTAAACATGTAATATATCCTTGTCCACAACTTGGCCAAATATATTATTGTTACATAAGCAATAAAGGAGGCCATACGGATTAGGGGAATGGTTAAAAGTTTGGAAGCAAAATAGGTAATTCCCATGGTATTTTGTGACAGTCAAAGTGGTTTTCACTTGGAAAAAAAATCAAGTATAACATGAAAGAACAAAGCATGTATACATCAAGATGCATTTTGTAAGTGAATCATTGCAAAAGGAAAGGTAAGCTTGGAGAAGATATGCACCAGTGACAATCCAATTGATATGTTGACAAAGGCATTTCCTAGCCCGAAATTCAAACATAGAGATTTTGGAGGTTGTGTGAGTGAAAGTTAGGCCAAGGTGGAGAATTGTTATCTATGGGTTAGCTCTATGTGACTTAGGATTTTCTACCAGTGTTTTAAAAACTGGACCGGTCATCAAACCGATGAGGGTACTGGGTCACTGGTTTATTGGTCGAACTACTGGGTCATTGGTCGAACCGCATGACCAAACCGGATTAAACCGGATAATTCGGTTGAATAAACCTGTCATTATAATAGGTATAAAACCGGTCGAACCAGATGATTCAGTCTCTAAAAAATATAACTAACACTTAAATTTTTTGAAAATATCATATCATAAATTCACAGGTTCATAATTTAAATGCAAATTTTAAATAGAGTCTAATTGTAAATTTTAAACAGAGACTAAATTAAACAAAGTCTAATTTAAATTCATAGTTTTAATGTTAATAGAAAATCAGTTTTAATGTTAATAATTAAAATAATACAAATATTAACATTATTCTAAATAATAAATTTTCCAAATCTATATATATATATAATGGAAATCAGTTAAGTCTAAAATTATATTATATTTAGTTTCTTAATCTGTGTTCTTAAATTTCTATACAAATATTTGTACGATGGTTTTTCAATCACTATAAATACAAAATAGAAAAAATAGTTTTGTGGATATTAGAAACTTAATTTGTGTATCACTTGAATCAAATGAGTGATCACTATTATTCTTGGGGAAAAGTTCATATGTATTTGAGTAAAAAAAAATTATTATTTTTTTTAAATAAGCAGTTGAACCACCGGTTTGCAAAAACCACCGGTTTTCTCGGTTCGTACCGGTTCACACCGGTTCTCTCCGGTTCGAAGACATTGGCGATCGAACAAGCTTACCCGGCCAGTTACCTGGCCGATTTCCAGTTCAACCGGTCCGACCGGCCGGTCCGGTCCGGTTTTTAAAACACTGCTTTCTACTAGTAGTTTTAGGAGTTAATAAGGATTGTTAGAATTGGTCAAATTATGGTATGGCTAATAACATAATTTTTTGTTGTTTAGATTAATGTAATTGATCCGGAGTCTTCGAACAGGTCCACGTATGCTGGTCGTCAGATGGGCAAGGTGCTCGGAATGTTGATGAGGAGAGGAGGGGGATGTGCCCGCAAGGCACTCCGACGCTCAAGTAAGAAAGGGTCAGAGAAAAGGGGCAAGTACAAAGTGTATTCTTAGGGTGAATATTTGATACCTGACCCTCTATTCGAGAGGGTTTATATAATGTTCCCCAACGCGTGGCCAACGGTCCTATTTTCGGGGCGAGATAACTGTTTTCCTGAAGAATATGTAACTGCCCAAACTAGCCGTTATGATGGGCAGGATGACCAAACTAGCCGTTGTACCGGGCAGGGAGGTAGTTGCGGGCATCTGTTCGTCGGCTGTTGGGGAGTTGTAGCCGTGTGAGACGGGCAATAGTTTCGGACAGGACTGGGACGTCCGTGACCGGTTGTAGGGGCAAAGGGGGACTTTTGCCCCCTTAGTGGACTGGATCCAAGTATTTGGGCCGTTACTGTAGCAATCATGGATAGGGCCTCACATGGCCGTTGACCCAGTCTAGAACAGTAGCCCCCCAAGTCGTTACTTCTGAGCGCGGAGGTGATGACTTAAGGATAGCGTACAGTCCCGGGGAAGCGGAGTGTTTTGCTCGTTGGCTGTAAATGCCCGTGGTTTCTATTGCCCGCTGTGGCTGTTGGTCGTGGTCGTTGAGCGTTGGCCGTTACAGATGGATACCAACAGTCTAGCGGAATATGAAACGATACGGGGGCTGCCACGTGTGTGTTGGAACTTGTGCCGCCACCGCTTAGGCAATGATGGCTAGCGGGTAGTTATCATGACCTATGCGCGTGGGGCTGCACGTGACCTCCTGTATAAATAGGAGGGAAGATTTTCATTCTGAACTTTTTCCTTCAATCTTCACCAGATTTCCTGCCCGGGACGTCTGCCCGTTACATCCTTCACCGTTAGGAGCTCCGAGCAACTTTTTTCAGTCTTCTATTTACAAGTAAGTTGTCTCTTTCCTTTGTTTTGCTTTTTGTCGATGTTTATTTAGACATTGCATGCGGTTAGGTTAGATTTTGGGAGACTTAGGGTCGTATATGTGGTAGCCGCTGTTGGTGGATGATGGCTTCGCCGTCTCCGCCGCCGTTAGCTTGATGTCACGCCGTGTGTGAAGAGTCTGTCCGTGACGCCGTCATGATGGGGACATGCACGTGACCGTTCTAGCGTTGCGTTTCATGGAGTTGCGAGTTGGATGAAAACCTTGTGATCTTGCTTTAGAGAAGTTCCTCGTGTGATAGGAGAGTTTCGGGCGTTATCCCGCGGGGAGACTTTTTCGTAGTGTTGTCAGGGCTTAGGCCGGGGACGTCGTCCTCAGCCCTTAGCGCGCCCTTTCACTTGTTCAGTTGTGGAAGGGTGGATTTGATTAGCTGTCGAATTCACTGTCTTTCTCTGCTTTTCAGGTGATGGCGACAGGGCCCCGTGGAGAAATTGAATTAGATTCGTCCGAGGAGGAATCTGGTTCCTCGGGGAGTAGTAGCACTCAGTCCTCGAGTGGGTCCACCGAGCAGGATACGGACTATGAGCAAGAGGATGAACTGCGGGATGACGATCAGGAAGAGGTGCCCGAGGAGGAAGTATCCGAGGAAGATGCAGCGGAGAATAAGGCTGAGGAATGGGAGGTGGCGGAACCCTCTGAGCACGCGTCTGAATTTGCGACTTACACAGGGGATTATTTCCAGACGGTGGGAGGTGACGGGGACTGGAGAGTCCATTTCCCCACTGCTGACGAGTGCGTCTGCACGAACTATGGGGAGCGCTTTACAATGTACGAGTATGTTTTCAAGGAGCTGGGCTTGAGGCTTCCATTCACGGATTTCCAGCAGTCTGTCTTCCTACATCTCCGCTTGGCCCCCACTCAGCTCCATCCCAACTCGTTAGCCTTCCTATGAGCGTTCGAGTTGGTGTGCGAGCACCTGCACATAGGGGCGACCATTCCCTTCTTCTTCACCGTCTTTCACCTCCAACGACAGACTTCTGGGATGAGCTACGGTTGGGTCTCCCTGAAGCAGTCGCGCAAGCTGTTCAAACCTTTCTCTGAGTCCATAAGGACATTTAAGACGAGGTATTTCGTCGTGGAGCCCGTGTCAGAGGCTGCCCAGGATAGCACGTTCTGCTGGGAGCTTGAAGTGGACGAGAACGGAGAGGATAGGATTAATGAGGAGGGGAAATACATCGGGCGGAGGTTGTTAAAATATCCATTCCAATGGACCGGGGAGCATTTTACGCAGCCCCCCAAAGACTATGTCTTTGAGCCTGCGGATTTGGACGAGGGGGATGCTGCTTCATATGAAAGATTGTTGCAGTACGTGACCTCGTTCCGGATGGCCGAGTGCGTTACGAAGAAGAAGGAGGCGATCCTCGAGGCCGATGGTAGCCAGCGGGTGGAGCCTCGTTTCATTAATGTTAGGGCACTGCTGGGGTGCAAAACTTATAGAGATACCATGGATCTGCTTGGTATTTAACCTTAACATATTGTTTTGCATTGCTCATTATTTTTTATTATCTGACGCCTGTTTTTGTCTTTTGCAGCCGCTATACCTTCAGCTCACGAAAGGATGGTGAGGAACGTGGCCACGCGGAAACAAGCTGCTGCAACTGCTACTACTAAGGTTCGTCCTCCCCCTGCCCGTGCGGTTGGTCCCTTCCAGCCTCCTCAGGGGAATGCTTCTCCGGATAATGTTCAACGGTCTCCAATGCCCCTGGCGACCAAGTCTAAGCGTCCAAGGAACGAGGCAGTGGATCTGGGCAAGGCGCCCGAGAAAGCGAAATTTGAGCTGCCTCCTTGTGTATTGGACAAGAGGTTCTTTGAAGGGACTTCTTTGGTAATTCCTCATGCTGATTCTCTACTTCTGCAAAGCCTGGACCGTCCGAGCAAGAGGGCGCTGGTGGCCCAGGATGCCTCTGCGGTGGTCAGATTGCTGGATATGGCGGCCACCTATGCCAAGGGGGACACAGCCACTGAGAGTGAGCTGACCATTGCCCGAGGTAAGGTGACCGCTCTTGAGGAGAGCTTGAGGAAGGCCAGGGAGGAAGCTAAGGTTGCCCAGGAGGCGAAGGAAAAGGAGGGCGAGGAGGTTGCCTGGTTAAAGGGGGAGATGGCTACGCTTGAGGCCGAGAAAAAAGCCGCTGAGGACTTGGTCGCGCAACTGCAGGCGGCCAATGCCCCTGGCGAGGGGGAGCCTGAGGACGTGAAGGTAATGAGAAGGTCAGAGTTAGTTGCCCGACTGGTGGTGGCCGAGGATGACAACTTAGTGCTTGGCGAGGAATCCTTCCAGAACGCAGTGTCTCAGCTTCAGGTGGTGAATCCTGGTGTTGATTTGGTTACCGAAGGCACCAATTTCCTGGCGTACGTTAAAGATGGGCAAATTCTGATGCCAGAGTCTCTCCTTGCCGGTCAAGCTAGAACCTAGACTTCTCCGCCCAATGATGAACGAGTCGAAGACACTGAGGAATGATGTTAGCAGATGGTGATGTTTTGCCGGCCTGCGTGTCGTGTAGTTTGTTGTAATTTTATTTGATTTTGGGGGGGGGGGGGGGCGTGGCCCCCCTTTTTATGTAATTCGTACAGTTTTTGGCCCTTGTGGCCTTTTTTACTTTGTGTCCGGTTTATGTTGGCCGGTCTTGTTACTTATGCGATCTTAGTTTATATTGTTGCGCTTTACATTAGCGGTGCATGTATGACTGCCCTTCGGAGGGTGTGTCTGTTAACAGAGCTTTCTTTTGAAAGGTTGCTCGTTGTGTGTGAATTCGCCAGTGTGGTGAACTGGTCGAACAGCCGGGGGAAGTCCTGGCGAAGTTGCGGATCTCAGGTCACGATTGAGGCCTGAGGTCGCGGCGTGAACATCCCATCGCGAGCTGGGGTTCTGCCAATCGTGGTACCTGGGCGAAGGCGATGCTCGGTTGAGGACCGCCGACGAGCAGAGCTCTGGCTCATTTACTTGAGCGGGATTCCACTTTGTGCGTATGCATCGTTTGTACCTGAACGAGCATAGTGACCGTTAGGTGGTCCTTTGACGCGAGGAAGCCTATTGTGACTTTAGCTGTAGTACAGCTTAAGTTTTTCAGCGTTCCATGGTCGCGGGATTTCATCCCCGTTGAGGGTCTCGAGGAAGTAGGCACCATTTTCCGTTTTGGCACGGACTCTATACGGCCCTTCCCAGTTGGCTGCTAGTTTGCCTTCGCGAGAGTCCTTGTGGTTTCTTCACAGGACAAGGCTGCCCACGTCGAACTCTCGCCGTAAGACTTTAGTGTTGTGCCTGATTGCTATTTTTTGCTTAAGAGATGCTTCGCGGAGGGCTGCTCCTGTTCGGATTTCCTCGACAAGGTCGAGCTCCTCTCTTATTGCTTCGTCATTCCTTTCCTCGTCTAGAGGTGATTCGGTCCTCCTGGACGGTACGTGAATTTCAATGGGTATAACAACCTCCGTGCCATATGCTAAGCGGAAAGGTGTTTCCCCGGTGGTAGACTGAGGAGTGGTGCGGTACGCCCATAAGACCCTGTGGAGCTCCTCGACCCAGGCTTTCTTCGTTTCGTCCAGTCTTCGCTTGAGGCCACGAAGAATGACACGATTGGCCGCTTCTGCCTACCCGTTGGTCTGGGGATGTTCCACAGATGCGAAATGTTGCTTTGTTCCGAGGTGGGCGACGAAGTCTTGGAACTTCTTGTCCGTGAACTGTGTTCCGTTGTCCGTGACAATTGCTTGGGGAATCCAAAAACGGGCAAGGATATTCTGCTTGTAGAAGCGCAGAATGTTAAGCGCTGTTATCTTTGCTAAGGCTTCTGCTTCTATCCACTTTGTGAAGTAGTCTACGTCCACTATCAGGTATTTATTTTGGCTGGACCCCGTCACGAAGGGTCCTAGGATGTCTAGGCCCCACCAGGCGAATGGCCACGGGGAGGTCATGCTTTTCAGTTCATTGGGTGGAGCTAGGTGCATATCCCCGTGCCGTTGGTATTTGTCGCATCTCTTCACATGCTCCTTGGCATCGTGCTGCATGGTTGGCCAATAATACCCTGCTCGGAGGGCCTTGCGGGCAAGGGACCTTCCTCTTAGGTGCTGGGCGTTGATGCCTTCGTGGATTTCTCGTAATACGTGGGGGACTACTTCTTCCTCTATGCATTTGAGCAGTGGGATGGAGAAGCCTCGTCGATAGAGTTTGTTTTCAAGGATGACGTATGAGCAAGCTCTTCGTCTGATGGTGCTGGCTTCCTTGGGGTCATCCGAAAGTTCGTCTCTAGTGAGGTAGTTGTACACGGGTGTCATCCAGCAATCGCTGTCCCCGATCGCGTGTACGTGTAGGGTTGAGGATCCCTTATCGATGCTGGACCAGGAAAGTATCTCTTGGATGACTGGCCTGTTTCTGCCCTTTCTCTTAGTGCTTGCTAGTTTGGACAAGATGTCTGCTCGCACGTTATATTCGCGTGGAACATGTCTCACTTCTACAGTTCTGAACCTCGCCATTTTCCCCTTGACCAGGGTTAGGTATTCAGAGAGACTGTCGTTTTTGGTCTGATATTCTCCTGATATCTTGAGGGCTACGAGCTGGGAGTCTGTGCAGATGACGACTTCTTCAGCCCCTAGATCTTCGCCTATGCACAAACCGGCGAGGAAAGCTTCATACTCGGCCTGGTTGTTCGACGTGGGAAAGGACAATGTGAGAGAAGCCTCGACTATGGTCCCTTCGTCGTTCTCCAAAATTATCCCTGCCCCGCTGCCTGTCGAGCTGGATGCTTCGTCTATATAGATGGTCCATCTGTTTACTACATGGACCGGGGAGTCTGAGAACGTCATTTCCGCGACGAAATTGGCCAGGGCTTGGACCTTAAGAGCTTTCCTGCTTTCGTACTGGATCTCGAACTCAGACAGTTCCAATGACCACTTGAGCATTCTGCCTGCCATGTCTGGTCGTCCCAGTAATTACTTTATGGGCTGATCCGTTCTTACCGCGATCGTGTGAGCCAAGAAATAGTGTCTCAGTTGCCTGACAGCGTTGACGAGGACCAATGCTACCTTCTCTATCTGCTGATATCACAACTCTGCGTCCTGCAATGCTTTGCTCGTGAAGTATATTGGCTTTTGTCCGCCAGGATTCTCGCGAATGAGAACTGCGCTAACGGCTTCGGCAGTGACGGCGAGGTATAAGAACAAGACTTCCCCGGTATCTGGTCGTGATAATATGGGCAGTTTCGACAGAGCTTGCTTCAAGTGGAGGAGGGATGTTTCACATTCCTCGGTCCATTAGAACACTGCTTCTTTCCGCAAGAGCTTGAAGAAAGGGAGGGCGTACTGGGCAGATTTTGCCACGAAGCAGGACAACGAAGTAAGCACCCCGTTAAGGGATTGGATGTTCTTCTTAGGCGTGGGCGTTGGGAACTCAGAGAATGCCCGACACTTGTCGGGGTTAGCTTCGATTCCTCGTTCTGTTAGGTAGAAGCCAAGGAATTTACCCGCCCGTACGCCAAACGTGCACTTCTCTGGGTTAAAACGCATTTGATATTTTCTTGCTTGCTCGAAGATTTTGTGAAGATGGGCGACATGATCTAGTTCCTCGTGGGACTTGATGATCATATCGTCCATGTATACTTCGAGCATGTCGCCTATTTGTCCTTGGAAGACCCTGTCCATCATTCGTTGGTACGTAGCGCCGGCGTTTTTCAGCCCGAAGGGCATTACGTTGTAGTAATAGTTGCCCGATTCGGTCATGAAGGCTGTGTAAGTTTTATCGCTCGCAGCCATCGGGATTTGATTGTAGCCCGAGTAGGAGTCGAGGAACGATAAAAGCTTAAAACCTGCTGAGTTATCTACGAGCTTATCGATATTGGGGAGGGGGTAGGCGTCCTTCGGACAGGCCCTATTAACATCGGTATAATCAACACACATCCTCCATTTGCCATTATTTTTTCTTACAAGTACAACATTTGAGAGCCATGTAGTGTATTTGGCCTCAGAAATAAACCTAGCTTATAGAAGGTCTTTGACAGCTTTCTCCGCGGCTTCCATCTTTTTCGGGGATTGTTTCCTTCTGCGCTGGGCAACGGCTTTGACGACCGGATCAATTGTAAGCTGGTGGCAAGCGACGGAAGGGTCCAATCCTGGCATTTCAGCGGCGCTCCATGCGAACAAGTCTGCGTTCTCCCGGAGGCATGCTTTTAGTTGTCTCCTGGCCAGGTCGGGGAGGTCTGCTCCGATCTTTACTCCCCGTTGGGGGTCTTCTCTGAACGGAACGATCTCGAAGTTGCCATCTGAGACGGGGCGTAGGAGATGGCCGCTGTTGTTGGGCTGGCCGCCCAAAGTCGCTGGGTCCTTGGCGTGATCTTCTTCGTTGAAGCGGCTGTCCAAGTTGACAGATTCGACCTGGGGGAGTGGTTTTGGTTGCTCGGAGCTGCTGGGCAGAGGGGAACGACCAGATGTCTTCGGTCTTGCTGAGATGGTGCTTAGTCCTCTTGATGCTGCTTCAAAGCACCGACGGGCAGCTTCGATGTCGCCGTGGAGGGTGGCGACCATCCCTTTAGAAGTGTAGTACTTCATCTTGAGATGCACGGTGAAAGGAACAGCGATCAACTCTTCCAGGGTTGGCCTTCCAAAAATGCACTGGTATAGTGACGAGCATTCAATTACCAGAAACTATGCTTTAATTGCTCGGGTTGTCTCTCCTGAACCAAAGGTTACGATGAGCTCTACATAACCCCGGGGCTTTGTTACTGCTCCATTGAATCCCTGCAGGTCGGATCCAACGTATGGCGTAAGGTGAGAGTCATTCAGCTGCAGCGTTTCGAACAGGTGGTTGTACATAATATCCACCGAGCTGCCCTGGTCCACGAGTATTCGGCGAACGTCGAAGTTTGCCATCTTTGCTCGGATATGCAGCGGAATGCTTGAGTTTGGTGCTCCGCCGAGGAGCTCTTCCTTGTAGAAGGAAATAGGAACGGATCCTTTGTGAGTGGTGTCCAGCGTAGTGACTTCATTGGAGCTTTTGCTGATCAGTTGATCGAATCTCCTCTTGATGGAACCGACCGTGATTTTGTTGAATCCCCCACCAGAAATGACCATGGCTGACGGGAAGGCCTCCCGTGGGCTGTGAGTAGCGAGGTACGTGGGGACTGACAGACTATCAGGGATGCGGAAGTCCTCTGGCCGCGTTATGGACATAACAACCTGCACGTTGGTGTCATCGGAGGGCGGAGTCTGTTCTGCAACCTTTTTGCTCTCCTGGGTTTCCTACCGGGGAGCATCTTTCTTCTTCGCGAACTGCTTCAGGTGGCCGTCGCGAATAAGGATCTATATTGCATCTCTGAGGTGGATGCATTCTTCCGTCGTATGACCGTGACTCTTGTGGAAGCGACAATACTTGGATTTGTCTACACTCGGTCTGGCCGGTAGCTGTTTGGGGAAACGGACTCCCGCTTGTTTGAATTCCGAGTTGGCGTACTCGGACAAGATTTTTTCCCTCGAGGCAGTGAGGCGGGTATAGTCATGGAACCGCCCAGAAGGCCCCTTCTGTTCGCGTGCATCGCGAGGCCGATCGTCGCGTATTTTATCTCCTCGACGGGATGTCGAGGTTTCTTCAGCTCTTGACGAGCGGGCACCTTCATGGTGTCGAGAGGCCCGGATGGAGTGTGCAGCAACCTTCTCCTCGTACTGTATGTGTGACTGGGCTTGGAGGAGAAGGGCGTTAAGGTTCCTCGGTGGATCGAGGCCGATGGATTTCGCGAAGTCTGAGCCAAGACGTAATCCCTGCTCGAGCAGGAATTTCTTCATGTCGTCGGTTGTTGGCACTTGGACGGCCTCCTTGTTGAACCGTTCAATGTAAGCCCGAAGAGGCTCATCCCTTCCCTGTACGACAGCTCCGAGGGACACCTCGGTCTTTGGATGGCGTCGCGATGCAGTAAAGTGACGGGAGAAAATCCTTCCTAGCTGCCTCCAGGATGTAATCGATTCCTTTGGCAATTGCTTGTACCATGTCATTTCTCCCTTCCGGAGCGTGGTCGGGAACAGGCGGCATTTGATGGCTCCTCGTACCCCTCTGTAGTCCAAAAGAGCATCTATGTTTTCTATGTGCTCGTCTGGGTCAGTGGTTCCATCGTAAGTCCCTAGAGACGGAGGCTTATCTAGTCCTTTAGAGAGACGGGTGGCCAAGATCCTGCAGGAAAACGGGCCGCGAGGCTCGTCGTCGCTGTCTAAACTTGGAGTTGATGGTGACCGTTGTCTGCGCTCCCGGCGGCGGTCTCTGCGAGGTGAGGGTAGCCGGTCACGAGGTCTGACCGGTGGAGAATGCCTATCCTGCCTCGTTCTCTTGTGTCTTGGTGATGATCGATCTCGCGGGGAGATTTGGTCGCGCTTGCGAATGTGTCGTGATTCAGGCTCATGCCTCGATATATGGTCTTCCCCACGCCTAGGTGGCGGGCTTCTTGATTTTCGAAGCTTACTCTTTGGAGGAGAGGATCTTGGAAGAGATGCTTCCTCGAGAGCTCCTATTCTCTCTCCTTGCTGCAAGATAAGGAGGTTTGTGCAGTTGACATCTTCTAGAAGAACTGCAACGGCCAAGTCGGCGCTGGGAGGGCCAGGAATTGGTCGTTCACCCGACGGTAACTGTTTGCCTCCTTGCTCGGTGGGAGGAGGAGTCGGAGACGCAGTAGCTCCGTCTCGAAGGAAACGGGGATTAGAGAGTAACAAAGAACTGCCGTCAACGTCCATCTTGTTGACGGGAACGAGAACCGTAACGTCAGCACCTTTTGCGGAGTTCTGAGCGGCCATATGTGGGCGGATCAAAGAAAGTATGTTTTGATCTTTTAGTTTCCGAGGAGGAAAGAAAGAAGGGGAAAACAAGGAGTTCCCACAGACGGCGCCACTGATCCGGAGTATTCGAACAGGTCCACGTATGCTAGTCGTCAGATGGGCAAGGTGCTCGGAATGTTGATGAGGAGAGGATGGGGTGTACCTACAAGGCACTCCGACGCTCAAGTAAGAAAGGGTCAGAGAAAAGGGGCAAGTACAAAGTGTATTCTTAGGGTGAATATTTGATACATTACCCTCTCATCGAGAGGGTTTATATAATGTTCCCCAGCCGTGGCCAATGGTCCTATTTTCGGGGCGAGATAACTGTTTTCCTGAAGAATAGGTAACTGCCCAAACTAGCCGTTATGACGGGCAGGATGCCCAAACTAGCCGTTGTACCGGGCAGGAGGTAGTTGCGGGCATCTGTTCGTCGGCTGTTGGGGAGTTGTAGCCGTGTGAGATGGGCAATAGTTCCGGTCAGGACTGGGACGTCCGTGACCGGTTGTAGGGGCAAAGGGGGACTTTTGCCCCCTTAGTGGACTGGATCCAAGTATTTGGGTCGTTACTGTAGCAATCATGGATTGGGCCGCGCATGGCCGTTGACCCAGTCCAGAACAGTAATACTTATATATAAGTAGTTATATCATACATAACATTTCTAAAAAATTTGTTGAATTCAATTGTGAGTGATTAAATCCCACATTGACTAGAGTGAGTTAAACGTTTAGGATCTAAGAGACTTTGACACCATACATTCGTCCAAAACCCTAAGGCATCTAGCATTTAGGTCATTTCCCTTATAAATCCAACATTTCCATTGTTTCTAGTAAATATGGGACTTAACCACTCATTATTGAATTCAATAATCTCTCCCATAAGTGTGAGTTACTCATATCACTAATCTTGATCTATACTAAAATTCCACTTATGTTCTCCCATCGAGTCTAACCAAGCTCTAAGACCATTTGTTCGAGGAGTACCATGTGTGTTGGTGAGCTAAAAGTTTAGGATTCAAGAGACCTTGACACCACATATCTATCAAAAAATTAAGACATCAGGTGTATAGATCCTTACTCTTATAAATCCAACATTTCCCCCATTACTTATCAATATGGGACTTAATCACTCACACTTGAATTCAACATGACATTCTACCACAAAGCATATTGAGAGCATCTCAATCGCCTACTACCGCAAGATGTGGTATTCGATAACTACACCCTTCACCGAGTCACATGTCCGCTAGATGACATCTACTTCTTTTCCTGCTGGATTAGATGTAGATTGCATAAAATATGGTAACTGCTTGAGTGAATCTTGCGCCAATTCGAGTACTTGTATGATATTTCCAAACATCATGTTGTCCCTACTCTATTTATTTTGAGTTCAACCCAGACTAATCAAAGGTATGCTAGCACTTAAACTATAATTTGAGCATCGAGGCACCCTGATCATGTATGGTTGGAAAACTATATAAGAAAAGAATGCATGAGGTGGTGTTCTATGATATGACATCCTTACTTGATTCCCACACCGAAAGGGTGACCGCATATATTAGCTAAGCGTGGAGCCCTTTCATAGGAGATAGAGGGCGGTGGCACTATGGATGATATAGTCCCTCTATGTGTGCAAATATGGGACTTTGTCACTGAGTTACTATTTCATGGTACTATACTTGTACATGAGGACACTGATGTTCACAAAATTGTTTAGAAGGTTTTAAAGGAAGACAAGACAACCTTGCATATGAAAAGGATGAAGATATGGGTTAATAGTACATGTACAGCTCAAAAGGATGTATTCTTTTTAGGAACGTTTTGTTTAGATTGGGTAATATTTTGTGTACAACATTATTATGTATTTTCACATGACATGTTACATTATATATTATTTAGGATTTTTTTGTTAAACTATTTCTTTTATGTAATTTTAAGTTATTGTTTTTTTTTTTTTGGAAATCTTGGTATCCGGCCTTACGACCGACTAATCCAAAAGGGATCAATTCCACCGTCCACTAGCGGAGATTCCGTTTAAAGCCAGAGCAAAGCTCTGTATGGACTGACCCACACAAGGATTGATTGTACCTAATAGGATTCGAACCTGAGACTTTAAGAGGAACACACTCTCAAGACTCAAGCCTCCACCACTAGGCCAACCCTTGGGGGTTTAGGTTATTGTTATGTTGGTGTGATTATAAAAAGAAAATACTTTGATATTGTAACAGACAATTTTAGATTCTATAATTTGAAACCATATTGACAGAAGTCACTTGGATTTAGATTCTATAATTTGAACCCTTAATGAGAGTTTTTCTTTCAAGGTTCGAGTTCTATGAGCTGAAATGTGTCAATCAGTCCACTAGATTCTTTTGTGCGGTATATGTTGCACCGATAATTTATATTGACTAGAATGCACAAGAACTTGTATAAGATGATGTGTTTGATTAAATTGCATTTCACATCAGAGAAAACAATGACATTTTCTTATCTGTATCCATTCAGAATGAACTCTAACCTAACTACAATTTAATACCACAAGGGGACTCTTCCCCATTTGTTCAGAAGCAACACTAATGTTATAACATCTTATATGAAACCACAAATTAGATTAAATGAATCATCGTCTCAACCACCGCGACACAAGAATGGTGTTAAGTGTTGAGGATTGTCATTTGTCAAACGAAGATGATGGAAATATTTAGTCACCAACATCCAACTTTAAAATGATGATGATGTGAGAAACAATTTCTCAATATTTTGTCAGTATAGTATCAAGAAATTGACCGAGTAAGATGCTTCCTTGACCAGATCTATTTGTGCTATCTCTTCAAGTCTAATACGTCTCAGAACATTTGATGAGAAATATGAGTCTTAGGGTCTATTTGGGAGTATGTTTTTAGAGGGTTTTGGAGATACAGACTTTGGAGATAAAGCATATTTTTAGAAAGTAATATACTACCCTAGCATATAAAATTATATTATTTTTTAAATATTTTAAAAATATTAAACACCTTTCGAGATATAGACGCAACTCTCTAAAATAATCCCTCCAAAACCCTCTAAAAGCTAACTCCCAAATAAACCCCTAATGTCTAAAAAAACAGTTCAATTTTGATAATTCAAAATATATTTTTGTTAATTTAAAAAATTCCAGAAGTTTAAAAATTGGAAAGAGAAATTCATCCACCTATGCGAATACTAGAAATATACATGTAGTTTCTCTTGGCTTTGGCCCTCTTGTAACATGCACGAACGCACACGCGCGCGCGCGCGCCCACACACACACACACACACACACACACATATATATATATATATATATATATATATATATATATATATATATATGTATATATATAGAGGAAAGTGCTAACATACACCCAAAATTGGTGGGCCCCACACAAAAATACACTACATCTATTTTCTTTCTATTTTTTTCTTCATCTTTCTAATGTGGGTCTCACCCAAAATTGGTGGGCCCCACACAAAATACGCTAAGGTGTATGTTGCTAATGCACACCTATATGGGTTATGTTAATAACTCGTCTATTTTGCACACCCATTAACATACACCCAATAAACAGGTAACAACTCGTCTATTTTTTCCATTTCGTATCTCATACTCGATGAAAAATAAAATCATGAATAGCTAAAACATGAAAATATCCTCATGCATATCGTCTAAGAGACAGATGCATGAACCAAGGTTGTTAAAATCTCGATTTAAAACCTAAACTCTTAGATTTTACGTTTTCAGGTCGGTATTTGGTGCTAAATCGCAGGTAGAATTATTTTTAAGTAAAATCATATATTGGAACGATTTTATACAATTTAAATCTGTTGAAATATTAGATTAGATTTGATTTTATTAGATTTGATTAGATTTAATATTTAAATATAATCCAAGTTGTGTTAGCCCAAGCCCGATTAGGGTTGTATATAAATAGACCTAGCTTGTATCATTATTTACACACACAATTAAATAATAGAAATCCTTATTTCCTTATTCTCTCTTTCTCTCCTCACTAAAAGTGCCTCACGCACTAACAAATTGGTATCCAGAGCTTCTGGTTATTGTTCTTGATCAAGTTTTCAAGAATTTCACGTCAGAGATCGTGTTTCTAGGGCAAGTTAATCAACCGCGGCGAAGATGACTGGTGATAAGAGCATTCCGAGTTCCCTTCCAATGCTTGACGGCAAGAATTGGATCAGATGGAAAAAACAGATGCAATCCTTATTTGGCTTCCATGAAACCCTAGAAGTGGTTAACGGTGGCGTTCCTGTTTTGGCTGAAAATGCAACCGAAGAACAGAAAAAAGCCCACAACGAAGTCAAGAAGAAAGATTGCAAGGCTGCTTATTGCATTTAGACGGCGGTAGATGCTGCTAACTTCGACAGAATCTCTCATGCTGAAACGGCGAAAGAGGCATGGGATATTCTGGTGAAGTATTATGAAGGAGGTGAGAAAGTCAAGGTTGTTAAGTTACAAACCTTGCGTCGACAATATGAGTTGTTGTCGATGGGAGAAGAAGAAAAAGTTACAGAATATGTGTCGAAGGTTCAGAAACTCGTCCATCTCATGAAGGATTGTGGTGAAACCATAACTGATAAGATGATAGTTGAGAAGGTAATGAGAACGTTGACCTCTCACTTTGATCACGTTATCGTAGCTATTCAAGAATCCAACAATCTTGAAACCCTAAAAGTGGAAGATTTAGTTGGTTCGTTGAAGGCGCATGAGATGAGAATTGTCGAAAGAAAGGGAGTTCAGGATTCGATACAAGCACTGCAGGCTCAGTCATGGAAAAGGAATGGCGGTTCAAACAAATCCAAAGGCAAATTCGACAAGACTCAAGGAAAGAAGTCTTGGTCGAACCCTCATAAGAATCAGGTCGAAGATAGAGATTCTGAATCCTCGAAAAGAGGAGGAGGAAACTATCGAAAGGACAAAGAAGATAAGAAAGGTATAGTGTGTTATAACTGTGAAAAGAGGGGTCATTTGGCCAAACATTGTTGGTACAGGAAAGACAATGGATCTGAAAAAGGCAAGGACGAAGGAGCAAAACTTGCACGCCAAGATTCAGATGATTCTGAAGGTGGTATGGTGGTTATGGCTGCAGTAGCAGATAACCATATTGAATCTAAGATCTGGTTTCTCGACTCAGGCTGTTCAAATCACATGACTGGTCGAAAGGAGTGGTTGGTAGATTTTGAGAAGTCGAAGAAGAGCAAGATAAAACTTGCTGATAACAGTTCGTTGCAAGCAGAAGGTACTGGAAACATAGTTTTTCAACTGAGTAATGGAGCGAAAGCTATGATCAGAGATGTGTTTTATGTACCTGGAATGAAGTGCAACCTGTTAAGTGTTGGACAACTGGTCGAAAAAGGCTTCTCAGTTGTCATGAAAGATGGAGTATTGAAATTGTTCGACACCCAGAACAATTTGGTCTTGAAATCTCCGTTGTTGAAGAACAGGACGTTTAAGACCATTATCAGTTCGACTGAAGTACAATGTCTAAAAACTGTTGTCAACCACAAGGATAGTTGGTTGTGGCATTTGAGGTTTGGACATTTGAACTTTCGATCACTCAACCTGCTGATTACTCAAGATATGGTATCTGGTATTCCAAGTCTTGAGATGCCTGACAAACTCTGTGAAGGATGTTTAGTCGGAAAGCAATCCAGAAATTCTTTCGTTTCGACTATGCCAATGAGATCATCCTGCATTCTCGAAGTTGTACATTCAGATGTATGTGGTCCATTCGAAGAACATACCATTGGTGGAAACAGATATTTTGTTTCGTTTGTCGATGAGTTTAGTCGAAAGCTATGGATCTATGTGATCAAGAGAAAGGATGAAGTATTTGAAATCTTTAAGAGATTCAAGATGCTTGTCGAAAATCAGAGTGAGAGGAGGATCAAGATTCTGCGAATAGATGGAGGTGACGAATACACTTCGAAGATATTTGAAAAATTCTGTGCACAAAATGGTGTTGATGATGAGGTAACTGCTCCTTATACTCCTCAACATAATGGAATTGCTGAACGAAGAAACAGAACCATAGTGGATATGGCGAGAGGTATGCTCAAGCAGAAGAATTTGCCAAAATCTTTATGGGGAGAAGCTGTTTCGATAGCTGTTTATATTCTGAACAGGTGCCCTACTAAGCAATTGAAGAACAAGGTTCCTGAAGAAATATGGAGTGGCAAACGACCATCAGTGAGTCATCTGAAGGTGTTTGGCTCAATGTGTTACAAGCATGTTCCTGATGCAAGAAGAAGGAAGCTTGATGATAAGAGTGAACCTATGATTCTGGTAGGATATCATCAGACTGGTGCATACAGGCTATTCAATCCAATTAATGAGAAGATTGTGTTAAGTCGAGATATTGTGATTGATGAGAATTCTGCCTGGGATTGGAATTCTAGTAATTCAATTAACATGCCACTGATGAGCTATGATTTTGACGAAGAAAATGAAGTTGAAGTCGAAGTTGAAGAAATTGCTGAGCATCAAGTCGAAGTCGAAGTAGAAGCATTTGCTGACATTCCCGATACAGAGGATGTGGCTGAAACAAGCCAACGACCTCGACGAAATAGAGTTCCTCCAACAAGACTTCATGATTATGAAGTGACTGGTGATGATGAAGTCACACCAGATGGAGAATTAGTTCATTTTGCTTTACTTGCAGGTGCTGAACCAATCAACCATAACGAAGCTTTAAAGATTCAACAGTGGAAGTTAGCTATGGTCGAAGAGTTACAGGCAATCAAAAGAAACAAAACATGGGAGTTAGTCGAATTGCCAGCACATACAAAAGCTATCGAAGTAAAGTGGGTGTTCAAGTTGAAACACAATGCTGATGGGTCGATAGCTAGACATAAAGCAAGATTAGTAGCTCGAGGGTTTCTTCAAAGAGAAGGACTTGACTACTCTGAAGTATTTGCTCCAGTAGCAAGACTGGAGACAGTTCGACTAGTGGTAGCATTGGCATGTAACCAAGGTTGGTCGACATTTCACCTAGATGTGAAGTCAGCTTTTCTGAATGGTCCGTTAGACGAAGAGGTCTATGTCACACAACCTCCTGGGTTTGTGATTCAGAAGGAAGCGAGTAAAGTATATAAGTTGCACAAAGCACTCTATGGCCTCAAGCAGGCACCTAGGGCATGGAACAAGAAGATCGACTCATACTTAGTCGAATTGGGTTTTGTAAAATGCAAGTCTGAGTATGGTGTCTATGTTCAGGTTGTAGCACAAGATATAACAATCATCTGCTTATATGTCGATGACTTGTTAGTAACTGGAAATAGCCTGAAGAACTTGTCGAAGTTCAAAGAGCTGATGAAGAAGGAATTTGAAATGTCAGATCTGGGAAAATTATCTTATTTCCTAGGCATGGAATTTCATATGTCGAAGCAAGGTATGGTGCTACATCAAAGGAAGTATGTCAAAGAGATACTCAAGAGATTCAGAATGGATGATTCGAATTCTGCATCCTCACCTGTCGAACCAAACTTGAAGTTGGAGAAGCATGAAGAGGAAGACAAAGTTGATGTAACTTTGTTCAAACAAATAGTTGGATCTCTAAGATATGTGTGCCATAGTAGACCTGATATAGGTTTCGCAGTCGGATTAGTGAGCAGATTCATGAGCGAACAAAGAGTGTCACACATGAAAGCTGCAAGAAGAATTCTAAGATACTTAAAAGGAACGACAGATTGTGGAATTATATTTCGACGAGAATCTGAAGGTAAAGGAGCAATAGTTAATTGCTTTTCAGATGTTGATTGGTGTAGAGATAAGGAAGATCGAAGAAGTACAACTGGCTATTTCTTTCAAGTATTTGGTGCCCCAATCTCATGGTGTTCGAAGAAGCAGGATCCTATGCTGCATGTCAAGCAATTTGGATCAGATCAGTACTTGAAGAAATTGAGGTCGAAGTGAAGAAACCACTTGTGTTGCAAATCGACAACAAGTCAACAATAAATCTGGCGAAGAATCCAGTTCTACATGGAAGGAGTAAGCATATCGAAGCCAGATTTCACTTCTTAAGGGAAAAGGTAAATTGAGGTGAACTTGAAGTTAGGCACTGCTCAAGTGAAGCACAGTTGGCTGATATTTTCACCAAAGGATTGAAGATCGACAGATTCCTAAATTTGAGAAAGAAATTAGGAATAGTTCAGATCGACTATGACTAGTGTAGGTTCGACAACTTGGATTATGGGAGTGTGTTGAAATATTAGATTAGATTTGATTTTATTAGATTTGATTAGATTTAATATTTAAATATAATCCAAGTTGTGTTAGCCCAATTCCAATTAGGGTTGTATATAAATAGACCTAGCTTGTATAATTATTTACACACACAATTAAATAATAGAAATCCTTATTTCCTTATTTCCTTATTCTCTCTTTCTCTCCTCACTAAAAGTGCCTCACGCACTAACAAAATCTCTCCAAAACCTATAAAATCGTGTAAAATCTTTAGATTTTACTCTTTGACTTGATTTTACCTTTTTTTCTTTAAATTTTAAAAAACTCAGCCTAATAAAATTCTCCCACTTTATTAATTTATTCACTATAAATAACTTCTTTTTTCATTAGACATCAGACTTTTCATTTATCAGAGCAATGAAAATTAAAAGCTTTTAAACCCTAACGTCACTTCACTTGTACAACGTCGGACCAGAACTTCAACGACAATAGTATGTGAGTTTTATTCTTTGATTGGTAGGTATCTAAAAAGTGAGCCTTATTCACAAATAAAAAACAGAGAAATGTTATGTTACGGTGTTATTATGTGATTGTATGTAACCTTGGTTTGTTACTATGTTTGTTACAGTGTTTTTAGTTTTGCTATTTTGTATCTTTGAATGCTAATATGGTTTGTAATTTAAGTGATTGTTACACTATTTTGCTATTTTTATTATTTTAATATAGCAACTTAATAGAAGTTGATTTGATTTATTGTGTATATTTTTGACAAATTTACTTTAATGTCTTACTCTTTTAATTAAAATTTATTATTTAAATTTGATCATTTTTATTATTTAAAATTATATTTAATATTATTTTAACATGAAGTAAACTCTACGATTTTACGTTTCGATTTTACTTAGCCAAAACGAGTCAAAATAAAAACTCGATTCTGACAATTTTAACATGCACATTAGAGCTAGTTGCAGCTTGAGTTGCATCACCTTTCAAAGCAACCTAAAATCTAGCATGAAATCAATCAGTCATTCCAATATTCACATTAGCATAAAAATCAACCATAACTGAAAATCACAACAAAAAAGTGAAAACAGAAATAACATTTCTATACCACCATTCATCATTGCATATTGATCCACTTTCACATAATATACGATGAAACCAGAGTAAAGAAGGCAAAATTTTCAATTCTATTTCTAAGGAGGCATGTGAATTCAGCATTGCATCTAAACACACAAATCTGTTTATAATCATTGCTACCCATGTTTTGAATACCATCTAAATAAGCTTCATTATTATATTTACAAAATTCTCCTCTTTAGCCTTTCTACGCACTTTAATTATTACTGGCAAAAGGGAAAGCAACAAATTAACAAAAACAGAAGCATTCACAAATATGATTTATCAACTACTACAGAATAATTTCAATTAGGGGTGTTTATTAGACCAAATTACATTTATAATTCCGTTTATTTTGATATCACTTCATTAAAAATACAGTTAATTATTAAAATAGTTTCACTTCAATTTAAAACTAATTTAAAAATATAATTAATTTATAATCAGTTTGCTATTATAAACTCTTTTAAAACTATTTTTTTTATTTCATAAAAAATATTATTTTAAAATGTAAAGTAAAAAGTATTTTCAAAATAAATAAAAAAATCTTTTTTTTTTTAGATTTTTTTCAATTTTTGAATAAAATAATTTTGTATTCAGAAAAAAATTATTTATTTTCAAAAAAAATTATATTTTTATTTTTTAGAATAAAAAAAATATATTTTTCAGTAATTAAGGGTTAATACCTATTTTGCCCCCTGCCATATAGGCGCTTTTCGAAAAACCCCCCTGTAAAAAAAAACCTTGCAAAAAAAACCCTAATATTTGAAGATTCTCACAGTTTTGACCTTCATCACATTCAGTCACTAAAAATGCCAAAATGGCAGGGGTTAAAATAAAAACGCTGCCAAAATGGCAGGGGTCAAAATGACAGGTTTTTGGTGACTGAATATAATGAAGGTCAAAATTGAGAGAATCTTCAAATGTTAGAGTTTTTTTTACAAGTTTTTTTTTTACAGGGGGGTTTTTCAAAAAGCGCCTATATGGCAGGGGCAAAATGACTATTAACCCTATCCAAGAGTATATATGACCAACTAAAGACAAATAGGGAATTGATTTATTCCATTTAATTATATTTAGGCTTAATGCATTCTTTTGCTAATTTTTTTGAAAAAAAGTTAACTTTTGCCTTGTTGGATATGTAAAATCTGACCTGACTTTTTTTCTCTCTTTGTTTTTTTAATTGTCTATCTAAATTCTGAAATCTTAACAAAAGGAGAAGAAAAGAAAATTGCACTCTGCATTCGTTTTTTTCCACTTTCAAACCCTAAAATCAGCTGGAGAAGACGAGTGGTGCAAAGAAGAGAAAGCGATGAGACATAGATGAATCACGTTGTATATTGAACGAGTGCTAACATCTAGTGTGCATTTCCTGACGAAGACTTCCTCAAGGTACGGTTACTATTGTTAACCATTGTTCCTCATCGGTCTTTTTCTTTTTAGCACCTTCTTCATTAAACATCCTGATAGGCCATTAAATCCTCACTTCTAGAGGATGTATATATGCTTCAAAGCTTGCAAAGGAAGTTTCCTCAAGTGCGGGCCTATTATAGGATTGGATGGGTGTTAAAAAATCATTCTTGAAATCAAGGGTGTTAATGAGGAGGAATTCAAGCACCTTATCAAGATTCCACCAAGGTTCTAGAGCAACTCAAGGTTTAGGACTAGTCCATGATGTGACACTTTGGTGAATGATATGTCAGAGGCATTCAACTCTGCATTTGTAACTGCAAGAGCCAGGCCTATTGCCACTATGCTTAAAGAAATAAGAGTGTATCTTATGAAGAGATGGAAGTCAAATAGGTAGAATATTATCAAATATGAAGGTACAATTCTACCAAATATCAAAAAGAAGATGGCAAAGGAGTCACAAAAAACAAACCATTGGATTGTGAGGTAATATGATTATATTGTGCTTTCTACATGTAATATGATTATCTTACAATTGTATTGTGATTATATTGTGCTTTCTTACACGTGTTACAGACGTGTAGGTGAATATGAGTGCGAGGTTAGACATATATCATTCAATGGAAAAAATACGCTGTTAATTTTTCCAATAAAGAATGCTCTTGTAGACTGTGGATGCTGACACGGCTTCCATGTTGTCATGCAATGTCATGCATGAAGGATCAGGACTTAGAAATTGAGGATTTTGTGCTTGAATGTTATAAAAAGGATTGTTATGAGGCTTGTTATGCATCAGTGTTTTATCATGTTAATGGGGAAACTTCGTGGATAAAAACTGATGTTGTTAATTTGTAGCCACCACCCATAAAGAGACAACCTACTAGGCCCAAGAAGAAAAGGAACAAAGAGGCTGGAGAAATGGTGAGAGATGAGTCACAACTAAAATGATAAAAATATGGAATCAAGTGCAATCGTTTCCATAAAAATGGTCACAACAAAATCACATGTAAACTGCCAATTCCACAAGCACCTCCCAGTCAGCCACTACAAGCACCTCCCAGTCAAGCAATAGTAACACCTTCAACTCGGCCACCACCCAAAAAGAAAAGAAGACTTCAAAAGGGGGAAACATGTTTCAAGTCAACCATGATTTCTAATTTCTGATTTCTGTTTTGATATTTTGTTATGATGTTTTGAATGATATGGCTTATAATGCCATTTTAATTATGCACTGATATGTAATTTTGAATTATGAGTCATAATTCTATTTTGAATGTTATGGCTTATAATGCCATTTTGAACTAATATGTAATTCTGTTAATGCTTATTGGAATGATATAAATTATAATGTAATTTTGAATTGTATGAAAATTTGTTATGTAACTATCTATTAATTGTATGATATTCTGATATCACTATCTGTTAACTGTATTGTAGTCCTTTTAATGTAATAAAGATTTCAATTTGGTTCATTCCCTTTATATGCATGTTTCACATTGGTACCTAAATTGTATTATATATTTCAAGTTAGACCCTTAATTAAATTGTATTGTTTCATTTTGATCCCTAAGCCAGTATGTTACACTAGTGTTTTTTTCCCATTTTTTATACTAGTGTTTTGTTTCATTGTTATACCATTGTTTTGTATGACTATTGAATCAGTGTTTTGTTTAAGTTATAATGATACAATATATTGAACACATTGTTTCTCGTAACAATAATCATTAAACCAACAACAATGTTACATAGAATTCTCATGACATGTTTAAAAATTGAAGTACATTGATAAACTCAAAATTCAACAAACACGATGCTTTACCCTAATCCTATTTGAAATACATTGTTACAAATACAAGATTCAACCCTAAGCTCAAAATTCCTACCACAATGGACATTTTCAACCATCCTCTAGTATGGAGAACCTTATTCATCAATTTGAAAATTTTCTTCTTTTGCCTTACAATCTTTAAATCCATTTCATCAACAATTTCATCACCTAACCACTTGGAGAAATTACAACCATTATCCATATGATTTATATAATTTCTACAACCCCAAAATTTTCTCCCATAGTTCACACTATTCATATCACTGACAGTACAAAGAACACTTTCATCTTGGCAAAAACACTACATCCTCTTGTTTCTACGAAACACAGATCCAACTGTCCCAAAGCTTTGGTTTTTTTGACATTGAAGCACTACTTGCATTCTTTGAAATTGGGGACAAAATACGCAGGAATGGAAAGATGATGATTGAACGCATAATAAAATGCAAGAAGGAAGTATGATGATTGAAAATTATGAAAGGAACGCAACTGATTTCAGAAAACACGGAAAACGAAAGAGAGAAAATGATGATTCAACCCTAGAAGGCTTTTAAAAAACAATTGTTGAGTCAATATTAAGCCATTATCCTAGATGTCATGCAACGTAGTCAGTACCTAACGTTTTTTTTGAGAAAAACTAACGGCAGAGACCATTTCAAGTAAGGGAATGGTTTTTAAGGGACTGCTTTGTAACGTTTTTTAGTCAAGAGACTAAAGCAAAACATTAAATTAAGTTAAGGGACTTGGTGACTAATTATGTCTTATATTTATAATCTTTTTAAAAATAGATTAGACAAATTAAAAACAAATCAGAAATTGACTTATTCCCCTTAATTTGTAATTATTAGCTTTAAATATTTTAGGCAAAAAGGCACCAGGGGTCCTTTAAGTTATTTAATGCTACCACTTAGGTCCTTTAAGTTTTTTTTTGTAACGTTTAGGTCCTTTAAGTTTAAAACCGTTTGCACCGTTACCCTGTTTTTTTTAAATTTCGTTACAAAAATACATATGTGGCAAAAATGGAGTTTAGGTGGCAGTTAACAGTGATGATGTGGCATTTTAATTTATTTTTTATTTATTTTTTAATTCCACGTGGATTTTAATTTTTTTTTTTTAATTTTTTTAAAATTTTTTTTAAAGTTTTTTTTTAATTTTATTTATTTATTTGTACGCCAGTTAAGACTAAAAGGACGTAATTGTTACATTTTAAAAACATATGGGACGTGAGTGTTACAAATCATGTCCTTCCATAATGAAGCTTCTAATACAGTGGTTATGGTTCTAAGTTGATCAAAGGGGTACATGCAAAGGATTAACACTATAATAAAAAACTCACTTTATTTTATTGAAACAAAACAATAAATATATTTTTTAACCCTAAACTATTGGCTTACGAAACTATAAGAGGTGATGAATAAGAATGTCCAATTCTGATACCATGTTAGAAACTATGTGTTCTGGACTAGACCAATGGCCAGAATTGGCCCAATCCGCCTCTGCTCCAGAGCGTCCCAAACTGCCTAAGCCCAATCCACAGAGGGGGCAAGATTGACATGTCTGCCCCTCCAACCGGGCAAGGAACACAACGTTCCTCCCCGGCTTTAGTGCCCGTTACGCACGGCTTCCTCGCTGCCCGAACAACAATGGGCAGGTGTCTGGAACTGCGTCTATGCCCGACATAACGGCTAGTTTCTGGCATCCTGCCCGACATAACGGCTAGTTTGGGTAGTTACCTATTCTTTGGGGAAAACGACTATTTCGCCCCGAAAATAGGACCGTTGGCCACGCGCTGGGGGCTCTATATAAACCCTCTCGCTTGAGAGGGTCAGGTATCACATTTTTCACCCTAAGAATACACTTTGTACTTGCCCCTTTTCTCTGACCCTTTCTTACTTGAGCGTCGGAGTACCTTGCAGGTACACCCCCTTCTCTCCTCATTCACAAGCCGAACACTTTGCCCGCCTGACGACCAGCATCCATCCGAGCACCTTGCCATCTGACGACCAGCCTACGTGGACCAGTTCGAATACTCCGGATCAGTGGCGCCGTCTGTGGGAACTCCTTGTTCTCCCCTTCTTTCTTTCCTCCTCGGAAACTAAAAGATCAAAACATACTTTCTTTGATCCGCCCACATATGGCCGCTCAGAACTCCGCGAAAGGTGCTGACGCTGCGGTTCTCACTCCCGTCAACAAGATGGACGCCGACGACAGTTCGTTGCTACTTTCTGATCCCTGTTTCCTTCAGGACAGGGCCACTGCGTCTCCAACTCCTCCTCCCACCGAGCAAGGAGGCAAACAGCTACCGTTGGGGGATCGACCAATTCCTGGCCCTCCCAGCGCTGACTTGGCCGTTGCAGCCCTTCTGGAAGCTGTCAACCGCACAAACCTCCTTATCTTGCAGCAAGGAGAAAGGATATGAGCTCTCGAGGAAGCATCTCTTCCAAGATTCTCTCCTCCCAAGAGAAAACACCAGAGATCAAGAAGCCCGCCACCTAGGCGCGGGGAAGACCGTATGACGAGGCGTGAGCCTGAACCACAACGCATTCGCAAGCGCGACCAGATCTCCCCGCGGGATCAGTCACCACCAAGACACAAGAGAACGAGGCAGAGCAGGCATTCTCCATCGGTCAGACCTCGCGACCGGCCACAATCACCCTCACCTCGCAGAGACCGCCGCCGCGAGCGCAGACAACGATCACCGTCAACTTCAAGTTCGGACAGCGACGACGAGCCTCGCGGCCCGTTGTCCCGTAGGATCCTGGCCACCCGCCTCCCTAAAGGACTGGAGAAGCCTCTGTCTCTAGGGACGTACGATGGAACCGCTGACCCAGACGAGCACATAGAAAACATAGATGCTCTTTTGGACTACAGAGGGGTACGAGGAGCCATCAAATGCCGCCTGTTCCCGACCACGCTCCGGAAGGGAGCAATGACCTGGTACAAACAACTGCCAGAGGAATCCATCACATCCTGGAGGTAGCTCGGGAGGATTTTCTCCTGTCACTTTACCGCATCACGACGCCATCCAAAGACTGAGGCGTCCCTCAGAGCTGTCGTACAGGGAAGAGATGAGCCTCTTCGGGACTACATTGAACAGTTCAACAAGGAGGCCGTCCAAGTGCCAACGACCGACGAGATGAAGAAATTACTGCTCGAGCAGGGATTACGTCCTGGCTCAGACTTCGCGAAAGCCATCGGCCTCGATCCACCGAGGAACCTCAACGCCCTCCTCCACCAAGCCCAGTCGCATATACAGTACGAGGAGAAGGTTGCTGCCCACTCTGTCCGGGCCTCCCGACACCAAGAAGGTGCCCGGTCATCCAGAGCTGAAGAGCCCTCGACATCCCGTCGAGGAGATAAAAGACGCGACGATCGGCCTCGCGATGCACGCGAACAGAAGGGACCTTCTGGGCGGTTCCATGACTATACCCCCCTCACTACCTCAAGGGAGAAAATCTTGTCCGAGTGTGCCAACTCAGAGTTCAAACAGGCGGGAGTCCATTTCCCCAAACAGCTGCCGGCCAGGCCGGGTGTAGACAAGTCCAAGTATTGTCGCTTCCACAAGAGCCACGACCATACGACGGAAGAATGCATCCACCTCAGAGATGCCATAGAGATCCTCATTCGCGACGGCCACCTGAAGCAGTTCGCAAAAAAGAAAGAAGCTCCCCGGCAAGAAACCCAGGAAAGCAAGAAGGCTGCAGAAGAGACTCCGCCCTCCGATGACACCAACGTACAGGTCGCTATGTCCATAACTCGGCCAGAAGACTTTCACATCCCTGATAGTCTGCCCGCCTCCACGTTCCTCGGCGCTCACAGCCCGTGGGAGGCCTTCCCGTCAGCCATGGTCATCTCCGGTGGTGGATTCAACAAAATCACGGTCGGTTCAGTCAAGAGGAAATTCGATCAACTGATCAGCAAAAGCTCCAACAAAGTCACCACGCTGGATACCACTCAAAACGGATCCGCTCACATTTCCTTCTACAAGGAGGAGCTCCTCGGCGGGGCACCGAACTCAAGCATCCCGCTTCTCATCCGGGCAAGGATGGCGAACTTCGACGTTCGCAGGATACTCGTGGACCAGGGCAGTTCAGTTGATATTATGTACAACCACTTGTTCGAAACACTGCAGCTGGACGACTCTCACCTTACTCCATACGTTGGATCCGACCTGCAGGGATTCAACGGAGCAGTAAAAAGGCCCCGAGGTTACGTAGAGCTCATCGTGACCTTCGGATCAGGAAAGACAACCCGAGCAATCAAAGCACAGTTTCTGGTAATTGAATGCCCGTCACTATACCAGTGCATTTTTGGAAGGCCAACCCTGGCAGAGTTGATTGCAGTGCCTTCCACCGTACATCTCAAGATGAAGTACTACACTTCTGAAGGGATGGTCGCCACCCTCCACGGCGACATTGAAGCTGCCCGTCGATGCTTTGAAGCAGCATCAAAAGGACTAAGCACCATCTCGGCAAGGCCGAGGACCGCTGGTCGTCCTCCTCTGCCCAGCAGCTCCGAGCAACCAAAACCGCTCCCCCAGGTCGAATCCATCGACTTGGACAGCCGTTTCAGCGAGGAGGATCACGCCAAAGACCTGACGACTTCGGGCAGCCAGTCCAACAACAGTGGCCATCTCCTACGCCCTATCCCAGATGGCAACTTCGAGATCGTTCCATTCGGAGAAGACCCCCAACGGAGAGTGAAGATCGGAGCAGACCTCCCCGACCTGGCCAAGAGAAAACTGAAAGCGTGCCTCCGGGAGAACGCAGACTTGTTCGCATGGAGCGTTGCTGAGATGCCAGGATTGGACCCCTCCGTTGCTTGCCACCAGCTTACAATTGATCCGGCCGTCAAAGTCGTTGCCCAGCGCAGAAGGAAACAGTCCCCGGAGAAGATGGAAGCCGCGGAGAAAGCTGTCAAAGACCTTCTAGAAGCTAGGTTTATTTCTGAGGCCAAATACACTACATGGCTCTCAAACGTTGTACTTGTAAGAAAAAATAATGGCAAATAGAGGATGTGCATTGATTATACCGATGTTAATAAGGCCTGTCCGAAGGACGCCTACCCCTCCTCAATATAGATAAGCTCGTAGATAACTCAGCAGGTTTTAAACTTTTATCGTTAGTCGACGCCTACTCGGGCTACAACCAAATCCCAATGGCCGCGAACGATAAAACTTACACGGCCTTCATGACCGAATCGGGCAACTATTACTACAACGTAATGCCCTTCGGCCTGAAGAACGCCGGCGCCACGTACCAACCAATGATGAACAAAGTCTTCCAAGGACAAATAGGCGACATGCTCGAGGTAAACATGGACGACATGATCGTCAAGTCCCACGAGGAACTAGACCATGTTGCCCATCTTCGCAAAATTTTCGAGCAAGCAAGAAAGTATCAAATGCACTTTAACCCAGAGAAGTGCACGTTCGGTGTACGGGCAGGTAAATTCCTTGGTTTCTACCTAACGGAACGAGGAATAGAAGCTAACCCCGACAAATGTCGGGCATTCTCTGAGTTCCCAACGCCCACGTCTAAGAAGAACATCCAGTCCCTCAACGGGGTACTCACCTCGTTGTCTCGCTTCGTCGCAAAATCCGCCCAACACGCCCTTCCTTTCTTCAAGCTCTTGAGAAAAGAAGATACGTTTGAATGGACCGAAGAATGCGAGGCATCCCTCCTTCACTTAAAGCAAGCTCTGTCGAAACCGCCCGTGTTATCACGGCCAGATACCAAGGAAGTCTTGTTCCTATACCTCGTCGTCACTGCCGAGGCCGTTAGCGCCGTTCTCATTCGCGAGAATCCTGGCGGTCAAAAGCCAGTGTACTTCACGAGCAAAGCGTTGCAGGACGCGGACTTGCGATATCAACAGATAGAGAAGGTAGCATTGGCCCTCGTCAACGCTGCCAGACAACTGGGACACTATTTCTTGGCCCACACGATCGTAGTAAGGATGGATCAGCCCATCAAGCAATTACTGGACCGGCCAGACATGGCCGATCGAATGCTCAAGTGGTCGTTGAAGCTGTCCGAATTCGACGTCCAGTATGAAAGCAGAAAAGCTCTTAAAGCACAGGCCCTGGCCGATTTCGTGGAAGAAGTAACCTTCTCAGACTCCTCGCCCCACATAGCAAACAGATGGACCGTCTACGTGGACGGAGCATCCAGCTCGAGCGGCAGCGGGGCAGGAGTAATTCTGGAGAACGAAGAAGGGACCATAGTCGAGGCTTCTCTCACATTGTCCTTTCCCACGTCGAACAACCAGGCCGAGTATGAAGCCTTCCTCGCCGGGTTGCGCCTAGTCGAAGACCTAGGGGCTGAAGAAATCGTCATTTGCACGGACTCTCAGCTCGTAGCCCACCAGATATCCGGGGAGTATCAGGCCAAAAACGACAGTCTCTCTGAATACCTCACCCTAGTCAAGGAAAATATGTCGAAGTTCAGAACGGTAGAAGTAAGACATGTTCCACGCGAACACAATGTGCGAGCAGACATCTTGTCCAAACTAGCGAGCACCAAGAGGAAAGGCAGAAACAGGTCGGTCATCCAAGAGATACTTCCCCGGTCCAGCATCGATAAGGGGTCCTCGACCCTACACGTGCACGCGATCGGGGACAGCGACTGCTGGATGACGCCCGTGTATAACTACCTCACCAGGGACGAACTTCCGGATGACCCCAAGGAAGCCAACACCATCAAACGAAGAGCTTACTCGTACGTCATCCTCTAAAACAAACTCTACCGAAGGGGCTTCTCCATCCCACTACTCAAGTGCATAGAGGAAGAGGTTGTCCCCCATGTACTACGAGAAATCCACGAGGGCATTAACGCCCAGCACCTGGGAGGAAGGTCCCTTGCCCGCAAGGCCCTCAGGGCAGGGTATTATCGGCCAACCATGCAGTAAGACGCCAAAGAGCATGTGAAAAAATGCGACAAATGCCAACGGCACGGGGATATGCACCTAGCTCCACCTAACGAACTGAAGAGCTTGACCTCCCCGTGGCCATTCGCCTGGTGGGGCCTAGACATCCTAGGACCCTTCGTGACGGGGTCCAGCCAGAACAAATACCTGATAGTGGGCGTAGATTATTTCAAAAAATGAATAGAAGCAGAAGCCTTAGCGAAGATAACAACACTTAACATTCTACGCTTCTACAAGCAGAATATCCTTGCCCGTTTTGGGATTCCCCAAGCAATCGTCACGGACAATGGAACACAATTCACGGACAAGAAGTTCCAAGACTTTGTCGCCCATCTCGGAACAAAGCAACACTTCGCTTCTGTAGAGCACCCCCAAACCAACGGGCAGGCGGAAGCGGCCAACCGCGTCATCCTTCGTGGCCTCAAGCGAAGACTGGACGAAACGAAGAAAGCCTGGGTCGAGGAGCTCCACAACGTCTTATGGGCATATCGCACTACTCCCCAGTCCACCACCGGGGAAACGCCTTTCCGCTTAGCATATGGTACGGAGGCCGTTTTACCCATTGAAATCCACGTACCGTCCAGAAGGGCCGAATCGCCTCTAGACGAGGAAATGAATAACGAAGCGATAAGAGAGGAGCTCGACCTTGTCGAGGAAATCCGAACAGGAGTAGCCCTCCGCGAAGCATCTCTTAAGCAAAAAATAGCAATCAGGCACAACGCCAAAGTCTTACGGCGAGAGTTCGACGTGGGCAGCCTTGTCCTACGAAGAAACCACAAGGACTCTCGCGAAGGCAAACTAGCACCCAACTGGGAAGGACCATACAGAGTCCGTGCCAAAACGGGAAATGGTGCATACTTCCTCAAAAACCTTAACGGGGATGCACTCCCTCGACCTTGGAACGCTGAGAAGCTTAAGCAATACTATAGCTAAAGTAACCATAGGCTTCCTCGCATCAAAGGACCACATAACAGTCATCATGCTCGTCCAGGTACAAACGACGCATGCACACAAAGTAGAATCCCGCTCAAACAAAATGAGCCGAAACTCTGCTCGTCGGCGGTCCTCAACCGAGCACCGCCTTCGCCCAAGTACCATGATTGGCAGAACCCCAGCTCGCGATGGGACGTTCACGCCGCGACCTCAGGCCTCAATCGCGACCTGAGATCCGCAACCTCGCCAGGACCTTCCCCGGCTATTCGACCAGTTCCCCGCACTGGCGAATTCACACACAACGAGCTATCTTTCAAAAGAAAGCTCCACTAACAGACACACCCTCCGACGAGCTGCCACACATGCACAACTAATGTAAAGTACAACAAAAATTGTATAAATAACATAAACCGAGCATCAAATAAAAAGGCCACAAGGGCCAAAGATTGTGCATATTACATAAAAAAAGGGGGGCCATGCCCCCCCCCCAAAGTCAAATAAAGTTACAAATTAATCAACGGCACGCAGGCCGAACAAAATACAACAACATCAGAATAACCAAAGCTCCTCATTCGTCCGCTTGCTCGGCTATTTCCAGCTCGGGTCTCTGCTCCTCCTCGGGCTGAACCTCAGGGGTGTCAAGAACAAGGCCTGCGGGCAAGACGATGCGATCATCCTCCACTCGCACAAGGTAGTGGATACCATTGGTTGAAATGTCGAGCCCAGGGTTCACCATCCGCAACTGGGCCACGGCACTTTCGAAGGACTCCACTGCCACAGCGATGCCGTCATCCTCGGCCTGCAGAATGCTGGCGACCAGCTCAGCCCTAGTTTTCAACACTTTTATCTCGTCCGGTTCATCAGCACCCGGGGCACTGGCCGCCATCAGCTCCTTGTTCAACTCCTCGGCAGCCTTTTTCTCCACTTTCAGCTGGGTGACCTCCTCTTTCAGCTTGGTCATCTCCTCTTCGGCTTTCTTCCTCGCCTCACGAGCACCCTTGACCTCCTCCTTCAAGGCCGTCTCAGAAGCCCGGGCAGCAGTAAGTTCGGCCTCAAGCGCAGTGTCCCCTTCCGCGTAAACGGCCGCCATCTCCAGCATCCTCATAAGGGCAGAAGCATCCTGGGCCACCAGCGCCCTCTTGCTCACCCGGTCCATGCCCTCCAAGCTAAGAGACTCTGCTCGAGGAACGACCAGCGTGTTGCCCTCAAAAAAATCTTCTGTCAAGGATGCACGGGGGGAGCTCAAATCTTCCCTTCTCAAGCGCCCGAGTCAGATCCACATCCTCTAACGTCCGTGGCCGCTTCGCCCGCCCGGTCAAAGGCAATGGAGAGTCCCGCAGACCAGGAGAGGGCGTAGAAGAGGTCCCCGGAGCAGTTTGAACAAGGGAAGGAGCACGAGTACCAGCAACAATCCGGGTCTTAGGGGGAGCCGCTCCAGCCTTACCCCTCACCATGGCGTTCCTCACCACACGATCACGAGCTTAAGGCATCTCACCTGCACAAATGAAACGAACACGTTAGCAACAGGGAAGAAGAAATAACAAACAAAGTCTAAGTAACTATGTCTACCGAGCAACTTCTCGGCATCCACAGGAGTCTTGCACTCCAGCAGGGCCTTCACGTTGATGAACCTATGCTCAACCCTCTGGCTCCCATCCTCCTCGATGATGGGGTTACCCTTGCTCGTCCAGCAGCTCGCGAGACCGAAGGAGTTGACCCAGTTCACCAACCTCTCATAAGACACGACATCCTGCCCGCGTAGCGTGCTCGGTTCAAAGACGTAAGCATTGGGTTTCTTTGAGAAGTGGTCAGGTGTCCAGCGGATCGGGAACTTGTACACTCTCTCCCCGATATACTTCCCTTCCTCGTTGAGCAACTCCTCTCCGTTCTCATCACACTCCACCTCCCAGGCGTACACGCTGTCCTAGGCAGCCTCAGACAATGGCTCGACGATGAAGTAACGCCCCTTGAACGTTCGGATGGACTCCGAGAACGGCTTAAACAACTTTCTGGGCTGCTTCAAAGAAACCCATCCGTACCTTTTCCCCGCCAGCTGCCGCTGTAGGTGGAAAATAACAAAGAATAGAGGAAGGGTGGTCCCCAGAGCAAGGTGCTCGCACACCAACTCAAAAGCCCGTATAAAGGCCAGCGAATTAGGATAGAGTTGAGAAGGCGCCAACTTCAGATGCACAAACACCGACCGCTGGAAGTCAGTGAAGGGCAACCTCAGCCCCAATTCCTTGAAAGCATATTCATACATCGAGAAGCAGTCCCCGAAGCTCGAGCAGACCCGCTCGTCCGAATTAGGAAGAAGCACTCTCCATTCACCCGCTGGTCCCACCTCGGTAAAGACGTCCGCCGGAGACCTCGCGAACATGGAAATATGCTCGGAGGGTTCGGCCACCTCCCACTCCTCCGGACAAAATCCTTCAACGTCTTCCTCCATGACGTTCACCTCTTCTCCCCCCTCAACTTCGCTCGCTTCCCCCCTCGAATTCGCTCGAGGAGTTCGATGCCGTCGAGCTCGAAGACGCAGAACTCGAGGCCATTGCGCTGCTACTCTCCTCGGAGACAGTTTCCTCCTTGGATGTAACTGGGATAACTTCCCTCTCTGGCTCCATCGCCACTATCATCACCTGAAAAAGCAGAGAAAGACAGTGAATTCGACAGGAAATCAAATCCACCCTTCCACCGCTAAGTCAAGTGAAAGGGCGCGCAGAAGGCTAAGGACAATGTCCCCGACCTAAGCCCTAACATCAAACGAAGAAAGAAAAACCTCCCCGCGAGGAGATGCCCGAGACATACCATCTTCCTACGAGGAACCTCCCCGCGCTCGTGCCCTGATTCCGTTTGAAGCTCCGTCGGAAACTGCAAAGCTCCACGGGAATCTGGAAACGTTCTACCAAAAAATTCACCAATCCATCAGAAGATGATAAGACGTGGTGGTCACGACTCGCAACCACGACGTGGACCACCACGCTCACCGAACGGGCTACCTACTCCGGCGAGATGCTTGATGCAGCAGAAGGGCAGAACCGCCGCCCACCACCAACACTCGCCGGAAACCTACCTATTTTGCCACCTAAAACTAACCCTAGCCGCATGCAATCTACCATTAACAACGAGAGAAAGTAAAACAAGCTGGAAATCAGAGAACTTACTTGATTTGAGTAGAAGAGAAAGACTGCTCGAAACTTGGCACGGTGGTCGGTTGCTCTGAAGACGGCGACAGATAAGAACGCTGATAACGACGAAGAAAAATCAGAAGGGAAAAAGTGCAAAATGGGACAACCTTCCCCCTTTTATACTGAGGGGCACGTGCACACACGCGCCCGTAGGCAATAATGACTGCCCACTAGCCATAATTACCTATTAACTGCTACGTAGGGCTCGATGCACACGTGGCAGCCCAACGTTTCCCATTCTGTCTGACGCTTTATCTTCCCGAATACCGGGCAATAGGGTCACGACCACAAACATCACGGACACAGAGGGCCACGAGCACCTCGAGACAATCATCCTCGTCTCCAAACGACGACTCCGCGTTAGCTCCCCTGAGCGACGAGCAGTCCTTAAGTCATCACTCTCATTCTCGGGAGCAACGACTTAGGGGGCTCCTGTTCTGGACTGGACCAATGGCCAGAATTGGCCCAATCCACCTCTGCTCCAGAGCGGCCCAAACTACCTAAGCCCAATCCATAGAGGGGGCAAGATTGACATGTCTGCCCCTCCAACCGGGCAAGGAACGCAACGTTCCTCCCCGGCTTTAGTGCCCGTTACGCACGACTTCCTCGCTGCCCGAACAGCAATGGGCAGGTGCCCGGAACTGCGTCTATGCCCGACATAACGGCTAGTTTCTGGCATCCTGCCCGACATAACGGCTAGTTTGGGCAGTTACCTATTCTTTGGGGAAAACGACTATTTCGCCCCGAAAATAGGACCGTTGGCCACGCGCTGGGGGCTCTATATAAACCCTCTCGCTTGAGAGGGTCAGGTATCACATTTTTCACCCTAAGAATACACTTTGTACTTGCCCCTTTTCTCTGACCCTTTCTTACTTGAGCGTCGGAGTGCCTTGCAGGTACACCCCATCCTCTCCTTATTCACAAGCCGAACACTTTGCCCGCCTGACGACCAGCATCCATCCGAGCACCTTGCCATCTGACGACCAGCCTACGTGGACCAGTTCAAATACTCCGAATCACTATGCTAGAGAGAATTGATGATTTCATTTTTATAACAGAATTCTGTTATGATTCAAGTTAGTTACAAAAATGATTGCACCTAGTTACAATATGTTACAAGCTTTGATGACTGGTAGATAATTTGATGCTGCATGTGACAACAAGAAGAATAGAATCATATTACTTTTGCAAATAGTCTAATCTTCAACACATAGTGGAATTATATTACTTTTGCATTCAGATGAAAATTATATGTATGAAGTTCATTAATAATTTGATTGTCACCTGAAAACAAAATTTTGAATAGTTTATGTGTTCTAGACATATTGTATAAATATTACAAAATCTTAAAATTAAAAAATTTCTTGAATCTTTTGAGATTTGAATAAAAGATAATTGACTACAACATTTGTAATATAACAAGTATTAAAAAAAATCACTGGTGCTGGTCTTTTATAGTGACGAGCTACATTTTCTTAGACTTTTCTTGTTATAATATACTCTATATTTAAGTAGTGAATTTCATTTTTAAAATATTAACATTATACAATCATAGAGAATTAGAATTGAATAAAAAATAGTTTTAGCACTATTCTTTCCATTAATAATTATTGTGTATAGTTCGCCATCAAATTGCACTAATTCAATATGTCAAATAGTAACACTCAAGTCTCATATGTTTTTAAAATGTAACAATCAGATCCTTTCAGTCTTAACTGGTGTATAAATAAATAAAATAAAATAAAAATTTTAAAAAAAATTTAAAAAAAATTAAAAAAATAAATAAATAAAAAATTTAAAATCCACGTGGAATTAAAAAATAAAATAAAATGCCACATCATTTAACTAAACTGCCACCTAAGCTCCGTCAATGCCACATATACTTTTTCTAACGGAAATTTCAAAAAAGGTTAACTATGCAAACTTTTTAAAACGTTAAGGACCCAACTGTTACAAAAAAATCTTAAAGGACTTAAGTGGTAGCATTAAATAACTTAAAGGACTAAAAGTGTTATTTTGCCAATATTTTAACTATTAATTATTCAGTGAAATATCAAGGAAAGAGACATCAAATAAAAATTACTTACGTGGTATTAGTTTAGTTACAATTAAATTTTTTACTATCATTAAGTCATTCTTGGTATAGGGTTAGCCACCCTTCCTTGTGGGTGAGCAAAATATTTTTTGTATTTATTCATTCTTAGTTTTTATTGTGATGGTACTACAAAATGTATATTTCATAACATCATTTTACTATGGTCATTTAGTCAACCGTAGTAATAACTCATTTTTAGGCATTTTTTTTTTATATTTACTAAAAGACATTTCACCATGGTAAAACCTAACAACCGTAGTGAAAAGTGCCTGGAGTGACAGGATTCGAATCCCAACACCAATAATTTTCCTTTTTTTGTTACAAAATAAGCGTGTCGCTTATAATATTATATTTATATTAAAATTAAAATACTTTTCACCACGATCTAAAATAGAAATCGTTGTGAAGTGTGCCGACATTTCATCACAATCATTTTTATCAACCATAGTAAAAAGTATTACATATATATAAGTGAAAGTTCTCTCATTTTAGTACATAACAATTGTCACTCTTATATATCAAAACTCTAACATCTCTCTCACACATTATCCTAATCTTCATTAGCGTTTACACATGTACACCATCTCTTCACAAAACTCCAACATATCGTCTCCAATTCGTATGGATCAAAGAAAGGTGTTTATACAACATGCAAGACGAAAACACCAAACTCATTTCTTTGACTTCCTCTTCACATTTCAAGTACGTGAGACATTTCCACCTTTTATGTTACGAGTTGTTATATTTTTTAATGTTTTTGTTGTGATATGTTAATGTTTTTGTTGAGGTATGTTGTAGTTTTTGTATATGTTAAGAGTCTCATATCAGACAATATGGATTGAAAATGTACTTACAAGGGGGAAATTCCTCACCATACAAGCCAGTTTTGTATGGTTGAGTTATGCTCGACCACATTTCTTAACATGGTATCAAGAGCCTCAATTAAGATCCGATGGGCCAACTGCTATCAGGTTTTTCGCTATCGGGCCATCCACCATTTATTTCCATGCTCTAGATGGTCAATTTTGGGCGTGAAGGGTGTGTTAAGAGTCTCACATTAGACAATATATGGCTTAATCATGTACTTATAAGCAGGGGCAATTCTCACCCTACAAGTCAGTTTTGTAGGGTTAAGTTATGTCCAACCACATTTCTTAACAGTATAAATTATTTGTTGTTGTTTGTGTTATATTTAATTTTATTGTTTAGGTATATTGATGTTTTTGTTTAGCTTATAAATATTTGTTTTTTGTGTTATTGTGGATGTTATTGTTTATATACGTTGATGTTTTTGTTGATGTATGTTGTTATATTTGTTAAGGTAAGTTTTTGTTTTTGTTGATAAATGTTGTTGTTTAAGTTATTATATATCTTTATGTTAAAGTGTATTGATCTTTTTTGTTGAGATATCTTGCTGTTTTATTAAGATAAGTTTTTTTTTGTTGATAAAGGTAGATGTTTGTGTTATTGTCGATGTTTTTGTTGAAGTATGTTGTAAATGTTTGTGTTGTTGTTAATGTTATACCTTGTACATTGCAACTTTCATTACGTTCAGTCAACATGTCATAGAAGATTAGTTTATTATATCTTATATGGTTTGAATGTTTTTCTAACCTTTTACTACATATATAACCTTTCAAGTTGAATTAAAAAATTATAATATGAGATTTTAAGTTATATTAGAAACTAATTTACACTTATCAATGTTTTATGAGCTTTTTGCATCCTATTATTTGTATCTTGTTCTTTAACAGTTAAAACTTGATTCAATGCTTCTAATTTTTCTACCATCACTTCCTTCATTTCTAATTTTGTCTACAAAATAAATAATATCTTTCAAAATGAACTAGAGGTAAAGGAAGTGTTAGTAGAAGAATTAGAGGAATTGAAACAAGTTATAACCGTTAAAGGGCAAAATGTGGATAATCCGTTGTATAAAGCATGTACAACATTGATTAATGTAACTTGTTCTTCTAGTATAACTTAATTTGTCATATTATTGATTTCTAAATCAGATTGAAAGGTTATATGTTTAGTGAGCAGTTGGTAAAATAAACATTCTACATAAGTTATAATAAACTCAAGTAAGAATATCATCACGGTTGGAATATAGGACCATGGTGAAATGTTGTGCGCTAAGTTTTTCACTACGGTTGGAATTTAGAACTGTGATGAAATGTATAACTTAATTTGTCATATTATTGATTTTTAAATCAGATTATAAGGTTATACATTTACTTAGTAGTTTGTGAAATAATTATTCCGCATAAGTTATAATAAACTCAAGTAAGTATTTCACCACGATTGAAATATAGGAGTATGATGAAATATTATGCACTAGGTCTTTCACTACGGTTGGAATCTAAAACCATAATGAAATGCATTGAAATATGAAATAATCTAGGCGATGGTTATCAAACCCCTTACCTCAACTTTTTACTACGATTGTTTTTTACAACTGCGGTGGTATGTTATGTGCTACTGTGTTTTTACCATGGTTAGTAGCCTGTGGTGGTAAAATGGGCACATACAACCCCACCCTTCTTTACCAAGGGTCACCATATATGATGAAATCCTTCTACCAATTGTGTGAAATATGTATTATTAGTTGTGTGAATCATAATCGATTCATGTTTTTATCGTAAAAGGTGCTTATGATTTGTAACAATTAATTCGTCATCGTTGTTTTCTTCTTTGGTCTTGTGTGTGACTCGAATTTCACTCCTTACATCTCAAATAATTATATATTTGGTTCCACATGTTTTTTCCAACACCATTGTCTCTATGTTAGTTAAAGGAGAAAGAAAGAAAGAAGTTACTAGTTTAGAAGTTATTAGTTTAGTGTGTCAGTTAATCTCTTGTCAATGATTTTTTTTTTTAAAATTCTTAAGACTTGTTTTTTATTAGTTGAATTCATGGCTTTGAAAAAAGGAAAGAGATTATTTTTATGTTCATTTTAACAGTAAAAATTATTCTATTTGGAAATTTTAGTTTAAAAATTATGTCAAAGGAAAATGATTATGGACTCATTGGAATGATGTATCTTAGACACCGACAAAGAAAATTGCTTTAGATGCGTAGGAAACTAAAATTGTTCAAATTATCACTTGAATTATTGGTATTATTGATCCTTATATGATCAATAACTTTCGCTCTTTTTCAATTGCTCAAGAAAATTGAAATTATTTAAAACATATTTATAATCAAGACAACGAAACCAAATATTCTTAGTTAAAGTTAGAGATAGCCGATTACAAACAATGTAATTTGTTCGTTCAAGAATATTGTTGTGGCTTTTTGAATGTATGTACAAAACACTCTACTACTATCCATGTTAATATTCCTAAGACTTCCCTCGCGATTCTCCAAAAAGTCTACAACACAAGTAGGCGAGATCAATATCTCATTAAATTTTGTCTAGAATTTGAGGTTATTAGAGGTGTTTTGCTGAATAAGAACCATGTTCCTTCTTTAGATACTTGTGTTGCTAAACTTCTTAGGGAGTAACAACGTCTCATATCTCATGGAATCATGTCTCATGATGTTATCGTTTATGAACCTATTACAGTTGCATGTGCTGCTCAGAGTAGAGATAAAGGACATGATATGCAACAGATACAATGTTTTTCTTACAAATAATTTGGTACTATTGTTTGTACTTGCATTAAGAACTTTTGTATTTGTTGCAAACAACAATGTCATATTAGTTCTAATTGTCCCATATTTATCCTCCACAAACAACACAATGTTCGATGAAGGCATTCCATGTCACTATAAGTTCTATAATTAACCCTTACATTACTAAGGCGTATAAAGGTAGAACCTTTAGTTTGAAATACTTTAAAAAATGATAGTTTTCGCTCTTTCATCCTTGGGAATTCAATGTAAGTCTTATAATGTTTCTCATCCATGGTTTCTTGATTTTGATACATATAATCACATGACGGGTTCCTCTAAACATTTGCACGATTTACATTCTTATTATGGTAATTAGAAAATTCAAATTGATGAAGGAAATACTCTCTTTATCACTAATGTTGGTCACATCACCTTTGATTTTTAGAATTTGTTTGCATCACCCGATCTCACTTCCAATTTATTGTTTGTTGGTTAATTGGTTGATAACAATTGTAATGTTGATTTTCTCGTACTGATTGTTTTGTGCGGGAGCAAATGTTGGGAAGGTGATGTGAAAAGGGTCCTAAAGTGGGAAGCTTTTTTCACTCCAATTTATCTTTAATCATATATCTCTTGCTTTTAATAATGTTTTGAATTTTTATGAAGATTGACATAGGAAATTGGGTCATCCAAACTCACTTGGTTAAAATAGGTTTGTTGGAAAATAAAAATGATATTAATTATATCTCTATTTCATGTTCTGTTTGCAAATTGACTAAAAGCAAAACATTTCCCTATCCATCTAGTGTTCATCATGCCTCCACTTGTTTTTATATGAATCATAATAATATATGTGGAATGTCTCATGTAGTTTATAATTCTCACTATAAATACTTTGTAACATTTATTTATGATTACAATTTTTTTACTTATTTTTTCTTCAGTCTATATCTAAAATGTTTTCTATTTTTAAAATATTTCAGTTATATGTTGAAACACAATTTCAAACAAGTGTTAAAAAATTTCACGCTAACTATAGTGATGAGTTCATGTCTCGTGAGTTTTAGGAGTATATTCAATAAAAAGATAGATTATCTCAACGATCTTGTCACAATACTCCATAACAAAATGGAATGGCAGAATGTGAGAATCTCCATTTGCTTGATGTAACACACACCTTCTTCAAGCTTTGGTACCATCCTGGTACCATCCACGTGTATCTTTTTTATCAATCGTCTTCCTTTTTTAGTTATCGATCTTAATTCTCTTTTCTTTCGTTTTTCCAAAACTCTCCTTAATTATAGTGATTTACATACTTTTGGATTGGTAATGTACCTCAATTTGACACAGATAAGCTTGGAGCATAGATTGTTCAATGCACATTTATGGGACATAGTAATTCTCATAAGATCTTTGTGTGTTATCACATCTTTAAACATTACTTCCGCATTTCTAAGAATGTTACATTTTTTAAATCAGTTTATGTTTCATTTTTTCTTATGTTATGGATAATATTGATATTCTTCCCTATTTTCCGATATCCCTTAATCCATAAAGCGTTACAGACAAGGAAACATATATGTCAGAAAACATAGACCACAGTTTCACAACCCCCTTCCCGACGTTGACCAGCCACCTAATCTTGTACCAGTTAAACCATGATGTTTTGGTCGAATTTCCCAAACACCTAATAAATATTCACTAAATAAGTATGATTCCTCGCATACTTCTTTGAATGTTTCATTACTTAGCATATATATTCCATTTTGTTACTCACATACCTTTAAATATACACATTTGATAAAATCAATCAATGAGGAGTTTCAAGCTCTTCAAGAAAGTGTCATTCGGAAAATTTTCTCTTGTCCCCCTGATACAAAACCTATTGGCTGCAAAGGGGTGTATTATTTGAAATTGACTTTGGATAGGTCCCTAAATTGTTACAAGGCTTAAAGTATGGTATGAGAAATTTCTCTATACTCTACTTGGATTCTCCTTTACTCATAGCCAGTATGATTCATCTCTATTTATTCATAACATGTCTACAATTATTACGCTTCTTTTGTATGTTGGCAATATGTTTATTACTAGTTCTAATCATGCTTTTATTCAACGACTTAAACAACAATTACATGCCTAATTTCTTATGAAATATCTTGGAAACCTACATTATTATCTTGGTCTTGAGGTTTATTCCACGTCCAAGGGCATCTTCCTCAATTAACACAAGTATGTCACATATATGATTTTTATGGTTGGTCTCCATTAAACTAATATTATAAATACTCCTCTTGAGGTCAATGTTAAATACAATCGTGATGATGATGATCTTTTGCATGATCCCTTAATGTATCGAAAACTCGCAGGGAGCCTTAACTACTTCATTATTTACTCGCCATGATATATCTTTTGTTGTTTAACAAGAAAGTTAATTTACACATTCTCCTCGCCATCTTAATGTGGCATTGATCTGTCGTATAGTTCACTATTTTAAAGGAACTTTCATACCCTAAAATTTACCCCTAAGATCCCACCTCATTTGCATCTTTCCAATGCATCAAGATCACAAACTTGGTTGTCTCCTAACTCTCTCATCTTTGGGTTTGCCTTTGCAGAGATCATCAAGCACCTCTTTGTGTATCTTTTACATTTTTGTATTTATATGCTTTATAATTCACTAACCATTAATTAAAATTCAAAAAATATGCCTTGTCCCTTTTGTCTCTTTTGCAAGGTAGGCTTTGGAATCAAGAGCATCAAGTAATTGTTTCATCAGTTAGGGTTTGAGTTCCTCAAATCATTGTGTGGTCAACTATTGATTTTCAAAGGCTATTCATCAAAGCATGACTTCTGATCTCAAAGCATAGGGTCTCAATCATCATTCAACTTCATTTGATCAAAGATATTTCAAAGTTTGATAGCTTGTTTCTCAAGAAACTTCAAAGTTTCATGTGTTTATTTACATGCCTTCATCAAGTTTCCTCAAGCCATTGCAATTTTAATAAAAGGACAGTCAAGAGTACATCATTTTGAGTTCATATGATCATCAATGTACCTTGAAATGCAAGAAAAAGTCCAAGGTTGCAAGTTTGTTCAAAGTGGTTTGACCTAAAAAATCAACATTCTAAGTCCAACTTCCAAATATCATAACTTCTTCATACTTCAACATTTTTTTACTGCTTCTTTAGGAAAATGACTTCTCTTGACATACCCTCCAACTTCTATTTACAAGTCAAGATCCAATTATGCTTGGAGGACCATCAAAAGTTTGGAAACATTAGAGGTCACTATATGGACTTCGTGAAATTTGACCTAAATTCAAGTGATATTTGCCTAACTTTCAAAGATCCAACTCTCTCAATTTTCAAATTTTGTGGACGTTTCTTTTTGCCAATTATCATATTTGATGTCCTCTACAAGTTTGTTTCAAGGATCAAAGGCCAATTATGCTTGGAAAGCCATGAAAAGTTTGAAGATATTATAGGTCATTTTGGACTTAGAATTATTTTGACCACTGATTACAGGTCATGATGCAAACTTTACAAGGACATAACTTTTGCTCAAGCAGAAACCTTTATTTTCACATTGTATTCTTTGTTATGATTTGATCATTTAGCAAAAAGAATGAGCATTAAAGGCCAAGTGTACAAGATTTCTCATTGGTTTGAAGTTGACTTCATGCAACTCAAAATTGCTCATGGTCAGAAATAGCAAATCACGAATTTTTCTAAATTGAGCTTAACTCTGCATGTATTTTGTCCATGATGATGTTAAGTGATACCTGAGGATAAAAAACGACTCAAATTTTGAAGGATTGAGCTACGTTTTGGTGACTTCACAACCATGAATGATCACACTTTTGGTGCACATGATTTCACACGGTTTGCAACCAACTTCCACACGTATGAGATTCATTCAACTCAACTATAAATAGAGGAAGCTTCTGCACTCAATTTCAAGCTTGGGTAGCCCCTAGAACCTCTGCTCGAGCTCACACTTTTCACTGAAAATTTGAGATTTTGTTTTCAAATTCTAAGCAATTTCAACTCCATTTCTTGATTCCATTAGCACCTTCGGCATCCACTGAAGCTAAAGTAACAAGAACCAAGCCTTGAGAGCCTCTGAATCGTGCTAACAAAATCAAACATGCAACCTTTTCTGATCGTATTTGGACAAGGTAGTTAGAGGCTTCGTTTTCACTCAAACAAGTTACCACAATGTAGTCTGATACTCTCTGATGCTTTCCCCTAACTTATCTTGCTTTGGTTGATCTTATATGGCATTTAATTTTTCTTTTCGTGTTTTTCTTTTCACTAAGTTTTCTCTAAAATTCTCCATGCTCGTTTTCAATAAATGAAAATGAAGCGTACAATTGAATTCACACTGATGATACGATTGTAATGGTGGTGGTTTCATGCCTTGACCTTGCCATTTGCCATACTCCGGTGAGCAACTCACCGGAGAAGACGATCGGAGGTGCAGAGGTGGTGGCCTGAGGATGCTACATGTTTTAATTTTAGTGGTTGATTTAAATTGGATCTGATGCGTTAATTCATTGAAGGACCACGGTGAGCTTCCAGATCTAAGCCATCTAATGTGCCACGTCAATTAATGAGCCCAGATCCAACGCGCCTTGTTTTTTCTGATTTATTCATTTTTCTTTTATTTCATTTTGTTTTGTTTTTTCTTTTAAAGTTTTATTTTAAATCATATTTTCATCAAAAAAATCATAATTTTTTATTTATTTTTACACCTTGTGTAATTTTTTCACAATTTCATTTTATGATTTACTATTTTTTTTTTAATTTTATCTTATTTCAAACATTTTAATTGGTTTAAAAATACTTTTATGCATTTTAAAAATCTCCAAAAATTATTTTATGATCCTTGACTTGTTTCTGACCTATCTTGATTTTCTTGGCCATTTGTTTGATGTGTAGATGCTCCATTTGGATTTTCTCTTTTATTTTCTATTTAAAATCATTTTCCATGAATTTTAACTGTTTACTATTGCATTTTAATTTTGTTTGACTTCTGTTGACTTGGATTAGGGCTTGATTGATCAAAATCTTCCTCAATTGCAATGGACTTTGGGTGTTGATGAGGTTGGATGAATCTTCATCAATTCAAACTTATTATTAAATGATCATTCGGATCATTTTTAGTACTTTGGATTGATGATAGGTTTAGTACCTTAATCCACCAAAAAAGGTGATTGAAATTGATGATAGATGAATCTCAAGTCACGGTTCAATTTGGTTCCTTTCTTCTTCTCCTTCTTTTTCTTTTTCTTTTTCTTTTTCTCTTGATCAATTGGATGATTAAGAGTCTATCTTGTTCATGAAGTTTGGATTGATTCTTGGTGAACTTTCATCATTTCAAATCTACCTTCCAATTGATCATGAATTATTTGAGGTACTTTGGATTGATGCATAAGTTTGTCCTAAGTTGTCATGAAGGATTAATTGATGTAATGGACCAATCTCCTCGCCTTAGTGCTTGATCCCTCTGTGGTTTTTACTTGTGCTACATGTTTTAGGATGTTAGACGATGGCTAGGATCTAGAAGGGAGTTGAATAGATCCCACAATTTTATACACGCAAATGCTTACTAAAAATTGGTTTTAAAAAGTTTTTTCGGAAGCAACCACAGAATCACACGTCTACAATGAACCTCTACTAAAAGGATCGGATATGCACGACAATATTAGGAATGAAATAACGGATGAGAAAAATTCAGATTAATCAACAAAATTTAAACGCAATCAACCGTGTTTTGTTTGCTTGATGTTAATCCAATTCCAACGAGATAGGTTGACAAAAAATTAATTGCAAATCCGTTTGATTTTGCGTTGAATCAAATTATCGAACATTTGGTGTGTGCAAACACACTAAGTGCATATTTCCAAATATTGTGAATGTTAAGCTGATTCTAAATACGATCCAAGGGATTGTATCAATTTTACAAAACAATTTATCAGCTCAAAATTTACACTATCTCAGAAATTTTGATCAATTGATACTTCACAAATTCGAATAGTATCGAAACGTAAAAGAGTAGGGAAAGAGAGGACAAACACGATTTGATTAGGCAGTTCCCCAATCGTCCTCGCTATGGGTACCTTTGCCCCCAATTCCACAAATGGAATTGAGATATATATATAAATTTCCGTTTGCAAATTGTTTATACAAGAGAAGAACAATGACCATCCAAACCCTCAAACGTCTTTGATTGTTGATGCAGAGTCTTCTCCCCCCTTGATTCAATATGAATCAAGTGCCTCGAATCTGGTTGAACAAATCACCGTCTCACGCTACTAAACTGCAAGAACCCACCGTTCTTCAGTTACCTTCACTCGGTCGATTTCTATCTTCCACAATTCGATCCCAAATCTTTCTTCTACGATCCTCCGACTGTAGCTACTAAACCGAACGAACACCCTGTTCTTCGGTTACCTTCGCACGGCTGAATTCTTTGTAGAACGAAACGATTTGTGCAAAAACCCCCAAAATCTCCTTGATTCTTGGAGGACAAAACCTGAGATTTTATTCAAGAAACACCTACCAATTCTCAACCCATAACAGAAGATCACAACACTCCTAATTCTGAACGTTATCACTTCGAAACAATGGGCGACACAAACAAAAATGATTATGTGTAATTGTTTGTTTACTCAAGGTTGAAGATGAAGATGAAGAGAAAGATTGGTATATATTTTCACGTTTCTCGTTATTGTGTGAAATGAGATGCTCTAACTATATATAATGCAAGAATAACCAACTAAAATGAAATAACAGCAAAAACAGAAAAAACAGAATGCAGAAAAATAGCCCAGACCAGCGAAGGGTCGACCGCCCACTTAATGAGGGTCGGAGGGAGCTAACCCGTGGAGGAATCTATGCACAATACGTGACCGTGCATCGACCGCCCAACACCTTGCGTCGACGCAAGCATGCTGAATTTGCAGAAATTCAAAAACCCAGAAGCATGCGTTGACCGCATGCATCAGGGAGGTCAGCGTGCGCTAACCCGACTGTTCCACAAGAACTTTTCAAACTAGCTTGAGTCGACTCATACTGACCTTAGGTCGACTCAAGACCTGCAAAACTTCAAAAAATTTTTTTTTTGCACATTTTTACCGACTAAGACTCGATTCATGCATACCAAACATTAATACCATGATCATGCACATGTAGAAATTGTGTAGACCTCTTCCTATATGTTTAGACACATGAATATCAATGGTTAAATGCAATGTGACCGACAACGAAGTGATACCGTCCAAATTATAAACTAGAGACTATCCTACTTGTTGACATCATTAAAACAGAACTAGATGAAAAGCACTTAGCCCTCACATACTCCCCCTTTTTTATGATGGCAACATTTTTCTGTCTTACTCTTGATTTGTAATTTGAAGACTCCCCCTATCTCTGTGAGGTCTTTAAACATTCAATTTAGATCAATTTCTGCTGCTAGTAGATGTATCCTTCTCCCCCTTTGACAACATCAAAAAGAGAAATAGAAGGTGGTCAAAGATAGAGCATCATAATATGGAAAGACCCACTCAATCAATTTGCAAACAAATACACTAACATGCATCCACATATAATGACGTTAATGTGAGAATAAGAGCGGATAAATACGGCACACGAGATGCAAACATAATTCATTCCATAATAGTGCAAATAGTAAAATAGTCCTAAATGAAAGCAAAAGCAAAACATCGTGCAAGAAAAGAACAAGTCATACAATCAAAGCACAAAATATAACATGCACCTTCTCTTGAAAAATTGGACGATTCGTGAGTCGACCCATGACACGCTTTGGTCGACTCAACCAAGTAAAAAAAATGAAAAAAATCATATTTTTACATACATATGCACCAATACATGATAAATAAATATGCTAACACATAAATCAAACATCCAAATGAAGAACATATGCTTAAATGTGTAATAAACATCATTTAAACACTCAACATGGTACATATATTAAAGAAAACTTATGAAGCGGGACGATATTACCTTGATCATGATTGAAGATGAGAGCCCTCACAAATAGCTCAATAACTCTTTGCATTGTTAGTCAAAAACATAAACAAGTATATATATATATGTGAAGAGCAACTATCTTAAAGGATTATCAAACACGATCCGAGATGTCGAGAACGCCAAGTTCCCTACGAATGTGAAAGAAAGGTTCTGTAGCTAGTGGTTTTGTAAAAATGTCAGCAAGTTGATTTTTAGTATCAACATGCTCAAAGACCACATCACCTTTATCTACATGATCCCTAAGGAAATGATGACGTATTTCGATATGCTTGGTGCGTGAATGTAATACGGGGTTCTTAGTTAGGTTAATAGCACTAGTGTTATCGCACAAAATAGGAATACGCTCAAGTTTTAAGTTGAAATTAAGCAATTGTTGCTTAAGCCATAGGACTTGAGTACAACAACTGCCGGCGGCAACGTATTCCGCCTCGGCTGTTGACAAGGCAACGAAAACCTGTTTCTTGCAATACCAACTCACCAAGGAATTTGCGAAAAAGTGAGACATGCCACTAGTACTTTTCCTATCCAATTTTCACCCGACAAAGTCGGAATCAGAATAGCCAACTAAGGAACAAACACTACCTTTGGAATACCACAGCCCATACTTTGGAGTACCGGAGAGGTATCGAAGTATGCGCTTAACTGCTTTTAAGTGGGATTCCTTGGGACGTGCTTGATACCGCGCACACATGCATACACTGAACATAATATCAGGACGTGATGCGGTAAGATAAAGAAGAGATCCAATTATACCTCTATACCTTTTTACCTCTACATCCTTACCATTTTCGTCACGATCAAGATTTGCACTAGTAGGCATCGGAGTATCTATTGCTTTGTAGTTTAGCATGTCGAAACGTTTGAGAAGCTCAAGACAATATTTCGTTTGACTCACGAATGTGCCCTCTTCGAGTTGTTTGATTTGCAATCCGAGGAAATAGTTGAGCTCCCCAATCATGCTCATTTCAAACTCCCCCTGCATCAAACTAGAAAACTCCTTGACCAAGGTCATGTTAGTAGACCCGAAGATAATATCGTCAACATAAATTTGTACCAAAATTAAATGTTTTCCTTGACGTTTAATAAAGAGGGTTGTGTCAACCTTGCCTCTTGAATACCCTTGATCAAGTAAAAATTTGCTTAGACGTTCATACCAAGCCCTAGGGGCTTGTTTAAGTCCGTACAAAGCACGTTTAAGTTTGTAGACATGATCAGGTTATTCATGGGATTCAAAACCCGGAGGTTGGGCTACATAAACCTCTTCGTTGATGTAACCATTAAGGAAAGCACTTTTAACGTCCATCTGAAATAGTTTGAAATTTTTAGTGCAAGCATAAGCAAGTAAAAGGCGTATAGCCTCGAGTCGGGCAATCGGCGCATAAGTTTCCTCATAGTCGATTCCTTCCTCTTGGTTATAGCCTTGCGCTACAAGCCGCGCTTTGTTTCGTGTTATAACTCCATTTTCATCAAGTTTATTCCTAAACACCCATCGGGTGCCGATTACTCGATGACCTCGCGGAGGGGGGACAAGGTCCTAAACCTCATTTCTCCTAAATTGATTTAGTTCATCTTACATTGATAAAAACTAATGCTCATCGAGTAACGCCTCCTTTGCATTTAAGGTTCAACTTGTGACACAAAAGCGGAGTAATAATAAAAGTTACTAAGTTTAGAGCGGGTGGCAACTCCCTTAGAGATGTCACCGATGATATTTTTAATTGGATGGTCTTTGGAAGACTTCCATGCTGGAGGAAAGTCATCTTCGTTAGTTGGATGATCCTCCTCACTCATCATAGGTTGGTGATCCTTTTCCTCCTCAATACGCACTGCTTCAGGCTGATCAGTTCCTTTATCAGTGTCCTTGAGTATGTCTTCTGAAGATACACCTGCACCATGAAAAGAACTACCTTCTCCGACATTTTTCGGATAAGACTCATCGAAAGTAACGTGTAACGACTCTTCAATAATTCGTAACCTTTTATTATAAATTCTATAAGATTTACTTAACTGAGAGTATCCAAGAAAAATACCCTCGCCGGCCTTGGCATCAAACTTACCAAGTGCCTCTTTTACATTGTTTAACACAAAACACTTGCAACCAAAGACATGAAGGTGAGAGATATTTGGCTTACGCCCTTTTAAAAGCTCATACAGTGTCTTGTTTAGAATAGGCCAGATGAGCACCCTATTCAAAACGTAACAAGTCGTACTAATGGCGTCGGCCCAAAAGTATTTTGGAAGTCCACTTTCATTGATCATAGTCCTTCCAAGTTCCTCCAAAATTCTATTTTTACATTCCAACACCCCATTTTGTTGAGGGGTACGTGGTACGGAAAAATTATGATCAATTCCATGGGATTCACAAAATGCTTCAAACAAATGATTTTCAAACTCACCCCCATGATCACTTCGAATTGACACAATGTTCGTGTTTAACTTGTTTTGAGATAACTTAGCAAATTTTTCAAAGGCCGAAAAGGTATCACTCTTATTTGCTAAGAAAATAGTCCAGCAAAACCTAAAAAAGTCATCGACTATTACAAAACCATAATAGTTACCACCTAGGCTTTTAACCCTGGATGGTCCAAAGAGGTCCATATGGAGGAGCTCAAGGGGTCTCATAGTTGAAACGATATTTTTAGATTTGAATGAGATCCTTGTTTGCTTCCCCATTTGACAAGCATCACAAAGGTGATCCTTTGTGAATTTGATTTTGGGCAAACCGATGACTAGGTCTTTAGAGACTATTTTGTTAAGCAAATCAAAATTGATATGAGCCAACCGTCTATGCCACAACCATGAATCTTCATTCATAGTGACTAGACACTTGTCTCCATTCAAGCCCTTAAACACATCCTTTTTGTCACTATCTTCAACTATGCAACAATCTTTTGAAAACGATGCTTTATAATTCTTATCACATAGTTGACTAATACTTAAAAGGTTGTGTCTAAGGCCTTCCATAAGAAGCACATCAGAGATAGTAGTAGATGAGGAGTTACCTCCACTACCTTTGTCGAGACTCTGTCCCTTATTGTTATCTCCGTAGGTGACAAACCCCTTTTTCTTCGCCACAAAGTCGATGAAAAGAGATATGTCTCCTGCCATATGTCTTGAGCAGCCACTATCCGGAACCCATCTTCTTTCGGTGGTCTCAAGATTTTGTACCTACAAAACAATCAAGGGAGAGTAGGTACCCAATTCTCATTGGGTCCTTTACGGTGAGTGAAACCAAGATCGCACTTGGGCAACCATTGATAAATGCCTTTTGGAACAAGAAATCTTCTAAAATGACATTTAGCAATAGTATGACCAGGCTTGCTACAATATAGGCAATTACGGTTCATTTGGAATTTACCTTTGCTATCTCTATCTCGAATCACATACGTATACTTTTGATACGGATTATTCATACTTTCTCGATAATGTGATCGATCAATAGCAAACGTAACTCTAGGCTTAAGAGCCTTGTCTAATTTGGCCTTAAGGGTTATCGCCTCCTTTTGCCAAATATGACAAGTATCACAGCCCCCAAACTTGAACCATGGAGACTTATTCTCATCAATCTTAGCTTTTGATGCATCCACCGTGGAGTTTTTAAGAGCTTCCAATTCTTTTCGGAATCGGAAACCTTTTTCTCCAAATGTGAAAAAATCTTTTTGTTCGAGGCTAAGCGTTGAAAAGCTTCCTTAGCCTCGTGGTGCAACATATCAAAAGCCTTTTGTAATTCTAAATGAGACATACTATTAGAATGGCCATATTTAGAGTGTTTTACCTCTTTCTTCTTGTTTTGACGTGCCATAAGACATAGATTAACGGATTCACTTTCGTTACTTGAGCTGTCATCTTTTTTCGACTCGTTATCGCTCTCCCAAGTGATGTATGCTCGTCTAGATTTGTTTGACTTTTTACGTTGACGACTCTTATCCTTATCCTTATCCTTGTCTTTTTTAAGTGATTGACAATCCGGCTTGTAGTGCCCGGATTTTCCACAGTTGTAACACGTTCCTTTAACCTTGTCATTCTTATTGCCTTCATTTCTAGATTTCCTCCTAAATTTGACTAGATTTTTATCCGAGTGTTGAATCTCATTCTTTCGAACATATCTATTGTATCTCTTCACAAATAGGTCCATGTCATCACCGGATTCATCATCTTCGTCGTTGTTGGTTTCATTATCACTTTGCTCTTGAAATGTGGACTTTGAACAAGAAGCCTTAAGAGCAATCGACTTCTTTTCCGTATCTTTTGTTTTCTTCTTCTTTATACTCTTCTCATGTTTTTCCAAGCTAATGATCACTTGCTCATGCTCATCGAGTTTGCCAAATAATGTCGTGAGGTGTAGAGTAGCTAGATTATTGGCCTCCTTGATCGCGGTGACCTTCGGTTGCCATTCCCTGTTAAGACACCTCAATATTTTATTAGTAGAAACCTCGTTGGGAATTGGTTTACCAAGTACATGCAATTTGTTGATTATGTGAGTAAATCGTTTTTGCATATCCGCAATGGTTTCCCCTTGTTTCATGTAAAAAAGATCGAACTCTTGCGTTAATGTGTTGATATAGGCCATTTTAACATCATTAGTGCCTTCGTGGGCTACTTGTAAAGCATCCCACATGGCTTTGGCCGTTTCACAATGAGAGGCTCGATAATAGTCGTCAACTCCCAAAGAGGAGATCAAAATATTTCGAGCCTTCCAGTCATAGCTGTACTTTTTCTCGTCCTCCTCATTACATTTAGCTTCAGGTTTGGGAACGACAACGCCTTCAGCATTGGTTATTCTAATTTCCATAGGACCGTTTAAAATAACGTTCCAAACTTTCTGATCTATGGAATTTATATGGACGCACATACAATCCTTCCAGTAGCTGTAGTTCTCGTCTGTAAAAACTGGAGCTCTATTATAAGCCCCTTTAGGTTCATTCGCCATGTTCCAAGAAGTTTTACCGAAGCACCAGATAAACGGGGCTCGTGATACCACTTATTAAACTATGGCTAGGATCTAGAAGGGGGGTTGAATAGATCCCACAATTTTATACACGCAAATGGTTACCAAAAATTGGTTTTAAAAAGTTTTTCCGGAAGCAACCACTGAATCACATGTCTACAATGAACCTCTACTAAAAGGATCAGATATGCATGACAATATTAGGAATGAAATAACGGATGATAAAAATTCAGATTAATCAACAAAATTTAAACGTAATCAACCGTGTTTTGTTTGCTTGATGTTATTCCAATTCCAAGGAGATAGGTTGACAAAAAATTAATTGTAAATGCGTTCGATTTTGCGTTGAGTCAAATTATCGAACACTTGGTGTGTGCAAACACACTAAGTGCAGATTTCCAAATAATGTGAATGTTAAGCTGATTCTAAATACAATCCAAGGGATTGTATCAATTTTACAAAACAATTTATCAGTTCAAAATTTACACTATCTCATAAATTTTGATCAATTGATACTTCAAAAATTCTAATAATATCGAAACGTAAAAGAGTAGGAAAAGAGAGGACAAACACAATTTGATTAGGCAGTTCCCCAATCGTCCTCGCTATGGGTACCTCTGCCCCCAATTCCACAAATGGAATTGAGATATATATAAATTTTCGTTTGCAAATTATTTATACAAGAGAAGAACAATGAACATCCAAACCCTCAAACGTCTTTGATTGTTGATGCAGAGTCTTCTCTCCCCTTGATTCTAGATGAATCAAGTGCCTCGAATCGGTTGAACAAATCACCGTCTCACGCTACTAAACTGCAAGAACCAACCGTTCTTCAGTTACCTTCACTCGGTCGATTTTGATCTTCCACAATTCGATCCCAAATCTTTCTTCTACGATCCTCCGACTGTAGCTACTAAACCGAACAAACACCCTGTTCTTCGGTTACCTTCGCACGGCTGAATCCTTTGTAGAACGAAACGATTTGTACAAAAACCCCCAAAATCTCCTTGATTCTTGGAGGACAAAACCTGAGATTTTATTCAAGAAACACCTACCAATTCTCAACCCAGAACAGAAGATCACAACACTCCTAATTCTGAACGTTATCACTTCGAAACAATGGGCGACATAAACAAAAATGATTATGTGTAATTGTTTGTTTACTCAAGGTTGAAGATGAAGATGAAGAGAAAGATTGGTATATATTTTCACGTTTCTCGTTATTGTGTGAAATGAGATGCTCCAACTATATATAATGCAAGAATAACCAACTAAAATGAAATAACAGCAAAAACAGAAAAAACAGAATGTAGAAAAATAGCCCAGACCAGCGAAGGATCGACCGCCCACTTAATAAGGGTCGGCGGGAGCTAACCCGTGGAGGAATCTATGCACAATATGTGACCGTGCGTCGACCGTCCAAAACCTTACGTCGACGCAAGCATGCTGAATTTGGAGAAATTCAAAAACCCAGAAGCATGCGTCGACCGCATGCATCAGGGAGGTCAGCGTGCGCTAACCCGACTGTTCCACAAGAACTTGTCAAACTAGCATGAGTCGACTCATGCTGACCTTAGGTCAACTCAAGACCTGCAAAACTTCAGAAATTTATTTTTCTGCACATTTTTACCGACTAAGACTCGATTCATGCATACCAAACATTAATACCATGATCATGCACATGTAGAAATTATGTAAACCTCTTCCTATATGTTTAGACACATGAATATCAATGGTTAAATGCAAATTACAAACTAGAGACTATCCTACTTGTTGACATCATTAAAACAGAACTAGATGAAAAGCACTTAGCCCTCACATAGGAGTATAGTTTCTACCATATGATAACTCGAAAATGTATCGTATTTTTGACTTGACTTACATGAATTTTAGTTAGGATTTCTTCTATTTTATTTGATCTACACTTTGATTTACGTCTCGATTTTATATTTTCAGGTAGCTTGGGACTTAATTATAAGAAAGAAGAAATGTGAAGAATGTGAGAAAAGAAGAATTAAAGAGAAGAATTAAAAAAAAATATATAAAAAAATGGGTGAGTCTCACCACACAACATAAAGGTGGCGTCTACCACACCTTATGAAGGTGGCACCCACCATGAAAACAAAAGTGGCGTGGGCCACATGGTTATAGGAGTGTGGCGACTGCCACACTGATTTTTAGGGGAGTTTTGACCGCATCTCCTATATTCATGCACACGTTTGGTCTTCATTCGACGGTTGCAAATCCTATTTTCATGCAACACTTCTTCCACACAATCGAGTATAAATATGAGAAGACGGTTTCACATTATGGGGGATTCTATTTTGCCAGATTTTATTTTGTTTAGTTTTTAAGCAGTTTGGTATTTACCATGTAAAAGTAATAGTTCTCCACATCGGGGGACTATTACCTATAGTTTTAGGATTTATTTTTGTCAGTCGATTTCTGTACTTTGATTCGAAGCCTTCAGGCATATTACAATTCAGCATCTATTTAATTTCAGGTTCCCTTTATCGTTTATTTTACTGTTATTTCTTTCTTATTTTTATTTTCTAGATCATGTTTAGTATTAAGTTTATTTATCGTAACTACATGTTTGTTTTCCTTTCTATGTCTTTCTAAATATTCTTGAGTCCGGCGTATGAGGACCGTCGTTACCGACGGAACTCGGTAGAAAATAATAGGTGCGAACCTATGATTAAAATTCTGTTTTGGTTTTAATTTCCAAGTCTAATTTAAATAGCTTTGTCACGAGAGTGAGAGGTTATTTAACACGATTTTGTCACGAGAGTGAGAAATTAATTAAGGTTAGAGCCGGCACTGCGAGAGCGTGGGGGTCGAACCAGATAGTGGAAATTAGGCAACATATCTAAATGCAGCGAGAGCGCTTTAGATACGTTTAGGATATTATTGGCTTTCAAAATATATTTCCTAGTTACCGGGCGAGCGAGAGCAAAATCTTGGGATTAGGGAACATGGCTTTAGTTAATACCGCGAGAGCGTGAGGCGGAGTTTTTAAGTCGGTATATTCTACGGAACTAAGTTATAATTGTAATTAGTACCCGAATTCTACAAAGTCCTTTAGGAACGCGGAATCCATATTCCGGCCTCTCTTTATTATCATATTTTCTAAGTTCATTTTTAGTTTTAGTTCTAGTTTCCTCTTAATTAAATATTCATCAGCCTTAGCTTTACAAAGCAACGATAGATTACAGTAGGTTGACATTGGTCTTTGTGGGTTCGACAATATTTTATATTACTTCGATATTTCCGTGCACTTGCGGACGCATCAAATTTTTGGCGCCGTTGTCGAGGACCAACAGTCAATATTGTTATTCCGTTGTTGCACCGTATAGACTAAGGCACTCATTACTATGTATCACCCAAATTTTTTCTACAATCACCACTCCTAGTATTTCGAGGAATCGCAAGAATCCCATAATTCCAACCTTGAAATACAAATGGAGAATTTCAATGCATCACTAACTCATTCTCACCCAAATTGCCTCTGCAACTACCAATCCCAACATTTTGAGGAGTCGCAAGAGTCTCATAATTCCAACCTAGAAATATTAATGCAAGATTTCAATGCGACACTGACTCATTCCCAATATCTCGAGGAACCACACCCAAATTTCCTCTACGATCACCATTCCCAATATTTCGAGGAACCACAAGAATCTGTTAATTCCAACCTCAAAACATTAATGGAGGATTTCATTGAAACAACAACTAATTCTAGGTTAGAATCTATGATGGAGCACTTTGTGGAGACACAAACTCTCCAGAATGAAGAGCTTAGAAGACAACATCTCGATACTTATGAAACCCTTAGGCAGATAAACACTATGGTCGAGTCCCTCGCGACTCACACTGAGGCATTGGAGACTCAAATCTCCCTGCTTGCACAGACACCTATAGGACCCTCCCCTGAGGAGCATGTGGATGTTGTAACAACCATTAATGAAAAACAAATCGAGAATCCCGAGGAGAGTGATAATGAGGGTGAGGAGAGTGATAATGAGGTTGAGGAGAGTTCTGGTGAAAAGAGAGTAGAGATTGAGAAAAATCCATCGACACCATCCGAAAGGGAGGTTGTCGAAGAGGTAGCGAAGGAAGCACCTAATGTCGTTCCTCCTCCATATACCCCACCAATTCCTTTCTCGCAAAGGTTTGTGGAAGCTAAGGTAGAATCCCAATTTAAAACGTATGCGGAGGTATTGGAAAATATCCACACCGATGCATCTTTGTTTGAGGTCACGCATAAAAAGAGAAAATTTGAGGACCATGAAACTAGGGATATCATTACTGCTAAGAGGGTAAGGTTAAACTTTGAGGTGATGGATGAAATAACTAAGCCCAATCTTGAAAAACTAATAGTTAGGATAGATCATGAACCACCACCACAAGTTCAAAAGAATGAACCACCCCACAGAAGGAAGAAAAGAAAAGCTGAGGGATATGTGAGATTGCTTGATAAATGACCATGAAAACCGAAGATTAACACTCCTAACCGTCGAGCTATCGACGTTAAATAGAGCCCTGCGTGGGAGGTAACCCACGAGCTTTTAATTTAATGTTTTATTGTTTGTGTTTGCAGAAAATAAAGAATTGTATCGCTTGTCACGTCTCAGCTACATTTAGGCGAAAGATCTCTAGATGACAATCCCTTAAGATGAGTTGGTGCCCACGGACATTCCTACGAATGTCTCTGCTGGTGGTGACACCAATGTTGAGTATGATAGGAGATGGCATATCTCTCTCGTTCGTAACTCACCTCCTCCTTGTCATTTAGCATGGTCAGGTTCCACCTGCACACACCGCGCCGTATTTTTCTAACATTTTTTGCAGATACTTCCTTCGGAAACAAATAGTATGATGAGCGGCTTCAGTAAAGTGAAGTTTCAGCAAATTCAGATAACTCGTAGTACAAGACGCCCGAGTAGAAGTGGCCAGCGAAGACAGGGACAAAATGGGAAGAATCAGAGCGAATTTGGTCGTGGAACTCGTACAGGTTCTATCTTTCCTTTTTCACCTTTTATCAAAACATTGAGGACAATGTTTAGTTTAAGTATGGGGGAGGAACATTTACCGCTTTCATTTTACCGCTTTCTAGTTAGATTTACTGTTTTCTGGCTTGATTTTAAAAATTTTTCTGTTTTAATGTTTCGTGCGTCTGTGCATGTGCTGTCGAGTCTTTATGCATGATTTTATGTTGTTTATCGATTTCCCCATTCTCTTTAGCCATACCAAATATTTTGAAAAATTGAGTCAAAAACAGTGTTTCTTTTGAAAATCTTAGGTTACAGACAAAATTGAGGGTTAGATTATGAAACTTGGGAAAATTCTACAAGATCGGTATCGTTCTAACACCGTGAGCCTCCAAATTATGGAAATCGATTTAAGTACTTGTTATGCCATAGCCTTAAGTTCTCACCCCTTTAGTAGTCCCTAATTAGTTTATTCAGCAGTCAACACCATCCTAAGCACACACTAAGTAGGAAGCCGATGCAAATAAATGTATGATCTCAGGCTAAAAGTAAATTAAGAAAAAAAAATGAATTGAATGAAAAGAAATGCTCCTTCTAAGTTAGGTGATCCTCACCCGATCATTTAGCCCAACGGTGCAAACTTCTTTATTTTATTGATATGTACAAAATAAAAAGAAAGAAAAAAATGATGATAATGAGATCATAGTCACTAACAGGCTATCCTACCACGAGTGTGGAAGAATAACGGGCTTAATGTGATTGTACCAGAATGAAAAGGGATAAAAGAAGGATGAGTGAGTTAGGCTTATGTATAATGACATGATTCAGATTGGTTTGCATAGGAGGGAGGTTGATGACCGCAAAAGCAAAATTGTGTTGTTACGATATCCTTAGTGTGTGAACAAGTACCTATCGACACAAACTTAACCGAAGTAGAGTTGTTAGCCTAGGATGAGTATTCGTATACACTATTTTTCTCGCGAGTCATGGTTTGCTTGAGGACAAGCAAAGGTTTAGGTGTGGGTGAGTTTGATAACTCGAAAATGTATCGTATTTTTTATTTGACTTACATGAATTTTAGTTGCAATTTCTTCTATTTTATTTGATCTACACTTTGATTTACGTCTCGATTTTATATTTTCAGGTAGCTTGAGATTTAATTATAAGAAAGAAGAAATGTGAAGAATGGGAGAAAAGAAGAATTAAAGAGAAGAATTAAAAAAAAAACAAAAAATGGGTGGGGCCCACCACACAACATAAAGGTGGCGCCTGCCACACCTTATGAAGGTGGCGCCCACCATGAAAACAAATGTGGCGTGGGCCACATGGTTATAGGAGTGTGGCGACTGCCACACTGATTTTTAGGGGAGTTTTGACCGCATCTCCTATATTCATGCACACGTTTGGTCTTCATTCGACGATTGCAAATCCTATTTTCACGCAACACTTCTTCCACACAACCGAGTATAAATATAAGAAGACGGTTTCACATTATGGGGGATTCTATTTTGCCAGATTTTATTTTGTTTAGTTTTTAAGCAGTTTGGTATTTACCATGTAAAAGTAATAGTTCTCCACATCGGGGGACTATTACCTATAGTTTTAGGATTTATTTTTGTCAGTCGATTTCTGTACTTTGATTCGAAGCCTTCAGGCGTATTACAATTCAGCATCTATTTAATTTCAGGTTCCCTTTATCGTTTATTTTACTGTTATTTCTTTCTTATTTTTATTTGTTGGATCATGTTTAGTATTAAGTTTATTTATCGTAACTACGTGTTTGTTTTCCTATCTATGCCTTTCTAAATATTCTTTAGTCCGGCGTATGAGGACCGTCGTTACCGACGGGACTCAGTAGAAAATAATAGGTGCGAACCTATGATTAAAATTATGTTTTGGTTTTAATTTCCAAGTCTAATTTAAATAGCTTTGTCACGAGAGTGAGAGGTTATTTAACACGATTTTGTCACGAGAGTGAGAAATTAATTAAGGTTAGAGCCGGCACTGCGAGAGCGTGGGGGTCGAACCAGATAGTGGAAATTAGGCAACATATTTAAATGCGGCGAGAGCGCTTTAGATACGTTTAGGATATTATTGGTTTTCAAAATATATTTCCTAGTTACCGGGCGAGCGAGAGCAAAATCTTGGGATTAGGAAACATGACTTTAGTTAATACCGCGAGAGCATGAGGCGGAGTTTTTAAGTCGGTATATTCTACGGAACTAAGTTATAATTGTAATTAGTACCCGAACTCTACAAAGTCCTTTAGGAACGCGGAATCCATATTCCGGCCTCTCTTTATTATCATATTTTCTAAGTTCATTTTTAGTTTTAGTTCTAGTTTCCTCTTAATTAAATATTCATCAGCCTTAGCTTTACAAAGCAACGATAGATTACAGTAGGTTGACATTGGTCTCTGTGGGTTCGACAATCTTTTATATTACTTCGATATTTCCGTGCACTTGCGGACGCATCACCATATCTCTAACATGTATGGTACATAAATTGTTATTGACCGGTCTCCAATAGTATGATCTTCCTAATAGATTGTGCTACGATTGCTTAACATAACGCTAAATTTTATCCCGAATCGGATCATTAACTCTAACATCAATACTAAGATTATTATTATGCTAACTTTACTTCATGTCATTTAATTTTCTTGCCATTTAGTTTTCTTTTCATTTAATTTCTTACAATTTACTTTTATGCCTTTATTTCTAGCATTAAATTTCATATTATTTATGTTTATGCTTCTTTTTCTCTTTGCCCCTTGGGTATTTATTTTTCTCTTTAAAGTCATTAATAAAGGAAAAACCCCTAAAAAATTGGTTCTCTAATCTTTGGACTATTGGTTACTATTCTTTACTTGACTTGGAGTTTGACTTTTGGACTTATGGACTTTGGTTACTTTTTTCTATGCTATTGGATTCATCTGATACTTGAGACTTTTGGTTGACTTTTGAAGACTTGACTCTGATACATAGTTTTGACCTTATAGCTTGAGTTCTTCTTTCAACTAATACTTGTCTCATTTTGTGCCTACTCCAAAGAAATGGGATGTTGGTTTTGACTCTAGTCATGTGCTGGCTAGATCCTGGTTAGTTCACAATGCACACACAAAGGCTTCCTCTTGGGCTACCTTACAATGAGACCTTTTATTTCTTACTATTTACTTTATGTATTAGGATAGTCTCTTCATCTTCTCCCCTTCTTTAATTTTCAAAATTTTCCCCCTTTTTCAAAGCCTTGTTTTCAAAGTTGAACCACTTTCTCAATAAACCTTGACTTTGTCAAGTGACTTTCAAAACTTTTTTCTTAAATAAATGCAAAGACGTCTTAAGCATATCAAAAAAATTTCAAAAGACTTAAAAAACACAAAACTCATTCAAATATTTTGTGCCTTTGTGCACATTTTCCTTTTAAAACGTTTTCTTAAGGATAATCATTAGTTATGTTCTTGTAGTGATGCAACTCCTATACTTCCACAATAATGTAGAGAAGTGTTGACATTTTCCACTTAGATGTTAATTGATAGACTTGTTGATTTCAATCCAAGCAAAAGTCCTTCATCTCAAGATGATACAAATGCTCCTTCCTCATTAATTGTGGGTAGTAAGTTGAGTTTCCACTCGAATATGACGAAATGTCTATTCATTTAAAATCAACCAAAACAAACACTTTTGTTATTGTTACCACGAACTACGAGGTTTTGATTCTCCATTGCACTTTGTGGGTATGTAGGCATGAGGCTCAGGAAGTCTTGTCAAATAAAAAATCTTAAAAAACATTTCTTTCCTCATATCCACAATCTTTTTGCAAACAGATTTTCAAGAGATTTCTATAGAGTAGTATAGATGTTTTGGGTGCTAACGCCTTCCCTTTACATAACCAACCCCTATACCTTTATCTCTTTGTTTTATTAGTTTTGTTTTAAAACTTCTGTGGATTTTATTCGTTCTTTTCCCATTCCTTTGAAAACAATAAAGAGCGGTGGCGAATCTTACTTTTGTGAGTTAAGTTAACCCATAACTTAATCTCTAATTTTTCACCACTACAAGAACCTCTTACCACTATATATTCTTTTCCATTAATATAGTTTCTAAATTGAGTGCTTACGGTGATGCTGATTAGGCAGAGTATCTTGATACTTACGCTTTGTCACTAGTCGGTACATGTTTCTTAATTCTTCATTGATCTTATAGAAAGAAAAAAAACAAGGAAGAGACTTTAAATCTTATACTAAACATGAGTATCATGCCATGTCTGTTGCTTGTTCATAATTAATCTTTGCTTCGTGGTCTTTTGGATGAACATGGATTTCCTTGAACCAAGCCTATGCTGACAATATAAATATTACCCAAATAGTTGTAAACTTCAATTTTCGCGAACACGCCAAATGGATTGAAATTGATTGTCATTTAATTTGTGATGCCTATGATGACCAAGTTATATCACTTCCTCGTTGATTCTCATTCAATTTGTGATACCTATGATGATCATGTTATATCACTTCCTCGCATCAGTACTCAGTTTTAGGTCGCAAATATTCTTACTAAGTATGTTCCGCGCTCACGTTATTTGTTTCTTGTTAGTAAGTTGATTTTCAATGACAACCTGCATCAATTTGAAAGGGGTGTCAATGAGAAAATAATATCACAATGTAATTATATTTATCATCTTTTCTAAAATAGATTATATAAAATTAGACAAATCAGTAATTAATTTATGGGTTTAATGGTAGTGTACTGTCAGTGTAAGACAATTTTGCACATGCAACAAATTAAAACTCTTATATTTGCCATGTCATTTCAGTATTTTGAAAATAAAATTGGAATTTATTCTGATGCATGTCTCTCATTCGTTGACAGTGTAAAAAGTGCATTTTCTTTTTTCTCTTAATTTATTTCTCCTAATTATATTTAAAGAATAAAGAATATGCACTGACAGTGTAAAATATTTTTACACTGTCAACCAATCACGGACGTGTATCCCGCCAAGTCACACGTTTAATTTTAAAATACTGATATGACATGGCAGAATGTTATAATTATATTAGTTGATGGTGTAAAACTAATTTACACTAACAGTGCACTACCTTTAATCTCCTTTATTTATCATATTTTCTAAAACAAATTAGAAAAATTAAAAATGAATTTATTTATTAGCTTTTAAATGTTATAACTATTATATATTCTTAAAAATATTAAGTCAAAATTATTGCGGCCAAAATGAAATTATGCGAGTGAACCAAAAATAGTGAACAAGTAAACCAACCCAACATCTATTTCCTTTTTATTTCCTTTTGAAGCAACAAAAATAAATTTATATAAAAAAGATGATATTCTTACACCACAAATATACACCTACACTGTATTTTACTATTCACTAATATAGCAAATAGTAAAATATTATAATAATATATATTTTTTAAATATTCAAAAATTATTATTTTAATTTATTTTTAGTTTATTTTTATTTTTAAATTAAAGGATATTAATATAAAATTGTGTGATTAACTAACTTCATAATTATATTAACCAACATTTTACATTTTATTAACTAACTTTATTTACTACTAAAAATTATTTTTAATAGTTCAAATATAAATAAGTTTATTAAATAATTAGTTAATAAAATATTTCAATTATTTAATAGTTCAACTAGTTTATTAAATATTTAATTAATATTTAATAACATTGTGAAAAATACTTATTTAAATAATTAAAATACTTATTAAATACTTGAAATACTATTTAATGTTTTAAACATAATTAAATACTTATTTCAACTATTTAAATATATATTTAATTATATTTAAATAAATATTTAATTATATTTAAATATATATTTAGTTGAAATAGTTTAATAGTTGCAATAGTTTAATAGTTAAAATATAAATATAAAATATTAATATTTAAACTAATTTAAAATGGTTAATATTAGTTGAAATATTAATAATTCAACTATTAATATTCTAATAAACTAGTTATTAATTGAAATATTTAATAGTTGAAATATTTAATAAATTAATTATTAGTTGAAATATTAATAGTTAAAATATTTAATAATTGAAATATTTAATAAATTAATTATTTAATAAACTAAATAATTGAAATATTAAATAGTTGAAACAATAATAAAATAAATAGTTGAAATCCTAATAGTTGAAATATTTATAGTTAATGATATGAAATAATTAAACTATTTAATAAACTATTTACTTAATTCTAAAATTATTTATATAGTATATAAATTTGTTACAATAAATTAAACAAATGTGTTAGTTAGTCTAATGATTATGTACTGCATTAAGAATGCGATAGTCATTGATTCAACTCCTCTTTTGGCACCGTGCCGTTAGGCAAGTTAGCATATTTTAACATAAGTCTAACCCCTGAGATTATGGCCACAATAGTGAGATATAGAGTCTAGTAGCTTTTTTTAACATAATTCTAACCTCTGTGATTATAGCCACAATAGTGAGATATAAAAGCTAGATACAGAAATTAAAATAAAAAATTCGTTAATTTACATGGACGAAAGACTATATAAACCTAGATAAAAATAAGTCTACCCAAACTTAAGAAATGCTTGAGTATAATAAAATACAAAATTTAGAGTACATTTGTTTTAAAATTATGAAATAATATTTCTTAATTATATTTATAAGATTATTATTTCTAAGAATATATTTCTTTTCATGTGTTTCGTTAAAAATAAATTTCCAAAAAATAATTACAAAATAGTTTTAATTTAAAAATTATAAAAAACAAAAATAATAATAAATGAATAATAGTGAGAAGTTATAAATAATTGAGTTAATTTCCATATGTATGTTAGATTCTTACTTAATAAGCAAGTTAATAACTATATCAAAATCACATATATAAACAACATCCCAGATTGAGATGGCAAGCAGACCCAAACCTGTGGGACCCATCTGCACCCGAATCCGAGTTGATTGAGTTCGGGTTCGAGTGTCACCCGATATTTCGGGTGCGGGTTTGGGTAGTATAAAACTCGTGCCCGAAACTCAAAACCATACCCGATATATATATATATATATATATATATATATAAAATACTAACATACACCTAAAATTGGTAGAGCCCACACAAAAATACACAACATTTATTTTTTTTCTATTTTTTTTCTTCATCTTTTTAATATAGATCCCACTCAAAATTGGTGGATTCCACACAAAAATACACTAAGGTGTATGTTGTTAATACACACCTACATAGATGTGCATTAATATAATCCTATATATATATATATATATATATATATATATGGTAAAGTTGGCATACAGTAAATTTATTATATATATGTTTTGTTTACCATTAAGTTTTTTTTTATAATATATATATAGTTTGTAAAGTTCGTGTACTGTTAGTTTGTTATATATATATTTTTTAAATTGTTAGTTTATATATATATATATATATATATATATATATATATATATTTTTTTTTTTTTTTTTTATTTGAATTTTTGCTACCGGTTCAGGTTTGGATGAAAAAACTCGAACCCAACGAATGTGGGCGTGAGTGTTATTTTACCATCTGAATAGCTTTTGAATTTGAATTCGGATGGTGATTTCGAATGCGGGTTTGAATAGTATGAAACCCGCATCCGACCCGTTGTCATCCCTAATCCCAGAGGATAAAAAATACACAGGAGTAAATTTTAAAAATTTAAAACAAACGTTAAATTGTTAAATTGTTGGATCACATTTCCAATAATATTGATTTGAGACTGCATTAACAAACGCACTCCAAAGCCTGAAAAAACTTGAGATAAAGCCACCGGCAATCCAAATCAACACTATGGCTCGCATAAACTTCCTTCTCAGACTTTACATATGCTAAGAAACCACCAAATTAACAACCTACCATCTATTACAACATTAACAGGTCCTCTTCGTTAAAAATTCTCAAATATATCCAACAGACAAACAAACCCAATTCCACCAACTCTTTTATTACATAAACATTGTTACAATCTCATCGGCACAGGATAAACCAAAGTGACATCAACAGCTTGAATATTTCAATATGCATTCCATAATCATCTCTCACCAACGCAGATAGCCCCAATTAAAAGTGATAAATATGCATTCAATAAGTGAAATAACAGAGTTATTAATAACGGATAGCGGAACGGCCGACCTTAAAAATGGAATAGCGGATAGCAGAATAAATTTTGTTGACTTTTTAGAATTGACTATTTTTAAATTAAATATTACAAATAATCTATACAAATAAATTATTTTGAGTGAACATTAAAAAAAAATTAAATTAGTAACACAAAAATTTTATAAAAATTAAATTAATAAAATAAAAATAAATTAAAAATTTAATTATTTATTCTAATATATGTTATTATTATTTTTATTATTAAATGTTATTATATTTATTAAGTTTAATGTTATTATATTTATTAAGTTTTATTAACAAATACTATCTCTGTCCCTAATTATAAGACCCTGTTGAGTTTTTTTCTTGTCCCTTTTTATAAGACCCTCTTCAACTTTCAAAATGCATTAATTATTTTTTTCTACACATACCCCTAATTATATTACATCTTTTTTTGTACTATGTAATAAATACAGTTACATACACATTAACTATTTCTCTCTCCTAAGGATAAACTTGTAAAATTATACAAAATAGTCAATACATTTAATAGTCTAACCAACTTTCTTAATTTCCGTGATTTTCTCAACGGGGTCTTATATTTAGGGACGGAGGTAGTAATAAGCTAACAGGTTAATATGACTTTTTTTAATAATAATTGAGATTCAAACATAGGCCCAACCCATTTCAATATGTATTTATCCAAAAACCCTAATCACTAACTTTCTACTCTCTTTCTTCAACCTTTCTTCTCCTTCACCTTTCTGCTCCTTCTCTCTTTCTTCAACCTTTCTTCTCCTTCTCTCTTTCTTCAACCTTTCTTCTCTGCCGCCACCCGCCTCTGATAGGGATGGCAAGCAGACCCAAACCCGCGAGCCCATCCGCACCCAAACCCGAGTCAACGGGTGAAAACCCGAATTGACTGGGTTTGGGTTCGGGTTTGGGTGCCACCCGATATTTCGGGTGCGGGTTTGGATAGTGTGAAACTCGCGCCCGAAACCCGAAACCACACCTGAATCATTATATATATATATATATATATATATATATATAATGAAACCCGCGCCCGAAACCCGAAACCACACCCGAATCATTATATATATATATATATATATATATATATATATATTTTGTGTTTTTGCTACGGGTTCGGGTTTGGGTGAAAAAACCCGAACCCAACGGGTGTGGGCGTGAGTGTTATTTTGCCACCCGAATAGTCTTTGGGTTCGGGTTTGGGTGGTGATTTCGGGTGCGGGTTTGGGTAGTGCGAAATCAGCACCCGACCCGACCCGACCCGTTGTCATCCCTAGCCTCTGAGGACATAAACTAATTAGGCTTTAAAAAAAAAAAAAGCAAAACCAGGTAACCCGCTCCGCCCAGGGAGCGGAGCGCTACCCGCGATAGCGTCATCTTCGCCCGCATTCTGCAACACGCAATTCGCACCTAAGTTTGCGCGCGGCGGAGGGCCTCCCCGGTCCGATCGCCCGGGATAGCGGCAGGAGCGGCCACGATTTACATCTCTGTGAAATAATATAATCAGATTCCATACTCATCTCTCTTACTTGTTCTCTCCCTATTTTCTCTCTTTTCTGCGAGTGATCTAAATGTTTCTTAGTGTGTGTTCTAACAAAAGCAACCAGAGAGTGCGTATGGATATTGAGTCAACTATTAACATTTATGCATGTCATCTAACAGAAATATGCATGTACTTTAGAGCTGCAAACAACACCATTCTAAACAATTGGAAATCTAAGTAGTCAAAGGTGGCATAAAAATAATTCATATCTGAAAATCACAACAGAATAAAGTGAAGTCACAAATGATATACTCATACCACCATTCATGATTGCATTGATCCTCTCTCATATAGCACATGAAGAGAGCAGAGTATAATTGAGAAAAATTCCAATTCTAAGGAGACATGGTGCACTCATCATTGCATCAACACACACCAAACTGCTTATAATCATTGCAACCCATGTTTTGAATACCATCTAAGTAAGATTCATTATAATATTCTGAGAGGTTTGTTCGCGAAATTCTCCTTTTCATCCTTTCTACACACTTTAATCTTTACCTGTAACATCCAACAATGATAAGATCCAATCGAATCAAAAGAAATAGCGCATGAAAATTGCTACAGAAAAATAATAATTACATAGCTATATGTAACGAAAAATGTAAAAACAACTGAAGTTACATATGCAAGGGCCCCTTACCATATTTGAGGAAATTAACACTACACAAATGTAGAATACAGTCAGTATTACATAACCATTTCAAAGTAGACTAATTGATCAAAAGTAACCTGACTGCGACCAGCACATAGAAAAAACACAACAAATTAACAAAAACAGAAGCATTCACAACTGTAATTAGCAGTTCCCAGAAGTCATCAAATCATATGCAAAAATGGAACTGGTAAACAGAAAATGTTGAAAAATTGAACCACCAAAACAGACCCACCATGGCACCATCTACATTAACATACCCTCTTCCATACAAAACTCTCAAATCTATTTAACAGAGATTAACAAAAAAAAAAACAAATCTAATTCCATTAAAATTGATCAATTCGTTTGTTACACGAAGAATGTTATGATCTCATCCCCAAAGGATAAACCAAAGTAACATCAAGAGCTTGAATTTTTTCAATACAAAAGAGTCACTGAATCAATTCATCATTGCAGAACCATTAACTAAGTTTTGAAGTCTACTTTCCCTTCTTAAAAGAACCATTACCTTGACAATGCAATACTTCAAAACTTTCAAACCAGAGAAACTGAAACTAACCGTAAAACTGAAGTCTACTTTCCTTTCTTAACAGAACCATTAACTCGAGAATGCAATACATCAAAACTTTCAAATCATAGAAACTGAAACTAACCGTGAAACCAAAACGCCTTTTTCATTAAATCCGCGTGTAATTTGTTCTTGTAGGAGGAGGTTGAGTTCCTCCAACAACAGAAAGCAAGCTACTTTCCTCATCAACATACAAATCCTCGATAACCCGACAAGATGCATGCAATCCCGCAACAACAACACCAACTATCAACGACAACAACACATTGAGCCCAACGTGAGTGGACACAAGCCCAATCACAGAAACGAGACCCAAAAGGCAGAGCACAATTCGATCATCCAGTGTTTGGTTGAAAATAACAAGGGGGCCATCACGAGAGAAGTAAAGAAAGAACCATGCGATGAGGATAATCAAGAACACAATCATGGAGACCGGGTGCCAGAGGAGGCTGAGGAAGACGATTAGAAGCATTACGGAGGCGTAGTTGAACTGGAAGTAGGTGAGATTCTGACGGAGACGGAGCATTGCGTCGTCGTAGGAGAGGGGACGGGAGAAAGCGGAGATGTCGAGAAACTCGCGCCATGAACGGGGAGTTGGGATTAGATTGGAGGTTTGTGGTGGTTGCCAGGTGGCGGTGGAGGGGGATCCGATGGCACCGTAGGTAGCGGTGGTGGTTGTGGTCGGCATTGGGGATGGTTAGATCTGAAAAGTTCGCATGTTTGATTTAGGGTTTGTTTATTAGTTGTGAAAGATGCGAATTTTGATTAAAGTTCGGGAATTGGGAGAGAAAGGGGATGGGTGTTTTTTTTTTTTACTTAAATGATTCTCTGTCTTTGGTTCTTTCGGAAGGGTTTTTGTTTTGGATTTGCCTTGCCCCATTTTCCCGGCAAAATATGTGTACTAGAATTAGAATAGATTAAAACAATAAATTAAGACTAGATCCCAATATAATTTAAGTTATCAGTACCTAATTAAGTTTGGAAAATACATACTATTATCTTTCAAAATTACCCTTCACTAGACAAATATTTTTCACTAAACTTTTTTTTTTTAATTGACTAAGCAAATTGTCATGTGGCTAATTTTTCTCATACAAGATATTTACTTTTCTCACATGCAATTGAATCACATTAATATCTTATGGGCATTTCATTTATCCGGTAAAAGATTCACTCACAACTTTACAAAACATTTGTAACTCATACCACTTCTCATTCTCATTGTTCATACCAAAAAACATTCATTCTCTCATCTTTGTCAATTTCGGAGAGCTCCTTAAACATTCAACTCTCTTGCATATTTCTTCTTCATCGGGTCCTTCAACCTTCAACTCCCTCGCCTGTGTCTTCTTCAACGGTAACATATAGCTGTTCTGAGCCTCTTTTATTGATCGTTTACTTGTTTTTTGAACTCCAATGCAGACAACTGTTCTTACTTTCCTATTACTTGTGATTTAGTCTCAACTTTTTGAAAATCTATTGAACTCTATTTTTTTATATATAAATATTAGGTACAAGATAGAACTAGAGGTTGAACATGATGGTTCCGTTGGTAATTTTATGTTTTGGGACAAGAAATGCATACCAATTGTTGGTACGTCCGCTCATGATTTGCGGCAAATAAGGAAAAAGGTTACAATTACTAACTCATATCTTTTAAATTAAATGGTATTTAACAAATCAGTTTACAATGCCTCATATGTTCTTATCACTGCATTTTCTTGGATCAATGATATATATAGTCCGCCTATGAAGCATGGACTCCAACACAACACGACACGGACATTCTGACACCGATAATATTTAAACATAGGACACTAACATTGCTATATATATAATAGTATTTGAGTTTTATTTATCCATCTATGATTAGAAAAGTTGAAAATTTTCTAATCAAAATTAATGTCTTTAATTCTTTATTGATAACATTGCTTAAATACATGTTTAACAATTTTAAATTTGTGTGAGATTTGTCTAAAATATGTATAAAGTTGTGTTGAAGCAAAGAAAAGACAAATTTTTGTTTGAAACATTTGTCTGAATTGTCTGACATATGTGTTATGAGTGTCATACGAGTGTCAACCATTGATTCAAAGAGTGTCGAAACAAAGAAAAAAAAACTTTTTTTTGTGGACACTTGTTTGACTTTTTTGAAACTTCTTTGACTTGTCTAACATGTGTCGTATGGGTGTCATATAAGTGTCGGACACCGCGACACGCCTACTCCTAGAGATATCCGTGCTTCATAGTTCATATGTTCTTATCACATGTTCTTGGTCACATTTAAAATTTTGTGATATATATATATATATATATATATATATATATATATATATATATATATATATATATATATATTGTACCTTAGTTACATCAATGATAAAGATATATTTACATTAAAGTATATCCTAACAAAGTTTCTTGTCTGTGCTCAATACTGTATATACATCAATGATAAATTCATATACGATAGTAATTATTTTTTTCTTCACATTATGAGGTTACATCAACCTATTTCACTTTTATATGTTTAACAAATATCATTTCCATCAAATCTCCAATGCTGCCTTTAGATCAATGAGGATCATCCTCTAATGTACCCATCGCATCTGGACAAACTACTTAAGAAGGAGTTTACCGTTTGTGTCAAGTTCCAACCACACTACAAGCAGATATCTGTCGTGAAACTAACCGAAGATCCGAAAGTCAGGCAATAGATTGAGGATGTAATTGCTCCAACTAATGTATGTTTTCTTACTTTTATACTTATAGGCTACTAAAATGTTTCAATTACATAAGTACATTTAAAACATCATAACTTATTCTACTTCTATATCCCTTTAGCATGCTTCAAGCATCCCCATTAATGACACAACTACTAAAGGAAAAAAATCATTACCATAGAAGAAATAATTGTCCCTAAGGCCCCAACTCTCTCATCTGCTCAAACAGTATGTATTTTTATTTAACATTAGTGTCCATTATTTGACTCTTCTCTTTTTAAGGGACAATGCCTGATCATATTATTTTTGTTTGATTCAGAACTCGGCTTCTGCTTCTGCTACCCAGAACTGGAGTCCTGATTTGAGTTACACCAATACTCCTTCTAAATAGGGATGGCAGGCAGACCCAAACCCGCGGGGCTCACCCGCACCCGAACCCGAGTCAACGGGTGAAAACCCGAGTTGAATGGGTTCGGGTTCGGGTGCCACCCGATATTTCGGGTGCGAGTTTGGGTAGTGTGAAACCCGCACCCGAAACCACACCCGCTTAGACATGAAATTACATAAGTGCCCCTAAATATATATGTAGACTTTAATTTTAATTGTAATGTTAAGATGTTGAAGACCTTAATTTAAATTGTAATGTTACCAAACTTGATGGAAAGTTGTAATTAAATTCCTTAATTTCTTTGAGAGACCTTGATGAAATTCTTGTGTTTCAAATTTCAATGTTGCTATTGTATTTTTGTGTTTTTGCTACGGGTTCGGGTTTGGGTTGAAAAAACCCGAACCCAACGGGTGTGGGCGTGAGTGTTATTTTGCCACCCGAATAGTCTTTGGGTTCGGGTTCGGGTTCGGGTGGTGATTTCTGGTGCGGGTTTGGGTAGTGTGAAACCCGCACCCGACCCGACCCGTTGTCATCCCTACTTCTAAAAGGTTGTCAGGAGATGATTCTAAAAAATAATATGGACCATCGGATTTCTTGACTCCTAAGCAATCCGCTACAAAGAATCCAAGGTCCAAGAGTGCAAGACATGCCAAAGGCAAATGATGGTAACTTTTTCATGTATCGAACTACTAGGAAATGATATGCATTGATGTATTATTTGGAATATCTACTTATTTTGTGTAAGGCATTGATATTATCCACTTCTCTTTTGAACAATCAACTTATTTTCTAGAAGCTTAGAAACATGCCCTACAAGACATCAACTTTTGTTGTAATTCTATTTCTATATTAATGTCTTACATTCCTCGTGTTTTACATTTGTTCTGTTCTAAACTCAGTTGTGCTTAATTATCAACAAACACTTATATATTCACTTATTAAAACATTATTGTTTTTATACAATTCATGGAAAACATGTTAGATATAAAACTCTAATTGTCCCCACCATCATTCATACATGATAATGACATTGTATCCAATTTTGAAAAAAACCAGTGAGGAAACTCACATCTCAATATTAAGAAATTACAAGTAAAGTTTATATGTATATCGTAATTCATAAGATTTATACAAGTGAGGTTTGTTTAGATTATTTTGAATATATTTTCCATACTTTTTGAATACTGTCATGCAGCTTACATCCATTTAGGATACAACCTGTTCCAATACTACAATTCTATTTCAATGAAAGATAACTTTAAATATCCTTTCCATACCTTTTGTCTACTGTCATGCAACAAAACTTGTAAGCTTGGAACTGCGTGAAACCTGTTCCAATAAAATAAGTTCTCATTACGATAAAGCAGTTTTGTATAGCGCTCTCAACTTTTTGCTAACCGGCGACACATCAATTTCCAACACTACAATGTTGCCATTTTACTTTACATTGCATCACATTTAAATATTGTTTTTAAATTATCCTTCATTACTTTATCGTGCTAGCTAGCTATTGCTTGTATTTTCTTAGTCCTTGTTGGATATGACAATATCAAAAGGCATCTGTTTGCAGGTACAAATTGGGGCTGATGGCATTTCAACGGTTGCACATTAACTTTTTGCTTGCCCTGCCACAAACCTGGAAAAAAAATCCCATAATGTCACACTTTGAAAAAAAAATTCTAAAATGCCATATTTTTTGGCCTTTTGTGGTATTTTTATATTGTTTTTTAGACAACACCATCTCAGATGGCGACGTGTCAGGGACCTAGTGTTGGTCTGCCATCTGAGATGGAGGCCTCTTATTTTTTTTTTTCAGTTTATTATTTTCTGAAAATGTATAAATATATTTTAATTTATTTTTCTATTATATTAATTATTAAAATGGATTTTTTTTTTGAATATTATAAATGATATTATATTTAAGTAGAATATTAATGGCTCAATTTTTTTATGTAAGTATTTAATGAAGTATTTAAATTAAGATATTTAACTAGTATTTATTTAATCAAATCGAATATTAAATAATTTTAAATGACACATTAGGAAAAAAAAATAATATCATATATAATATTATTATTTACAAAAGGATTACAATAGGATTGTGCCAAAAAAAAAAAAAATTTCCTCCTCATCTGAATCTTCGTCAAGGAAATGACTGCCGGTTTCACATCTGGCAGGAATACGAATTCTGCAACCACGACCTACATTTTTCGTTGGATTAGGAGGAAGAGTGGTTGAAGTTGTGGGCTGATTGGTAGAGGTAGGTATGACAGGAGTTTGGTTTGGGAAAATTTGAAACGACTCGAAATTCTCAAAAAAATCGTTTGGAGGAATCCCGCTAAATTCTTGTGATAATTGAGTGGGGTTAGGGGCAGTAGGCTCGATGGTTGCGACATAATAGTCGGACACATCGAGGGATGAGGATGGTCGGTTTGTGAATGAGAAATTAAAGTTTGGTTGTCGAATTGGTGTGTGGTGTCTTGGTGGCCGGTGGAGTTGTTGTTGTTGGCTTTGATAACTGAAGGGTGGTTGTTGTTGAGGAGTTTGGAAGGTGTAATGTGTTGGTGTAGGTTAAGTCTGTGTTTGGTAGTCTTGTGGTTAATATGACGTGGACGTGGATGTCTGATGATTTTGGAAATTATGTTGTGGATGATTTGGCACCTGCTGTGTGGGGTATCGTTCACGGGGGTCAATTAAAAATTGTTCAACAGATGCTTATTGAAATGGGAGGGTATGAAACCAATTCAAGTATTCTTGAGTTGATTTCATTTCACCCTGGAACTGTACTCCAGTCAAGCGTAACCGTTGTCTGTTTTCCCAAAGTCTACGTTCAGATTTATTTAGACTGGTGTAGTGGTACTTCCTTGACTCTTGCATTGTCATATTATGTTGATTTTGGAGGCATTTTGGAGGGTTGGGTATTTCTTGATAATACCCAAACTGCAATTTTACCCTATCGGACTGATGCATCTCAGCAATCCAAAAACATAAGATAGGGGTGGTTGCATTCCAAATCAGCTGATCGTCAATTTGTATTGGTGGATACTCAAGATATGGCCTCCATTTGAACTGTAAATGTATCAGTATTTTTTTTAGTTCAAGCAAAAAATTTATTGAAATAAATAAAAATAGTTAATGGTGGTGAAATTACGTTGTGTGGTAACATTTGATCTATGACGCGACGGTAACCGTTGAGGTAATGGCGAGGGTTGTTAGAGCAATTTTTCTTCCTCGCGCGGTCTGTAGCCCATCTACTAAGTAAAAGAAAAAAAAATAGCGTAACTAACAAATATAAATAATAGAGATAGAAGAGTAAATAGAAACTTACAATGTTGCGCACGGGTATCGTAGTGTGTTTGAACTGATGGGTGCAATAAATGGCATCCTTGAAAATCCCCACGCTTGTAAAAGAATAACACAACCTCTCATTCCATCAACAGTAATATTAGCTGCTTTGCACATTTCTCTATATAAATATGTCAATACAACTGATCCCCAACTATAAGTACCACACTCTTCCAAGTCGTTAATAAATGGAACCCACATAGAATTAATACTTTTACCACCTTTGTCAGGGAACATTTGCGAAACCTGCTTGTAGCAATAGGGGTAATATTAATCGTGATGCTACAAGTGGCTTGTGGTTTCGCGGTCGAAAACCTTTATCGGGTTCCTCCTAATATAACCATAAATAAAATTTTGTTAAATAGAAGATTACTAAAAAATGTACAACATTGTTAATGGAAAAGGAAAGTAACAAACAGTAAAAATTTAGCAAAGACTTACTAGGCTACGAATGTTATTAGAAGCTCCCCTATGTTGTTCACCCATCCAAAAAAATGGAGGTTGAGCCATTGTTAAGAAGTAAGAAGAAGTAAGAAGAAGTAGAGAAAGATTGTTTGAATGAAGAATGGTTAGCACCATATAGCTATTTATAGAAGAAAGAAAATGAGTGTGGTTGGGTGGATTTAATGCTACAATAAATTTTATTGTTGAATGTGGTTGGGTAAATTAGTTGTGAAATTAAATGTTATGGTTGAATGTTGTTGGGAAAGTTAATTGTGAGAATTAGTTGGGAGAATATTTAAATTAAGAACATGGTTTAAAATTAAGAACATTTAAGACAAGAGCTTTAAGAAAACTATGCTATTAATTCTTCTTGCATAGGGATAAAATTTCATCAACAGTTCTACGATGTCTAACATATAACTCTAACGGACCACTTGTAATGAAATTTAAATAATTTCTAAACATCTCTTGTACATCTTCATTGTTACAAATTTGTACTTATGCATACATTAAAATTCCATTAGCATTCAAGTATGGTTTTCGGTAGACCAGACGCACTACTTCTCTCTCCACTTCAGTGACATGTTGTATCTGTTCTTTGATTTCATCGAAGCTAAATGTTTCCATCAGTCTAACTGATATTGGATCAGAAACAATATTATAAGAATCCCCAGTTTCTACTGAAACTGGTTTAATAACGTAGACTAGACCAATTAGTGTAGCCATTACACACAACCTCTGCATTTTCTGAGACATTTGCATGCTTATATACTGTGCCTGATGAGACCAAACGTGCAGAAAGGTCTCCAGCTTCCCAGATGGCGGACACATTAAAAAATATTATGAATGTATAGATTCTCCATCTGGGATGGCGAACAAACACTATAAAATTGGACCCACGTGTAAGGCCTCCAACTCAGATGGCGGACGACAACATGAAAAGTTCACGTGTACATGGCCTCCATCTCAGATGGCGGACACACACAGGCATAGTAATGGTCCGCCATCCCAGATGGCGGACCCTGTATGCACGGTTAACACGTTGGGCAACAACATCAAGCGCTGGACCTTTACAATCCACCACTCCACATGAGAAATCCAACATACATGGATGATGAAGATTTCTCAATATTCGAAGAACCCCGACCGCTTCGGATCGAAGGTGGGTTACTTGGTTTGGAATTTGAAAACAAAGAACAATGTGTGTTTGGCATACGACAATTTCACATCAGAAATTGTCTAGACTATAAAGTTTATAAGTCAGATACAAAATGGCTTATAATCATTTGCGAACACAAAGAATACAACTTCACATGTAGGGCCTCCGTGGAAAAGGGCAGTACTACATGGAGAATAACCAAGGTTAGCGGACCACATACCTGTACTTCTAACGCCATGTCCCAAGATCATTCCAAATTAGATTCAAACCTAATTTGTGATAGTATCAAACCTCTGATTAATGATGATGCTTCACTCAAGGTGAAACACATCATAGCCCATATCCGTGACAAATTCGGCTACACCATTTCTTACAAGAAGACATGGATTGCTAAGAACAAGGCTATTGCTTATATTTATGGTAACTGGGAGACATCATACAACGACCTCCCACAATGGTTGTTGGTGATTAAAACATTTGTACCCGGTACTGTCATAGAATTAGAAACCCTTCCTGTGTGGTCGAACGAGGGGACACAAATTGGTGGAACTAGGATTTTTCACCGTCTTTTTTGGGCTTTCCGACCGTGCATCAAGGGTTTTGCATTCTGCAAACCAGTTGTCCAAGTGGATGACACATGGTTATATGGAAAGTACAGGGGAACTTTGCTATTGGTCGTTGCTCAAGACGGTAACAGGAATATATTTCCAATTGCTTTTGCATTGGTAGAGGGTGAAACAGGTGAAGCATGGAGTTTTTTCTTAAGGAATCTTAGAAGGCACGTTACACCACAACCCAACCTGTGTCTGATCTCTGATAGACACAAGTCGATAATAAGCGCCTACAATAACCCAGATAATGGTTGGCAGTATCCTCCCTCCTCACACGTCTTTTGCATCAGGCACATAGCACAAAACTTTATGAGGAAAATAAGGGACAATGAACTTCGTGAAAAAGTTACTAGCATGGGTATCTTCTGAAACTTATCTTTCTATATACCTCTGGCAATAACTCGCATAGACTAATCTATTTTTCTTTTTCATGCATAGGATACGCATTAAATGAGTCTACGAACGAATACTACAGACGAGAGGTACGTAAAGCTAACATACAGGCATTTAATTGGCTGGAACAAATTCCACGAGACAAATGGACAAGGGCGTTTGATGGAGGCAAAAGATGGGGTCATATGACCACCAACCTTGCTGAATCAACGAACTCAGTTCTGAAGGCCACACGCAACCTTCAGATTACAGCTCTGGTAAAATCAACATACTATAGATTTGGCACTCTTTTTGGAAAAAGAGGACATGAATGGACTAAATCATTGGGTTCTGGCCAAGTGTATACTGATAACTGCATGAAGGGTATTGAGATAGAAGCTCTCAAATCAAATAGCCACAAAGTTATGCAATTTAATCGACAAAGGTTCTGCTTTCTTGTCCAAGAAACGGTGACTTATAACGACGGTAGACCGGCTACCCATTACAACGTCGACCTAAGGAATCAGACATGCGAGTGCGGAAGATTTCAAACTTTCCACGTCCCTTGCTCACATGCAATTGCTGCTTGTTCCAGCATAAGACAGGACTATACTGTGCATATAGCTGATGTGTTCAAGGTTGTTAACGTGTTTAAGGTCTATGAGGAGAGCTTTATCGGGGTCATTACTGATACAACTTGGCCACAATACGAAGGTGACACTCTATGCCACAACGACATCATGCGGAGGAAAAAGAAAGGTCGTCCAAACAGTAGCCGGATAAGAACTGAAATGGACAACATTGAAAAAGAAAAAAGGCGGTGCGGCATTTATCGCGAAATCGGACATATGCGCAGGAAATGTCCAAATAGGGCTGGACCTTCCAGTTAGTTGTGGAACAAATTTTATTTTATTTTGTTGTACTTTTATTTATTAAACTCTTGTATGTCCTTCCCTAACAACAACACCATCTTTTATATTGAGCGTAACAAAATAATGATACAACTCATTCAGGATGACAACATAACCAAAACAAAACATAACCAAAAAAAAAAATACAACACGATTAATAATACAACAAACTATTATGATTGACCATCTTGACGTATTAAACAACAACAGCTAAAACAAGTGGATCTACAACGTCGCGGTTTACTTCTCCGCTATGTGCGGAAAACATACACTGGACATCCAGATCATTTTCAACCCGGTCCCAGTAATGAAGGTAGGTACCATCTGGGCTGGCATCCGTTAGAGTTATGTAGGGACAATAATATTCAATTTTTCTAACGCATCGAATTGGACCACCTAACTGTTGAAACCCTGCATTGATGGCAGAAACCAATTGCCGGAACTTCCATTGTGGATTCAAAGACACCCTCATGTGTTTGTCTGTTTCAAAAAAAATAACACACGCCACAGACATGATTATGAAATACACGAAACAATTAGGCAGACGAAAAAAAGGAGAATGATTTGTTGTGTCCTCAACACCTCTATTTATAGTAGCTCAAAGAGAGAGAAATTTTTTTTTCGCATTGCTATTGGCGGGAAAACCATAATTTAATATTTTTAATTTATTCAATTTAAATTATTCCAAATTAATTAAATTCATGCAATTAAATACTAATTAATATTCAAAAAAAATTTAGTACAATATAATTACTTCACTTTTTAGAATTTTTTTTTAATTTGTAATATTATATATTATTTTAATAATTAAAATATTAAAATAACATTTAAAAACATTTAAAATTATTTCATAAATTAAACACGAAAAAAAAAATAAAAGCAGTGCGCCATCCCAGATGGCGGGCCAATACTAGGTCCCTGACACGTCGCCATCTGGGATGGAGGGGTCTGAAAAATAATAAAAAAATACCACAAAAGGCCAAAAAACATGGCATTTTGGGACTTTTTTTTAAAGGTGTGGCATTATGGGATTTTTTTTCCAGGTTTGTCGCAGGGCAAGCAAAAAGTCGTAGCACATTACTTGCTTAGCTTACTATACCTTAATAAAAGTAGCTTTTCCTTGAAACCCATGGCATGTCCTGTCACTTTCCTCAGCATCCAAGAAAATACTTTATTCAACAAGGTAAGGTATTATACATATAATATTTTCGGTACAGCAGGCTATATATTAACAATTTGATAAATGCCCTGCTATTCTTTCTGTCATCAATATTGTTAGGTCTAATCCATAGTTCCATCTCAATTTTCATTCTATTAGTTCAATTCAATTGTAACTTGTGTTTCTCAAAAATTGGATTATATTAAATAATTCATTTAAGTTAAATCCACACTTTTAAAAATGTGATAACAGAACATAGTATTTAAGGTATTAACTTTGACTTTAGTACTTTTTACCAAAAATTAAGTCAACATGAGTTTGCCACAGTGAAAGGATGAAAATACCTTCCATCACCAATGAAATGGGCGCTCAACAGTGAATGATCCCTTGAATAACATATCTTTTCTTTCAATTGGCATTCCATTATTTACATTGTGAAGACTACTCTACTCCCTTGCTGCTTTGTAACATTGAATCAGTCATTCTATGATATTTCCATAGTTGCACTCATTAGAATTTTCCATTGTTCCAACAGGTCATTGAAAAATGGGTGACAAACTATCTCCATCCAAACATAGGTGGTACTCCATCTTGTAACGTTATATTGTCAAACAAAATCATTCTTTCCATTGTCAAAACCAATGCGTTTCTTAGATTCAAAACTTATTCTGTTTACATTCATATATATATTGGTTGAACAACCATATGTTGGCAAGAACTGTTTGTTAGTATAGTTATTTCTGATTATTCCTGAACACCCATACATTAACTTACAATATAGATGCAGACATGAGGCAAAAAATTGACACATACCATTACTTGCTATTTAACCATATATTGTTTACATTAATGTCGAACAATACCAGTGTTCCAACCTTTATTAAATTCAAGATGCTTTCACCTATTCAATATTTGGCTTTGGTAGTTGTTTGACATTTAAAAAAACTTATTATGTATAAGTGCAAGCTTCTGCAACTATATCATTGTATGTTAGCCATAATGAGATATTATTATGTCGTCAACTTGAGAGTCTATCCTACTTACTATCTCTCTATCACACTTTATTTTTCTATCACTATTTATTTTTCTACCTACATGATATGATTCTTTACTCATTATGATTGTCCAATAGTGGTTTCATCATATTGATATGTTGTTTAAATAATGCAGCCATGAAACTTATCATTTACGCCATTGTCTATTTATCTCGATATTGTCGTTACTTTCTTTTTAACATTGGTTGTCAATCACTAATAGTCCGTTTAAACAACATGTTGTCATTGATGACCAACTATTTTGGAGGAAACATTCCGCCAAACGAGCTAGACTACACAGATTCTGCATTCTCAAATAGAGGCAGACAAAGCGGTCTAAATTGAACAACACAACCATCAATGATCCTTCCATGTATCACATGCCCCTTTCAGATATCACTAAACAACATTCAAGACAACAACTTATCAACAGAATTGTCTCTGATGGACAACGCATTCAGACCATTTTACAACAAACACAACCATCTGCAACAAACTGTGTTGTCAATACTCCACCTAAGGTCTTCAATGTTCAAAACATGAGAACAAACCTTTTCTCAAAATTCTCCGATGTTCCTGCTACTCATCAAGCCATTGAAAACCAAACGAATATCCAATTACAACATAATGCACCTCAATTACTAAAACGTAGCAGGGGTCGTCCTAAAAAGATTCTTGGAGTGCCTGATCGAGCATACAACCTTACAAGGAATGACCAGACGAATATCATACCAACACGAAGTGAATATTTGCACCAAACGCCTATTTTTCCCAAGTACGGTATTATTTTAGTAACATAATTGCTCACTTTCAACTATGTATTTCATTGTTGATGGCTAACGTCTGCTAAATTCTCTTGACAAGCCTGTCAATGGCATTTCCTGAATTAGTTCTTTCAATCCAACAAGTGCAGCTGCCAGAACACTGAGACCATGCCACATTTTTTCACCTGCAGCTAAATTGGATTCACATAGTGAAATCTGCCCCGTTGTTGCTACTCATCAAGGCATTGAAAACCAAGATTTCGTTGTATGATGCTCCGCAAGTGCACGGATTTATCGAAGTAATATAAAAGATTGTCAAACCCACAAAGACCAATGTCAACCTACCGTTATCTATTGCTGCGATGTAAAGCTAAGGCTATGATTAAAATGGTACAAACGAAAATATAAACGCTAATTACTAAAGGTTTGAAAGTAATGCTAAAACGAGCCCGAAATATGATTTCCGCGCACCTAAGGGACTTATAGAAAACGGGTACTAATTGTGATTATACACCTATTCTGTAGAATATACCGACTTAAAGGCTCCGCCTCACGCTCTCGCGATCTTAACTAAAGTCATACTTCTTAATCCAAGATTTTTCTCTCGCTCACCCGGTAACTAAGAAACACACTTTGAAAGCCAATAATATCCTAATCGCTATCTAAAGCGCTCTCGCTGTATTTAGATATGATGCTTAATTCCCACTATCCGGTTCACTCCTCACGCTCTCGCGGATCTCGGGTTGAACCTTAATTTGCTTCTCACTCTCGTGACAAAACAATGCTAAATAACCTCTCACTCTCGTGACAAAGCTACTTAAATTAAACTTGGAAATTAAAACCAAAATGACATACATTCATACTATCGCACCTATTATTTTCTACGGAGTCCCGTCGGTAACGACGGTCCTTATACGCCGGACTCAGGACAATTTAGCAAAACATGGAATTAAATAAAAATGACATAAACGTGCATTACAACATTTAGGCTCTCCAACAACAATTGAAAAATGTTGCCAAAACTCTGGAAAACGCTGCCTAAAAGAATAGGAGACGATTTCTAGGCGTCTCTTGTGCGAGCGTTGCCTATTGTCTTAGGGTACGTTTTTTCATGATCTTTGGGCACAATTTTTAAAAACGTTGTCTAAATAAAAGGAATAGGGGACGATTATTCGTGGCCTCTGAGGCGACAATTTTTAATTGTTGCCAAATGTTGCTACAATTAGTAAGTGTTGCCTTAAATCTAAAACAAAATGAAAATTTTTACAGTGTCCCATAAAATAAAGAGGTTTGTTTTTACAGTTTCCCCACCTTCTGAATCAGGAGGATTGTTTTTACAATGTCCCCATAAAATATACAATTTTGCAATTAATTTCTAAATAATATAGATGATGATTGGCTTCAAAAAAATGTCGATTATAACTTAAACAAAATGAAATATAACCGTACATCCACAAAAGTTATATTACAATAAAATCAAGTTCAAATATTAATTCAAGATAGTAGCCAGTAAACAAAATTCCTAACGTAACATTATTTATAATACAAAGTTTAATACTTTAAAATACGACCCTAGCAAAATAACAAAAAATATAGTTCAAGTTTAATACTTTCAACTACAAGCAAAAAAAAAAAGCACACCATCCAACTCATTCAAGTTTGTCTTCTTGAAATTCATCATCCATATCGTCCTCTTGAAATTCATCTGATATGTCGTCCTCCAGAAATTCTTCATCTACGTCGTACTCTTGAAATTCACCATTTATATCGTCCTCTTGAAATTCACCACCAATATCTTCTTCTTGAAATTCATCATCTACATCTATGTCATCCTCTTGAAATTTGTCACCTACGACGTCCTTTTGAAATCCATCATCTACGGCGGCCTCTTGAATATCATCATTTATATCGTCATTTTCAATATCTTCATTGATAGCTTGCTGCATAAGAAAATAAAACAAAATACATCATAATTGTTTCTCTTTCAAATTTATACAGGAAACACAAGTTGATCTGTAAGATTGAGTTAGGATAAATTTATACAGCAAAATCTTCAAAATTAATACATCAAGAAAGGGCTGCATGAGAAAATTTAAACAAGCAAGACAATTTGCAGAAATAGAATTTATACAAGAAATTTTGCAACACATTTTTTGTAATTATTTACTAAATATGGTGGTAGAAAACATGATAAAGTTGGAAACCAAACAAGCCCCCAATGTAACACCCATATATAAAACTCATACATCAAAGCATAAATATTATATATAGATCCAAGAGTTTGGTACTGAAACACATAAGCTCCTAGTTAACACATTGTATACAAATAAATGCCCTAAAGTACAAAGTACAAAAACCTAAGGCACATTATACACAAGATGTTCAAAAGATAAAAACTAAGAACTAGATCAACAATGATCTCAAAATAACTCCGCTACGGAAGCTAGCCATCAACAAGCAAGGAAAAGAGATTTCACTTGTGAAAGTTCAGTGGGATGAGACGCATCTAGGCGACGCAACTTGGGAACTTGAATCAGAAATGCGAGATGCTTACCCTTATCTGTTCAGGTAATCTTTAAATTCGAGGGCGAATTTCTATTTAAGGGGGGGGAGGATGTAATACCCCGCATTTTACCCCAGATAATATTATATTGTGATCGACTGAGCCCAGTGTACTCTGAGAAATTATTTGATAAAATAATTAGAGTAACTGTGGAACTTAGAATAAATCCAACTAATATTATCTGACTCTGAGGTATTTTATTAATTTGGACTTAAGAGACTTTTTGGATATTTAGTAGTATTATTTACTAATACTAGTTTACTACTTAATCCTTTTCCTCATTAGAACAAGAGAAAGAAAAAGATAGAAAGAGTTTTGGAGAGAAAGAAAAGGAGAAGAAAACCCTAGAAGTGGAAGGATCAAGATCATCATCCAATCTTCATTAAATCATCTCATCTTCTTCATCTTCATCTTGCTAGAGGTGGGTTCTAGTTAGAACATTAGTTTTAGAGTTTTTTGGAAATGTTTGAGTTAGGTTAGAATTATTGGAATCGATAATCTAACGGTTAAAAATCGGTATAAATTGTGTTGTATGATCACTCTATGCTTATGAACATTTATTATGCTTGTTTGTGTTGTTTGGAATTGTTTTGGGTTGATAAAAATGGATTTTCTAGCTTTTGGAACCATGAAACCCGTAAGGGAAGAATTTTGGTTCTGGTACGATTCGCCAGGCGAATCAGAATTCGCCAGGTGAATTAAGTCTTGCCACTGTCTCGCCAGGCGAAAGGTTGGCGAAAGGGATTCGCCAGGCGAAAACCAAATCCGCCAGGCGAATTTGAAGACACAGAAATGTGTTAGCTACTGGAACTTTTGTTTTTCTAAAACTTGGGGATTCGCCAGGCGAAGTGCTGGCGAATGGAGATTCGCCAGGCGGAGTGCTGGCGAAGGGGTATTCACCAGGCGAAATCCAGATTCGCCAGGCGAATCTGCCTGGGATCAAATATTTTCTTTTCTTCAAAAATCCGTAACTTTTGACTCGTTTATCCAATTTAAGAGTTCTTTATATCGATGCGAAGCTAAGAAAATATTCTATTCATTGGAGGTGGAAAATGTTAATTTTACTGCCCGATTAAATAATCGAAGAATTTCCAAAGTGGTATATTTATGTTTTACTTGTCATATATTATTCTATGGTGCAATTGTGATATATCTTGCCTATCCTATTATTGTTTAACATGATTGTAAGTGAAAATACATGCCAATGTGAAAATGATATAGGAAGAGTGAGGAAACCTCAACTTGAACTATAGGAGAATCTAGTAAGGAACTAGAAATGGCAGACAACTCTAGATGGCGATGCTCGGGCATGTGTTGTTGGAAGATACATCCTTGCCGAGTATTGGCCTAGTTGAGAGTGAAACACTAGTATGAAACATGTGGTTAACCTTGTGGTTTAGTAAGGCATGAGAAGCCTTAAGGCATTATAGCCTTGTGATTGTCGAACACAATCGTATTTGTTGTATGTGATCATGTAATCGTAACCGGGTTATCTTGAGTGTATTTTCATGAGTCTCAGGCTCCTCTGAAATGGGTGCACAACTACTTGGCAGGTTTGATTCCCCGTGCTATACGAATGGCGCCCATGGAGCGTATGCTTGTGACGGTTAATGGCCTGTGTGAAGTGACGGTTCATAACGGTTAAAGGCCCGTAGAACCCGAATCCATTCATATGTCAAGTAGGTTACAAGGATCTATGACTCAGGTCGCCTTCTAGACGTAGAAGCGGACGGGAACAAGAGGTACCTTGGTATGGTTATCGATTAGTGATACTTTGAGTTGATGAACTCATGGCATGTTTCCATATAGTGTGAGAATTGAAGTGTGAACTCAAGAGTCCTTTCCCTTTTCCCCGGACTCGAGTTAGGATGGTTAGAACCTTTTAATCCGAGGGAATCCATAAGATAGGGAACTCACTGAGATTTGATGTATCTCACCCCACGTTGTTGATGTATTTCAGGTGCTTCAGGTTCCGAGAAGGGTAAGGATAGGGTCGTGTGATCTTTCCTTGCTTGTTGATGGCAAGCTTCCGTAGCGGAGTTTATTTTGAAATCATTATTGATCTAGTTCTTAGTTTTTATCTTTTGAACATCTTGTGTATAATATGCCTTAGGTTTTAGTACTTGTACTTTAAGGCATTTATTTGTATACAATGTGTTAACTAGGAGCTTATGTGTTTCAGTACCAAACACTTGGATCTATATATAATATTTATGCTTTGATGTATGAGTTTTATATATGGGTGTTACACCCAAAATATTGGCATCTAAACTCGTTTTTAAAAGGATACTTTCATATTATCAATTGCAAAATGAAAAGCCCAATTATTTTTGCAAACAGGTCATTTAGAGAAAATTATATATATATATATATATATAATTTTTAATATATATATTTTAATGGTATTTATGGATATTTAAAAATTTCTTGATAGTTATTTGGGAGTTATCTCTATCCAGGTACGGATCTAGAAATTTTATATTGTGGGGGCAAAATTTAATCTGAATCTTTAACACTAAAAATATATAACTTTAAATATAAATATGAATCATTTATCAAATATTGAAATTATTAAACTTTCTTATCTTTAAAATATTTGGAAAAATCTTGAAATACACCTAATTGAGATATATATTTTTGTAGTAGTACTATAGAATGCATATAGTGCTTTTGAAACATATCTTACCCGTAATGATTGTAAACATGTATAGGAAAGAATTACACAGAAGCATATTTACATGTATACTAAAAAATTAATTAATTAAATTGTAGTGGGAGCCCGTGCACTCACATGCTAGGGTTTAGGTCCGTCCCTGAGTATGAAACACACAGATATCATGATATCTTTTTCAAAGAAAAGAGTAGTGGAAAACTAATACTATGTATTCATTGGTACTTCGTACTCATTGTCTTCCCTAAGATGAGAACATAGTGGATTAACATAAAACCTCAGCCACCTAATATGAGAAAACAATGTGAAATGCGAATATGGTGCGATATGTACTGAAGATGAGAAGGCCAACATACCTGTGTGTAGCTTCAATAATTGATTTGGGGTTTGCAAAATTAAGAGATCTATCTTCCAAATGTGAGAGATTATCTCACGATGGTGCTCAAGTTACGATGTTTTTCACGGTGTGACGACGCTCAAAATAAGAAGGAGGAGGAGGAAAATTAGGGTTGAATGAGAATAATGAACAGGGTTTCTTTTTCCCAAATAAAATATTGTGTTGTTTTAATGAGAAAGATAACAACTTTTTTATTTTAATATTTTTTAATATATCAAATTAATTATTAATATTATATTATTTATGCTATTTAGAGGGAAATCTGCTACTAAATTTTTTAGAATGAAATTTTGATTTCATAACATTTTTTAATTTATCACTATTAAATTAATTATATTATTTATGATAAATTAAAATAAATTTCACAATCAAGTTAATTATGCTCCATAAAAAAGTATCATACATAATAAATAAATATTTTATTTTTTTCAATGAAAATTAATTGTTATTATTATTAAAATTCAATTATTGTGCAAGAAGTTATTATTATTAAATTGTTGATCGATCCGATCAATTTTTGTTTTGTTTTACTGCATAAATTAAGGTGTATTCTTTTGTTACTATTTGTTTTACTAGTTATGTTTTACGGCATAAATTAAGGTGTATTAAATGTTTTTAGTTTGTTACTCTTTGTTTTACCTATTTATATAAAAAAAGTATTAATAATTATCTTTTTAGTTTTTTATTTGTTTTACAAGTTAAAAAAAAATATTATTAATTATGTTTCTTAGTTTGTTATTTTTTTCCGCCTAGATAATACATTATATATAGTATCATTATTAATGAGGACTCTCTTAATTTGCCTTTGCAAAAGTTTAACAATTTCACACACATGTTTCTGTTTGTCAATTATTGCTTGATTGATTCCGCCATTGTCATCGCCATTACTTCATGGAAGGAGAAGACAAACCTAATGCAGAATTGTTTTGGATATTAGAATCCAGGCTATGTCTATTATGTAAAGGGAGTTTTTGGTGATAACCTATGATACATAGGTACGGGTACATACCTGATGCGGGTACTGGTACTGATACAGGATACGACAGTTTAAAAAAAATCAAAGTACGGGTACGTTAATAAGAAATAAGAATTTTCTATAAAATGTACGAGTAGGGAACTAAATTGTTAGGTTCAAAATAAAATATAACTATAAAAAATTGAAAAAACCAAAAATAATGATAAGATACAATAATAAAATATTAAAACACATAAATATATTATATTGATATTTGAGAAAACTATAAATTTCATTCAAAATCGAATAATGAGAAAAAATAAAATACCAAAAGTACGGTACGAGTACTCGGTACAGGTGCGTACCCGATACCGTACTTCACAATTTTAAAAGTACTCGTGCTTTATAGGCGATGACATTTGCAGAATCAATCAAGCAGTAATTAACAGCTTCGAAGACATAAAACTAATTAGATTGTTGAAAATTTACAAATTTTCAAATAGAAAAGCGTATAAAAAAATTATTTCAAACAACAATAATTGTTGCTGAGATAAATTATATTTTTTTCAACAATAAAAAGATTGTTGAGAGAAAAATATTATTATATTATGTGTTAGATGATTTTTTATATTTAAATTTTTTCTAATAATGTTTAGAGGGAATTTTTTTTTAGTGTAAAAGTTTGGAGGGAAGATTGCCACCAAAAATTTGATGTTGCTAAAATTTTATGCAACATTGAAGGAATGTAGCCTTTTATTAGAACTAATGTAACAATCTAAAAATGTCCCCAAAAGTATTTAAGGGGACAATTATCAAATATTGCTAAATAAATAGTATAATGACGCTCCAAAATCGTCCCCAAAAGTAGTTAAGGGCACAACTAACAATCGTTGCCAAAAAAATAAAAGAGTGACGCTCCAAAATCGTCCCCAAAAATATTTTAGGCAACGATTATCAAAGGTTACGAATATATTTTTTTCAACATCCATAAATCGTTGCCTATACAAATTTTAGGCAACAATTTTAACATGTTACCTAAAAAAGTGTTGTAGAGACAACCAATGTTGTAGTGGTAAATATAATCAAGGACATCATGCTTAAACAATTATAGAATGCGATATCAAAAATAACAAAGCGAAAAGATAAAGAACCTGTAAATGCGGGAAAATAAATGGAGACTTGAATTAAACGAAAACAGAACTGAAATAATCTTCTATTAATATGACGGCAAGATTATTGATCAAAGAGTACAAGAAACAAACAAGAATAGAATTTGTGACAATCTCTCGATGTGAGTGATTGTCACTTTTACAAGTGATCATTTTTTCCCTAAAACTATGAACGGAATGTCGGCAGCGCTTCCGCGCGTCTTGGATGCTGAAACTACCCTCCAAAGTGGTCTATATATAGAAAATTCTTGGCTCCAAGAAGTTTGGTTCGAGTTTGAATTCAAAATGAGCACAACTGCTAAACTGCTACAGAAAAATTGCTCCCGCCACAAACGGCGATCGCCGTCTGCTTAATGGCGACCACCGTCTGCTTAATGGTGACCACCATTGCTTCAAATTGGAGATTCCCTCCTTTTTGGGCATGGAGAGCACCATTCCTTTAGGGAGGTCAAAACGTGCACTTTTGCTGCTTTTTCTTCATTCTTCAGCTCAACTTTCATTCTTTTCTTCTACATTGCTGATAGAACACCTGTCAAGGCAAAACAAACGAAAACATGAGTAAATAGCATAGAAAATGGTAAAGACTCGATAAAACGATAAGTAGAAATGCGCGAAATGAATCAAAATGTACAATACGAAATCGAGTTATCAACACCCCCACACTTAAACCATTGCTTGTCCTCAAGCAATCAACCAACACGGTAAAAAGAAAATAAGCACGGTTCGAAACATAGGCACAACGAGACTTTAATCGTACGTGGCTGCTAGGCTAATGTTTGATCGATAGGTACTAAATAGTGAAAACAAGGATATCGTAACGACACATTTCCACATTTGCGGACAAAGACTCCCTTTCTATGCAATACCAATTCAAATCATGACATTATAACTCGACCTACATCCTTCATCCTATTTCACCATTTTTCATTCTCGCGTAATCACATTAAGCCCGTTATCCTTTGTACTTACATGGTAAGCGAACCTGTTTGTGTTATATGATCTCGACATTCAATTTTTTTTCTTTTTCGCACATTATGTTTTCTTTTGCTTACGAATTTCAAGAGTCCGAACCTTTAGGCTAAATGGTCGGGTGAGGACCACCTAACTTAGCGGGAACATGTCTTTTATTCGTTTTTTCTATAAAAATCACATTATTTAAATTTTTGAGATTAACACATATTTGCATCAGTTCATTACTTAGTTTGTACATAAGGATGGTGCTGATTGCTAGTATAAACTAATCAAGAGGCTACTTCTAAGAAACTAGGCATAAGGTCTTGGTATAATGTCTATTTAAATCAATATCACATACTTAGGGAATCTAAGGTGTAGGAACGGTACCGATATTTACAAAACTTTCCCAAGTCTATCTAACACAGCCTAAACAACTTATATACTTTCAGAGTGTCATGCCATGAATCGACATGCAAAAACAGATAAAATTCTTAAAAACATGAAATATACTATAAAACAATAAATTAAACTAAAAAGCGGTAAAATCAAAGCGGCAAAGTTCCTCCCCCACACTTAAACCAAACATTGTCCTTAATGTTTTGATAAAAGGTGGAAAAAGGAAAGATATAACCTGTATGAATGCTACTGCGTGCCAAATCTTCTCTGATCCTTCCTTTGTTGTCCCTGTCTTCACTTACCACTTCTACTTCGGTGGCAGGAATTTTGAGATACCTTCGTTTGTGCAATTTTTGAACCAACTCATCATACTAGCCCGCTTCTGGAGGAAGTACCTGTAAAAATGTTAGAAAGATATGGTGTAGTGTGTGCAGGTGGAACGTGACTAAGAGAAGAACGATGAAGAGGTGAGTTACTGACGGGAGAGATATGCTCTCTCCTATCATACTCATCATCGGTGCCACCACCAGCAGCGACATTCGTAGGAATGTCCGTGGGCACCAGCTCATCTCCAGGATCGTCATCTAGTGAATTTTTGCCTAGATAGAGCTAAGACGTGACAAGTAATACATCTCTTTATTTTCTGCAAACACAAACAATAAAAGTAAAACATTAAATTAAAATCTCGTGGGTTGCCTCCCACGCAGCGCTTTGTTTAATGTCGATAGCTCGACGGCTAATAATCTTCGCTTTCCATGGCCACTTATCAAGCCATCTCACATATCCCTCACCTTTTCTTTTTTTCCTTCTATGGGGTGGTTCATTCTTTTGAACTTGTGGTGGTGGTTCTGGATCTATCCTAAGTATCAGTTTTTCAAGTTTGGGCTTAATTAATTCATCCACTACCTCAAAATCTAACCTTACCCTCTTAACAGTAATGATATCCCTAGTTTCACGGTCCTCAAATTTTCTCTTTTTATGCAGGAACTTAAACAAAGGTGCATCGGTGTGGATATTTTCCAATTCCTCCACATATGTTTTGGATTTGGAGTCTACCTTAACTTCTACAAACCTTTGCGGGAAAGGAAATAGTGGGGTATAGGGAGGAGGAACAACATTAAGTGCTTCCTTCTCTACCTCTTCGACAACCTCCCTATCGGGTGGTGTCAGTGAATTTTTCTCAATCTCTACGCTTTTCTCACTAGAACTCTCCTCAACCTCATTATCACTCTCCTTAGGATTTTCGATTTGTTTTTCACTATTGGTTGTTACAACATCCACATGTCTCTCAAGGGAGGGTTCTATAGGTGTCTGGGCAAGCAGAGAGATTTGAGTCTCCAATGCCTCAGTGTGAGTCGTGAGGGACTAGACCACCATGTTCATCTGCCTAAAGGTTTCATAAGTATCGAGATGTTGTTTTCTAAACTCTTCATTCTAGAGAGTTTGTGTCTCCACAAAGCGCTCCATCATAGATTCTAGCCTAGAATTAGTTGTTGTTTAAATGAAATCCTCCATTAATGTTTCGAGGTTGAAATTATGGGATTCTTGCGGTTCCTCAAAATATTGGGAGTGGTAATCATAGAGGAAATTTGGTTGAGAGTGAGTGAGCGTCACATTGAAATCCTCCATCAACATTTCGAGGTTAGGATTATGGGATTCTTGTGGTTCCTTAAAATATTGAGAGAGGTAATTGTAAAGGAAATCTGGGTGATACATACTTTTTTTTCAAACAAGAGTGCCTTAGTCTATACGGTGCAACAACGGAATCACAATATTGACTGTTGTTCCCCGGCAACGGCACCAAAAACTTGATGCTTCGCAAATGCACGGATTTATCGAAGTAATATAAAAGATTGTCGAACCCACAGAGACCAATGTCAACTTACCATTATCTATTGTTGCGATGTAAAGCTAACGTTATGATTAAAATGGTATGAACGGAAATATAAACGCTAATTACTAAAGATTTGAAAATAATGCTAAAACGAGCCCAAAATATGATTTCCGCGCACCTAAAGAACTTATAAAAAACGGGTACTGATTGTGATTATACGCCTATTCCGTAGAATATACCGACTTAAAGGCTCTGCCTCACACTCTCGCGGTCTTAACTAAAGCCATACTTCTTAATCCCAAGATTTTGCTCTCGCTCGCCCGGTAACTAAGAAACACACTTTGAAAGCCAATAATATCATAATCGCTATCTAAAGCGTTCTTGCTGTATTTAGATATGATGCCTAATTTCCACTATCCGGTTCACTCCTCACGCTCTCGCGGATCTCGGCTTGAACCCTAATTTGCTTCTCACTCTCGTGACAAAACAATGTTAAATAACCCCTCACTCTCGTGACAAAGCTACTTAAATTAAACTTGGAAATTAAAACCAAAATGACATACATTCATATTATCGCACCTATTATTTTCTACGGAGTCCCGTCGATAATGACGATCCTCATACGCCGGACTCAGGACAATTTAGCAAAACATGGAATTAAATGAAAATGACATAAACGTGGTAAATATAATCAAGGACATCATGCTTTAACAATTATAGAATGCGATATCAAAAATAACAAAGCGAAAAGATAAAGACCCTGTAAATGCGGGAAAATAAACGGAGACTTGAATTAAATGAAAACGAAACTGAAATAATCTTCTATTAATGTGACGACAAGATTATTGATCCAAGAGTACAAGAAACAAACAAGAATAGAATTTGTGACAATCTCTCGATGTAAGTGATTGTCACTTTTACAAGTGTTTTTCTGCCTAAAACTATGAACGAAATGTCGACAGCGCTTCCGCGCGTCTTTGATGCTGAAACTACCCTCCAAAGGGGTATATATATAGAAAATTCTTGGCTCCAAGCAATTTGGTTCGAGTTTGAATTCAAAATGAGCATAACTGCGAAACTGCTGCAGAAAAAATGCTCCCGCCACAAACGGATACCACCGTCTGCTTAATGGCGACCGCCATTGCTTCAAATTAGAGATTCCCTCCTTTTTGAGCATGGCGAGCGCCTTCCTCAGGGCATGGCGAACGCCATTCCTTTAGGGAGGCCAGAACTTGCACTTTTGCTGCTTTTTCTTCATTCTTCAGCCCAACTTTCATTCTTTTCTTCTACATTGTTGATAGAACACCTGTCAAGGCAAAACAAAGGAAAACATGAGTAAATAGCATAGAAAATGGTAAAGACTCGATAAAACGATAAGTAGAAATGCGTAAAATGAATCAAAATGTACGATACGAAATCGAGTTATCACTGTAGTTGTACCACCATTAAAAAATGTTACAACAACATCTAGGTAAGGAGTCATCCATCCTAACATACTCCTTTTGTTAAAATCCATACTATAGTTCACTAATGCTCATTGCACAGGAATGACATATTCCAATTGGAACATAGTCCACCCCAATTACTAAAACGTAGCAGGGGTCATCCTAAAAATATTCTTGAAGTCCTAGATCGAGCACACAACCTTACAAGGAATAACCCGACGAATATCATACCACCCCCAAGTGCAGATTTACATCAAACTCCTCTTTTTCCTGAGTACGATGTTATTTTTCAAAAATAGTGCCTCACTTTCAAATATGCATTGGATTGTTCATGGCTAACATCTGCTCAATTCTCTTGACATGTCTACCAATTCCATTTCCAAGATTAGTCCTTTCAATATAACAAGTGAATCTTCCAAAACACCGCCACCATGCCCCAATTTTACACCTACATCTAACTTGGATTTTGATAGCGACAACGATGACATAGATTCGGACTACGACCCATTCTTAGGTATGTCTAACAACACTTATTGTGATCAATTAATGTTTAGATGTAATATTGGATTTTGTTTATTGACAAATGCTTTTGACTAAATCGCGTTTGGTTTTTTTTTATGCAAGGATGTATTTTATATATGCTTAGAACCTACTGTTTGGCAGAATATATTAATAAAATTAGATTATCTAACCATTATGCCAAACATATACTTTCTCAACATGGTCAACCAATGCAGATAGATTTTGTGTGGATTCTTTTCACTGTACTACGTAAAGTGTATATATTACATGTGTAAATTATACCTCTTGACTTATCAAAGTCTCATTTTCTAAGGCACTTATATGACATGACATTGATGGATTAACTACTGGGCTATGTTGTGGTTCAATGGTAATATTTGTGACATATATAACAATGTTATTTTTACAACAACACATGAATCAGATGATGACTCAACCTTCGAAAATGACGACAATGACACAACATTTTCTACTACTACACATACCACTTCAGAACTACAAGGTATAAGCAATTATCTACATTTATTGATGAATCTATGCATGATTTATATGTTTCTAAGAATTGAGTCATTGGTTTGCAGTTTATTACGATTTGGGTGATGTAATGATTGAGTGCAGACATTGTAAGGCGTTAATGTGGTATCAAGAGAGGGTGTATAAACATAGACATGTTGCAAATCCCAAGTACCAATTATGTTGTGGTAATGGCAAAGTTCAACTATCGTTCTTGAAAAAACCGCCTAGAATATTAGCACATTTACTACTTAATCATAAGCTCCCAAAAGTAAGAATTTTCAATCACAATTGCGAACATATAACATGATGTTTGCATTCACTTCACCCTGACGCTAAATTGGACAACAAATTAAATAATGGTTAGTGTCCTCCTTCGATACGAATCCAAGGACAACATTGCCGCCGGATAGGGATTTTATTGCCACCTGAAGGACAACAACCAAAGTTTGCACAACTTTACATATGTGACACTCAAAATGAAATTTCTAATAGAACGGAAGGGCTTTGGTATGATATATATTTTTGATCTCTTCCAATATTACTCTTATTATTATTTTATAGGAATTTTATAACATTTACATATACTAACTTCTTTTTATCATTATAGCGACAAAAGTAAAATCAATCCGAAAATCGTACAAACTCTATCTGATATGTTGTACAAACAAAACACACATGCAAAGAGTTTCCTCATGGAAAGACAAAGAATTAATCAAGGAAATGTGAACAATTTGAAACTCAAGCTTATTGCCAATAGATCTACAAATGGAAGAGTATACAACCATCCTACTGTATCTGAGGTGGCAGCTTTAGTTATTGGGGATGTTGACACAGCTGAAGAAAGAGACATTATTATGCAGAGACAAGGTGGATCACTAAAACGGATTGATGAATTTCATGAAAGACATTTGGCTTACCAATATCATTTGATATTTCCATATGGAGAAGATGGTTATAGACCAAATGTTTCCCACCAAGATCTAGACATATTTGAAGATAACCCGATAAACAGATTTACTATTCGATAGTGGTTGGCATTTCGAATCCAAAACAGTTTTGAAGAAGGTAAAAGTATTTTATCATCTAGGAGATTATTTCAACAATTTTTGGTTTATGGTTACACCATGCTTGAGGAAGAGTGGTTGAAATGGTTGCGTAAGAATCAGTCCAAACTACGAGTTTCAAAGTATCAGAGTCTTAACGAAGAGGGAGACCAAAGTCAGACACAAGGGTCAAGTACTGGAAAGAGAGTGGTCTTACCATCATCTTATGTAGGAAGTCGGAGATTTATGGATCAACTGTACTATGATGGCATGGCAATTTGTAGTAAAGTTGGATTTCAAGACTTTTTTATCACATTCACTTGCAACCCAAATTGGCCTGAGATTCAAAGAGCTTTGCATCCTCTAAACTTAAAGCAGCAAGATAGCCCTGATATCATTGATAGAGTTTTTAAGATGAAGTTTTATAACTCATTAGCCGACGTGATAAAGAAAGGATGCTCAGGCAAAGTTCTGGCATGCAAGTTCTTACTACTTAATCTTAATTCATTCATTAACCTGTTTTGTTACAATTCTTCTATTAACAACTATGTTTTCTAATGCAGACATGTCCACCATAGAATTTCAAAAGAGAGGTTTGCCACATGCACACATACTAATTTTCTTACATCCATAGAATAAATATCCATCACCTGATGATATTGACAAAATCATATCTACCGAGGTACCAGATCCTTTGGAACAACTAAAGTTGTATAATCTTGTGAAGAACCACATGGTACATGGACCTTGTGGTATGGCAAACCCAAAATGTTCATGCATGTAGGACAGAAAGTGTTCTAAGTATTATCCAAAGAAGTTTTAAGATGTAACCATAGTTGATCAAGATGGATATCCAATTTACAGAAGAAGAAATAACGGCTATACAATTGAGAAGAATGGAATCATGCTTCATAGCGGTCATGTTATGACCCACAATCCACATTTGCTTATGAAATATGAAGCACACATTAACATGGAGTGGTGCAACCAAAGTACTTCAATTAAATATCTCTTAAAGTAAATCAAAAGGGTTCCGATCATATATCTGCTGTTATTGTTCCAAGTACAAATGGTGGTGACAAAAATGTTGATGAAATCAAACAATAGCTTGAATGCAGATATGTATCACCGAACGAAGCATGTTGGAGGATATTTTACTATTCTATTCATGGAAGGAAACCGGCTGTTGAAAGATTGTTTTTTCACTTGGAAGGAGAGAACTATGTATACTACAAAGATTTTGAACAAATTGAAAATGACATTCTTAAAGAAAGTGTTACCGAGTCCATGTTTACTTCTTGGTTTGTGGCAAACACAGATTATGATGAATCCAAAGAATTGACATATGGACAATTTGTGTTAAAGTTTGTTTATGTCAAGAAAAATAGATGTTGGAAACCTAGAATCAGAGGTTACACAATAGGTCGCTTGATCTGGGTCCCTCCAACAACCAGAGAATTGTATTATTTAAGGATGTTATTGACTGTGAAAAAGGACCATCCAGTTATGATGATCTCAAGACAGTTGAGGGGTTTAAACATGCAACTTCCGAGAAGCATGATTTGCAATGGGGTTTCTAAAAGATGACAGAGAGTTTATTAAGGCAATAAAAAAGGCTTACAATTGGAGTTCTGGTATGTTTTTGCGTAAACCTTTTGTTACCATGTTGTTATCAGCTTTAATAAACCAACTGGAACATGTATGGCGTAACACTTGGACATACTTATCAGATGGAATTCTTTTTGAACAACGACTTTTATTAAAAGATCTAGGTAATATTTTATGTTATTCTTTGGCTTCATTTTTTTTAAAACTCGTTTTCACATTAAGTTCAAATGTGCAATCTATTTACATAACTTTGAACTTGTATTGTAGAATTATCATTGTCTGATGAAGAAATCTAAGAACTCACTTTCATGGAAATTAAGAAACATCTTCAAAAAAACAAAAGAAGCTTGAAAAAGTTTAAGCCTATGTCGCATCCAAATAACTTTGTATTGGATTTTCTTGAAAATAGACTGATTTATAATGAACGACAATATGATATTTTAGCTTAGAAAGATTTATACCAGAATTTCTTTCAATCTATAACAAGTATTAGATATACAAAAATTCTTTCAATTTACATTGTGATATTCTATTCATGTTTTTTAGATAGTATGTGCATCATTATTGTTCTAACAATATATATTGCCACTTAAATGCTATACATGTTTCAATTTTAACTTTGATGGAAATTATAGTCATTAATGTTTTGAATATATATATATATATATATATATATATATATATATATATATATATATATATATATATATATATATATATATATATATATAAGTGTGTGTGTGTGAATAACTATAATCATGTTTTTTTCAAAAAGCAAGATATATATTAATAGGAGTACAAAAAGTACTCAACCAATACAAACAATTGATAAAATTCGAAGAGATTACAAACCAAATTGAAACTAGGACAAAAACAAGATAGAGTCCTTGTTGAAGTCATACAAATTGCAATTGGGATAGGTAATTTCCCCAATCAAAGACCATCTCCAAATCATAAATTTCACCTTCCAAACGATGTCGACGATATTCCAAACATCGTTCCTAAAAAGAATGCCATTTCTAACCGTCCAGAGAATCCAACAAATAGCCAACCAAATGCTACCTTCTTTCCTTTTCTTCATCTTCTTGGACTTTCCGAAAGCAATCCAATCAAGGAAACTGCCCTTAATGTCGTTCTCGCGATACTCATAGAACCCGATCCATTCGACAATATCTTTCCAAACCAAAACAGCCACTCGACAAGACAAAAGGATGTGGGGAAGGTTTTTCGGAGCAACTTTACAATAAGGACACAACATATCGCTCGAAGAGGAGATAACCGCTCTCGAAAACAAGAGGTCCCTCGTCGGTAATCTATTAGATAAACTACGCCAACCAAAAGCTCTGATGTTATAAGGAACCTTAACTTTCCAAACTAAACACATAACACTATCATTTCTATTGACAGGATCGAATTATGTAACAAAACGAGAGGACAAACGATAAAAGGATTTAACCGAAAAACCCCGTTATCTCCAGGTAACCAAGTAACAATGTCGCTGACATTGTTCGAAGGACCCACAACTTCAACCACCTGGAGCAGCTGGCTAATATAACTGTCCGATGAGGAGAAGTTCTCGCCTTCTAAACCAGACCTTTGAGTACCTGCAGAAACAGAAATAACAGAAGGAACATCAGTCGTTCTGGAACCATTACCCACTGAATTGACCGCGAAAGGCCCTATGGCTGCATCAGAAAATGCAGAGCTGGAGAAAAACCACAACCAGTAGCAGCATGTGAATCCAGAACAACAACAACAGCATGACTGGAAGCAGTATTCGGGCCTGCAGCAGCAGCAGGTCTAACCACATCGTTTACAAAAGCCTCCCTATCCACCGAAATTCCGAAATCCCCCCACCTCCACACTCCATCACTCCAACCCCCCATCGCCGCCACTAACACATTCTGCAGCTTAGAAAGCGAAAACAGTGCCGGAAATTTGTCCCTGAAACAAATAGAGTCACACCACACAGAGTTTCTAAAAGAAATTCCAAACCATTACCAAGCTGGAAACGACAGTTAGGAATCAGAAGGTCGGTAGAGTAACATTTGGATAACGATAAGATGTCCGACCACCAAACCGAAGATTTGTTCGATTTGATTTTAGTACCCCCACTGTCCGAAATAAGTAACTTGATGTCGCTGTAACGCGCCTTCAAAACCCTGAACCAAATATTATCTTGGCCATCCAAAATTCTTCACCTCCATTTGTTTAAAAGAGCTAAGTTGAAATCGCCAATCCTTTTCAAACCAAGCCTGCCATGTTCAAAAGGAAGGCATAGATTATCCCATTTGATCCAATGAGTCATTCTTTTCGATTCCGATCTTCCCCAAAGGAACCCACTTTGAAGCTTAATAATTTCCTTTCGAACCTTGCCCGAAGCTTTGTAGAGGAAAGTTGAAAGATGGAGAGACTGTTCAACACCGACTTAAGAAGAGTCACCCAACCTCTAAAACTAAGCAAAGGCTATGCCAACAAGAAAGCCTTTTCTTCAACTTAGCAATAAGGGGATTCCAAGTAGAGATTCTTCTAGGATTGGAACCAATAGGAATTCCAAGGAAAACAAAATCTTTGTCTTCCGTCCTACAAGAGAGAAAGAACGAAGTGACGTCAAGGAAGTTAGGATTAACATTTATACTAATAAGTTTACTCTTGTGAAAATTGATGCCGAGACCCGAAACCATTTCAAAACCTCTAAGAACCGCCTTGATAACCCATAGATGCTTCCACCCACCATTTCCGACCAATAGAGTATCGTCCGCAAATTGAAGAGTGTCAATATGACAAGATCCTTTCACATTGATGCCCGTAAATTCTCCGAGGTTAACAGAGTTCCTAAGCAGCCCCGATAAACCTTCCGCCGCCAAAAAAAATAAGAACGGAGAGAGGATCGCCTTGCCTAAGGCCACTTTCGACAATAAATTCTTTGGTTGGGCTACCGTTGACCAAGACAGACATTTTACTAGAGAAAATAGTGGCTTCCATCCATCTCATCCAAAGATCCCCAAACCCCATCTTCCTCATCATAAATCTAAGGAAATCCCAATTTACTTTGTCATACGCCCTCTCAAAATCAACCTTAAAAAGAGTACAAGGTATTTTATCTTTGCACGCAAAATCCACGACTTCAACCAACACTCTGTCAAGGAGTTGTCTTCCAGGAACAAAAGCACTCTGACAATGAGAGATAAGAGAATCCAATATCCCCTTCAATTGATTAGCCAAAATCTTGGACAAAACCTTATAAATACAACCGATAAGGCAAATCGGTCTATAGTCGTCTAAACTCAAAGGATTGTCTTTTTTAGGAATCAAAGACAAAAACGAGGATACAATTGCCTTGGAAAGAACAACCCCCGAGTGGAAATCCTTGAGTAATCGAAAGAAATCATCCTTAAGAAAAAACCAACACTTCTTAATAAATAAGAATGAGTACCCGTCCGGTCTCGGACTTTTTGCACCATCACAGTTCCAAACCGCTAATTTTAGCTCCTCCTCCGTAAAAGGTAATTCAAGAGATTCCCTTTGAGAATGGCTAAGAAAATTGAAAGAGACATCTTCCAAAAGAGGTCTATTCAAATCGGGTTCGCGAAACTTACAAGAGAAATGCTTCAAGACTTCGTCTTTAACCTCTTCAACCGACACTAACACCCCTCTATCCGAATTAAGAGACCCAATGTAATTACGCCTCCATCTCTCTTTCGTCACCCTATGGAAATATCTACTATTGTTGTCTCCTTCATTGAGCAACCTTAATTTAGATTTTTGAAAAAGCATGTTCTCCTTAATTTTTAAATTCAACCAAAACTGACTAGTTGCATTCTTACGATTAAGGATAATGTCCTCCACCTCCGACTCATTAGCCAAAATCAAAGCTTCATCCCCTTCATTCATCCCCCTTATTCCATCTTCCATCTCTAAATCGTATTTACCGAAAACTTCAATATTCCATCTTCTAAGACTACCCTTAAGTAACCTTAGCTTCTCCTTTAGCACATAATCACTTCTACCACTAACAGAAATCCTTTTCCATTCCTTCTCAACAAACGGAAGAAAATTCCTATTATTGAACCATTCGTTGTTGACTTTGAACGGTTTAGGACCCCAATCGGATGAGTCGACCACCAACCATATCGGTCAATGATCCAATATGTCCCTCAAACCAATAAACTGACCCACCGCTCCCCATTTTGTGATTGCTCCTTCAGAAACCAAAAACCGATTTATTCTACTCATCGAACCTCCATCTCCATGGACCAAGTAAAATTATTCCCTTTGCAAGGAACGTCAATCAACAAGCTATCCGCAATAAAATCAGAGAACTCCCTCATCTCCGCTTTACGAAATCCCGACGAACTTCCCTTCCTCTCCGAAGAATTAGAAATAGCGTTGAAATCCCCACCAATACACCAATCTCCGTCAACGAATTTCGATTTTAAATCCAAGATTTTACTCCACAGAATTCTCTTTTTACCCAAATAACAAGACGAATAAACGTTTACTACATAAAAGAAATTATCCCTCCATCTGACCTTGACCCCCACATAACCTTCCCCTACAAAACTGTATAGCACCTCCATACTATCAACCTTCCAAAAGATGATTAAACCTCCTGCAGAACCAGAAGAACCTGTATAGGTCCATCCAATTTCCTCTTTATCCCAAAAAATCTTAGCTAAAAAATCAGAAATGGAATGAAGTTTAGATTCCTGAACTAAAAATAAATCAGCTTTATCTTTTTTGATAATTTGACTGATTCTCTTCCTCTTGAAACAGCTACCACCCCCTCTGATGTTTAGAGATCCTATAATCATCTCAGCGTTTTAGGTTCTCCTTCCTATACCTCCTTGTGTCTGCATCATCTCTTTCCAATTCCTCAATTCTCCTTTTGTAATGTTTCTTCGAGTCTGGAGCCACGATACCCAACCTATAAATCGCCTCCCACAGTTTTCCGCCAACATTAGCTTCTAGATTGTCCCAAAGCCGAGTGTTGCACTTGAGAATATCTGATCCTGCTGATTGATTGCCATGAAGCACGGGAGGAGACGGAATAGCAGTAGGATTCTTGCCAGATTGAGACTCAGAATAAGGAAAGGGCATATTCCCGGATAATTCCCTGAAAGTTTCAAGGGGTTTCTTTAATTTTTGTTTTCTTCCCTTGGGCCTATTGCTGTTAACACCTCCCAATAACCCATCTGGCCCGTGTAAATTTCTGAATTTAATTTCCTTTGAGGAGTGGTCCCCTTCAGCAGCAGCTACAGGAAGAACCAAAGGATAAGAAAATGCGTTATTATCCAAAGAACAAGAAACTTTAGTGCCAGCTGTCCTCAAGGACCCTTCAGTAGATGTTGCTTTATCCGCTACCATGTCACTCTCCTTACTTCTTAACACAAGACAAGCATTAACTTTAGCATTTATTATGGCCTCATCGAAAGTACCGCCACCGTGCACTTTTCTTACCACCTTAGGGATATCAGAACCTACAAACGCCTCTGCTAAAACAGGTTCTCCCCTCGTACGCAACAAATCACAATCCTTTTCGCCTTTCTTGTCCGTATTCGAGAACGCCTGTGTTTCCAAGGCAATTGCTTCTAACCCATCTTCATCATCTGAGAAACCATTTTCCTCCCCCAACCAATCGACTTCAGAATCAGGCGAAGACAAATAGCAGTTCTTATTGATGATAGGGTCCATATTGATTCTAACTGGTCCATAAGTGTCTTCGCGAAGGGTGATAATGAAAAGTCTCCCATCAATAATAGCTTTCAACTTTTCCGGTAAAGAGAAAGATGATGAAACCCTCACCATGAATCTGGCTACATCCATGGTGTTCCCTTTGACAGTGTTTTCATCAGAACACATGTAAGTTCCAAACATGTTAGCAAGTTTCTCAAAAAAAATCCTAACTCCATGCTTGGCATGGGACACCATAAGCTCTAATCCACATTACTCTGTTCGCATCAATGTCATCTTCCCTCCATTTTCTGAGATCAATGAACCACTGCTTCCACCAGGCACTTCCCTCGTGTACTAAATCCTCCAAAGCTCCAAATTCACGTTCTTCCAATAAGCATAGACTAGAGCCCAGTGGTGTAACCTTTATTGAGAAAAATCCCTCTGATTCGAAAATTCTTTGAATATTATAAGCCATGCCAGAGGTAATGACAACACCAACATAAGCCTTCTTCAACCTGTCACGGTCATCCAATTTCGTTGAAAAACCAGACAATCGGTTTCCGCCGTATTCCTGCCCTCTCTTCCGACCACCTCTGCGAACGATTTAGAACCATCATAACCTTTTGACTTCGAACAGATCTTATTATCTTCACTGTACGTTCCCAAAATAGGCTTCCTCCTCACGATCTTTCCTCCAACTTCTCCTTTCTCCTTTAAAGTCATCCTCTCAAACCTTGGGGGGTTAGCATGTATCTTCCTCCCATCTATCATGACATTGTCAAGCTTAACACCCAAGGTCCTTACATCCTCAACTCTTTTAAATCTTGCGAACCGAACCTCTTTCCAAGCTTGTTCTTCCTTGGAGAGATCACCACCTCAACTACATTGTCGATGTAACCAAAGAGCACGAAGATATTCCTAGCATTTGTATGGTCTGGAATTTCAGAGAAGAAAAAAGAAGTCACCTTTCATTTCGTCGTTGCCAAGTCCTTTTCCATATGGGAAAATATCCCACCTTTTGTTTTCATGATTGAGCTTCTTGTTCCTCACTAACGTCCACGCCATTGAAGTAGATAACAGAAAGAAAAGAGCCAGGTTAGAGAGAAGGAGGAGCCTCTCTCTCTGACCATCATTATCAACTACAATCATGTTACATTATTGTTTTATATGCTTCATTAATGCTATGCCGTTTGATACTGTCCATGCAAAACAAATTTATATGTAATAAATATATGTTTGGTTAAATAATGAGTGGCTACCGTGATAAATATATGTGTGCAAAACAAATTTATATGCTTCATTAGTGCACAGTAGCTAAAACAAATTTAGTTGGCAACATACATATCTATTATGAGTGGCTACCGTGCTACTTTAGATTATTATGAGTGGCTACCGTACTACTTTACATTATATGCCACCTTCTGCTACTGTTATTAAAATATATTGTTACGGTACATGGAATACAAATATTATAAGCTATCAATTAATATGTCTCCCGGTTATGGTCCAAGCAACACAAATGTTACGGTCCTAAATTATTTTCTATTTGTTAGTTTCTACATGCTTTGGAATAAATCCTTTTGTATAAATTAAATGTTACTGTGCAATGTGGCATTATACATGAATGGATTTTACAATTTGGTATTAAATTAATTTAGTCTTTCTGTTATTATTAATATCTACATTGTTGTCGATTTTACATAGACGAATAGATGAAGATGTTTAAAGAAATCATGCAAGTCGTTAATGAACCAAAAGGGTTTTTTGATACGGTCATAGTAGGACTGGAAAGACTTTCATGTGGAACACACTTTATGCAGCTACGCGTTCTAATCGAGATATTGTTTTAAATGTGGCATCAAGTATAATTGCAAGTCTATTTTTACCTGGTGGGAGAACAACACATTCTAGATTCAAAATTCCCGTGTCATGCCTAAAATCCTCAATTTGTAACAGTGAGAAAAAAATCAGACTTAGCTGGGTTGTTACAAATAATAAAGTTGATAATTTGGTATGAGACTCATATGGCAAACAAATTTTGTTTTGAAGCTCTTGACAAGTCTCTAAAAGATATAATGGGTGATGACAAAGTTGCTTTTAAGTCCATTTTTGGAGGAAAGGTTGTGGTTTTTGGTGGTGATTTCAGACAAATTCTACACGTAGTACTTAGAGGAACCAGATTTGATATTGTCCATTCTACAATAAATGCATCATATATTTTGGGATCATTGCAAAGTTCTATAATTGACGAAAAACATACATTTGGCAACCGGTTCAAATTCTACCATTGTAGAAGATATTCAGAGTTTTTTCGAATGGATTTTACAAGTTGGAGATGGATAGATATATGAACCAAATGATGGATATGCTGACATTACTATTCCAACAGAGTTACTTCTAACTGATTTTTTGGATCCGATAGAAAAAAATGTTTCAAGTACTTATCCTAATCTCCTTCGAAATTACACAAACACATCTTTTCTTCAAAATTAATACTAGAATTCTTAAGCTTTTTGAAAATTTCTGGATTGTCAAATCATTCCACGAAGCTAAAAATTGGGATATGCATAATGCTGATAAGGAATTTGGATCAATGCGAAGGACTTTGTAATGGTACTAGATTGACGGTGACTAGACTAGAAAATCATGTCATTGAAGCTAAGATTATTTGAGGTGCCCATATTGAAAATACTATTTACATTCCAAGAATGTGTTTATTGTCTTCTCAATCTCCTTGGCCATTCAAACTTATTAGAAGACAATTCCCCATTGTTGTTTCATTTGCAATTACAATAAACAAATCTCAAGGTCAGTCATTAGACTTTGTTGGTTTATATTTGCCCAAAGATGTCTTCAGTCATGGTCAACTTTATATGGCAATATCAAGAGTCAAGAGCAAGGATAGTTTGAAGATCTTAATTCATGACGAAGACAAGACTTCATTATCCCAAACAACTAATATAGTCTTCAAAGAAGTTTTTCATAATGTTGTCTAGGATTTCATTACTATTTTGTTTCTAACTACTTATTTTTAATTTCAACATTTTCTTCACATTGTTTTATTATGTAAAACTATTGTACCATTACTGTTTTCTTTAAACTATTTCAATGCCTAAGCACTTATATTACCTTATTATTCAATGAAGAATCTATACCATTATCCTTTAATATTATTCATTTACCTTACACTTAGGCTAAAGTTATTGTTTTGTTAATATTATCCTTAAATATTATTCAAATAACTTATTTTCTCATAATGGTCTTACATGTGCGGACGCACGGGTCTTCTACTAGTGACTTAAAATATGAAATGAAAATGTACAATTTTAGCAAGTACTTATTTTAAAATTGATTGATAACATAAAATAGAAAATTTGATGACTTTTATTAGGGTTGTTGAATGAAAAGGTCTTAAGTATTTAAGATTTTAAAATTATATTTTTAATTTAACTAATAATATTAATTTTATTAATTTTTTTATTAATTATTTTATGTTTTCTTAGTTTTCAATAATTTTACTACTGCTTGATTTATTAAATGATTAATAAATATTTTGGTTGTATTTAGTATTTATTTTTTATATTTGATATTATGAAAATTAATTATATATAAAAGAGTTTTAAGTTTTAATTTATAAAATCCCCGTTCAAATTTTATTTTAAGTTTTAGATTGGTTGGGTCAATTCTATAATCTTCTAGATGTTAGTGGGACATTGATTTAGACTAAATAGTGTATCTACATTAAACTTCTATAATTATTTTAATATATAGGTTTATTTGATAATACTCTAATATGTAATGAAACACTGAACTATATAAAATAACTGTCCTATTTGTGGTTTGGAAGAAGAAGAAATGGGTCATCTTTGCTTTGCTTGTGCTCCTGTGCTAGCTGTTTGGAAAAGAATAGGTGACTGGTGTGGTCATGGGAGTTTTTATGAAGGAAATACTATTGATTTTTTTTCGGATTGGTGTGGTGTAGGCAATTACTCTGCAGGTAATATGAAGTTGGGTGTGATTTGGTTAATCACAGTCTCAAGCATTTGGTACTGCAGGAACCGAATCATCTTCGAGAATGAGAAATTCAACTTGGACAACTTATGTTGGGATATTAAAATGAGGGTTTGGAAATGGTTTAAGGGGGTTGAAATTTGTAATACCAACTCCAATTTTTTAGCTTTTTGTATGAATCCTTTAAGAGGGTCGCTAGGATAGAATTGGTTTGGAATTTCATCCTGTTTCTTTTTGTTTGTGTAATTTCTCTTTGAACACTATTCGTGTTCTCTATTAATTTCATTGGCGTTAAGAAAAAAAAAATAAAATAATTGTACTCGGAGGGAATATAATAAGAGAGACAATGTGTTGTATGTTAAATTAGAGATTTTCTTAGAGTTAGGGGTTTTGTGAATAAGTGATGAACTCTTGTAATTTTTTTCACTGTATATTTATAGCTATTTTATCTTTAATCTGATTTTGTTGTCTCTAACTGATATGTTATGTTTTTTATGGCCAATTATGGCCTTGTTCTCTCTTTGTTTGGCATTCAAATGTGACTATATTATCTATATGTCCGTGAATGTGGAATAAACCTCAAGACTAAGAAATAATGCATGTTTTCAAGATATTTAATAAGAAATAAGTAAATGTCTATATTTATTTCAATCATGAAACTTTGTTCAGGTGTTTCTATACAAGATGTTTGATGAATGATTTCTAATGACTTGTAAAAAGAAGTTACGGGGGATCTAGCTCCATTATCACTTCTAATGAATTTGATTTTGTAGAGAATTTTGTAGAAACACGAGAAACAAAATTTTGAATGATAAGTCTAATTTTAGATATATGTTTCTTAAGAATAATCCAAACAAATCTTGTATCTTTATAAACAATGTTAAAAAAGTATGAATTATCATCTAAGAAAATAGTGTTACCAGCTCCATATATCCATATGTGAACAAGATCAAAGACATTCATAACGATGTACTAGTACTAATAGAAAATGACAATTTAGATTATTTAGCTAAATGAAAAGAGTCATAAATCAAATCTTTATTAACAAGAATGAAAGGAAGATTTTACACAAGGTGTGGGAGACATTGTATGAAGGATAATCAAATCTATGGTGTCAAACATCAAAAGGATTAATATAAATAACAAGTAGATTTCTATGAACAAGTTTATTGATATGATTCAAAGGAATGTGTACATGAGGTGATTGAGGATGTAAAGGCTATGGATATGGTCCATATTCTGAATCATCTGATAACCATATCCTTAATTGTACAAGAATTGGGTGAGAAAATAAGTTCACAATTTAGGGGTTAGTTGACCTAGAAATAAAAATGAGACTAAACTTAAGTTATAAGACACTATGGAGATATAAATTTCCCAGTGAAGATAATGGTGCAATAATAGTATGCGTGAATATTGTTTCTATTTGAAAAAGTAATTAAAATAGTTCTAATTTGTTGAATGTGATTTTTGTTAATATCTGAATATACATGGTCAGAGGCACTAGAATCAAGTATCTAAATAGTGCCTCAAGTATCTAAATTGAACTTAAAGGACTAGCAATACATTTTTTCCAGTAATGTTGACTAAATGAGAAGGGTCAATATTTTTATGCAAATTTTGTGGAAGCATTGTGTGTCTTAGACTTGAAAAAAATTTAGAGAATTTCTTAACACACCACCCAACCTTCTTAGGCACCACCATGCGCACTGACGAAGATACCCATGCGTTTCGGATGTGAAAATCCGGACGCACCATTTTTTTAAAATTTTTTAGTCTTTTCTGGATGTGCACATCCGGAAGAAATTCGTATTTGCAAATCCGGAATAAATCCTGATACAGAACACCAAAAATCCAGCAATATTTCTCACATTCATAAAATAAAATCGGGATTACATTCAGAAAATCGTCATTACATCGACAGAAATTTAAATATTACAAGATCAATAGCCTGGTGGACGCTTGCACATCTCTAAGATGTTATCGACCGTTATTCGAATTTTGACGGTCACCTCGAACTCGAGCGGAAATCGTTCTTCGCAACCGAAAAAAGTTTGCCACATCGCTCTAACATCCTCTTGATTCTTGAGCTCAACAAGGCTGTAAGCGACGTTCTCTTCGTTGTCAACCGAAGGTGAACGATACTGAAGTTTCGCAACCTTCTGTTTGTCTCCGTAAGGTAGGAGATATTCGATGTCGTCAATGATCTCACCGATGGAGATGTCCCTCATTACCTTAAACGGGCGACCACGTGTTTTGCCGTCGGTGTAGGAGACACTTGCGACATACCAACGGAACTTGATATCATACAATTGAGACATTTAGGGTTTGTGTGAATGATATAAAATGAAACCCCTAATTTATAGAAAAGTTAAGGTAAAGTTATTTCTGCCTAAGTTTGTTCCGGATGTGCAGATCAGGACAAACCCTACAAATATTGGTTCCGGATGTGCACATCCAGAAATTTCCCGGATCTGCAAATCAGAATATTTTACTGATACATTTCTCAAACAAAATTGACTATGTTATGCAACCAATTGGAATGCTTTCATTGCAATAAAATTCATAAGTGTATTAAAATGAAATATGAATAAAAATTCAATATATTTCACTTCAAAAATGTACATTTTGTCGTACGATTATACAAAAGAGTTAAAACAAAAATCTCCGTCTAAATCTATCGGAGCTTGACCTTTCGACTTTTCCGCATTTGATGCCTTTTCAATTGTGTTCAATCTTTCGAATTCAAGCATCCTTTCAACAAAACTATCCGGCCACGACTCGGCAATTGCGGTTGCATGCGTCGCCCATTGCGGTGATTTAGGTGGTATGGGGCATCCAGGTTTCAAGATAACTTGTACAAAATATCTTGATTTCGCAAGCCATCTGATACACATGATGCGATCATTTGGATTGGACGGTGGTGCGGTGTGGAGTGGAAAAAAGGTTTCCGAAAAGCCGTATCTCGTCAAGTCAATACACACCATATCGTAGGCGCATGCGATAAAATGGCCCATCTCGGGGAAGCTCATCTATTTCGATATCGGGGCCGGACCACTCAACCACGGAACAAGTGACTCGTAAACCTTGTCGTATTTTTCTTGATTTTAATAGTTCCAGGCACTTTTTCGGATGTGCACATCCGAAAATGTTCATGCTCAATTCGTTCCGGATGTGCACATCCGGAAGTGACTTAACTTGTTTTTTGCAAAAAAATAGATTGATAATGTGAGCAATGTAGTGGATGAAGTTGAATATTTACCTGAAATTCAATCTTCTCTTGCTCCTTTTGATTTGTTGCACCAAAAAGTTGAAGTTTTTGAGTGAGAAATGGTATTGATGAGGTAGGGTTTTTTTGGTAGATGAGGGTGAGTATGGAAGAAGATGATTGAGAATGGGAAGGGGGAGTAATCATGCAGGTTCAAATATATCAGCAATTATTCTAGATATTCAGATTCAGAGGCCTTCCGGATATGTATATCCGGAACAATTTTTTTTAAGGTCACGGTGCGTCCGATGTATACATCCGGAATCAGGGGGCATAAGAGGAATTTCACGCGGTGTCTAAGAAAGTTGGGCGGTGCATTAAGAAATCTCCAAAATTTAAAGAGTGATATGGTATTGATAATATTCTTTGCTTTGTTGGTATTGTTAAGGCATTTTTGTAAAGAGCAAATTTAAATTGTTTTCTCTCAATGTTGGCTTCAATTGATGGTTGGTTCTTGAAATGATATCTAGGAGGGAACTCATGCTTGAAATAACAGGTTTCAATTGTATGATTGGTTTTTTTTTTTTTTGCAATGGAAAGCATTGAATTTTTAGGTTTCCATTTGCCTTAATAAGAAATTGGGGCGTCCTTAGAAAGAGTTGAACTTTGGGAAATAATAAATGTTGGATTGATGGTGATAATGTTGGTGTAAAGTCCAGAGGCTAATAGTTTTATTATAATTTGACACTTCTATCAAATTATCTATTAATAATAATAAGACATTTTTTTATTATGTTGATTTTTCCAAAGTAATAAAGTCATGAGAATAGATAGCTTGTTTGCTGAAGCATTAAGTGTGACTTGTGAGACCCAATTAAACATAAATACATTATTCTTAAAATATACATAGTCAAGATTTATTTTGAAATGAGATAAAGTTAAAGCATTAAGACTATTATGTGGATAAACTGACAATCACATCTCATCGATCATGGATAAAGAGTTATCAAGTCTTTATATAGGTATACATATTAGGAGTAATACTTATATTGAATTGATCCACCATGATAATAATGCATGAAATGTTATGTAAGAGTCATAAGTATTCTCAAGATGTTAATGGTGTATACCACTCTTCGACCTAAAACCACTACAGACCCTAGATGTGAATTTGAGTACTTAATTATCGATCAAATGTTTCCTCTAATAGAATGCCATAGAGATGGTTGATGGGTATTCCACAAATCATGTTGAGGGATATGTGTGACCTAGGTGGAAAAATTTTATCATGCTTAACAAGATAAATGTCTAAGAGTCTAATATTTAACTAGACAATGGTGACACAGTCCATGCCTTATTTTCAATATAGATATGAAGGAAAAAAGGTAATTGTCCACATGAACATTATGATTGAAAAGTTTCGTCATATCACTTGACATTTTTGTTATTTGAGTATCATTAATATGTTGCTAGATACCATACTTTTTTTATTATATTAAATGTGTGATTTAATACAATTGTCAATGTCACAAGAACCTACAGGGTCACACACATAATAACAGATTGATGAGAGATGAAATGAATAAGTTAAACTCATTCTATTGTACGGTCTTGTGAAACACTGGTGTTAATGAGAGAAATGTGGTGCATCATAAGTTACAGTGTACTTAAGTGAAATACGGAACACGGTAATGTACGATGTACTTAAGTGAATTAAAGAACATTGTAAGGTAAAGTGTACTTAAGTAGAATGTGTAACACCGTAACATATAATGTGCTTAAGTGAAATACAATACACCATAAGGTACAATGCATTTAAGTGGAATTGTTTAGCTTGCAACCCACACAAGTGATTATATAAATAGAACCTTTGTGTTGAAGTATTTACACTTAATGAAATTTTATTTGTGAAACCCTAGCAGTATTATCTCTCTCACTCACTCACTCAATATCTTTATTCAGAACACCTAACATTGCGGTTGAAGGCACTCTATTTGTGTGGACTGAGTAGAGGTGTTGTTGTTCTATCAACGTTCATCATCGTTATCTAGTTTCTGCATCAATGGTTAATCACCACAAAATGTAACCATTATATCATTGATAATCCTTATTTGTAAGGATTGACTTAAGGAAAATTTTTGCTTTCATCTTCATATTATAATCATGTTTTCCCTTCAAATTTGTGGTGGGGAAGGGTCTTATTGAAGAATCATATAATAGGTCTTACTTAAAGAAGGTAAAGGATCCATAAGGAGTATTTGTGTTCAGACATTGTTATAAGTGTTATTCAACCCATTTTAGAAGAAACTAATATATTATAAGTATTAATTGGTTTTAATAGGAGAATTTGGAGAATAAGAACATTTAGGGGTATAAATGCATGAAGGTGTGGTAATATTAAGATCAATGAAATACACAAATAAAAATCTATCACCCTCATAAAAGGAATGCAAATATTTAAGAAGATTAGAGAAGCAGAAATTATTACCTTTTGTTTACCGATCTTGCAGGTCAAGACAAAGTTCATAGACATTGTCAAAACAGATGATACTCTGGAAATTTGGGTGTTTTGGTTTGTATTATCCTAGAAAGGACCATGGTATTGCACGGGTTCCATAATTCAACGTTGTCGTATGTTGAAAATGGTTATGGAAACGAACCATATATTGATTAATTGCATCTCTTCTTGGATGAAACACTACTATAAATAATATGTATTATGACACCCATTTCACCACGGTTGTGTGAAGAACCGATGTGATATCTTAAAATAGTTGGTGTCTTCATTTTTTTTATAAATTAAAAATAATTTATATTTTACCACGATTGGATATAACAACCGTGGGGAAGTCTTGTAATTGTCTAGGGCTCGAATCCTAACGCCTGCAAGTTTGTGATTTATTCAATATTATAGTGACACATTTCTTTTTAATTTATTTTAGAATAAATACAAGTCACTTTTCCCCAAGGTTTTAATTTCCAACCATGGTGAAATGTTTTCCTCTTTTTTTTTTAATATTTAAATTGTTAAAAAAATTAGTGTTTGCTCAAATTAAAATAAATAAATAGGATTTTACCACATTTGGATTTTCCAACCGTGGTGAAATGTATTACTCTTATTCAAAAAATTGAGCTTACCTAGTCATGTCTCTTCAGTTTCTATTTCCTTACAAAAACCACATTCAGCGCTTACGAAAACTGCTTTGAACCCTAACAAGTTTATCATCTCCATTAACGAAAGAACCCTAAACATGTATCATCTCCAACTCGTTCACTATCGTATCATCTCCACTTATCCACCATCATATCTTCTCAACTTATTTTTTCAATAAACATGGTCAAACTCCATCAATATCGCTACATGTTGTACAAAGCAACGAAATACGAAGAAAAAACTTGAAGGAGGAACACAAATAATATTTGGAAGAACGAAAGATGAAACTCATATGATATTTAGATTTTTTACTTATTCATCATGTCTCTACCATGCATGTAATACCGGTATGTAAAATATCTCTACCATGCATGTAATAGTAATCTTGTTGATATATGTTAGGTTTATGTTGTTGTTAGTGTTTAGTGCCCAAACCCTAAAGGTTTATTTATTGTTATTGGTGAGAATGTTAATGAAGGTTTTATCATAGATGTTTTATCATAAGATAAATGATATGTTTATTGTTTTTGTTGTTATTATTGAGATATATAAGATTTTGTGTTATTGAGATATTGAAGTTTTGTTATTATTGAGATAATGATGCTTTATTATTATTGTTGTTGAAGTTGTTATTAAGATATTAAAGGTTTTATGTTATTGAGATATTTAATTTTTGTTGTTATTGAGATAATTATGGTTTAGTGTTGAAGTTGTTGTTCTTGAGATATTGAAGGTTTGTGCTATTGAGATATTGAAGTTTTGTTGTTACTGAGATAATGAATGCTTAGTGTTGTTGTTGTTGTTATTGAGTTATGGATGCTTTTGTGTTATTAATATATTGTAGTTTTGTTGCCATTTAGATAATGAAGGTTCAATGTTGTTGTTGTTAGTGTTATTGAGTTATTGAAGGTTTATTGTTGATGTTGTTGTTATTGAGTTACTGAAGGTATAATAAAGATTCTTTAGTGTTGTTGTTGCATTGAATGATTGAGGATAATGTTGTTGTTAAGAGCCTAAAATCTAAAGGTTTAATGTGTTATTTTTTCTTCTTCTTTTGTTATTGTTTTGAACATAGATGGACTATTCATTTATCCCCACTCATACATACGAGTGTTCTACTAAAGAGGATAAAAGAAAAAGAAGAACTAGAGGTGCTACAATGATGACTAGATTAACAAAAGTTCGCAACTCGAATGTTAGGTTGCCAATCGAGTTTGATCATAAAATTTGAACTTGTTATAGTAAAAATGCTTCCTTTTTTAGAAGTTGTGCAGTGTTTCTTGGACGTATCAAATTGAGTATTTTGCTAGATGATTAGAGATAGGTATGAGTTGATTTGAAAAAAGCATATGTGCATAAATTCAGGTATTAATTTTAATTTACATGATTTGATATTATTTTTTATTTACTAATACCTACTTATTAATGTAATTGTAGTCATTTTTTGAGTTTGAAAAAGTGATGATGATGATAAGTTGATGTATAAATGGGTTTCTTAATCTGGTGGGCGTTTGAAGGGCTTTAAGTCACATCTCACACGTGATTACATAAGGAGGCCTAAGCCTGATCTTAAGCATCCAAGTGTGAAATATAATTTTATTGAGAATGATGTTTGGGAGAAGTTTGTCAAGTATCGTAGTTCTGCTGATTACTTGGTTAATAATAATCTTTTTTAGAAGAATAATATTATTGTGTTTTATGCTGATGCTTTTTAGACACAATCATGTAATTAGTATTTTCACTATGTTTATAACAGATTAAAAGTCAACCAGGAAAGGAAAACACACAAAAAATGTTGTTGTTATTTAAGAACCTAAACTCTAAAGGTTTAATGTGTGTTTCTTTTGTTGTTATTTTGTGTGTTGCATATTTTTTGTGGTCTTATAACATGACATATGTGTTGTGTGTTGATGTTGTCTTTATGATGCAAAAATTTACAATGATGGGTGCAATCGTCCAACCAAATACAAATGAAGATGATCAATTGCCTAAAAAAGTTGTTTTAGGTGGCGCGAGTACAAAAGGAAGTTGATAAGTTGCTCATACCCAAAATGAGATGGCAGTTCCTTCTAACGATTCATTAAGAAAATTGGTATGTTTTATCATGGATAAAGAACTCATTCCTCTTCAATTACAGCATGATACATATATTTCTATTTTCTATATTGAGCCTAAAGTTATAAAAGATTTTTTGTTTGGAAACGAGTGGATGATCATAGCGATAATAAAATTGTGGTGCACATAAGTACATTTTCTATGCTAATCAATGTCAATTTTAAATGTGTGCACTTAAGTACATTCAATGTTAAAATTGTCTTCATTTTTTTTTGTCTAACAATTTAGGTACTTGGATTATTTATGTATAAAAACAAATAAATCAGATATTTGTGGATTCTTAGACCAATATAATATGCGACTTACATCGAACAATCAAAATGTGATGGAAGGATAACTATCATCACAATTAAGAGATTGGAATAAAGTTTATTATTTAGTAAAATTTATCTATTCGTGAGTAATTTTGAAATTATGGTATATCTTATATTTATTTTATATATTTTACGAATTACTAATTATATGCTTATGTTCATTCAGTGGTTACTGACAATTGATTATTATCTGTCCTCACAAAAAATGATAATTGTTTTATATTCCTTAGCTAAACAATTTGAACTAAAGAAGAAACATAAGTTTATATTTTATGAGACTTAGTAATATTTTCTTTGGCTTTGCAATTAGCTTAGTGTGCAATATTTAAATTTTATTCAATATATAAAGTTATGAAGGGAACCAATATGTTGAAAAGAGTTAGAAAAAACCTAAATTTTATACTTCTTTGGTAAGTGTATTATTTGTTACATTCATATATCTATAATTACATGTTTTTTTTTGTGTGTGTGTGTATTATTACTCACTATATAAAATAAATTTGTAGACGAGGAAACAGTCAGGATTATACGAGTGAGGATATTATGTCATGAAACACATGATAAATATTGTCTCTACTAGCATTGTTGATTCTTGGGAGCATGTAATATATATTTACAATAACATATTAATGATTTTTACCGCATAAAAGTTTGTTATTATTTCAAATCAAACGATGTTACATTTTCATTCAAATTATATAGATGTTTACCGACACTACACCATTCACATCAAAAGACTTTAAATACGTTCGTTGGGCATCTTGTTTCAATGAGATTCCAAGCTGACACTGATTTTGGAATATATGTTTGCAATACATTGGTACACGTTGGGCCTCTTTCTTCAAAGAGATTTATAGGTCAAATGACATTGATTTTGTAATATATATTTGCAATATATTGGTTTTAACGACACTACATCATTCACATCAAAAGACTTTAAAGACGTTCGTACATGTTGGACATCTTACTTCAATAAAATTTATAGACTAAATTGACACTGATTTCGTAATACATATTTGCAATATATTAGTTTTGATGAAAATAATGTTTAATTTTATTTAACATTGTAATAGATGGAAGTCGTTTGTACTTATATATAATGTATAGTTTTTTTACAAGTATATCTATTTTTTTATAGAAAATAAGTATAAAATACAATTATTCAAAATAATATGATATATATGAAAAATAAAAAAAAAAACAAAACAAAAATTCACCACGGTTGTATCAGTTAACCGTGGTGAAGTGTGGCGTGCCAATTTATAATGGTTAATACTTGATAGTCTTAATAGTGGTGAAATGTGACACATTATCTAATTTTTCATCACGATCACTAACTTATGATAGAAAGTAGCACATGTACTATCACACCTTTCGTTATCATGGGCCATCATCCTTAATCCATGAAGTGAAATCATTAATACAACAAGAGTTATATATATATATATATATATATATATATATATATATATATATATATATATATATATATATATATATATATATTGTAGCGAGCGATTTTGGACGTGGTTCTTAAGCATTGTCGCTCTGGGGTTTACTACAGGTCGATTCATTTTTTATCCTATTGAAGCTGATGAAGGAAGGGAAATAGATGTCTCCAATTAACCCTGCTTTGCAAACTGAGTTTGAACAGATGACTGTTAGGTTACAAATGCGGTTTAGATTGTGGGCCTCTCTCTGCTTATTTTGTTATGAATGAAATTACAGGGTTGTTCATGTTTAGGACTGATGTTTTTGAATTACTGCTTTCGGGTTGATTGATGGAGATATGGGATTTGGGTTTTTTGTTTAGTGTGCTCGCTAAGATTTTTCTTTCAATCTTATGCCTACGTATTCCCGTTTACCGAAACAGGGAAATCAGAGCGTTCGTAGTTCCTCCCATAGAATGGGAGGAAATTGGTTGTTTTGGTGTCTTGTTCAAAGCCCAAGACGTGAAGCTAAAGGGTAGTTTGTATCTTGTTCAAAGCCCAAGATGTGAAGCTGAAGGTAGTTTGTATCTTGTTCAAAGCCCAAGATGTGAAGCTAAAAGGATTTGACTTTAGAAAAAATTTGTCATCTCTAAAGAGGGGGTTGTATGTCACAACTGTTTATAAAGGAGACTTACTTTAACTGGGATATGCGAATCCGGCAATGCCATAATTTCCTTTATAGGAGATTTTTAACCTAAAGGAGAAGACTTTAACTCAGTGTAGAGCAATGCTATCTTTCCCTAGGGATTTCTCATGCTAAAAGAGGGACAATGACATGGATGTAGATGATCCAGAGGCTTGCCGCTTACAGCAATTAGATGAAGGGGAAGGAGTTGTTGATGTTTGTGTACTGTGAACGAGGCACAACTTTGATGCTAAAAGGTTGATTGGATCAACCAGTGGTTTTCTTATACAAAGCCTAAGAGGAGGCTATTGGCCCAACAAGAGGGTATTTTTGTATCTCGTACAAAGCCCGAGAGAGAGGCTAAAAGGGGTTGATCCTACAATAGGATCTTTTATACTCAACAAGAGAGTGTTTTTGTATCTCGTACAAAGCCCGAGATGGAGGCTAAAATTTGTTTGGCTCAATAAGAACCTTTTTGTATCTCGTATAAAACCCGAGATGGAGGTGAAAGGGGTGATTGACTCAACGAGGGAGTCTCTTATGTGTCTCGTACAAAGCCCGAGAGAGAGGCTAAACATTGTTTGACTCAACGAGGGAGTCTTTTGTATCTCGTACGAAGCCCGAGAGAGAGGCTAAACGTTTGCTTCGCTGGGAAGAATCATTGTACAAAGCCCAAGAGGAGGCTATTATAACTGTTTTAGTTGAGTGACAGATCCAGTATACTGATTTTAAAAGAGAAAATCAGTTCTTATATGAGTAACACTGTACTCAAGGATTTGATTCGAGGACCAGGGATATTTCCTTTTCTTTAGGGAAACGGGAAATCCAAGGGGTATCGAGACTGTCCGAGTCTACGAGTTTCCTTCCTATTTAACGAAGGGGTCACTTGAGAATGTCTTTGAGACTCAAGGATATTAGACTGTCCAAGTCTAGAGTTTCATCTTTTGTACTATGCTTTGAGAAACAGTAGTAGACTCTTTGAAAGGACTGTTCTATGGAGATGGCTAAGTTCTGTTCCTATACCTTTAGGAGGTCGTCGGGACAATTTGTACGAAGCCCAAGAGGAGGCTGGAAGCTTTTAAGAAGCCGAGAGGTCCTTGTACTACGCCCAAGAGGAGGCTATCATTCCCGGAGGAAGAGATCTTTATACGGAGCCTAAGAGGAGGTTGTGAATACTTCTAAGAAGCTGACGGGTCCTTGTACTACGCCCAAGAGGAGGCGGGGTTGCTTTTAGGAAGCCTGTGGGTCCTTGTACGATGCCCAAGATAAGGCCGATGCTTTTAAGAAGCTCGTGGGTCCCCAAACCCCTAGAAATTCAAGACAGGCTATTCACAAGGAATAGATCAAGCCAGGAAAGTTTGAGAATTTGGAAGAAACTCAAAGATGGCATTCACGGAGAATACATTCATCTCTAGGAGTAGATTTTCATGACAATTCCTAATGAGGACAGCCGAAGAGAAGACTGTATCTGGTGATCATATTGGGGATCTAGTTGTCTATTTCTCCGAATAAACGAAACGGCGTCACCTAGTTCTATATGTAGTTGCCGGGGAAACTCTAAATATCTATACTATTATTACACAGTTGATATGAGTTTATGAAAGAAGACTTACAGCGAAACAGCCCCACAATACAGTTATATGTATATGAAAGCGATAAATGAAAGCAATAACCACTTATTCGGTTGTAGAGCTTCCATGTTGTTTGGTTAGTTGTTCAACAAAGAAAGATCGAAAACAACAGTATATTCAAAATCAAAGGAGAAAGTGCTTTGAAAAAGAAAGATTTGGGGCTTACAGCTCAAGGAGAGGCCCAGGGTTTTACCAGTGATTGCACTGTTAAATTTGTATAGAGGGACTTATACAAGTGACTGAGGCCCAAAAAAAGGTTTTCTGTACAAAGGGATGGGTCTTACACTCTCTCAAGAGGCCCAAAAGGTTTAAAGAAAAAGAATGGGGCTTATAACACGAGGGTAGGCCCAGATGACTTTTCGTTAAAAATGACGATCGCGCCGAGGTTTTCTTTTAACGCGGAGGGACTTATACAATAAGTGAGGCCCAAAATTGTTTTAGTTAAAAGAGGGTTGGGTCTTACACTCTATTAGACACCCAAAAGTTTTGAATGGGTCTTATAGCTCCAGGAGAGGCCCAAAAGGTTATTTTTCAAAAGGCGACGATCGCGCCGTTTGTTTTTTATGGTATCGGGACTTATACAATACACTGAGGCCCAAAAATGATTTGGTCAAAAAAAGGATTGGGTCTTACACTCTATTAGAGGCCCAAAGTGTTTTGAAAATGATTTATGAGGGTTGAATTAATCCAAAAACCCTAATTTGTTTTCAAAATATGTTTTAATTGAATAAAAATTCAATTAAAATGATCAAAATTGTTTAACACATGGAAAACAAATTTTGATCTTGGATTAATGCTTCAAAAATTAAGTATTGACCTACAAAATAATTAGAAGGCATTAAAAGTTGCAAAATCAAGGTGGAAAAAATATTTTAAATGTTAAAAACAATTAAAACATTAATTCTTTGCAAAAATATCAATTATATAAAATAAATAATATTTTGGGATTTTTTTGGGAAAATAAAATATTTCAACATTTTTGTGAATTATTAAAAAAAGAATCAACGTAAAATCATTAAAACTCAGAGAGAAATTAATTTTTGAATCAATTAAATAAAATCACAAAATTAAAATATTTGAATTTTAAAAAAATGGCGCCAAGAACACACCAAGAACACGCGCGTGTTCTGGGTTTGCCCAGATTTGCATTTTCTCTCCAATCACACTGAATACTTGATTATATCATGTAATCCACATACCAATCAACTCGTTTCAACCTCACGATCATGTCTATGACAATTAATTTCATTTAAATTAAGCATAAAACAAGAAATCACGAAAAATCCTCAAGAACCCTAATTTCTGCATGAAGGCTAGGATTTTTGATACACGATTCAAACAATGCAATTAATTTAGGGGAAACATTCCATGCATGATTATGAACATATGGCCAAATTATTGTGCAGCAAAATTGCATGGATCATAGAGTTAGAAGAGCTCATGCTTACCACTTGCAACTGGTGATCGTGATTTGTATTGGAGGTGTTATGGCTAGGTTCCAATGATCTGGATAACTTCCCTAGGTGCCATGGAGTGTGTATGAATGCTTGTAATGGATTGAAATGATCTGGAACTTGAGATGGTACCCCAACTGCAAATCTGTCAAGAACTTGAGCAATTGGCTGGTGATTTTGTGAAATCTGTGTTCCAGATGTTATGTGAGTGTTTGGATCACTTCTATATGATGTATGTGAGGTGTGTGTGTGATTGGTTTGATTGGAAAAGCTCTCAAACTCAAAACCCGGTAGTGACTTGCCTTAGAAGGCAAAATTGGAGTGAAAGAAGAGATTTTGAGGAAAGCATCTATTTGATGGCTTTGGTGTACTCAAACTGATCACAATTGAGCTCTATTTATAGTAGAGCAAGTTTTTTTTGCAAGGAATAGTGAATGGCAACTGCTGAGTAGGTTTGGCCAATGTTGGCAAATGAAAATCCAAGTCTCCTTTAGCCATTGACTAGAGGTTAGGGCACAGGCTGCTGGTCCCCTTGGTCTTGGATAAGTCTTGACTGAATTCAGTTGCTAAGAGCTCAGTTCATGCCACCTTGATGCTTCCATTGAATGCTCTAATCCAAAATTGGAGTCTTGTCCCTATTTTGGCAATTCTATGTTCAACATGCTATTTCTTGTTCCAAAGACTTTGGAGGCTTGGCACAGTGATTGTCCCCTTTAGATTCAATCCTCAGAGGTGTCCAAGTGGATAGGAGTATTTGGATTTGGCTGATTTTGGCAAATCGACCAAAAGTGCAAAAATCTGCCTTGCCTTGGCAGATTTCAGCAAGGCAACTTGCCAATGTCATATCTCATGGCTCAAATTGAATTTGGTAATGTTCTTGGTCATTTTGGAAAGCCCTTACATGATACAACAACTGTTTGAACATGTTTGGTTTTGATCTCTTTTGAATCCAAGTGAAAAATCCCCCTACATTTGGAAAAAAGTAAGGCAAAATCTGACTTAGTGAAATTTTCACTAAGTGTTGGAACAAAGTGACTTTTCTTGATTTTGATCACTCCATAACTCAAAATCCATGAGGAATTTGGACATAGGTCAGTATGAAGCTTTTGTAGAGGGCAATGTGATCTACAAATCAAGATTTGAATGGGGAGCAATGGCCTTGTGGTTTAGGAGTTATGGTCCTCCAAAGTTGGCACACTAGTGTCACTTTTTCCATAACTTAGAAAATTTTCTAAGTTTTTATGGTTACCCCTTTTACAAGTTATCCCACTTTCTTTGATTTTTCTTGATGAATGATGATTCAAATCATACATTAACATCATTTTAGGGTTAAAAATCCATTTTGGTGAAAAATCTCAAAAAGTCAAAGTTGACTTTTGTGCACAGTTGACTTTTTATCAGATGAATTCCAAACTGTGCAATTCTTCAGGAAATCATGTCCTTGACCTAAATAAAACTTGATGGACATGTTCCATGGGTGTCATAGGGTATATTGAATCATGTCTTAGGGTTTGGGAGCATGTCCTGGTCAAAAGTCAAAGTTACAGTTGACTTTCCTCGCGAAACCCTAATTGTGGTGCAGATGAAATTGAGACTTGTTGCTCAATCTTCTTGGATTAATCCATTGTTCCAAATGGATAAATATAGTATATTAAAGACCCTCAAATCATGTCTTGAGGTCTTGGTTCATGATTTGTCCCAAAAGTCAACTTAGGGGTGAATTAGTTCAAGAAACCCTAATTCCTGATTTTTAGTGAATGCATCCCCAGAGGCAAAATTGACTTGATGATTGGGTCCATGAGGCTCCATGAAGTATATTAGGTTATGTTTTGGATCTTTGGCTTGTACCCAGATGAAATTTTTCATCTGGAAGCCCTGGTCGACCAAAACCCTAATTTGGTGACACTGGCGATCTTGAGGCTTGATCCACCTAGAAGGGAGCATCCTTGTGCTTAATCCTTGAAGTGGGGGTCCTTCTTGATACTTTGTGGATGTTTGAGAGGTTAGACAAGTTGAAGATCATGTCATTTCTTGATTTATCCTTTGTCTAAGAACTCTGAGAGGGCTTGAAACCCTAATTCTGATTGTAGTAAATGCTCAACAACCCTTGAGGCATTTGATGAGGCATGATGGTTCACCCATATTGTGATGATCATTTGCACAATGATGGGAAATCTTAGTGGTCAAAATTTGGGGTATGACATATATATATTTTAAATTTTTGTAGCAGTGAAAGAGTTCATTTCATGAATTTACTCAAATTGAGATAATTGTTGTCATTTACATTGTGTTTGTTTTAGGTGATTTACATGCAAAGAGAAGTACAAGAGAGAGTAATATGAGAAATGCATTACTTCTTCTACTTAGATTATAGAAGAAATAGAGACGATTGATAAATTCCGGTGGGTCCCATACCTTTTTGTTTTCTCTTTATACATGAGAAGAAATACATTTGTAGCTATTGTTTTATGTTCTAAATATGGAGTGGAAAAAAGCTAAAAGGAATGGGTTTAGACACATCAATCCACGGTGGGATACATTTCTGACGGGAAAGAGGCTGAGCTACGAGGAGGTGGATAAGCTTTCTTCCATTTTCTTTTCTGAAATACCAGATAGGATTAAGGCTTCAGATATTTTTGAACTTTTCGGTTGTATTGGGGATGTTGTGGAAGTGGTCATTCCTTTGAAAAGGAACAGGTTTGGCAAAAGGTTCGGATTTGCTAGATTCAAGAATATTACAGATTCAAGGATGTTGGCGGTGAAGATGGACAACATGGTTATTCATGGTGGCAAGATTCATGTGAACGCTCCTTGGTTCAATAGGTTCTCTGATCACAAGAACAATGGTCATAGAACACGTGGAGATTCGAAGTTCAAGTCGAACACTATGGAGCCTCTGAAGAGGAATGGGTCGTGGAATAAAGCTAAATTGGGAGTTAGGTATTTTGCGCAAGTGGTGAGTAATGCTGAAGAGGAAGATGGCTTAAACTCTCAGGTTTTATTCTACTCTTCAAAAGAGGAGGATTTTATTAGATTGAAAAAGGCGTTTGTTGGTGTCGTTGCTGATTCCGGTATGTCTTATAATATTCAGACTTGCTTTGAAACTGAAGGTTTTTTCGCCATCAAAGTTACCCCATTAGGGGCTAACTTATGCTTGCTGGAGGAACATGAGGAATGAGCTATTTCAGACTTGATCAAGGATGGAAAAAGCTGGTGGAGTCAATAGTTTTCAGAAATTAGAGAATTGAGGGATATGGGTGTGGATTTTGAAAGGATGGCTTGGATCAGAATTCATGGTACGCCTTGTCAAGCTCAGAATATTATTTTTTCGTCATGGTTGCCAATCAAGTTAGTAGTTATGTTTGTTGTGATGACTCTACTTTGAAAGCAGTTAACATGGATATTGCTAGGATCTTGATTCGTACCAAATCCGATGTTGGCCTCGATAAATTCTTATAGGTCAAGATTGACGAGGTGGAGTTTAAACTCAAAATTGTGGAAAACTCTTATGGCCCTCTTCGTTTAGGTTTGAATCGTTCTTCTAATATTCAAACTGTTTGTGTTTCTTCATCATCAGATTCAGATATTGAGTGGAACAAAGGGGGACTAGTTAACTCCGACGATGATATATTCCTACTATTTCGTCTGGTGGATCTTTTTATGGGGACGATGATGTTGGTTTGTAGCCGCCTGTTATTTCTGGAACAAAGAGCTTAGCAGGTCAAGGGGAGGCCGCAGGTACTAGGTCTGCGGATGGGAAAGGACCTAAGGTGGGTGGAACTTTTGATACAACGATTAATTTGGCTAAGCTAACGTGTGCATAGAGAAGTACAGTGGGTGAGTCCTTGTCTCATCCCAATGTTTCTTTTGCATCTTTAGAGACGCGGGTAGTGTGCACGACTGTTTCAAATCTTGAGGTTGTTAACAAAAGGGTTAAACATCATAAACCAAGGCCTACCAAAAAGAAATTTAGAAACTTATATGATATTAGTGGGCCTCTTTTGGGCAAGAAAGTTAGGCCCAAAAAACGTGTTGTTAAGGAAGTGGCCCCTTATGTTTCTTTTCTGTCTAGTGCAGACCCAATATCTTCTTCTTTCTCTTTTTCTAATCCCATTCAAATTGTGTCTATCACTGCTCAACCAGATTCTTTTGGTTCTACAGATAGGGAAGGTTTTTCAGCAGGTCCAATTATTTGTTGCAATTCAACAACTGACTCTGATGTTGCTGTAGGTAATCACCATTTCTGGGAAAACCTTGACTCCAATGTGGGAAGTAAGGTTTGGAAGGCAATTGAGAAGCTGGGTATCATTCACAAGAGGCAAGATAGAGACTTTATCAAGAAAATTGATGGGCTGGAAAAGTGCGATTTGGAGAAGAAACAAGTTCAGAAGGCAAATTTAAATATGTGTCAATGATCATTGGGTCTATGAATATCAGGGGGGAGGTAGTGTTATGAAACGTAAGTATATTAACAAGATTATTGTTAAAGGTAACGCTGATTTATTTCTTATCCAAGAATCTAAATTACCTATTGTTGATGAGAGAATTATTAAGAATTTCTGGTGCAAAGATAAGATAGGTTGGTCCTTTTCCAAATATGAGGGGCAATCTAGAGGATTGATTATATTGTGGAAGGAAGGAAAGTTTGAGGTACTTCACAACTTCAAAGGCTTTGGTTTTATTGGTATCAAACTGCAATGGAAAGACTTGTTGGTCTATGTGGTTAATGTTTATGCTCCATGTCAGTTGGTTCTCAGAAGAAGGAAGTGGAAGGAATTATTGGAAGTTCAACAGAAGAATTTGGATGGTGAATGGTGCATTTACGGTGACTTCAACTCGACAGTGAGTATGAACGAAAGGAAGGGATCTAATATGGGTATCAGAACTAAGGAGATGAAGGAGTTTTCTAATTTCATTGCTGAATCGAATTTGGTTGATCCTCCGTGTAAAGGGAAACGTTTTAGTTGGTTCAGCGGCGATGGAAAGCATATGAGCAGGTTAGACCATTTTCTCTTGACTGACGTCTTGATTAACAGGTGAGGGGTGGTTGGTCAGCTAATAGGTGATAGGGATGTGTCAGATCACTACCCTATTTGGTTGGTTTCTACTAATGCCGATTGGGGCCCGAAACCGTTCAAAGTGAACAACAGTTGGTTTGACAACAAAAACTTTCTTCCTTTCGTTGAGGAAGAGTGGAAGAAGCTTAAAATTGAGGGTATGAGTGATTTTATTTTGAAGGAGAAATTAAGATTATTGAAAGTTGCTTTACATAAATGGAATGTCGAGATCTTTGTGAGGTTTGATTTGAATATAAAAGAAAGTAGTAGGCGAATTAATGAAGCTGGTGATCTTCTTGGGAGCTGTCAAGATAATATGATTGATGACATTGCATTATTTAGAAGTGAGATGATTAGTCAATTTTGGGGAGATATTACAATAAAAGAGAATATGCTCCTGCAAAAATACAGAACTAAATGGGACCTTGAAGGTGATGCTAACAGTAAAATTTTCCATTGTGCCATGAGAGAAAGAAGAATAGGGAACGCAATTGGAATCCTCAACACTGAAGAAGGCCAGATTGAGGAAGTTACTGCAGTAAAAGAGGAAGTGGCTAGGTTCTTTGCTGAAGCTTATAGGGAAATTGATGTTAACAGACCTTTGCCTGAAGGTATTCCATTTAGAAGGATGTTTGAGATTGATAGGGATATGTTGGAGGTCGAGTTTTCGGAGGAAGAGATAAAAGACGCGTTTTGGTCGTGTGTGGGTTCTAAAAGTCCGGGTCCCGACAGTTATAACTTCCTATTTCTCAGAAATTGTCGGTCTTTTATAAGAGAGGATGTGTTACGATTCTTTAATGTTTTTCACGATAACGCGAGGCTGTCTAAGCCAATTACTTCTGCGTTTATAACATTGATTCCTAAGAAGGATAATTCGTTGCGTCTTGAAGAGTACCGTCCTATATGCTTAGTTGGTTGTTTATATAAAGCTATTGCTAAAATCTTATCGGGCAGGTTAAAAAGAGTTCTTGGTTACTTAGTTTCACCGTGTCAAATAACTTTTGTACCGGTAGAATTCTATTAGATAGTGTTCTGGTTGCTAACGAAATGGTTGATTTTGCGGTAAAGGAAAAGAAAGATTGTTTGCTTTTCAAAGTTGATTTTGAAAAGGCGTACGATAAGGTGAGTTGGAATTTTCTCAAATACTTATTATGTAGGATGGATTTTGGTAACAAGTGGCTTTCGTGGATGGAGGCGACTATTTTCTCTAGTTCTTTGCCTGTTTTAGTGAACGGAAGTCCGACCAAGGAATTCAAGGTGGAAAGGGGATTGAGGTAAGGTGATCTGTTATCCCCGTTTTTGTTCGTTTTAGTGGTGGAAGGTTTAACTGGGTTGGTTAGGAAATCTCTGTCGAATGGTGATTTTTCTGGATTCTGTATTAAAGAGTGTGTGGTTAACATCTTGCAATTTGTCGACGACACTCTTTTGGTTGGTGATGGGAGTTGGAAGCATCTTTGGGCTATGAAATCGATTCTTCGGGGCTTTTAGGTTATCTCCGGGCTGCGAGTAAATTTTTTCAAGAGTAAGTTGATTGGTGTCAACATCAACTCGAATTTCTTATCAGCGGCGGAGAATTTCTTGTCTTGTAAAGTTGAAAATAAAGAATTCAGTTTTCTTGGTATTCCTATTGGCTTGAATCCTAGACGCATATCCTCATGGAAATTTCTTATTCAGAAAATGGGAGCTAGAATGTTCAATTGGAAATCCAGAGTTTTGAGTTTGGGGGGGTCGTATTACGCTTCTGAAATCAATATGGAGTACTTTGCCCACGCTCCTTTTCTCGTTTTATCGGGCTCCTGTAACGGTTTGTAATGAGATCACTAAGTTATAGAACAAGTTTTTGTGGGGAGGAATGTTTGATAGTAGGAAAACTCATTGGGTCGGAAGTGATCAACTTTGTTTACCGACTGATCACGACGGTCTCAGATTCAAAAGGGTGCAGGAATTCAACATAAGCTTACTGTTAAAGTGGCGATGGAGGCTTCTGAATCATAATGGAGCATTTTGGTTTCAAGTGTTGCAAGCAAGGTACGGTTATATTTCTGCTTTAGACTTAGTTTCGAAACGTTTTCCTCGCTGTTCTACATGGTGGAAAAACCATATTTCGTTGGAGAGAAAATACAACGGAGATTCTTTCATCGGTAATGTGAAGTTTCGATTAGGTGATGGCAGAAAAATTTTATTATGGCATGATTGTTAGTTCGGAAGGGAAGCTTTCGAATTTTCTTTTCCAGATTTATACTCCGTGTGCTCTTTGCCTTATGCGACGGTTGCAGATATAGGTTCTTAGGTGCAGGACGAATGGATTTGGGGGGATTGTGGTCTGACTGGCTTGAATTCTGCAGTTACGCAGGATGCTGCTGCTGCTTTTTTCGAAGCCCTATTGATGGTTTCACCGAAAAGGGACAAGTATGACTCGGTGATTTGGAAAGAAGACAGTTCAGGTTGCTATTTGGCAAGGTCCGGTTACAAAGTTCTTTGCACATAATTTTTGTCTCAATCATTGGATACTGGCGCGAAATTTTCGTTTGTGGAGTTATGGAAATTGTCGGTTCCGTATAGGTTGAAAGCTTTTGGGTGGAGACTGTTTCTTAACTAATTACCGTTGAAGGATGCGTTGATTCATAGAGGCATAATTCCGGTATCTCATGCGGTATGCTTATATTGTAACGAAATTTGTGAGAATTTACTGCACCTATTTTTCTTGTGTGATATATCTAAGGGAGTTTGGAGGGATATTAGTAATTGGGTTGGAGCTAATATTACTGGCATGGTTACAGATGTGAATGAGCATTTTAGGTTGTGGTTTGGTTTTTGCTTAAGGAAGAAGGTGAGGAAGGGTAGTGAAGGTAGCATTTGGTTGACTACTTGTTGGAGTATTTGGGGGTTAAGGAACGAAGCAACTTTTAAAAATGAGAAGGTTGTCGTTGCGGATATCGTATGGAACATTAAATTATCGGTGTGGAGGTGGGCGTTGAATGGGGAGATTACTCACTCCAAGTGTAATTTTGTTGATTTTTACAAAGACCCTTTGCATTTTCTTGCTTAAGTTTCATTTGGTTTTTAATCTCCTTGTTTATACCGGCATTTCTGTTCTGTTTTGTATCATAGTTCGAGTACCCCTAGTACTCGTTTTAATTAATTCCTTGCTTACAAAAAAAAACTATTGTTTTATTTTCTTTTTTAATTATACCCTTTATCTTATTATGGATGAATAAATGGTCACAATTAGTTATATTTTATGTAAATGCATACTTTTTTTAATGTATAATAATAATCATTAATAAAAATTGAATTATAAAATTAAACTAATTTAAAAAATAAATTTGATTAAAGTGTATTAATGATTCACATATATTAAAATTTAGAAATTAAAATTTAATAATTATATTTTTACAATTAGACCAATTTTAGGGTATTTTTTGTTTTTTTTTTCAAAATAACACACTTCGTTTTTTTCTATTTCTTCTCTTTTCTTTTATAATAAACAATACAACAAATTTATTATATTTCTCACCATGTTCACTCTTTTCATACTCTTTCAAATATCTTTTTCTCTTTACAACTTCTCATCTTAACCAAACAAAACCTTAATGGTAACGCGATAAGAATGAGACCCGAGTATTCTCTGATATGAAGATAATAGGGGCATCGTGGTGAAAGAATTAGAATAGTTGTATTCGTTCTCCAGGGTTGAAGATGTGAAATAATGGTTGGAAGAAGTCAAACGGTTGAGAAGAAAGGGGAGAAATAAGGTAAATCTTGTGGAGAAACAGATGATTCTTGAAAAGAGGCTATCGATTTTGGGGAAGATTTCAATGATTTTTTCTGAAATTGTAGAAGGTTGCATTTGTTAGACGAAGGCAATTGATCTAGAAGGGGAGGGAGGGTTGAATGGATCACTTCTTTTTAAATGCGAGTCGGCGCTAAAATTTGTTTTTAAAAATATTTTGCGGAAGCGGCTGAGGATAATTCGTCTACACGAACCGAGTTACTGAGAGAATCGGATATACGTAAGCCAAATGGAACGAAAGGCTCGAAAAGAAAAATAGAATCGCAACGTAACAATTAATCAATTTTCCAAAAGCACTTAATATGGTGCAATCTCCAATGAGCAGTAAAAAATTAAACCAAACTTGACAATATATAAAACACCTTGTAAGCATTCAATTTATCGATCACTTGGAGTGCATAAAACTCCAAGCTAAACCTTCTATGATAGTTGATGCAGAATTTTCACTAAGCACAATCCAAAAATGATTGTGCAATTGTTTTCAAATTAATTTTCTGCACTAAACTATACCAGAATTTTTTATCGATCAATTGAACAATCACAAGCGTATATAGTTCAAAAATTAAATGAGATAGGGAAAGAGAAACGACACCAGGTTTGTTTAGGCAGTTCTGTAGCGCGGTTTTTGTGACCGCCCACATCCCCCTGCGGATGAGATTGGGTGCTACTTTCTAATTTCTTATTTATCCTATAAAGCTGGAAAGGAAAGGGAAGCTATCTCAAACTAACCTTGTGTAACGCCCCAGTTTTGTCCGTTTTATTTAATCGAGTCGTTTTGATTATTTTTTTATTATATTATTTTATTTTTGACTTTTATTTGGTAATATGTTAGTTTTCATTGTTGTGATATTTTATCGCGTTTTGGGAACGTTTGTGAGATATTTGAGTGTAGGGGTATTTTGGTCATTTCACTTTATTTTTCTTAAGTTAGTAAGAATAGAAATAGAAAGAGAGAAAAATAGAGAGAAAGAAAAAGAGAAGAAGGAAAAGGGAAAGAAAAGAGAAAGAAAGGAGAAAAGAGAGAAAACTTGGAAAAGAAGAAATCGATTCAACCGACTTTCAAAAACACGATTAATCGGTTAAGGGTGCGAAACTCGATTGTCTTATGATTGTGTATGATTATGTATGTGTGTGTTGGAATGTTCATGGTGTTTTCATAGATTTTCAATTCTAGGTCGGAACGATGGAAATCGATGTTTTAGCGGTTGAAATGTGATGTAAATGTTGTAGATTACTTGTTACCATGTTTGGGTTATGTTCTGATTTCATTATTTTGTGTTGGAATAGTTTTTGGGTGAAAAATATGATTTTGGACCTCAAAACAGCGCTGCAGAATTTCTGGGTTTTCCTTGGTTCGCCTAGCGAACCTGGGGAGAAGCAGTAGCGAATGAGTTTTCGCGGGTTCGCCTAGCGAACCAGTTAGCGAAGGTCAGTGAATGTTCGCTAACGTTGTTCGCCTAACAAACTTTGTATCTTTTTTGTTCTGGTTGTTGCTGCCTTGGTTCGCCTAGCGAACTTTGTGTTTGTTTTTATCTGATAGTGGTTTCGCTGGACATTCGCCTAGCGAAGGTGGTAGCGAATACTCGCTAGAGGGTTCGCCTAGCGAACATGGCAGTTTATGTAATTTTGTTTTCTTCCTAACTTTTGATCCGTAAGTCCGATTGGGGTGCGGTTGGGTGCGTTAGAAAGCTTGTGAGTTGTTCTTTCTTATTAACATGGTTTGAGGATTGTTGGCCGATTTAATTATGTCAGAAATTTGGAATGTGTCGTTTTGTCGACTTTTGCCGTTTAATTGTGCTTAATTGATGGGTTATCATGTAATGTGCTTGTGATATATGTTGGATGACTTGTGTGCTGATTATATGAGGTGAATGCATGTGTTTAAATGTTGTGATGAGGTTTGTGGCCGTATGGCAATTAAATGCATTGTTTTGGGCTTGAGTGCAAAGCATGATTTTTGTTGATTGAGATGATTGCATATATGTGTGCATTTGAATGTCATGAGTCATTGTATACCAAGCTTCATGATATGCATTCTTGTGATGTCGTGTGCCCTAGTGGGTGTGAGCGACGAATCGATTCCAGAGGGAATCCGCTATAACGCCGTGTGCCCGTGTGGGGTGTGAGCGATGATTATAGACGATCGTGTGCCCGTGTGGGGTGTGAGCGATCGGGTCGTGTGCCCGTGTGGGGTGTGAGCGATCCATAAACGTCGTGTGCCCGTGTGGGGTGTGAGCAACGGGGAACATCGTATGCCCGACGGGGAGTTACATTAAGTAACGAGCGATGGTTCCAATAGTTCCTGAGTGAACTGGTGATAAGATTGATGGATGGATGGTACCGCATATGCATTGCATGGAGTCGTCGTGTCGGTCTCTGTACATTTTCATAAATCATGAATGGGTTGATTTAGTGTGGAATTGTGAATGTCATTAATGAGTTGATATATATATATATATATATATATATATATATATATATATATATATATACATTTGTGTTGATGATAAGTGCAGTGTGTGTGATTGTTATGCATTGTGCGGTGTGGTATTTGATTATGGTGTAGTTGTGGTGAGAATATTTTATATGTGTATTTTTGTGTTATTATATAATTATACACAATTATATTATGATTGTTTTTCTCACCCTTCTGCTGTTTTATAATGCTCTACGAGGTATTGCAGATTAGAGTTGCTGGAGGTCTTTTTGTGAAGCTTAGGTCTTCATTCTTTTGTCTGTCGGCTCTGATATGTGGTACCGGGTAGTTAGGGAGACCGTTGGTGATTTGTGTGTATATGTATATATTTCTTTTGAGATTGTACATGTATGATTGTATTTGGAAGACAAACTTTTCATGATATATATATATGAGATTTCAGTACAGATTTTTCGCTTTTATTCTGTATTTGAATTGTGGGTAGTAGGAACTAAGTTCCTCTATTAATTGCTACCTGATTGTTACATATCTTTATGAGCAGGGTTATTGTGTTTTGTCTCAATTGATGTGACCCCTCGGTCTATGCCATGAATGTTTTAATTATACTCTGATGATTTTTTTTATCGCCTTTATTAATTGGGGGTATAGATTGGGGGTGTTACACCTTGCACGCAAATGTTTTCTTTAACAAATGCTAAGAGATTGGGGGGGTCCGGGGTCAGGTTATACAATGGGGAGTTGTCAATTACCCATCCTATACATGGTTATCCATGGGTTATTAGCAATTTTCCTTAATGCTTTCTACTTATTGGTGTTTATCTGTCGTAAATGGGAAAGTTTCTCCTTTGGGAAGGTGAGAGATGTTGAAAAGATATTTTTGTCGTTTTCGGGTTTTTTGATGTTTTTGGTAAGGTACTGGACCTAAGGTTTTTGATAAGTGTGCTCGCTAAGATTTCGCAATCTTATGCCTACGTATTCCCGTTAAAGAAAACAGAGAAATCAGAGCAATCGTAGTTCCTACTATTCTATGGGAGGATAAAGATGTTTGGTGTCTTGTTCAAAGCCCAAGATTGAAGCTAAAGGTTATTTGTGGGAATTGATTGAAAGAGTGAAGATATTAAAGATTGAGATATGAATATCCAGGAAAGCATCAGATGAAAATAGAAGGAATATTCGGGAAAGCGTCGGATGAAAATAGAAGGAATATCCGAGAAAGCGTCGGATGTTAAAAAAGAGGAGAGGGTTTCTTAAGATCCAAAAGGAAATAAGACAGTCCAAGTTTACTGGTATGAAAAGGTTTGTGTTTGTATGATGCCTAAGAGGAGGCTGATGTTTTAAGGGATGAGAATCAACCCTAAATTGGTTTGATGTTTTGACTCTAGAAAGACTGCTCTAGCAAAGGATGACTAGGTTCTGTTCCTATACCTTTAAGAGGTCATCAGGTCCTTGTACTAAGCCCAAGAGAAGGCATGAGAACTTCTAAGAAGCCGGAGGGTTCTTGTACAACGCCAAAGAGGAGGCGGGGATGCTTTAAGGAAGCCTGTGGGTCCCTAAACCAAGAGAAGTTCAAGAAATGCAATTCACAGAGAAGAGATCATTCCAGGAAAGTTCAAGGGTTTGGAAGAAACTCAAGAGATGCCACTCACGGAGAAAAGATTATCTCTGGGGAGTAGAGTTTCTTTGACAATTTCTAGGGGTGACATTCTGAGAAAAGGTTCACGAGGAATACTGCCTTTCTTTTTGTTCCATATTGTTTAACCCCAAGAGAAGGGAAGACTGTATCTGGAATCCTATGGGGGATCTAGTTTTGTTTGTATTTAAGAGTGAACAACAGGGCTTTACCTAGTTCTAGACGTAGTTGCCGGGGAAAACTCTAAATAACTATACTAGTATATATACAGTTGATATATGACAAGTATTTTAAAAGGTATGAAAGAAGATTAACCATGCGCAGCTTCCCAAAATACAGTTATGTATATGAAAGCAGATAAAAGAAAGCGGATAAACACTTACCCGTTGTAGAGCTTCCATGCTGCTTTGTTAGTTGTTCAAGAAATTGAAGAAAGTTTTGATAAAAAATAGGAATTTGAATTTAAATCACAAGGAGAGTTGTTTTGAAAAGAAGCGATATGAATATCAGGGAAAACGTCGGATTGAAAGAGATAAAATAAGAGATTGAAAATACGAATATCCGAGAAAACGTCGGATGTAAAGAGACGATGGAAAAAAGAAAAGTTTGCTCGCTAAGACTTTACAGTCTTATGCCTACGTATTCTCAATGGCATATTGAGAAATCAGAGCAGTCGTAATTCGCCCTTAAGGGGCACGAACTACAGAAAATAAAGTTTAAATCGCACGGCAGCGAAATCTATCCTAAAATTACCATGCTTGGTTGAACTATTCTAATGTCTGTCTTATTTCAAACCTAATCGAAAATTAAATTTGAACTAAGAGATCTTAAGGGAGCATGCATATGTGGCAAAACATCACAGAATAAAGGAATACACGGCAAAGCATCGGGATAGATAAAATATACATGGCAAAGCATCGTGTGTGAAACTGAATACATGGAAAAACATTTGTGATAAAATATACACGGAAGAACATCGTGAGATAAAATATACACGGTAAAACATCGTGTAAAATAAATACATGGAAAAACATTATGTGATAAAATATATACACGGCAAGACATCATGGATAAACAGAGAGAAAATAACCGGCAAAACATCATGTAAAATAAACAGAAAGTTCACGGCAAAGCATCGTGAGACACCAAGATTTTCTAACGTATCGGGATTTATACAATGGTTGAGGCCCAAAAATGGTTTTGGTATAAAAGAGGATTGGGTCTTACACTCTATTAGAGGCCCAAAAAGGTTTTCTGTACAAAGGGATGGGACTTACACTCTATCAAGAGGCCCAAAAAGTGTTTTGAAAGACCGAAAGAGGTTTTACCGTGAATAATTCCTCTCTCGCTATCAGTGCATTATGTATTTACAGGAAATACTTGTTTGCAAGTTCAATTGTTTTTAACAGATGTGAATAAATGCATGGCATACAAGCAAAGCGTTTAAATTCGAGTTTACCGAACACCGGTGAATTTTTCTACGCAAGCAGAGAAGCGTCTGAGGAAGCTGTAAGTATCCAATGGGCGTCAAGGTGTTGTATGACAATTCCTGTATCAAAAAGGAAAACCAAACAAGCAGGGAAAACCCGAGATAGCAAAAAATGCCTTTGATATCATCGAGTGGTTAGAATTGAATTGAAATCACAAAGTGAATCGAACAAAGATTAAATCAAATAATCGAATAAACAATTAAATGATTAACACCCAAATTAATTATGTTTAGTGAAAACTAATTAAGGCTATTTAACTAAATAATTAATTATAATAATCATGGGTGTAGTTAGTGATTTAAGGGTGTGTTTATTGAAAATAATTGGGCTGAGGGTCTGCTAACAGCAAGTTGGGAGTCTGTGTTTAATAAGTATCAATTGGGCTGAGCCCAAATCAAAAGTTCACACTAAGAAATCATATTTTATAAAAAATAAAAAGAATAAGCATTGAGAGTGAAGACCAAAACCTGAAGCGTACCATCTCTCTGTACCAAACGATCATGGCTGGCGGCTTTCTTCTTTAAATCACGAGGGTGCGACGATTTTTTCCAACTGGGATTCTTTGTTCCCTCTCCGTCAACCTCTCGTTAGTGTTCCCTCCGTCTGCATCGTTGCGGCGCGGTATGTAACACCCCAATTCCCATCGTGAATAAATAATACATAAATAAATCAGAGTAAATACAATTTTTATCCTTAGACAGAAACAAGGATGCCACATTTAAAGGAAGCAAACACAATCCCAACTCATAAATTTGATACATAACACAAAATGGAATAAACATAAAAGGGAAACTTTTTCCAACAAAAAGGAAAGTTCAATTATAGAATAAAGCGGAAAGATCCATAACTAACTTGTTTTACAAAATAAATTATTTCATAACATCAAAATATTAATACAAAGTTACTACAAAATAGATCCAACAAATGTATACATATACATAACAAAAGCGTTCCCCGACTCCCGTGTGACGTATCAGAGCAGACAGACTGACAAACGGATGGAGAACTAATCTTCACAAAAGCCTCCATGGCTACTAATCTGCAATTGCCTCATAGAGCAACAAACCACAGCAGAAGGGTGAGAAACACAATTATAATATAGTTGCATACAATTATGTAATAACAGGAAATACTCACACAACAACATTCTCACCACAACTTATACCATAATTCAAACACAAAACAACACAGTTCATAATTCATGCATCCATCGCTAAGGCATATCAATCATGCTCAATACATTTATCACCAACATATATATATATATATATATATATATATATATATATATATATATCAACTCATCCATTCCATTCACAAATCCCACACATAATCAATCCATTCATGATTTTCCACACATAATCAATCCATTCATGATTTATGCAAATGCACAGAGACCGACACAACGACTCTATGCAATGCAATGCGGTATCGTTCCATCCATCATTCTCATCACTAAATCACTCAGGAATTATTGGAATCATCGTTTGTTACTTAGTGTAACTCCCTGTCGGGCAAACGATGTTCCCCGTCGCTTTAGGTCCTCTTTGTATAAGGAACACGACGTTTATGGATCACTTTAGGTCCTCTTTGTATAAGGCACACGACCCGATCGCTTTAGGTCCTCTTTGTATAAGGCACACGATCGTCCATAACGTCGCTTTAGGTCCTCTTTGTATAAGGCACACGACCGTTACAGCAGATTCCCTCGGGAATCGTTTCGTCGCTCACACCTACTAGGGCACACGACATCACAAGAATGCATATCATGATGCTTGGCATACAATGACTCATGACAATCAAATGCACACACATATACAACCATGTGAACCATTTCAACATCTATAATCATGCATATACAATCAGACACAACACAATGCATTTACGTGCCCTTAGGCCACAAACCATCATTATAACATTTCATCACATGCATTCACATCATATAACAGCACACAAGTCATACGTTCTATATTCAAAAACATATTGCATGATAACACATCAATTACACACAATTACGACGGTAAAAGTCGACAAAACGACACATTTCCAAATTCCCGACATAATTAAATCGGACACCAATCTCAAAAACCACTTTTATAAGAAAGAACATTTCATAAGCTTTCCAATGGTACAAAGAACGTCCCGATCCGAGTTACGGATCAAAAGTTACGGAATTTAGAAAACAGATTTAATTTTTGAAGTTCCAGGTCGCGCTAAGCGGGCTCCTCCCCGCGCTGAGCGCGCTCCTCCCTGCCTGGTGAGGTTGCGAATTTTCAAGACCACGCTAAGGGCACAGACCCCGCGCTGAGCGCGCACTGCGAAATTCAGAAAAATGAACTCTTCGCAAATCCAACCCAAAAATCCTATTTTTCATCCCAAATCAATTCCAACAGCAAAACAAGCATCAGCAATTGTTCATAAACACAGTGTGATCATACAACGCGATTTATATCGATTTTCGACCGTGAAAACATCGATTTCTACTCGTTTATCTCATTTCGACCTATATTTGAAAAACTAGTAACCAATCCAACACACCCATACATAATCATATACAAACATAGCATAATCGAGTTTTGCACCCTTACCCGATTAATCGTGCTTTGAAGTGTCGGTTGGATCGATTCTTAAACTTCAAGTTTTTCCTCTTTTTCTTCTTCTCGCTCTCTATTTCTCTTCACTTCTTTTTCTTTCTTTCTAACCTCTATTTTCTATTTTAATAAAAACAATAATATCTAACCCAACAAAAGACCAAAATACCCCTACACTCAATTTCTCGCAAACGCTCTCAAAACACGATAAAACATAATAACGATAAACATAACACATTTACCAAATAAAAACCAAGAATAAAATAATATAAAGACAAAAATAATTAAATAGACTTGATTAAATAAATCTAACAAAAACCGGGGTGTTACAATTCTCCCCCACTTAGATATTTTCGTCCTCGAAAATATACTGATACGAACAACTCCAGATACGACTCTCGCATCCGACTAACCAACTCTCATGCCAACCAAAGGCAACACCACGAGTAACACAAACTGACAAACCGCCTCACTAACCACAACTACAACAACGACACGACAACGACGACAACTACAACGACAAGATGCAAAGTCCATACAATGCACTTGACGACTAACTCACGACTCAAAGAAAACCACGTTACCAACACTCAGGTAACACTCCCCTAATTCCCCACACCAGAATTAGCTACTCACACTCGAACCATCACGATGGAAACGAGGCAACAAAAAAAGCAAGAACCTAAAGTCCCACGACCCAACAACGTCTCAACAACCTCTACATAACCACAATACCAACATCCTTGTCACCCAACAATACTACAACAATGCTACGATTCACCAATCAAACATACAACCAAAACATCCATCTACATAGTAGCCCATGAATAATATTTAAACCTTTCACCTAACACTTCCATTCTGAAACGTCCAATGGTCTTATCATTCCTACTTGTTTACAATGTTCAACCTATGAACTCTTACAAGTCACACACCAAACTCAAATCCCTAAATTCTTCCAAACGTTCCCACTCTTTAATCATCAAAACAGACAAATGCAAAGATTTTCGACTTAACTCCTCAGGCACAACATTAGCTTTTCCCGAAGGATAATCCAAGCCAAATTCATAACTCGTCACGAAATCTAACCATCCTCGTTGTCTCATACACTATTCCTTCAGCCCAACAAGTACTCTAAACTCTTGTGATTACTAAACACTTAGAACCTAAAACCATAAAGATAATACCTCCAAATATCCCAACACCATACAACCACAACCAATTCTAAATCCTGAATAGTATAGACCCTTTTTTTTAATCCTCAATTGTCGTGAAGCATAAGCTACGACTTTATCCTCTTGCATTAACACACTGCCTAAACTCATCAAAGACGCATCCCAATACCTCACAAACAGTTTATCAGGATCACGCAGTACCAAAACTGGAGCCGTAGACAACTTCTACTTTAGCTCTCTGAAACTTTCCTTACAATAAACATCCCAAACAAACGACTTACCTTTTGCAATTCACTCGAAGTAACGAAAACGCTAACTTAGAAAAGCCTGCCATAACCTCCGGTAATAACCAACTAAAGTCCAAAAAGATTCTAATATCCTTAACCAACTTCGGAGCCTCTCATTGTAGAACTACATCTACTTCCGATGGATCCATAACCATACTCTCATCTGAAATAACATATCCAAGAAAACTAACCTTTTTCAACCAAAATTCTCATTCGAATAACTTAGCATAAAACTTCGTCTCTTTTCAACACTTGTAATTCAATTCTCAAACACTCTACCTGTTCTTCCTCTGAGTTTATAACAGATCCGAATATCCTCAATCAAGACCACTACGAACTTATCCAAATAAATATGGAAGATACGATTCATATACTCCACAAACATTCTAGATGCCTTACTATCACCGAACAACATCACTGTACATTGTAATGCCCAACCAAATTCCAAAAGATATAAATTCTTAAAGTTTTTGCAAAAATTTTCACTGGGTAACTGGTTACTCACATACAAGCTTAACCGAGTAAATAACACCCTAATCCGATGATAACAACCATAACCAGGCACATGAAACCGATCCAAGCCTCAAGTCACACAATTCACCCCTCTTATCAAACATTCCAAACAATTACAATTTCACTCAAACTTAACCAAACCATTCCAGTCATCTATTCATGAAAGTGGACACTTGTTCTCAATCGTTACCTTATTTAACTGTTAGTAATCCATACACAATTTCTCTCTTAACAGTCCAAATTCCATAAATCCCAACATGTAGCAACAACCAACCAAAAAGAACTTCCAAATATTACATCCACGCCTAGGGTCTTCTCAAGATTTCAATTAATGCCCTAAAACTTTAAAAACTCCAAAACTCACCAAAACTCTAAGTTTTACTTTCCATATTCTCAATACCATTATACACATCATGCTTGTTATTCCGTTCAATCATCCTTCCTTTTTGTTACTAACAAAGCTGGAGCTCTCTAAGACGACACACTTGGTCTCACAAATCCCTCTTCCAGTAAATCTTCCAACCGCTCTTTCAATCTGAGTAATTCTAACGCTAACATCCAATATTCCATCCGGAAACACATCTTGAATCACGCACAACTGACGGCCCATCACTGTGGCTTCCTGCCAATTTCCAGAACACTATCATCACAAACCTGACAAACATCTGAGTTTCACTTCCTAAAAGGTCTTCTACTTACTTAGCAGATCCAAACCTTAAATCCTCACCTTCGACAAATTTGAGTTCACACTCTACTCTCTGAGAACAACCATTAACGATACCCAATCGTTCTTTCTCAATGACTTCCCAACTGGACCAACATACCAAAACCTCTAATCTGTCCCATCTTCCGATATAAGAATCTTCATCGACTCATCAAAATAATCCGTAATCATTTTCTTAATTCCAAACAATTCATTGCACACACTTTCAAAGCCTGAAAGACACGTCTATTCCATCCAACATAATTTCGTCTACTATCAATAAGAGATTAAGGGTGATCAGTTCCTCAATTTGTCAATAGACAGTCGACAATCATGATGGGGCATAAACCGTCTTTACCAAAATATAATAGCATTTCTTGCATCTTGTGCACAAAACTACCTAAGGCACAAATCCTTAGTTGACATAAACCTTACCTCCGCATTCCCTCCGGAATCGGGAACAACACTATCCAAACAACACTTACAATCTTGCAACCAAAGACACACTAAGCCAATGCTCCACACCTGAAGCAACTTGGAGAAGTACAAGCTTCTCCCCTACTTATCTCATTCTCACACCTGAAGACAAAGGATTAGAAAACCAGAAAGTACTGACAGTGTTTCACACACATATCACATACTAAGGAACAAACAACCTCGACAGTATTCAACTGTCACACCAACTGACTCAACAACTTGGCCGAACGGACCGACCTGCTCTGATACCACTAATGTAACACCCCAATTCCTGTCACGAATAAATAATACATAAATAAATCAGAGTAAATAAATTTTTTATCCTTAGACAGAAACAAGGATGCCACATTTAAAGGAAGCAAACACAATCCCTGCTCATAAATTTGATACATAACACAAAATGGAATAAACATAAAAGGGAAACTTTTTCCAACAAAAAGGAAAGTTCAATTATGGAATAAAGCGGAAAGATCCATAACTGACTTGTTTTACAAAATAAATTATTTCATAACATCAAAATATTCATACAAAGTTACTACAAAATAGATCTAACAAATGTATACATATACATAACAAAAGCGTTTCCCGACTCCCGTGTTACGTATCAGAGCAGACTGTAGCGAGCGATTTTGGACGCGGTTCTTAAGCGCTGGTCGTTCTCTGCGGTTGAGCTTAAACTACAAGTCAATTCATTTTTTATCCTATTGTGATCTAAATAAGGAAGGGAAATAGATGTCTCCAATTAACCCTGCTTTGCATACTGAGTTTAAACAGCGGTCTGTTAGGTTACGGATGCTATCAATGTGGGGGGCCTTTGTACTGGTTATTTGTATTTTTGCCAATACTGATTTCTTTCTTTTTTAGGACTTGACAGAAGGTTTCTGGCGGGGAACAAGGATTAGGATGTTAGGGCTGATGTTTTTGAATTACTGATTTTGATATGGGATTTGGGTTTTTTGTTTAGTGTGCTCGCTAAGATTTTTCTTTCAATCTTATGCCTACGTATTCCCATTTACCAAAACAAGGAAATCAGAGCGTTCGTAGTTCCTCCTATTCTATGGGAGGAAATGGTTGTTTTGGTGTCTTGTTCAAAGCCCAAGACGTGAAGCGAAAGGTGTTTGTATCTTGTTCAAAGCCCAAGATGTGAAGCTGAAAAGGTCTCAACTTTAGAGAGAATTTGTCATCTCTAAAGAGGGGGTTGTATGTCATAACTGTTTATGAAGGAGAATTACTTTAACCGGGATATGTGAATTCGGCAATGCCATAATTTCCTGAGAAGGGGTTTTTAACCTGAAGGAGAAGACTTTAACTCAATGTAGAGCAATGCTATCTTTCCTTAGGAATTTCTCATGCTAAAAGAGGGACAGTGGCATGGATGTAGATGATCCAGAGGCTTGCCGCTTACAGCATTTAGATGAAAGGGGAATGAGTTGTTGATGTTTGTGTACTGCGAACGAGGCACAGTTTTGACGCTAAAAGGTTAATTGCATTAACCAGTGGTTTTCTTATATAAAGCCTAAGAGAAGGCTATCATGTGTCTCGTACGAAGCCCGAGAGAGAGGCTAAAAGGTTTGACTCAACGATGGAATCCTTTGGTATCTCGTATAAAGCCCGAGATGGAGGCTATTGGACTCAACAAGAGAGTTTTTGTATCTCGTACGAAGCCCGAGATGGAGGCGAAAGGGGTGATTGACTCAACAAGGGAGTTTCTTATGTGTCTCGTACAAATCCCGAGAGAGAGGCTAAACGTTGTTTGACTCCGCTGGGGAGAATCATTGTACAAAGCCCAAGAGGAGGCCAAGGTAACTGTTTCAGCTAAGTGAGAGGTCCAGTATACTGATTTTAAAAGATAAAATCAGTTCTTATATGAGCAACACTGTACTCAGGGATTTTTGATGCGAGGATCAGGGATATTTCCTTTTCTTTAAGGAAGTGGGAAATCCAAGGGGTATTGAGACTGTCCGAGTCTGCGGGTTTCCTTCCTATTTAACGAAGGGGTCACTTGAGAATGTCTTTGAGACTCAAGGAAGTTAGACTGTCCAAGTCTAGAGTTTCATCTTTTGTACTATGTTTTGAGAAACAGTAGTAGACTCTACGAAAGGACCGTTCTATACAGATGATTAAGTTCTGTTCCTATACCTTTAGGAGGTCGTCGGGACAATTTGTACGAAGCCCAATAGGAGGCTAGATGCTTTTAAGAAGCCGACGGGTCCTTGTACTAAGCCCAAGAGGAGGCTATCATTCCCGGAGGAAGAGATCATTATACAAAGCCTAATAGGAGGCTGTGAATACTTCTAAGAAGTCGTAGGGTCCTTGTACTAAGCCCAAGAGGAGGCGGGGTTGCTTTTAGGAAGCCTGTGGGTCCTTGTACGATGCCCAAGAGGAGGCCGATGCTTTTAAGAAGCCTGTGGGTCCCCAAACCCCGAGAAATTCAAGGCAATGCTATTCACCGAGAATAGATCAAAGTCAGGAAAGTCAGAGAATTTGGAAGAAACTCAAAGATGCCATTCACGGAGAATACATTCATCTTTGGGAGTAGAGTTTCTTGACAATTCCTAAGGAGGATAGCCGAAGAGAAGACTGTATCTGGTGATCCTATTGGGGATCTAGTTGTCTATTTCTACGAATAAACGAAACGGCGTCACCTAGTTCTAGACGTAGTTGGCGGGGAAACTCTGAATATCTATACTATTATTACACAGTTGATATGAGTTTATGAAAGAAGACTTACAGTGAAACAACCCCACAATACAGTTATATGTATATGAAAGCGGTAAATGAAAGCGTATAAACACTTACTCGGTTGTAGAGCTTCCATGCTGTTTGGTTAGTTGTTCAACAAAGACAGATTGAAAACAACAGTATATTCAAAATCAAAGGAGAAAGTGCTTTGAAAAAGAAAGATTTGGGGTTTACAGCTCAAGGAGAGGCCCAGGGTTTTATCAGTGAGCGCACTGTTTGAATTTGTACAGAGGGACTTATACAAGTGACTGAGGCCCAAAAAGGTTTTCTGCACAAAGGGATGGGTCTTACACTCTCTCAAGAGGACCAAAAAGTTTAAAGAAAAAGAGTGGGGCTTATAACACGAGGGTAGGCCCAGATGACTTTTCGTTTAAAATGGCGATCGCGCCGAGGTTTTCTTTTAATGCGGAGGGGCCTATACAATAAGTGAGGCCCAAAATGTTTTGGTTAAAAGAGGGTTGGGTCTTACACTCTATTAGAGGCCCAAAAGTTTTTAATGGGTCTTATAGCTCAAGGAGAGGCCCAAATGTTTTATTTTTGAAAAGGCGACGATCGCGCCGTTTGTTTTTTACAGTATCGGGACTTATACAATACTGAGGCCCAAAAATGATTTGGTCAAAAAAGGATTGGGTCTTACACTCTATTAGAGGCCCAAAGTGTTTTGAAAATGATTTGTGAGGGTTGAATTAATCCAAAAACCCTAATTTGTTTTCAAAAATGTATTTAATTGAATAAATATTCAATTAAAATGATCAAAATTGTTTAACATGTAAAAAACAAATTGTGATCTTGGATTAATGCTTCAAAAATTAAGTATTGAGCTACAAAATAATTAGAAAGCATTAAAAGTTTTAAAATCAAGGTGGAAAAAATATTTAAAATGTCAAAAAAACAATTAAACATTAATTCTTTGCAAAAATATCAATTATATCAAATAAATAACATTTTTGGGATTTTTTGTTAAAATAAAATATTTTAACATTTTTGTGAATTATTAAAAAAAGAATCAACTCAAAATCATTAAAACTCAGAGAGAAATTAATTTTTGAATCAATTAAATAAAATCACAAAATTCAAATATTTGAATTTGTGAAAAAGGCGCCAAGAACACAAGCAAGAACACGCGCGTGTTCTGGGTTTGGCTGATTTGCGTTTTCCATCCAATCTCACTGAATACGTAATCATATCATGCAATCCACATATCATTATGCTCGTCTCAACCTTATGATCATGTCTATGTCCATTAATTTCATTTAAATTAAACATACAACAAGAAATTACGAAGAAACCTCAAGAACCCTAATTTCTGCATGAAGGCTAGGATTTTTGATACACGATTCAAACAATGCAATTAATTTATGGAAAACATTCCATGTATGATTATGAACATATGGCCAAATTATTGTGCGAGGAAATATGCATGGATTGAGAGATGACCAAGTGTATGCTTACCTCTAGGCCGTGACAGCAAGTGCAATATGATTTTTGATTTGGAGGTGTTACAGATGAGTGGTGATGATCTGAACAGCTTCCCTACACCCTATGGAGTGTGTTTGAATGCTTAGACTTGATTGAAATTGGCTGGATCAATTCGTGGCATCTCAGCTGCAACTTGATTGAAAATTTGAGCAACCAGCTGGTGATTTTGTGAAATTAGTGTTCCAGATGTTATGTGAGTGTTTGGATCACTTCTATATGATGTATGTGAGGTGTGTGAGTGATTGGTTTGATTGGAAAAGCTCTCAAACTCAAAACCCGATAGTGACTTGCCTTAGAAGGCAAAATTGGAGTGAAAGAAGAGATTTTGAGGAAAGCATCTGTTTGATGGCTTTGGTGTACTCAAACTGAGCACAATTGAGCTCTATTTATAGTAGAGAAAGTTTGTTTTGCAAGGAATAGTGAATGGCAGCTGGTAAGTAGGTTTGACCAATGTTGTCCAATGGAAATGCAAGTCTCCTCTAGCCATTGACTAGAGGTTAGGGCACAGAGCTTTGGTTCCCTTGGTCTTGGATAAGTCTTGACTGATTTCAGATGAGAATGGCTCAGTCCATGCCACCTTGATGCTTCCATTGAATGCCTCAATCCAAATTTGGAGTCTTGTCCCTATTTTGGCAATTCTAGGTTCAACATGCTATTTCTTGTTCCATGGACTTTGGAGGCTTGGCTCAGTGATTGTCCCCTTTAGATTCAATCCTTAGATATGTCCAAGTGGATAGGAGCATTTGAATTTGGTTGATTTTGGCAAATCGAGCAAAATTGCAAATTCTGCCTTGCCTTTGACAGATTTCAGCAAGGCAACTTGACAATGTCATATCTCATGGTGTAAGTTGAATTTGGCAATGTTCTTGGCCATTTTGGAAAGCCCTTACATGATACAACAACTGTTTGAACATGTTTGATTATGATCTCTTCTGATTCCAAGTGAAAAATCCCTCTACATTTGGCAAAAAGTGAAGCAAAATCTGACTTAGTGAAATTTTCACTAAGTGTTGGAACAAAGTGTGATTTCTTGATTTTGATCACTCCATAACTCAAAATCCTTAATGAATTGGACTTAGGTCTAGTTGAAGTTTTTGTAGAGGGTAATGAGGGCTACAAATCCATCTTTGGATGAGAAAAAATGGCCTTGTGGTTTAGGAGTTATGGTCCTCCAAAGTTGGTGCATTAGTGGTACTTTTTCCATAACTTAGAAAAATTTCTAAGTTTTATGGTTACCCCTTTTACAAGTTATCCCACTTTCTTTGATTTTTCTTGATGAATGATGATTCAAATCATACATTAACATCATTTTAGGGTTAAAAATCCATTTTGGTGAAAAATCTCAAAAATTCAAAGTTGACTTTTGTGCACAGTTGACTTTTTATCAGATGAATTCCAAACTGTGCAATTCTTTATGGAATCATGTCCTTGACCTAAATCAAACTTGATGGACATGTTCCAAGGGTGTCATAGGGTATATTAAGGCATGTCCTAGGGTTTGGGAGCATGTCCTGGTTAAAAGTTAAAGTTACAGTTGACTTTTTCCTTAAAACCCTAATTGTGGTGCAGATGAAATTGAGACTTGTTGCTTAGGCTTCTTGGATTAATCCATTGTTACAAATGGATCAATATAGCTCATTAGAGACCCTCAAACCCTACTTTGAGGTCCTGGCTCATGATTTTGCCCAAAAAGTCAACTTAGGGGTGAATTAGGTCAATAAACCCTAATTCCTAATTTTTGATGTATGCATCCCCTGAGGTCAAATTGACTTGATGATTGGGCCCATGAGGTTCCATGGAGTACATTAGGTTGTGTTTTGGATCTTTGGCTTGTGCCCAGATGAAATTTTCCATCTGGAGGCCCTGGTCGATCAAAACCCTAATTTGGGGACACTGGCGATCTTGAGACTTGATCCACCTAGAAGGGAGCAGCCTTGTGCTTAATCCTTTAAGTGGGAGTCCTTTTGATCCTTTGTGGATATGTTAGAGGCTAGACAAGTTGAATATCATGTCATTCCTTGATTGATCCTTTGTCTAAGGCTCTGAGAGGGCTTAAAACCCTAATTTTGATTGTGGTGAATGCTCAACAATTCCTTGAGGAGATTGATGAGGCACAAAGGTACATCCATATTGTGATGATGATTGACACAATGATGGGAATCTTAGTGGTCAAAATTTGGGGTATGACAGATGCCCCTATTTAATCTTCTTGGACACGAAGGTGAGAATGACGAAGGCATTCGGGCATTCGGGGTGCAAGAGGATTAAATATCAGAATACCAGAAATTTTGATGGCTATAAATGGCAGTTTCCGCATTCATCTTCTTTTGCTAAGCAATGATGCTCAGAAAAGGTAAACTTCCCCTCGATCCTGGTTTCCTACCAAGGAACTGGTCTGAGTTTCTTTATTAAACTTCCCCTCGATCCTGGTCTTCTACCAAGGAACTGGTCTTAGTTTCTGATGTAAACTTCCCCTCGATCCTGGTTTCCTACCAAGGAACTGGTCTTAGTTTCTTTATTAAACTTCCCCTCGATCCTGGTCTTCTACCAAGGAACTGGTCTTAGTTTCTGATGTAAACTTCCCCTCGATCCTGGTTTCCTACCAAGGAACTGGTCTTAGTTTCTTTTGTCAATAAACTTTATTGACAATGAACGCTATTTATAGCGGATTTCCTTCACACTTCTCGCCGAATTTTCCTGGGGAGATGCCATTTGTGCGAGAAAAAAAAATCGATGTCAGACTTGCTGGGGAACCCATTCGTCCGAGTTGTAGAGGTACACAAACTTCTCTGTTTGGAGACGCCATTTGTCGACTCTACTGGGGAAAGCGAGTCTCTTGAGAGACTGCTTCCACTTGGGGTCTTTACATCATACTTTTCTCAGAGATCTTCTCGGAGAAATACCATATGATGTGATCCAATTTTGAGGTGCCGATGACCTTTTCATCAGCGAATTTTTAGAGAAATACTGGCATGCTGCCGAATCTCTGATTACGAGGCTTTCTCTGTGGATTTTCCTTAATCCGGGAAAGCAAGGATATCATCTTCAATGGCAAAGAGTGACATCTGTTGAAGGTTCTCTGGCTTTTCAGAGGTTCAAGTTATCAAAGTGGTCGAGTGCCGACTCTGATCTAAAGATACACTGGTGGCGAGGTTGTTCAGACACAACATTTCCTGACGAGGAAAGAACTGACAACTCGATTGAGAGAACTCCTATCACTAAGGGACAAGACCGGCTAAAGTGATAGCGATGCAATATGAAATGTAAATGCAAATCAATATTGCATGACGTATGTATGTTTATGCTGACAAAACTGACGCGACACACAGACTAAAAGATGAACACGACAGGATACCCGGCCATCGCGGGGCGTGTGGAGATATCGTTGGTTCAAGATAGCAATTCTACCTTGCTTAGGAGAGATAGTCCCTGCGGGGAATACCGTTGATCGGGCTTAGGAGATAAGAACTTGGCCGAGATGTGTCAGACGAAACAAGGTCTCTGCCACAGTTGATCCTTCATTCAGGCGTACTGGGTTAGAAGGAGTACTTTAATTCTGCACTTTGAGGCTCGAACGCCTTTGGAGACGCAATCGACGTTCTTTCGATGTTCAACAGTCAAAAGAAATGCCATCTTTATTTTTAAAAGCAGAAAAAGTTTAACAAGTAAATTCATTTTGTTTTATTTCAAGAATCGTTGATCATGTTAAAATGTCGTTCTACAAAGCTAAAACAAATAAGAATTACAAACAAAAGCACAAGGGCTCAAATTTTATTGATAAGATGGAGATCAGCCAAACGCGTGATTCCATAGAGTATTTACAAAGTTAAAAAATGGTAATTTAAGGGAAAAGGGCTACATTAAAACACAACGACCACTATCCTTCTACCAACTTTGAATTTTGGACATCCTAAGCTTCCGTCGAAGATGACCTTAACTGGTGTTTTCCTCCGATGGATGATGTAACTGCTGCTGAGGGATTTGCCTCTGTTGAACATAGTTACTTGCCATTATCCCTAATTTTTGCCTGGATTGTACTATGATGTTTCCAATCCACCGGGATGATTTTTTCCTTCATGTCTCTAACTTTTGCCTGGACCGCCCTTTCGGGTTTTCAATCCACCGAGACGTTTTTTTTTTTTAGTTTAGGCGAAGTATTTCTTGACTACGTCAACATTCGTTGGGTAGGCAAATTCCTCTCCGTCCATGGTTGCAAGTCTCAAGGCACCGCCTGAGAAAACTTTTGTGACCACATAGGGGCCATCATAATTCGGAGTCCATTTACCTCGCGAATCAGTGAGAAATGATTGTATCTTCTTGAGCATGAGGTCTCCTTTGCTGAAGATGCGAGGTCTGACCTTTTTGTCAAACGCCTTCTTCATTCTCTGTTGATACAACTGACCGTGGCATAGCGTCGTGATTCGCTTCTCTTCGATCAGGTTTAGTTCGTCGTGTCGACTTTGACACCATTCAGCTTCGGTGAGCTTAGCTTCCATCAATACCCTGATTGACGGGATCTCCACTTCTATGGGGAGCACTGCCTCCATGCCATACACTAGAGAGAAAGGGGTTTCCCCTGTTGAAGTGCGGACAGACGTGCGATAACCGTGAAGAGCAAAGGGTAGCATCTCGTGCCAGTCTTTGTAGGTTACAACCATCTTCTGAACAATCCTTTTGATGTTCTTGTTAGCCGCTTCTACCGCCCCGTTCATCTTAGGTCGGTAGGGAGATGAGTTATGATGTTCAATCTTGAACTCTGCACACAACTCTTTCATCATCTTATTGTTCAAGTTAGATCCATTATCTGTAATGATCTCGCTTGGAACACCATAACGACAGATGATATTGTTTTTGATAAATCGGACCACCACTTGTCGGGTCACATTGGCGTATGACGCGGCTTCGACCCACTTGGTGAAATAGTCAACGGCTACCAGAATGAACCGATGTCCGTTTGAAGCCTTGGGCTCAATCATGCCAATCATGTCGATTCCCCATATGGAAAATGGCCACGGGGAAGAGAGAACTTTGAGATGTGATGGCAGTACATGAATTTTGTCGGAGTATATCTGACACTTGTGACACTTCCTCATGTACTTGTAGCAATCGGATTCCATGGTCAACCAATAGTACCCTGCTCTCAGAATTTTTCTCGTCATTGTGTGTCCGTTGGCATGAGTGCCAAAGGATCCTTCATGAATTTCTTTCATCAGCACTTCTGCTTCTGGTCTGTCGAGGCATCGGAGCAAGACCATGTCAAAATTTCTCTTATAGAGAGTGTCACCGCTCAGGAAGAAGTTTCCAGCCAGTCTTCTGAGGGTTTTCCTGTCTTTTCTGAGTGCCCCAGATGGGTACTCTTGTTTCTAAAGGAAGCATTTGATATCGTGATACCAAGGTTTGCCGTCTATGACTGCTTCGATCGTGAAGATGTAAGCGGGCCGTTCTAGGCGCATTATGTCGATCTTAGGTATGTCATTCCATTGACCTACACTAATCATGGAAGAGATAGTGGCTAATGCATCAGCCATGTGATTCTCCTCACGAGGGATGTGATGAAACTCGACTCTGTTGAAGAAAGGTAGCAACCTTCTTGCATAGTCTTTGTAAGGAATCAATCCTGATTGGTATGTGTTCCAATCTCCTTTGATTTGATTGATAACCAAGGCTGAGTCACTGTATACGTCCAAGTTTTCGATCCTTAAATCAATTGCTTCTTCGAGACCCATAATACAAGCTTCGTATTCGGCCTCGTTGTTCGTACACTTGAACGTAATTCGAGCAGTGAAAGGAATGTGGGTACCCTGAGGGGTAACAATGATTGCCCCAATTCCATTTCCGTAATGATTAACTGCTCCGTCAAAGATAAGTCCCCACTGGGAACCTGGTTCTGGCCCTTCACTGGGTAGCGGTTCATCGCAGTCTTTCATCTTTAGATACATGACATCTTCGTCTGGGAAGTCAAACCCGCTTGATTCTTGATCGTCAATCGGTTGATGATCTAAATGATCGGCTAAAATACTTCCTTTAACGGCTTTTTGAGCGTGGTACTCTATGTCATATTTTGATAACAGCATCTGCCAATGGGCAATTCTTCTCGTAAGAGCAGGCTTTTCGAAGACATACTTGATTGGATCCATCTTGGAAACCAACCAAGTAGTGTGACGAATCATGTACTGGTAAAGACGTTTGGCTGCCCAAGCCAAAACACAGCAAGTTTTCTCAAGCATCGTGTACCGAGTTTCACAGTCGGTGAATTTCTTGCTTAGATAGTAGATGGGAGACTCTTTCGGTTTAGTTTCGTCTAGTTGGCCAAGTACACATCCCATTGAGTCCTCTAGGACTGTGAGGTAAATGATTAGTGGTCTTCCTTCCACTGGAGGTGATAGAATCGGAGGATTCAACAGGTATTCCTTAATACTGTTGAAGGCAGTTTGGCAATCTTCTGACCAAACGCAATCCTGGTTCCTTTTGAGTAATTTGAAAATCGGCGCACATGTGGCAGTCATAAGGAATATAAATCTGGAGATGTAGTTCAAACGTCTCAAGAATCTGCTGACTTGTTTTTCAGTTTTCAGAGAAGGCATTTCTTGAATGGCCTTGACCTTGTCAGGATCAACTTCAATTCCTTTCTGGCTGACGATGAACCCTAAGAGTTTCCCCGAACGGACACCGAAGGTGCATTTGCTGGGATTCAAGCAGAGCTTGAATTTTCTTAAACGTTCAAACAATTTTGACAGATGTTCAACGTGCTCACTCTCTGTTTTTGATTTTGCAATCATATCATCGACATATACCTCGGTTTCCTTATGTATCATGTCATGAAACAGAGTAGTCATGGCCCTTTGATAGGTCACCCCGGTGTTCTTTAAACCGAACGGCATTACCTTGTAACAAAAGGTGCCCCATGGGGTAATGAACGAAGTTTTCTCCATGTCTTTCGGCGCCATTTTGATCTGGTTATAGCCCGAGAATCCATCCATGAAGGAGAAAACTTTGAACTTTGTTGTGCTGTCTACCAGCATGTCAATGTGCAGTAAAGGAAAGTCGTCCTTTGGACTTTCCTTGTTCAGATCTCGGTAGTCGACACACATTCTGACCTTTTCGTCCTTTTTGGGAACGGGTACGATGTTGGCTAACCATTGAGGATATTCAGATGTAGCGAGGAAACCTGCGTCAATCTGTTTCTGTACCTCCTCTTTGATTTTGATGGCCATGTCCGGATGAGTGCGTCTCAACCTTTGCTTTACTGGAAGACATTCCAATCTTAACGGTAAGTGATGTTCCACGATGCTGGTATCCAACCCTGGCATATCCTGATAGGACCAAGCGAATACATCGGGAAATTCTTTGAGAAGCTTTATCAAACCCTCTCTGGCAGTTGGACTGAGCAGTGCCTCAATCCTGATTTCTTTTCTCTCTTGCTCTGAACCCAAGTTTACCGTTTCCAACGGCTCTTTGTGAGGTTCAATGGACCTTTCCTCTTGTCTGAGTAGTCTGGAGATCTCTTTTGGAATTTCGTTGTCATTTTCTTCTTCAGCCTCGAATACCGGGAATTCAAAGTTGGGAGAAGGCATCGGATCGTATGTTTCAACGGAGTGTAAAACAAGCAATCTGCATGCGTGATGATTCGTGTTTAGATAGAGAAAATGCAAGTGTGTGCAGTGTTTTATTTTAATGCTTGTTTTTTTTTTATTATTTGTTTTTCAGGATTACCATTTTCTGAGAAAAGCAAAAAGAGAAAACAACAATTAATGCAGAAATTACAGAACGACGTTATTTTATTAATGAACAAGTCGACTCTTGAAACTACAACCCTATAAAACAAAACACAATCGCTTCGGGCAAAGCGAAGAGGGAAATTTACAGAAAGCGAGCCCTATCAAAACATCCGTTTCACCTGGGCAGGATGAAAGGTTAAAGATGGCAATTACTTTGATTGATGAATGGCCTTCGGAACCTCGACGGCAACCCATTGGCGGCGAACTCCTCGGTGAATCACAAAGTTTGGCACCTTCCTTGATTTGTCTTCAGAAATGACGCTGATTTCTGGTGGAGCAGGATCATTGGAATCTGTTTCCCAGGCAGAGTTGTCGTAGGAGGATTCCTCTGTTGCATTCTACAGAATATTTGTGCTCTCAGCTGTATCTCCCCATCCCGTTGGCTGGATGTCTTCGAGCCTGATACGAGAGCTTGCGGGAGCGGTGTACTTGACCATATAGTCGTATTTTCCACTTGGTTCTCCCAGAGTGTCCCAAACTTCTTTGGGACTGGAGGAGTCATCTTTCTTGATGACGTTGACCTCGGGAAAAGCATAGTTGATGAATTCAAGTCCTGCAAACGTTGCGAATTCATCTTCATGTTGAGTAGTTTCCGAATGACCTGAGTGTTGATCCCATGACATGGTGGGGACACAGGTATTCTGTTCAATGACGGTCCGTTGATTTTCATTACTCGGCTGACTTTCTTGCCCCAAGTTTCCTGGGTAAGGTTGCCACATTGGCAGACCATCCATTAGGCCATGGTAGTTATAGTCAAAGTCGTATTTCATCAGTGTGTCCTCCTCTAATGAATTTGGCGGAGCACGACATCCTTCCGGATCACAATCCCCGTAGATCATTTCGACATCTGATCTTGGTATAAATCTCGGACTTTCTGTAGGAAAGCAAAAAGGCATAGGCACCTCTTCCTGAGACATATAACCGTCCTTATTAAGATAGGACTTTCATTCTTCATCTGTGTCAGAGGGATCTTCCTCATTGATAGCATGTACTATTTGAGACATCGGGTGAAGAAAACCTCCACTGTGGAAGAAGTTTTGAAGGGGATGAAGACTTTCATCGCTGGCAGCTGTCTGGGTACAGGTTGCAGAAAAACCAAGACCCTTCTTTGTTTTATTGTCAATAGGAATGACAAGCTGTCCCCATCCGGTTGTGTCGGTACTCTCGACCGCTCTGATAGCATCTTTGTATGAGGAAATCGAGGTTCCTCCTCTGAATTGATTATTCTCGCTCACCGACAGTGCTTGGAACTGCGTCCCAATAACCTCCTTAGGTTCTATACCAGTAGATGATAACAAGTTACTCACAAGCAACGCTTGTTCCCCACAGACTGTAACAAGTTGATCGTTCTGAACGAACTTTAGCTTTTGGTGGAGGGTCGAAGTGACCGCTCCAGCCTGATGTATCCAAGGTCTTCCTAATAAACAACTGTATGTTACCCGGATATCCATGACCTGGAAAGTGACCTGGAAAGTGTGAGGACCAATAGTTATGGGAATATCAACTTCGCCGATAACTGTTTTTTTGGATCCGTCGAACGCTTTGACGACGACCTCGCTGATTCTCATCGGAGGGCCCTTGAATGATAACTGCATCAAAGTGGACTTCGGCATAACATTCAGGGCTGGCCCTGTGTCTACCAGTACGCTAGCTAAAGCATCGTCCTGGCAGTTAACTGTGATGTTGAGCGCCATGTTATGACGGCGACCCTCTTCAGGTAATTCCTCATCACTAAATCCCAAATGATTGCAGGAAGTGATGTTAGAGACAATACTATCGAACTGTCTGATTGTTACATCCTGTTCCACAAAAGGCTTGCTCCAAGACTTTCTGTAGAGCCTCCCTGTGGGCTTCTGAACTGAGTAATAGTGATAACACAGAGATCTTTGAAGGAGTCTGTAACATCTGATCAACAATGTTATATTCACTTCTTTGGATGAGCTTCAGCATCTCATAATTATTTTTCGAAAGGCCGGGATTACTGGATTGACCGACTGGTGGATCAGGAGTTTCTGTCTGAAATTCCTTTTCTTTGTTAGGTTCCCCAACCCCTCGGTTGAAGATTCTACCACTCCGTGTTACTCGACTGATGTCTGCAATATTCACGACGGAGGGTAATGGAATTTCCTTTCCATTCTCAATTGTTGTCGCACCGTATTTGTAAGGGATAGCCTTAGCTGATTCATACGGTAATGGTCCCGGTAGATAGATGATTATGGGAGCCCTCTGATTTTTCTGACCATTATAAGTAATCTCGATCCGTTCCCGGTTGGGAATTCTAGATTCGTCAAGTAGAGGGATGATGGCAAAAACATCCCTGGTCTGGTGACGACCAGAGATGGTGACAACATCCTCAACTTGATCGGCAAGGTAATTCGGCGTCCAGTTGATGGGTCTAGAACCCGGATATGGACGAATTTCTCCACGGTCCATCTGACCCTGCAGAGCTGCTCTCACAAGGTAACACCCTTGGTTACTTTCCGAACAGACGCTACAACTGTCATAGTTGTGTGCGGCACCTGGCCACGCCCTCTTTGAATACAATGTAACCTTACTAGGTTAGCTTCCACAGATCGGAAATCCTGACTTTGACGACGAGTAGGATTCCTGTTACTGATACTAATTTGCTGAGTATCTTCATCCATATAAATTGGCATCCACCAGTGATTTAACAAGTGCTGGAGTGCCTCCTCGACAACAGTACAACCTCGATCGTTTTCGCAACCTACTTTACAGCTTTGATAGTTGTGTGATATTAAGAATTTGAGTCAGACCTGCTCAGCATGTAACTCTACCAGGTTGGTATTCATCACGTGAATATCGAAGATCTGAACCATGTTGATCTGATAGGGGTTCCTATCATGGTAGTCTTGGATCCATCCCAGATTCATCTGACGCTGGAGGGCCTCCTGTATGAAAGAGCATCCCTGTTTATTTACCGAGCAAATCAGACAAGAACTGTAATCGTGCCGTGGCAGATTATGGTATTGGCTTTGCCTTGAGTGCATCGCCACCAAGTTGGCATTCATTGCACGGACGTCGTGATTCTGAATGACGTTGGAGTTCATATAGACCATGTTAACTCCACGAACTCGGTGCTCTTGGATCCATCCGAGATCCATCTGTTCCTGTAGAGCTGCTTGCACTACAGAACATCCTTGGTTGTCTTTAGAGCAGATATCACACTGGTGATAGTTATGAGGTGGCACATGGCCGTACCCACTCTGTCTACAATGCATCTTGACCAAATTGGTCCTCAACAAGAGTACATCATAAATTTGATAGACGTTGTTAAATTCTCTCTCAATCAGGTTGACAACAGCTTTCTCATGTTGAGGCAGCGGGTTTGTGAGAACATTGGGATTCGTATCTTTGAAAGATAAGAGCCTGCTCCTAACAAGCTTTTGCACGTCGGACTTGAAATTGAGGCAAGTCTCTATGTTATGCCCTGAACCTCCTTGATGATAAGGGCATGTTTGATCCACCTTAAACCAAAAAGGCAGATTTTCCGGTACTGTAAGAGGAGACTTAGTCTGGATGTGCCCCTTAGCTAGTAGTAACGGAAATAATTCTGCATACGTTATGGGTATAGGATCAAATCCTGGTGGCCGTGTTGTACGGTTGTTATTATATGGAGGACGAGTCTGCTAAAGAGGCTGTTGTGTCCTTTGCTGATCAGGTTGGCTCTGCGTAACCTGAGGTTGATACGTAGGAATAGGCGCATGGCTGATAGCAGGAGTCACAGCTGCTACCGGCTGATAACGTCGCCTTTGCTTTCCGAGAGAGATATTCCCAATATCTTGCTCTTTTTTCTTAGGGAGAGCGTTACCGTATTTTTTAGTACCACTTGATGATCCAGCGTCTTTAACCAAACGTCCTTCTCGGATGGCTTCCTCAAGACGTACGCCCATGCCGACCATTTCGGTGAAGTCACTAGGCGCACTGGCAACCATTCGGTCATAGTAAAATGAGCTTAAGGTCTTTAAGAAGATCTTTGTCATCTCTTTTTCCTCAAGAGGTTGACAAATTTGAGCGGCAATTTCACGCCACCTTTGAGCATACTCCTTAAAGGTTTCCTTGTCCTTTTGCGACATTGATCTGAGTTGATCTTTGTCGGGTGCCATATCCAAATTGTATTTGTATTGTTGGACAAAGGCAGTACCAAGATCTCTGAATGTACTGATCGTAGTACGGTTTAAACCCATGTACCATTTGAGTGCGGCACCGGTTAAACTATCCTGGAAGTAGTGAATCAGTAGGTCCTAATTCTCCGTCTGAGCTGACATCCGCCGAGCGTACATCACCAGATGGCTTTGAGGGCAAGAGTTACCCTTGTATTTTTCAAAGTCGGGCACTTGGAACTTGTGCGGGACTTTCACATTGGGACTAAGCAGAGGTCTGCGACGTCTTTTCCAAATAGATCCTGACCGCGAATGGCTTGTAGCTCTTTCTGCATTTCCAGGAACTGTTCCTGGAATTCATCCATTCTATCAAACAAAGTTTCCTTCTTACCAGAAGGTGTCTGTGGAACCTGTCCTTCCGGGACAGTGTGCACCACAGGGGGTGGTAACGTGACTACGGCAGTGAGTCTTGGCGCCTCCCGAAGTTTGTAACCTTTAGGAGTCTTCAACATGCCCCTGGCATCTTCGCTTTCTCGAAGTTTGTAACCTTCAGGCCCAGCGGCTTCTGTTGTGATTCCCTGATCTTCAGTGATCGGCAAAACATATCCTTCCGGGATATAGTTAACAGGCATGCCCCAAGGACGATCTTTCGGTATCTGATACCTAGGATCATACCTTTCCACTATGGGAGTTAAGGTGATCTCTGAGATCACAGTTCTTTGTAGCTGAGCTTCTGCCATGGCTTGCATGTCGTTACGAAGCTTTCTCATATCCTCTCTCAGAGCGTCGATCTCTTCTTTCAACTCTCTGTTTTCTTCCTCAAGATCATCCATCTTTTTCTGACGATTGGCCCGAGTATTATACGAATGAGACAGTTTGACTCTAGATCCGAGACACAAACGTGAGATTCGTAGGTAAGAAGAATGCGTGATGTGAGAATGATGAATGCAATGATTATATTAATTGCTTTTTTGGTTTAATCAAAATAAACTTCGACAATTAGATTGCAAATATCAAACAGTAGGGAAACCCCTTTTTATTGGAATTCAAAGGATTACAGAAATGGAAATACAGTAGATTACAAGGTGCAGAAACAGAAACCTAAACTAATGGGTCCCGAGTCCTCTCTGAAGAGAAATCAGGTGCTGATTCCGGTATCTTCCTTTTCTTTGACCGGGGCTCTTGGGCCGTTGTCGGGTTGTCATTCCTTTGCCAGGTGAAAGGAGTGAGCAAATTCCTTTGGTCATCTTGATTTTCTATAGCATGGTGCTCCAAAATTTCAATCAGAGCATCTTTTTCTTTCAGTAATTGCTGTATTTTGACGCACTCTATGTCGAGGGTGCGATACTTGTTCTTCCAAGACCTTCTCTCCTTTTGAACTTTGTTGAGAGTAACATGAAGCTTTTCAGTTTCCGTCATGAAGTACATGACAGATTCTTTTGGCGGAAGAATTCCGTAACGAGGATAAGACATCTTTAGCTTGAGAGCTCTAGTTTGTACCCAATGGAGGTAAGGCTCCACCGAGACACAGTCCGGTTTTCCTAGAGACTCTCGTCCTTTCTTATGAACATGCTTCCAAGCGTGCACTATTTCCATCTTTAGTGCTCTGTCATTTTCTCCTTCCTTGAAGAAAAGACCTTCCAGATGAACACCCAGTGGGATGTGTCTCAACGGGTATCCAAATTGACGGCGAACCAACACCAGATGGTAGTTGATTCCTCCTTTAGTTCCTATGAGGGGTACGTTGGGGAAGCTTCCACAACGATCAATGATTCTAATTCCCTCATAAATCCTATTGCACCAATCTATATCAGAGTTGGTAAGAGACATGATCTTCTGCGACCAGCGTAAGGCACTCTTACAATCTTAAAAAGCAGCAGACTTGGGCAAATGGGAGATAAACCATTTATAAAGCAGAGGTACACATCATGTGATCTCCCCTCCGCTGTACAAATTTCCCAAGTGTACAGAATGATACGCATCTGCAAGCAAAGTCGGCACAGGGTTTCCAATGAGAAAAACCTTAATGGAGTTAATATCGACGAAGTTATTGATGTTGGGAAACAAAAATAACCCGTAGGTGAGCAAGACAAAGACGCTTTCAAAAGCAGTCACGTTTCCTATACTGGCGAAATACAGGGCCTTCTTTGTCAAGAACTGGGCTGGCAAACCTTGGATGCCACCCTTAGCGGTCATGTGAGTCCTGACCTCAGACTCGTCCAAATGAATCGCTCTTGCAATTGTCTGATTCTTTGGAATTTCCTCCAGTCCAGAAAATGGAGCTCGATCCGTAATGTGTAGATCAATCAGATGAGAATACTCCTCCAACGTTGGTGCGAGCTGGTAATTCGGGAAGGTGAAACAGTGATAAACCGGATCGTAAAACTGAATGAGCGCATCCATGATTCCCTCAATCACATGGACTCTTAACAGTGGTAGCAGACCTCCGTGCTTGGCTCTAAAAGCCTCAGGGTTAGTGATCATCCTTGCTAACCTTCTCAAATCCCCTATTTTTGGAACCTTGAAGGTATACTGGTGAGTTCTCCTTCTACCGAAATCCATTAGTGCAATCCTTTTCTCTGATATTTGCAATCACAGTCTTAGTTTATTTTGAAAAACAGAGAGACTAGAAGAGAAGAATTTTTAGAATGTTTTAATGTTTTATTAAATGAATGCATGAATGCAGCACACAAAAACATAGAAAAAACATGGGGTCAAAGGGTCGTTGTCATGAAGTCAAGGCTCTACCCATCCCCAAAGGTTTATACTAGGGTGATATTTTTACCTGTACTCATTATCATCAGCTCCTCCCAGGAAAGCAAAACAACAAGCGGATCGCCAGCGAGTTGTAAAGCAATCTTAGAGTAAGTGCCATTCACCGAGAATAGATCACCAGCCTCAAATGAGGGTAGTATCGCGTAACAACTATTTCTGATAATTTTCGCACTACAAAAGGGTTTGGCTCCTCAGCTTCTCAGACTTAACAACTGGCCCACTGTCTAGGTGAGAGAATGGGTTGCGTTGGTCAGCCTCCACTGAGGTTGATGGTCGACCCCGTCGCCATCACTTATCTTAAGTGTATACTCAATCTTTCCACATACGGCATCACCCGCATTCCCATTAGCAGAAAAATAAACACGTATAGCAATTAGGAAAAGCAGTATATATATTTCTCCTAAACATCCTAGACCTTTAAAGCTATGAATCCTAAGTTCCTGACAGAAAATGGGTTCCCCGGCGGAAGCCCTAATCTGCGATTTTCTCACAAGAGAAGAGAAGGAAGACCGTGCCTAGATCTAACTTTTACAGGCCCCACGGTGGGCGCCATTTTTCTGTTGGCGACCACCGCCATGAAAATGACTTACCCAAGGTTTAAATTGTAAGAAAGAAAGAACCGGCCCCACGGTGGGCGCCATTTTTCTGTAGCGAGCGATTTTGGACTCGGTTCTTAAGCGCTGGTCGTTCTCTGCGGTTGAGCTTAAACTATAGGTCGATTCATTTTTTATCCTATTGTGAGCTGAATAAGGAAGGGAAATAGATGTCTCCAATTAACCCTACTTTGCATACTGAGTTTAAACAGCGGTCTGTTAGGTTACATATGCTATCAATGTGGAGGGGCCTTTGTATTGGTTATTTGTATTTTCGCCAATACTGATTTCTTTCTTTTTTAGGACTTGACAGAAGGTTTCTGGTGGGGAACAAGGATTAGGATATTAGGGCTGATGTTTTTGAATTACTGCTTTTGATATGGGATTTGGGTTTTTTGTTTAGTGTGCTCGCTAAGATTTTTCTTTCAATCTTATGCCTACGTATTCCCGTTTACCGAAACAAGGAAATCAGAGCGTTCGTAGTTCCTCCTATTCTATGGGAGGAAATGGTTATTTTGGTGTCTTGTTCAAAGCCCAAGACGTGAAGCGAAAGGTGTTTGTATCTTGTTCAAAGCCCAAGATGTGAAGCTGAAAAGGTCTCAACTTTAGAGAGAATTTGTCATCTCTAAAGAGGGGGTTGTATGTCACAACTGTTTATGAAGGAGAATTACTTTAATCAGGATATGTGAATCCGGCAATGCCATAATTTCCTGAGAAGGGGTTTTTAACCTGAAGGAGAAGACTTTAACTCAGTGTAGAGCAATGCTATCTTTCCTTAGGAATTTCTCATGCTAAAAGAGGGACAGTGGCATGGATGTAGATGATCCAGAGGCTTGCCGTTTACATCATTTAGATGAAAGGGGAAGGAGTTGTTGATGTTTGTGTACTGCGAACGAGGCACAGTTTTGACGCTAAAAGGTTAATTGGATTAACCAGTGGTTTTCTTATATAAAGCCTAAGAGGAGGCTATCATGTGTCTCGTACGAAGCCCGAGAGAGAGGCTAAAAGGTTTGACTCAACGATGGAATCCTTTGGTATCTCGTATAAAGCCCGAGATGGAGGCTATTGGACTCAACAAGAGAGTTTTTGTATCTCGTACGAAGCCCGAGATGGAGGCGAAATGGGTGATTGACTCAACAAGGGAGTTTCTTATGTGTCTCGTACAAAGCCCGAGAGAGAGGCTAAACGTTGTTTGACTCCGTTGGGGAGAATCATTGTACAAAGCCCAAGAGGAGGCCAAGGTAACTGTTTCAGCTAAGTGACAGGTCTAGTATACTGATTTTAAAAGAGAAAATCAGTTCTTATATGAGCAACACTGTACTCAGGGATTTTTGATGCGAGGATCAGGGATATTTCCTTTTCTTTAAGGAAGTGGGAAATCCAAGGGGTATTGAGACTGTCCGAGTCTGCGGGTTTCCTTCCTATTTAACGAAGGGGTCACTTGAGAATGTCTTTGAGACTCAAGGAAGTTAGACTGTCCAAGTCTAGAGTTTCATCTTTTGTACTATGTTTTGAGAAACAGTAGTAGACTCTATGAAAGGACCGTTCTATACAGATGATTAAGTTCTATTCCTATACCTCTAGGAGGTCGTCGGGACAATTTGTACGAAGCCCAAGAGGAGGCTAGAAGCTTTTAAGAAGCCGACGGGTCCTTGTACTAAGCCCAAGAGGAGGCTATCATTCCCGGAGGAAGAGATCATTATACAAAGCCTAAGAGGAGGCTGTGAATACTTCTAAGAAGCCGAAGGGTCCTTGTTCTAATCCCAAGAAGAGGCGGGGTTGCTTTTAGGAAGCCTGTGGGTCCTTGTACGATGCCCAAGAGGAGGCCGATGCTTTTAAGAAGCCCGTGGGTCCCCAAACCCCGAGAAATTCAAGGCAATGCTATTCACCGAGAATAGATCAAAGTCAGGAAAGTCCGAGAATTTGGAAGAAACTCAAAGATGCCATTCACGGAGAATACATTAATCTTTGGGAGTAGAGTTTCTTGACAATTCCTAAGGAGGAAAGCCGAAGAGAAGATTGTATCTGGTGATCCTATTGGGAATCTAGTTGTCTATTTCTACGAATAAATGAAACGGCGACACCTAGTTCTAGACGTAGTTGCCGGGGAAACTCTGAATATCTATACTATTATTACACAGTTGATATGAGTTTATGAAAGAAGACTTACAGTGAAACAGCCCCATAATACAGTTATATGTATATGAAAGCTGTAAATGAAAGCGTATAAACACTTACTCGGTTGTAGAGCTTCCATGCTGTTTGGTTTGTTGTTCAACAAAGACAGATTGAAAACAACAGTATATTCAAAATCAAAGGAGAAAGTGCTTTGAAAAAGAAAGATTTGGGGCTTACAGCTCAAGGAGAGGCCCAGGGTTTTATCAGTGAGCGCACTGTTTGAATTTGTACAGAGGGACTTATACAAGTGACTGAGGCCTGTAGCACCCCAAAATTTGCCTTCACTTTTCTAATTCAAGTGTCTTATGCTTCATTTGCATTTTATCTAGGTCATCGGATACATACATGCATATCATTTGGCTCTGTGGTTATGGGATCAAGGTTCTCTGTTCAAGCATCGTCAGGTTGCAACAGACGTTTATTTCGTCACTCGACATATGCGCAAAGTATTTCTCCGGGTTACGTAATCAACGGGTCAGCAAAGCTCTTATTAAACATAATTTTTCATGTCAAGAATCTCAGAGGAAGTTGAAGTTTTCAGCCGATTCAGAACAGTTTGAGCAGAAAATCAGTTTGCTGTGCAAATTTGCAAAATTCATAACTCTTGCTCTGGAACTCGTTTTGGCTGGATATTCAACAGTTAGAACCATCTTGGTATTCTCTATAACTTTTATGTTCGGCTCGGAAGTCAATTCATCAAGGAAAGTGGTGGGAATTATTTGTTTCTGGAATTTCGATTTCGCTGGATAATTGCGTCAGTGGTATTCAAAAGGGCTTAACTTCTGATTGGATCATCATTTCTGAGCTATTCCTATGCTAAAAAGTTCCATATTTAAATTATCTGCAACTTTTGTGTTTGGACCGAGGGCTGATTCTTTGAGGAAGATCTCAGAACACGCGAGTTTTCAGAGTCGATACAGTGCAAAAAACAGTGAAAAATAGTGTTGAACCGGTGTATTTCGGACACTAAAAAATTCATAACTCTCAGCTCGTTTATCGGATTGATGCCGTTCCGGTGCCTAAAATTCCGTTTCGATGCCATCTTCGTGAAATAAGTTCAGTATGAGTCAGGTCCAAGCGGAAGAACCCCGAAAGTGAAAATTACTGGAAGAATTCTTTGGAACAATTCGTTGTCTGTCAGATATTGGAAAATTCATAACTCGGTCAATTTTTATCGGATTGTGTCCGTTCTCGAAGCTACGGTTCACAAATTTTGTGCTCTTTAATATTGAAGACAAGCTCGAGTTCGAACAATGCTCCGAAGATCATCGTTTTGGTTTATTTCGCAAAACGGAAGTGTTGAACCGAAGAAAAAGGCTGAAAGTTGTTTCACGGGAAAATTCATATCTCACTCATTTTTTGTCCGATCGCGCTCATCTTTTGACAAGAGGTCACTGACTCATAGATCTACAATCTTTCTGACAAAGTCGAGTCGAGATTATGCTCCAAAGAGGTTGACCTAGTCACTTTTTCGAGTAGCGGACACCGAATAAGCTGAAAAAACAACTTATTCATGACGTCTTGCAGCTTAAACATATCGATCGCACTCGATTTTAATCGTATGACGTCCGTTCTTTTTGCGTTGCCACCGCGATTCAGAGGCGGACGATGTTGTGGAAGGCTCAGAGTCGAAATTCCTTGTCGAAGACGGTGTTATTTTCACTTAAGCCAAAATTTTACCTTGTGCCCTTCATTTTAGACCACACTATATATTCGAATTATCTCTCATTTCTCTCCAATTTTCACTCATTCCCACAAACACCAAAAACTCTCTCAACTCTCACAAGATCAAAAAACCAAAAGCTCATACACTCATTGGAGAACACACCTGATTTTGAGGAGAACAAAAGTTTGAACCCTAATCCTTCTCTCATTCGAATCTCACAATCCACAAAGGCTTTAGACGAAATTCTTTCACAATCTTCATCCTTGGAATCCATAGAGCACAAACCACCCATCGTTGGAAGCTAAAAGCAAGGATACGGACTGCTTGATCTCAGGTTAATGCAATTTTGCATGCTCTTAAAACTCCTTTTTTGATGTGCATAATGATGTGTGACATTCACTGATGATTCTGATGTATTTGGTTTGGAGTTTGGACGCATGGTTTGGTTGTATGATGAGTTTTAAGTTTTGGAACCATAACTTGTTCTGTTCGATTCTCTTCGTGTGTTGATTATTTGCTATTTTTAATGTGATATTATTGATCCTGGTGAAATTCTGGTCAAGAACATATATTCGCTTGCGTGTTTTGGTGACTTTTTGGTTGCAGGTGAACGGAGAAGACGACCGGAACCCTAGTTCCGGCGTCTGGTTCAGTCTTCGGCGAGTTTAGGGTTTGGAGGTAGGAGACGAAATCTTGACCATCCAATTGTTTGATCCCACGGTCCATATGATGCCACATCTTTTAATTTTTGTTTTTATTTTATGATTTACATATGTGTCATTCCACACTAACTACTATACACCCTCTGTTTCTATTACTTTTTATTATTATTTTTTTCGTTTTTGTTTTAATAGTTAAAAATACTTCCGATTATTCAAAAATTTCAAAAAAAATCATAAACGTATTTTAATGTTTTATTTAATTATTTTTGAATTTTATTTTAATTTTTCATTTGTTTTGATAATTAATTCTGATTTTCTTTTCCAAGGTGTATTTCATGTTTACCCTTGTGGTTAATGCTTGTGTTTGATGACTTTGCCATGCCTTATTGAGCCGATTTTTTTGCCATGTATTTAAACTTAAATTATGAATGTTTGAATGTCATGTTTCTATCTTGGTGATCAATTTTTGATTATTTTCCATGTGGTTCTCTTCGCTCCTCGATTATTGCTTCGTTAGCTTGATACGTGTGATGTTTGGATCCATTTGGTGATGCAATTTTGTGGTTCTTGGCGAGACCTTTTTCACATACATTCGTGATGGATATGACGTTATTTTAAGAATTTATTCAGATTTTTATAAGGAATGCTTCTATTTTTGGTTGATATTTACATGTGACTCAAACTTTGAATGGAATATTTTGGGTACGTGACCTAGCTTGGATCTTTTTGTCCCTTTGTGTTTAAGTGAAGCTTGGAATGATTATATGTTGTGATCATATACTGACTTGGTTTGTTTGTGGCTTTGGAATCCTTTTCATTTAATCATTTTTCTGTTTATGGTGGATTTTCCAAGTCGACAATGTTTTGACACAACTCTTTGGATGTTTTGAACTAGTTTCTTTGAGATGCCTTCTCATAAGATCTCATAAATGTTTGGTGACTCTTATTTGCTTTGAATGACATGTGTGAGGTTCTGATCCTCTTGATATGGTTTCCATTAAATGACATTTCCTCACTTCTTGCCTCACATGATCTTTTGTTGCTTGCATGAATGACATAAGTGAATGTTTTGCCTAGTTTTGGCACATGTTTTGAGTATGACGGATGATGTTCCTTCTTTGATGATTTGAGCTTACTATGACATGAAGTGCTTGCTGCCCTACCTTGTTTCTTATCTCTTGTGTCATCTTCTTCTTCATCTCCCTCACTTCTTTTCTTCCCTTTTGGATCTCAAGACTTGTTTAAGTCTTGGATTCACTTTTGCGTGTTCCCTTAGGGTTTCCTAGTCCAACTTAATCCTTGATTAAGCTTGGAGTAGGATAGACATTAGGATTCAAACCATGCATGCTAACTTAGCTAGATGTCCCCCTTTCAAACTCAACCTTAGGGCCACTTTTGCATGATAACATTAGGATAGATTTCCCCTTAGTGTTTTCTTTTCCTTTGTGTCTTCTCTCTTCTCATCTCAAAACTTCTTGAAAAACACTTAATAAGGCTAAAGTGTATTACGCACGAGCCTTAAGCGTCGGGAATGAGAAATGAGGGGCTTTCTCTCATCTTTCTAGAGTGCTTAGCGAGCGTCCTGTCTTGGGACGATGCGTTAAGTATTCGCCCCTGTGCCCTAGACTTTGGTGCAATGCAAGTTATGAACTAACTTAAGTCACTTCTGTCCTAAAAAATACAAACAAACTTCAAACCTTTTTGTCCTTAGAGATTGTCAAACTAAAGAACATTTTCAAAAAGGGCACGTTACCTTCCGTCTGAGTCGCAAACAGGCATCGACCCTAACTGCCGGACGCGAACTTAACGTCGCTCATAAAAAACACAAAAAGAACTTGGTCCGAACTACGTTGACTCTGAATTTCCCATTGCACAAGGGGGGTACGTAGGCCTAGGACGTCAACGTCCTACCGAGTCTGTCTTTGTTTTCCCCTCTCCCGTCTTAGTACAACCATAGATGATAGGATAACTCACCCTTAGAATAGACAACAAGCGTGGATCCCATCGAGTACGATGGACGCGTGGGGTGCTAGCACCTTCCCCTCGCGTAACCGACTCCCGAACCCAGGCTATGGTTGCGATGACCATTCCTTTCCCTCTTCCTCAGGTTTATGCGGTGTTCCCTTTCCCTCTCTTGGGATAAATTTACACGGCTGGCGACTCTGTTTTTCCGCGCCACTCTCGCGTTTGTACCTGGATGAAAATCCTGGGAGCGACAGCTGGCGACTCTGCTGGGGAATCTGGTTGACCTATGCTGGTCCATCCCTAAGCGAGTAAATCCTAGCGCTTGCTTATCTTTATTCTCTTTGGGTGTTTTTGTTTTTGTTTTGCTTTATTTGTTGTATTTTATTTTTACCGCATTTTCTGCATTACATTTCATTTTTATTACTGTCATACTGGATATTGCTGTGTGGTGTTGGCTATTTCTATTTTGCAGGTTGGGTTGTTCTGAGAGATAAGCCCAATACCCAGGCTTGAGTATACCCTAGGACTAGAGTGGAAAGTAGTGGGACCTACGTGCCCGCTTGGTACGTTTGCGTGTTCACGAAATTCACAACCAGACGAGGCTATCTTGGGACGCATTCTAATGTGTGTGTCTTGTGCATGTTAGGGTGTTGATCTAGAGAGCTGTCGACTCTGGTGACCGATCATCAAGGACTTAGTGGAAACATCCCTCTTTAGTGGTGACAGTGGCAGACCACATCCTGTGGCAAACCCATTCGCACCCGAGGGCCCACTTTGGAACTTGCATAGGATGGCCCCTATCTTTTGAAGAGAATCAGTGGAGGCACTCCTCGATTGACGATAGTACTGTACCCCGAGGGATGAATGTACTATTGTTTCTCGACCTCAGTGCCAAAGCTGAGGACCTTCCGCTTTGGAGAATCAGTTGAGGCCTCCTCGATTGATGATGATGCCAAACCAGAAATGGTGAACGTATCATCATTTCTCGACCTGAGAGTCCGGGATACTGAACATCCTAGTACCCACACGTGAGAGGGGATGGGTGTTTGCAGGTTTGCAGGTAACTGAAACCTTCAACCTACCCGGTTTTTCTAGATTTCTCATCAATGTTTGATTATCTGGGTTCCTGGTTATCTCAGTGGTTCGGAATTCTGGTTTCTGGGTTGTGGTTCTCGTTCAGTTAATAGCACAGCACATCCAGCAGTGTTGCCTTGATCCCATGTTTGAATGAGCATATCATTTTTCTTGCATTCTAACGTGTTTGACATTTTTCAGGGCTTGCATCTTACTCTTGATTCCAGTTTTCTGAGGTTACCTTGGCATGGATGTCCCGAGAATGAAGACTGTTGCCTATTCATTCCCAGATCCGACTTTGACATTGATTCACAAATTGATTAATATGGCTGGTCCCAGAGTTCGTACAGAGTTCAGTGGAAAGTATGGGAGACTTCTGAAGTTTGTCTACAATATCTCCAAGTATGAGAAGGATGCCATTCATACACTTCTTCAGTTTTACGATCCGTCTTTGTGTTGCTTCACTTTCCCAGACTACATCTTGGCCCCAACGTTGGAGGAGTTATCATTTATTTTGGGAATCCCCGTCAGGCATGACATAGTATTCTTTTCTGAAGAACACCCCGGGGTAAAAGAAATGGCTGTTGCTCTTCATATTAGTGAATCCGTTCTGAGCAGTAATATTGAGGAAAAACAAGGAGCTAAGGGTTTCTTATTGAAGTTCTTGATTGATCAAGCTTGCATACATGTTAAAGAGAAGAATTGGACTGCTTTCCAAGCTATTCTGGCTATGTGCATCTATGAGATTGTCCTGTTTCCCAATGTTCCTGATCTGGTGGATATGCATGTTGTCAGAATCTTTATTTCAAAGAATCATGTACCTACCTTGCTAGGTGATGTGTATCACTCAATCCACTACAAGAATGAAAATAGGCGGGGAAAAACCGTGAGTTGTTGTCCACCACTCTTATCTACTTGGTTTCTGAGCCATCTCCCCGAAACTGGCGCCTTCGTTGATACGAAAGATTCTCTGAAGTGGTCAAAGAGGTTAATGGGCTTGACGGCTGACAATATTGTATGGTTCAACCGTGATTTGCTAGGAATAGAGATTATTTGCAAGTGCGGAGAATTCCCTAATGTACCCTTGATAGGGAGAAGAGGTGGAATTAACTATAATCCTTCCCTTGTTATCAGGCAGTTTGGTTATCCTTTGAAAGATCCACCTGAAAAGAGAGATGTCAGAGAGTCCTTATTCTTCAATGGTACTGGGGATCAAGAGATGCTAAGGAAGATTATGAATGCTTGGAAGCAGGTGACCAAGAAGGGAAAAACTTCATTCGGGAAATGTAACAACCGGGCTTTCCCTTCCTATACAGAATGGATTAAGAAGAGAGCAGAAGAGTAGCTTTTTCCCTTTCCGGTAGAACCACCATCTTACCCTTTACTGATTGAGCCTCCTACCACAGTTGAGATAGAGAAGTTTAACAAGTTGTGGGCTGAAAAGGAAAAGCTACGAGAAGAAAACAGTGAGCTAAAAAGAGAGATTTATCAGTTGAAACATGAGCGGGGTGAAGCTGTTCATACCGCCAAGTTAAAGACAGAGCTTCTTGCTAAGGCAGAAAAAGAGCTAGCTGACATGGTCACATCCAGGAAAAGGATGAAACAAGCTTTGGATGGTATCAGTAAGGTTCTCGAGTCTAAGAAGGAGGAATTAGACAAGGCTTTATTGAAAATTCACAGGTTCTCGAGTCTCTCGAGTCTAAGGAAGACGATTATCTAGCTCAGATTGATCAGTTGAAGTTGACACTCCAGAAAAAAAGACGCTGAGATCCTGTCAGGGGTATTCAAGAGACAAGCAGTCGAGGGTCGACTCAATGAAGCCATAGCCTCCATCGAGGAACTGAAGATCCAAGCTGAAGTGAAGAGATCTAGACATGAGGGACCTAGTATGGATGGTGTTTCTGGAGAAGACGCTTGGGAGTTGCATTGCCGATATTTGGAAGGGATCATGCATAGGAGAGACGTTCTCATTCAAGAGCTAATTCAGAGACCGAAGCATCCCGACACCAAAAAGCTGTTCAAGGAAATTCAAGACTGGTGCATAAAACATAATGGATAGGGGGGATTGACACTTGTAGATTTTGATGATATGCCGTAGTTTTCTATTTTCTTTCATTATTTGGACCACCGCCAGAATTGTTTGTTGGGATCTATGATTATTGTGTTCAGGCTTGTTATTTTGGATTTGTGATTATTGACATTTGGTTTTCCTCTGGTTTTCTTAATATATGAGCAGAAGTTCCGTTCTATCTTGTTGTTAAACTGGAATCAAGAGGTGGATCGCCCTGCGAATATTCAAACATGTTCATTTGCATTTGCATATTCATAATCATTTTGCATAATCATTGTGCATAACAGGTGTTTATATTCGGTATTCTTATCTTGTTCCAATCTCAGAATTACAGACTTAACTCCTCAGGCCATTCAAGAGTTGATCATGGAGCAAGTTCAAGCTGAGTTGAGGGAAATGGGAGGCCAGATGGGGCAGCTTATAGGGAATATGCAAACTCTCATGCAAGACCAGAAGATGCTGAGGGAGGAGGTCAATCAGATGAAGACTCAGATGGGTTCGGCCGTGGAAATTTTGAATAGGGTGTTGAAGAAGGAAGACAGTCCTGTGCCCGCTTCCACAACAGAGATCCTTACTCCTCCCATCTCTTTGGAATCTGATTTAAATCGTGGATTACCTCTTGAATCTCTTCCACAAGCGGAAGTTCCAGAATTTTCCCAACAGCAGCTATGTCTTGGCTCCCAAGAGAAGCCAAAGGGCAAAAAGTGTACACAGGGACAAAAGAAGTCTGAAAGAGTTTTTCATCCGCTCCCTATGCCGTATTCTCAACTATAGCAGCATCTCCTTCAGTTGCAACTGGTACAGAAAAGGACTTTGGCTCCTCTCACTGGTAATCCACCACCAGGCTATGATGCAAGAGCCCATTGTGATTTCCATTCTAGGGCACCAGGGCATACAGTGGAGAAATGTAAGGCTTTTCAGCACCAAGTCCAGGATTTGATTGATGCAGGGGCAATTGAGTTCACGTCGGGCGACGTGAATATACAAGGTGATTTTACCCCAATTATTGCAAAAGAAGTGGAGACTCCTCCCCTCTTTGCAAGATCCACCTCATGTCATGGAATTTCTCCATAACCTTTTGCTGCAGAAGCTCTACGTCAACAACCTTTGTTTGTGCCTCAGCCAAATGTGGAAAGGAAAGTGCAAGCGCAGGTGAGGTGCCCAAATCAGCATCGACAGCAGAATTATCAGCAGCAGGGGCAACCGAGACCAAGAAGGCCCAATATGATATTTGATCCTATTCCTATCCCTTATAGTCAGTTATTTGCTCGTCTGCTCAAGAACTCTCTGATTCAAACGAAGAATACCATGCCGGTACCGTACCCTATTCCTCCGGATTATGACATGTCTGCTAGGTACGAGTTCCACTCGGAAATGTTTGGGCACACAATTGATGAGTGTAATGTATTCCAACACAAGGTGCAAGACCTGGTAGACTCAGAGATCATTGTATTCACTGAAGATGATATGTACATCAATGGAGGCCTCCTTTCTCAAATGAACACTCAGTCTGCAAGTACGTCCAGACAGAATTAAGCCTCCTCAGCAATGGCAATCTTCAGCTTCTTTACCGCATTTTCATTTGTAGTTTTTCATTTCTTGTTAAAGCATCGTATGCATGTAAGACTTGTTTGTTTTTTTATGATGATATTAATGCAATGAGTATGTTTTTCTTGAAGTAATCCATTCGTGTTCACTCTTAAATGTTTATATGCACTGCAATACCAATTTTCTTGTTTAGAACTCTTGAGGGAGGATGATGAGACGAAAACGCAAAATCTCTGGTTAGATGTTCAAGGATAGAACCTTGTTGAGGATGTACAGGCATTGTTTCAAACCCCTAAACACTGGAGAGATAAGGAGATAAACCCTCGTTAACCCCTTCGAGCCTTAAAGTAGGAGTTTCTTTCGTACGGAAAAAACCCTCATACTTAATCCGGAGATAGGGTAGGTGTCAGTTAGTTTGACCGAGCGTTCAAATTTCAAGGAGAGTGTGCTTCCGAGGAACCATTACCTTCTATCCCACCATCAAGAGGTCAAGAGATATGAAACCACAATGGTTATCCATCAATAATCATAGAAGTGAGGCAGTCACAACCCTGTCAAGCAAGTAAGACTACCAGTGTCACACGCTTTGTTCAAAAAAGGGGAATAAAAAAAAGAGAGAAAGCCCGCTAAGTCGAAACTTGAAAACAAGTGACTTAGGCAAAAGTTAGGGCATCCCGCTGGACTTCAAGATCGAAAAACTCAAAAGAGTCAGTCCAGGCAAAAATTAGGGATCAAAAAACCAAAAGAATGAAAAAGCGAAAAGCGTTACAAAAGAAAATCCTCGATAAGAACAAATTCGTGTGATTACAGACACAAAAGATAAAAAGGGGTGACTGTCACTCCAAAGCCTCCTTAGGTGTCAAATCATTAGTTGGATGGGTTCCTTAAAGATCATAAACCTTTTGAGAGATGAGCGTTTGGGTCAGATTAACTGAACATAGGATTGGAGAACATCACGAAGAGTGGGTGGGCACCGATAAATTTTGAGCCATAAATCTTTTTTCTGAAACCGTGAACCAGACCACGTTACAACCCCTAAAAGTCCTAATTGAAACAGGGTTTATTCCGAAAGCGTACTTTAACAGGACAGCGTTCCTGACTCCTATGAGTTGTGCTAATAAGATTTGTTGGTATTGCATGTGCGCATTGTTTTGCCATTCAAAAATCAAGGTCGCATCGCAGCAAGTGATTCGTTCACAAGGCTTGGCGACGCATTTTCAATAAAAAAACTTCAAGGTTAACATGAGTGTTGCATTAGAATTATCATTCTTATAATAAACTTATTCTGCTTGCCTACATGTGCATCAAGGAAGCTTACACAGTGAACTTCAGTCAAGAAGCTTAATCCTGCCAAGTTAGGATGCTTGGAAATTCTGAAGGACAATCATATTAAAGGGCAGGCTGCCAAGAGACTCAGTGTAGAGTGGGCTCTCCCCAGTAAGTCGTGTTAAGATGTAGCCAATCTGGGGCAGTCATGTGGAGAAGATTCCTTCAAATGTTCAGTTAAGCTGGGGCATTCATTCTAAGATCAGGGGCAAAGTCACTCCAAAGCTCATATTGGGGCAGGCCACCTCTAGAGTGTGGGAGATTGCCCACTCCTGAAAATGGTTAATTGAAAACACCTCCTCAAGGTTCAAGGTACTAAAGAAGAGTATTTTCAGGTCATTACAATCCCTTTCGAGGTAATGTACTTCATGGATTATGAAGACTGGGGCATTTATGTCGAGATATGATAAATCTCTCCAAGAGTTTGAAGACCCTGGGGCAGTGTGAATGGCCGATCTTCTATAAAATCCTCTTGAGATGATTTCTTCCATTAGACCTGGTGGTCTGGGGCAAGTGAAAAATTCAAAGAGCCGCTCATGACTATAAAGACAAGTCAGGTTGCAGGGCAACAAGATTGTACTTCCCTAGCAGTTTGCTCTCCCCAGCATTGAAATTACTCCTTCCCCAGCAGGGAAAACTTTCCTCAGCAGAGCAGACATTCCCCAGCAGGAGACTCAGGGAATTTGTTCTCCTGAACAGGACGTTGTCTCCCCACAAAATCAGGATGTATCATCACCCCAGCCAGGCAGGAAGCGCACTTTCACCGACAACGTTATGTTCTAATCCCCAGCAAGGTGAGGGTAAAGTCATTCTCCCCATCAGCAGGTTAAGTTCAGCAGTATCCCCAAGCAGGATGGTATTATGGACTGTTTTCCCCAAGCAGGGTCTGGTAGCAATCTGCACTGTTATTCGTGCAGTGGTGGTTAGCGTGACCAACAGGTTCTAAGCCCAATTGTGATTGGCAATTTTTAGTAACAGACTTCCGGTCCCGTTATTGGCATTCATTCTCAACTCCCCTAGCAGAGGAGAAATCTCAGGTTTTGGATGTTACCTTCAGTAAAGGACAGGTGTAGCCCCGGTAGTTCTTTCGGGATTTCATCCCCAGTAGAAGTTATTGATCCAAGGAGTCGATCAGTATGATCCTTCTCAGCAGAGTTCCTGGATTCAGAGGACAATTTATTTTTGTCATCCCCGACTGAATTGGTTTTTTCTCTCCGACATTTATTTTGCTGGAGGGACCCCTTTTGCATATCATAAGCATTTGCATTGCATCCTCAAACGCGTAGCATTTCCACTTCGTGTGGAGCATTACGGCAAAATTCAAACATTTGCATTCGAAGCATAAGCCAGGTTTGATGCTTTCCTTGCCAGTTCACTTTCCCAGCAGAGATGGCATAACTCAGGAGATTTTGGTTCATCCTCGGTGAGATCGCCGAGGAATGTGTTCATCATACCTGTGCTCCCCGACAGAGTCTTTTATTTAGACTTCTCCTTTCCCCAACAGAGTCATCTTATATGTGGGTTGTAAGTCCGATGATTTCACCTCTCACCCTTTCGGTTCACGACTGTATCTTTGTTAGGAGTTTGTCTTGGATTGGCCAATCTCCTTTGTAAATCCAGTTCTCGTCTGGTAGTCAGTTCTCGTCTGACTTACTTGGTGAAACCCAGTTCTCGTATGGTAGTCAGTTCTCGTCTGACTTATTTTGTAAATCCAGTTCGTCTGGTAGTCAGTTCTCGACTGACTTATTTGGTGTAAACCCAGTTCTCGCCTGGTAGTCAGTTCGCGCCTGACATCTCTTTTGTAAACCCAGTTCTCGCCTGGTAGTCAGTTATCGACTGACATCTCTTTGGTAAATCCAGTTCTCGCCTGGTAGTCAGTGATCGTCTGACCTATTGTTATGGTAAATCTAGTTCCCGTCTGGTAGTCAGTTCTCGTCTGACTTATTTCGTGAAACCCAGTTCTCTTTATCAGCAGAGATAGCAATCCTTTGAAGATTTTCTTTATCAGTTCCCTTTACCAGCAGGGATGGCATTTATTTTGCTAGTTCTCTTTATCAGCAGAGATAGCAATCTTTTGAAGTTTTTCTTTGTCAGTTCCCTTTATCAGCAGGGATGGCATTTATTTTGTTAGTTCTCTTTATCAGCAGAGATAGCAATCCTTTGAATATTTCCTTCGTCAGTTCCCTTTATCAGCAGGGATGGCATATTTCAAGATTCCTTTGTCAGTTCTCTTTATCAGCAGAGATGACATAACCTGGAAGTTTTGTTTCACGTTATCCCCGGCGAAGTCCACTTTATGTTGGTTATCTTTTGCGGGTACAATTGAGGTTGTATTCGTTTTGTGGATGCGATTGAGGTAGTATTCATATTTTCATTGTGGGTGGAGTGATTGAGGCCAGTCTTCCTTTGCGGGTGCAATTGAGGTTGTATTCGTTTTATGGGTGCGATTGAGGTCGTATTCCTATTTTCCTTGTGGGTAGAGTGATTGAGGTCAGTCTTCCTTAGCGGGTGCAATTGAGGTTGTATTCGTTTTGTGGGTGCGATTGAGGTCGTATTCCTATTTTCTTTGTGGGTAGAGTGATTGAGGTCAGTCTTCCTTTGCGGGTGCAATTGAGGTTGTATTCATTTTATAGGTGCGATTGAGGTCGTATTCCTATTTTCTTTGTGGGTAGAGTGATTGAGGTCAGTCTTCCTTTGCGGGTGCAATTGAGGTTGTATTCGTTTTGTGGGTGCGATTGGGGTCGTATTCCTATTTTCTTTGTGGGTAGAGTGATTGAGGCCAGTCTTCCTTTGCGGGCACGATTGAGGTCGTATTCGTCTTATTTTGTGGATATGGTTGAGGTCATACTCCTTATTTTTTCAGCACGCTCCATTTCGTTATTCTCACCTTTAGCAAATTTCCGAGGCTCTTTCGGTATTCAATCCCCGTGCATCCTGGAATGTCTGAAAGCCGTCGCTATCATACCTTCAGGACCAAGTTGATTGAATAGGGGCAGCTGTAGCACCCCAAAATTTGCCTTCACTTTTCTAACTCAAGTGTCTTATGCTTCATTTGCATTTTAGCTAGGTCATCGGATACATACATGCATATCATTTGGCTCTGTGGTTATGGGATCAAGGTTCTCTGTTCAAGCATCATCAGGTTGCAACAGACGTTTATTTCGTCACTCGACATATGCGCAAAGTATTTCTCCGGGTTACATAATCAACGGGGTCAGCAAAGCTCTTATTAAACATAAATTTTCATGTCAAGAATCTCAGAGGAAGTTGAAGTTTTCAGCCGATTCAGAACAGTTTGAGCAGAAAATCAGTTTGCTGTGCAAATTTGCAAAATTCATAACTCTTGCTCTGGAACTCGTTTTGGCTGGATATTCAACAGTTAGAACCGTCTTGGTATTCTCTACAACTTTTATGTTCGGCTCGGAAGTCAATTCATCAAGGAAAGTGGTGGGAATTATTTGTTTCTGGAATTTCGGTTTCGCTGGATAATTGCGTCAGTGGTATTCAAAAGGGCTTAACTTCTGATTGGATCATCATTTCTGAGCTATTCCTATGCTAAAAAGTTCCATATTGAAATTATCTGCAACTTTTGTGTTTGGACCGAGGGCTGATTCTTTGAGGAAGATCTCAGAACACGCGAGTTTTCAGAGTCGATACAGTGCAAAAAACAGTGAAAAATAGTGCTGAACCGGTGTATTTCGGACACTAAAAAATTCATAACTTTCAGCTCGTTTATCGGATTGATGCCGTTCCGGTGCCTAAAATTCCGTTTCGATGCCATCTTCGTGACATAAGTTCAGTATGAGTCAGGTCCAAGCGGAAGAACCCCGAAAGTGCAAATTACTGGAAGAATTCTTTGGAACAATTCGTTGTCTGTCAGATATTGGAAAATTCATAACTCGGTCAATTTTTATCGGATTGTGTCCGTTCTCGAAGCTACGCTTCACAAATTTTGTGCTCTTTAATATTGAAGACAAGCTCGAGTTCGAACGATACTCCGAAGATCATCGTTTTGGTTTATTTCGCAAAACGGAAGTGTTGAACCGAAGAAAAAGGCTGAAAGTTGTTTCACGGGAAAATTCATATCTCACTCGTTTTTTGTCCGATCGTGCTCATCTTTTGACACGAGGTCACTGACTCATAGATCTACAACTTTTCTGACAAAGTCGAGTCGAGATTATGCTCCGAAGAGGTTGACCTCGTCACTTTTTCGAGTAGCGGACACCAAATAAGCTGAAAAAACAACTTATTCATGACGTCTTACAGCTTAAACATATCGATCGCACTCGATTTTAATCGTATGACGTCCATTCTTTTTGCGTTGCAACCGCGATTCAGAGGCGGACGATGTTGTGGAAGGCTCAGAGTCGAAATTCCTTGTCGAAGACGGTGTTATTTTCACTTAAGCCAAAATTCTACCTTTTGCCCTTCATTTTAGACCACACTATATATTCGAATTATCTCTCATTTCTCTCCAATTTTCACTCATTCCCACAAACACCAAAAACTCTCTCAACTCTCACAAGATCAAAAAACCAAAAGCTCATACACTCATTGGAGAACACACCTGATTTTGAGGAGAACAAAAGTTTGAACCCTAATCCTTCTCTCATTCGAATCTCACAATCCACAAAGGCTTTGGACGAAATTCTTTCACAGTCTTCATCCTTGGAATCCATAGAGCACAAACCACCCATCGTTGGAAGCTAATAGCAAGGATACGGATTGCTTGATCTCAGGTTAATGCAATTTTGCATGCTCTTAAAACTCCTTTTTTGATGTGCATAATGATGTGTGACATTCACTGATGATTCTGATGTATTTGGTTTGGAGTTTGGACGCATGGTTTGGTTGTATGATGAGTTTTAAGTTTTGGAACCATAACTTGTTCCGTTCGATTCTATTCGTGTGTTGATTATTTGCTATTTTTAATGTGATATTATTGATCCTGGTAAAATTCTGGTCAAGAACATATATTCGCTTGCGTGTTTTGGTGACTTTTTGGTTGCAGGTGAACGGAGAAGACGACCGGAACCCTAGTTCCGGCGTCTGGTTCAGTCTTCGGCGAGTTTAGGGTTTGGAGGTAGGAGACGAAATCTTGACATCCAATTATTTGATCCCACGGTCCATATGATGCCACATCTTTTAATTTTTGTTTTTATTTTATGATTTACATATGTGTCATTCCACACTAACTACTATACACCCTCTGTTTCTATTACTTTTTATTATTATTTTTTTCGTTTTTGTTTTAATAGTTAAAAATACTTCCGATTATTCAAAAATTTCAAAAAAAATCATAAACGTATTTTAATGTTTTATTTAATTATTTTTGAATTTTATTTTAATTTTTCATTTGTTTTGATAATTAATTCTGATTTTCTTTTCCAAGGTGTATTTCATGTTTACCCTTGTGGTTAATGCTTGTGTTTGATGACTTTGCCATGCCTTATTGAGCCGATTTTTTTGCCATGTATTTAAACTTAAATTATGAATGTTTGAATGTCATGTTTCTATCTTGGTGATCAATTTTTGATTATTTTCCATGTGGTTCTCTTCGCTCCTCGATTATTGCTTCGTTAGCTTGATACGTGTGATGTTTGGATCCATTTGGTGATGCAATTTTGTGGTTCTTGGCGAGACCTTTTTCACATACATTCGTGATGGATATGACGTTATTTTAAGAATTTATTCAGATTTTTATAAGGAATGCTTCTATTTTTGGTTGATATTTACATGTGACTCAAACTTTGAATGGAATATTTTGGGTACGTGACCTAGCTTGGATCTTTTTGTCCCTTTGTGTTTAAGTGAAGCTTGGAATGATTATATGTTGTGATCATATACTGACTTGGTTTGTTTGTGGCTTTGGAATCCTTTTCATTTAATCATTTTTCTGTTTATGGTGGATTTTCCAAGTCGACAATGTTTTGACACAACTCTTTGGATGTTTTGAACTAGTTTCTTTGAGATGCCTTCTCATAAGATCTCATAAATGTTTGGTGACTCTTATTTGCTTTGAATGACATGTGTGAGGTTTTGATCCTCTTGATATGGTTTCCATTAAATGACATTTCCTCACTTCTTGCCTCACATGATCTTTTGTTGCTTGCATGAATGACATAAGTGAATGTTTTGCCTAGTTTTGGCACATGTTTTGAGTATGACGGATGATGTTCCTTCTTTGATGATTTGAGCTTACTATGACATGAAGTGCTTGCTGCCCTACCTTGTTTCTTATCTCTTGTGTCATCTTCTTCTTCATCTCCCTCACTTCTTTTCTTCCCTTTTGGATCTCAAGACTTGTTTAAGTCTTGGATTCACTTTTGCGTGTTCCCTTAGGGTTTCCTAGTCCAACTTAATCCTTGATTAAGCTTGGAGTAGGATAGACATTAGGATTCAAACCATGCATGCTAACTTAGCTAGATGTCCCCCTTTCAAACTCAACCTTAGGGCCACTTTTGCATGATAACATTAGGATAGATTTCCCCTTAGTGTTTTCTTTTCCTTTGTGTCTTCTCTCTTCTCATCTCAAAACTTCTTGAAAAACACTTAATAAGGATAAAGTGTATTACGCACGAGCCTTAAGCGTCGGGAATGAGAAATGAGGGGCTTTCTCTCATCTTTCTAGAGTGCTTAGCGAGCGTCCTGTCTTGGGACGATGCGTTAAGTATTCGCCCCTGTGCCCTAGACTTTGGTGCAATGCAAGTTATGAACTAACTTAAGTCACTTCTGTCCTAAAAAATACAAACAAACTTCAAACCTTTTTGTCCTTAGAGATTGTCAAAATAAAGGACATTTTCAAAAAGGGCACGTTACCTTCCGTCTGAGTCGCAAACAGGCATCGACCCTAACTGCCGGACGCGAACTTAACGTCACTCATAAAAAACACAAAAAGAACTTGGTCCGAACTACGTTGACTCTGAATTTCCCATTGCACAAGGGGGGTACGTAGGCCTAGGACGTCGACGTCCTACCGAGTCTGTCTTTGTTTTCCCCTCTCCCGTCTTAGTACAACCATAGATGATAGGATAACTCACCCTTAGAATAGACAACAAGCGTGGATCCCATCGAGTACGATGGACGCGTGGGGTGCTAGCACCTTCCCCTCGCGTAACCGACTCCCGAACCCAGGCTATGGTTGCGATGACCATTCCTTTCCCTCTTCCTCAGGTTTATGCGGTGTTCCCTTTCCCTCTCTTGGGATAAATTTACACGGCTGGCGACTCTGTTTTTCCGCGCCACTCTCGCGTTTGTACCTGGATGAAAATCCTGGGAGCGACAGCTGGCGACTCTGCTGGGGAATCTGGTTGACCTATGCTGGTCCATCCCTAAGCGAGTAAATCCTAGCGCTTGCTTATCTTTGTTCTCTTTGGGTGTTTTTGTTTTTGTTTTGATTTATTTATTTAATTTTATTTTTACCGTATTTTCTGCATTACATTTCATTTTTATTACTGTCATACTGGATATTGCTGTGTGGTGTTGGCTATTTCTATTTTGCAGGTTGGGTTGTTCTGAGAGATAAGCCCAATACCCAGGCTTGAGTATACCCTAGGACTAGAGTGGAAAGTAGTGGGACCTACGTGCCCGCTTGGTACGTTTGCGTGTTCACGAAATTCACAACCAGACGAGGCTATCTTGGGACGCATTATAATGTGTGTGTCTTGTGCATGTTAGGGTGTTGATCTAGAGAGCTGTCGACTCTGGTGACCGATCATCAAGGACTTAGTGGAAACATCCCTCTTTAGTGGTGACAGTGGCAGACCACATCCTGTGGCAAACCCATTCGCACCCGAGGGCCCACTTTGGAACTTGCATAGGATGGCCCCTATCTTTTGAAGAGAATCAGTGGAGGCACTCCTCGATTGACGATAATACTGTACCCCGAGGGATGAATGTACTATTGTTTCTCGACCTCAGTGCCAAAGCTGAGGACCTTCCGCTTTGGAGAATCAGTTGAGGCCTCCTCGATTGATGATGATGCCAAATCAGAAATGGTGAACGTATCATCATTTCTCGACCTGAGAGCCCGGGATACTGAACATCCTAGTACCCACACGTGAGAGGGGATGGGTGTTTGCAGGTTTGCAGGTAACTGAAACCTTCAACCTACCCGATTTTTCTAGATTTCTCATCAATGTTTGATTATCTGGGTTCCTGGTTATCTCAGTGGTTCGGAATTCTGGTTTCTGGGTTGTGGTTCTCGTTCAGTTAATAGCATAGCACATCCAGCAGTGTTGCCTTGATCCCATGTTTGAATGAGCATATCATTTTTCTTGCATTCTAACGTGTTTGACATTTTTCAGGGCTTGCATCTTACTCTTGATTCCAGTTTTCTGAGGTTACCTTGGCATGGATGTCCCGAGAATGAAGACTGTTGCCTATTCATTCCCAGATCCGACTTTGACATTGATTCACAAATTGATTAATATGGCTGGTCCCGGAGTTCGTACAGAGTTCAGTGGAAAGTATGGGAGACTTCTGAAGTTTGTCTACAATATCTCCAAGTATGAGAAGGATGCCATTCATACACTTCTTCAGTTTTACGATCCGTCTTTGTGTTGCTTCACTTTCCCAGACTACATCTTGGCCCCAACGTTGGAGGAGTTATCATTTATTTTGGGAATCCCCGTCAGGCATGACATTGTATTTTATATATAAAAAAACAAAAATATGTGATTATATTTGTTTCCTAGAAAAGAAAATTGGAATATATATATATATATATATATATATATATATATACACACGAAATTAAATATGTATATACACATTTTTTTGATCTTTTTCATTTAATTCAATTTTTTTATTTTATATGTGAGAATAAAACAAAAATGGGATATTGATTAAATCGTGCGAAAGATAGATGAATAATGGACATTTGCGAGTTTAATTGAAAAACACGTTCGTTCATCGATTTTTTGCATAATTAACCAAAAAAGACGGAGATTTCAACGTATATATTCTGAATGAAAATTCAAACGATATGCATGACAAAAATAGATGATATGATATGCAGATGACACGAAGTGAAAACACAGTCAGGTGAAATGTGATAAAATAAAAACGCCTGATCAAAATTTAGGGTATGACATATGCCCCTACTTAATCTTCTTAGACCTGAAGGTATGAATAGTAAAGAGTTTTTAGACATTCGAGGTATAAGAGGATTAAATATCAGAGTACCTAGAATTTTGACCGTAAATGCAGATGAAATGATATGTGATGAATGGAAGACTTTTGAACACTGTGGGGAATGATGCCACCGGAGACAGACCAACAGAATTTTCTTGGGATATAAGATATTGTGGAAATTTGCCGATGCGACAAAGGGTATTCAGTAGTATTTGGAAAGAGAGGGATAAACCCTGGAACAAAGATTCAGACATCCGGAAAAGCATCAGATGTGAAAGAAGTGTCATACTCTGGAAAATATATCAGAAACATCTAGGAAAACATTAGATGTGGAATGAGACCAAATCTGAGGATATGCCAGAGACTTTTGAGAAAGCAGTTTAAATTTATTGTGGACTACACGGAAACATCCAAAAAGCGAAGGTAACTTTACTGGGAAAAAGGTTACAAGCATCAGAGGTTTTCAGAAATGCATTGAAAAACCCTGGAAAAGAACAACAACAATCGTAAAAGATATTCAAGAGAACGTTGAATGAAACTTTGGAACACAAGCAGACATGATTATCAGAGACATTCAGAAAAGCATTGAATGAAGTCTGAAAAATAAATTGGGCACATCCAGAAAAACATTGGATGAATGAGACACAAACTCGAAGGCATCCAGAAAAGCATTGGACCGAGTTGTTGACCAAACTCGAAGATATATTAATGACATCCAGAAAAGCGTTGAATGTATTAATAATAACTTTGAGTGTAAATCTGAAACATTTAGAAAAGCGTTAAATGTACAGAATTTTCTTTAGAAGACTGGCGAAATTATGGGCATATTCGGAAAAGCATCAGATAACTACATCAGGACGAAAGTTGCATCTGGAAAAACATCAGATGAGGTAAATCATATCTTGGAGAGCATCAGAGAGACAAAAGTTATATCTGGGAGAACATCAGATAGACAAAGAGAGTTCTGGAAAAACATCGGAACGGGTTTTGGAAAAAAATTCACAACCAAAAGACATATCTGGAAGAACATCGGGTAGACACAGAAAAAAGTTATGGGAAAACGTCAGAACAGATAGACATATCCGGAAGAACATCGGATAGACACAGAGAAACATTCTGGAAAAGCGTTAGAACAGATAGACATATCCGAAAGAACATCGGATATGAACAAAGTTAAATCTGGAAGAACATCAGATAAGACATAAAAGTATCGGTGCTAGATAAGTTGGACATTGTAGAAAGGTAAGATGTTGATAATAACACGACCACTGATGAATGCAAATGAGGATTAAAACACTCTTGAATGCATAGTATATGAAAATGTTATGATGTATGATTAAATGTATGTAATGCAAAATGAAAATGCTAACAACAAGTTTAGACTCTTTGAGGAGTGAAAATCAACAAGTTTATACTCTTTTGGGGAGTGACAGACAAGACTGATTCCTCATCACAGAGATCACTGCCATTGCTTAGGGACTAAAAATGCTGTCTGTTAAACACATATTTGTCATACTGATAAACTGTATCAAGTTCATAATCCTTGGAGGAAGGTTGGATAGATGCTTGGGGATTTTTCTGAATAAATTTCCCCAGACTCGCTGATTGTTGTAGATGAACTGATTATTGCTTCAGGTTAAATGATAATGACTGTATGCTGTATACTAGGAAGGCTTGCCCCAGTAATGAGTCTTGAAAGTTTTTCTGAATAAACCAATTCTGAGAAGGACTTGCACTGAACAAATCTTGAACTGGTTCTTAACAGGCTCCGGAAAGAACTTGCCCCTGATAGGATCACTGACCAAGTTTTTAAACTGTTTTGAAAATTCCATGAGAGGAAAACTAGTTTGCAGTAAAAAATGTCTATTTAAACATGGAAAATTTAATGCAAAGTTCATGAAAGAATTTTGAAAACAAAATCATTGTTTTTTAGAAGAAGCACAGTAATATGAATTACTGATTAAAAACACGGTGGTTTAAAACATTTTGAATGAAAAGTAAAACAGAGGTATGATACCAAAACAAATGATTTACAAAAAATGATTTTGGAGTCAATTTACGCAACCTTGCTGAAGTATACTTTCAAAATAACCTTGCTTCAATTAGGTCTTTTGAGGGTTATAACGTGGTCTGGTTCACGGTTTATGAAAAAAAGATAAAGGCTCAAAATTTGTTTGTGCCCACCCCAACTTCGTGATGTTCTCCAGTCCTATGCTCAGTTAAACTTAAATTGTGCATTCAGGTTCCAAAAGGTTTCGGAGTTGTACTGATAGTGATGACGATGGTCCAGAAGTCTTGAGACGGCAGCTACTACTTTTTTACAACATTTAGTTGTTTTTCGTCTTTGTGGATTTTTTTGAAGATCGAGGATTTAAGGACCTCTTCTCTGTGTTATCCATAACTTTTGTCTGAACTATTTCTTTTGAAATTTATAGTCAGCGGGATGCCCTAGTTTTTGCCTAAGTTTTTTTTTACTTAGCGGCCTTTTTTCTTTTTGATTTCTTCTTAGAAAGAAAGTGACTGCTTGATTTGATGATTACGACGGACCATCATTGGCTTTTGATTTTAAAGACGTTTTCAGTATCTGCTTGTAGTATGTAAACTTTTTAAACTCGAATACACAACCTAAATTAAACTGAGAACTACCCTGCCCCTGGTTAAAATTATGGGTTTTTTTATCAAGAAAGAAACTCCTACTTCAAGGCTCAAAGGGGTTAACGAGGGGTTATCTTCCTTATATCTCCAGTGTTTGGGAATTGAAAAAAATGCCTTACATCGTCAGCAAAGTTTTTTATTTGAAAGCATACTGACAGCAATTATGGTTATTATGTTTTCGTCATCCTTCCACAAATATTTGCATAGTAAAAAAAGAGGTGTATTTTTTTTAAAGTTTTTATTTTTTTGAAAGAGAAAGCATAAAGATGCAAATAAGCAGATGATTTGAATCAAAATACTGTACATGCTCATTTCATTAAAACTGACATTTAAAGATAAATAATCTGAAAGCAAATATGATAAACAAGGAAAATGCAAAATAGACAGAAACAAGGTCAGTGACTAATCAAACACAAGGATGAGCTGTCCTGTCTTTGGGAAGTAACTGAGCTGAAGTTGATTGAAGTTTTAGTTCTTATGTTCAGGCAGAGGATTGCGCTGGGCATTAGGATTAATGTCACGAAAGCTGAGGAGGTTGTCTCTGATCAGATCCCGCACTCTAGCCTTTAGTGCATAACATTTTTCTAAATCATGGCCCGCAGCTCCTTCATGGAATGCGCAATGAAGGTCAGATCTGAATCCAGGTGGAAATGGATTTGGAGGAAGAGGTGTTGTCTTAGTGGTAATCACTCCTTTCTGAACCAAAATAGGGTACAGTTCAGTGTACGTTATAGGAATAGGATCAAAGTGAGTCATATTGTAGTTCTGGCTTTGTCCAACAGCCGGACGTTGAGGAGCTTGAGTTGGTCGAGCAGCCAACAAAGGAGTGATAGTAGCGATATGAGCTTGATTAGGCTGCTGAGGTCTGTAATGAGGTTTCCTATTCTCAACCAAGACAGGATTAGTCTGATCTTCCCTCTTCTTTTGGAAGTTCCCATAGGGTTTCTTTACAACGTTGGAAGATTCAGCAGTTTTAGAGACCTTTCCATTCTTGATACCTTCTTCAAGTCTCTGGCCAATGATGACCAAGTCTGTAAAGTTTGATGAAACATTGCCAATCATCTTTTCCCAAAATATGGGAGATAAAGTGTCTAAGAATATTCCGGTAAGCTCTTTCTCATCCAAAGGGGGTTCGACCTGAGAAGCTAACTCTCTCCAGCATTGAGCATACTCTTTGAAAGATTCTTTCTCGTTCTGAGTCGTGTTCTGGAGTTCACGACGGTCTAGAGTCATGTCTAGGTTGTACTTGTACTGATTTATAAAAGCATTGATAAGATCTTGCAAGCAATGAATGTTGCTTCGTTCAAGGTTCATGTACCATTTGAGTGAAGCTCCACTTAAGCTATCCTGAAAGTAGTGGATGAACAACTTCTGGTTTTTGGTGTAGGAAGCCATCTTACGAAAGTACATTACCAAGTGAGCCTTTGTGCAGAAGTCGCCTTTGTACTTTATAAACTCAGGGGTCTTAAATTTGGCTGGCATGACGAGGTTAGACACAAGACACATGTTGTCTGCATCAACATTGAAGAAGTCGTTTCCTTCTACAACTCTGAGCCTTTTCTCCAAAGTTTGATATTGTTCATTAGCTTCTTCAGGCTCAATGTCCACATTGTCCTCACTTTGAGCACTAGCATTGTAATCAAAGTTAGGATTCTCAAAGGGAATTCTGGAAGTCCGTACCAGAGGTCTGGGTTCTGAGACAATAGGGACTTGAAACTCTGGTCTTGGAGCTTGACCGACCAAAGTGGTAGTGACCTGTTATGGAATGAAATCGTGAGGTAATCCAAATTGCGGCCATGTAGATGGTGACATCTGAACAGGTGGAGGCTCAATAGCAGCACTCATGATTTCTTGGATGACAGTCCTCTGAGGTGGCTCTCCTCTGGCAATTAGGACATGAAGCATTTCCATTAAATTAGTCATGCTTGACTTTAGATCGTCTATTTCCATCCTAATCTCTGCATTGTGCACTTCTTGTTCTGACATTTTGCGCCTGATGTTAGCTCTAGTCCCGTATCGGTGATGAGGAATCAGTTTGACGACTTACAGATGACTGAAAGACAGAAGGTTGGAATGAATTGACGATGACCCGAATGTATGTATGAAATATGCAAGGGATGCAAATGCAATGCATGGATGCAGCACACAAAAACATAGAAAAACATGGGGTCAAAGGTTCGGTGTCATGAAGTCATGGCTTTACCCATCCCCAAAGGTTGTACTGGTGATTTTTTGTACCTGTCCTCAAAATCATTGACCCCTATTGGGATAACAACAGCAGGCTGGTTCACCCGAGCGAGCTGCAGTATCTTAGAGTAATCTCAAATGAGGGTAGTATCGCGTGACAACTATTTTTTATAGCTTCCGAAATACAAAATAGTAACATGGTTTCAGTCTACTAAAATCCTCAGCTTCTCAGATAACCCAATCGAACAATCTACTTTCAACAACCGAAGTCGTATAGGCATTGAATCCGCAAAGGGTATCTCCACTGATTCGATGGTCGACTGGGACCTCTTTTTTGGGAGTCACTCCCTGTAAGTTTACCCGTCTAGTGCCATCACTTATCTTAGGTGTATACTCAATCTTTCCAGATGCGCCATCACTCGCATTCCCATTAGTAGAAAAATAAACACGGATATCAAGTAGGAAAAGCGATATATATATATATATATATATATATATATATATATAGAAAAATTTCTAACGACCTAGACCTCTTAGGAATTCTAATCCTAGTTTGCGTCCCTAGCAGAGTCGCCATTTTTCTGTAGCGCGGTTTTCGTGACCGCCCACATCCGCTTGCGGATGGGATTGGATGCTACTTTCTGATTTCTTATTTATCCTATGAAGCTGGAAAGGAAAGGGAAGCTATCTCAAACTAACCTTGCACGCAAATGTTTTCTTTAACAAATGCTAAGAGATTGGGGGGTCCGGGGTCAGGTTATACAATGGGGAGTTGTCAATTACCCATCCTATACATGGTAATATATGGGTTATTAACAATTTTCCTTATTGCTTTCTACTTACTGGTGTTTATCTGTCGTAAATGGGAAAGTTTCTCCTTTGGGAAGGTTGAGAGATGTTGAAAAGATATTTTTGTTATTTTTGGGTTTTTTGATGTTTTTGGTAAGGTACTGGACCTAAGGTTTTTGATAAGTGTGCTCGCTAAGATTTCGCAATCTTATGCCTACGTATTCCCATTAAAGAAAACAGGGAAATCAGAGCAATCGTAGTTCCTCTTATTCTATGGGAGGAAAAATATGTTTGGTGTCTTGTTCAAAGCCCAAGATTGAAGCTAAAGGTTATTTCTGGGAATTGATTGAAAGAGTGAAGAGATTAAAGATTGAGATATGAATATCCAGGAAAGCATCAGATGAAAATAGAAGGAATATCCGAGAAAGCGTCGGATGAAAATAGAAGGAATGTCTAGGAAAGCGTCGGATGTTAAAAAAGAGGAGAGGGTTTCTTGAGATCCAAAAGGAAATAAGACTGTCCAAGTCTACTGGTATGAAAAGGTTTATCTTTGTATAATGCCCAAGAGGAGGCTGATGTTTTAAGGGATGAGAATCAACCTTAAATTGGTTTGATGTTTTGACTCTAGAAAAACGGCTCTAGCAAAGGATGACTAGGTTCTGTTCCTATACCTTTAAGAGGTCGTAGGGTCCTTGTACTAAGCCCAAGAGAAGGCATGAGAACTTCTAAGAAGCCGGAGGGTCCTTGTACAATGCCCAAGAGGAGGGAGGATGCTTTTAGGAAGCCCGTGGGTCTCCAAACCAAGAGAAGTTCAAGAAATGCAATTCACAGAGAAGAGATCATTCCAGGAAAGTTTGAGGGTTTGGAAGAAACTCAAGAGATGCCATTCACAGAGAAAAGATCATCTCTGGGGAGTAGAGTTTCTTTGATAATTTCTAGGGGTGACAGTCTGAGAAAAGGTTCACGAGGAATACTGCCTTTCTCTTTGTTCCATATTGTTTAACCCCAAGAGAAGGGAAGAGTACTGTATCTGGAATCCTATGGGGGATCTAGTTTTGTTTGTATTTAAGAGTGACCAACAGGGCTTTACCTAGTTCTAGACATAGTTGCCGGGAAAAACTCTAAATAACTATACTAGTATATATACAGTTGATATATGACAAGTATTTTAAAAGGTATGAAAGAAGACTAACCATGCACAACTTTCCACAATACAGCTATGTATATGAAAGCAGATAAAAGAAAGCGGATAAACACTTACCCGTTATAGAGCTTCCATGCTGTTTTGTTAGTTGTTCAAGAAATTGAAAAAAGTTTTGATAACAAATAGGAATTTGAATTTAAATTACAAGGAGAGTTATTTTGAAAAGAAGCGATATGAATATCCGGGAAAACGTCGGATTGAAAGAGATAAAATAAGAGATTGAAAATACGAATATCCGGGAAAACGTCGGATGTAAAAAGACGATGGAAAAAAGAAAAGGTTGCTCGCTAAGACTTTACAGTCTTATGCCTACGTATTCTCAATGGTATCTTGAGAAATCAGAGCAGTCGTAGTTCACCCTTAAGGGGCACGAACTACAAAAAATAAAGTTTAAAGCGCACGGCGGCGAAATCTATCCTAAAATTATCATGCTTGGTTGAACTATTATAATGTCTGTCTTATTTCAAACCTAATCGAAAATTAAATTTGAACTAAGAGATCTTAAGGGATCATGCATACGTGGCAAAACATCACAGAATAAAGGAATACACGGCAAAGCATCAGGACAGATAAAATATACACGGCAAAGCATCGTGTGTGAAACTGAATACATGGAAAAACATTATGTGATAAAATATACACGGAAGAACATCGTGAGATAAAATATACACAGTAAAATATCGTGTAAAATAAATAAATGGAAAAACATTATGTGATAAAATATATTCACGGCAAGACATCATGGATAAACAGAGAGAAAATACACGGCAAAATATCGTGTAAAATAAACAGAAAGTTCACGGCAAAGCATCGTGAGACACCGAGATTTTCTAACGTATCGGGATTTATACAATGGCTGAGGCCCTAAAATGGTTTTGGTATAAAAGGGGATTGGGTCTTACACTCTATTAGAGGCCCAAAAAGGTTTTATGTACAAAGGGATGGGACTTACACTCTATCAAGAGGCCCAAAAAGTGTTTTGAAAGACCGAGAGAGGTTTTACCGTGAATAATTCCTCTCTCGGTATCAGTGCATTGTGTATTTACAGGAAATACTTGTTTGCAAGTTCAATTGTTTTTAACAGATGTGAATAAATGCATGGCATACAAGCAAAGCGTTTAAATTTGAGTTTACCGAACACCGGTGAATTTTTCTACGCAAGCAGAGAAGCGTCTGAGGAAGCTTTAAGTATTCAATGGGCGTCAAGGTGTCGTATGATAATTCCTGTATCAAAAAGGAAAACCAAACAAGCAGCGAAAACCCGAGATAGCATAAAAATGCCTTTGATCTCATCGAGTGGTTAGAATTGAATTGAAATCACAAAGTGAATCGAACAAAGATTAAATCAAATAACTGAATAAACAATTAAATGATTAACACCCAAATTAATTATGTTTAGTGAAAACTAATTAAGGCTATTTAACTAAATAATTAATTATAATAATCAGGGGTGTAGTTAGTGATTTAAGAGTGTGTTTATTGAAAATAATTGGGCTGAGGGTCTGCTAACAGCAAGTTGGGAGTCTGTGTTTAATAAGTATCAATTGGGCTGAGCCCAAATCAAAAGTTCACACTAAGAAATCAGATTTTATAAAAAATAAAAAGAATAAGCATTGAGAGTGAAGACCAAAACCTGAAGCGTACCATCTCTCTGTACCAAACGATCATGGTCGACGGCTTTTTTCTTCAAATCACGAGGGTGGCGACGATTTTTCCAACGACGATTCTTTGTTCCCTCTCTGTCAACCTCTCGTTAGTGTTCCCTCCGTCTGCGTCGTTGCGGCGTGGTATCGACGAGGAATAACAAAAAAAGTGGCGTGGCACTCTCTTCTCCGTCTCTGAGGACATTTTTCGGTCACAGAAGAGATTTTCATATCTGATTTAAGGATGATGAATTATTCAGGTTAGAAAACGAATTCATTGTTCTTCCATTTTATCCCTCAAACCTGTGAAAAATAAATAAATCTGTTATGATTTGATTTCTGTAAAATTTGAATTGATTTAGGGTTTAGAAAAATTATGAAATTGAATTGATGAAATTGCTGTTGACTTTCGCAAGCAATCATGTTGTTGTTGCGTGTTCGATCAATGTGAACAAGTTTCGAGCGTGTCGGCGACGTCGGCGTCAAAACTCTTTGCTCTGGCTATGCATAATTGTGAGTTTTCTTCTCTCTTTTTGTTTATATATATATATATATATATATATATATATATATATATATAAACAAACAAGGTGTAAAAAATGGTAGAAAAAATGATATGCAGATGACACGAAGTGAAAACACAGTCAGATGAAATGAGAAAAAATAAAAACGCCTGGTCAAAATTTAGGGTATGACAAGTTCCCCTTTCGTCCTCGCTTCGGGTACGTCTGCCCCCAATTCTAAATCTAGATTTGAGATATCTATAACTTGTTTGCAAATAGCTTTTACAAGAGAAAACTTAGCTATCACACACTCAAGAATCTTCGTTGATGCAGAAACTATGTCTTCTCTTCCCTTGATTCGAGTCGAATCAAGTGCCTCGAACTTGTTGGAAGAACTCCCGTTTACCATTACTAGATTGTAAGAACACACAGGTCTTCAATCACCTTCACTCGGCTGATTCTGATCCACACACAGTTCGATCCCCAAACCTTGTTGCATAATCCTCCGGTTAACACTACTAGATCGACAAAACCCACCGTTCTTTGATCACCTTCGCTCGGCTGAATTCATTGCACACAAGATCTGATCCAAAAACTCCAAATCTAATTGATCTTGGAGGACAAAACCCTAGAGGTTTTATTCAAGAAAAAACCCACTGAAACACTCACCCCAAACAAGCAACAATTCTATGTTCGGACGTTATCACCTCATGATGCCAAGAATCAACAAAAATGATTATATGTATTTGTTGAAAATGTGCTAGAATGAAGATGAAGGCGATGAGAGAAAAGTTTCAATGTATATCTTTCACCTTTTCTTATTTTTTTTGTAAAAAATGAGGAACCAGGTATTTATATGATGCAAGGATCAATAACCAATCATAACAGCGTTTTGAACTTAGAAAAAATCAGAAAAATTAGTTATAAGCAGCGAACGATCAACCAAACACTAAAGAGGGTCAGCCTGCGCTGACCCGTGGACAAGACTGCGCATGTTGGAAGACCATGCGTCGACCGCTATAGGGGTCATGTGTCGACGCATGGCAGAAGAAAATGTAGGATGAGAAATGACAAAGGCATGCGTCGATTGCAGGGTCAGCGTGCACTAACCCGAGCGAAACTCACAAATTTTCAACATTCCATGAGTCGACCAGATCTTAGCTTAAGTCGACTCAAGCTTCAAAAACTCCTTAAAATTGATTTTTCAACTCGTTTTCATCTACTTAGGCACAGTTTATGCATGCCTAATACTCATACCATGATCACACACATGTAAGGGATATGCAAGAGTCCTCATATATGTTTGGACTCATGATTATGCATTGCGAAATAAGAATGCCGACAATAGTGAGATGATACCATCCAAATTACAAACTACGAGCTAGTACGCATTTTGACTTCATTAAAATAAAGCTTAAGTTAGAGACACCTTGCCCTCACATACTCCCCCTTTTTTTATGATGGCAAAATCTTCTTTAGCTTGTTTTGTAATTTGACTCTCATCCTGCCCCTAACTATGTGAAGTCCTCTAAGATTCAAAAAGAGAAAAAGACTATGGTCAAAGAATCTCATATCATATACTTATGGATACACTCAACAACTTGTAGACAAGATACATCAACATACATTCACATATAATGATGCTAATGCGAATATTATACGGATAAATAAGGCAAAAGAAATGCATAGATAGAGACTCAAAATATATTCAATAATAGATCAAATGTCAACACATTCCAATGGCATACCAAGTACATAAGAAAATTTCAGCACATAAAAAGTCATACAAACAAAAAACTAGATATGACATGCAGGTAACTAAGATCCTATTCCTCATGGTCTCCTCCCCCTAAAGTGGTGACCCCTGTAACACCCCATTTTCTACCCAACATTTATATTAAAATCAGAGTGCTAAAATTTTCAAACATAAAACAAATGAGATGTCACATTTTCAACTTAAACCACAAAATCTGGATTTCATTTAGCAATTGATACATAGCATTCGGAATACAACTTATAATTCATTCGCAACTTTATTCAGTCATTACAACTTTTTAAACCATGATTATTCAACCATTATCGTAATGGCAACAACTTAGAAATAATTTCCACAACATGAAATAACAACTATTCATCAACTTATAATAACAACAACATAAACTAAACATCCCCCCGAGTGCTACGTATCAGAGCATGACACCAACCCGAACTAACAGCCACTAAAGACTTCATAATAATCACTTCAACTTCCACAGCTATCCTTGAGTACCTGCCCATTTCCCATGGTAAGGGAAATATCAGCAGAAGGGGTGAGATATCGAATAATATAAACAAAAGTATGATAATTAATATACTAGATTAGAATCATATAAATTTCACCGCTTCGTACAACTATCATACGACAACTACTAATAAACAACTTAATAGCAACCATAACTTATAACCAACAGCAACTCAAATCAGCACAACCTGTTAACAGCAAAACATATTAAACCAACTAACAACATAATAACCAACACCAACTTAATCACAAAAGCAACTTATAACAACATCACTTATAACAATAACAACTTATAGCAATAACAACTTATAGCAATAACAACTTATAGCACCACAACAACAACTTATAACTTCAGCAACCACAACAACAACGACAACAACGTCTTAAACATACAAACCGAATGTGACTCAAACTATGCAAATACATGTGGTACCATTTGGAGTAAACTCCCAACTTAAACATATGCCAGGTTATCGAAGCATTTTCAACTTAATCGGATGCCATCAAGGCCAACTTAAACATGTGCCATCAAGGCCAACTTAATCAATGCAAATGTATGCATGCAACAATAACCACAACGTCACAACAACAACAACAACAACGCAATAACAACAACGAGAACAATAACTTAAACATGCACCACTTGCATCAACTTAATCCAACATTGGTCGTTCGACCTACAACTTAATCAACAACATATTCAACATCACATCACCAACATCACCACATCAACAACGTATTCAACATCAACATAAAACATTGGTCATAAGACCTACAACTTAACAGTGCCCATAAACCGGGACAATTCAACTTATACAACTGTACCTGTAAATCAACTTAATCGACATAATTACCACAAAACAAACCAACCAAGAATACCTACTAATTTATATTAGTTATCCCGCCAATTTTCATTAAATTCCGGACAACTAACCTTACCGCTTAATTACACTTATTCGACTAATTCCATACATCAACCGACCAAAAATAACTACAACCACTTACGAATTATTTCTGCAAAATTTCAACTTGTTTCGGTTAAACAATTATACCGGTTAAAACTACTAATATTATTATTCGGTACTATTTTAATACTCTGCTAACTCCTTTGGTCTGTCATTCGCTAATGGATTCCTGTACTAAAATAAAACCTGCTACTAACATTCCTAATTCCCCACATTATTGCTATTCCTCTGCATTATTAATCGTTAACATTGTTGAGGCATATTGCACGATAACACCTCAATCGCACACATTCACGACGGTAAAAAATCAACGCAACGATACAGTTTCAATTTTCTGCTATAATTGAACCAGATACAGACCTCAAAACCATATTTCCTATAAAGAACATCTCGTTAGCTTTCCAACGCTTCGAACGGGGGTCAAAAGCGACTTACGGATCAAAAGATATGAATTTTCCAAACTTTCCGAAACCAGAATTTTTCTGCATAACAGCCCTACGGGATTTTGCATTTTCATCCAAAAATCCGACCGATTCAATTATTTTCTTCGAAACCAACACATACTCATTCATACCAAACATATAGTAGTGATTTGGAACCATCAAACGTGAATTCTACGACTTTCAATTTCAATCCGAATCTTACACCCTCAAATCTCCAAAAATGCAAAAACTTACAAAATCAACCAAATTCGATAAAACAAGCATACTCGATCACGACCTAACATTACTCGACACAACTACGCAATCTATTTCAACTTTTGTCCGTGAAAACATCGATTCCTATTCATTCCTACCATTTCAACCTAAAATGAAAACTAGGAGAAAATCACCAAAATTCATCCATATAGTTCAACACGTAAAACCAACACAATTCGTCATAAAATCAACACAGTAGAAAATTATACAATCCCAATCCCAAGTATTAATCATCTTATTCTCGGTTATAAAATTCAAACCCCACCCTTACCTTAATTGATGGCCGCTCGAATCTCCGACCGACTTTTCCGACTTGGCTTTCCGACGACAACTTCTCGTATCCCTCTTTCTCCAACTTTTCCTCGTTCTCCACTTCTCACGTTTTCCTCTTTCTCTTTACTGATACCCCCAACTTCCTCTCCTTATTTTTCTCTAACTCCCTTTACTGCCTCCTCCACTTTTTTTTTTATTTTCCAAAATAATCCAATAATAATAATAATAATAATAATAATAATAATGGTATTATTTAATCTATTTGGGCTTCCCTTCATACACCTCCAAATTGCTATATATCACCCAACAACCAAATCCAATTTAATTAAATAATAGTCCATTATAATAATATTATTTCTAATATTATTTCTCTCGACTAAATCGACTAATTACCGACTATCAAATAAATCGTCCAAACCACCAAATCAACACATTTAACCATAGACAGAAAATATTCAATATTATTTCCACAACTTAAATCAACTTATTAAATCAATTCAACTCGAACCAACTTAGAAACATCAACATAATATTCCGATATTCCGGAATCAACTTAAATCAACACAAATATCACAAACCAACGCAAATCGACACAAATACTCAAATCAACGCGAATCACCACAACATACTACAATTATATTTAATTAAATACTTAATTAAATAAACGGGCGTTACAACTCTCCCCCACTTAGAACATTTTCGTCCTCGAAAATTCATCCGATACAACTACTCCAACTATGTGATTCCATCCGACTAATCAACTCTCATCTCCGAAGGCAGCCCACCTATAATACAAACAATTCATAACATCAACGGCGAAAACAACCCGAATACTACTCATGCAATACACTTTACAACTTAACATCATAACATAAGGAGTAACCAACTTAAGAATTCGCCGATTTAAGAACTAGAACGCAACAACATACGTACACACAACTTAAACACGACATCAATACAACCAACTACCAACATCGTTGTTGCTCACGCATGAACAACTGTACAACACCACGCGTTCGCTGCGCACTTTGATTACTTGCAAAGTATCAAGTCTACCCATTTTATTCCCAACAGGTATTTTCACACTCTCGTAGTTACCGAGTACTTCAACTTAGATCTGTAGGATAACTCCTCTGACATTCAACACCATTACAACTACGACTACTTCCAAATCTTGGATAATATATACATGTACTTCCACGAATTCTCCCGATTATCATCAAACATAAACTACAACTTTACCATCTTTTAATAACACATTCTCCAAAATTTTCTTAAACACGTAACAACATTACAACCACATATGGTACATGGGTCCAACTAATTCCGACAAGATAACTCATCCTTTTCACTTCCAACTAATCCAACATACCAAATTATCAACTTTTACTCATACTGACACAATTCTTCATAAATTCTTATCCGACTTAACACAACCAAGTAACTCATCTTTACCAACCAAAAGTTCCACTTTTACAATTCAACTTATAACTTCACTTCTTTTTCTACTTGCAACTCAATTCTCAAATTACCTAGAACTCAACTGCGAATTTCCATACTACTCATCAATTAAATCGCAACCCCACACCATCATCCTTAAATTCAACTAATATGCTCATATATGAATCTACATCGGCAAAATAAACAATCCACAAGCACTTGGCTTGACTTTAACCAATTCAACGTACGTACTATACTAGTTGGCACGACACATCTATCCATCAATTATGATTCCGTCTACTATCAACAAGAGATTAAGGGTGATCAGTTCCTCAATTTTTCAATAGACAGCCGGCAACCATAACAGTGGCATAAATCATCATTACCCAACACAATAGCGTACTGCAACTTGTGCCCAAAGTCTGTAAGCACAATGCTCCGCCAACTCTCTGAGGCTTATCAACGTCTTCTTAGTTTCCTTAATTTCAACTTTGTCAATTATACCAAATGTCCAAAATCCAATACATAATCTCTTATACATGGTCGTAGCACAACACAATCATTAAATATCTTTCCAACATCGGAATCGCTACTACTTCAAGTACTATCCAACTCGGCTCGCTCCAATTACAACTCTTATCCAAGTTAAAATTTTTAACGTTGCAAATCAATCATCCGTCTTCTTCTCAACATTACTATCACATGACATCATCACTTATTTCTCCTTATTCAACATAAATTGCATCTCGATGCTTTCTCAGATACCATCACATCCTTATAATTACCAACATATTATTCTCATCAAAATTTCACACTCGGTTTCATCTTTCCAAATTTTTCAGCAATAGTCGTTCAACTTCAACCACAGATATCTCTTTCGATACAGACCTCTCAATCACAAAATCATATTCTAAAATGAAGAGAATTTCGTAAAGATTCCAGAACTTCAAGAATCGCTTGAATCCGAGTTACGAGTAAAAAGTTATCATCCTTACAACGAGACTGGTTCAGAATTTCCATATGCAGAATTTCCAAAAATCAACATCAGACCCAAATATTAAAACTCACTTTTCTCCCTCTTCACAAACTTCCTGAAGACAAATCATATATGCAAATTGTAGGGAATTTCGTAAGCTTTCCAAAAAGTCCAGAACCGCTTCAATCGGAACACGAGTAAAAAGTTATGCCTCTTTTACCGACAGCTGCTCCAAAATTGCAAAAATCAGAATTTGAGATTGATGAACATAAGTTCCATCTCTCTCCCGCTTGCTCCAAAATCTACCAACAATCCTTTCTTTTCATCCAACTCTAAAATTACTCGACTTTAATCTGACTATACTCAAGGCATATTAATCTACCGACTTGATCCATCAACTTATCATTTCCATTGGAATACTTCCTTATTCTTAATCAATTCCTCATCCATATTCCACACACTTCTCAAACTCGACCGATACGAATTCATGAGTCTAAACTCTCGCCGGTCTGCAACAAGATCGCTTCAACAACATTTGCACTCTTGCAATCAACATCGCCTTGAACCAACTTCTACATACCAACAACACGTCCGGGAGACAAGCTTCTGCCCCACTTAATCCAAACCAACACCAGTAGACAACGACCAGAAACTAACAAACAAGCACCGACAGTGTTTCCCACACATGTCGAGTACTAAGGAATAAATGACATTAGACAACATTGGTCGGACGGACCAACCAGGCTCTGATACCACTATGTAACACCCCATTTTCTACCCAACATTTATATTAAAATCAGAGTGCTAAAATTTTCAAACATAAAACAAATGAGATGTCACATTTTCAACTTAAACCACAAAATCTGGATTTCATTTAGCAATTGACACATAGCATTCGGAATACAACTTATAATTCATTCGCAACTTTATTCAGTCATTACAACTTTTTAAACCATGATTATTCAACCATTATCGTAATGGAAACAACTTAGAAATAATTTCCACAACATGAAATAACAACTATTCATCAACTTATAATAACAACTACATAAACTAAACATCCCCCCGAGTGCTACGTATCAGAGCATGACACCAACCCGAACTAACAGCCACTAAAGACTTCATAATAATCACTTCAACTTCCACAGCTATCCTTGAGTACCTGGCCATTTCCCATGGTAGGGGAAATATCAGCAGAAGGGGTGAGATATAGAAATAATATACACAAAAGTATGATAATTAATATACTAGATTAGAATCATATAAATTTCACCGCTTCGTACAACTATCATACGACAACTACTAATAAACAACTTAATAGCAACCATAACTTATAACCAACAGCAACTCAAATCAGCACAACCTGTTAACAGCAAAACATATTAAACCAACTAACAACATAATAACCAACACCAACTTAATCACAAAAGCAACTTATAACAACATCACTTATAACAATAACAACTTATAGCAATAACAACTTATAGCAATAACAACTTATAGCACCACAACAACAACTTATAACTTCAGCAACCACAACAACAACGTCTTAAACATACAAACCGAATGTGACTCAAACTATGCAAATGCATATGGTACCATTTAGAGTAAACTCCCAACTTAAACATATGTCAGGTTATCGAGGCATTTTCAACTTAATCGGATGCCATCAAGGCCAACTTAAACAGGTGCCATCAAGGCCAACTTAATCAATGCAAATGTATGCATGCAACAATAACCACAACGTCACAACAACAACAACGCAATAACAACAACGAGAACAACAACTTAAACATGCACCACTTGCATCAACTTAATCCAACATTGGTCGTTCGACCTACAACTTAATCAACAACATATTCAACATCACATCACCAACATCACCACATCAACAACGTATTCAACATCAACATAAAACATTGGTCATAAGACCTACAACTTAACAGTGCCCATAAACTGGGACAATTCAACCTATTCAACTGTACCTGTAAATCAACTTAATCGACATAATTACCACAAAACAAACCAACCAAGAATACCTACTAATTTATATTAGTTATCCCGCCAATTTTCATTAAATTCCGGACAACTAACCTTACCGCTTAATTACACTTATTCGACTAATTCCATACATCAACCGACCAAAAATAACTACAACCACTTATGAATTATTTCTGCAAAATTTCAACTTGTTTCGGTTAAACAATTATACCGGTTAAAACTACTAATATTATTATTCGGTACTATTTTAATACTCTGCTAACTCCTTTGGTCTGTCATTCGCTAATGGATTCCTGTACTAAAATAAAACCTGCTACTAACATTCCTAATTCCCCACATTATTGTTATTCCTCTGCATTATTAATCGTTAACATTGTTGAGGCATATTGCACGATAACACCTCAATCGCACACATTCACGACGGTAAAAAATCAACGCAACAATACAGTTTCCATTTTCTGCTATAATTGAACCAGATACAGACCTCAAAACCATTTTTCCTATAAAGAACATCTCGTTAGCTTTCCAACGCTTCGAACGGGGGTCAAAAGCGACTTACGGATCAAAAGATATGAATTTTCCAAACTTTCCGAAACCAGAATTTTTCTGCATAACAGCCCTACGGGATTTTGCATTTTCGTCCAAAAATCCGACCGATTCAATTATTTTCTTCGAAACCAACACATACTCATTCATACCAAACATATAGTAGTGATTTGGAACCATCAAACGTGAATTCTACGACTTTCGATTTCAATCCGAATCTTAAACCCTCAAATCTCCAAAAATGCAAAAACTTACAAAATCAACCAAATTCGATAAAACAAGCATACTCGATCACGGCCTAACATTACTCGACACAACTACGCAATCTATTTCGACTTTTGTCCGTGAAAACATCGATTCCTATTCATTCCTACCATTTCAACCTAAAATGAAAACTAGGAGAAAATCACCAAAATTCATCCATATAGTTCAACACGTAAAACCAACACAATTCGTCATAAAATCAACACAGTAGAAAATTATACAATCCCAATCCCAAGTATTAATCATCTTATTCCCGGTTATAAAATTCAAACCCCACCCTTACCTTAATTGATGGCCGCTCGAATCTCCGACCGACTTTTCCGACTTGGCTTTTCGACGGCAACTTCTCGTATCCCTCTTTCTCCAACTTTTCCTCGTTCTCCACTTCTCACGTTTTCCTCTTTCTCTTTACTGATACCCCCAACTTCCTCTCCTTATTTTTCTCTAACTCCCTTTACTGCCTCCTCCACTTTTCTTTTTATTTTCCAAAATAATCCAATAATAATAATAATAATAATAATAATAATAATAATAATAATAATAATAATAATAATAATAATAATAATAATGATATTATTTAATCTATTTGGGCTTCCCTTCATACACCTCCAAATTGCTATATATCACCCAACAACCAAATCCAATTTAATTAAATAATAGTCCATTATAATAATATTATTTCTAATATTATTTCTCTCGACTAAATCGACTAATTACCGACTATCAAATAAATCGTCCAAACCACCAAATCAACACATTTAACCATAGACAGAAAATATTCAATATTATTTCCACAACTTAAATCAACTTATTAAATCAATTCAACTCGAACCAACTTAGAAACATCAACATAATATTCCGATATTCCGGAATCAACTTAAATCAACACAAATATCACAAACCAACGCAAATCGACACAAATACTCAAATCAACGCGAATCACCACAACATACTACAATTATATTTAATTAAATACTTAATTAAATAAACGGGCGTTACAACCCCTTCCCCTGAAATATTGGTCTGGAGGTGGAGGAAGTGGTTGTTCTTCTAACCGCTCATTGAGTTCCAACACAACCCGGTTAAGAGTGTTGATACCATTAGTCACACAGCGGGTCTGACTTTTAGCAGCAGTATCCAACTTGTCAAAGCGAGTCATGTCAGCAGTAGCAAACCTGTTGAAGTTTTGATTTTGTGCTTCCAACTGGTTTGAGAGAGTCGTATACCTCTCTTCCTGTGTGGTCATGAAACTTTGTTGCTGAAGCTACATGGAACGTAACAAGTCAAGGATTTCCTCGTTGTCCTATTGCGGTTGCTGTGTAGGAGTAGGAATAGAGTATTCGGACTGGTACCATTCACATTCTTCATGTTGGTGCCATTCATGATTCGGAGGATTATAAGATGAACCAAGTGAGGTCCATCCGGGGTGCTGCCACTCACCTCATCCCTGATTAGCATAGGGATCTTGAGAAGGAGAGTAGCCCATCCATTCAACATTATCATCTTCCACATTATTCACCTCACTTTGCATGTCGTTAGTAGTTTCTCCTTCTTGTGCATTTTCTTCTTCATCCTCTTCTTCATCTGTAATATCATACTGAGTATCTTGATATATTGTTTTGTGCCTAAATTTGTATTCTTTGTCTTGAGTGTCCCAAAAATACCCCATCATGGCGAGAGTCTTCTGAGTAAACTCTTGATCAATAGTAAATGTCACGTAAGGGATACCTGAGACAGTTACCTCAGCCTTGTTCAAGATACACTGAATGAAAGAAACATAACATAAAGCCATACATTGAGTAGAGTCGCGGAGTGCAAACATCCGACTTATGAAGTAATGCGGCCAGTCAATGCACTTTTTGTTTTTCAACACATAAATCAAATAAACTTTAGCTTGATTAACCCGTGAGTACCCTCATTTCTTAGGTCGTAGGATATGAGAAACAATCCATTGAAGAATCCTATCAACGGGTTTCAACAGTTCTGTTGTAACTGTCTTAGGAAATAAGTTGCTATTTATAATGCTCTCAGAGTAAGGGTCTCGTAACATTGAGTTCAAGGCATCCTTAAACTCATATTTTTTGACAAATATAGAGTCCTGGCCTTAGAAAGATCAGATCCATCTAGATTAACCAAACTCTTCCAAACAGATGCATTAACAGAATACTTTTTTTACCACCAATCATGTATTGAAAATTAGTACCTTCGAACTTGCCCAGAATCCCCGTGTAAAACAACTTGACCAAGTCTTCGTTATACTTGGTATCACATTCCACGAATTCATCAAACTTTTGAACATTCAAAATTTCAATAATTTCAGACAGATGATAGTCCTCAGCCCTCAAATGGTAGTAAACAAATTGTTTGACAACAGATCAGTTTCGAAAATCCTTGTTGAAGGTTGCAGTTAGATTATCAGACAACAAGGAAAGAGCATTTACCAGCATGGTTTATGTACCTGCCCTTAAAGTTGATGCTCTAGAGGTTCTTTTTCTGGTAACCCTTTGTGAAGCCATTGAAGAACACTCTTGTAAACATGGATGAATAGTACCAACCTTGTAGATGATGATAAACAGTATTGAATCTTGATGAAAAAGATTAATAGACTGAGAGACCTTGGTTCTATGTAGAGAAAACCCTTTTAAACACCTTTTGGATTGTGGAATTTTTTGATTTTAAAGAGAGTAGTGGTAATGGGTTTTTAGGGTTTGAGAATTTATAAGGAGGGGAGAGGGATGAGCAGACAATAGATGCAATGTATAATGATATGCAGTTGGAAAATAAAACATGTAGAATTAATAGGTCAAGGTGTCTAGCATATGAAGCGGCACGCGTCTTCCCAAGGAAAAAAGAATCAGAGTTCTTCAGCGATGCGTCGACCTAAACAGGTCATGCGCCGGCGCACGCTGAACGAATTTTAATAATTTCAAAATTTTCAAAGCGATGCGTCGACCATAGGTCGACCTGCACTGACCCGCGCCTACATATGATAAAATTGACATTTTATGAGTCGACCCATGTCATGTTTTGGTCGACTCATACAAGCAAGACATGGAAAAATACATATTTTGAGCATATTATGCAACAAGTAAGAATAAATAACAAGCCACACAAATTCTAGGCACAATAGTTTACACATATAATTGATCAAGAATGGTAATCTAAGAAGGAAGGATATTACCTCCGATGATTGATGATAGATGCCCTCACATATAGCTTAATTTTATCACTTATTGTTAGTTAAAAAATAAAGACAAGCAAAAGGATAGAGCATGCAATCATATAATCAAACGCGATCCGAGATATCGAGAATACCAAGTTCCCTACGAATATTAAAGAAAGGCTTTGTCGCATAAGGTTTAGTGAAAATATCTGCAAGTTGATTCTTAGAATCAACATGCTCAAATACCATATTGCCTTTCTCTACATAATCCCTAAGGAAATGATTCCTTACTTCTATATGTTTTGTACGAGAATGTAATACTGGGTTTTTGGTTAGATTAATGGCACTTGTATTATCACACAAAATAGGAGTACGTTCAAGTTGAACATTATAGTCGAGTAATTGTTGGTTAAGCCACAAGACTTGAGCACAACAACTACCGGCCGCAACGTATTCTGCCTCGGCTATTGACAAAGCAACGAAAACTTATTTTTGCTATGCCAACTCACTAAGGAATTCGATAAAAAGTGACAAGTGCCACTAGTACTTTTCCTATCCGATTTGCACCCGGCAAAGTCAGAATCGGAATAGCCAACCAAAGAGCAATCACTTCCTTTGGAGTACCAAAGCCCATACTTTAGAGTACCGCATAGGTACCTAAGTATGCGCTTTACAACTTTTAAATGAGACTCCTTAGGACACGATTGGTACCTAGTACACATGCAGACACTAAACATGATATCTGGTCGTGATGCGGTAAGATAGAGGAGAGAGCCAATCGTACCTCTATATCTCTTGGCATCTACATCCTTACCATTTTCATCTCGACTCAAGTTGATACACGTAGGCATCGGAGTGTCAATGGCCTTTGAGCTAGCCATGTCAAAGCGCTTGAGTAACTCAAGACAATACTTCGTCTGGCTCACGAATATCCCTTCATCAAGTTGCTTGATTTGCAATTCGAGGAAATAGTTAAGCTCCCCCATCATGCTCATCTCGAACTCTCCCTGCATTAACTTAGAAAACTCCTTGACCATATTTGTGTTAGTAGAACCAAATATAATATCGTCTACATATACTTGTACCAAAATTTGGTGTTTTTCTTGACGTTTAATGAAAAGAGTTGTGTCAACCTTTCCTCTAGAGTACCCTTGATCAAGTAAAAATTTACTAAGACGCATATACCAAGCCCTAGGGGGTTGTTTGAGACCGTACAAAACACGTTTTAGTTAGTAAACGTGATCGGGATACTCATGGGACTCAAATCCAGGAGGTTGGGCAACATAAACCTCTTCATTAATATAACCGTTAAGGAATGCACTTTTTACATCCATTTGAAATAATTTGAAGTTTTTCGCACATGCGTAGGCAAGCAAACGGCGTATAGCCTCGAGTCGGGCAACAAGCGCATAAGTTTCCTTATAGTCTATGCCTCCCTCTTGGTTATACCCTTGCGCAACTAAGCGCGCTTTATTTCTAGTTATAACTCCATTTACGTCGAGCTTGTTCCTAAACACCCATCGGGTGCCGATTACTCGATGGCCTCGCGGAGGAGGGACAAGGTCCCAAACCTCATTTCTTTTAAATTTATTCAACTCTTCTTGTATTGACAAAAGCCAATGTTCATCGAGTAAGACCTCTTTTGAGTTTTTAGGCTCAACTTGCGAAATGAAAGCGGAGTAATAACAGAAGTTACTTAGCTTGGAATGAGTTGTTACTCCCTTTGAGATGTCACTGAGAATGTTGTCGATGGGATGGTCTTTGGAAGACTTCCAAGCTGGAGGAAGGTCATCTTTATTAGACGAATGATCCTCCTCACTCTTCACGGGTTGGTGATCTTTTTCCTCCTTAACATGCACTGCTTCAGGTTGATCAGTCCCTTTATCAGTGTCCTTGAGTATGTCTTCTAAAGATACACCTGCACCATGAAAAGAACTACCTTTTCTGACATTTTTTGGATAAGACTCATCAAAAGTAACGTGTACCGACTCCTCAACAGTAAGTAACCTCTTATTGTAACCCTATATGCCTTACTAGACTGAGAGTATCCAAGAAAGATACCTTCGTCGGCCTTAGCATCAAACTTATCGAGTGTCTCTTTACCATTATTCAACACGAAACACTTACAACCAAAAACGTGAAGGTGAGATACATTGGGCTTTCTCCCTTTTAAAAGCTCATATGGTGTCTTGTTTAGAATAGGACGGATGAGCACCCTATTCAAAACGTAACAAGCCGTACTTATAGCGTTGGCCCAAAAGTATTTTGGAAGTGCACTCTCATTGATCATAGTCCTTCCTAGTTCTTCCAAAATTCTGTTTTTACGTTCCACAACCCCGTTTTATTGAGGGGTACATAGTGTGGAAAAATTATGATCAATCCCATGACTTTCACAAAATGCTTCAAAAAGATGATTTTCGAACTCACCCCCATGATCACTTCTAATTGATATAATGTTTGTGTTCAATTTGTTTTGGGATAACTTGGAAAAAATTTCAAAAGCCAAAAAAGTATCGCTCTTGCTTGCTAAGAAAATAGTCCAGCAAAACCTAAAAAAGTCACCGACTATCACAAAACCATAATAGTTACCACCTAGGCTCTTAATCCTAGGTGTTCCAAAGAGGTCCATATGGAGGAGCTCAAGGGGTCTCGTAGTTGAAACAATGTTTTTAGATTTAAACGAGATCCTTGTTTGCTTCCCCATTTGACACGTATCACATAAGTGATCCTTTGTGAATTTGATTTTGGGTAAGCCGATTACTAGGTCTTTAGAAACTATTTTATTAAGCAAATCAAAATTGACATGCGCCAACCGTCTATGCCATAACCATGAATCTTCACTCATTGTGACTAGACACTTGTCGCTACTCAACGATAACTTATTCAAGTCTAGCATATAGACGTTATTGACCCTTAAGCCTTTAAACACATCCTTCTTATCACTATTTTCAATTATGCAAAAATCCTTTGAAAAAGATACTTTATAGTCCTTGTCACATAATTGACTAATGCTTAAAAGGTTATGTTTAAGGCCCTCAACAAGAAGTACGTCTGAGATAGTAGTAGATGAGGGGTTACCTACACTACCTTTGCCAAGTATTTGTCCCTTGTTGTTGTCTCCGTAGGTAACAAACCCCTTTTTCTTCGCCACAAAGTCGATGAAAAGAGATATGTCTCCCGTCATATGTCTTGAGCATCCACTATCTAGAACCCATCTTCTTTCCGTGGTCTCAAGACGTTGTACCTACATAGTCAATCAAGGGAAATAGGTACCTAATTCTTATTGGATCCTTGGTTGTGAGTAAAAATAGGTGTTATTTCTTTGTTTCTATGGTTGGCATTTATTTTGCTAAAGCTATTATAGAAGCAAGATGTTGAATCATGATGTTCTAGGTGGCTGCATTCAACATGTCGAATGAAGATGTCCCATACCTGCTCATAGGGCATCGTGTCTAGATTCAGTTTTAAAGCAGATTCTGTAGCTGTGAATTGTTACTAAATATTCTGTGAATATTTGGTTATCCTATGTGGCATCCAAAGCATTTTTGGATTGTGTTTATATGTTGGTTTTTTGGATTTTCAGCTGTTTCTAATTATGGAGACATAATAGGAAACTTTGGATTGAAGACCTATTTTTGTGGAGTTTATTTTGAAGATTTGTGAGCAGTCTATTTGCTGCGTTTTTGAAGTCCAATTCAGTCCAGATTAAATGCTATATATTGACTGATGTAAACCTAGTTTAGGCGTGGAACTTACTTGTGTTTTGTTAGGGTTTTCAAGTGTATTTTGTGAGCCTAACTGGTATCATTCTGATAACAGTATAAGGACTGGTTTTTGTGTTGTAAGTTCTGTCAGTTACTCATAAGCTTTTAAGCATTGAGTTTCTTGTGTGTCAATTCTCATAAGCTTTGAAGTATTGAGAATTGTGTGTTTTGAAAGTGTGACTTTCGGTTTGCTACTTGTGTGGAAAGATACCAATCATGGGTTGTGATTGTAGAGGGATTTGAGGAGGGCCTCATACCTAGGTGAGTCTTAGGTAGAAGTCATAGGAAGGGTAGTGATTAAGTGAGCAGATTATTCGATAATTGTATGATCTGTGAATTGATACTATTGTATATTAGTTTTGTCCCTGGCTTGGTAGCCCCTAGAGTAGGATTGTTGATCCGAACTGGGTAAATATATCACTGTGTTATTTACTTTCTGCACCATTACTTTTATTGTTATCTTGTTCATTGTGTTGGATATTAGTGTCTCAACATCTGTGTAGGACATCTGATATCTTTGCCAGAATTTCAATTGGCATCAAGAGCTTGTACCCTTGTTTGGTTCTGGGTGAGATTCAGGGAAGGTACTTTCTGGTACAATGGACAAGGATGGAGGATTTTTGAACAAACCACCTCTGCTTGATGGTTCCAACTATGACTATTGGAAACCAAGGATGATAGCATTCATCAAATCCATGGATGATCAAGCATGGAAAGCTGTTATAAAAGGATGGGAGCCCCCAAAGGTTAAAGATGAAAAAGGTAACCCTACTGATGTGGTGAAGGAAGAGGAAGACTGGGATGATGCAGATTACAAAGGGTCCGTAGGGAATTCCAAAGCCATGAATGCATTGTTCAATGGTGTTAACAAGAATATCTTCAGGTTGATTGAACACTGCACCATTGCTAAAGAGGCGTGGGAGGTCTTGAAGGTTGCTCATGAAGGGACTTCAAAGGTGAAGATGTCAAAACTTCAGATTCTCACTACCAGGTTTGAAAATTTGAAGATGAAGGAAGATGAGAGCATTCATGACTTTCACATGAACATTATTGAGATAGCTAATGCTTCAAGTGCTCTAGGTGAAAAGATGTCTGACAGCAAACTAGTCAGAAAAATCCTCAGATCTCTACCTAAGAGATTTGACATGAAAGTGACTGCTATTGAGGAAGCTCAGGACATAGACAAGATGAAAGTGGATGAACTTGTGGGATCACTTCAAACATTTGAATTGGGGATCAGTGAAAAGACTGAAAAGAAGAAGAGTATGGCTTTTATGTCAAAGGCAAGTGATTCAGAAAGGGAAAGTAATCTGGACAGAGATGAAGGCCTCTCAGAAGATCTGGTGTTACTTGGCAAACAATTTAACAAAGTACTCAGAAGGTTGGATTGGAAGTCAAGATCAAATGTTAAGGACAAGCCGTCTGACATCAGTAAAAATCAGAATGCTGGGAGAAATACCAGTACTGAAGATAATTCCAACCAAGAGAGAGGAGCTCAGTGTCATGAGTGTGAAGGTTTTGGACACATAAAGTCTGAGTGCCCCACATATCTCAAGAGGCAAAAGAAGGGGCTATCAGTCTCATGGTCAGAAGATGACTCTGAAACTGAAACTGATGAGAAGTCAGGAAAGAGGGTCACAGAATTAACAGGTGTGTGTGAGTCTGATGAAGAACCAGTCAGTGATGATCTTACTTTTGAAGAGCTAGCTGCTTCCTATAAGAACTTATGCATTAAAAGTGAAGAAGTGTATCAGCAGAAAGAAGAACAAAAGAAAATTATTGCTCATCTAAAAGCTGAACAGGTAGAGCATTTGGCTACTATCTCTGATCTAAAAGGTGAAGTGGTTATTCTGAACTCTAAACTGGATAATGTCATCAAGACAGTCAAAATGCTTAATAGCAGCTCTGATGTGCTTGATGAGATTCTGAAGTCAGGGAGAGATGTTGGAGATGTTAGGGGTCTCGGGTTTGAAAGTTCCAGCGAGATGGACAAGGGAAAATGGCCTGAAGTGACACCTGCTCAACCTAAGAAAGAATCAAAGATGTCGTATAACATGTTGCAACATCCTCATAGACATCAGAAGAATTTCACAAGAAGAAAGAATCAAAGATGGAAATGCCACTATTGTGGAAGGTTTGGGCATATAAAACCCTTCTGCTACAGATTATATGGCTACCCCAAGACTGGGTTACAGTCTAGTAGGAAATAAGAGTGGGTTGGAGCAACAAAAGTGTGGACTCCTAAGAGTACTGCAGAGGAACACATAGCTCATAAGTCTTTCAGTGTCTTTGCAAGGGAAAAGTGGTACTTCGACAGTGGATGTTCCAGGCACATGACTGGTATCATGGGATGTCTGTCAGATGTGAAGTCTCATTCTGTTAACTACGTGACCTTTGGTAATGGATCAAAAGGGAGAGTTATAGGTGTTGGAAAACTGGACTGTGCAGGTCAACCTAATCTAGAGGAGGTATTACTTGTTGAAGGTTTAGATGCAAACTTGATCAGCATAAGTCAATTATGTGATCAAGGTCTCAAGGTTAAATTTAACAATTCTGAATGTCTGATAACAAACAAGAAGGGTAACGTTATCATGAGAGGTAAGAGAGCGTCAGATAATTGTTATCTGTGGAGTTCTGAGAACACTGGAATAGGCTTGGAGACTAAGAAAAATATTGGAAAGACTATTAAGTTAGAACAGGTGCTGATAAATTGTAAAGAAACTCATGATGTTTGCTTGGTGAACTGTAATAATGAGCTTAAACTTAGTAAGTATGCCAGCAAGGTAAGTTTAGAAGGAGAATTTGATAAATGTGCTCTTGAGGCGAATCGGGTAATCAAATTTTGTGAATACCGCTCCACTCTGGCCCCAGTCCTCAAAAGTATAAATAGGCGAGCAAACACACCATATTTTCAGTAAACTTATTCTACACAAATTCCTCTTGCCCTTTCTCTTCAAAGCTCACGTGTCTTAGGGTTTTCTCCTAACATTCTCAAGACTGTACCGTGTGATCAATTAAACATGTCTCAACATCATAACTCCGAATCCATGCACGGTTCCTCTGATAACTCTGGTTCTCCACGAATCAATGTTGGACATGATGAATCACCGCGGATGATCAATCTCTCTGATCTGGTGCTAGATATTGCTCCTTGAATGTTATGCCGGCTGACCCTAAAGGCAAACAGCAAGCTTCTCACACAACGAATGTCAATATTCCAGGTAAGAATTCTAAACCTCTTTCACCTAGGAAGAAAGTCCACTCCATGACTAGTTTGTATGTTTACCAAGTAAGCCCTAGGAAAAATGTGGCTGTAAAGGGGTCTAAATCTGGCTTAGTTGAGAAGAAGATGGATTCTAAATCACGAGATGTAAATAAGAATTCCACTGATGATGTTGTCAAAAAGGATAAGGAACTTAGGAGGGTTGTTGCCATGATTCTGAGTGGAATTAAGGCAGATGTCGGGTCAGATGTTCCAACATCCGTGACATAAAATATCAATAGCAGCCCTACTGATAGGACTGATGGTGGTATTCCCTTGCATGTAGACCGTGAAAGAAGAAGTAAAAAGAAAGCTGATGTAAGAAGGACTGATGATGTTATTAATGTTGATGACCTCACTTCTGATGAGGAACCTATTGCTGGAATGCTGAGAAAAATTAAGAGAAGAAGAGAAAAAATTGTGATAAGTGAAGGCTCCAAGTCTTCGAAACTGGATGGAAAATCTGGAGGAGGGGAGGGAAAAGTTCGAGCAGGGCCTCCTAAACAGTGGAGCAAGGTTGTAGTGCCCAATAAGAAGAGAAAAATCACTAATCACAGTGAGTCTGACTATGAAGTTGCAACGGATGTCCAAGACATCATTGGTATGAAAACCTCCACCTGCAAAAAGACTTATGCTGAAAGTTCTATGAGAAATGCAGATAGATGGAGAATTGTAGATCAAAGGAGGATTGCTCTGGAGAGAGAGTTGGGGAAGGTTTTCGATAAGTACAAAGAAATCATGGATCTCATTGCAGCGGCTGGATTGATGAGAACAGTGTCCAAGATGGGACCCTGCTATGGCAATCTAGTCAAGGAATTTGTGGTGAATATATCTGAAGAGTGTGATGAGAACAGGGGTGACAACCTCAGAAAAGCATCTGTGAGAGGAGAAGCTGTCATTTTTTCTCCTAAAATTATCAACAACTATCTGGGCAGGAGTAAGGAACCTCAACCCGAGTTAGAGGTTACAGACAATACTGTATGCAAGGAGATTACAGGTGGTTGTATTAGACACTGGCCAAATGTAAAGAAGTTGTCGTCTAGAAAACTGAGTGTCAAATATGCCATCCTCCACAGGATTGCTGTTGTGAATTGGGTTCCTACAAATCACACATCTACTATTTCCTCCACACTTGGCAGATTCAAGTATGCTATCGGGAAAAAGATTTCTTTTGATTTTGGATCATACATCTTTGAACAGATTCTAAAACAAGCTAGCTCACCTGTTGTCAAGATGCCTATCTGTTTCCCTTCCTTGATCTGTGGTATTATTCTAGATCAGTGTCCTAATCTTATGTTGAGGGGTGACACTGCGCTCAAAATAAAACCTCCTTTGTCCCTTCACTACAAGCTACTTGGTGGAGCACATGTCTCAGACATTGTTGGGACATCTTCACAGACTTCCAGTCATGCTAATCTTGATGATGAAGTCATTGCACAGCTACAAGAAACGTGCAATGAGCTGGAAGATTCCATCAGAAGAGACACTGCTCGGAAGGCCAAACTCGAACAGCTAATCAAAACCTTCATGGAGAAAAGGAATGCTTCTGCTGGGACGGCTGGTAAAAACCAAGGTGCTGCTGAAGGTGATGCCTCTGTAGAATCTGATAGAGAATGTGAGCAGAGTTCAGATGACTCAGGATCTAGGAGTGGTGATACTGATACTGATGTTGTTGCTGATGGAGAGAGTGAAGACATTGCAGAATCTGACGATGATGGTGATACAGAATAATGGCATAATTTCTGCAGAAGTTTTATTTTGCTTTTGTTGTTTTTGTCTGAACACCTGAATAGCTCTTCTATGTATCTCGTCTGAACTTTACTCTGGTTGATTTTTATTTATAACTTGTTCTACTTGCCTTTGTCATATTTATGGCTAAAAAGGGGGAGTAGTATGTTTATGTGAGGAGTGTTTGTGTGCTTGTGCTGCTGCAGTAGTTGAGGGGGAGTTTGTGGTATGTTGCTGCAGTTGAGGAGGAGTTTTGCAATGTTGCTATGATGTGTTGTGTGATGTGTGTTGTATGCAGTTGAAGGGGAGTGCTGCTATGCTGGATGATTTTTTTTGCCGTGTGATGTTGGTATTTCGCTGCTGTCTGATATGGATGTTTTTTTGTGTGCTTCTTTACAAGTTCTTTTTGGTGTGTGTAGTTTTAGCCAAAATAAGCCAAAGGGGGAGATTGTTATTTCTTTGTTTCTGTGGTTGGCATTTATTTTTCTAAAACTATTATAGAAGCAAGATGTTGAATCATGATGTTCTAGGTGGCTGCATTCAACATGTCGAATGAAGATGTCCCATACCTGCTCATAGGACATCGCGTCTGGATTCAGTTTTAAAGCAGATTCTGTAGCTGTGATTTGTTACTAAATATTCTGTAAATATTTGGTTATCCTATATGGCATCCAAAGCATTTTTGGATTATGTTTATATGTTGGTTTTTCGGATTTTCAGCTGTTTCTAATTATGGAGACATAATAGGAAACTTTGGATTGAAGACCTATTTTTGTGGAGTTTATTTTGCAGATTTGTGAGCAGTCTATTTGCTGCATTTTTGAAGCCCAATTCAGTCCAGATTAAATGCTATATATTGACTGATGTAAACCTAGTTTAGGCGTGGAACTTACTTGTGTTTTGTTAGAGTTTTCAAGTGTATTTTGTGAGCCTAACTGGTATCATTCTGATAACAGTATAAGGACTGGTTTTTGTGTTGTAAGTTCTGTCAGTTACTCATAAGCTTTTAAGCATTGAGTTTCTTGTGTGTCAATTCTCATAAGCTTTGAAGTATTGAGAATTGTGTGTTTTGAAAGTGTGACTTTCTGTTTGTTACTTGTGTGGAAAGATACCAATCATGGGTTGTGGTTGTAGAGGGATTTGAGGAGGGCCTCATACCTAGGTGAGTCTTAGGTAGAAGTCATAGGAAGGGTAGTGATTAAGTGAGCAGATTATTCGGTAATTGTATGATCTGTGAATTGATACTATCGTATATTGGTTTCGTCCCTGGCTTGGTAGCCCCCAGAGTAGGATTGTTGATCTGAACTGGGTAAACATATCACTGTGTTATTTACTTTCTGCACCATTACTTTTATTGTTATCTTGTTCATTGTGTTGGATATCAGTGTCTCAACATCTGTGTAGGACATCTGATATCTGTGCCAGAATTTCAACAGGATTGCATTTGGGCAACCATTGATAAACGTCCTTAGGAACTAAAAACCTCCTAAAGCGACACTTAGCAATGGTATGACCCCTTTTGCAACAATACAAGCAAGTAAGGTTAACATGAGAATCACTTTTCCTAGGTTAATTTCTAATCACATAAGTATATTTTTGATATGGATTAATCATGCTTTTCTTAAAATGTGATTTATCAATAGCAAAAGTCATTTTTGGTTCTAGAGCCTTGTCAAGCTTGGCCTTAAGAGTTCTAACCTCTTTTTACCAAATATGACAAGTATCGCAACCAAAATTGAACCACTTACTTTTGTCTTCCACAACATCTACCTTTGTTACTTCCACTGTGGACTTTTTGAGAGCCTCTAATTCCTTTTCAGAATCGGAGATCTTTTGCTCCAAATGAGAAAATATTTGTTTATTTGAAGCTAATCGTTCAAAGGCTTCCTTGGCCTCATGGTGTAGAGTATCAAACGCATGTTGTAGTTCAGAATAAGACATTGAATTAGAGTTATCGTACTTAGAGTGTCTTACCTTTTTGTTTTTTTCTTTTGGTGAGCGGAAAAGCAAAGGTTGACGGACTCTCCTTCGTCACTTGAACTTTCAGCACTAGATGATTCACTATCGCTTTCCCAAGCGATGTAGGCTCTTCTAGGTTTAGATTATTTCTTCCCTTTACGACTTTTATCCTTACCTTTGTCCTTCTTCAACAATGGACAGTCCGGCTTATAGTGGCTGACTTTTCCACAGTTATAGCAAGAACCCTTAGTTTTTCCACTCTTTTTGTCTTCATTCTTGGAAGACCTTGATTGTTTTCGAAAATTGACGAGGTTTTTCTACGAATGTTGAATACCATTTTTCTTGATATAGCGATTGTATCGCTTCACAAATAATCCCATGTCTTTATTCGAATCCTCTTCCTCGTCCACTAGATTCACTATCGCTTAGCTCATATGCGGAGGACTTTGAACTAGAAGTCTTTAGAGCTATTGACTTCTTTTCCGCTTCTTTGGTCTTGTTCTTTTCCTTCTTCTCTCTTTTCTCAAATTGGTCTAAGCTAATGAATATTTGCTCATGTTCCTCGAGCTTCCCAAATAATGTTGTGATGTCTAACGTCATTAGGTCGTTGGCTTCTTTTAGGGCGGTCACCTTCGGTTGCCAATCCATAGTAAGACACCTCAAGATTTTGTTAGTAGCAACTCATTGGAAATTGGCCCACCAAGTGAGTTAAGTCTATTGATTAAATGAGTGAACCTCTTTTGCATGTCGGCAATGGTTTCCTCTTGCTTCATGCGAAAGAGGTCGAACTCTTGAGTCAATGTATTAATTCTAGCTAGCTAGACGTCGTTAGTACCCTCATGGGCAACTTGTAACGCGTCCCACATAGCTTTAGCACTCGTACAATGTGAAACTCTATAATACTCGTCACTCCCAATGAGGAGATTAGAATATTTCTAGCCTTCCAATCGTAGTTGTACTTTTTCTCGTCTTCTTCATTCCATTGTGCTTCAGGCTTAGGTACTATCGCGTTATTCGCATCGGTCATGGTTATTTCCATTGGACCATTTTGTATAACGCTTCATACCTTCCTATCAATAGAATTGATGTGAACACGCATACAATCCTTCCAGTAACTATAATTCTCACCGTTAAAAATAGGTGCTCTTTTATAAGCCCCTTTCGGTTCGTTTGCCATTTTCTAAAAAGTTATACTTTAAGCACTAGATTTAACCGGTGCTCCTGATACCACTTGTTAGACGAAGGCAATTGATCTAGAAGGGGGTTGAATATATCACTTCTTTTTAAATGCGAGTCGGCGCTAAAATTTATTTTTAAAAATATTTTGCGGAAGCGGCCGAGGATAATTCGTCTACACGAACCGAGTTACTGAGAGAATCGGATATACGTAAGCCAAATGGTACGAGAGGCTCGAAAAAAAATAGAATCGCAACTTAACAATTAATCAATTTTCCAAAAGCACTTAATATAGTGCAATCTCCAATGAGCAGTAAAAAATTAAACCAAACTTGACAATATATCAAACACCTTCTAAGCGTTCAATTTATCAATCACTTGGAGTGCATAAAACTCCAAGCTAAACCTTCTATGATAGTTGATGCAGAACTTTCACTAAGCACAATCCAAAAATGATTGTGTAATGGTTTTCAAATTAATTTTCTGCACTAAACTATACCAGAATTTTTTATCGATCAATTGAACAATCACAAGCGTAAATAGTTCAAAAATTAAATGAGATAGGAAAAGAGAAACGACACCAGGTTTGTTTAGGCAGTTCCCATTTCGTCCTCGCTTCGGGTACGTCTGCCCCCAATTCTAAATCTAGAATTGAGATGTCTATAACTTGTTTGCAAATAGTTTTCACAAGAGAAGACTTAGCTATCACACACTTAAGAAACTTCGTTGATGCATATACTACGTCTTCTTTTCCCTTGATTCGAGTCGAATCAAGTGCCTCGAACTTGTTGGAAGAACCTCCGTTTACCGTTACTAGATTGCAAGAACACACAGATCTTCAATCGCCTTCAATCGGCTGATTCTGATCCACACACAGTTTGATCCCCAAACCTTGTTGCACAATCCTCCGGTTAACGCTACTAGATCGACAAAACCCACCGTTCTTCGATCACCTTCGCTCGACTGAATTCAATGCACACAAGATCTGATCCAAAAACCCCAAATCCAATTGATCTTAGAGGACAAAACCCTAGAGGTTTTATTCAAGAAAAAACCCATTGAAACACTTACCCCAAACAAGCAACAATTCTATGTTCGGACCATATCAACTCATGATGCCAAGAATCAACATAAATGATTATGTGTATTTGTTGAAAATGTGCAAGAATGAAGATGAAGGTGATGAGAGAAAAGTTTCAATATATATCTTTCATTTTTTCTTGTTTTTTTTTGTCAAAAATGAGGAACCAAGTATTTATATGATGCAAGGATCAACAACCAATCATAACAACATTTTGAACTTAGAAAAAATCAGAAAAATTAGTTATAAGCAGCAAACGGTCGACCAAACATTAAAGAGGGACCATGCGTCGACCGCTACAGGGGTCATGCGTCGACGCATGGCAGAAGAAAATGCAGGATGAGAAATGACAAAGGCATGCGTCGACCGCAGGGTCAGCGTGCGCTAACCCAAGCGAAACTCACAAATTTTCAACATTCCATGAGTCGACCAGACCTATGCTTAGGTCGACTCAAGCTTCAAAAACTCCCTAAAATTGATTTTTCGACTCGTTTTCATCTACTTAGGCACATTTTATGCATGCCTAATACTCGTAGCATGATCACACACATGTAAGGGATATGCAAGACTCCTCCTATATGTTTGGACTCATGATTATGCATTGCGAAATAAGAATGCCGATAATAGTGAGATGATACCGTCCAAATTACAAACTACAAGCTAGTACACATTTTGACATCACTAAAATAAAACTCAAGCGAAAGACAACTTGCCCTCACAACATTGAATGTAATTTTGGAGGAATATTGCATTGAATGTGAAATCTGTAATTTTTATGAATCAAAGAAAAAGAAGGTAGACTAAATGTAGTTGGTAATGAGGAATAGTCTATTGATATCATAGTACTTTCATAAATGAAAAGGAAATGAATTGAAAAATGTAAAATAAAAATGAGTGACAAATTCATCATATTGAATTAAAATTGATACACAAGTGAGTTGTTAATTTACAAGGACTAACGATCTAACTAACTAACCAAAACTCACTAACTAATTTAACAAACTCATATATCCAACTAACAAAAGTATTGACTTAGTCAACTTAGTAAAGTCAACAAAAATCTATGTTTATCTAATAACCCACCTTAAATATATGAGAGTTACATAATAAAAAAAGTTTCACTTTAAAGGACATTTATATATTTAAAAAATGTTTGATCAAAACATAATTATCAACGTTGATCATATTTATGTCAATTAATTCCTAGCCATTTTTATGTATTCTACTAGATACTTATGTAATTTTTAGATTAATATTTAAAAATCGAACTAGATATCAAATGAACACTACTTCTAAGTCATGTTTCAATTGTTTTAAATTGATCATGCTATAACAAAAAATGTGATCATTCTGATAAAGACATTAGACATAACAAGTAAAAAAAAGTATTGAATTAAAGAAAAGAGGGAAAGGGAAAGAATGAAGCAAGCAATTACATATTGCAAATTTATTTATTATTATTTATAATAAAGTGATTTCAAGTAAAATGGTTCTAAGCTAAAGACAAGTAAAACTTATCTAACCACATGTCAGTAACACATTACTTCAAATTTAATCTTCCATATGTTGAGGTAATTAGGCCATAATATTTGCTAACAATATTTCACAGCTCAAAAATTTCTAAATCAAGAGACAATTTGAGATTTAAACTATATGAAGAGAAATGGTAAGTAAAATGAGGGGTAATTTGGTTAGACCATTTTCCTCTAACCTAAGTTGAAGCCAAAAAGGCCTCAGAATGAATTTCAAACCGAGCCCCTCTTCTTCTTCTTCTTCTTTGTACATTTTTTCTTCTTCATGTTTTTCTTACTTCTTTGTTCATATAAACAACATTCATTGATCTTTTTTAGAAAAGAGTTCATCTTTAAGACGATTGCATTACCGAACATGCAACAGCTTGTGCCCAATGTCTTAACTTGGTCTTCACCAATTCAGGATCATCACCTACATTCAACAAAAGTTACAAACTCAAAACCCCCATTACAAATATAGACGTAAATGTCTGATACACCTCATTTGCGGTCTGATGTAGTTGCAGAAAGTACTGCATGCATCAATGCAATTGTGATTATAAGAAAAATGCAGTGTCTCGATAAGGCAGTCAGTTGGTAGTTGTGGAGGGATATCGGACTCAGAGAAACTAAAATAAAAAATTTGCAAGAAATGTACCTGGGCTACAAATCTTCCATGAATCAGCATCACTCCTAGGGCTTCCAAAGGAAGAAGAACGTGCTCCAAGAGAAGAAGCACGACTCTGAGGTGTGGAAACGGGGCTTGGTGACAAACCTCTATTAACAGCAAAATAAAGATCAAGAGCAGGCAATGTATTACACAGTTTCTGACCATCTTCTTCATTGAATCCAAACCCAAGTTCAATGCATCCCTTAAGCTCATGCAAATCGTCATCCGTTATATCATCACAAACACATTCATGAGCAATACTACTCCTCCTTCTTTCTTGTCTCCTCTTTCTCTCCCAAGCCATGTCTCTCGGCTTCTCGCACATCGACAGCTGTTTCGATAGCCTCCTCCTGTTATTCCACGCCAACGGCGCCAATGGCATGTGCTGCAACTCTTCCTCCGGTAACGGAGAAGAAGATGAAGATGAAGATGATGATGATGACAATGACATTGTGTCGCACTTTTGCTCTTCGTCGGCCATAGCTGTAAAGGAATATTTATTGATCTAACAACAACTCTGATGATGATGAAGATGGCGGAGGCAGCAAGCGGTGACCGCCGTGCGTGGCCTCGCCGCGGCACCGTTGAAGTGGCGGTAGGTGGTGGAATATAAGAAAATGGAAGGAATGAAAGTGAGAGGAATTAGAAGAAATGGGTATATGATGATTCTATTAATGGAGGGTTTAATGTTTGGTGTTTCTTATTATACCATACGTTTATAACCGTCAGCACCAAAATTTTAGGAGCAATATTTAGTAGTGCTATCTATGTATGCTATAATATTGAAAGGTTCAACTATATTCGGGTAAAATATAACAAAATAATAATAATAATAATAATAATAATAAAACATTATTTCAATTTGTTTTGTGTTTGTTAACTAGGGTTTGTAGCTGATTCAGTTGGTTGGCTATGATGTGTCATTGCATGGTATTGGTTTTTTGTTTTCGAAGTGCAAAATATGGGTTTGCTACTGTCACTAACTGATGTAACTGCTATTTGCATGCAAAAAAAAGCAACGAAGGTTCCATATTTAGAAGGTTAAAACGGCCATTTCGGCTCATGGAATCAACTCAAGCGTCTAGTTAGGATTTATAAACGGAACTAGCTAGCAAGATACCAGGCAATATTATTGGCTAGTTTTGTTTAGATTGTTATATTATTATTGCATTTACTTTTGATAAAAAAATATTTATAAAGGTTTTTTTTAAATACAATTCAAATGAAAAATTAATTAAAATTAATTTTTTATTTTATTTTATGTATTTCATTTTTTTATATTAAGTTTTTAAAGATTTATTTGAACTTGAAAACATTTTGAATGATTTCTTATATTAATATTTTTGAGATATACTTTTTTTAAAAATTATGTGATTTTGCTAATGTCAAAATTACTCTTTTAATTTATAAAAAATAAGTTTGAAATAATTTTTAATATTTTATAATAATTTTTATATATTTTTTAAAATATACAAATAAATTTTTGTTGGATTATTATGTTAGTTCATTAAATATGACACATAAATATTAATTTATCTTTAAATAAAAAAATAATTTAATGTGGCTTTTATTTTGAAATTCAAAATAAAATTTCAATTCATTTTCGCTTCCTTAATAGAATGGAATAGAACGTATCGTTGGAATTCAACCAGAACTATGGTGAATTCTTCTCAATCTTTATCTCAAGATTGTTATATAATGACAATGAACAAAAACAAGAACACGTTTAAAGAAGAAAGAAAGAAAAACAATAGCGTTGGAAAAGATAATTTTTTTTGCAGAGTAACTCTCTGCCCACAACTGTGGAATTTTATTGTCACTTTGCAACTGCAAAACCGTGATTATTAAACTTGATGATTACAATGATAAGGGTTCCTCCCTATTTATAGATTTAGGTTAACTTGCATTTCAAGATAAATGCCAAACTATAAAAGCCCAAAAGTATCTAATTTAATCTTTCTAAATCAAATCTGATCTTTTTAAATAAAATCTAATATTTCTAACACAAAGAATTACATATTTAACACACCACCTAATTCATTATGTCTAAACTATCTACATTCATCATAGACCTCAGCTTCTTGAACACTTCTACTTACACCCCCTTCGTCATGATGTCTGCAATCTGATTCTCAGTTCTGCAATGTTCCAAGTTCATCTTCTTTTCTGCTACCTGCTCTCGAAGATAATGGAACCTCATTTCGATGTGCTTGCTTCGACCATGTGCTATTCGATTTTTCGCCAAGTTGATAGCTGATATGCTGTCGATCTTCATGGTAATTGTTCCATGACTCTTCGCTATGATCTCTTCGACCAGGTTCACCATCTAGGTTGCTTGACATGCACAAAGAGAAGCAACTATATATTCTGCTTCGCATGATGATAATGCCACTATTGACTCCTTTCTCGAACTCCAAGCAACTGGTGCACCACCTAACATAAACACATAGCCAGTTGTGGATTTTCTATCCTCAACATCACTACACCAACTTGAGTCAGTGTATCCCACTAACTTGCATTCTTTACCTTCATCAGCTGCACAAAACAAAATGTCATAGTCGAGAGTTCCTTTCAGATACCTCAGTATCCTCTCCGTCGCTGCTAGGTGTGATACCTTTGGCTTCTGCATGAATCTACTGACCATACCCACACTGTATGCTAAGTCAGGCCTTGTGTGACAAAGGTATCGAAGTGATCTAATAAGTCTTCTGTATTGGGTTGGGTCGACATCATCTTTATTTGACTACTACGACAGTTACAATCTGGTCTCAGCTGAATTCGAAGTTGGGTTGCAATCTTGCATCTTAAATCTCTTGAGTATTTCGTCTGCATATCTTCTTTGGTGCATCATCAAACCTCTACTAGTCTTGTAGAATTCGATGCCAAGGAAATATGAGAGGTCTCCCATGTCTGACATTTCAAACTCCTCACTCAGGTTATGTTTGAAGTCTTCGATCTCTTTCTTGCAACTTCCTGTTATCAGCAAGTCATCGACATTGAGATATAGTATAAGCAATTCACTCTTGCTTCTTCTTACATATACTCCATGTTCAGTTGTACACTTCACAAATTTCTTCTCCCTTAAGAAGTTGTCGATTTTCTTATTCCAAGCTCTTAGAGCTTGCTTAAGTCCATACAGGGCTTTATGCAACATGTACACCTTTCTTTCTTCGCCTCGTTTCACATACCCAGCTGGTTGTGCGACATAAACTTCTTCGTCTAAGGGGTCATTAAGAAATGCACATTTCACGTCCATCTGACATGTGTGCCAATTGTTCATATTTGCTAGACCAACAACCTACCTGATTGTTTTGATCCTAGCACCAGGTGTAAATACTTCATTGAATTCGATTCCTTCCTTCTTAAGAACTCATTTCTCCACAAGTATCGCCTTGTGTCGAGTTACTTCTCCTTTAGGATTCATCTTCGCCTTGTAAACCCACTTCACATCAATTGCCTTCTTGCCTTGAGGCAATTCGACAAGTGAGCAAGTGTTGTTGACTTCGATAGACTCTAACTCCTCATTCATTGCTTTCACCCACTTTGAATCTTTCAATGCCTCAGCTGCATTGACTGGTTCGACATATGCATAGAAAACATATTGTACCAGCTCACATTCTTCATCGACCACATCATCTGATGTAATCACACATTCTTGCAACCTTGTAGGACTGTGTTTTGTTCGTCGAGGTCTGCTTGTGCATGCTTTATCTCTGACTTGTTCCTGTTGAACTTCTCTTTCGACTTCAGTGGCTAGTTCTTCACAAGATATTTTCATTGAATCCTTCTTGACATTCTCAGTCCAATCCCATTCTTTAAGCTCATCTATGATCACGTCCCTGCTGATCACTACCTGCTTATCCACTGGGTCGAACAACCTGTAACCTTTAGTCAAATGATATCCTATCAAGATCATCTGATTCGACTTATTAGCAAGCTTCATTCTCAACTGATCTGGCATATGTTTATGTGCTATAGATCCAAACATCTTCAAGTGACTGAGGCTAGGCTTGACACCAGACCAACATTTTTCTGGTGTAATTCCTTCAAGCTTCTTCATCGGACATCTGTTTAATATGTATGTTGCTGTCGAAACCGCTTCTCTCTATAATTTTTTGGGTAGATGCTTTCCATTCAACATACTTCTCACCATGTTCATGATGGTTATGTTCTTTCTTTCTGCAATTCCATTTTGATGTGGAATGTAGGGTGGCACCACCTCATGCAGAATCCCTTCTATTTCACATAATGCATCGAACTCTTTCGACACATACTCTCCACTACCATCAGTCGTCAGAATTTTCAGCTTTTAACCACTCTGTGTTTCGACCATAAATTTGAATATGGAAAATACCTCGATCACACCACTTTTTTTTTGATGAGGTAAGTCCACAACTTTTGACTGTAATCATCTATGAACGTGACAAAGTATATGTTGCCTACAATCGATTCCACCTGGATTGGACCACATACATCAGAGCATATGACTTCCAGAATTGCCTTCGACTTCCTTCCTGCATCCTTGCTGAAGCTATTCTTGTGTTGTTTCGACTGAACACACTCTTCACAGACTTCACTTGGAATGTCGATTTCAGGTAATCCTGAAGCCATATTTCTTCTCTTTTGCTCTCTGATAACATTGAAGTTGAGATAGCCTAGTCAAAAATGCCATAACTACTCATCTTTGTTAGCTGCAATTGCTAGCCACTTGTGCACCATCACATTGAGTTCAATCTTGAAGGTCCTATTCTGAGACATTGGAGCTTTCAAGATCAACCTACCACCTGCATTGAGAACTCTCATCATCTTGTCTTCGACAACTACCTTGTAGTTCTTTTCAACTAACTGCCCTATACTAAGCAAATTACTCTTCATGCCTGATATGTACAACACATTGGAAATTGTTGACTTCTTGCAATCTTTCCTCATAATCAGAACATCACCAATACCTTCAGCTGCTAGAGTATTTTCATTTGCAAATTTCACCATGTTCTTCATTGAGGGATTCATTTTGACAAACCAATCTTTCCTTCCAATCATGTGTGATGAGCATCCTGAGTCCAAGTACCACTGATCTTGGAATCTCTCTTCATATCTTGTTGTGACCATCAGGAACATCTCCTTTTCTTCATGTTTTGCCAACTTTGCATTAATTTCTTGATCATTCTTCTTTTCTGGACAATTACTAAAATAGTGACCATACTTCTGACAGTTGAAACACTGAATGTGACTTTTGTCATGCTTTTGACCACCACCTCTTCCTCTACTTGCAGCACCACCTCTTTGGTTCCAGGGTTTTCTCTGATTCGACCAGTTTCTTTCCTGCTGATTTTGACCAGTCGAATTGCTGTAGCCTCTTCTACCTTTGTTGCTATTCAAGCTTCCTTTGCCTTTCCTTTCTTTTTTTGACTACGTCTGCAAAGCCATATCACTCTTCGACTTTCCTGCAGCTCTCTCAGCCATCCTTTATTTCTGAGACTCAAGCGTCCTTTGAAGCACTTCCTTTGTCAATATTGATAAGTCTTTCGACTCTATGGCTACTACCACGTGGTCGAATTTTGGAGCCAATGACCTCAAGATCTTTGACACAACTGATCTTGATGTCAACACTTCTCCACATACTTTGATTTGATTCACCAGCTTTATAACTCTGGTGAAGAAATTTGTTATACTTTCATTATCTTCTGTAACACCCTAAACCCCCGCGTAAAATAATACAATTATCAGAGTAAAATTCATAAAATTCAGAACTTAGGATGTTACTCTTCAACAAACATCTGCTCATGCATATGACATATAACACATAATTATTATTAAAAATTCTTCTCAATAAGCAGCGGAAAACTTCTTCGAGTCGACAATCAAAACTTAACATGTTTAAACCACATATTCATCATCAATTAAAACAAAATATAATAACTATAACGGAAATAAACATGAATCCTTCCATAATCCCCAGTGTTACATATCAGAGCAGACGCTAACTCAAAACATAAAGTGAAAGACTTCGTCTTCACTAACCACAACTCTGCACTATTCTTGATTATCTGCACGTTACCCACGTGAAGGAAACATTCAAACAGAAGGGTTGAGATTCTCAATCAACAAAAGAAATGCATAATATAAATAAAAAAAGCATATAATCATTATACAATTCACCCTATCATCAAATCATCAACACGATTACAATTTCCACACAAGCTGACAATCATATAATCAACAACACAATATAACACAATGCAATGCAATGAGACTCACAACTCGACTCAATGCATGTGGTACCAATTCGATCACTTTTTCATGATCATAATTCCCGTCGGAATTTCCATATAAGTCGCTCATACCCCACATGGGCACACAACATCCGTGATCGCTCACACCCCACATGGGCACACGAACACCCGTAATCGGTCACACCCCATATGGGCACACGATTACCTCAACAACAACAACAATACGATTCTATTACAAAGAATCCGGATAAGGCGCTCACACCCTACATGGGCACACGACTTATCATACAACTCATGCAACATGATATGCATTCAACGACAACATACAACGACGACTAATGCATATGACTATCATACAGCCAATACATCACACCACAACTATCCAACACGCATCATATACCTGCCAAAAACATACAACAATTGCAATCCACAACTACAACACACATTCGCACAACCGAACTCAACATCTCAACGTTAAACACATCACAACGAACACGGAAACACAATTAACGCATGGAATAGTTGGAATTATGGAATTTAAAATAATTTTAATAGAAAGTACACTAAGCCAGATTTCCAACGATTCGAACGGTAACTGAAACGGACATACGGATCAAAAGATATGAATTTTTAAAGTTTTAGAAAATTATGTTCGTTCCAGTGGAAACCAAATACTGTTTTTACTCGCCCGAGGTTCGCCCAGCGAACCCGCCTTCGCCCGGAGAAATCCCCATTCGCCCGAAGAAATTTCCCTTTCGCCCAAGGCTCGCCCGGCGAAGCTGAAGCGAAATTCCTCCCCCATACAAATTCCAGTAGCACCTATTTTCTACCCTTCGCTCGCCTCTCAGTTCGCCCGGCGACCTCCAAGCGAGATCGCTTCGCCCGACGAGACACCCCATCCGATGTACAGAAGCTTGTTAGGAGCGAGGTCTTATCCTTATATGATATGAAAATCCAAATGTTCAGACAAACCCGTTGCCTCAACATGAGAAAGCTGCAGTAAATTTGATAGAGGGAGAGTCTAACCACAGCTATCAAATTTATGATGTACTCTTATTAAGGGCCAACCTGGTCAAAATGCATCGCAGACAGAGCAAATATGGGCATGTACCTTCTCATAACTATCACCAGACTGATATCTGCTCTAAAAACAATCAAGGATGTTCTGTGGTGCAATCAGCTCTACAGGAACAATTGGATCTCGGATGGATCCAAGATCACCAAATTCGTGAGGTCAACATGACTTATGCAAATTCCAACTTCATTCAAAACCACGACATTCGTGCAATGAATGTCAACTTGGTGGCAATGCACTCAAGGCAAAGCCAGCATCATAATCTGCCTCGACACGACTACGATTCCTGTCTGATTTGCTCGGTAAATAATCAGGGATGCTCTTTTGTACAGGAGACCCTCCAACGTCAGATGGATCTTGGATGGATTAAGGATTACCACGATCGAAGTCATTATCAATTAAATATGATTCAAATCTTTGATATTCGTTTGATGAATACCAGCTTGGTAGAGTTACATGCTAAGCAGGTCCGACTCGATTTTCTGACTTCGCATAATTATCAGAACTGTAAGGGATGTCTTGAGAGTGACCAAGGATGCGCTCTCGTTCAAAGAACTTTGCAACACTTGTTAAATCACTGGTGGGTTCCAATCTATTTAGACGAAGACACACAACAAGTCAGTATGATTAATGGGAACCCTACTAGGCATCAAAGTCAGGATGTTCGATCAATGGAAACAGGCCTAGTGAGGTTACACTGCATACAAAGCGGACGTGGTCAGGTGCCACCACACAACTATGAACGCTGTAGAGTTTGCTCTGAGGATAATCAAGGATGTTACCTCGTGCGAGCAGCCCTTCAAAGTCAGTTGGACCACAAAGAGATTCAACCATGGTCAAGCCCTGGTTCAATATCAGACTATCATCCTAATCAAGACAGCGATGTTGTTTTAATCCCTAAATGAGAAGTGGCCAAAGATGTGTGCGCCATAATCCTTCTACTCCATGAATCAAGAATTCCTCTTGATGGTGGAATGATCCTCAACCTTGAACTAATCGAGGCCAACTATGATGGTCAGAAAAATCAAAAAGCTCCTGTAGTTATCTATCTGCCAGGACCACTACCGTATGAATCAACTAAGGCTATCCCTTACAAATACGGTGCAACAACAATTGAGAATGGAAAGGAAATTCCATTACCCTCCGTCGTGAATATTGCAGACATCAGTCAAGTAACACGGAGCGGTCGGATCTTCAACCGGGGAGTTGGAGAACCCACCAAAGAAAAGGAACCTCAAACAGAAGTTCCTGATCAACCAGTCGGTCAATCCAGTGATCCCGACCTTTCAAAGAACAACGATGAGATGCTGAAGCTCATCCAAAAGAGTGAATACAACATTGTTGATCAACTTTTGCAAACTCCTTCAAAAATCTTTGTGTTATCACTTTTACTCAGTTCCGAAGCTCACAGGGAAGCTCTACAGAAAGTCTTAGAGCAAGCCTTTGTGGAACAGGATGTAACAATAAGGCAATTCGACAGCATCATCTCCAACATCACTTCCTGCAATAACTTGGGGTTTAGTGATGAGGAACTGCCGGAAGAGGGCCCAAATCATAATATGGCACTCAATATTACAGTCAACTGCCAGGACGATGCTTTAGCCGGCGTACTGGTAGACACTGGATCGGCTCTAAACGTGATGCCAAAGTTCAATCTAATGCGACTATCATTCAAAGGATCTCCGATGAGAGGCAATGAGGTCATCGTCAAAGCATTTGACGGATCTCGGGAAACAGTTATCGACGAAGTCGACCTTCCCATAACTATTGGTCCCCACACTTTCCAAGTCACTTTCCAGGTTATGGACATCCGGGCAGCATACAGCTGTTTGTTAGGAAGACCTTGGATACACGAGGTTGGGGCAGTCACTTCGACGCTTCACCAAAAGCTGAAGTTTGTCAAGAAAGATCAACTAGTCACAGTCTGCGGAGAGCAGGCCTTGATCATGAGTAACTTATCATCGTCCACTTGTGTAAAACCAGAAGAGGTTGTAGGAACCCAGTTCCAAGCACTTTCGGGGAGCAACGACAATCAATCAGAAAGAGGAACGTCGATTTCCTCGTACAGAGATGCTTTCGAAGTGATTAAAATTAACAATGCAAAGGGATGGGGACAGCTTGTCATTCCTACTGATAACAAAACAAAGAAGGGTCTTGGTTTTTTTTTCAAACTGTACCCAGATAGCTACTAACGATGAAAATCTTCATCCCATTCAAAACTTCTTCCGCGGTGGAGGTTTCCGTCACCCAGTGTTTCAAGAAGTACATACCATCAACGAGGGAGATTCCTCCGATATGGACGAAGAGTGGAAGTCCTATCTTAATGAGGACGGTTATATGTCTCAGGAAGAGGTGCCTACACCATTTTTCTTTCCGACATAAAGTCTGAGATTTATACCGAGGTCAGATGTCAAAATGATATATGGAGATTGTGATCCGGAAGGATGTCATGCTCCACCAAACTCATTAGAGGAGGACACTCTGATGAAAGACAGCTTTGACCATGACTATTATGGCCCAATGGATGGCCTGCCTATCTGGCAGCCGTACCCAGGAGACTCAGGATAAAAGAGTCAGTCGAACGATGCATATCAGCTGAGCATCATTGAAAAAAATACCTGCGTCCCCACCATGTCATGGGATCAACACTCAGGGCATTCTGAAAATATCCAGCATAACAATGAATTTGCAAAGCTTGCCAGACTAGAGTTCATCAACTACGCTTTTCCCGAGGTCAACGTCATCGAGAGAGATGACTCCTCCAGTTCCAAAGAAGTGTGGGATACCTTAGGACAACCGAGTGGCAAATTCGATTACCTGGTTAAGTACACCGCTCCCAAAAGCTCTCGTATCAAGCTCGAAGACATCCAACCAACTGGATGGGGAGATTTACCTAAGAGTGCAAACACTGCACGAAATACAACTAAGGAATCCTCCTACGACCACTCTGCCTGGGAGACAGATTCCAACGATCCTGCTCCACCAGAAATCAGCGTTATTTCTGAAGACAAATCAAGAAGGTGCCAGACTTTATGATTCACCGAGGAGTTCTCCGCTAATGGGTTGCAGTCAACGTTCCGGAAGTCGTTCATAAGTCTAAGTAATTTCCGTCTTTATCTTAACCTTTCACCTTGCCCAAGTGAAACGGATGTTTTGATAGGGCTCACTTTCTGTAAATGTACCTCTTCGATTCGCCCAAAGCGGCAGAGTTTTGTTTTATAGGGCTGTAGTTTCAAGAATCGACAAGATCATAAATAAAATAACGTCGTTCTGTAATTTCCGCATTTATTGTTGTTTTCTCTTTTCGCTTTTTCAGAAAATGGTAATCCTAAAAAAACAGTTCCAATAATAAAAACAAGCAGTTTTAAAAAAAAATACACTGCACGCACTCTTGCATTCTCTCTATCTCTTCTAAACAAAATCATCGCGTCATGCAGATTGCTTGTTTTAAACCCCATTGAAACATACGATCCGATGCCCTCTCCCAACTTTGAATTCTCGGTATTTGAGGCTGAAGAAGAAGACGACGAAGGAATTCCAGAAGAGATCTCCTGATTACTCAGACAAGAGGAAAGGTCCATTGAACCTCACAAAGAGCCGTTGGAAACAGTCAACTTGGGTTCAGAAGAAAAGAGAAAAGAAGTCAAGATTGGGGCACTGCTCAGTCCAACTGTCAAACAAAGTTTGATAAAGCTTCTCAAAGAATTTCTCGATGTATTCGCTTGGTCCTATCAGGATATGCCAGGGTTGAATACCAGCATCGTGGAACATCATCTACTGTTAAGATTAGAATGTCCGCCGGTAAAATAAAGGTTGAGAAGGACTCATCCAGACATGGCCATTAGGGGTGGGAATAGGCCAGTCCAGCCTACAGGGGCCTATAGCCTAGCCTACTTAAGGCCAGACCAGGCCAGGATTTTTTAGTAAAAAGGCCAGGCTTAGGCTTTTTTAAAAGCCTATTTAATTAAATAGGTCAGGCTTAGGCTATTAAAAAAGCCTATGAAGCCTTATAGGTCGGCCTATATTTTCATATATATTAAAAATATGCTAAATAGGTTGTCATGTATATGCATATATATTAGAAAAAAAGATACTTATATATGCATATATATTAGAACAAAGGCTAAATAGGTCAGCCTATATATATATATATATATATATATATATATATATATATATATATATATATATATATATGTGTGTGTCAGCCTATAAAGCTTCTTAAGTAATATGGAATAATTGAGAACCATAATGAGAATAAGGCTTGTAAATAGACTTTCAGGCCAGACCAGGCTTTTAAAAAGGCCAAGCCAGGCCAAAAAAGAGAGCCTATAATAGGCCATAGGCCAGGCTCAGGCCTTTTAAGTTTATTGTAGGTCAGGCCCAGGCCTTATAAAGCCTAGCCTAGCCTAGCCTATTTCCACCCCTAATGGCCATCAAAATCAAAGAGGAAGTACAGAAACAGATTGACGCAGGTTTCCTCGCTACATCAGAATATCCTCAATGGTTAGCCAACATAGTACCAGTTCCGAAAAAGGACGAAAAAGTCAGAATGTGTGTAGACTACAGGGATCTAAACAAAGCCAGTCCGAAGGATGACTTTCCCTTACCGCACATTGACATGCTGGTAGACAGTACAACAAAGTTCAAAGTATTCTCCTTCATGGATGGATTCTCGGGCTATAATCAGATAAAAATGGCGCCGAAAGACATGGAGAAAACTTCTTTCATCACCCCATGGGGCACTTTTTGTTACAAGGTAATGTCGTTCGGTTTGAAGAACGCCGGGGCAACCTATTAAAGGGCCATGACTACTCTGTTTCATGACATGATACACAAGGAAATAGAAGTATATGTCAATGATATTATTGCCAAATCTAAAACAGAAGAGGAGCATGTGACCCACCTGTCAAAACTATTCGAGCGGTTAAGAAAGTACAAACTCCGCTTGAATCCCAATAAGTGCACATTTGGTGTCCGCTCAGGGAAGCTATTAGGGCTCATCGTCATCCAGAAAGGAATTGAGGTTGATCCTGACAAGGTCAAGGCCATTCAAGAAATGCCTTCTCCAAAGACTGAAAAACAAGTCAGGGGATTCTTGGGACGTTTGAATTACATTTCCAGATTTATATTCCTCATGAGCGCGACATGCGCGCCGATTTTCAAATTACTCAAAAAGAATCAGGACTGCGTTTGGACAAAAGATTACTAAACCGCCTTCGACAGTATCAAGGAATACCTATTGAACCCACTTATTCTATCACCTCCAGTGGAAGGAAGACTACTGATCATTTACTTAACAGTCTTGGAGGACTCAATGGGTTGTGTACTTGGCCAACAAGACTAAATAAAAAGGAAAGAGTCTGCCATCTACTATTTGAGCAATAAATTCACCGACTGCGAGACTCGGTACATTATGCTTGAGAAAACTTGTTGTGCGCTTGGGCAGCCGAACGTCTTCGCCAGTATATGATTTGTCACACTACTTGGTTAATCTCCGAAATGGATCCAATCAAGTATGTTTTCGAAAAGCATGCTCTCACAGGAAGGATTGCTCGTTGGCAGATGTTGCTATCAGAATACGACATCGAGTACCACGCTCAAAAAGTCGTTAAAAGAAGTGTTTTAGCCGATCATTTGGCTCATCAACCGATTGACGATCAGGAATCAGTCGGATTTGACTTCCCGGACGAAGATGTCATGTATTTGAAAATGAAAGATTGCGATGAACCGCTACCTAGTGAAGATCCAGAACCAGGTTCCCAATGGGGATTAATTTTTGACGGAGCTGTCAATCATTATGGAAATGGAATTGGGGCAATCATCATAACACCTCAGGGTACCCATATTCCTTTCACCGCCAGACTGACATTCAAGTGTACAAACAACGAGGCCGAATACGAAGCTTGTATCATGGGTCTCGAAGAAGCGATCGAATTAAGGATCAAGAACTTGGATGTATATGGCGACTCAACCCCGGTTATCAATCAAATCTAAGGAGATTGGAACACATACCAATCAGGACTGATTCCTTACAAAGAATACGCGAAAAGGTTATTGCCCTTCTTCGACAGAATCGAGTTTCATCATATCCCTCGTGAAGAGAATCACATAGTTGATGCCTTAGCCACTCTCTCTTCCATGATTAGTGTAGGTCAATGGAATGACATGCCTAAGATCGACATAATGCGCCAAGAACAGCCCGTTTACATCTTCACGATTGAAGCAGTCATAGACGATAAACCTTGGTATCACGATATCAAATGCTTTCTTCAGAAACAAGAGTACCCACCTGGGGCATCCAGAAAAGTCAGAAAGACCCTCAGAAGATTGGCAGACAGCTTCTTCCTGAGCGGTGATACACTCTATAAGAGGAACTTCGACATGGTCTTGCTTCGCTGCGTAGAGAAACCAGAAGCAAACATGTTAATGAAATATATTCACAAAGGATCCTTTGGCACTCATGCCAACGGACACACAGTGGCGAGAAAAATTCTGAGAGCAGGGTACTATTGGTTGACCATGGAATCCGATTGCTACAAGTACATGAGGAGATGTCAGAAGTGTCAGATATACTTAGACAAAATCCATGTACCGCAAACACATCTCAAAGTTCTTTCTTCCCCATGGCCTTTTTCCATATGGGGAATCGACATGATTGGTATGATTGAACCCAAAGCTTCGAGCGGACACTGGTTCATCCTGGTAACCATTGATTATTTCACCAAGTGGGTCAAAGCAGCGTCATTCGCCAATGTAACCCGACAGGTGGTGGTCCGTTTTATCAAAAACAATCTCATCTGCTGTTATGGTGTTCCAAGCCAGATCATTACCGATAATGGATCCAACTTGAACAATAAGATGATGAAAGAGTTGTGTGCTGAGTTCAAGATCGAACATCGTAACTCATCTCCCTACCGACCCAAAATGAATGGAGCGGTAGAAGCGGCTAACAAGAATATCAAGAAGATTGTTCAGAAGATGGTTGTAACTTACAAAGATTGGCACGAGATGCTCTCCTATGCTCTTCACGGTTATCGCACATCTGTCTGCACTTCAACAAGGGCAACTCCTTTCTCTCTAGTATATGGCAGGGAAGCAGTGCTCCCCATAGAGGTAGAGATCCCATCAATCCGGGTATTGATGAAAGCTAAGTAACAGAGGCTGAATGGTGTCAAAGTCGACACGCGAAATGAACCTGATCGAAGAAAAACGAAGAACGGCACTATGACATGGTCAGTTGTATCAGCAAAGAATGAAGAAGGTGTTTAACAAAAAGGTCCGACCCTTTCCCTTTAGGAAAGGAGACCTCGTGCTCAAGAAGATACAATCATTTCTCACTGATTCCCGGGGCAAATGGACTCCAAATTACGACGGCTCCTATGTGATCAAGAAAGCTTTCTCAGGCGGTGCCTTGAGACTCGCAACCATGGATGAAGAGGAATTTTCCTACCCCACAAATGTTGACGTAGTCAAGAAATACTTCGCCTAAATAAATAAATAAATAACGTCTCGGTGGATTGAAAACCCGAAAGGGCGGTCCAGGCAAAAATTAGAGACATAATAAAAAATCATCCCGATGGATTGGAAATCTCAAAGTACAATCCAGGCAAAAGTTAGGGATAATGGCAAGTAACTACGTCCAACAAAGGAGCAAATCCCCCAATAGCAGTAATGCCATCCATCAGAAGAAACTCCAGTCAAGGTCATCTTCGACAGAAGCTCAGGATGTCCGAAATTCAAAGTTGGTAGAAGGATAGCGGTTGTTATGTTTCAATGTAGCCCTTTTCCCTTAAATTACAATTTTCTAACTTTGTAAATACTCCATGGAATCACGCTTTTGGTTGATTTCCATCCTATCAATAAAATTTGAGCCCTAGTGCTTTTGTTTGCAATTCTTATTTGTTTTAGCTTTACAGAGCGACATTTTAACATGATTAACGGTTCTTGAAATAAAACAAAAATGAATTTACTTGTCAAGATTTTTCTGCTTTTCAAAATAAAGATGGCAATTTCTTTTGACTGTTGACCTTTGAAAGAACATCGATCGCTTCTCCAGAAGCAATTGAGCTTCAAAGTGCAGAATCAAAGTCCTCCTTCTAAGCCAGTACACCGGAATGAAGGATCAATTGTGTCGGATGCGAGCATTCCATCCGACACCCCCGACAGAGTTCTCATCTCCTAAGCCCGGCCAACGATTTTCCTTACAGGGACTATCTCTCCTAAGCAAGGCAGAATTGCTATCTTGAACCCGTGATACTTTTCATCCCCCGCAGTGGCCGAGTATCCAGTCATGTTCATTTATTAGTCAGTATATTGCGTCAGTTTTGTCAGCATATACATACATACATCATGCATTATTGATTTACATTCATATTCATATTGCATCACTATCACTCTAGTCGGTCTTACCCTCTGGTGATAAAAGTCCTCTCAATCAAGTTGTCAGTTATTTCCTCGTCAGGAAACGCCTCATCTGAGCGATCTCTCCTCCAGTTTATCTCTGGGATAGAGAAGGCCCTTGACCACTTTGATAACTTGAACCTCTAAAAGGCAAGAAAACTCTCGACAAACGTCAATCTTCTACATTGAAGATGATATCTTTGCTTTCCCGGATTAAGGAAAATCCCAGAGAGAGCCTCGCAACTAAAGACTCTCAGTAACACAGTGGTTCTTCTCTCCAGAAAATCAATGTTAATGAAGTCATCAGCACCTCGTAATTGGGGTACATTGTATGGCATTTCTCCGAGAAGGTCTCGGAGAAAACTATGATGTAGTATCTCCAAGAAGAAAGCAGTTTCTCAAGAGACTCCTTTTCCCCAGTAGAGTCGACAAATGGCGTCTCCAATAGAGAAGTTTGTACACCTCTACATTTCAGACCAATGGGTTCCCCAGTAAGTCTGACATTAAAACTTTTTCCCATCAAATGGCATCTCCCCAGGAAAATTCGGCGAGAAGTTTGATGAAAACCGCTACAAATAGCGTCCCTTGTCAAGAAAGTTTATTGACAAAAGAAACTGAGACCAGCTCCTTCGTAGGAAACCAAGATCGAGGGGAAGTTTGTTTCAGAAACTTAGACCAGTTCCTTGGTAGGAAACCAGGATCGAGGGGAAGTTTAATTAAGAAACTAAGACCAGTTCCTTGGTAGGAAATCAGGATCAAGGGGAAGTTTATATCAGAAACTGAGACCAGTTCCTTGGTAGGAAACCAGAATCGAGGGGGAGTTTATATCAGAAACTGAGACCAGTTCCTTGGTAGGAAACCAGGATCGAGGGGAAGTTTATATCAAAAACTGAGACCAGTTCCTTGGCTGAAGACCAGGATCGGGGGAAGTTTTTACCTTTTCTAGGCATCATTGCTTAGCAAAAGAAGATGAATGGGCAAGCATCCATTCATGACCACCATCAAAATTTCGGGTATTCCGATATTTAATCCTCTTGCACCCCGAATGCCCGAATACCTTCGCTATTCACACCTTCGGGTCCAAGAAGATTAAATAGGGGCATCTGTCATACCCTAAATTTTTACCACTAAGATTTCAAATCATTTTGCAAATCATCATCACAATATGGATGTACCTTCATGCCTCATCAATCTCCTCACAGATGGGTGAGCATTCACTACAGCTAAGAATTAGGGTTTCAAGCCCTCTCAGAGCTCTTAGACAAAGGATCAATCAAGAAATGACATGATCTTCAACTTGTCTAACCTCTCAAACATCTGTAAAGGATCAAGAGGACTCCCACATCAGGAATCAAGCACAAGGTTGCAACATTCCAAGTGGATCAAGCCCCAAGATCGCCAGTGTCACAAAATTAGGGTTTGGTCGACTGAGGCCTCCAGATGAAAACTTTCCTCTGGGCATGAGCCAATGCTTCAAAGCACAACCCAAGATACTCTAAGGGACATCATAAACCCAATCACCAAGTTAATTTAGTCTCAGGGGACACATTTACAAAAAATTAGGAATTAAGGTTTCTTGACCTAATTCACCCCTAAGTTAACTTTTGGGACAAAACATGAGCCAAGACCTCAAGAAATGATTTTAAGGTCTGTAATAAACCACATTGATCCATTTGCAACAATGGATTGATCCAAGAAGCTTGATCCACAAGTTTCAATTTCATCAGGACCACAATTAGGGTTTTGAGGAAAAAGTCAACTGTACCTTTGACTTTTGACCTGGACATCCTCCCAAACCTTGGGACATGATTCAATACACCTTACAACACCTATGGAACATATCCATTAGGTTTGATATAAGTCAAGGACTTGATTTCAACAAGGATCGCACAGTTTGGAATTCATCCGATAAAAAGTCAACTGTGCACAAAAGTCAAGTTTGACTTTTTGAGATTTTTCACAATTATGGTTCCTTGACCCGAAAACAATGTTAATATGTGACTTGAATCATCATTCATCAAGAAAAATCAAAGAAGGTGGGATAACTTGTAAAAGGGGTAACCATAAAAACTTAGAATTTTTCTAAGTTATGGAACAAAGTGGCTAGGGTACCAACTTCCAAGGATCATAACTTGAGATCCAAACAACCCTTTTGGATGGTCCAAAGATGGATTTGTATCTCTCATGGCATACTTTAAAAGTGTCAACTACACCTCATTCCAATTCTTCATGGATTTCAAGTTATGGAGTGATCAAAATGGCTGAAAACACAAAAGTGACATTTTTCCAACACACCGTGAAATTTTCACTAAGTCAGAATCTGCCTTATTTTTTCCAAAATCTAGAGGCATTTTTCATTGTAATTCAAGTTGGATCAAAACCAAAGTTGGACATCATGTTAAAATAGGATATGTCAGCTTTCCAAAATGTCCAAGAACTCCATCAAATTCCATCTGAGCTAGGAGTTATGACAGCTGCAATATGCCTTGATGCAAACTGTCTTGCAAGACAAATTTGTGCATTATGGCTCGATTTGATCCAATTGTGCAACTCCAAGCATGGTTATCCATCTGTACACCTCAAGGGGGGACAACCAAGGGACAAGCACTGATCCATCAGCCTCCAAAGTCCCAAAATCTACCATAGCCATGCCAAACCTAAAAATCCTAAAGGAGGCCAAGACTCCAATTTTCTTTTGGAACATTTAATGGATGCTTAGAGGTGGCATGTATCAGAGCAAAGATGAACACTTCAGTCAAGCCTTATCCTTGAATCAAAGAACCATAGGCCTGTTCTCTAATCTCAAGTCAATGGCTAGAGGAGACTTGAGATTCCATTTGATCCACATTGGCCAAAGGCCTGCTGCAGTTGCCATTTGTTGAGTGCAGAATAGGGCAAGCAACAAAAATATTTATTTTTGGAAGAATTCCCTCTGGGATTTATGTCGTGTCCAGAGAGATCGGTTCGAGGGAAAGAATTTCGTTCGACAGCCTCTCGCGTTTATGAGTTTGGATTAAATTGGTTTCAAACAAGAAAACAGAAAAGTAAATATTAAAACATAAAACAAATTCATTCTTCAGCAAGACAAACTTTTCCAACATGCACATAACCGACTCCTCACAAACTTAAACTTACCGACCAGTTATACTCCACCTACAATACTCCTCAATATCACCCAACATCGCTCACAACAAAGGTTATGTCTAACACAAAGTTGAGAGAACATCCGTGTTACCCTCGTCGACACTCTCGCACGCGACTCAAGACACGGAGGCATTAAGGTTTGACACCTATTGAAGATTATTAGCTCTTAAATCTATCTCTAGAATCCATAAACTAACAGATAATCATCCCTAATCAAAGTTTGCGAGGATTATCTCTAACACAGCCCAAACCCCGCGCATAAAGCAAAAATCAGAGACAATCACCAATAGAGATTTGTAAAGCAAGTTTTATACAACGCCATGGGCGACAAATATACATAAGATCATAGTCAATACATATACAAGACCCAACAAAGAAGAAAAACACAAAGAAGAAGAGAAATGAACCAAACATCTTGCGGTTTGTCAGAGCCAATTGACGATCAATCCACCCCGGTTCATCCGTATGCAAGCTTCCATGTTTTTTTCTAAGCCACTCTACTGAAAAATGAAGTTTGATGGAGTTGGAGCAAGAATCCCCAAAACCATGCCTAAAAAATGACTGAAAATGAACTATATACAATTACAAATCTGTCACGTTCGCTTTGCGAACGAATCATTCGCCTAGCGAACCTCAAAAAATGGCACTTAAGTGCCTCTGAAATGTTAAACCGCCTCTGCTTTCCTTCGTGAGTTTGCAATGCGAACGAATCATTTGCAAAGCGAATGCTCGCTGCACAGTTTGCAAAGCGAACTTTGGTCTCTTTCTCCTCTGTCCAATTCTGGACACCTTCGCTGGGACCTTCGCCACCCATTCGCAAAGCGAACGTTCGCTGTCAAGCTCGCAAAGCGAACTTGACAGCAAATCAGCCCCTTATTTGACCACAACTTCTGCACCGCAACTCGGATTGACATACGGTCGAAAGCGCTGGAAAGCTTATTCAATGCCCTTCAAAAAAATTGCAAAATCCCAATAATTTAATACCTATAAAAATGAATGGAAAGCAATTAAACTCAACGATACATACAAAAAAAATGTAATATACACACGAAAACGTAAAGTAAACGTATTTACACAAAAAGTGGGGTTTATTCAACCAAAATTAACACAAAGTATCGATAAGTGCAACAAAACATATACACAAAAATAGGTACAATTTGCACTTATCAAACTCTCCCCAACTTAAACTTGTTTGTCCTGAAACAAGAATCAACTAGCTCAAGAAACAAACACAAAAACCAAAGAATCACGAATCAATAGGTTTTGAAAAACGGAAACAAATGTATGGCTCAAATGAAAATGGTACACACAAAGTAAATACTTACCACTAAACTACGACGACAACATAGTCACGAAACAAATGCAAAATACAAAAATCATGCCAAACATCCTAAAACAACACAAGTTCAAACGTGAATCACACCTAGCAAAAATAATCATCGGTAGATGAAAAACACTAAATGAGGGACTTTTCACTCACACAACAATCATGCAAAAAATAGACTAAATTATGCAACCATCCAAAAATTCACATTGAACATACAAAGGCAAGAATCACAAGGACTTTTCAAGGTTGTAGCGTGGTCGGGTAAACAAACAAGAGGCAATTTCTAAAGGTAATTGAAACAAAAACTTGCCTAAACCTAAGGGAGTGATCAACTCACAAAGACTCAAACACCAAATTCCAATTAACTTCTTCCAAAATCCCAAGTGTTACACAACACACAATAGTTATTTAGCACAATTATTTGAACTCTTTTTGTTTCCTTTCACAAGGATTTTCTTTTTCTTTCTTTTTCACATTTTTCTTTTCTTTTCTATTTCATATTTTTCTCTTTTTTTTCTTTTCTTTTTCATCCTCATAGAATCCAACCAATGAGTAAACAATCATTCTCTCCCCAACTTGAATTCAACCACATCATCATGTGAATACTCCCTACTTTCTAAGGCAAGGAAAAAATTCATACAACAACACAAAGTTGAGGGTTCAAGAAAAAATAATCAATCAAAATCCATACAAAAAGTAAATTTGACACTCATAGACAAGCATCAAACTCAAACAACATGGATAATGACCAAAGGCTCAAAGGGGTTACAAATAATCACACACTCACAAGGTGAATGACTATTTGGCTAGGTAGTTGTGCTCAAAATGAAACAAAAATTGCCTTGATCCTTTTCATGCATTCATATAATCAACACAAACAAAAGATTAAGCATAATAAAATCCAGTTAGAACAAGAATGTTGGTACTCCGTGCATATATGAACAATGGAAATCTACCTCACAAAAAGGGTGGGAACTAAAGTGATTCACAACAAGAACAAGTATACAAAAGAATGAATGGCATAGAAGTTTGTAAAATGCATAAGTAACATGAAGATGCTAAAGTCAAGAAAACGATAAATACATACCTCGAACGTGTACAAAACTTAACAAAATCATTACCACACATTCGCAAGTTGAAACGATCAAACTTGGAACATCACCAAATTTCCTCAAGCAATTCAAATCAAGTTCATTGACAAACACAAGAATTATTAATATGAACAAACTGAAAAACCGGCAAAAATTCATTAAACAAGTTATAAAGTGAAGATTTGAGAATTTTACGAAAAATCCGAGTACAACTTGTTTAATGAATACTCACCACACTACCTAAACTAAAAAACAACAAAAGAAAAGAATACACCATGCTTGTTTTACGTCGTAAGCTCGACGCCTTTACAATGCTTAGCTAGCAACTTCCTTCCTTCATGCCATGGTGATGCCTCACCGCGCAAACCAAAAGCAAGTGCCCTAACCAAACACTTAAACAAACGTTACGGGAACAAAATGTATACAACACTTGAACAAACATAATGGAAACAGACAATATATATGATATATATACAAAACTCAAAAACAAAAAAACTATCGCAATGCGATTCAATATCAAAACCGATCCCCGGCAACGGCGCCATTTTGTTGATTGCAGAATAGGGCAAGCAGCAAAAAATATTTATTTTCGGAAGAATTCCCTCCGGGATTTATGTCGTGTCCACAAAGATCGATTCGAGGGAAAGAATTTCGTTTGACAGTCTCTCGCGTTAATGAGTTTGGGTTTAAAATGGTTTAAAACAAGAAAACAGAAAAGTAAACATTAAAACATAACAAGAAATTCATTCTTCAGAGACAAGAAACTTATCAGGCGTGCATATAATCAACTCCTCACAAACTTAAACTTACCGACCAGTTATACTCAACCTACAATACTCCTCAATATCACCCAGCATCGCTCACAACAAAGGTTATGTCTAACGCAAAGTTGAGAGAACAACCGTGTTACCATCGTCGACACTCTCGCACGCGACTCAAGGCACGGAGGCATTAAGCTTCGACGCCTATTAAAGATTGTTAGCTCTTAAATATATCTCTAGAATCCAGAAACTAATAGATAATCATCTCTAATCGAAGTTTGCGAGGATTATCTCTAACGCAACCCAAACCCCGCGCATAAAGCAAAAATCAGAGACAATCACCAATAAAGATTTGTAAAGCAAGTTTTATACAACGCCATGGGTGACAAATATACATGAGATCATATTCAATACATATACAAGACCCAACAAAGAAGAAAAACACAAAGAAGAAGAGAAATGACCCAAACATCTTGCGGTTTGTCAGAGCTGATCGACGATCAATCCACCCCGGTTCATCCGTATGCAAGCTTCCATGTTGTTTTCTAAGCTACTCTACTGAAAAATGAAGTTTGATGGAGTTGGAGCAAGAATCCCCAAAACCATGCCTAAAAAATGACTGAAAATGAACTATATACAATTACAAATCTGTCACGTTTGCTTTGCGAACGAATCATTCGCCTAGCGAACCTCAAAAAATGGCACTTAAGTGCCTCTAAAATGTTAAACCGCCTCTGCTTTCCTTAGTGAGTTCGCAATGTGAACGAATTATTCGCAAAGCGAATGCTCGCTGCACAGTTCGCAAAGCGAACTTTGGTCTCTTTCTCCTCTGTCCAATTCTAGACACCTTCGCTGGGGAACTCGCCAGCCATTTGCAAAGCGAATGTTCGCTGGCTCACTCGCAAAGCGAACAAGCTGAACTTTCTGGTTTTCTTCAGCCCCCTTTTATTGGTTTCAATGGCACATCTTGGAGCCTTTATTCCTCATTGCTCCAATAATGCTTAGTTACCTACAAAATGAATGGAAAACCATTAATCTTTACATAAATGAATCAAAAACACAAATATATACTAACTACCATATTTATACACAAAGTGGGGTTTATTCGATCGATATTTACCAAAACGTATCGATAAGTGCACCAAAACATATATACAAAATTAGGTACATTTTGCACTTATCACCATTCCTTATTCCTTGCAAAACAAACTTGACACACTATAAATAGACCTCATTTCTGATCAGTTTGAGTACACCAAAGGCCTATAACATTTGCCTTTCTCAATATCACCCTCTCACTTCCAAAAATGCCTTCTAATGCAAGCTACTATCGGGTTTTGAATTAGAAAGTGTTTCCAACCAAACCAATCACACACACACACCTCATAAACATCATATGTGAGCTAATCAAACACTAAAACAACATCTGGAACATCAATTTCACAAAATCACCATCCATTTGCTCAAGTTTTCAACAAAGTTGCAGCTGTGGTGCCACAATCTGTTCTAGTCCATTTCAAATCCATCCAAGCTTTCAAACGCACTCCATATGGTGTAGGGAAGTTGTTCATATCATCACAAATCAAGTTGCTCTTGCTGCCACGACCTTCAAGTAAGCCTAAACTTGGTCATCTCAAGATTCATGCATATTTCCTCGCACAATAATTTTGTCATATGTTCATAATCATGTATGGAGTGTTTCCCCTCCATTAATTGCTTTGTATGAGTCGTGTATCAAATTTCTCAGCCTTCATGCAGAATTTAGGGTTCTTGAGGTTTCTCTTTGATTTCTTATTCCATGCTTAAAATAAATGAAATTAAAGACCATAGACATGATCGTGAGGTAAAAACGAGTAGATTGATATGTGGATTAATTTCTCTCTGAATTTTAATGATTTTGAGTTGATTCTTTTTTTAATAATTCACAAAAATGTTAAAATATTTCATTTTACAAAAATTTCCCAAAAATATTATTTATTTCATATATTTGATATTTTTGCAAAGAAATAATTTTTATTTATTTTTTAACATTTAAAATATTTTTTCCTTCTTGATTTTCCAAACTTAATTGGTTTTCAATCATTTTGTGGATAAAAACATGATTTTTGAAACATTGATCCAAGATCACCACTCATTTTTCACATGTTTTCAATAATTTTTAAACAAAATTAATTCCATTTTAGACAAAATTAGGGTTTTGATTAATTTCACCCTCATCAATCTTTTCCAAACACTCATGGGCCTCTAATAGAGTGTAAGACCCAATCCCTATTTGGAACCAAAATAGTTTGGGCCTCAGTCATTGTATAAGACCCACGGTGTTTTCAAAATCTCGGCGTCATCGCCAGTTTAAAATAAAACCACTTGGGCATCTCCCTGAGTTGTAAGCCTCATTCTTTTTCTTAAATACTCTTTGGGCCTCTAATAGAGTGTAAGACCCAACCCCTTTTGTAAATAAACATTTTTGGGCCTCACATATTGTATAAGTCCCTCTGTATATTTTCAAAACAACGGTGCGATCGTCGCCTTTTCAAAATCATCTGGGCATCTCCCAGAGTTGTAAGCCTCATCTCCTGTACAAAAATAAACTTTGGGCCTCTAGTAGAGTGTAAGACCCAATCCCCTTTTTTGTAAATAAACCATTTTTGGGCCTCAGTGTATTGTATAAGTCCCGATACAGTTTCAGAAACTCCGACGAGATCTTCGTTTTCAAACTATTTTTAACTGGGCCTACCCTTGTGTTGTAAGTCCCATTCCTTTTTTTTAAATAACCTTTGGGCTTCTCTTTGAGTTATAAGACTCATCCCTTTGTACAGAAAACTTTTTGGGCCTCAGTCGTTGTATAAGTCCCGATACGATATTCAAAACAACAGTACAATCACTGTTCAAACCTTGGGCCTCTCCTTGAGTATAAGCCCCAACAATATTTTCAAAACAATTCCCTTTTGATTTAGATTCAAATATATGTATTGTTATCAAAACTTTCTTTAATTTCTTTGAACCACTAACAATACAGCATGGAAGCTTGCTCGCCTGTAAGTTTTTAAACTGCTTTCATTTACTCGCTTTGATATAAATAACTGTATTGTGGGAAGCTGCGCATGGTTAGTCTTCTTTCATACCTTTTTTAAAATACTTGTCATATATCAACTGTATATGTACTAGTATAGTTATTTAGAATTTTCCCCGGCAACTAGGTCTAGAACTAGGTAAAGCCATGTTGGTCACTCTTAAAATACAAACAAAATTAAATCCCCATAGGATTTCCAAATACAGTCTTGCCTTCTCTTGGGCTTAAACAATATGGAACAAAGAGAAAGGCAGTATTCTTCATGAACCTTTTCTCAGGCTGTCACTTTAGAAATTGTCAAAGAAATTCTACTCCCCGGAGTTGATTTATTCTCGGTGAATAGCATCTCTTGAATTTCTTCAAATCACAGAACTTTCACTAAATGATCTATTCTCGGTGAATAGCATTTCTTGAACTTTTCTTGGTTTGGGACCCACAGGCTTCCTAAAAGCATCCCTCCCTCCTCTTGGGCTTTGTACAAGGACCCTCCGGCTTCTTAGAAGTTCTCATGCCTTCTCTTGGGCTTAATACAAGGACCCAGATGACCTCTTAAAGGTATAAGACAAAACTTAGTCATCCTTTGCTAGAGCAGTCTTTCCAGTGTCAAAACTCCGGCCATTTTAGGGTTGATGTCATCCCTTAATGACCGTGCCTCCTCTGGGAGGAATCATACAAAAGATAAAATTCTCCCATACTAGTAGACTTGGACAGTCTAATCCCCTTTAGTCTCAAAGACATTCTCAAGTTCCTTATAAATATAGGAAGAACCTCGGTCACTCTGGATCAATCTCCCGCAGAAACCCAGTCTCTCTCATGAGAGTTCCCCAACCAGGGTCAGCTTATCCCAAATCAGAACCTCAAGGTATCTGATACCTCAACCCTTCTATAATCCTCAGCAAGAGTTGACTCCCCACTTGGACCAGCCTCGGGATCTCAATTACCCCCGACAAAAGTTAGCCTCCTCTTAGGCTTTGTATAATGATCCTTCCTCAGCGAAGTCAGCCTCCTCTTGGGCTTTGTACAAATGATTCTCCCCAGCGGAGCTAACCTTTTCAAACTCTCTCGTTGAGTCAATCACTTTTTCAGACTCTCTTGTTGAGTCAATCACCTTTTCAGACTCTCTTGTTGAGTCAACCACCTTTCCAGACTCTCTTGTTGAGTCAATCACTTTTTAGACTCTCTTGTTGAGTCAATCACCCTTTCGGACTCTCTTATTGAGTCAACCTTTTTTAGCCTCAATCTTGGGCTTTATACAAGACAGATAAAAATACTCTCTCGTTGAGTCGATCTTTATCCAAACTTGGTATAAAGATTTTCCCTAGCAGGAGCTAGCCTCTTCTCAGGTTGTGTAGAATACTTTCTCCAGCTTGTCTAGCCTCAATCTTGGGCTTTGTACAAGACAAATAATACTCTCTAGCAAGAGTCAAACTCATTTCAGCCTTAATCTTGGGCTTTGTGTAAGACACATACATATCTCCCCGGCGGAGTCAAAACCCCTTTTAGCCTCAATCTTAGACTTTGTATAAGACAGATAGAACATTTTCCTCGGAAAAGTCAAACTTTTAGCCTCCTCTTAGGCTTCGTATAATGATATAGAGTCAATCTCTTTTTTGCCTCAATCTCGAGCATTGTACGAGACAGATAAAAACACTCTCTTGTTGAGTTGGTCACTTCTAGCCTCCTCTTAGACTTTGTATAAAGAAATCCCCTAGCCGAGTCAATTAACCTTTTAGCATCAACCTTGTGCTTTGATCAAGGCACACAAAAATCAACAATCCTTCTTTAGAGATAACAAATTCTCTCTCAGTTAAAACCTTTTAGCTTCAATCTTGGGCTTTGAACAAGACACCAAACATCTTTTTCCTCCCTTAGAATAGGAGGAACTACGATTGCTCTGATTTCCCTGTTTCATTTAAATGGGAATACGTAGGCATAAGATTGTGAAATCTTAGCGAGCATACTAAACAAAAACTCTAGGTCTAGTACCTTCATATAAATCAAAACTTAGGTCTAGTACCTTACCAAAAACACCCGAACATCAACAAAAACTCACTCGCTCATACTTCCCAAGAAACTTCCCTAACCCATTACCAGATAAACACCATCAATTACAAAGCGAAACCCTAAAGCTAATATCATGTGGATAACCGCATATAGGATGGATAATTGACAACTACCCATTGTATAACCTGACCCCGGACCCCCCCCCAATCTCTTTTAAGCATTTGTTCAGTTAAGCATTCGCATGCAAGGTTAGTTTTAGATAGATTCCCTTTCTCTTCCAGCTTCATGGGATAAATAAGAAATTAGAAAGTAACACCCTTTCTCCTTGAGGAGGAAAACCCAAACTTCAGGGATAAGGTGGTCGCGTCACCGACAAAAATCGCTCGCTACACATCCTGCATTAACACACCTCCTAAACCCATCAAAGAAGCGTCGCAATACACCACAAACAGTTCATTTGGTTAGGGTAGAATCAAAATTGGGGTTGTAGCCAATCTCTTCTTCAGCTCAATGAAACTCTTCTCGCAGTGAACATCCCACACAAAAGATTTAACTTTGCAAGTCAATTGAGTCAACGAAAGTGCCAACTTTGAAAAGCCTTCAATAAACCTACGGTAATAACCAGCCAAACCCAAAAAGCTTCTAATCTCAATTACCGACTTTGGAGTCTCCCACTGTAGAACTGCAACTACCTTGGATGGATCTACAAATAAGAAAATGATAAAATCAATTACTTGGGTAATAACCATGACTTGGGTAATCAATTACATAAAAGCAAAAATGAAAAAATTACCCTGTTGCAACCTGTTCTAAGCTCGACTTCACATCTGAACCTTAGCCACTGATAAAACCCTTGAATAATGCCTAAAACATGATAGATAACCTATCTGAAACCAAGTCATATGAGCTTTGTGCTCTCTACTCTCGATTCTGAAATCATCCGTTGAGCAAAATAAATGCTCGAAGACTTTGACGATTGCCTGTTTAGCTCTGAATGCTTCTGAAACGCTCCCTGAAATAAAGAAAGCTCTGAACTGCGAGGAATACGCTGTGATCCCATGTCTTGGAAGCCCAATGCAAATGCCTAATCAAATGCACATGGAATGTGTATGGATGCAAACACAAGCCAGCTAAGGTTAGAAAACAAATGGCAAATTTTAGGGTGCAACAGCTGCCCCTATTCAATCGACTTGAACCCGAAGGTATGAGGAGTGACGTATTTCAAACATTCTAGGTGGAAAGGGATTGAATACCAAAAGAACCAAAGATTTGCACTCTGCAGGGGAAAAGAAACTTCCTCTGGGGGAATAGAGCTAATGAAACCGTTAAGGAAAATGAAACATCACAAACGAGTGACAAAGAACGATACGCTCAATGCAGATAGGAGTTGAGAATGAATACAGACGAGTATTAAAAATAAAATGAACACGGACGAGTGGCGACTGCACTGGGGACGAACACGGACGAGTGTGGAAATCAATACGAACGAGTATTGAGGATCAAAGTAAACACTGGCGAGTGTCGGAGATAAATACAGATGAAGTATCAATGAAACGAAATAAACACGGACGAGTGCTTAGGATCAATACGGACGAGTATTAAAGAAATGAGGTAAACACGGACGCCCGTTTAAGATCAATACAGACGAGTATTGATGATCAAAATAAACACGGACGAGTGTTGAAGATCAATACGGACGAGTATTGATGAAACTGAAATAAACACGGATGAATGGACTACTACAAAACGCCTAAACAACAACGCGAGGTTTACAACGGCATCCTATACACCGTTCTTATAATGCGTAGTGGATGCGCGCGCATTATATTAATTAGAAATCTCAAGGGTATAATAACGGTTGTTATTGAAACCGTGGTGATACAATCTAGCTATCATGGGTTCGAACCTCATCGCCCTCAAATAGTTTATCCCTTTGACGTAAATGCTCCCTTTTTAAGTTTTAATAATATTTAACTTAAAAATAATAATAATATCACGACGGCTTTTTCTATAAACCGTTGTTACAAACGGTTATGTATTTTAAACACCAAGTATATATCAATTTATCCATTGAAAAAAGAAACAAGACGAAACAACCCTAACACCAACGCCGTCACCATTGTCGGGAAGAAGACAACAACAACAACAACAAGAAAGTGTTCTACTTTAAGGTGTTGCAATGTCACATTTGAAGACAAAATCATCCAAAGGTGTTTCTACATCTTCTTCCAGTGTAAAATATCGATCTGGAAATTTTTGTGGTTGTGATGGTCGTATGGTTTCGTATCAATGCAAGAAGGGACAAAATAAAGGAAGGCTTTTTTGGAGATGTCCATTTTAGAGGAGCGATAAAACATGTAATTTTTTCATATGGGATGAAGACGTGGGAGAAAGAGATGGAAATGACGATGAGAGCATTATGAAGTCATAGTTGGAAGTTGTGGGCTATCTGAAGGTTATGTATGAGGATTTAAAGAAAAAGAACAAGAATTTGAAGAACAAACTGAAATCAGAGATATTTTCTGGAAATATCAAGATGTTATGTTTTCTTGTCTCCTTTATGTTTAATGTTTACTTTGTTATGAAATGTAATAGTTGAATTAGGGTTTGAATTACATTGTTGATGTTTAAACTGCAGATCCATTGTGAATTACATTGTTGATGTTTAAACTGCATATGCATTAAGTGAGAAGTTAAGGCGCACCTTTTCTTTTTTATTTATTTTAAAATTCACAAATAAAAGGGTTATCACTACGGTTCTCCTGGTCAACCGTAGTGATATATTTATAATAAATAAATACTTATCTATAGGGTTTTTATTTATTTTAAAATTCTCAGATAAAAGGGTTATCACTACGGTTATTCTAGTTAACCGTAGTGATATATTTATAATAAATAAATACCTATCTATACGGTTGTTATTGTTAACGGTTGTGAAATAGTTTACCCATATATAAGCAAAATAACTTTCACTTAGTTGACAGTACGTCGTTTCCTTCAAAGTGAAACCCTAGAACCCATTTTTTCTCTTCATTTTCACCATTAGCCGTGAATCATACATTAAGGTATTCTTCTTCTTCCATCTATTGTTAGATATTTCCCATTATCTCGTTTGTGGATTGTTGTTTTTGTTGATTGTTCTCATTTTTTCATATTCGTTTTCACTACCTTAACAAAGACCATGCTTTGGAAACTTCATAATGTTTGCGTAGCTATGAAAAAAAGTACAAGAAGCATGAAGCTATGATAGAAACTTCATCCACCTTGTACTTTTTCTTCATAGCTTCACGAACAAGATGTTAGTAAATGAAGAATCAACACTGTAAGCAAACTTTATCTAGTTTTAGAAACAATGAAAAGAAGTATAAGAAGTATGAAGCTTTTGTGTAAGCTTCTTCCTCCTTATATTTCTTTTTCATTGCTTCCCAAAATAGTTCAACATCATAATTGATTCCTGTTCCGCGATTAGTTTCATTAAAAGGTGCGTTATTCATGTTCCTCACTTTACTCTTCACTGGATTATGGTTTTAGGGGTTGTTTTCAACTGAGGATGCTCATTTTTGAAGTTTGCTTTGTTTCCTTTCAGGTTAAGGGGATGATACAGGGTGATGATGCTGGTGAAAGCAAGCGTATTATATCAGTTTATAATTTCTGGATCTGGTATAGAATGTTGATTGAGTTTATTATATTCTATTTACATTGTTTGTTTAACTAACCCTCACTTAAAGTTTGCTGGTGGTAGCAAGCGTATTATATGAGTTTATAATATCTGGATCTGGTATAAAATGTTGTTTGAATTTATTATATTCTATGTAGATTGTTTGTTTCACTAACCCTCACTTAAAATACATTCAGTTAGTTTGACATAGATACATACAATCTTCAAATTAAGTTGTATTTGAAAACCAACTTAAATAAACCATTGTTGTTTTCTGATTGCATGCCTCTCATCATTTATCTCACGTTCTTTTATATATAGATTATGGTATAATGATCTGGCTACTTAGATGCATCGCCATCTTCCATTATAGTTAAATCAAAGATGAGGAAGATTATCCAATGTCTTGTTGATCTTATGGAAATTTAACTATAATCGAATATAGCGATATATCGAAGGAGTCAGATCAATAAACTATAATATATGTAAAAGAGCGTGAAATGCACGATGAGACGAATGCAATCAGAAAACAACATTGGGTTGTTTAAGTTGGTTTTCAAGAACAGTTTAATTTGCAGATTATAGACATCTTCATCAAATTGAATCCATGTATATTTATTTAGTGAGGTGTTTAGAAAACAAGCAATCTACATTTAATATAATAAACTTAGGGTACTTACAACAACAGTTATCTATTGTAACCGATATCATAAGTAATTTATGTTTTATATAATTTTGCTGTTGATGGGTTTCGAACCCAGAACCTAAGTGTATGTATCACAATGGTTTATTATCATAACCGTTGTGATATATGGCTCGCGCCCTACCTTTCAATAACGGTTTCCAGCCCGTTGTAGAAACAACTAACTTACAACGACAATCTACATAACAACGCCTTCGCCCGCGTCATTATATGTCATTTCCAACCGTTGTTAAATGGGTTTTTCGTAGTAGTGGTGTCGAAGATCAATACTGGCGAGTATTGATGAAATTGAAATAAACACGGATGAGTGTTTGAGATCAATACGGATGAGTATTGATGAAACTTCAATAAACATGAACGAGTGTTTGAGATCAATACGGACGAGTATTGATGAAACGAGCAAACACGATGAGTGTTTCCTAAAGCTAGGGATCACGAAAGGATTGAGATTAACGGATCTAATACCCAATCGTTAGACGACTCTTAGGGGATAAATTAACCGATCTACCACCCGGACGAAGGGTGAGAGAACGAGAAGTCACAGAGAGACGACTCTGCGGGGGAAGGAGAAGTCCTAGATAAATGACTTTGCAAGGGGATAAAGGGTCCCTAGACAGACAACTCTCATAGGGAAGAGAAGACAAGCATAAGGTAAGATTGACACATCTACGACCCTAGGGATTGGTCAGAACACCTGCTTAGGGACAAACCAACTGCTTTTTGAGGTTACAGCGGTCCCTGATGGGGAAGTGATTTGGAAAGGAGGGTACCAAACCTGGCTTATGCTCTGCATGCATGTTTGAATAATGGCATAATGCTCCATACGAATGGAAATGCTAAGCATCTGAGGATGAAATGCAACAATGATTATGAGATGCAGAAATGACACTCCACTGGGGAAAGTGCAACCGAGTCCGCTGGGGACAAAAACATCTGAGCCTATACTCTGTCGGGAGAGCATGAAAAATAGGCGACTACTGGGGAAGGGATCACCAGGATCCGCACTATTAATATTGACTCTGTAAACGTCACTGGGGATCTGAAAATGGAATTGTGAACCCTGGTGGAAAGGTGTGCCAATGACGATTGAGCTTTGACCAATTGGGGTACCAAACACTATTGGTTTCCATCTGTTGAGGGAATTACTAACCAATGATGATACCGACTCCGCTGGGGAAGAATACCGGACATATTACTCTGTTAAGGAATAATATCGAGCACACTGTTGGGAAATGCCAATAACCATTAGGCTCTATGGGGAATATCATCTAATCTACTCTGCATGGATGACAACATCACTGGGGTAAATTCCCATCAAGAACATCTTGTGAGGGGAAAGGAATGCCTTCTACCTTGCCATCAACCTTGTCTGATTAAAGATGTCTGCCACTTTACTCTGTCGGGCACATAAAAAAACATCCTATTGCCGGGGATGAGGAATCACCATACTTCTGGAGAAACAAACTCGCTTAGAGAGCACATCCAATTCTGACCATGGTTAGGGAAAACGAACTTCTAGACCCTTGTTGGGGAGAAATGAGCAATCAAAACTTTCATAGTACTCTGCTGAGGACGATAGAACCTGAACGGTCTTTGCCAGGGAAAATACACAAGGTCTCATGTCTTGATATCCTTTCAAGTCTCCAATCTTCTGGACTATGCACCAATTGTTGCTAGCAAAAAGAATTCATGCAAGAATGAAAAACGAGTCCCGGTACAACATGGTAACCTCGATTATCACTCAAGACATTCAACATTCAGGCAATTTCAAATGCTTTTAGCACGCTTTGTAAAGCTTCAATGTTTCTTTAAATGCAATGGTTATCAAAATACCGGAAGTTTTTGTAAACAAAACAGTAAAATAAAAACAAGAGGAAAGATTTTGAATGAAAGGAAATTTTATTGATTGGAAAGGGCCTGCAAATAGGCATTTATATCTGGAAGCGATTCCTAAAAGAGGTAATTGTGCAAACAAAAAGTGAATGCATTGATTGGCAATGTGGAAACAGATTTCCATCAAGTTCCGACTCAGCTATGACTCGTATGTCTCCAACGCTCTCAAATACTCTGCTTTCTAAAGAGATTGATTAGACCGATTCATATCCTTCAGAATTCCCACTTGTTGAGGCGAGACAAGAACACAGGCAGCAGTCTCTCATTTTCCAATCTCTAACTTTTTCCTGGATCGCCCTCTCGGGTTTTTAGTCCACCGGGATACCCTTTTTTTGCCAAAGATTCCTTTTCAGGTTTTCAACTTTGCGAGTTTATTCAATTCTTTTTTCTTTTTATCCCTAATTTTTTCCCGAACCTTCTCTTTTTGTGGTTCGCCGAGATGCCCATTTTTTCCTGTACCTATTCTTTTTGTGGTCCAGCGGGTCTCTTTTTATGCGAAGTATTTTTTGAACGCATCTGCATTCACAGGAGATGTGAAATCTTCACCATCCATAGTTGAGAGCAACAAGGCTCCGCCATAGAAAACCTTTTTCACAACGTATGGTCCTTCGTAATTTGGAGTCCATTTGCCCCTGTAATCTGTCAGAGGAGGTAGGATCCTTTTCAACACTAAGTCACCCGTCTGGAAACACCGAGGACGCACTTTCTGATTAAATGCATTTTTCATTCTGCTTTGATATAACTGTCCATGAGAAATGGTCGGCATTCTCTTCTCTTCAATGAGGTTCAGCTGATCAAACCTGGCTTGAACCCACCCAGCTTCATCAAGTTTCACATCTGTCATGACCCTTAAAGAAGGAATCTCAACTTCCAATGGCAGAACTGCTTCCATACTGTACACGAGGGAGAAAGGGGTTGCCCATGTTGAGGTACGCACCGAAGTACGATAACCATGTAAAGCAAATGGCAACATTTAATTCCAATCTTTGTATGTCACAACCATCTTCTGCACAATCTTCTTAATGTTCTTGTTAGCTGCCTCAAGAACACCATTCATCTTCGGACAATATGGAGAAGAATTGTGATGTTCAATCTTAAAGTTCTGGCATAACTCCTTCATCATCTTGTTATTCTTATTTGAACCATTATTAGTAATGATCCTTTTAGAGATTCTGTAACGTCAGATGATGTCTTTCTTTATGAAACGGACAACCACCTATTTGGTAACATTTACAAATGAGGTCGTTTCTACCCATTTGGTGAAGTAATTGATGGCAACCAAAATGAAATGATGCCCATTGGAAGCAGTCGGCTTAATCCGTCCAATCATATCAATGGCCCACATAGCAAAGGGCCAAGGAGAGGTCAATGCATTCAAAGAAACGAGCGACACATGCACTTTGTCTGCATAAATCTGGCATTTATGACACTTTTTGCATACCTGAAACAGTCAGATTCCATGGTCATTAAGTAATAACTTGCTCTCAACAACTTTCTGGCCATCGCATGCCCATTGGCATGGGTACCAAAAGAGCCTTCGTGAACTTCTTCCATCAACATGTCTGTTTCGTGTCTATCCAAACATCTGAGCAAGTCGATGTCGAAGTTCCTTTTATACAACACGTCCTCATTCAAGAAGAAATTACTAGCCAATCTCCTCAGAGTCTTTCTATCTTTGCTAGATGCCCCATATGGGTACTCTTGACTCTTAAGGAAGCATTTGATATCATAAAACCATGGCTTATCTTCTACCACTTCTTCTATTGCAAAAACATGAGCGGGCTGGTCGAGGCGTATAATTCTGATTTCAGGTACTTCATTCCACTAATTCACTTTGTACATGGATGCTAATATTGCCAATGCATCCGCCATCTGATTCTCTGTTCGGGGTACGTGATGAAATTCGACCTTATCAAAGAAATGCAGCAATCTTCTGGCATAATCTTTATAAGGTATTAGGTTGGCCTGACAAATCTCTCATTCCCCTTTGATATGGTTGATAACCAAAGCTGAATCACCGTACACATCAAAGATTTTGCTCCCTTAGGGTTGGTTTTAGTCCGATTTAATTAAGTCTTGTGCTTGATTCGTGCTCTTATTGTTGTTGATTCACATGCTCCCTTAGGGTTGGTTTTAGTCTGATTTAATTAATTCTTGTGCTTTATTAAATCGAGTTAAAACATAGAATTTTTTTAGGTCTTTACCTTTAATATGATAACATTAAGTTAGTTTTCCTTCAATCTTAACTTTAGGGCCACTTTTGCATGATAGCACTAGGGTATAAATTCCCTTCTTTTAAACATCTCTTTCTCTTAAAACAAAAATCTTTTCTTAATCAAAAAATACAAAAATACTTAACAAATATGATACATATAATACGCCATGAACCTTAAGCACATGGGAAAAGAGGAGCGGGAGTTTTCCTTATCTCTTCTTAGGGTGGTTTGTACTTGAGATGCTTGGTTCATTTGTACAAAGTACTCGCTCCCACTGCCATAGACTTTAAGTACAATACATATCTCTAGCCCTTTTTCAAATCTTAATAAAACACTTCTCAAATTCAAACCATTCTGATTTTGGGCTTTTCCCTTTAAAATCTTTTCAAAAAGGGCATGTTATTTCCATTCTACCGCAAACAGACAACGTCTCTAACTGCTAGAATGCGAATTTAGCATCGTCCATAAAAAACACACAACAAACCAAATATTTCAACAAGAACTACTGAGTTCTGATTCCCTCTGGGATACGTAGGCATTGGGTTGTAAAACTCGAACGAACTCAATAATAAAAACCCTTTTATTTTTCCTATATAATTCATTCATGCATTCCCTTAGCAAGTAAGTCTTTAGATATACACACCCTTTGATTAGAACAACAAGAGTGGATCCCATTGAGTACAATGGACGTGAGGGGTGCTAACACCTTCCCCTTACGTAATTGACTCCCAAACCCGAATTTGGTTGCGAGACTATTTTCATTCCCCTATGAGGTTTTCTCGATGTTTCCCTTTCCCTATTAGGATAAATAAAGTTCGATGGCGGCTCTGTGTTAATTTTTCGCGTAGCGACAACTGACGACTTTGCTGGGGAAAGATAAGCAAGTCATTCCTAGCTTTTGTTTATTTTCTTTTCTTTGGGTGTTTATCTTTATGCCTTGCTTGCTTATTCATTGCATTCCTGCCATTTTATTTTTGTAATTCACATTATTCTGGATTTTTGCTGTGCTAACGGGTTGGGTTGTTAACGAGTGATAAGCCCACTACCAAGGCTTGAGTATACACATAGGATTAGAGTGGATAATCGTGTTGACTTGCATAGCACCTGTTACGTGTAGTTGATACGACACCCACATCTAGACGAGGTTTTCTTGGGGGTGCCTCTGTCCTGCATGCCTATGTAGTAGACATGGTGTTTTCATAGAGAACTTATGACTCTGGAGACCTTTTGGGAATCTCAGCGGAGGCCTCCTTGAGGGGTAATCATGCCAAACAAGTAATTGTGAAAGCATTATCACTTTTCGACTTGAGAGCCCGAGAAACTGAGGACCTTTAGAAACCTCTGTTCAAGGCTAGAACCCACCAGTAAGAGGGAATGTGATTTTTTGCATGAAACCTTGACCTTCATCCTACCTGGTTTTCTTGTCGAAGCAAATTTTTGAATCTATTATATTCAACATGTTATCAATAACGTAATTATTCAGAATATGTGGAAGCTTTGATCCCATGTCTTTGCATTCATAATATCATATCATAACATACATGTTCTTTTATTTCTAGGGATCTTATCTTTGAGTCTTATTGTTGAGCTTTCTTTATAGATGGACACTGGTAGAAAAAGTAACATTGGCTACAATTTCTTGACGCCTAATCTGAGTTATCTTCATAATTTGGTTGTTAAGGCTACTTCGGGAAGTATGGACAATTTTAGGGATGAGTTTGGGAAGATCTTGTGTATTCTTTACACTGCAATCACACCTTTTGAGAAAGGAGACATTCACACTTTGCTTCAGTTCTATGATCCTTCTTTGAGATGCTTCACTTTCCCAGACTACCAGTTAGCTCCTACCTTAGAGGAGTATTCTCTCATCTTGGGGACTCCTATCAAGAATCAAGTGACTTTTCACAGTTCTATAGAGGTTCCTAAGTCTCACCAGATTGTTGTTGCTCTTTATTTGAGCAAAGCTATTGTGGAATCCAACCTTAAGGTTAAGGGAGGCCTTTCCAGATTTCATCTAAGCTTCTTGGTGAGTGAAGCCAATGTGTTTGCTGATGCTTGCAATTGGATTGCGTTCAACTCGATCTTGGCTCTTTAAATTTACGGGATCGTCCTCTTTCCTAATGTGACAGATTTTGTAGATATGAATTCCATTGGTATCTTTATGTTAAGGAACCCAATATCTACCATTCTTGGTGATGTTTATTATTCTATGCATACCAGGAATGAGAAGAAGAAATGTGGGCTTGTTCTTTGTTGTGTTCTACTCCTCTACAAATTGTTCATGAGTCATCTTCCTCGCACTAGTGCTTTTGTGGATATTAAAGATTCCTTGAAGTGGTCGCAAAGATTGATGGGTCTTACTGCTAAGGATACTATCTGGTACAACAAAAGGTTGCTTGGTGCTGAGATCATTTATAGTTGTGGAGAGTTTCCTAATGTGCCTCTTATTGGGGTGAGAGGTGGTATTAATTACAACCCTTCTCTTTCTAAAAGACAGTTGGGGTATGCTTTGAGGGATCGACCAGAGGATATAGATACGGAGGAGTCTTTGTTCTACAATGTGGTTGAAAGTCTTGAGATTGAGGACTTGCAGAAGCAACTCAAAGGTAAAGAGGATGAGCTTAAGAAAGAACGATAAGGTTGACCATCAGCTCATTGGACGCCAATTCCAGTTGGACAAAGCCTTATCAGAGATTGAAGAACCCAAGGTTCAAACTGAAGTCAAGAAACCTAGACTTGAAGTTCGTTTTAAAGGGGTTAATGTCCATAAGCTTCAAGAGGAGATTGATCATTGGAAGCAGCAGTGCCGTTATGTGGAAGGTATCATCAACAAGAGGGATGTTCTTATCCAAGAATTGATTCAAAGGCCAAAGAACGATACAACTAAGAAGCTCTTCATGGAAGCTCAAGACTGGAGCAAGAAGCACCTTGGTTGGGGTGGACTTGCCCTTGTGGAGACGAATGATGCACCTTAGGGTTGTGAACTTTGTTGCTATGATCACCATCAGACATGTTGATTGGGATCCTTGTCTTTGTGTTTTTTCCTATGGCTGTTGTTTGTACTACTATTTTCTTGATTTCTTATTGAGAATATGAGCTTGTCTTGCTAGTGCTCCATCTTGTGCTTAAGACATGAATCAGAGTAGGTAGATTCCCTGGAAATAATTGAACGTGGCATTTGCATACACTCATGCATTTTTATGCATACATGCATTCATGACAGGTGCTCATAGGTGGTTTTCTTATTATGATATTAGTTTTTCAGCGAATTGTAAATCCGAATTTTCATCGCTACACAACTCACAACAATCAGAGATTAGCTATGGAGCAACTCTGTGAGGATGTGACTCAGATGAGGACCCATATGGGCCAGTTTATGGAAGATATTGAGGCCATGTCCCAGGGTCAGAAATTACTAAGGGAGGAAGTCAGTCAATTGAAGACTCAGATGAGCCTGGTCATGGAAATCTTGAAGGCAGTATTGAGAGAGGAAGGAAATCCTATACCCGCTGTTGCAACAAAAGTTGTCCCTTCTCCCCATCCTTTGGGGCCTCCTCCAAATTATGGACTACTTCATGGCTCAAGAACTTCCCCATCAACAGCCATTTCCTGTTCTCCAATTGAATCTAAGGGGCAGATCATGTGAAAGAATTCTTCGCCCGTGGCAGGACTAACAGAGATCAAAAAGGCCAGAAAGGAAGTTTGATCCAATCTCATTGTCCTATGCAGAGTTATTACCGCACTTTCTCCAACTTTAATTGATTCAATTGCGGACTCTTTCAGCACCTACAGGAAAGTTTCCTCCCGGTTATGATGCTAATGCCAGACGTGAATTCCATTCTGGTGCTTCTGGTCATAACATTGAAAATTGCAAGGCCTTGAAACATAAAGTCCAAGATTTGATTGATTCAAAGGCTATTGAGTTCACTCATAACAACGGGCCAAATGTGATTCAAAATCCGATGCAGCCACATAAGGGTCCTGTTGTGAATGCCATTGAAGGGGTTGGTAGTTTGAATTTAGTCATGTATGTAAATCTGCTGAAGACTCCTCTGCTTTTTGTTAAAGAATAATTATTTAAAGGTGATGTGTTTCCTGGGTGTTCCTTGGATTACAAGTAGTGTTTTGTTTAGCCTGAAGGTTGTGTCGAGTTAAAGACTGGTATTCAGAGAATGATAGATGAAGTTCGTATTCAATTTGATAGAGTTTTTGTTGATGAAGATGTTGTTGTTATCTTAATTCCATTTACTCCAGCTCAGATTTCCGTACCAGCAAAGCGGCCTCCTTTGATTATCACCATGCTTAGTCCTATTCCTTATGAGAGTACCAAAGTTATGCCATGGCATTATGGGGAAAAAGTCTACTATCAGTGGCATAAGCACGAGATTGAGCCTCTCGTGGTTGATGAACCGGATGTCGATAATATTGTTGGGACCGGTCAATTCACCAGTAGTGGTCTAATAATTTCTCCACCGCCACCTCCTCGAGATAGTAATACTGATGCTTCAGCCAGAGCTAAGGGCAAGCAATTAGTAAATGATGACCATATGCCAGGTTCTACTCTAGAAGCGTCGTCCTCCAAAGAAGATGAAAAGTTATTGAGAATCATCAAGAAGAATGACTATAAAGTGGTTAACCAGCTCTGGAAAACGCCCTAAAAAATTTCCAGCTTGTCACTGCTATTATGTTCCGAAGTTCACTGAAATTCTTTAAGGAAACTCCTGGATACTGCCTTCGTGCCTCATGAGATATCTGTCGACCAGTTTGAAGGGGTTGTTTCCAACATTACTGCTAGCAATGGTTTGGGTTTTACTGATTTCAACTTGACTCCCGAGAGGAGAAACCATAATAAAGCCTTGCATATTTCCATGGAGTACATTGGTACTGTTTTATCCCGTGTGCTGGTGGACACAGGATCTTCTAATGTCCTGCTCAAGATAACATTGGTGAAGTTGAATGTCGAAGGAGTGGTGCTTAGGCCTAGTGATTTGGTTGTCAGAGCTTTTGATGGATCCAAAAGAACAGTCTATGGTGAAGTGGAATTGCCCATAAAGGTGGGGCCTCAAGTTTTCAACGCTACTTTCTTTGTCATGGATATCCAACCGTCTTATAGGTGTCTTTTGGTAAGTCCATGGATTCACGTGGCAGGTGCTGTAACTTCCACTTTTCATCAGAAGATTAAGTTTGTGGTCAATGGCAAGGTTGTCACTGTGTGTGGTGAGGAAGACATTATCGTTAGCCATCTATCTTCGTTCAAGTAAGCTGAGGTAGAGGGAATAGTCCATGAAACTCATTTTCGGGCTTTCGAAGTTGTACAAGTGGTGAAGGCTCCTCCTCTAGAGCATAAGAAGCCTAAAGTCTCTATGGCATCCTTGAAGGGAGCTCATGCTGTAATTGAAGCTGGTCATCCTGAGGGATGGGGTCGAGTTCTTGAATTACCTATGAAGAAGGACAAGTTTGGTCTCGATTATAGGCCTACTCAAATGATTTAGAAGGGGACAGATCCGCAGAGTCAAAGTCATCCGGTTCCTATCAAGTTTTCCAGTGCTGGTATTGTTTATGATGATCAAGTTCATAGTGTGGACGACGATGCTGACAGTGATTATGATATGAACAATTGGATCCACCCGAGTGTCCCAGGACAAGAGCTCACCAATTAGTAATCCATGAATGTTATCCCAGTCACTCTTGATCAAGAGTAATTTCCTTTGTTTTGCACATAATAATTCTTACGCTCTGCCCAAGGCATAGTGAAATTTTGTAGGGCCCTAGTGTTTTCATTTGAAATTTTAATACAGGACGTTTTGCATTCAAATATTTTGTTCCTTATCTTTCATTTTACTTTATATCTTTATCATTAAAAATGGCAATGTTTTCTCTTTCTTTTGTCACTCGCATTCTAAAATAAAGCATGAACCATCATTCATGCAGATCCATCACCTCGGATTCCATTGATAACGATACTGCTATGGATCATTATGACTTTGATAATCCAATTTACCACGCCGAAGAAGAGTGTGAGGAAGATTGTGAACTACCTGAAGAGTTGGCCAAATTGTTAAGGCAGGAGGAAAATGTTATTCAACCGTACCATGAATCAGTGGAAATTATAAACCTTGGCACCGAAGATGAAAAGAAAAAGGTCAAGATTGGGGTTGCTCTGGGGCTGCTCTAGAAGAGAGTGTGAAAGGAAAGTTGATAGAGATGTTGCGAGAGTATGTTGATATATTCGCTTGGTCTTACCATGATATGCCTGGACTTGATACGGATACTGTCGTGCACAGATTTCCTCTCAAAGAAGATTGTCCTTCAGTCAAGATAAAGCTCAGAAGGACTCGACCGGATATGTCTATCAAGATCAAGGAAGAGGTTCAGAAACAACTTGATGCAGGTTTCTTAGTTGTTGCCAACTATCCTCCGTGGGTTGCAAATATTGTGCTTGTGCCTAAGAAAGAGGGTAAAGTACAGATGTGTATCGATTATAGGGACTTGAACAGAGCAAGCCCTAAAGATGATTTTCTGCTTCCACACATTGACGTTCTGGTAGACAGCAAAACTCAATCTTCAGTGTTTTCCTTCATGGATGGCTTCTCTGGGTATAACCAAATCAAGATGGCTCCAGAAGACATGGAGAAAAAAACGTTCATTACTCTGTGGGGAACTTTCTGTTATAAAGTGATGCCCTTTGGTTTGAAGAATGTAGGGGCAACATATCAACGTGTTATGGTGACTCTCTTTCTTGATATGATGCACAAAGAGATCGAAGTGTATGTTGATGACATGATTACAAAGTCCCAGACAGAGGAAGAGCATCTGGTTCACCTTCAAAAATTATTTAAAAGATTGAGAAAATTCAAGTTGAGGTTCAATCCAAATAAGTGCAACTTTGGAGTGAGATCTGGAAAATTGTTGGGTTTTGTTGCAAGTGAACAAGGTATCGAAGTTGATCCTACCAAAGTGAAAGCTATACAAGAAATTCCTGAGCCTACAGCAGAAAAAGAAGTTCGAGGTTTCTTAGGAAGATTGAACTATATAGCTAGATCCATCTCTCATCTTACAACCACTTGTGAACCGATATACAAACTGCTATAGAAAGATCAAGTTATCAGATGGAATAATAATTGTTAAAAGGATTTTGATAAGATAAAAGAATATTTATAGGAACCCCCTATCCTCATGCCTCTAGTACATGGGATACCTTTGATAATGTACTTGACAATTCTTGAAAATTCCATGGGTTGTGTACTCGGTCAACACGATGAGACGGGTAGAAAAGAGCATGCAATATACTACCTGAGTAAGAAGTTCACTGATTCCGAGTCAATGTACTCTTTGCTTGAAAAGACATGTTGTGCACTTGCATGGGCCGCTACGCATTTGAGACAGTACATGTTGACTCATACTACTCTTTTGATATCCAAAATAAATCCTATCAAGTACATCTTTAAGAAGCTAGCTCTCGCATGAAGGGTGGCTTGATGGCAAATGGTTTTGACATAATATGACATTCAGTATGTTACCCAGAAAGTCATCAAGGGTAGTGTTTTGTCAAACTATCTTGCTCATCAGCCCGTGGATGATTATCAGCCAATGAAATTTGAATTCCCAAATGAGGATATTATGTATATCAGAGATTGTGCTATCCCAGGACCATAAGAATGACCCGAACCCGAATCGTGATGGACGCTCGTGTTCGATAGTGCCTCAAATACATTGGGTAATGGTGTTGGAGCTATCATTACATCTCCTACAGGTTTTCATTTCCTGTTTACCACCATATCTTGTTTTGATTGCACCAATAATATGGAAGAGCATGAAGCTTGTATCTACAGGATTGAAGCAACAATTGATTTGAGAATCAAGATTCTATAAGTATATGGAAATTCAGCTCTAGTGATCACCCAAATTAATGGAGATTGGGAAACACGTCACTCAAATTTGATTCCTTACGGGGAGCATGTCATGAGATTGATTCCATAATTTGATGAGATCACACTTAATCACATCCCTGTGGAAGAGAATCAACTAGCAGATGCTCTGGCTACTCTATCATTAATGTTCAAAGTCAAGTGGGCTAATGAGGCACCCTCAATCACACTGATGAGGTTGGATGAGCCAGCATATTGCTATGCAACTAAAGAAGATCACGATGATAAACCGTGGTTCTATGACATCAAGAGGTATCTTGAGAAGCAAGAGTATCCAGAAGAGGAGTCTATTACAGACAAGAAGACTCTGAGGAAGTTTTCAGCCAAGTTTTTCCTTAGTGGCGAGGTGTTATACAAGAGAAACTATGACTCTGTTATGCTCAGATGCGTGGATAGACACGAAGAAGAAAAGATCATAGAAGAAGTGCATGAAGGTTCCTTTGTGACACATTCTAGTGGGAATACGATGGCAAAGAAAATCTTGAGAGCAAGGTATTATTGGCCTACTATGGAGGTTGATTGTTATAATCACACCAGAATTTGTCACAAATGTTAGATCTATGTAGATAAAGTACATGTGTCGCTCGTTCCTTTGAACGTCTTGATCTCTCCTTGGCCCTTTGATATGTGGGGCATCGATATGATAGGGCGTATTGAGCCGACTTCTTCCAATGGACGTCATTTCATCCTGGTTTCCATTGACTACTTCACCAAGTGGGTAGAAGCTGCCTCATATGCAAATGTCACTAAACAAGTAGTTGTCCGCTTCATAAAAAAGGAAATCATTTGTCGTTATGGGATTCCTAAAAAAATCATCACCGATAATGGATCGAATCTTAATAACAAGATGATGAAATAGATATGCCAGAGCTTTAAAATTAATCATCACAACTCTTTTATGTATCGTCCAAAGATGAATGGTGTCGTCGAGGCAGCTAACAAGAATATCAAGAAGATTGTGAAAAAGATGGTGGTAACATACAAAGATTGGCACGAGATTTTGCCTTTCTCTTTGCATGGGTATCGTACTTCAGTGCGTACTTCAACAGGGGCAACCCCTTTTTCCCTTGTGTACGGTATGGAAGCAATCTTTCCAGTGGAGGTAGAGATTCATTCTTTGAGGGTTATGACAGATGTAAAGCTTGATGAAGCTAAGTGGGTTCAGACAAGGTTTGACCAGTCGAATATCATCAAAGAGAAGATAATGGAAGCCATTTGTCATGGGCAGTTACACCAGAAAAGGATGAAGAAAGCATTTGATCAAAGGTGCATCCTCAGAACTTCCAAGCTGGTGACTTGGTGCTAAAAAAAATCCTGCCTCCTCAGACAGATCCCAGGGGAAAATGGACCCCAAAAACTCGACGGGAATCTGTTTTCACATTGCCACATTGTATTTTCGGTTGCTTTTGTTTACGCAATTACCTCTTTTAGAAGTTTCTTCTTGATGTAAATGCCTATTTACATGCCAATTTCAATTAATAAAATCTCTTTGCTCAACAAAGCTTTCTTATCTATTTTTGCTTTTACTGTTTTGTTTGCAAAACGCCAGATATTTTGACAAACATTGCATTTAAAAACTATGAGGCATACAGAGACATGTTGAAACATTTGAAATTGGTTGAGGTTTTGAGTATCCTGGATGGTAAACATGGTTGCCACACCATACCTGGGGCATAAATTTTTTATTTGTTTTGCAGGAACTGTCGTTCACTCATGAGAGTCAGTGTGTAGTTGATCTGCAAAAAAAAAAGCTTGAAGCACCAAGGTTGTTCCGAGTATGAGGTTTCTGGTTTCTTTTCCCCAGCAAGGTGCCAAAATGTGTCTTTTCCCTAGCAAGGTGTTAGAATTCTCATTCTCTCCAAGCAAAGAATCATTCTCCAACAAAAAAGAGTTCTTTATGAGGATCTTCTTATCCCCAACAGTGTAGGAGGATTCCCCATTCCCAATAAGCGTAAGATGAGGGAATATTCCCAAATATTTTGAAGATGGTGAGAATTTAGAGTCTTCTTCCTCCCTGCAAGTATTCTTAGTTAAATCCACCTTTGGCTGGTACTCTTCACTCTTTAAACCCACCTTCGGCTGGTATCCTTAGTTAAATCCACCTTCGGTTGGTATATCCTCTTTAAACCTACCTTCGGCTGGTATATCCTCTTTAAACCCACCTTCGGCTGGTACATCTTTTTAAGTCAATCTCCGACTGGCGTCCTATCAAATCCACCTTCGGCTGGTATCCAATTTCAAGTCTACCTCCGGCTGGCATTCTTTCAAAATCCACCTTCGGCTGGTATATCTTCTCAAATCCACCTTCGGTTGGTATCCCCTTTCAAGTCCACATCCGGCTGGCATATCTTATTAAGTCCACCTTCGGCTGGCAAGTCCACCCTCTGGTTGAATCCTTTGTTAAACCCACCTTCAGCTGGTATATCCTCTCTAAACCCACCCTCGGCTAGTATATCTTCCTAAATCCACCTTCGGCTGGTATATCTTCTAAAGTCCACATTCGATTGGCATATCTTTGTAAATCCACCTTCGGCTGGTATATCCTCTCTAAAACCACCCTTAGCTAGTATATCTTCCTAAATCCACCTTCGGCTGGTATATCCTCTAAAGTCCACCTTCGATTGGCATATCTTTGTAAGACCACCTTCGGATAGTATATCCTCTCTAAACCCACCCTCGACTGGTATATCTTCCTAAATCCACCTTCAGCTGGTATATCTTCTAAAGTCCATCTTTGATTGACATATCTTTGTAAGACCACCTTCGACTGGCGTACTTCTTTTAAACCCACCTTCGGCTGGTACCTTTTCGTGCTAAAGTCCATTTTCGGCTGGCATCCTTTCAGAATCTAACCTCGGTCGGTATATAATCAGAACCTACCTTACCCTTTGTGGGAGTCTTGTACCACACTTCTCTTTCATCCCTAGAGTGCAAATTTTATGGTTCTTTTAGTATTCAATCTCCTTCCGCCTCGAATGTCTGAAAGTCGTTGCTATTCATAACTTCGGGTCTAAGTTGATTGAATAGGGCAGTTGTTGTACCCCAAAATTTGCCCTCACTTTACCTAACCCTAATTGGCTTTTGTTTCACATTCGTATGCATTATCCATTAGGTCATAACAATCACAATCATGCAGGGGATCAACGGTTTTCTTGTGATTTGGGTTTTCCGTATTTCAAAGGTGATTCATTTGGTTACTACACTCAAAGTTTGAAGCAAAGGTTAAACTCCCATCATATGAAGTATTTTCTTATCAAGATTCATTGACATCTCCTTCAATATTTCTCAATGCCATCAAGTGCTTAGGGTTTTTATCCTTGTTTTCAACTGAGAAGGCCATCGACTAAGTTTTTGTTTTTCTCAAAGTATCAAGCTACTTCTTTATTCAGTGTGCGTACAAAACAAGAAGATCAAGGTTTCTATTCATGGTGTTTGAGCTTGATCAATTGAAGACCAATAATTCCAGGGTTTTCATGTCAGAGTTTCTTTTCTTATTCATCTTCAAAGATTCTTCAAGGCATTTCTATTATGTTCCTCATCCAGTCAAGGTGTCTTTGTGGATTAAATTACAAGATATAAGACAAAAGATTCATTGTATTTAAGGCATTGTTGTCTTTTCAAGTACTCATCACTTGTGATGCAAGTTAGGTTTTTCATTAAGGATACAAGTTGGTTTTTCATTGAGAATTGAGAATTTTGGTGGAGTGCTCATTTGATGCTTTGATTTTCAAAATTTTCAAACATATTAGTTCAAAGTTCTTAATCTTTTGATTTTGTCAAGAATTGATTCAAATATGCTAAAGGTTGAAGAGTTCATGGTTTCTTGGAAAAAAAAAATGGTACAATGCTACATGTAATACAATGATATCCATTTTAAATTTTTTGCACCATTTAGCATTGCACAACCACTAATTTCAATGATATAATGCCACATGTAATTTCTAGAAACCCATGCTCAATTTTGTACCATTAAACATTTCTCTTGCAAGAATGGCTTAATGATCGTCATTGTGACACAAGCTGGGCCTCTGACTTTAACCTTTATAATTAAACACTTGTCATTGACAAGAGTTTTCACTTTCCCATCATTCAAATAGGATCGTGTAAGTATGTTACCATCCGTGTCACACAGTTTCTTCGCGCCTCTATTAGAAAATTGATTATTTTTATTTTGGGCATTGGCAAAATATGAAAGGAGGGAATCTGAGTAAGTTATCACAAGTTCTGCATTTTTAGTTAACCCATTCAAACATTATGATACATAGATGTCAGAATGGTTGCAAAATATTACAAGAAAAAACAGAATCAATGACAGCTTCTACAAAGTGATAACTAACTGTTAAGGTCTAGCTAAGCATAATAGCTACTAGCAGAACAAAAGGCTCTGGAAGTGGTTTTTGAGTCAGACTAGAATAATAGCTTTAGCAGATGATGCTTAAGACAATCTTCTATTAAACTCTGCTCAAACTCGATATGGTTTTAAGGTAATCAACACCTTGAGTTTGTCGCTAATTGTTTTGAAAGGAGGTGTAGATGTTGGCTTTGTTGCGATATCGGTGAATTGGTAATTTGGTCATGAACTGGCAGAATCTGAGTGTGAAACGTCTCCTGCAAGAAATGTGTACACTTTGTTCTTTACTTCAATTCAACAACAAGCAATGCACCTGAAAAAGATAATTGAATAAGCCACAAATTTTTACATGAACAGACAGAAGCTTCAGATGCTCGTGATATTTGTGCTCCGATTTGGTTTGTTTGAAGAGGTCATGTGAATTTAAGGTGGGATGAGGCTTTAGGGGCTAGTGGTGATTGGTTTGAGTTTGACTTCCCCCTCCGCCGCCGCCAGAGGCGATAGTGGCGCGGCGGAATTTCCACTCTATAGCATACGCGAACGAGAGAGAGAATAACAATGAGAGGGAGTTAGCCGCGACGAGGGAGAAGGAAGAATTGGTTTTGCTGAGTTTTCTGGACTCTCATACCTTCAAGAAGGAACTCGGTTGGGCTTAACACCCCCGGCCCAATTGTTTTTTTTAAACACACCCAATTTGTTTTTTTCCCCCATAGACCTTAGAAAAGGGCCCGCGCCCAAAGTACAATGTACACTCCACGATTTATTTTTGCACCCCAACTTTTTCTTTTTAGATTTGGATTTTATTTTTTTTTATTTTTTTTTTTTTACAATGTGGTTATTTTTTTTAATTGTGAGATTAATTTGAATATTAATTTTGATTAAATCTCTAATTCTGATTCTAATTAATCAAATTTCTAATTAATTAAAATTCTAATTGATTGATTAAAATTCTAACTGGTCTTGGTGTTAACTTTGACTAATGTTCTTGCAATTTCTCGTGAAATCTTGATGATTTTTCTTGATGACTGTTAACTAATCTTGATACATGCTCTTGTTAATGTTGATTCACAATGCTCCCTTATGGTTGATTTTAGTCCAATTTAATTAAGTCTTGTGCTTGATTAAATCGAATTAAAATATAGTAGTCTTTTAGGTCTTTACCTTTAATATGATAACATTAAGTTAGTTTTCCTTCGATCCTAACTTTAGGGTCACTTTTGCATGATAACACTAAGGTAGAAATCCCCTTCTTTTAGACATCTCTTTCTTTTAAAACAAAAATTTTTTCTTAATCAAAAAATACAAAAATACTTAACAAATACAATACGTATAATACGTCAAGAGTCTTAAGCAAATGGGAAAAGAGGAGTGGGAGTTTTCCTTACCTCTTCTTAGGGTGCTTTGTACGTGAGACGCTTAGCTCATTTGTACGAAGTACTCGCTCCCACTGCCATAGACTTTAAGTATAATACGTATCTCTAACCCTTTTTCAAATCTCAATAAAACACTTCATAAATTCAAACCATTTTGCCTTCGGGCTTTTCCCTTTAAAATCTTTTCGTAAAGGGCATGTTATTTCCATTCTACCGCAAACAGACAACGTCTCTAACTGCTAGAATACGATCTTCGAATCGTCCATAAAAAACACACAACAAACCAGATTTTCAACAAGAACTACAAAGTTCTGATTCCCTCTGAGATACGTAGGCTCTAACACCGGACGTGAGGTGTGCTAACACCTTCCCCTTGCGTAATCAACTCCCGAACCCGAATTTGGTTGCGAGACCATTTTCATCCCCCTATAAGATTTTCTCGATTTTTTCCTATCTCCATTGGGATAAATAAAGTTCGATAGCGACTCTGTGTTAATTTTTCACGTAGCGACACCATGTAAAACGATTTAGCTTCACTCTAACGTTTCTGTTTCTAAAAACCTTGACTAGAGATATTTTTATCCTTAGTTATTGAATTGGTCTTCGCATGTGATTAAGATGTTTTGAATACTGACGTTACCAGAACTTCTGAACTATCAGGTTCTGATATTACAATAAATTTTAACTTCTGAACAATAGGTTCAGTAAAGTTCATAACTTTTACATTATTAGAAGCAGAAACAAAAAAGTTACTTAACAATGTCTCAGAAATGTTAGAGAAGCAAAAGTGTGGGAGTACTTTATGCAATGCCATATTAGAACTAGAACAACCTTCATCATACCTCAAACATTCTCTATTATTTTTGCCAACTCCATAAATCATAGATGCAAGTTTAGTTCTATCAATGCCTGATGTAATGAACTTATAAAATGCTAGATCATGTTTACCTATAGAGGAACATTCATTTTTAGATGTGTTGATTTCTTTTAATTCATCTTTAAAAAAGAAGTTATCTCTTTTTAAAATTTTAATGCGACTGGATTGATCTTTGCAATGATTCATAAGATCATTAGCGCATAAGATAAAGTTAGAGTAAGAGTATACCTCATATTCGTCTTCAGATTTTGTTTCTAAAAAATTCTCTTCTGATGAGTTAGCCATGAAAGAAAGATTGGATCCATCTTCTTTTTCTGAATCTTCATCATCTAGTTCTTCCCATGTTGCCATAAAGCTCTTTCTGAATTTGTTCCTCAAGTTGTCTTTCTGATGACTATCTTTCAGAAGATCAGGACAGTCATATCTAAAGTGACCAGGTTTGTTGCAGTTGTGACATATCTTATCTTCATCTTTCTCTTTGAAGTTAGATCTCCTATTGCTTTTGGAAAACCTTATGTTCCTTCTGGCCATTTGCTGAAATCCTCTGATGAAGCAAGCCATATCATCATCATCATCAGATTTACCATCAGAATATTCTTCCAAAGTTTCATCAGGTTTACTGTTCTTTGATAACTTTTTGGACTTTTCACTAGGATTTTTCAGAAGCAGGTCTTAGGGCAAGAGATTTAAGTTTCTTTGAAGACTCATCTCCATTGAGTTCCATCTCATGGATCTAAAGACTGCTGATTAGACTTTCAAGATATAGCGTATTCAAGTCTTTAGCTTCCTGAATAACTGTTACTTTAGGTCTAAAATTTAAAGGGAGACTTCTCAGAATTATTTTGACATGATCTGATGCAGAGTAACTCTTGTTTAGCATTTGAAGGCCTGATACAAGAATCTGAAACCTGGAGAACATGATTTCAATATCTTCATCATCCTTCATTTTGAACAGCTCGTATGTTTGTATCAACAAGTTAGCTTTTGCTTCTCTAACGTGTTGATTCCCTTCATAGGTAGAGCACAAAAATTCAAAGATAGTCTTTGCAGAAGACTTATCAATGATTTTCAATTACTCAGCATGAGGTAGAGCATCAACCAGAATACCTCTGACTCTATGATGTTTTCTATAAATTTTCTTTTAAGCTGAATTCAGAGTTTATCTGTCAGATACCATACCAACGCTGTCAACAGTGATCTCAATGTCATCTTCAAGTATATCCTATAATTCATCATCGAGTCCAATGATATACGTGTACATCTTGGTTTTCCACCATTCAAACTCAGTGGAATCACCACTAAACACAAGAGGTATAGCAGAGTAATGGTTTCTCTCAGAGCCACTGTAATCATAGGGAAATCCCCTTCCTGGGGTACTAGCATTAGGATCCTCAGTAGTCCTATTTTTCTCGTTGGATCTTTGACTGTACCACTGTTAAATGTTATGTACAGGCCTTGCTCTGATGCCAACTAAAGGTGAGAAAAATAAATAAGAAGGGGGTTGAATTGTGTTTGGAAAATCGTTTCTACTTCTGAACCAGAGTTCAGAAACTGATAGCAAGTGCAGCAGATAATGTAACATAAGTAAATAAAAAAGGGCAAAGAACACATAATAGTTATATTGGTTCCTCTCAAATTAAGAGTAGTCCAGTCCCATTGCCTCGCAAGATATTTCCACTATAATCAAACAGATTACAACTGCTTATACCTTCAAGTATAAAACTTTCCCTGCTCAGATCTACAGCCTAATACTTCCTTGCTTAATCAGCACCTGATCAAGACTTCACTGCTTAAATCCTCAGATCTTAAGAATTTCCTTTCTTAAACTCTTTTGGTTCAAGACATCCTTGCTTAGACCCTCTGCCTAAGACTTCTGCTCAGGCCCTTGGTCCAAGACTTCTTACTCAGATTCCTCTAATCCAAGACTTCTCTGTTCAAGCCCAAGGCAAGAGACTTTTATCTAAACTGACAGTTTAGAGAAGGAATAACTTACAACAACACTTGATTATCAATCAGAGGTGTTTTAGATATAATACAACACACTTTAACACTAAGGATTCTTAAGCTATACAAGAATAAGAACTCTTAACAGATTAACTTCTCTTGAGCTGATATGAATGAAGTTCGTGTATATTTTAGTTGAAGTTGCAGCGTTATTTTCTTGAGTTGATCTTCAGTTCTTCTGCTCATTTTATAGCTGAAAAATATAGTCGTTTAAGCATCTTCAAGGGTATAATCATATCAAATCTTCTAGTACATCTTCTTTCCTAATAAAGCAGGTGTTGGAACTCATAGATAGAGAATTATCCACTGAACAAGGCCTTTGTCCGAAGAACACTTCTATGAAAGAAGTACAACACAATCTTTTGAAGATAATGCCAATAATTCTCGAGTCCCGTGTTTACAGAGCTTGAGTTGAAACTACTCAGTTTCAGAGGCAGTCATAGCACGCTTCTGATTCTGAAGTGTACTAGCAGTAATAGCCACTTCCGTGTCAGAATCAGTTTCATCAAGTAAATATAATTCTGCACACATGAACCAGCTAGTTAGGAATCCTAATTATTTTTCAAATACTTTGTTATCATTAAAACCTTAGAGGATACATGGTATGAACAAAATTTGTCTCAACAGATAATAGCTAGTTTGTTCCCTTTATGTAGTAGAGTTTGTTCCAAGGTGGATATTTTTAGTATTTGGATCGAACTCTAGTCCCGATAAGGGTAGTTTCATGGTTCAACTGAGATATGCATGTTATAGTCGAAGTCTGTTATAGCATGTAGTAGTCGAAATTATTTATGTACCTTGTTATGTAATAGCTATGCATATAATGTATGAGAGTTATCATCATACATAACATACATATGCTGGTAGTTTATAAATAGGCTAATCTTTCAGGTTGTTGAGAGAGAGAGAGTGTGTGTGTGTGTGTGTGTATGTGTGTGTGTGTGTGTTTTTATGTGTGTACGTGCGCGCGTGTGTAGGGGGGGTTGTTATTCACTTGTAATATGTAACCCTAATTGAGAAAGTGAATAAAAAAACCGTTATAGCCAATCCTCTCTCTCCATGAATTGAATTGTCTTCTTAATTATTCAAAAACTCTCTCTTTCTTTCTCACAGATTTACTGCATTTGGCATCGTTTGTCCCATCATAATGTTTATACAATTCCGATTGATAAATAAATAGTACATCAACTACTTCAAATTAAATAAATTCAATAGACTCATACGTCTAAGATCTAGTTGTGTTCAAGATGAAACATGTGTTGTAATTATGTCATTATTGATGTTGTGTTGAGATGTATATATGATGTACTTATTACAACCTAAATTTGTTATGACAAACAAATATTAACACAATAATATCACAATTTTTTTTACACAAATAACATCACAATTATTATTTATCTTTTCTTCCTCTTTTAAGGTGTGGGTCATTTTTTTGTTTCACCCGTTCTTTGTTTATCTTCCTCTCTTACGTTTTCAAAAGTTTCCAATCTTCAACAATTGAAATAACTGAATAAATATGTATGTTGAATTCTTACCGATATTCAATGTTTAATCTATTTCCTTCCTGTTTCTCTATTTTTCGTCATTTTTTCTCGGTCATTTATTTTTTCACTCTCCATTTCAACTTGGTAATTATTGATTCATTGATGGCCCCCGGAAGACATTTGAATTCATATGATCGGGTTCATTTCTGTAGGATTTTATTTACATGACCTTGATATTGAAGAATCATAAGTAGATGTACTAATAGTTTATGTTGATTATAATTTAGCGTGATTCATATATATGTATGTGTATCTGGGTTAAGTTGGGCGATTCTCTTTCTTTATTTCTGAATGTTAAATAATAGGCTGAAGTTTGGTTTCATTTAAATTAAATTGTATGTTTTCTTGATTCACATCCTATCACATAACATTAACTAAATCAACCATTATATACGTGATGGTTTGGTTTTGATTAATTTTCATTTGCTTGGATTTGCTTCATTATTTATTTAAGACTTCATTAACACAGATAAGGGTGATGTTTTCGTCACTTGATCACATCTTAGTAAAACACTATATATTGAATACCGTGTATCATCATTATACTATTCTATTATTCAGTTGTTTAGCGAAATCCCTATTATTTCAAAGGGTTGAATATTCTGTAATTCAAAGTCTGGCATTGCTCTGTCCAAAGTCATTATTACTAAGATGACATGTTAAATATATGAGATCATAAAAATGATTCGTAGTAAAATGAGTTCAATGAGCTAATTATTTTTCAAAAGCCAAAATATATTCAATCAAGCACAAGCCGTGCTGCAACTACAATAGATACAATGGGAGAAAACCAAGTAGAGCCCACACACTGCTAAATACACAAACCAAGTACAACAAAAGAGAATGGACAATAAAAGCACTATAATAGACCTCCAGAGCACAAAAAATTCAACAAAAGCTAAGCAAAGCCTAAGATAAAACCCACAACTAACCATGTCCCACTGCCCGATAAAAGCACCTGAAACCTAAAAACCAAATAAACTAGAAAAACTATCAGAAACGAACCAGCCAAGAATAATAAAGAGCATAATATCCAGTAAGCATCCAAATGAACATCTGGCTTGATAACTGCAAGCTTGATCAGTACAGAAAAGCCTATGCTACATAGCCGCTCAATTATATGAAGAGACAGAAGCTAGAGTCACAAATAAGTAATGAAAGATGTCAAATTAACTCATATGGAAATCACTATGAATAAAGCATATGATTTTGCAGTATTATTGCTTCTTACGGGGGTATCGTTGAGTCCTACGGAGTATAATTTCTTCCTACAGAGTATCATTGTTACTTACGGGATATCATTGTACCATACATGGTATTGTTGTGCCCTACAGGGTACCATTGCATCCTACGGAGTATCATTTCTCCCTAAGGAATACCATTGTGCCCTATGCAATATTGCCGCACCCTATATGGTATCATTGTGCCCTATAGGGTATTATTGGACCCTACAAGGTATCATTGCGTCCTACGGGATATCCTTGAACCCCACAGGGAACATGTCATATGCACCTTATGCATTCACATCTCTAAATGATAAATAACTCGCAAATATTTTAACTAAAGACACGGATAAGTCTTTTTAATATCTCCTAAACTTTCCTAGGAAACATATATCAACTCCATACATGTACTTGCTATGAGTACAAAAGTATACATCTAGTCAACAATATAACAAGAAATGGACCTTTACCCTTTGATTTGTAAACGAGATGTTTGGTCTAGCAACCAGCGCAACCACATCAAGGTTTCTACTCTGATACGTGTCTCATAGGTCGTTCCCTCAGGGATCGTGGCATGTATCCTTTTTTTTCGAGGACCTCGCTTGACGTATTTGCCTTACCCGTGTGTCATAAACATGATCAAATCATCACCTTTTGCTTTAAAATATCTCCCCTATCCCATTTGAATATAGGACGTTGGGCCAAAATTGTTATAATATATGGACCTTGGGGTTAGATACTCATGGCAGTTTGTGTGTTCTTTCTTAGGGAAATATATAAGATTATTACGCTACTACTCAATTAAAATAAAAGCAATTGAATCTCTTATTCTTACTAGCTCAAATTGTCATCTTAATCATCTCGCCTTTACAAGTCTTGTGCTTAAGGGGTTGTTGACTGTGATAGGTTTTTATCTCGACTTATTAAGAATTTTACCCTTACATGCCCCATATTTGCAGGGTTATAGAATGTCATATTTGTATCATTAACTCGACTCATAACACTCATGGCCTATATGCCAAATATTAAGAACTGGGTAACCCATGATCCGAGTTTTACTCGAGTAATTAGGTTGGAGGTAGGTTTTGGGATTCGGTCTTTGGAAATTATAGTGGGGTGATTCCATAGACCACCAACTTCTTCACTAACTGTAAAGTCATATACTGCTTTTAAGGATTATCGACTAACCTCACAAACCAGCACAGATCTTTTCAGCATGTGTTATCCTCACTCACATGCTTTTTGGGAAACTTCCCAGAAGGCCACTCATCCAAATACTACTCTAAGTCAAGCACACTTAACTATGGAGTTCTTATTTGTTAGATTACCAAAAAGAAGATGCAACTTGTTGGTATAGGTAGTATCAATCAGTCATTAAAAGCCTTTATTTAAGCATTCAATCCCATACCTAGCCTCATATCCCTCCCATTCGTATATTCGACTTGTTCCTAGAAGCTATCAGGAGCCGCTCGTTGTTATGCCTTATGCATTGGCGACCACTCCCCGCCCTCGTCGGCCTCGGGTGTTACATGCCCACTAGCTTCCGCTTGGTTCGTTCTCGAACAACATCGTATTGGGAGATGTCTGCTCTGATACTAATTGTAATGCCCTAGACTGCTTTCAGGATTACCGATTAACCGCAGAAACCAACACGGTTCTTTTCAGCATGTTTTATCATCACTCGCATGCTTTTTGGGAAACTTCCCAAAAGGTCACTCATCCAAATACAACTTCAATCAAGCATGTTTAACTGTGAAATTCTTATTTGTTAGGATACCGAAAAAAAGATGCATCTTGTTGGTATAGGTAGTATCAATCAATCCTTATAAATCTTCTTTCAACCATGCAGTCTCATACATGCACAGCCTCAGGATCTCTCTCATTTCGATGTAAATTCGGCTTTTTCCTAAAAGCTTCCAAGAACCGCGCATTGTCATGCCTTATCCACTAGTGACCACTCCATGCCCTCATCGATCTCATGTTACGTTAACTCCTCCACTAACTCTTTATGAAATCCTGTTTAAATAGAGAGGTGGAGGAGAACAAAAGTCTATGGAATATCTCAGTCTTTAGTCTCATCCTACCGTTGGGCAATGCAGCCTTTATGTACTTCATCGAGAAGAAGTATATTTTTATTTTTAATATAATACATATTGTATTAAAAATATTTTCAATCATATTCAAATTAAATTTTAAAAAAATATATATAAAAAGAGATTAACTATGAAAAAACAAATTTGTTTAAAACTTTTTTTTTATTTTTTTAGATTTCAAAACAATTTTTAAAAGCAAATTTATGAAATAAGATTATTTATTTTTATATCTCTAAATTAGATTTTTTTTCAAAAGACTGACTATCAAACAAGTTTTTTTCTTCTATTTTCAGTTTTTAAAATAGATTTATTAAATGATTTTAAAAACTAAAAATTAAAAGTCATTCAGACATTCATACAATCCCTTATTCTCTCCCTCTAGTACTCTCTAGTATAGTAATGACCTTAAGTATGTGTACTATTCTTCATCTTTTTCCTTTGAGTATTGTATTGCATTCATAAATATGGCTTAATTTATATTTCCCTTTTTTTCTACTTGTGAATATCCCTTTGTCAATACAGAGAGATTCCAAATTCATTTAAGTTGCGCTTATGTGATAACTCTTAAGGTGCAAAAACCCTTACAACCAATCATCCACGAAATATATTGTGAAATTTAATAATATATCAACCACGGCAAGAACTTGAATGTATGAGACAAATAATAATGGAAACTAAAATGGTCTTGACAAAAATTAATATATACACAGAAGAATGTCAGAAAATCTAGTAACAAACAAAAAACGATAAAAAAAGAGTACACAAAGAACTTTTTTAACTAATTCGATCAAATTCGTATACTCTAAGATAGAGAGCAACTCTCCAATTCACTATACTTCAAAAATTGTTACAAGAGATTACAAATGAGATACAAGATAACGGTCTTCCAAGTCCCTAAGAACAAACTTTATTTTTTATCCAAGTGTTTCTCGATATCTCCAACTCTCAATATATAAATCACAAAAATTTTAAAGTGTTTATAAGTGTTTCCCAATCTTATTAGATATCTCTAATGTTCTCTAAAATTCCAAGAAAGACGAATACTAGGAATTTCTACCATTGCCCCTCTAAGTTTCTCTCACTTGGATTACCACATCTTCCACCATTCTTTCATTCTATTATGTCTTCAAAAAATGGGTTGAGAAGTGCCTTTTAGAGGTTTTAGTCAAACACATTAAGTTTCCTCCCAAATGCAGTGCGTTATTGCAAAGAAAAAATTGAGATTTTCTAGGCAACCTTCACAATTCTCCACCTTGACTTTAAAATTGATGATGATGTCAATTTAATAATCAACCATCTTGGTGCTCTCTCCAAAGCTTAAATCGTTATTCAAAAAAATTGATCAAGTATAAACAATGTTTGAACGTTGTTCTTGGAACTAGCACCCACTTGCATCCAACCACGTTTTCATGCTTAGGTAGTTTCACAAGCCTACAATCATGGTTCATAATCAATATGCCTTTTACTATTCATCTCCTTCAACCATCTTTGAATCCTTTTACTTTAGAATAATTACATAAAGGTTTTTTGTTCTAAGCCTTGCAACCCTTCAGTCGCATTGAAAGCATAACAACTAAGATCAAAAGAGTCATATCCATTGAATGGTACAATTTCCCCTTACAATATCATGATTCAAATGATAATCATGAGCCAATATACTTTTTTTCTCACTAGAACTAGAATCACAAGCCTTAACTTGCTATTTATCTCTATTCTTCCTAGTTAAAACCTCCAACTCAAATTGAGTCTTTTCCACCATAGTTTCTGATTCTTTACCTCCAAGTGTTTAGTCTTCCTCCATTTAAGGGTCTCACCAAAATTAACATACATTCTTATTATGAATTTTGATCCTGTGAGTTCAACTTTTCACAGCTTGTGATCATTCCCACTTTCTAGATAACCAATGATGACACACTTCATTGTCTTACAATCAAGCTTGTATAACTTGTATTGTGCTAATTAAAATGATTTAAATACCTTCAAATTAGAGTACATATCTAATTCCTACTCCATACCTTCATATATGTCTTGAAGTTTACTCTCATGAATGGACATTTATCGATCAGGTAAGATGCTTTGGCACTAACCTTACCCCATAAATTCTTTGGTAACAAAGCTTCTAGCAACATGGAAAATGGTTATATGCCTCTTTATACTTTGTTTCATGCAAAACTAATTATGGTACTCTAAAACAACCTCTAGACCATTGTCAGATCTCTTTTCACTAACATGCATTGATTTCAAATCTCAATAACAATGGAACCATTTAAAATATACAACCCACATATTTTATACCCTTTAGCCACAGTCAATCCCCCATGCAAAAAATTTCAATACTCTAATTTCAACTCTAGTGTAATAGCTCAAATCATCAAACATACTTATGGACAACAAATTCTTCCCGAGCTCAAGAACTTACATCACATTGGACAAATTTGTTTTGGCAAAACTATATGTTTTTTTTGTTTTGTTTTATAATAATAATTTTCACATAGCTTTAAAAAATGAAAAAGGTTGAAAAACTCCGATATGGCAAGGCCACTTTATCAAAATTGGTAAGTGGTTTGAGTGAGAGTCTGAAAAGAGGGAATGTTCTTAAGATATAGAGAGAAATTATATTTTATTACAAGAGCTTTTTTCATATTTACCCCCCAAATGGTAGAGGGGTGAATTGAGTATTAACCCTTCTCTTTATTCTTCTTAGAGATAACATGTGTGACATCTTATTCTTTCTAATAATTGTTCTTATTACTTTCTTCTACATCCACCACATTGTTGTCTTCCAAATCCACTAAATTATTTCCTTTTATATCGACCATATCATTGTCTTATGCATGCACTAAAATATTGTCTTATGTGTATGTCATATCATTGTATTTTTCATCCATAATGTCAAATCAAATTGGGTTTAAAACTTCCATATCATTGTCTGTAGCTTCAATAATATATGTATGATCATTTTTATCCACTTTAATTTCATGAATGACAATATCATCTTGTTGTGTAGCAGTAACTCTTTAAGGAAGCTCGTTGTTTCTTTTCATTTACTATATTTTGTATTTAATATCATTTATTGCACTTTTCGTTTATTACATTGATTCAAGTTTTTTTGCTGTTAAAGTTTGTGTCCATTTTGTCTTTGTACAGATACTCACATTCAATTCACAAACACTTTTCCTTGTACAATTGTTTTGGATAGATTGCTTCCAAGATTTTTCAAGTTAATCTCAATGGTGAACTAAACTCGTGATTGTTTGCTAAAAACACCTATGAACAGCTTTATATAACATTTCAATTTATTACATGAGAAATACAAACAAAGGCACAACTTTTCTATTGGGATTTACCTAGTTTCTACATCGCTCAAAACTTGACTGAGGTGATAAATGGATTTTTTGCACCACCATCATCCTCTTGGACTAACATACTTCCTATTGTCAGTTCAGATGCAGAAATATGCAAATTCATGTGTCTATTTCACATAAGAGGTAAAAGAATGAGAGGATTCATCAAATAACTCTGAACTTCATCAAAAGCCTTTTGCTGTTCTTCACCCCACTTGAATCCTTCTTCCTTCTTTAAATGCAGTAGTGGTGAAAACACTTTTGTTTTTCCTCTTAGATTCGAAATGAATCTCCTCAAAAAATTGACTTTGCCCAACAAAGATTGGAATTGCTTTTTGTTTGATGGAGGCTTCATACTGAGTATAACTTTTGTCTTGTTTTGGTTTATTTCTATGCCCTTTTGTAAACCACAAATCCCAGAAAGTCGCCTGTATGGACACCAAAAGCGCAATTTAATGGATTCATTTTTAGACCATATTTCCTCATCCTTTCAAAAGATTGTCGAAGGAAGGGTCGACCCAATCATTTCGGAGGCCCCGTTCTGATTTTAAAAAGGGCCCAAATTAAAAAAAATACAATTACAATAATTAAAAAGACACATCAAAAGTACAATTACGTATTAATCAAAAAATAAATTTAACTATAATTATTTTGAATTTTGATCAATCTCAATTTTTGTATGTATTGGTTTTTTATCATAGTATTTTTTTTTTATTTATTGAACTTCTATTATAAAATTTTAGTTAATTTTATTAATATTTATGGGGGAAAATTGGACATTTTAAAATTTGGGGTTTTCCAAAGTTTGGGGCCCTGTGTTGTAGCGCATGCTGCACTTGCACAGGGCCGACCCTGGTCAAAGGTGGTCCAAATGACCACTTTTCAAAGAGGATTTAACAATTATATCATTAATATATACCTTCATGAAGGTCTCAATTAAGTCATGAAACATGATTCATTGCCCTTTGATAAGTTGCACCGACATTCTTCAGGCCAAAAGGCATTACCACACATTCATAGGTTCCTAAGGCCATAGGACATTGAAGCTTCGTTCATAACTTCTCTTGGTTCATTTTAACATTGTTTCTCATAAGAGTTACTAGTATCATTAGTGCACTATTTTGGTAAATTGTACTATGATAATAATGTATCCTCTAGTGATGAACATGTTGTTTGCATGAAGAATAATTGCGAAAGGTGAAACCTGCAAAATACCAATTTTTCATACTACTTCGTGTGGCATTCTTTTCATATGCACTGATCCAAATTGAAGGTTAGTCTGGTTAAACGTATCATTTTACAATGGGATGCCCATAGGAATTACAGTGGCAAAAGTACTAGGATATGTGAATTAAGATGAATAATAGATACTTATTGTATAGGATTTGGTTGACCGTGCAAAGGTTATAGTGTTGTAAAGATCAAGTGTCTTTGAGTTAAAACGTATTGCAAACCTTGGTTTGAAACCTATTGATGTGTAAAGGTGAGTGAGTTGTCACCATAATCAACTCGTTTGGCCTCCAACTCTCTAATTTGTTGAACCTTATTGTGAACTATGAGTTTGATAGTGTCTCTTAGTTGTTGTGAGACTTGATACATGATATCATGTATCCTTGTGTTGATTTGTTTTCTAATTAAATATGTAGTTATAACCATTAGGGCTTAAGGTTAATCAACTGATGTGTTTTCAAAGTTATTGGGAGAAGCTGCATATGTAGTCATTTATAGGTTGCCCTTAACTTTTGGATGGCGATTATGAAGTGCATATGCCAAACATACTTGTGGCTTAGAGAACTAAATTTTCCAGTGGTTCTAGTCGTAATGTTCCACTTGATGGGGCAAACTAGTAGTCGAACTTGAAATTTAGTCGAGGTATCATCTAATAGCTCTTAAATCTAACTCTATTTTCTTCAAGCGATTACAATGAAGAAGAAACTTTGTCCCTCGGCTATGGACTCTTTAACTTTGCCAAAGAGTGTTAAATACAATTTTGGATGTTTTGAGCTACTAAACTAAAAAATGCATAATGTAAAGTAAAGTAAAACATGAATAAAAAATATGTAAAAAGCTTGTTTAATTGATTGTGTTTCGAAAAAATTTATCGGTACAATATTTATAGGCAAACATTAGTTCTACCAACTGATAAGTGTCATTTTGTAGTGTTTTGTGTATATAGTTTTGTGACACTTATCGAGTTTTAGTGTAATTTCAGTGAATAATTCTCCAATTTTGTGTATAAATACATTAGTTAGTGTATACTTGTGTTTTGATTCAATTATGTAACGATTAATAGTTTTCCCTTCATTTTGTAGGTAATTAAGCATTGTTGGAGCAATGAGTAATAAAAGCTTCAGGATGCACCATTTGGATCAATAAAAGGAGGAAGCAAATAAAGAACTGCAGCAGAAAAATGCTGCCTATCAACTTTCTCCAGGCGAAGCTTCCTTTCGCCAGGCGAGTCTGAGATTTTGCCGGGCAATGCTGAGGCGAGAGAAAAAGTTAGAAATTCCAGTAGCTTCTGTATAGTGCTCGCGTCTTGTTCGCCGGGCGAGTTTTGAGACTTTCGTCGGGCGAAGCTTCCCTTCGCCAGGCCAAAGTAGATATTTTTTGCCAGGCTGTAATATTGCACAGCTGGTGTGAGAGAACTAAGGAAATTCGCCGGGAGAAGCCTCATTTTGCTGGGCGAATTTATCTGAACCAGAATTTTACTTAAGTTCATTTCATTCATTTTTTAGGTTATGGTTTTGGGGATTTTTGCTCCCAACTCCATCAAACTCATTTTCAGTAGGATTAGCTTAGAAAACAACATTGGAGCTTGCACACGGATGATCCGTGGTAGATTTCTCATCGACCGGTGCTGACAAACCGCGAGATGTTTGGTTTAATTCTTTTCTTCTTTGTGTATTTCTTCTTTGTTGGGTTGTTGTAGATTTATTTACTTTGAACTCATGTGTATTTGTCGCTCATGGCGTTATATTTAATTTGCTTTACAAATCTTTATCCGTGATTGTCCTTGATTTTTGCTTTATGCTCGGGGTTTGGGTTGTGTTAGAGATAAACATCGCAAACTTTAATTAGGGATGATTATCTGTTAGTTTCTGGATGCTAGAGATAGATTTAGAGCTAACAATCTTTATGGGTGTCGAAGCTTAATACCTCCTTATATTGAGTTGGGTGCGAGAGTGTCGACAAGGGTAACACGGTTGTTCTCTCAGCTCAGTGTGTCAAAGATGGACACTGTTGTGATCGATGCTGGATGATATTGAGGAGTATTGTAGGTTGAGTATAATTGGTCAGTAAGTTTAAGTTTGTGAGGAGTGGATTATATGCATACTGGATAAGTTTATTCTCTCTGATTAATGAATTCTTTTTATATTCATATTTACTTTTTTGCTTTTACTTTAACCAATTTAATCCAAACTCATAACATTTAAACTTGTCGAACGGCAGTTCAATAGCACCAACCTCTGTGGACACGACATAATTCCCGGAGGGAATTCTTCCGAAAATAATATTTTTGCTTGCCGCTTTACCGCTCCAACAAAATGGCGCCGCTGTCGGGGATTGGTTTTGATATTGAATTGCATTGCGATAGTTTCGATGTTTTGGAGGTTTGTACATAATTTTTATATTGTATATATGCTTGTATAGATACTTGTTTTGCTTTTATTTTCCATTATGTTTATTCAAGTGTTGTATACATTTTGTTCCCGTGACGTTTGTTCAAGTGTTTGGTTAGGACACTTGCTTTTGGTTTGCACGATGAGGCATCACCATGGCATGAAGGGAGGAAGTTACTAGCTAAGCATAGAAAAGGCGTCGAGCCAGGGCCGTCTCAAACAATTTAGAGGCCCTGTTCTAATAATAAAAATGGGCCCTTCATAAATAAAATTACCAAAAATTTAAATTAAATTATTCTCTAATTAAATACTAAATATAAGCAATAACATCAAAATCAATCATCCATGTACATATCATTAAAAAAAAGTTATATTTTAATCAATAATATCAAAATACAATTTCAAATAAATATTATCATTAACATTCTGTCTACTTAAAAAGAGCCATCCTTCGAACACTTTTTGAAGCAAATTCATCAACCAAATCCTCATATTGTATTGTCTCTAAGATATCATTCTCAATTGCTATTAGTGCTAAGCCATTAAGTCTTTCTTGTAACATGGTAGACCGCAAATATGACTTCAACAACTTTAATTTTGAAAAACTTCTTTCGGCAGAAGCAACTGTTACAGGAATAGTCAATAAAATTCGATATGCAATAATTGTATTAGGGAAACAATCCATTCCTTTCAAAAATTTTAATATATCAATAGGTCCTATTATTTCTTCGGACAAGAAATTTCTTAGTAACTTTAACTCCACAGATAGTTCTCTTCCATTAATATCAGATTGATCATTATGTTTTAATCTCTGTTCTAAATGACTACAACAAGACTCCAAAGTTGCATCGTCCAATGATTGTAACTTATGAGAAGTAAACAAGAAGCCAAATTAAGATTATGACAACCACATGGAGTATAATAGGCCCTCGGATTTATGTCTAAAAATTTCTTTTGTACACCTTGATGTTTTCCTTTCATATTTGACCCATTATCATATCCTTGTCCTCGCACATCAAATAGGTCAAGATCAAGCTTTTTCAATTCATTTTGTAACACGTCAAAGAGCCCTTGACCAGTTGTATCATCAACATTCAAAAATCCTAAAAAAGATTCCTCAACGCTAACAGAATTTGATGAAACATTCACATATCGTATTATCAAAGACATTTGCTCTTGGTGACTAACATCAGGAGTACAATCAAGTATCACTGAAAAATACTTGGCTTGTTTGATTTTTCTAATGATTTCAGTTTTAATTGCAGAAGAAAGCAAAAGTATTATCTCATTCTGGATGCTATGTCCAAGAAAGTGAACATGGACATTATCATTTGTAATACGTCTAACTTGTTCTTGAACTACTGGGTCAAATTCAGCTAACATTTCAATTAATCCCAAAAAATTGCCATTGCTATTTTGGTACAATCTCTCATTAGAACCACGAAAGGCCAAATTATGTTTAGCAAGAAATTTCACTATTGAAATAATTATTTTTAAAACACTTTTCCAATGATCTTTTTCTTTGTTAATCAATCTTTGAGACGTTTTATCAATAGTCTGGAAGTTTTGCATCCTTTGACGCAATTCATACCAAGTAGTCATATTCTTAACATGTTCCATGCCAATTTCATGTTCTCTAAGTCTTTCTCCAACATGTGCCCAATCACCAAAACCCTCATTTGCTGGTTGACCTTTACCAATCCCTTTTATAAAAACCTTACAACAAAAACAAAATGCTCTATCAAGCTCTTTTGAATACACAAGCCAATCTCTATCACACTTCTCTCCATTTGATAAAACTCTAGTATACAAATTAGCCGTAAAGCGTCTAGATGATTCGTCTTTAGGACCCTTTACAATAGTTAAATCTCTTTTAGGATCTTTCATAGCTAATAAATCAATGAATTTAGACTCAAGAGAATCCCAAATTCTTGGATCAAATATATCTTTCCCATTGTCCTTAACATTATCAACATTAACCTTTTCAACATCTAAATTATCATTTTCAGTAGCATTAACATCAATATTATTCTCCATATTTTCATTAGCATCATTAAGATCAATATTATTCTCCATATTTTCTGAAGTAACCACATTTTCAATAATGACTACACCAACATTAACAACATTCTGATTTTCAACCGAAACTTTTGATTCTTTTATTATGAATTTATCAAGAGCTCCTGATTGAGATTGAGTTAACTCATCGAGTCTCTTTTTTATTTTTTTTTTACGTTTCTCATATCCAGAATCAAACTTTCTAACCTTTGGAGGCAATTTAGAAGAGATATTATAAGTATGAAAAAAATTAAAACCTGAAATTTGCCGCTGTTCTTGAACAAATCCGCAATGTTGAGTTTGAGCCAGATAGACAACATTAAAGTTGAACCGGCAAAAAAATAAAAGATAATAAGTAATTAAAAAAATAAAATTATGAACAAATTAATAATTAAAAAAATAAATTTATAAGATTTATAAAATTTGAAAAATTAATATGTTATAAAACAATAACAATAGAAATTTATAATTTTAAAAAGTAAATAATAAAAAAAAGTTATTAAGAATTTATATAAATAAAAAAGTTTATACTAAAATGTTGTATAATTTATTATAAATATATAATGTAGAAACAATATAACATTTTAAAAAGAAAATTAATAGTAAAGAAACTATAAAATAGTATAAATAATATATTTTAAAAAATAAATCTTTAAAACTTAAAAGAATTCAAGTAAGATTACCGGTAAAAAAAATTGGCTTCGTTGGACTTGGTGATGATATTGTACTTGCAGTATCAATAAATACTAGCCTAGCCTATATGATGAATGATGAATTAGGCTGAATAGTGCATCGATGATACTTTGCAGTTTGCAGAAATTGCAGTATATTTCTTTCTGCCGGCGCCGTAACTTTATCGTACAAAGTGTTACAAGTAGTAAGTGTTTCTAATAATTAAATATATAGTATAACCTAATTTGACCAAAAATTTTAATAACTAATTGGGCTGGGCTTCAATTTTTCCTTACAATTTGAGGCCCCTGGAATTTTGAGGCCCTGTGCAGTGGGTCAACCTGCACAGGCCCAAATTCGGCCCTGCGTCGAGCGTACAACGTAAAACAAGCATATTTTATCGTTTTTTGTTTCGTTATTACTTTTTCATTCTAGCTTAGGTAGTGTGGTGAACATTCATTAAACAAGTTGTACTCGGATTGTTCGTAAAATTCTCAAATCTTCACTTTACAACTTGTTTAATCCATTTTCAGCTGGTCTTTTAGTTTGTTTATATTAATAGTTTTTTGTGTTTGTCTAAGAGCTTGTTTTGAGTAGCTTGAGGAAATTTGAGGTGATGTTCCAAGTTTGATTGTTTCAACTTGCGGATGTATGGTAATGATATTGTTAAGATTTGTACACGTCCAAGGTATGTGTTTATCGATTTCTAGACTTTAGCATATTCATGATACTTAGGTTTTTTTACAAACTTTCATGCCATTCATTCTTTTGTATACTTGTTCTTGATGTGAATCACTTTAGTTGCCACCCTTTTTGTGAGGTAGCTTTCCATTGTTCATATATGCGCGGAGTACCAACATTCTTGTTCTAACTGGATTTTATTATGCTTAATCTTTTGTTTGTGTTGATTATATGAAAGCATGAAATGGATCAAGGCATTTTGTTTCATTTTGAGCACAACTACCTAGCCAAATAGTCAATTCACCCTGTGAGTGTGTGAGCATTTGTTAAACCCCTTTGTGCATTTATATCATTATCCATGTTGTTTGAACTTAATGCTTGTCTATGAGTATTGAATTCACTTTTTGTATGGATTTTGATTGATTGTTTTTTTCTTGAACCCTCAATTTTGTGTTGTTGTTTGAATTTTTACCTTGCCTTAGAAAGTAGGGAGTATTCACATGATGATGTGGTTGAATTCAAGTTGGGGAGAGAATGATTGTTTACTCATTGGTTGGTTTCTATGAGGTTGAAAAAGAAAAGAAAAAAGAGAAAAATATGAAAAAGAAAAGAAAAAAAGAAAGAAAAAGAAAATCCTTGTGAAAGGAAACAAAGTGAGTTCATATAATTGTGCTAAATAAGTATTGTGTTTGGTGTAACACTTGGGATGAAAGAAGAAGTTTGATTGAAATTTTGTGTTTGAACTTTTGTGAGTTGATCACTTCCTTAGGTTTAGGCAAGTTTTTGTTTCGATTAGCTTTAGGAATTACCCCTTGTTTGTTAACCAAACCATATTATAACCTTGAAAGCCCTTGTGATTTTTGCCTTTGTATGTATGTGAATTTTTGGATGAATGCATAATTTAGTCTTTTGTTTGCAAGATTGTTGTGTGAGTGAAAAGTACCTCATTTTGTGTTTTTCATCTACCGATGATTGTTTTTGCTAGGTGTGATTCACGTTTGAACTTGTGTTGTTTTAAGATGTTTGGCATGATTTTGGTATTTTGCATTTGTTTCGTGATTATGTTATCGTCGTAGTTTAGTGGTAAGTATTTACTTTGTGTGTACCGTTTTTCATTTGAACAATACGTTTATTTTCGTTTTTAAAAAATTTGTTGATTCGTGATTTTTGGGTTTTTGCGTTTGTTTCCTTGAGCTAGTTGATTGTTGTTTAGGGACAAACAAGTCTAAGTTGGGGAGAGTTTGATAAGTATCATTTTGTAGTGTTTTTGTGCATATAGTTTTGTGACACTTATCGAGTTTTAGTGTAATTTCAGTGAATAATTCTCCAATTTTGTGTATAAATACATTAGTTAGTGTATACTTGTGTTTTGATTCAATTATGTAACGATTAATAGTTTTCCCTTCATTTTATAGGTAATTAAGCATTGTTGGAGCAATGAGTAATAAAAGCTTCAGGATGCACCATTTAGATCAATAAAAGGAGGAAGCAAATAAAGAACTGCAGCAGAAAAATGCTGCCTGTCAACTTTCGTCGGGCGAAGCTTCCTTTCGTCAGGCGAGTCTGAGATTTTCACTAGGCGATGCTGAGGCGAGAGAAAAAGTTGGAAATTCCAGTAGCTTCTGTATAGTGCTCGCGTCTTGTTCGCCAGACGAGTTTTGAGACTTTCGCCGGGCGAAAGTAGATATTTTTTGCCAGGCTGTAATATTGCGCAGCTAGTGTGAGAGAACTAAGGAAATTCGTCGGGCGAAGCCTCATTTCGCTGGGTGAATTTGTCTGAACCAGAATTTTACTTAAGTTCATTTCATTCATTTTATAGGTTATGGTTTTGGGGATTTTTGCTCCCAACTCCATCAAACTCATTTTTCAGTAGGATTAGCTTAGAAAACAACATTGGAGCTTGCACACGGATGATTCGGGGTGGATTTCTCATCGACCGGTGCTGACAAACTGCGAGATGTTTGGTTTATTTCTTTTCTTCTTTGTGTATTTCTTCTTTGTGGGGTTGTTGTAGATTTATTTACTTTGAACTCATGTATATTTATCGCCCATGGCGTTATATTTAATTTGCTTTACAAATCTTTATCGGTGATTATCCTTGATTTTAGCTTTATGCTCGGGGTTTGGGTTGTGTTAGAGATAAACATCGCAAACTTCGATTAGGGATAATTATCTGTTAGTTTCTAGATGCTAGAGATAGATTTAGAGCTAACAATCTTTATGGGTGTCGAAGCTTAATGCCTCCGTATCTTGAGTCGGGTGCGAGAGTGTCGACGAGGGTAACACGGTTGTTCTCTCAGCTCAGTGTGTCAGAGATGGACACTGTTGTGAGCGATGCTGAATGATATTGAGGAGTATTGTAGGTTGAGTATAATTGGTCGGTAAGTTTAAGTTTGTGAGGAGTGGATTATATGCATATCGGATAAGTTTCTTCTCTCTGATTAATGAATTCTTTTTATATTCATATTTACTTTTCTACTTTTACTTTAACCAATTTAATCGAAACTCATAACATTTAAACTTGTCGAACGACAGTTCAATAGCACCAATCTCTGTGGACACGACATAAATCCCGTAGGGAATTCTTCCGAAAATAATATTTTTGCTTGCCACTTTACCGCTCCAACACCAACCAAAACGATGTGACTCGTAAACTTTTGCATTGATGTGCAAATTACTCGGATTGTGCTGACTGTGAAATTTGGTAAACAAATACAAGTTTCTATTAATACTTAATGGATCAAACTCGAAAATCTCCTGGACATGTTTGTGTGTTTGTCATTTGTGAAAATCATAAAGCATGTCGAAGTTAAAGTAAACTTCTTGAAAATACTTTGAAAAGATGTCGATTGAAGTTATTTGTGAATAAGAACAACAACCGAAGGACTCAGTAATTGTAAACAAAATGCAAGTAAAGTAAAGAAAAAA